>JACGCM010000140.1:1772500-3072240 GCA_014058105.1 Kingdonia uniflora | reverse complement strand
TGCTAACAGGAGTATCATTGAACAATAAAAAATCATATCTCATCTCAACTGAAAATTTGTTGCTCAAAACCCCAAGCGAATGCCACGGATCTTTCCAAAAATAAGTGTAGTTTCTTTTTCCAATTTTGTAGTGAATAAGCTTAACAACATAATCTCTCTCTTTTAATATATGTCTCCACGACCAGGAGCAATCTTGGGGGAACTTCAGATCCCAAAAGCTTCTATTTTTAATCAAGTTAGCTTCCACCCACTTGGCCTAGAGAGTCATTAGTAAAGACAATAAGCCAGACATTCTTCAGAGTAGTAGCCTTATTCCAAACTCCAAATTTCTTAACTCCCAATCCCCCTTCCTTAGTAGGGTGGCATATCGACTCCCAACTAACTAAACTAGTTCTTCTGCTCACATCTGTACCAGACCATAAGAACCTACGACAAATAGTAGTAAGAGCTTTGATAGTAGATTGGGGGAGCGTAAAACAACTCATCCAATACACTTGCATACTACTAAGGACAGCTCCCATCAAAGTCAACCTACCCGCATATGAGATAAACTTAGCCTTCCAGGAATGAACATTTTTGGATAAGTTCTCAATCAGAAGTTTGCAGTCAGAGTACTTTAATCTAGTAGTGATCAGAGGAAGACCGAGAAAATGAACTGGAAGTGTACCCCTTCCAATCCCAAGCACTTAACCAATCTTGCTTGCTTCATAGTCTGACATACCTGTAAAGTAGAGTTTGCCCTTGTCCAGATTCATTTGTAAGCCAGTATTACCCTGAAAAAGTTCAAGAGTATAGGCGAGAGTGAGAGCTGTCTCTTTATTGCCACTCATGAACACAATTAGATCATATGTAAAGCACAAGTAGGATAATGGAGGATTTAAGCACTTGGGATGAGGCTTGAACGGATTGACTTCAACCTCCTTGGTTAGAGCTCTAGTAAACATCTCCATGACAAGCACAAACAGATACGGCGATATTGGATCTCCCTGTCTAACTCCTCTTTTCCCAGGGAAGAATCCTTTGAAATAGCCATTAATAGAGATGGAGTAGCTTGTTGTTGAAATGCAAGCTTCAATCCAAGAAATCATAATAAAAGGAAAGTTGTACTTCTTAAGAATCTTCAAGATAGCACTCCAATTGACCATATCATAGGCTTTCTTCAAATCAATCTTTGATGTGCATCTCTTTAGAACCTTGTCTCTGTGATAGTTCCATAGAACTTCATGTGAGAGCATAATGTTTTCAGTGATGTTACAGCCAGAGATAAACCCTGACTGGCAAGGTGAGATAATGCTAGTGATAACAGATTTTGGCCTCATGGTTATTATCTTAAAAATGCACTTGTATATGGTATTGCAGCAGGCTATGGGCCTAAAGTCTCTAAAGAGCTTTGGACAGTTAGTTTTAGGAACCAAAGCAATGATTGGGGCATTTAACTCCCTCAACATCTTGTTGGAATTGAAAAAAATTAAGAACTACTTTAACAAAATCATCTCCAATCACACTCCAAGCTCTCTTAAAAAATAAGGCAGTAAATCTATTTGGCCCAAGAGCCTTGTCATTGTGTAGCAAAGAGAGAAACAACACCACTTCATCCCTAGTCACTTCCTTCTTGAGCTCTTGAAATTGCTCCTCATTAATATGGTCCACTTGGATGGAATAAAGGAAATCCCAGTCCGGGTTAGGATCCCCATCAGCCCCCAGAATACTAGTAAAATAATCGACCCCCACTTTAGCAATGTCATCTTCCTCATCATAACTATTTTCACTCTCATCCTTAATGCTCAAAATCATGTTTCTCGCCTTTCTAGATTTTATAGATATGTAGAAGAAACTAGAGTTTGAATCCCCATGCCCCAACCACTGGATTCCTGATTTCTGCTTACTATGAGCTTCCTCATTTCTTACCTGTTAGACATAACTTTCAAGCTCCTTTTTTTGTCTGATTGCTTCTTTAACATTAAACAGATCATTCTGGATATCGTCTTGTACTGCATCAAGTTTCTGCTTAGCTGTTTGCATCTTGTCACTCAGCATGCCACTTTTAGTTGCATATTTAGCTTTGAAAAACTTTTTCACTGCCTTCAATTTCAAAACAAAACAGTAAGTCAGATTCCCAGTTATTTTAGTTTCCCAGCACACTTTAACCTGTACCAAAAACTTATGGTCCTCCACCCAGTAATTGAAGAATTTGAACGGTTTAGGACCCCCTTTCTTATCATAATGAAGGCTTAGCACCATAGAACAATGGTCTGAGACTCCAAGCTTTAGAAACTACACTTTAGAATTGTTGTAGCAACTGATCTAGTTACAATTCACCATAACTCTATCAATTTTACATAACACCCTTCTGCCCAGAGAGTTCTTGTTAGACCAGGAATGGAAGCACTCCTTGAAATTGTAGTCCCCCAGACCTGTAGCTTGTATACAGTTCACAAAGTCGCTATAATTAGAATTTGTAATTGGGGCTCCTCCAACCTTATCTTGGAAATGCAAGATTGAGTTGAAGTCCCCCATAAGAGCCCAAGGCATAGCCATATTTGCACTCTTCCTTATAATAGTATCCTACAATTTCTCTCTATTTTTCCTCTCATTACACCCATAAATAATAAACAGACAAAAGTTTTCTTATCTAGAGTTTTGATGACTGAACTTATAATTTGTTCATCTATTTCTAGATTAGTAACCTTCACCATGTTAGGATCCCAGCAGAACCATATCCTCCCCTTTATTGAGTGGCTATAGCTTTGGACCTTCTTCCAGTCTATACATATATTTTCCTCTATGGCTAGTTTATTACTCTCAAGTATTTTATTTTCAACAAGCCCGTAGGCACATAATTTGTATTTTTTTCTCCAATTCCTTACTTCCATTAGCTTGACCAAGTTATTCAGACCTCGCATATTCCAACAACCAATATTATACATAAGATTCATTAGAAGGTTGATGAGGTACCTGGTCCTCAGGGAGAAACTTTGCTACTGAAGGTGGGGCCTTTTTCGGTGCATCAGCTTAATCAACTTTTTGTTGTTCTCTTCTCTGCTTTCAGGGGACTTTTCTTTCATGTTTTTTCAGGTTAACTAACGCTTCATCACCGTTGTCCCCCTTCTCGCTATTGTTACTTGAGAAATCAAACCCCTCATGCTTGGTTATGTCTTCAAGACTCTCAAGATTTATGACCTCTTCATGTTCGCTGTTACTGTGACCTTGCACTCTGTCTGACCCACCCCCTACCTAATTGTCCTTTAGAGCCTCTTCCTCTCCCTTTTTGACTCTATTAACCTGCGGATCTTGCTTCTCAATATCAGGGTTGAGACCTTATAATTTGTTTGAGGTGATAACACTCTCCTTGGAAGCACTAGGTGCCCACTTCTGTTGTTGCTTCTGCCTACTGTTTGCTCGAGGTCGATGGGTCACAAACTCAGTTTCATTCATAGACTTTCGTTGAGCTTCTTTCTGGTGCTTTGGAGCTTTGAAGGAAGCGTTAGGCATTGGAGGTCAAGGTGTCGAAGGAGCCTTATTCATTAGTTTAGGTTTGGAACAGTGCTCACAGTTGTAGTCAGTGCGCCCAAAGACACCACAATGGGAACATTTAATTGAATACCAAATGTACGCAACGAAGACAAGGGGCAGTTGGCGATTTTCCACCACTCCGTTGTTTTAGATCGTAATTCAGAGAAGCTTGGCTACCGGCAACTCGTTTGGGAGGTTGGATCGCTTTTAAGAGTTTCATTTTAGCCTGCAGCTATCTAGGGTAGGTACCAAATTAATCGCGATAATCCTCATTTGAATTTTTAATTGGTACAAATTTTTACCTCTACGTTGCTTTAGATCGCAATATTGAGAAGCATGGCTACCAGCAACTCGTTTAAGAGGTTGGATCGCTTTTAAGAGTTTCTTTTGGATCGACAATACTCCCGAATAGTAACAAAATGAATTACAATACTCCCAGTTTGAATTTTTGACAGGTATTGATTTTTTACCTTTCCGTCGCTTTAGATCGCAATACTAAGAAGCTTGGCTACCAGCAACTCGTTTGAGAGGTTGGATCAATTTTAAGAGTTTCTTTTCGACCGACAATACTCTCGGATAGTAACAAAATGAATTTCGATACTCTCAGTTTGAATTTTGACAGGTATTGATTTTTCACCTCTCTGTTGCTTTAGATCACAATTCTGAGAAGCTTGGCTACCAGCAACTCGTTTTAGAGATTGGATCGATTTTAAGAGTTGATTTTTGACCAAAAATGGGCTAGGATTGCTACCAAATAAATCACAATAGTCCCGGTTTCAATATTTGACTGGTACGAATATTGCATCTCTCCGATGGTTTAGATCACAATTTATAGAAGCTTGGCTACCGGTAACTCTTTTGTCTGGTTGGATTACGATTAAGAGTTTTTATTCATCCAACAACACGCTAGGATAGTTACCAAATAAATCGGAATACTCCCGATTTCAATTTTTGACAGGTACAAAATTCGCATCTCTTCGTCGCTTTAGATCGTAATTCTGATAAGCTTGGATACCGTCAACTCGTTTGAGACGTTGGATCATTTCTAAGAGTTTTTTAGACCAATAACACTCTAGGAGAGTTAATAGATGAATTACAATACTCCTAATTTTGATTTTTGACAGGTACGAATTTCACACCTCTCTGTCACTTTAAATCGTAATTATGAGAAGTTTGGTTACCGCCAACTCGTTTGAGAGGTTAGATCCATTTTAAGAGTTAATTTTTGACCGAAAACATGCTGAGATAGTTACCAAATGAAACACAATACTCCCGGTTTAAATTTTAGACAGGTACGGTTTCGGACCTCTCCGTTGATTTAGATTATAATTTTGAGAAACTTGGCTACCGTCAACTCCTTAAGAGGTAGGATCATTTTTAAGAGTTTCATTTCAGTTGAAAACACACAAGGATAGTTACCAAATGAATCGCAATACTCCCAGTTTTAATTTTAGACCGGTATGGTTTCGCACCTCATCGTCGGTTTAGATCGTTAATCATATAAACTTGGCTACCAGTAACTCGTTTGAGAAGTTAGATCATTTTTAAGAGTTTCTTTTTAACTAACAACACGCCAGGATAGTTACTGAATGAATCGCAATACTCCTAGATTTAATTTTTAACCAGTTCGAATTTTGCACTTCTCCGTCGCTTTAGATCACAATTCTGAGAAACTTGACTGCCGGTAACTCGTTTGGTAGGTTGGTTCACTTTTAAGGGTTTCTTTTTGACCTACAACTCCCTAGGACAGTTACCAAATTAATTGCGACACTCCCAATTTTACTTTTTGACCGGTATGGATTTTGCACCTCTCTGTCCCTTTAGATCACAATTCTAAGAAGCTTGGCTACCGGCAATTCGTTTAAGAGTTTGGATTGCTTTTATAAAATTATTTCTGACCGACTATACTCTAGGATAGTTGCCGAATTAATCGCTATATTCCCAGTTTGAATTTTTGAAGAATACGGATTTCGCACCACTCCGTCACTTTAGATCGTAATTCTGATATGCTTGGCTCCCGGCAACTCGTTTGAGAGGTCAGATCATTTTTATAAATTTATTTTCAACCGACAACACTTTAAAATAGTTACCAAATTAATCGTGATACTCCCGGTTTAAATTTTTGACCGGTACGGATTTCACACATCTCCGTCGCTTTAGATTATAATTCTGTAAAGCTTGTCAACCACAAACTCGTCTGAGAGGTTGGATCATTCCTAAGAGTTTATTTTAGATCGACAATTTACTAGGAAAATGAGTTGCAATACTCCCAGTTTGAATTTTTGTCTGGTACGGATTTTGCACCTCTCTGTTGCTTCAGATCGTAATTCAGTGAAGCATGGCTACTGGCAACTCGTTTGAGAGGATAAAACACCTTTAAGAGTTTCTTTTCGACCAAAAACTCTCCAGGATAGTTACCAAATTAATCGTGATACTCCCAGTTTTAATTTTTGTCCGGTACGGATTTTGCACCTCTCCGTCGCTATAAATTGTAATTCTGAGAAGCACACGTTTGAGAGGTTGGATTGCTTTTAAGAGTATATTTTCGACCAAAAACACTCTAGGATAGTTATAAAATAAATCGCGATACTCCCAGTTTTAATTTTTGATTGGTACAGATTTCGCACATATCCGTCGCTTTATTCCGTAATTTTGATAAGCTTGGCTACTTGCAACTCGTTTGAGAGGTTGGATTACTTTAAATAATTTCTTTTTGCCAACAACTCTCTAGGATAGTTACAAAATAAATCGCGATACTCCCAGGTTGAATTTTTGATAGGTGTCGATTTCGTACCTCTCCGTTGCTTTATTCCGTAATTCTAAGTTTGGCAATCGGTAACTCATTTAAGAGGTTGGATCTCTTTTAAGTATTTATTTTCGGCCAAAAAATCTCTAGGATAGTTGCCAAATTAATCCCAATACTGCCATTTTAAGTTTTTGACCGGTACGGATTTTGCACCTCTCCGTCGCTTTAAATTAAAATTTTAAGATGCTTGGCTACTGCCAACTCGTTTCAGAGGTTAAATCATTTTTTTGAGCATCTTTTCAACTGACATTACCCTAGGATAGTTACAAAATAAATCGCGATACTCCCAATTTAAATTTTTGATAAGTACGAATTTCATACCTCTTCGTCGCTTTATTTTGTAATTTTGAGAAGCTTGGATATTGGCAACTCGTTTGAGAGGTTGGATCACTTTTAAAAGTTTCATTTCGACCAACAACTCTCTAGGATAGTTACCAAATTAAATGCGATACTCTCAGTTTGACTTTTTGACCAGTACGGATTTCGCACCTCTCCGTCGCTTTAGATCGTAATTCTGAGAAGCTTGGCTACCGACAACTCATTTGAGATTTTGGATCGCTTTTAAGAGTTTCATTTGGATCGACTAAACTTTATGATAGTTACCGAATGAATCGCGATACTCCCAGTTTAAATTTTTGGACAGTACAGATTTCGCACCTCTCCGACGATTTAGATTGTAATTCTGAGAAGCTTGGCTACCCGCAACTCATTTGAGAGGTTAGATCATTTTTAAGAATTTCATCTCAAACAAGTTCCTATTGTGTCTTCAACTGCTTTAGTAATAATGGAGTAGTGTACTCTTGTTATTATGGAGTATGGGACCCTTTTGTCCATTATGACTATGGATGTATGGTGTTCACCTTGAGCTCCTTTGCGGAAGACTTGAAGTCTATTACTTACTAGTGCTGCAGGCTCCTGTTGTCTTTTGGAGTTTGTAGGTCTTTTGCTTTTTAGCTTTTACTTCTATGTATTTTTCTTTTTGAGCTTCTCCACATTGGGAGCTCACTTTTGTATATTCTGTTAATCTATAGAGCAGGGGGGTCTGCTTTCAACCCCAGCTTACCTTTCAAAAAAAAAAAAAAAAACTAATCGTGATACTCCCATTTTGAATTTTTGACCAGAATGGATTTCGCACATTTTCGTTGCTTTAGATCGTAATTCTGAGATGCTTGGCAACAGGTAACTCGTTTGAGAGGTTAGATCACTTTTATGAGTTCTTTCAACCTACAACTCTCTTGGATAGTTACCAAATTAATCGCGATACTCCCAGTTTGAATTTTTAACAGGTATGGATTTTATACCTTTCCATTACTTTAGATTGTAATTCAGAGAAGTTTGGCTACGGGTAACTCGTTTGAGAGGTTGGATCGCTTTTAAGATTTTCATTTCGGCCGAAAACTCTCTTGGATAGTTACCAAATTAATCACGATACTCCCTACTTTAATTTTTTAGCAGGTATGGATTTCTTACTTTTTCGTTGCTTTAGATTGTAATTCTGATAAGCTTGGCTGCCGGTAACTCGTTTGAGTGGTTGAATCGCTTTTAAGAGCTTTATTTCATTCGACAACTCTCTAGGATAACTACCAAATTAATCGCGATACTCCCGTTTGAATTTTTGTCCAGTACGGATTTTGCACCTCTTCATTACTTTAGATTGAAATTCTGAGAGGCTTGGCTACCGGTAACTCGTTTGAGAGGTTGGATCATTTTAAATTATTTCTTTTATACCGACAATACTCTAGGATAGTTACCAAATGAATGGCAATACTCCCGATTTCAATTTTTGACAAGCACAAATTTTGCACCTCTCCGTCGCATTAGATCGTAATTATGAGAAGCCTTGTTATTGCCAACTCGTTTGAGAGGTTAGATCATTTTTAAGAGATTCTTTTTGACCGAAAGTATTCTAGGATAGTTACCAAATGAGCAATACTCCTGGTTTTAATTTTAGACCGGTATGGTTTCGTACCTCTCCGTTGCTTTCGATAGTAATTTTGAGAAGCTTGGCTACTGGCAACTCGCTGATTGGTTGGATCATTTTTAAGAGTTTATTTCCGACCGAAAATAGGGCTAGGATAGTTACCAAATAAATTAGAGACTGGTATGGTTTCACACCTCCTCGTCGCTTTAGATCGTAAATTATAGAAACTTGGCTACCGACAACTCGTTTTAGAGGTTGGATCATTTTTAAGAGTTTCATTTCGTCCGACAACACTCTAGGATAGTTACCGAATGAATTGCAAAACTTTTGATTTTAATTTATGACAGGTTCGGATTTCGCAACTCTCCGTCGCTTTAGATAGCAATTCTGAGAAGCTTGGCTACTGGCAACTCGCTTGAGAGGTTCGATTACTTTTAAGAGTTTCTTTTTGATAAACAACTCTCTAGGATAGTTAACATATTAATTGCGATAATCCCAGTTTGAATTTTTTTCCGGTACAGATTTCGTACCTCTCTGACGCTTTAGATCATAATTCTGAGAAGCTTGGCTACCTGGAACTCGTTTGAGAGTTTGGATCGCTTTAAAGAATTTCTATTCTATCGACTATAATCTAGGATAGTTACCGAATGAATCACGATACTCTCGGTTTTAATTTTTGACCGGTTCGGATTTCACACCTCTCCGTCGCTTTAAATCGTAATTCTGAAAAGCTGGGCTATCGGCAACTCGTTTGAGAAGTTGGATTGCTTTTAAGAGTTCTTTTTGACCGAGAACTCTCTGTGACAGTTACCAAATAAATCACGGTACTCCCACTTTAAATTTTTAACCGGTACGGATTTCGCAACTCTTCGATGCTTTTAGATCGTAATTGTGATATGCTTGGCTACCGACAACTCGTTTGAGAGGCTGGATCGCTTTTAAGAGTTTCTTTTCGACCTGCAACACTCTCAGATAGTTACAAAATGAATCATGATACTCTGAATTTCAATTTTTGATAGGTACGGATTTCGTACCTATCCGCTGCTTTATATCGTAATTCTGAGAAGCTTGGATATTGGCAACTCGTTTGAGACATTGAATCATTTTTAAGAGTCTTTTTAGACCGACAACACTTTAGGATAATTACCTAATAAATCGCAATACTACCGATTTCAATTTTTGACAGGTACGGATTTCGCAACTCTCCATAACTTTAGATCGCAATTATAAAAAGCTTCGTTATCGCCAACTCGTTTGAGAGGTTGGATCCTTTTTAAGAGTTTATTTTCGACCAAAAACACGCTAGGATAGTTATCAAATGAATCACAATACTCCCGGTTTCAATTTTAGACCGGTACGGCTTTGCACCTCTCCGTTGATTTAGATCGTAATTTTGATAAGCTTGGCTACCGTCAACTCGTTAAGAGGTTGGATAATTTTTAAGAGTTTCTTTTCGACCGAAAACACCTGAGGATAGTTACCAAATGAATTGCAATACACCCGGTTTCAATTTTTGACCGGTACGGCTTTGCACCTCATCGTTGCTTTAGATCATAAATCAGATAAACTTTGTTATCGACAACTCGTTTAAGAAGTTAGATCACTTTTAAGAGTTTACTTTCATCCGAAAACACTCCGGGATAGTTACCGAATGAATCGCAATACTCCCAGTTTTAATTTTTGACCAGAACGGATTTCACACCTATCCGTTGCTTTAAATCACAATTCTGAGAAACTTGGCTACTGGCAACTCATTTGAGAGGTTGATCACTTTTAAGAGTTTCTTTTCGACCGACAACTCTCTAGGATAGTTACCAAATTAATCGCGATACTCCATGTTTGACATTTTGTCCGGTACGAATTTTGCTCTTCTCAGTCGCTTTAGATCGTAATTCTGAGAACCTTGGCTACCAGTAACTCATTTGAGAGTTTTGATCGCTTTAAAGAGTTTATTTTCGACCGACTACACTCTATGATAGTTATTTGAACGGTATGGATTTCGCACTTCTCCATCGCTTTAAACCATAATTCTGAGAAGTTGGTTACTCGCAACTCGTTTGACAGGTTAGATCATTTTAAGAAAAAAATTCGGCCGACAACACTCTAGGATAGTTACCAAATTAATCATGACACTCCTGGTTTGAATTTTTAGCGTGTTGATACTTTAGAAACACACCTGAGAGAGTCTTTCCTCTCAATTCCATTACTAATTCTAGTTTCCGCGTTCTTCAGCGCTTATATAGGCGCAATCGTTAGGACTAGGAGTGAGACTTCAACCGTTAGGACTAGCGCTTAGAACCAATGTTTTTTTTATGACTGATTGGGACATTATGTGGTCTTTATTCGGGATCAGCCTCTTGGGGTTTCTTGCAAAATTTATAGGGAATGTACTTCCTTTGCTCTGCTACAAAATGTCATTCTGGTATGTTATTGTGAGCTTTAGAGGCCAATGTGAACTGTTCGCTTTAGCGCTTACTGGGACTTTAAGGTACAATTGCCATATTTTTTGCCGTCATGGTATTTAATATTATGATATTTCTTCAAATTGACTTGGGTATTATTACAGAGAGACTGGATTTCGTATATAATACCCTTGTTCAGTGAAGCTCTCAATTTAAATTCAATAATCGTGTCACTGCTAACCGTGGTGCTTGATATGCCAACAAAAAATTACACGTTCAAGGAGAAAAGGATGATTAAACACTCTCGACCCAATGCATAAGTTTTATCAGTAGTTGCATTTATAACCAATAGGTCATTCTGTCATCCACCTAGTGGAGCTCATAGGCCACGCCTCGTTGATGCTTATATTCCATAATACGTACATAATATCTTCAAAATATGCTCCCTCCGGCACAATCATGAACATATTAAGTGTTTCGAGGCAAGTTGTTGAGGTCCAATATACGGGTTATAGACTTCATTCTAATGTTCTAGGTCAACACCATGTCGTTCCGTCTGGCTCCTTAGATTCAAGGAACTGCGTCGCTGTGCTTTTCTTAGTTGAGCTAGTACATGATTGGTGTAAGTCTAAAGATCACAATCCTAATAAACTATCCAAAGTTTACCTTATGATGAGTGATAACTATGGGATTTCGAAGCCCTTGAGCATGGATGTGGTCCTTAGAACTTGTTGTTGCACTATTAGAACTGACGTTGTACCTTGAAAATCTGGAGATGATACGAATTCTCCAATGATGCCCAATTCAAAATTCTCGCTCCATTCTTCTAACCCTTCGATAAGTGCCGGATTTATCCCTTGTTTCCCAACGATCCAAAGATCATATGTTCCATCATTGATTGTACGAATCGCACCAAGTGTTTCACTCCCATCCTTCACCACCCACTCTCTATAACCAACGCGGCAATTTCTCGTGTTTTTCACCTTAAATTCTGCTACTAGTTTGTCGTCAAGCTGTCTTTCTCTATCATTGTCTACCTTATTGTCAGCTGAGAAGAAGCGAATTACTGAGAGATTCACTGTAAGTTTCCCAGCCATCCGACTTGCATAGGATAATGCTTTACGACAATCTGCTCCCCCCTAGAAAAGGATTGCAATACGATGTGATGTGGGAAGTGCGGAACTGCTCACAAGGTTATAGTTACCGTGATCAACAAATATTCCCACGGAGCAAGGTGCCCTTGTCATGATTCTAGAGTTCATTATTCTTACCACCTGATTTGAATTGTCAAATGGAATGATGAGGAGTGATGCCCTGGCTTCTAATGCAAGTCTGCAGATGTCTTGGTACATTGTCTCATAAGGGGATACAGCTGTGAATGAATGAATCTTGACATGATTGCCACTTGTTCGGTCGTAAATCTTAAATGCATTCACAATTACGTTGGAGTGAGCATATCTTGAAGATATATTTCGCTTATCATGGGCTATAAACATCGGGGCGGCCCGACCTACTAATTCCACTAGATGGAGTGCGCAAACGGAGATGGGGTTCTCTTTTGAGTGGGAGGCTTGAAGGAGGTTTATGATGGCAGGGACATCTCCTTCTGTTTGTACGCAAGCGACAATGTGGACTTCAGTGTAGGGTGTGCAGTGTTGGATAGTTCTCCGTTTGCTGATTATGGATGGTTGTGCTGACTTTTGGAGGGTTTTGATCAAGCGGGTCGCCGCGGCAGTAACATTGTGAAATATTGAGTATTTACCATCTGCATGAGATTTGAGTTTAAAAGAGTTCAACAAGTAAACTTAATAAAAAAATAAATCTTTACAGTTAATCAAAGGGGAAGGACATTGCAGGATTTTTCTTAAATCATTCAGAACACTGTTTCTCTCAGCCTGCCATGTAAGCAGCTGTCCACATACCAGCTATTTATAGTTCTTTTTAAAATTTTATATCTTTTGTCGACTGTTTCTACCCTTAAAACCTTGTTTTCTCCCTCTCCAAATGTCCATGCAAAATTTAGTATCTTCAATCTATCGTTTCTATCATTCTCTACATTCGGCAATTTTGCGAGTTAAGAACTGTATCATTTTCTAGATTCTGGGGCATATATTTTCAAAACTTTAGTCATGATTTAATTTAGCTAGATCGTATATGTAGTTTTTTTTCTCAACTCGAATCAACACTAGATGTTTGAACCTCACCAAAGATTTCCAAGATTTGCTTTATTTCTAAATTCACTCTAATTCCCCTTAATTTATTTCTTCCTAATGAAAAATTCCAAGTTTCTATGCTTAACTTCTGCTAGGATAAACTAATGTTTCTTTGTTGGTCGAGTTTTGCTAAGACATGTTGGGGCTGATTTTGAAGGACAAGGTTGATTACGGCTCCTTTACCCTTTACCACAGGTGTTCTGACCCTCAAATTACTTATTTGGCTTTTGCAAATAACCTCTTAGTCTTCATGAAAGGTAACTATGATTCTGCTTTAGCTCTTAAAGATTCCCTTAATCTTTCCTCTTATCTCACTGGCTTGAGATTTAATTATTACAAATCAAAAGTCTACACTTTCCATCTGTGGTAACTAACTCTATTAGTAATGTTCTAGGTATGGACTCCGGCTCTATGCCCTTTAAGTATTTGGGGATTCCCCTTATTAGCTCCAATCTCAAGGCTAGGGACTGTCAGCCCTGATTGAGTCCATGACTAGGAGAATTAGGGGCCGGCAGCATCGAGTGCTCTCTTGTGCTGGTAGAACACAACTTACTCAAGCTGTACTTTTAAGCATAAGTGTGTACTGGTGTGGGATTTTTATTCTCCTCCTATCTGTTATTAATGATATTGAAAGAATTTGCTCAAGGTTTTTATGGCAAGGGATCACAGACACAAATAAGAGGGCACCCATTAAGTTGAGTGACCTTTGTTTCCCCAAGAAAGTAGGTGGGCTTGGGTTTAAATGCCTTAAAACTTGGAATCTTTCTGCTATCCTTATACATGTTTGCAGGTTAACCACAAAACAGGAAAGTATTTGGGTGGACTGGATTAAAGCGAATCTTATTAAAAATGGGAACTTCTGGGAGATTAATATCCCAACTAACTGCTCTTGGGTGTGGAGGATATTGCTGGAGTCTAAAGTTGTGGCCAAAAAGTTGATAAGACACTTAATTGGTAATGGTGAGAATACTTTATTTTGGAAGGACTCTTGGCACCCCAATGGGATCCTTCTAGAAAGGTTTGATCAATGTTTTAGATATGATTCTACTCTACATCTCAATGTTAAGATTTCAGTTATTGTCTCAAATGGCAAGTGGAATATTCCCCCTCATATAGCTGGTATGCTAAGGGACGATATTCTAATGCCTATTTATAGCATTGATATCAGTGGTCTTGGAGATGACAAAATTGTTTGGACTCCTGTAGCTAATGGTTTATTTTCTCTTGTAGCAACTTATGAAGCCCTTAGACCTCAAAGGACAGTGGTGAATTGGTACTCGATTCCCTGGAATAAAGTATGCACCCCCAGATGTAGCTTCACTACTTGGAGAGCTTTCAATGGCAGCTTAAGAACTCAAAATAGACTCATACAGATGAGGGTATTATCTTCTTCTTGCTGCTACATCTGTGGGAATGATAGGGAATCTGAAAAGCATATGTTTATGGGCTGTGTCTTTGCTTGAGATTTATGGTCCAAGCTTCTTACTAAGTGCTCTGCTACAAGGGTCATTAGGAACCTTGACAATGAAGTTAACTGGTTGGTTAGTCTTTAGAAAGGAGAAATCAGCACCAGGATCTTAAAGGTTACCTTCTGTACCATGGCTTCATTTATCTGGATGGAAATGAATCTCAAACACTTTGATAACAAGCTTGTTACTCCTAAATCCACTTTGTCTGTTATAATCTCTGAACTGAGTATTAGAATCAACCATGCTCTAAATGGAAAAGAAGACAATACAGTTAATAAACAAATAGGGCTTGCTTGGAAGACTGTGGATAGGTTAGTTGTTAAGACTGTACTTAGGTGTAAATGGAAGCTTCCCCTAGCTCGGGAATTTTTGTTAAGCATTGATGGTACTGCTGATGGATGCTATGGTGGAATGTTCAGAGATGTAGAAGGAACCTTCGTTCTTGGGTTTGCTGGCAAAGAAGCAGCTGTGTCTATGTTGCAACATCTGCTTAGAGCTCTTGAGAGAGGGCTTACTCATGGTATCAGCAACAGGTTTGTCGATTTTAGTGTTTCTACAATATCAGATATGTTTATTGATATTGTGTTGATGAGGAAAGTTCCCCCTTGGAATTGTATTGCAATCAATAATGATATCCAAGAGAAGATCAAGATGGTCCAGAACTTCAAAATTGAATTTGTCTACAAAGAAGCCAATGCCACCATTGGGCTCTTGGCCTAGTGGTGGTCGTAGCTCTCTACCTAAAGAGAGGTCATGGGTTCAAAACCTTATGGGGTTAGAAACTCAGGGTTATGGATCCCTATATAAAATCGGCTTGCCTTGCAAAAAAAAAAAGAAAAAAAAAGAAGCCAAAGCCTGTGTTTTTTTTTTTTAACTTCTATTTGTGATGTAATAGGTGATAGAATTCTCTCCTAGTAGCACTCCTTCAGGATTGCGTGCCTTGTTAGATAGTGATGCTACTGGTGTTGAGTACCTTAGGTTGTAATTTTTTTGTGTGAATAATATAGCTACTTGGAGGCTGCCTTAACCCCAGTTTACCTTTCAAAAAAAAAAGAAAAAAAAAGAGTTTTGCTAATATATATGAACCATTGCTTTTACCATAATAGTGAACTTTAAAATATGTACTATGTGATTGCTTTCCCTTTAGATTGCACCCGATCATTGGCGTTTATATGATGTTGTCATAAATATTTGGTCCAAGGGCATGAATGGAATATGGACCAGTACCCAAGAAGAATATTGTGGTTCATTGTATGGTTTACTTTTAATGGTGGAATTGCTCTTTTGTGAGATTCAATCTCTCAAGGTAAAATATTTTTAAGTGTTATGCAGTATAGAACCCAAAATCGGTTTATGACTATATGTGCTGCTCCTTATGACGATTATGACTATTATTGATATGCCTTACAAAAAAGCAATATCAATCAAGACATTTCTTATTTTTAGCTTATAATATCCTAAAATAGTATAGAAGAAATAAACTATGGATTAGACATAATCGTCCATGGTAGCTTTTATATGTTTCCTTTAAGTAATTAGTCCTTCCAAGATTAAAAATAGGTCACAAGCAACCCGTTGAAATAACCTTACCTATGGTTGTGAAGCAACCCTGGGTGAACAGGAAGAATACAACAATTTGTATTAACACATTCCAATTTAGTAATAGACTGAAATTTACTTTTATTATCTGTATTCCTCTTCTAAGAGAATAGACTATTGGAGGCAGTAGCTTTAAAAGGCTACCAGAAGGTTTCACAAATCAAAAGCAGATTATTGCAGCAGGATGGCATCATCCAGTTTAACTGTTTCAAAAAGTGATTTTATTCTCTCCTTGGTGAAAAGACCCACAATGTCAGCAAAATTTCTCTCTCCAAGAGAGGTATGTTGGTGTTTAAGGAAATAGTCTAACAGTAAAACACAGTTAACTCATTATAAATCATTCAACTGGGGTAAAATGTTAAGCTGATAAATATAGATGGCTAGTGCTAATTAGGTTCTTTAATTAGAGAAATGTTTTAAAAAAACCTGGTTGAAATAATAAAAATTAAGATTGCATAGGAAAGAGGCTTTGTACCTTTAAGTGGCCTTGCAAAAAAAAAAAGCGTACCTTTAAGTGCCTCCAGTGGCGGAATGTGGATAGCTCTGCTTGGCCTCGCAAGCTCATAGTTAGACCAAGGGAGATAGCGTCTCTTAGAGGAGTCTTAAAATAGAGGGAAGGCAACAAAGTCCCCAAGAACTTTGCAAAATAACCAAGAATAATGATAAGGAGAAAGGGTCTTAAGGTGGACCAGTCGGTCAGGGAAAATATGTCAGTGTTGAGACCGATATGAGCGTACATAAATGGCATGATGATGTCCATTATGATCATTTCGCTCCTATTGACAAGGGCGAAATGATCCTGCAGATCCTAGAGGAGGCCCATCCGGTATAGCAAGACCTAACATCAAAGGTCCATAAATCGCAGTTGTACCGGCCATATCACCTAGGAACCCTAACACAATTACACTCATCAGAAAGCAGTGTATGTAGAATTCGTCTACTTGTTTACCCTCTGGAGTGTGCCTTATAACCCACAATGCCGCTGGCCGAAGCACACACCCAATCAAAGCTATTAGTCCAAATACCGAAAGTTGATACCATAAGGTTCCTATAATCTCCACATTATCTTGCCTTATGGCTTCAAATATAACTATGGCATTATATCTTGCAATATCACCAATCATGGGTGTAGACATGGCTAGACGGCCAAGATCTGAATTTAAGAGTTTGAGTTCACTGAGAATCGGGTGAAGAACAGGAAAGGCAGTCAAGGACACAGACATAGCTAAGGCTCCAAGATTCGTACTTTTCTTACACGCATAATTTTTGTCTAAGGTGTGCCATAGAAGAAAGCCACCGGCAATTATGGTTACGCAGGGAAGGAAGACACCATATACTGCGATTACAGACACTTTCTTTCCTACCCTTATCATAGCAATTACCATTATAGTTTCCAAGATAGGAGCGCCTTTTTCGGGGAAAACCATTCTAGCAAACGCCTTGTTCCGCCCTAGAACAGACGGGACAATGATGATACCACCCTTCGTTAATAAGAAACATCTATAGTTATTATCTCTGAATTTAAAATATACATTACCGAACAAGAGATAAAAAACTAATACTATACGTACAATGATCTCGGAAACAACGCGAGGCTGCTTGAGAGGCTTTAGAATCAATTGTATAGTGCGGATGATGATGATTGTCAATGACAATTCACAGAGAAGACGAGGGTAAGGAAAAGCAAGGGGGTTATCTCCGTAGAATATGCCGTCATGGAAGCTCTTCCCCTTGGGTTGGCACACAAACCTACGCCCATTGATGACTATGTCCGCTGGCAGCATAGTAGAAACGGGTTCTGACAGATCCATGAAACAAGAGATAGGTCTGAAAGGGAAGAGGAGAATAGGTACTGATGAGAATAGTAGGGAAAAGAAAGGAGAAGGGAGGGAGAGGTAAGTTTCAACAAGGAAAAAATGTGAAGTTAAGTACTTTTGTTCAATCATCTCTTTATTAAAACGACACGTTGTTTTTGCCACTTGGACAAAGAGGGGTAATTTTGGTAATTCAAATTTTAAGGCAAAAACTAAAGATTGTAATCCCGATTTAAAACTTGAATTCTCCTCCCTGACACCTTTCTTCTCCAAAAGTACAAAAAATAAATCTCATATCAAAATCCAACGCTCTCTCTATCTCTCTCTGCAATTTCTCTCAATCTCCTGTGATTTCTCTCCTGTGTTTATTAGCAAAGCCTCTCTCTCTCTCACCAAAACCTCGATCGATCGATCATGGCGCCTGTGATGAGTTCACCACAGTTGAAGGAGTTGAAGCTTTTAATCAAACAATGTAAATCAAACCCCTCGATGCTCGATGACCCTTCTCTCTCCTTCAGGTATTACTAATTCCCCAACTAAACCCTAACCTAATTGCTTTCTCTATAGTTCGAAATTTGTGGGGTACATAGTTTTCTAAAGAGTTCGATTTCATTTCCTAGGATGTCGATATGGATTTAGAGGGTTTTGATTTTGATTCCTCTCAAGGGTATCAACATTCTCTGATTTCAGGGTTATAACAAAGACGACAAAGATTTATTATTCATATTTGTTTAACATTGAGGGATTTTGCTGTTTGGTTCAGATTAGTAGTAGTTTCATGAATAGGAAGAGAATGAAGGCTTTTGCTGTGGCGATTTCATGAATTAATAGTTTCATTAATAGGATTACAGTATTTTTTTTGGTAGAAAAATATTGTTTGAAGTTAACCAAAAAAAAATAGTAGTGTAACAGAAATAACAAGTGGAAGAACTGTATTTGTAGTTTCTGGTACTATTGCAAGTCGTCATTTAGTCTTTTGTCCTTAGAAAAACAGTAAGTGCCATGATTAGACATAAGAGCATCAGAAGCACAGAAGAAGGATATAAATGAAAAATTAATAAAGAAAATAGATCGCTCTGATAAGAAGAGTATGTGAAGTGGGGGGGGGGGGGGGGGGGGTAGTTAATATCGTTTTAGTAAATTGGAACTTAATAAACCACTTTTCAAGGATAGAAGTGCCCCCGCCTTATAGCCAATTTCTGAAAATATGGGGGTAGTGAACTTCGGGAATACACTCAATCCTTGCATAAGTATGGTTTTGGTTGTGCCACACATTTTATAGGCACGCACAAAATAAGCAACATATATAGATCTTAAACAAACAATAATAGGTTGAATACCTTCTAAGGCCAAGTTGACGGTGTGGCAAAAAAGTGTGGCAGCCTCCGCATATCTACTGTGCCTGTTCAGTATCAATGCACAACACCCAAAATAAGATTAAGTTATTAACAAGTTTAAATAACCCTATTGAAAACCAACACAAATAGAGAAACCATACCAGGGGGTGGCACCGTTGTAACTGCAATGAAAACAACACAACATACCGAGGTTGCTCCAACAGGATAAAGAAGAAGGTTTCTACACCTGGAACACACTAGTTAGCTCTGAGAATCTGAGCAATAATTCGTTTTCATAAAATAGACAACCAACAAATTACAAACAGCTAGCAGAGCTAAAGATAGAAAAATTCTAACTAAGAAAGAAATGAAATACAAAAATGAGTTTGATATGAACTACAGGAACTTAAGAGGATTTAGCCAGAAAAAATATAACTTTCACTCCAATATTTGAATTTTTGTTTGAGAAGTTTAGCTACTTATGAGGACTAAATGTAGAACCGCCATATCAATTACCAAAAATTCCCCTAAAGATCCTTTGAATAAAAGAATATATTATCAAGTTCATGTTTGAGCACATAGATAATAACTTCAGTTTCTCATTGAATTGGGATCTCTGGTAAAACAATGCACATACTGGAAGGGAACTAATTTAATAGCTGACTGATAGTTAGATCTACATCAAACTTAGGCTAAATTGTAGGTAAATACCGTTGGGAGGCAGCGTATAGGGAGCTGGTGGAGTCGGGTAAGGGGCAAGAGGAATAGGCATTGCTTATCTGCGTAGGATATCCTTCCTCCTACAAGCTCTTAACAGCTTGAAGCTTTAAGCAGTGCAAAACTCGACCCTTCCTCCCATTCCTATAAAAGAAAAGCGAAAGGTACAAATGAGATAAGAAAGAAGGTAAATAGAATACTGAAGAACACAACAAGAACACCTAATTTCCCTTTCAATAATTTCTAGTTGCAAACTCAAAAATTTGAAAGAAACAGTGTAAGAAACATTCTTCCATTACTCCCCATTACAAAATTTCAATGTAGTGACCCTGAAATTTTTTAATTTCTTTTACTATTCCCATTTCGCATATTTTGAATTCCTGATCATTCTGCATATTCTAACTCTATAACGTCTGCATATAATCATTCACGTTACTCATTCCACGCTTATTCTAACCGTTATGCATACTTGGTGTACTATAATTTTAGTTTTGGGTATTAGATTCCCTTATAGTGGTTTTGGTGGTTTCGGCGGGAGGAGGCCGTATCATGACCTTGGGAACCCCTAGACGGGTCGGGTATGATGTTGTAATAGAGTGTGTGTGGTTTGGGGTGATTCCAGAAGCCCGTTGGGTCCGCCGCCAGGTTTATGGAATTTTTAGGTAAAAGGATTCATTTTCGACAACTTAGGCGTTCTGGTGGTTTTATGCCGGAGTAGGCTATTTATTTTTATTGCGGACAACCCCTAGATGGGTTGGTTATGTTATTGTCTACGCGTGGGTGTTGCCCAACAGCCCCTATCAGTTCCGTTAAGGCTTAGGACATAACCCATCCATTTCGTCCTTTCGGCGTCTTTTCTGTCCATTTCTAAACTTTTCTGAACTATTTTTTTTAGCTATTTTTTTCGGGCGTTGGCTCTTCCTCGTGATACGCATTGGCCTTCCCCTATATAAACAACAGCTAACCCCCAAATTCATTTCACTCCTCTCTACAGATCCTCTCCTCTCACGCCAATTCGTCACATCTCTTTGCCGTGATCTTCACCCCATTACTCTGTATGTAATCCCTCTTTCTCTCCTATCGATTCATTTTGATTCGAGATGTTAGGACATAATTTAGGGTTGGTAGGGTTTATGATTATGGATCTTTAATTGGATTTTTGGGTCTTGTTAGGTTGATTGGTTATCGTTGTAGCTCGTTCCGCATCCCCTTTGCCGGTTCGCGATTTCTAGGGCTTGGAGCTCCGGTTTTGTCATCGTCAAGAATCGAGCATTATAACATGTGAGTTCCCATCCTTGCTAAGTTTTTTGTACTAATTGCTTAGTGTTGATTTTGAGAACTGCCTGTGTTAGAGAGGTGTTGATAAATTTAACTATAAACTAGTTAGCTGTTCTCGGCACAATTATGGTATATTGCCTGTTAATTTAGTGGGTTATTCCCTAATGTACAATGTTATCACTAATGGAGAGTGGGTTATTCCCTTTAACTCTAAATTCCTTCTGTCTGAGATCTGGGAAGGGGCAAAGCATGTGCATATTGATGCTTATTCCCCTGATGAGATTGTTTGGAGTATATCTTCTAATGGAGCTTATAACATGAAACAAAATTATGAGTTTATTAGACCAACTAAGAACCCCTTACCCTGGACTAAGCTTGTGTGGTTTCAAGGCAATATTCCTAAGCACAGCTTCATAAGCTGGATGGCTTTGCATAAGGCCTTGAAAACACAAGACAAGCTTCTTAATTGGGGAGTAGTTGATTTTTCTATTTGTGTTTTATGCTACTCTGATTGTGAATCTAATGAACATCTTTTTTGTGAATGTGAGTACTCAAAGTTCATCTGGTCTGCTCTCCTTATTAAAATGGGTTTCAGGCACTAGGTTGGATCGTGGAATGATGAAGTCAGGTGGTGTATAGACCACCTTCATAGCAGTAGCGTTGTTTTTACATTGAGAAAATTGGTGTTCAACTGCTTTTACTACCATATTTGGAAGGAGAGAAATACTAGAATGTTTGAAAGTACTGAAACGAGGCAGAAGTTATATTGCAACTGATTATCAATGAAGTAAAGCTTAAGTTCTCTGATTTTTGTCAGCAGATGGAAGATTCTCCAGAAAATAGGTCCTTTTGCCATGATTGGAATTTCAATCCCCACTTCAAGCACCATGCTGAGACCACCTGTTTATGGCCTAAACCACCTGAAGGAACCATTTGTGTGAACACTAATGGGTCTCTTACATCCCAATGGGGCAGGTATGGAGCAATTGCAAGGGATCACATGGGCATTACAAGGTCTGCATGTACAGGTAGAGTGACTTCTCAAGACATTACAGTGCATGAGCTGCAGGGAGTTATGTTTGGTCTTCTTCTTGCTGATGCAGCCTCTGAAACTAAAGTTATCCTCAGATGTGACTCTCAGTTTGCTGTTAATATTATCCATGGGAAGTGTGAAGCTCCTTGGCCAACAAGGAGTGTAGTGAGACATATCCATAGGATTCTTGATGTCTTTGATGAATGGGAGGTCTATCATACTTACAGAGAAGCTAATAGAGCTCCTGACCATATCACAAAGCTTGCTCCCGCCTTTGGACACTTTGATCTGGATGTTAAGTGTTTTGATGCAGTTCTAACTCAGATTCTAGATGAAGATGCTGCAGGAAAATTATACTCTAGGAAAGTGTGATTTTATTGTTGCTTCTATGAAGATTGCCGTTGATTATGAGTACATGGATATGGAGTCCAAGACTGGGATGGTCTATGGTCATCTTTAGGTTAAAGCCTTCCTCCATTATCTGAACATTAGTGCCATAACTGATTCAATTTTTGAATCTGGAATTTCTGCCCCAATGAACATGATCAAGTATGATGTTACCATGACTTTTGTAGCTGATTATGACCACATGGAGAGGTACTTTCAGATTGGAATGGATGATTTGTTATATTCTCAGCTTCCTTTTAAACTATGCATCCATTTTCTAAACATTAGAGCACCTGCAGTTTCTGTGGAGACTTTTGAATTTGAATTTGCCATAATAGTTTGAGTTATTGAATCTGGAATTTGAGCCCAAATGAACATGATCATGTATAAGGTTACCATGACCTTTGTATCTAAATTTGACCACATGGAGAGGTACTTTTAGATTGGAATGCATGAGTTGTTCTATTCTCAGATTCCTTTTAAAGTTTGCCTCCTTTTTCTGAACATTATGGCACCTGCAGTTTCTGTGGAGACCTTTAAATCTAAAATTTCTTCCCCACTTCACATGCTCATGGCTACTGTATATTGTAACTTACTCGTGGATGTACCTCCTGATTGGGGCAACTTTGGTGATGTTCAAGGGCCTTTTCTTGTGGATGAAAGCCTTAGGGTAGTATACTCTAGGAGCACCACCCTCTATTAGACTTAAGCATGGCCTTGATGCACTTGGATAGATGGTGGATAAAGCTTGCACCTGCTATGGGATTTTCTTACTTAGCTTTAACAAAGTGTAATTGTAGTTTGATTTTGTTGATGTTGTTGTCTTATTTTATTGTTAGCCTTCCTTATGTGGATTGAGCTAGTTAGGCTTTTGCCTTGGTCTGTAACTCTTAAATCTTCATTTATATATCATGGGGGTTAGTCTCCCAGCTTGCCTTTCAAAAAAAAAAAAACCCTGTTAATTTAGTTAACTATGATTGGTATTGGTTTGACTATAATTGTGGACTTCCGGTATCGTTAGAAACATTCTGTCGTTAGACATGTCAGATTGGACCCTCCTTCACTGTTTAAGGTAATTACGGTATGGCACTGTGATGGCTTAATTAGTTACGACTTGTTTGTGAATTCGTTTAGCCCCTTGAAATGTATTTAATTCACCAAAACTTAGTGTGAATGAGTCTCAGATACAGAGACAGGATATGGTTAGATTAGTTTTCCTGGTGCCCAGTCTCGCTGATGCCCAGACTTCTCCGTCAAGGTTGAAATGCATGTCTCACAACAACACATCACTTAGGATTCGGAATAAGTATGAGATTATACCAATTTTACCACCATCATATCATCCTAGCATTGCATCATATCATATTCTGCACTTCCCTATTTCTCCTAACTCTTACTCCAAATCCTATCTTCCATTATTCTATTCTTATTCCTTACTCTAATTTCCTATTCCTATACTCTACTCTTAATTTCTACTTCTATTCCTTATTTTCTCTCTCTCTCTCTCTCTGAGTAATTCTGGGCATGGTAGTGGATGTTAGATGATTCTTTATCCGTACCCTCTTTTTGCAGCGATTAGTTAGTTTAAATTCTGTCCTTTGATAGTTAATTATCCTAGATTAGTAGTAGTCATTGTTAGTTACTTTACTCTAAATGTTTCTCTATATCATTCATTCCTCACTCTTCTTAAGCACTGGTTCTTTTAGTTGGTTATTTAGCTTTGTTGGGTTACGGTGAGCTGTGGTTTTGCTCACCCTCGCTATTATTAACATTTCAGAGGTCGAGTAGCTATTTTCTGCCGAGGATTCCAGCTGGATTGGAGCTGATTTTGGGGTTGTTGCAGATCTCCATAGTTTTAGACATCCCTGTATATGATCTTAGATTTTGTCTCTGTATATTATTTAGGACATTGTATATATTGAGTTGATGTATATATATCTTTTGCTTCCGCTATTGTTGTTCACTCTTTTATTACTCTGATGATTTTGCTAAGTGAATGATCGAGCCAGAATTTGGCTACGGCTCGATCGTTCGTGGGTTAAATCTTCGGATTCCCAACCTGTGCAACCTCGAGTCTCTGTAATCGGTTCAGGTACTGATTATTAGATTTTGGGGTCGCGACAGACTTGGTATCAGAGCGCTAGGTTTACACATATCTCTATTCTTCCAATCACATGACAAGTAATCTTAGACGGAGTTAGGATCGATTCCTTTCAGTTTTATCCATTTTATCTCTTCCGTTCTTTTTCTATTCTCATGTGTGCCTTTCTAACCTGTATCAGATGGTTAGAGGCAGGAGAGACAGAGGTCGTGCCGTAGGTCGTGGGAGTGGGGGCCGTGGAGGTGGTGCTTTAGCTTGTGAGCCAACACTTAGCCAGGGGAATATAGTATTAGCTCCGACTAGTCAGGCAGAGCAGACATTTTTAGGGGCTGGGGTTGACGTGGAGTCATTTCTAGGGGATCAATTTCAGTAGGAGGTTCCTCCTATTCCGGTAGTTCCATAGCAGCTTGGAGTTTAGCCTACTCCAGTGGTTCCAGGGGTTTCAGCCGAGATGATACAGTTTATGGAGAGTTTTGCAGCTTCCTTTCAGCAAGCCAGGAGCCCAGCAGTTAGAGAGTACAGTTACCTAGAGCAGCTTTAGAAATATAGGCATCCGACTTTTTCTGGCACACTTGTTCCTTCTGAGGCTGAGACGTGGTTCAAGTCTATAGAAAAGACTTTGAACGCGATGAAGTGTCCAGACGAGCAGCAGGTGACACTGGCTACTTATCTACTCCAGGGAGAGGCAGACCTGTGGTGAGATACAGCCAAGAGGACCATTTCAGAGACCCCTATTCTATGGCCTTCTTTCGAGGACCAGTTCTTTAGACAGTATGTGCTGCAGAGTTACAGAGATGCCTGCATCTCAGAGTTCTACTCGCTTGAGCAGGGTGATATGAGTATTGCCATATACGATTAACGGTTTAACGAGCTTTCCCGTTACGTGCCGTTCATTATTCATGATGAAGAGCAGAAGAAGATGAAGTTTCTTAAGGGACTACGTCCGTACTTCAGGAGATTCTTGATCACCTCAGAAGCCAGCACATATGCAGATGTATTGTCTAAGTATTGGCATTGGAGTAGAACGACCTAGAGGATCGCAAGTCCAAGGAATTAAGGAGCCAGCAGAGACAGGATCTAAGGCCCGATAAGGGAAAGGCCGTTCAGGAGCAATTTGGTGGTTCGGGTTCTAAGAGGTAGAGATTGGGTTTTGATAGTAGTGTACCAACCAAAGTTGTCGAGGGGCAGCAGTTTGAGAGATCACAGCTTAGTTCTGGTCGTTGTTGGAACTTCGGAGATAAAGGGCATGCTAGGAGATTTTGCCCTAAACTTGATGGAGACCAGCAGCCGTTGCGACAGTTCCAGGGACCCGTGGTTCATCAACCGCGACCTCAGTTTCAGCAGGTTCAGCAGCGGCAGTTTCAGGGTCCTTAGGGAAGACAGTATGTTCAGGGCCAGCAGGATGGCCAGAGACAGTTTGCTTAGGGTCAGTAGGTGTTGGACCAGTAGGGTGGTCAGAGACACCAGTATCCAGGTCAGCAGCAGGGCTAGGGCCTAGGCCGAGGCAAGATGTATGCAGTAGGGAGGCGAGGTGCTCGCGATGCTCCACCAGTGGTGGAAGGTACGATACATATCTCTTATACTCCAGTTAGTGTTCTTTTAGACTCTGGTGCATCTCATTCATTCATAACATACATTTTCCTCTCCACGATTTCTTTTGAGTCCTCTTTATTACTAGATGAGATTTCTGTGGGTACTCTTATTGGTTCTTCGACGTCTATCTCACATATTTGTAGAGACTGCCCAATTGTCATTTGTGGTCGCGTCCTATCAACAGACTTGTTAGTATTACCGATGCAGGAGTTCGACGTTATCCTGGGTATGGATTGGTTGTCGACTCATCAGGTTACCTTGGACTGTGCCGAGAAGACGGGCTACCTTCAGTATTCTTAGAGAGAGGCAATTCGTGTTCACCAGTTCAAAACCTGCACAGTCAGGGGACGGCTTGCTAACGTTCTTAGAGTTAGAGTCATTGGGGGTAGACGTTAGCTCTATCCCGGTGGTGTGCGATTATTCCGATGTTTTCTAGCAGATTCCCGGTTTACCACCGACGAGAAAGATTGATTTTGGCATAGATCTTTTGCCGGGTACAGCACCGATTTCTAAAGCTCCATATCGTATGGCACCTGTTGAGCTAGAAGAAATGAAGGGTCAAACTTTTGAGTTGATGGATCAGGGATTCATTCAGCCTAGTACTTCTCCGGGGGGAGCGCCAGTTTTGTTTGCAAAGAAGAAAGATGGTTCGATGCGCTTGTGTATTGATTTCCGAAAGTTAAACAAAGTCACGATCAAGAACAAATATCCATTGCCTAGGATCGAGGACTTGTTTGACCAGCTTCGGGGAGCGCAGTACTTCTCGAAGATTGATCTCAGATCGGGTTATCATCAGCTGAGGATCAGGACAGAGATGTTTCGAAGACAACATTTCGGACTCGTTACGGGTACTATGAGGTTATGCCGTTCGGGTTGACGAACGCGCCCGCAGTTTTTATAGATTTGATGAACCGTGTTTTCTGCCCTTTTCTTGACCGGTCCGTCATCGTTTTGGTGGATGACATTCTGATTTACTCACAGATTGAGACAGAGCACGAGGAGCACTTGAGGATCGCACTAAAGACTTTGAGGGAGAACGAGTTATTCGCGAAGTTCGAGAAGTGTGATTTTTGGCAACAGAAAGTAAAATTCCTAGGGCACGTGCTGTCTAAGAATAGTATTGCGGTTAATCCTTCCAAGGTTGCAGCCGTTTATGATTGGGCACAGCCGGCGAGTGTTACCGAGATTCGCAGCTTTCTGGGTATGGCGGGTTATTATCGCAGATTCATTGAGGGGTTTTCACAGATTGTAGCTCCTTTGACCCGCTTGACGCAGAAAGACGTTAGGTTTGTTTGGGGTGACAGATGTGCTTCAGCTTTAGCCGAGCTGAAGGTGTGACGACCTACTGAATGTCGGCCAAATCCACCCGAGCGTTTTGAGTTTTGACAGAATGTATATGTTCTCTATATCCTAATATAGCTGTATGCCAAGTTTCGTCGCAATCGGATTCGGTTAAGGGGGCGAAAAGGGCCAGTACGTTTCGTCTCATGTTTTAACGTTTCCTTTTGGAGATTGACTATTTACTTAGTAGCTATATTAAGGAGGAACCTTGGTCCGATCCTCCCCATGACTAAAAGAGCTTTAATGCTTGGTCATCAAGGACCCCGGCTCATGGACTATCTGCAAGGGATAGTTATGAGTTCTTCTAGGCTTAGGGAAGGCTAGGGGACATTGCCTCGCAATGCGGGCCGGTTTTCCAAAGAGGACTTTATATGGCACCGCTATGCCCCACAGGCTATCCGAGGCGCACCGCCCCTTTCAGATGGACAATTTAAATAGTCCAGGCTCGTCGCCCCTTGAGATATGAGTCCCCCTTATGTGGAAACTGGCATATTATCCGCTACAGAACAGGTGTGCTTTCCGTACCTCACGCGCGTCGCGAGAGATTGCGCTGTAGGGATTATTGAGGGAACCTTCAGCGTTGTTGCCTATACCGAATACATATTCGATGACCCCTCACGAGTATCTTGGATTATCCGGATGTCGCTCTAGCATCCGTGGGTTGTATGCCACTAGCGCGCCGCTACCGTGAAGATGGCTGGTACACGTTGACCTCGCGTCCGTGTATGCTGCACGGTCCCTTATTCCGCTGTACTCCGGGACCTGTAGAGGCGGTCCCGGGCTGGGCCGTGACAGATGGTATCAGAGCTAGACTTGTTTGGTCTAGGCTTATCCGAGCAAGGCTTCTTGGGCATTTGTTTGTCAGAGCGTAGATAGATTGTGCCTACGCCTATCAGAGCAGATCAGAGCAAGAATAGCTTGGTAAAGCTTAGCTCTTGAGTTGGTTGAGCGTAGATGGATTGTGCCTACCTCTCTCAGAATCGATCTAGAGTTAGGCCGAGTTATCAGATCTTGTTAGAGCAGATCTTTGTGATGGTTCCCAAGTTGAAATGACTTGTCAGTTGTGATCTTCAGAGCCGTAGTTGCTCTGTACAGATGATCCAAGCACCGTTGTGAACGCTTGTAGAGTGAGTTGCCTACATGTCAGTTGATATTGGACGCGAGAGAAAGGCTTCATATCTGAGCGCGAGATTGCTCAAGTTAAGTGTGCTTTGGACAATGACGCTAAGATGAGGATTGATACTTGAGTTGGACGCGATGATCTATATCGTTGGTTGTCTCTAGAAGGCTGGTCAGTGCCGCTGATGCTCTATGAAGAATAGTAATAGAGCGATCTAGCAGGTTGTTATCGCATTCGGTCCGTATCCGCGCTGCAAAGTTTAGTAACAGTTGTGATCAAGGACGATGCCCCTCAGCAGAGATCGATATGGTCAGTGTCAGTTGCCGAGTACTTTCGCGTGGAATCTGCGAAGCTTGGTTTGGTTGGAATTCCTTAGGGTCTACAGAAGATTGATGAATCCTGAGAGATACTCGTTGCGATTGTCCTGAGTTGGACACAGAGACGTTCCAGAGGTGAATGTTATGAGCCAAAGATGAAGCAGCATGAAGTAACAGATGAAGACATGGTTTGGGTCCTGAGTTTGCACACAGTGATATCGTCAGGTAGACGTCGAGGGCAGAGTTTCTCGTTGTTACGCGACATGAAATATGATTTCCAAGATGGGTTATCGCTTGTTTGCAGTTGGTCCCTCGTTACATAGGACACTGCTTTGCTCACTCAAAGAAGGCAAGATGCCAAGTGATGTTTGTTCTCTGGCTCCGTAGTGAGTTTCAGGTTTGTCGGCGTTCGAGTGC
Source organism: Kingdonia uniflora (assembly GCA_014058105.1). Lineage (NCBI taxonomy): Eukaryota > Viridiplantae > Streptophyta > Magnoliopsida > Ranunculales > Circaeasteraceae > Kingdonia > Kingdonia uniflora. Next base: position 3,042,862 of record JACGCM010000140.1, on the reverse strand, counting down.
TCTAGCCGTGTTTATCCATGTTGTTCTACAAGATAGTTCTGGGTTATTTTAAGCTCACAGATGGATGAAGACTCACATTTCCGAAGGTTAGTAAGTTACGTGGTAGTCGCAGAACAGAGTTGAGCTTTAGTCAGTTGTGCGGGTTACCTCAGACATGATCTCAGATGGAAGATTGCTCTAGGATGAATGATCCAGAGCGGAATTGGTTGTCAGTTTCCCAATTCCTTATCACTTGGTGGTTGGCGGTAGGGATAGAGTACCCGCGCCTCGTTCTTGGTTTGTATCGATGGAGTATCGTTAGAAGACCACATCTCAGTGACCGGTTAGAGTTGGTTGTGTTTGTTGAAACTAGTTCAAGAGACAGAGAATGGCTACGCTTCAGTTTAAAGATGATTGCGACAGTATGAAGGTTGGTCTTCGTGAGTTTGATAGCAGTTGGACATGGCAAGCCAACGAGCTCAGGGCGACAGGTACAGTGACAATATCTTGTTCCCAAGTTCCCCAAGTACTTAGGTTGGAGTAGGGATGTAGAGATGGAGAAACGCTTCAGTAGTCCATCAGTTATATGTCACAACTTTGTTCTCAACGCGGACGTCGAGCTTATTGAGTATGGGAAGAGCTGTAAGTTGTGACGCAGATGTGCGCAGGTTCCTGCATGGGTCATTACCACCAGAGTTTAGCAAGTACAAATGCCAGTGTTAAGTCCTCGTCAGAGAAGAGGCATTGAGAAGTCCTCCTTGGAGAATGAGGTAGATTGGAGTCCTCCGAAGTGGAGAGACCTTTGGAGACGTCGGAGTAGCGATCACCCTTCCTGTAGCCAAGTTAGGTGCAGATGCCATCTAGCGTTATATGGGTTAGATGATGGCCTACTACGAAGTGGTAGAGCATAAACGTGGCTGCACAGATAGATATTTCATGGGTTTTAGAAGTTCTCACAGGACGCCATAAAGCGGGCCTCGATGGTTAGCTGGCGGTAGGGATCAGAGTACCCGCGCCTAAATAGGCTGCCTCGATGGTTTTGTTGGCGGTAGGGAATAGAGTACCCGCGCCTCATTGAGAGTATGCTGCCTTCTAGGAGCTACCCTCCCTCGCCCAAGTGAACAATGAGTACCAGTTCAGTTCTATACTGGTAAGGCTAGAGTGTCGCATCTTGATGTTGTGTCCCAGATGGTCCATAAGAAGGGCGGACATGGTTTGAAGACCTTTACAAAGTTGATTGAAGGGCAGTCAGGCAGTTTCAGTGTGAGGCAGATGTTTTGTGCAGTTGGGGAGAGTTACCCCTGGGTTTTAGAAGACTTGCTCCTTACCACTCGCCGATGAAGAGTGAAGTTTGAAGCCGAGATTCACAGAAGATTGAACTCTCGAGCAGCGAAGGCATTGTGTGACTCGGAAGTGAGCGCACCTTTTTAGGACGGGATCGCAGATATGCTCGTCGGGCTGTCCGGAGGAGACGCCCTTGGTTTGTCGAGAAGAGTGACATTCCATATAGTGCCAGGGGAGAAGGCACCTTGCAGCAGGATGCAGCGCATTTCAGAAGGCGCGATACTAGAGTGCACCGCCCATACATTTTTCAGAAGGTTTGAGACCAAGAGACAATATCCAGACGAGAAGGCAGACTCCAGAGTTGGAATCAAGTTCAGTCACCACGCATTTCAGTTGGAAAGGGCGAAGTTAAGGTTCAGTTCTGAAGACACAGTTATCAGCAACGAGACTAGCAGTTGGACTTAGTACCCGCTAGTACAGAAGAAGATCTAGTAATCTGAACTAAGTGTGGGAGAGTTATTGGTTTCTGGAAGATGCAGAAGATTGAACCCTTGCAGAGCCGTGTTGAAGAAGGTTCTCGACGAGGACGTCAAGATTATTTTAAGTGCGGGAGGGTGTGACGACCTACCGAAGGCCGGCCAAATCTACCTGAGCGTTTTGAGTTCTGTCAGAATTTATATGTCTCTATATCCTAATATAGTTGTACGCCAAGTTTCATCTCAATCGGATTCGATTAAGGGGGCGAAAAGGGCCAGTACGCTTCGTCTCATGTTTTAACGTTTCCTTTTGGAGATTGACTATTTACTTAGTAGCTATATTAAGGAGGAACCTTGGTCCGATCCTCCCCATGACTAAAAGAGCTTTAATGCTTGGTCATCAAGGACCCTGGCTCATGGACTATCTACAAGGGATAGTTATGAGTTCTCCTAGACTTAGGGAAGGCTAGGGGACATTGCCTCGCAATGCGGGCCAGTTTTCCAAAGAGGGCTTCATATGGCGCCGCTATGCTCCGCGAGCTATCCGAGACGCACCGCCCCTTTCAGATGGACAATATAAATAGTCAAGGCTCGTCACCCCTTGAGATATGAGTTCCTTATGTGGAAACTGGCATATTGAGCTACCCTGATCCGTTACAGGACATGTGTGCTTTCCGTACCTCGCGCGCGTCGTGAGAGATTACGCTGTAGGGTTTATTGAGGGAACCTTCAGCGTTTTTGACTATACCAAATACATATTCGATGACCCCTCACGAGTTTCCAGGATTATCCGGATGTCGCTCTAGCATCCGTGGGTTGTATGCCACTGGTGCGCCGCGCCCGTGAAGATGGTTGGTACACGCCGACCGCGCATCCGTGTACGCCGCACGGTCCCTTATTCTGTTGTACTCTGGGAACTGTAGAGGCAGTCCCGGGCTGGGCTGTGACAGAAGGGGAGATTGACTACAGCCCCGGTACTGATTGTTCCTTCCAGTGGGCTAATGTATATGGTTTTCAGTGACGTTTTGCTTAGCGGACTGGGTTGCGTGTTGATGCAAGAAGGCAAGGTGGTGGCCTATGCTTCCAGACAGGTTAAGATACACGAGAGGAATTATCCTACTCATGACCTTGAGTTGGCTGCAGTGGTTTATACACTGAAGATTTAGCGACATTACATTTACGGAGAGAGGTTCGAGCTCTTTTCGGATCACAAGAGTTTACGGTACCTCTTCTCGCAGAAGGAGCTGAATATGAGGCAGCGCAGATTGATGGAATTCCTGAAGGACTACGATATCGACTGGCAGTTTAACCCAGGGAAAGTAAATGTGGTGGCTGACGCTTTGAGCCATTTTCTTAGGGGATTTCTAGCACGCCTGATGATTTGTGAGTGGTCGATGCTTAGCGACATAGCAGATTCTGGGCTAAGTTTGCGTTTACGAAGTACGGGTAGCTTTATTTATAATCTGAGAGTTCACCCCTCCTTGATTTCACGGATTATAGAGGCACAACAGCAGGATGATATATTACAATCTTGGGCGGCAAACGATAGCAGACTAGATTAGACAGTCAGTTTAGATGGCAGCATTAGATACAAAAGCAGATTATGCTTACCAGACTCTGAGGCACTGAAGCGTGAGGTGTTGAGCGAGGCTCACGGTTCGAGATACACTATTCATCTAGGTTGTACGAAGATGTACCAGGACCTGAAGAGGTATCAGAGACCAGTAGGGAAACTCAGACCTTTACTTAATCCAGAGTGGAAATGGGAGCACGTGACGATGGACTTCATTTTGGGCTTGCCGCGGACGAAGAGAAAACGCGACTCTATTTGGGTGATTGTGGACCATTTGACTAAATCGGCACATTTTGTCCCAGTTCGCACGACGTTGACGGTCGATGAGTTGAGCAGAATCTATGTGAAGGAAATAGTACGTTTACACGGGGTTCTGGTGTCTATAGTGTCAGATAGAGATGTCAAATTTACCAACAAATTTTGGAAAAGTTCTCAGCAGGCTATGGATACTAGACTAGATTTCAGCACAACATTCCACCCTCTGACCGATGGACAGACAAAGCGGGTTAACCAGATTCTTGAAGATATGCTTCGAGCTTGTGTTTTAGACTTCAAGGGTAGCTGGGACGAGTACTTACCTTTGGCAGAGTTTGTGTATAACAAAACTTTCAGTCGAGTATCGGGATGACACCTTATGAGGCCTTGTATGGTAGACCGTACAGATCACTGCTGAGTTGGGCAGAGGTTGGGGAGCAGAGTTTACTGGGGCTAGACTTAGCTTATGAGACCACAGAGGCAGTTACCATCATCAGGGATCGGTTGCGTACAACACAGACTCGGCAAAAGAGTTATGCAGATGTCCATAGGAGACCTCTAGAGTTTTCTACGGGTGATCACGTTCTATTAAAGGTTTCTCCGATGAAGGGCGTGATGCGTTTCAGCACAAAGGGAAAGTTAGCTCCGAGATTTATCGGTCCGTTTGAGATTCTTGCTAGAGTCGGAGAGTTAGCATACAAATTGGAATTAACGCCGCAGTTAGACCGGGTTCATAACGTGTATCACATTTCCATGCAGAGGAAGTATGAGCGGGACCCGACTCATGTTATTGATTGGAAACCCATCGAGGTTCAGGCAGATACCTCGTAAATAGAGCATCCAGTGAGTATTTTGGACCGTGAGGAAAAGATTTTGCGTAGCAAGGTTATTCCGTTTGTGAAGGTCCAGTGGGGTCACCATGGACTGGAGGAGGCTACATGGGAGTTGGAGGCTAACGTGTGGAGGTGTTATCCCCATTTATTCTCAGATTGAGGTATGTGTTAAATTTCGGGATGAAATTTCCTTTTTTGGGGGGTAGAATGTAGTGACCCTGAAAATTCTTAATTTCTTTTACTATTCCCATTTTGCATATTTCGAATTCCTGATCATTCTGCATATTCCAACTCTATAACGTCTGCATATAATCATTCACATTACTCATTCCATGCTTATTTTAACCGTTATGCATACTTGAGTACTATAATTTCAGTTTTGGGTATTAGATTCCCTTATAGTGGTTTTGGTGGTTTCGGCGGGAGGAGACCGTATCATGACCTTGGGAACCCCTAAACGAGTCGGGTATGATGTTGTAATAGAGTGTGTGTGGTTTGGGGTGATTCCGAAAGCCCGTTGGGTTCACCACCAGGTTTATGGAATTTTTAGGTAAAAAGATTCATTTTCGGCAACTTAGGCGTTCCGGTGGTTTTAGAGCGGAGTAGGCTACTTTTTTTTATTCTGGGCAACCCCTAGATGGGTTGGTTATGTTATTGTGTGTGTGGGGGTGTTACCTAACAGCCCCTATCAGTTCCGTTAAGGCTTAGGACATAACCCATCCATTTCGTCCTTTCGGCGTCTTTTCTATCCAATTCTGAACTTTCTGAAATGTTTTTTTTAGCTATTTTTTTCGAGCGTTGACTCTTCCTCGTGATACGCATTGGCCTTCCCCTATATAAACAACAGTTAACCCCCAAATTCATTTCACTCCTCTCTCTACAGATCCTCTCCTCTCACGGCAATTCGTCGCATCTCCTCGCCGTGATCTTCACCCCATTACCCAGTATGTAATCCCTCTCTCTCTCTCCTACCAATTCGTTTTGATTCGAGATGTTAGGGCATAATTTAGGGCTTGTAGGGTTTATGATTATGGATCTTTAATTGGAGTTTTGGGTGTTGTTAGGTTGATTGGTTATCGTTGTAGCTCGTTCCGCATCCCCTTTGCCGGTTCGCGATTTCTAGGGCTTGGAACTCTAGTTTTGTCATCGTCAGGAATCGAGCATTATAACATGTGAGTTCCCATCCTTGCTAAGTTTTCTGTACTAATTGTTTAGTGTTGATTTAGAGAACTGCCTGTATTAGAGAGGTGTTGATAATTTTAACTATAAACTAGTTAGCTGTTCTCGGCACAATTATGGTATATTACCTGTTAATTTAGTTAACTATGATTGGTATTGGTTTGACTATAATTGTGGACTTTAGGTATCGTTAGAAACATTATGTGGTTAGACATGTCAGATTGGACCCTCCTTCACTGTTTAAGGTAATTACGGTATGGCACTGTGATGGGTTAATTAGTTACGGCTTGTCTGTGAATTCGCCTACCCCCTTGAAATGTATTTAATTCACCAAAACTTAGTGTGAACGGGTCTCAGATACAAAGACAGGATATGGTTGGATTAGTTTTCCTGGTGCCCAGTCTCGTCCTACGAGGAGAGATATGGTTCGATACTATTTCTTGGTTCCCAGTCTTCTCCTGCGAGCAAAGTCATGGTTGGATTAGTTCTCCTGGTGCCCAGACTTCTCCGTCAAGGTTGAAATGCATGTCTCACAACAACACATCACTAGGATTCGGAATAAGTATGAGATTATACCAATTCTACCACCATCATATCATCTTAGCATTACATCATATCATATTCTGCACTTCCCTATTTCTCCTAACTCTTACTCCAAATCCTATCTTCCATTATTCTATTCTTATTCCTTACTCTAATTTCCTATTCCTATACTCTACTCTTAATTTCTACTTCTATTCCTTATTCTCTCTCTCTCTCTCTCTGAGTAATTCTGTGCATGGTAGTGGATGTTAGAAGATTTCTTTATCCGTACCCTCTTCTCGTAGCGATTAGTTAGTTTAAATTCTGTCCTTTGATAGTTAATTCTCCTGGATTAGTAGTAGTCATTGTCAGTTACTTTACTCTAAATGTTTCTCTATATCATTCACTCCTCACTCTTCTTAAGCACTGGTTCTTTTAGTTGGTTATTTAATTTTGTTGGGTTACGGTGAGCTGTGGTTTTGCTCACCCTCGCTATTATTAACATTTCAGAGGTTGAGTAGTTGTTTTCTGCCGAGGATTCCAGCTGGATTGGAGCTGATTTTGGGGCTGTTGCAGATCTCCATAGTTTTAGACATCCCTGTGTATGATCTTAGCTTTTGACTCTGTATATTATTCAGGACATTATTTATATTCAGTTGATGTATATATGTCTTTTGCTTTCGCTATTGTTGTTCATTCTTTTAATACTCTGATGATTTTGCTAAGTGAATGATCGAGCCAGAATTTGGCTATGGCTCGATCGTTCGTGGGTTAAATCTTTGGATTGCCAACATGTGCAACCTCGAGTCTCAGTAATCGGTTCAGGTACTTATTATTGGATTTTGGGGTCGTGACATTCAAGCTGTGATGATTTCATGGATTAATATAAAAAATTGTGGTTTTATTTCTAAGTTTGAGGTTGTTAGGTGTCGGTTCAGTTATAATCTGACAGATCTTAGTGTCTTTTGGGTGGTTTGCTAATATTCAAAATCTAGCGTTTGATGATGACTTAGATGGTTTAATTGGAGTCGATATCTATTGGTTGTGAGAATGAAGGCTTTCGTTGTGGCGATTTCATAGATTAAGATTGAAAATTGTGGGTTTATTTCTAAGTTTGAGGTTGCTAGGTGTCAGATCAGTTATAATCTGACAGTTCTTAGTAACTTTTGGGTGGTTTGTTAATATCCCAATTTTAGTGTTTGATGATGACTTACATGGTTTAATTGAAGTCGACATCTATTGGATGTGTTTCATCTTGGGTAGGGGCATTGGTACACTATAAGAGAGCTTTAGAATGTCACAATGGCTTGGAAAAATGCAATAGATGATGGAGGTTATGAGATTGTTTATCTGGGGTTGTTGTAAGAATTCGTTGAATAGAAGGTACCCAAATGCTTTAATCATCTACATTTATGTTTTATGTAAAGATTCGAGCTCCCACTACAATAAAAGGGGTCTATTACAACGCGCTCTTTTGCCATGCAAAGAATTTGTTGAAAAAATACTTCATTTTACAATTCCATTTGGCGTTGCTAAAGTTCATTCGTCTTAATTGAATTTTAAATTTGGAAAATACATATAGCAACGCCATGTGTGTTGTAAAAGTGTTCACTTAAATTCTTCTTAAGATTAAATATATATTGTGACCCTATTGACGTGGCTAATGTACTATATATCTTATGTTTCGACATTAAGTTGGTGTTGCTTTTGGGTTTGGTTAGGCGGGCTACAAGATTTTTGGCGGTCAAGATTTTTATTCCCTTTCCCCTCTCTCTTTCTCATTCAAATTATATTCCCTTTCCTTTCCTCTCTCACTCACTCAAATACCTCCAATTTTTGGGCGGGATGCAAACCCTTTCCTCCATCTCCAAACTTTCCCTCCTCCAAACTCCTCGAAAACTCTTCTCTCCTCCTCAATTGTCACTTCTTCAATCCAAAACTCTTCTCTCCTCCAAACTCCTCGAAAACCCTTTCCTCAATAGCCACTTTTTATGAATTTAGTGAGCTGAGAATAATAGACACGTAGTAATATTGAAGTTTGAACAACCCAATAAAAAAAAAGGTAGAACAAACTAAAAAGCTCTATTTTTTTCCCTGCTCTAGTTGAAATTGGTTTATTTGTTTGTTTTTTTGTCTTGATTGATTGTTTTAGCTTTAAAGTAGGATTTTTGGCATTCTTTGCAATGATTTGTGGAGCCATATTGAACTACTCGAATTAGGGTTATCTGCTGCGATTTGGGGTACGTTTTCTGTCGTGGGTAAAATATCCTCTTTTGCTTTTGCTTTTGATTTTGGATAATTTGTTTTGATTTATGATATAAAGTTTGAAGCTTTCGATTTCAATTTTAAGGATTTTTGGTGTGTATTCTATTTAAGTTTTAATCTTTCTATGGGAATAACATTATTGTTGTATGACCTTTGATATACTTGTGCTGGTAAGGGATGCTTACCTTTATTAATCTCAGAATTAACAATCACAAGAAGATTGAAGAATATGGTATGTTGGTTTGTCAGAAATATAGAAAGATTCTATTACTTGAAGCCGGACACCCCTTTTTCTGTTCGATAAAGCTTATTGGTATGGCTACGACCATGACTGTACTAGAATGTCATTTGACTTCGATAAAGATTATTGTTGCATGACTTGGATAAAACCACCATATTTACATTTTTCTTATCATGGATTCTTAGATTATTTTCATCTTTAATCTTTCTAATTAATATTATAGCTGTTTATATTTTGCTTTAGACATATCGTGAAGAGACAACCATTAGTCAAGGGAAAATAGAAAATATGGGTGGAGATCGACCTATTTCTGATATACTTTCTTAACATCTTCTTTCTCAATGTGCTATAATGTAAAGATACTTTTATCTTCTTTCTTTGTTAATCTTTAAGTATCCCATCCCCATATTTTCTAATTAAGTAATGTTGATTTAACTAGTACAGGACAAAATAAAAAGATAGTTTTGCTCAATGTCGAATTAATGTATTCGCCTCTGATGAAATCCACTCAATATAGTTCTTATTAGTAACGTCAATCTGATGAAATCTACTCAATATAGTTCTCATTAATAACGTCAAACTGTAGCCTTTTAGATTTAGGTGTGAATGTATAGATGAGTTCAAACACGAGACAACATAAAGAAGGTAGGAAAAGACTAATATTCTTGAAGTTTGTCTGCAAATTAGAGATTCCTGTACTTAGTTAAACAATCAAATATAATACTACTGCTATATCTTCAATTCTGTGTGCCTTTTGCAAATCAAGGGAATCTGATGAGGACAAAATATGAAAAAAAACATTAGGCACTTCATCCTCAAAAGGCTAAAATGTACTTTTGGGTATTTTCCTATGCTCGTTCTTTTCTTTCGGTCCATCAAGATCACCAATGTTATCATGATATTCCTGTAATTTTTGTTGAATATAAGTGAAAGATTTCATAATATGCAAATTTTCTCATGATTTTTTCATATGTAAATGCGTATCAGTTTACTATAACTATAAGATGCTTTTATACAGGTTCTCGAGGTAAAAGACTCCATAATTGGTTCCTGAAAAGCAGTTAACTCTAGGGATCCGTGACAAAAAATAACAGATTTATATCACGCCAAGCCAAATACTTCATATTCCATAATCATAGTCTTTGGTTCTTGCTACTCTAGTTGTTATGTAGCAGTTCATTTTATATCAAAAGAATAACATAGTTTTGACTATAGGTACTCTATAAGATGACATTGTATTTGATTTATAGAAGGTTGGTTAGTATATACACACACACACGGCTTGTATTTGATCTGCTTTATTTATTTGGCAGTCTTGCTTGATCTATTCATTCATTATTTGTTTTATTTAGTTAGGAAGTGATAAGGCACAAATGAAAATGGCCTATTGATTACATGCCATAAGTATTTCCTTGTAGTGACCCTAATCTTGATTCATGCTTTTTATTCTTTGATTACTAGAAATGGATAAGAGTTGGATGCAATTGCCGAATAGATTTTGGCCAGACTATATAAAAGGAATTAGAGATTTTATTGAGATTGCTCGTGGTCATACAGATATATCAGGCAAGACAAGGTGTCCATGCAAAGAGTACAAAAATAGGAATTACAAGCACATCGACGAGGTAAGCTATGATTTGTTACTGAATTGATAGCTATCTTATGTGTTATATAGTTATTTTCAATTGAGTATTGCATAAAGCATGAAAGCATGCCATCTAGCTATAAGTGTATTAGTTTGCATAATCCATTTTGTTATTAAATTGATAGTTATCTTATGTGTTATATAGTTTTTTCAATTAAGTATTGCATAAAGCTTAAAAGCATGCCATCTAACTATATTCTACTTTAGTTTGTATAAGTGTTTTTTTTGCATATGGATATGGCACCAGGTACAACAAGTCGACGTTTATGGGCACAATCTACTTCACAACTTGCGGTTAATACAAAAAATGATTCGAGGTTGGTAAGATTGAACTTTGAAGTTTTCTTGTTTTTTGTTGGGTTTATTTACATAAGAAGACTAAGAATCTAATATTGTTTTATTTAAAAAAATGTTTTTGTTAATAGCTGCATGTAAGAGGAAAAGAGGGAAGGCTGTGAATAACAAAGTTATTGATTACAAAGCTATTACTCTTCAGAACCCTAGGATAGAGATCCACCCAAAATATGCAAGGCCAGTAAGGAGGTGGAGTTCTCAATTTGTCAGGGAAGTTGGGCTAGTCGCACGTCAACATGGGCCTCTTACGGGCCATGATTGGAGTAATGTGGAAGATGATGTGAGAAGACCGTTACGTGACCGTATTGTGGTAATTAAGTTTTATATTGTAGCTAAATTGTATACTATATTGATTTTTTGTAGGATAAGTTTGATATTGATATGCACCTTCCACATGTAAAGTAGGTTGTGGATAAAATATTAGAAGAGCGCTTGTGAACTCACACTATAAGAAATTTGAAAATGACAGAGTGGTACGATGACACCCTTACGATGGCCTGGCACAAGAGAAATGGGATGCTTGCTGTGATTGGTTTGGAAGAGAAGAATTCAAGGTAGTGATAAACTTAACTAGTTAATAAATCATTTGTCTTTTGTGTGGTTTAACTCTGTTCTATTAGTATAACTTTGAATATTATTCTATCAGCTTACTAATAAGTAATTTGTTTTGATTCTATTAAAATAGTTATGTTTGATTTGCTTATACTAACAAATTCATTAAACTGCAGAAAATTAGTGAGAAAAATTCAAGAAATCGTCAAAGCTCCCAACAAACCATTGCGGTAGTTTAAAGTCATTCGTAAAATACTTGGAGGAATCTGTGCGTACTATTTTTTATTTACATACTACATTGGGTTGCTTTCCAACTATTTGATACTATTTCCATTGTTATATGTTTTCAAATGTTGAACAACGTAACTCTGAGACTCAGCAACCAGTTGGAATGACTGAATTATATCGTCGAACCCACTTAAGTACTAAGGGATGGACTAGTCTTGTTGCTGAAGAAAACTATGTGAGTAAATTAACTTGTTTCTCGCTTCTGCCAATGCAATTTAATTTGATGTACTTATGCTGAATTTAAACTCACAGGACCGAATGCAACAACTTAAAGATGAGTTAGAAGCAGAGGGTGTTGTTCCAAAGACAGAAGATAAAATTCGAAATATGGTATTGGGTTTACGATCTGGATATTCCAAAGGACTTGGGCATGGGGTCCTGCCACAATCATCTAAAAGGGTGTCATCCATTCAATTAGAGGAGGAAGTGCAAAGGAGGAAGGACGAAGAGGAATTTCAAAGGAGAAGGGCCGAGGAAGTTGAAAAGCGTAATGAGGAGCTCACGACGGAAATGGGGTCTTAAAGAAAAAAATAGAGGAGATGGATGCTCGTCAAGAGAGGTTCGAGGCTTGAATGCTGCAATTCAATGCCTAATCTTCATGGTATGTATGAATTGTGTTTATTAAAATTGATTAGTTGCATGTACGTCTGATTATTTACTAGTCATTGGGATGGGTTATTTTACGGGATGTTATAGTTGTTTAGTACAGATAGTTTATTTGAGTGTGAAAGATTTGATCTTTTGGAGACTTGAGTGGATTTAATGGCAGATTTCACCATCAAAATGGCCCAATAAATACTTGAATTTATCTATGGCTTGTAGTAGTCGGTAAGTGTAGGTACATCATCTTGTAAACAACTTAGTACTTGTAATTGTTTTTACTGGAGAGATTGTTTTTCCTGTTTTCTTCTTGCTTACTTCAATTGGAGTTTGTGGAATATCTTCATATGGTTGTTGTGGGAGAGTAGTAGTAGCTACGCTTTGGTTTACCTTTTTCTTATTTCTTCTAGGTCAGTACATATGAAACAGCGAGATTAGTCTAATCTCCCAATTTTGACAGAATTTTTTTGTTAAGAACGTGTTCTTTAGTGCAAAGTCAGCTTCATGGTTCCCCTCTCTAATGAAAGGAGACAAGAGAATCTTTCAGCCTTTACCTTCATGTGTTGAATCTGTCTATTCATCCATATACACTCCCATGGGGGTTCACAATCTTGGTCTACAATCATTTTTATATAGGCTGAATCAGTAATGATTTCATAGTTTTTAAGGCCCAAGCTTGTAGCATATTCCATCCCTTTGTTCTAAAATACCTCCAATGATTGCTCTTGAACTATTTATATATCCATTATAGTTTTCCACCACCAAATTTCTTAGGGAGGGCCTCAAAAAACCCATGTGATATATTAAGACTGCTTTATGATTGGGGTTATACCCCAGTTTATGAGAGCATCTTTGTTTTTAGGAGAGTCAAAAAAATTATTGGTTGAATTACAGCACTTGATGTTTACCTCATCGTTTACGAGGTGGTAGATCTTTGCTTCTGTTATCTTTATGTCTTGGAAATGTGTTATGTTTCTCTCTTCCCATAAGTGATATTCAACAGCAGGCAGAGCAATTTTTTTAATCTTGAGAGTATCAGAATTTAAAATCTTCAGAGCCCATTCAATCTCTTCATTCCAGTCTTGAATTTGCCTGTTTATACCCAAAGATTTAAAAACTTCAGACCATACTTTATTTGAAAAAGAGCATGAAAAGAAGAGATGCCTTTTGTTTTCTTCTAGGTCAGTACATAAGAAACAACAAGATTAGTCTAATCTCCCAATTTCGACATAATTTTTTTGTTTACAACCTGTTCTTTAAATGGTTGCTTCCTTCTACCCCCCATTTTGGAAAGGATAGAACATCCTTTAGGTTATGTTCTACCCCAACCATTTTCTGAACAAAAACTGTCTTTTTCATCCATTTTTTCTGAAATGAAACCATCTTTTTCATCCATTTTCTGAACTAAAAATGTCTGTAAGAAAGATGCTACTGAATTGTGTTTCCGAGTCAGAGATGCAGAAGAGTACATACATAATATTTGGCTTTTCAACCAGTTCCCAATAAGAAAAGTTAACTCGCAAAAAGCAAGGTGACTGCAATCAATTTTCATGGAAATGAACAGTTTTCCAAGAAATATGGTTATGGAAGGGAGATTCAAGGTGAAGTATGTTATGGAAATTAGTTTGGAGCGGTGTGTCACGCCCCAAAATCCAATCATCGGTAGCTTGACCAATCATTAGATTCGAAGCTGTGCAGGTCGGGGAATCTAAAGATTCTACCCCACAAATAGCCAAGCTGTAGACAAATTCTGGCTCGGCTATTCACTTATAGCAATAATCATCAGAGTAAAGAAAGAATAATAACAACATAGCGAAAGCGAAAGACATACACATATCTGACTGAAATATATACAATGTCCAGAATAAAGTACAGCGACATATGCTGAGATCACATACAAGAAAGTCTAAACTAAAGAAGATCTGCAGCGGCAAAAATAGGCTCCAAACTGGCTGAACCTCACGGCAATCCAAGCTACTCAGCCTCTGAAATGGTTAAAATTACGAGAGTGAGCAAACCACGGCTCACTAAAACCCAACAAACCTACTAATAAGATAAGTGTTGAAGAAGAGAGAGAAGTGAATGAGATAGAGTAATTGATAAGGAGATATATAATGATAACTAGGTAACAGTAATCCAGGTAAACAGTTATAAGACAAGAGGAATTGAGATAAGAGTTAGAGAAAGGGATAGCGATAAGGAAAAGACCAGAGGAATATATGTATGAAGTGATGATGATATGACATGCAAAGATGAGCAGGGATATTCCCATAAATATCCCCTAATGCGGAATAATTTAATGTTTTAAATGTGTTTGCAATCCTATTCTAATATTGGTTGATCAACCGCTTACATGTTTACTTAAAGAGATTTGCTAAGGGGATACGCAGACATGATTTTTTGTCTAGTTCGACCAAGCTAAGGATATTATCTCACTTGATCAGAGTGTTCCGGGCTTTGCGACCCACGGAGCCTATCGTCCGAACTCTATTTAGTATTCCAAGAAATTACAACCTCAACGATGACAAAGTTCGCACCATTCCGACTCTGTCCATACCATCCCACACTCCCGAATGAGTGAACAGGTATAATAGTGTCAGTGCCAACTCACCTACTATTTTAACCCGATTAAGGACATCCTAGAACCTCTCGAGGGTTAACCGATGCGGAGTTCTTTTGTGTATCCAATCCCAATAAGTTAGAAGGTTTTAAAATATTTTAAAAGGTGTGACAGATCCCGAAGATCAAAATATAACAGCCGTTAACCCGGCAACAATCATAGGATAGCCATCTGCCTCAGAGTATGGTAATAATCTTAAACACAGATGAACTATGACTTTACCATCATAACATCCAAAACTCATCAGTCTCTCAAGACTGGAACCCAGTGTACAAATAACCCATCAAAATAATGCACAGACAGTTTCTAACCAAGCCCAACGACCAACACAAGCAAAAAAAACCCAGTCACAGAAATAACTAACAGGTTTAATAACTACACAGGAGAATATATATATGCTATATTATAGTTAATTGACATACACCTTTCTAACACAGAGTAATCACTCTAAAACAATACTAATCAACTAGTAGAAGGAATTTAGGAATGAAGGGAACTCGCCTGATAATAATGCACGAATTCCGCGGTAACCAAAACGGAACTCTGAACCCAGAATCACGATGAGGTAAACGGAACACTGAGCGAGCTATAACAATCAACCAGGGTAACAAATAAACAATCAATTTGAGAAATCAAACAATAAACTAAACCCTTGAAATCAACCCACGCCAAATTAAACAAAAATGGACAGAAAGGAATAGAGAATTTCTCACCTAGGATAATGGCGAAAATCGCGGCGAAGCTTGGCGAGGAATCTGGAGTGAGGGAACGGATTTGATAAGAGTTTGGGGAAGAGGGGAGGATTTGAGTTTGGGAAGGATTTGGGTTTGATTTTGGGAGAGGAGAGAGAGAAAAAAAAGTTTTAAAGCAACCAAAACCCGTTTTTAGGCTTAAAAGGAAAAACTGATTTTTTTTGTTCACCAGAAATATTCGAATATTTTCAAAAATATTCGAGTAAGATAAAAAAATATTCGAACAGAGGGAATCTTTTCTGAACAGTGAATAGAAACTGTAAGAAGGAAAACCCTGAAAACCTAACGGCCAACCCCGGACACCCCAGAATCATACCAAACCACCACCACCACCACACAAACACTACTAAAAACCCAACAAAGATTTCCCAAGGTATAAGCACCACCTCCACCGCCTCACGGCCACCAAAACGCCTAAACCCCCGAAAAGGAATCTTTGCTCGAAAAACTCCAAAAACCTATCGGCCACTACCGGCTCGCCGGAACCACACCAAACCACAAACGCATCAAACAAACATCACCACCATCCCATCTAGGGGTTCCCAAGGCCACAACGCCACCTCCTCCTCCGAATAGCCACCGTACCACCGAAGCTACATAAAAGGAATCTAACATACAAAACCTGCCGAAAGGAATAAATGGATGCATAATGGATGAAAGAGTATATGCAGAATATATGTGGAATATAACGTGAAGGAATAATATGCAGATGTGATAAAGAATATGAATATATACGGAATTGGAATATATGCGAATAAATGAAATAAATAAAATACGGGTCATTACACGGTGTTTGGAAATTGTTCATCAGGAAGCACAGGTCCAAAGATTTAATCCTCAACTCAAGTAAACCAACCAACCATCAGATGAATCCTGTATGAGTAAAGGCTAACAAGATTGCACTTGCCAATGAATGAGTATTTCTCTCTAATTACCGCCTCAAGTCACCCTCGATAGTCTATAGTAAAAAAAAACCTCCAAGGGAAGAATATATACCTCTTAAAGAGATAATTCAAAGAAAATGAGATGATAACTTAAGAGAGCCATTGTAATTTGCCCATAGAAAGTAGACATTCCATAAACAAGAAAAGGGAAAATGACAATTAGTGGAAAACTACACCAAAGTATCATTGTATGGCTTCTTAACTTAGATCAAATAAGTACGGCATTGATTAATTATAGGAACAAACACCGCATATCATATGCCACGAAAAAACATTACAAAGAATTAACCATGGCCTCGCACTTGAACATGCATTCTCAATAGTTGGATTCTATTCTTCTGGTCTGCTCTTTAAGGAAACTCACCATCCATCTTGTTCACCATCATTATCAACGTTGAGTTTACACTCCATGAGTATTTCTTCTATATCATTGTTGTCAGCCTCCTCCAACTGGTCGTCGTAATTGATATACTCCTCATCTGGATATGTGGAAAACACCTCACAATCGCTCTAAAGGAAGGAAAGAAAAAAGTAAACATATTGTTTCAAATTTCAAGTTCAAATAATTAAGTGTGTACCAGATTTGATATTGAACCTTTAGGCTTTTCCCGTTCCGCATCGGTGTACTCACCTGAATGATAAAATATTTTAGGAAACCACAATAATGTACACTATAACTGGAAGTATACACGAATTGGTTAAAGCTGTAAGTTACTTACATCCATTCAAGGCTAGTTTTGCATTCTTAATCCGTTCATCAAGACGAAGGCGCATGGTATTATCTGTTGCCTTCTCAGTATCAATCTTGTCGAGAAAGGACACCAAACAATCGCTAGCTCCCTTTTTCGGGTCAGCCATGCTCAGAATTCCATAATCTTTGAGGTCAACTTTATCATCCACCAGTAGTCCGTTATTGTAAAGGATTATGTTTATATTCATGAGGTCCTGTGTACACTGTTATCTAACTTTTTTGGATACGAAGTTTTGAAACTCAGTCATAGCATTACAGTAGATGAAATAAAGCATTAGACCAGGGCTTTCAGTACAAAGTTCCAACTCATTATCAATTGTTTTAGAAGTGTCGACCATGTGGGATATTTGGGTTCAGAAGGAGGATACTGCTCAGTCACATATTTCTGGTATCTCTTATTATTCTGGAGTTTCTTTATAAGGTTACTCTGTATTCAGGGGTAAACAACTTATGTAAGGGGTACTTGTATTTGTATTTTCCGAATATGCATAATTAGAGAAATATACTATATACAGTTGCTACTTATCAAACTACGGAAGGGATTTGTAGACAAAAATACCAAACCTCTACCATCCGTGGTCGCTACTTATGGAAGCAGCTTTGTTGCTTCCTTCTTCCCCTCATTTGGGAAAGGATAGAACATCCTTTAGGTTATGTTCTACCCTAACCATTTTCTGAACTAAAACTGTCTTTTTCATCCATTTTTTTGAACTAAAACCGTCTTTTGCATCCATTTTCTGAACTGAAAATGTCTTTTTCATCCATTTTATGGGCACTCGGAACAATCAGGAAGGCAGATGTTCTGATGCTTCCTTTTTCTCTAAATTTAGCATACTCTGAACATCCTTATGTAATTTATTGTTGCATCAATGAGCTTCTAACATCCATAAAAGGCATGCATCAAAAAGGTCATCTTTCTCTCACATCCATTTTTTGATCTGAGAATGTAGTTAGAGGTAGCCACAACTCCCCATATCATCAACTTTGTCTAAGTTCTAAGAACATTATTAAGAGCCATATATCCAAGCCGAAGTAGACATCTGAGAAAGAACCGAAATAGACATCTGAGAAAGAACCGAAATAGACATCTGAGAAAAAACTCATTTATTAAGAGAACCTAGAAAATTGGAAAATAATTTACTACATTTTCTCCACAGGATTTATACTATATTCAGTTGAATTATTTCAAGTTAGACTATGAGCAAGATGTAGTGCTATATTAGGTCCATATATGACAGATTTGGTATAAATATTTTTATGTGCATTTTAGGGAATCACAAGTTGTAACTTTTTTCAAGTTTATTTCATGCTTTCGACTATGGGCAGGATATATGTAGTTGTATACTAGGTCCATATATGACAGGCTTGGTAAAAATATTTGCATGTGCATTGCTTACTTTAGTGCATTTTAACTTTATTAATGTTTGGATAAGTTTACTTATGTGTTTTTTTCAATTCATTGTACCAGATTGGCCAGATCGATTGCGGGTGGATGATTGAAGAAAATTTGGGTGGATGACAGTGAATTATGCTAGAATGTCTATTACATGGCTGAAATTTTTTTTGGATGCTTCGAACACTTTTGAAGTGGATTATCTTAGTTAATGAAAAATATTTTATTATAAATGATTGTGAATTCATTCGAGGTTAATGTGATTATAGAAATTGTAATGTGCAAAATTTAGCAAAAAAATGCGTAAAATAGGGGTGTTGCTAGAAATATTCTTTTGCAACGCTTAGAGCGTGGTTAAAAGTGATCCTTCAACAACACTGGAGGGTGTTGCTAGAAACAATCTTTTGCATCGCTTAGAGCGTGGTTAAATGTGATCCTTTAGCAACGTTGGAGGGTGCTGCTAGAAACAATCTTTTGCAACGCTTAGAGCGTGGTTAAAAGTGATTCTTTAGCAACGATGGAGGGTACTGCTAGAAACAATCTTTTGCAGCGCTTAGAGCGTGGTTAAAAGTGATCCTTTAGCAACGTTGGAGGGTGTTGCTAGAAACAATCTTTTGCGAAGCCATTCATTGCAAAAGGTTCGAAATATTTTTAAAAACAATTACTTTTAACTTGAAAAGTAGCGACGTCTGAAAAATGCTTTAGCAGCGCCATATGCGCAACAGTGTTGAATCTTTAGAACCGCCATTTGAATCGTTGCAATTGATTTGTTGAGACCCACTTTTTTGCAGCAACTCTGCAACGCTATTGTAGGCGTCACTATTAGTCAATAGCAATGTGGTTTTCTACTTTTAGCGACGCTATATGGCGCTGCAAAAAGTCTCATTTGTTATAGTGTTCTGTGGATATTGCTGCTTTGGAATACAAATTCTGATTCTCTAAGAACCAAATCTATATTATAAATCTCAGTTTTGTCCTAAGTGGCATCGATTGTCCCGCGTGGCTTCGTTTGTCATATTTGGCGCACAGAAGCTGATGTGAACATCAATTAGGCATAACAAATTACACATTGAATTCTTTTTAAAATCTAGCACTCTTTCTGTCTTATATCGGCTGTTACTGTCTTCTCTTAAGCCAAAATGTTACTCTTTTTATCTCTTACTCTCTTCTCTCAAACCCTTCCCCTACTCTTCTTCTCATTTACTCTCTTTTACATATGATCTAATAAGTATAAAACCAAAAATAAATGTTACTCTCATTCTCTATGGATCTGTCTGTCTAAAACCTTTCTCTACAATCGTTCATGTTCGCAGACTCTCTCTAACACCATTTTCTCTCTCTACAACCCTAAATTTATACCCCTAAACCTTGATTCTCTCTACAACCCTAAATTTATACCCTAAATCTTTATTCAAATCATATTTGAATTGAAGCGTTTGATCGTGTGGTTCCCGATCTGAATTTGGGAATTTTTGGATAACTGAGTCTCACTCTAAAACTGTAATCGATTTAGGTTTCAAGGTTTTCAAAGGGGTAGATTCAGGCAATCGTTGAGTTTCTTCACAGTTTCTCTTTCTAAACTACCTTTGATTTCGGTGAGAATCTAAACTTCTGATCTAAAATTTGATTACATTGGTCTGATATAAAGTTTGATTACTTTGGTTTCATCTAAACTCTGGCTCTTTCTCAATTGAATTGTTGATTTTGTTGTGTAATAGAGACTCAAACTCAATTACAGTTCTAGCTTTTGTTTGATTATGTTAATTCTGTTCAATCTGCGGTTTCTCTCTCTAGAACCAACCTGCAGTTTCTCTTTCTAGAACCAACCTGCAGATCAATATCACCATGGATTCTCAGTCGACCAAATATGTCTTTGATTTTGACATTAGATGATGTATGCTTTTTCTATCTATTACATGCGTTTAACATTTTTGCGATATTCACATATCTACTTTTCTCTTTCAGATATGTAAGATTTTTTTAGAGGAACCGAGCATGTGATGCTTGTGGACTATTGGAAAAATAGCTTATTTGTATATTATGCGGGTTTGTTGGACGTGGAAGGTGATATTCCTTCCAATCTCTCTTGCATAGTTGCATGTGTTATTTGTAGAAAGCTATTGCTTCATTCAATTTCTCATATACTTTGTCATATTTGTAGTGATATAAGCCATGCCTTTGTACATTGGGAGGAAACTGCTCATTGTTATTGCATAGACATACAAACTTAACAAGTTTGGGATTTTCTGGGAACCAAATATACGTACGAAATCAAGAACTCTGTACATGACAACAACTCTGCTTTGGATGAGGTATGATCTTTGCATATTTGATATTGCTTAATGTTCATAGTTGTTTAGTCACGAATAGGGTTTCCCCAATTTGGATTAATTAATCTAGGTAAATGAGTTTACTCCTTATTTAGGAGATTTTGGGTCTTAATTTTGTTGATTCTCTTATAAATCTTATGGGTTCAGGATGGAGGTAAATGGGTATTATATTGGGGATTTGTGAAGTTGTTTCTGATGTGGTTTTGATGTGGTTTGGCGAGTAGGGATTTTGCTTGCTTGAAATTTAGTTGATGTTGTGGAAACAACTTATCAACAAATCATGCTTTAGAATGCACAGGGAGAGGGACAACAAGGTCTAAAAAGGAAAGGAAAGCTGCCTATGCAAGATGTTCGTTCTTCTTTTTTATATATTTATTAATGTATATGTTGGATATTTATTTACATCCTTTTGATTCATGCTTTTGAATGAACAACAGGGAGCGGGGGAGCGGAAAAAGGTAAAAAAAAAATGAAAAACTGCTTATGCAAGAGGTATGCTATATTTTAATTTAGCTTTAAACAATGCATTTTAGGAGTTACTCATAATCTACATTTTTGATTTACTATATTGTTATGCTTCGTATTCAACTTAAATTTGTTAGCTCTGCACTATGATTATCTCAAACTATAAGCACCACCTGCCATGTAATAAAAATAGTCTTTTAGATGTAAATATTTTAGTAAATATTTGTGTTATTAGTCGTGGTAAAGAGAAAAAAGGTGAAACCAGTGCAACTTTGATAGAGGATAACCAAATGAAAGAGCATATCACTTATTATTGTCTTAACAACAAGCATTGAACAAAAACCACAGCTTGAGCCCTAATTAAGCATAATCGTCGGAGGCCGGGAGAGTTTCATGGCCTCCAATGAAGACATCTCCGTAAACCAATCCAGCAAGCCCGCCCCAATAAGTGGACCCACCCAGTAAATTCAGTTCCCTGAAAAGTCACCGCTGGCCACGGCAGGTCCAAATGATCGTGCGGGGTTCATTGAACCACCACTGAATGGACCGGCCGCTAGGATTTTTGCACCAACAATGAAACCAATTGCGATGGGAGCAATGGTTCCTAGAGATCCCTTCTTGGGGTCTGCAGCTGTGGCATACACAGTGTAGACAAGGGCGAAGGTGATGACTATTTCCATGACCACACCACCATGATCGGTCATGCCTGCAGCGACTTCGTAGGTTGGGATAGCCTGTTAAAATAAGTTAAATCAGGTTAGTAAAACTGTGTTATAATTAAGCTCCATGTAGGCCCAAACCTGTCCTTTTCAGCCTAATATCAAAATAAAGTTTAGAAGCTCAAAAAAAAATTGTACCAAGTCATTGGTGACGAACTTGAGGAGAAAGCAAGCAATGATAGAACCTAGCAACTGCGATCTAGTAGAAAATGCTAGTTATAATAGCGATGTGACCTCCAACAACCAATCCTAATGTGACAGCTGGGTTCAGATGAGTCCACCGGAGATGTTAACGGCCATTGAGACCCTCATAAACAATGCGAAAGCATGAGCCAAAGCTATGGCAACAAGGCCAGTAGGGTCCAAAAAAGCGTTTGATGTGAGCTTATCTGCACATTTGAAAGTTATTAGCAAGAAAAAAATGGTGAGTTATTAGTTAGGAAACATATTTCTCACTACTAACAACCTTTGATCAAGTTTTTTAGTTCACGGAGGAATACTTATGAAGGCACTACAAGTTTGGAACTTACTGTAAGCGATGGCAGACCCAACAACGGCGAAGACAAAGAGAAGAGTCGAGATGAACTTAGCCAAATAGGCCTTGGGCGATCCAACACTAAACGAGTCACCAAAGCTTTCTATAGTTAGCTTCACCATTTTTGCTTAAACCCTTAAAACTTATTAGTACTTTAAACTTAAGAGAATAGTAAGAGAATAAGACTTTGGTTTTGCTTGTTGAATGTATATGTTATAATTCGAAATCATGTTGAAGATGGTATTTATAGTAAGTGTGGCTTACAAATAAGTTTATACTCCATCAAATAAAATAGGGAAAATGTTGTCCAATTTTTTTAAATTGCTATACAGGTTTCTTAATGATTTACATGTAGTTTATACTCCATCAAATAGGGGAAGTACTGTCCATTTTTTTATTTATTGTTATACAGGTTTTTGAAATGATTTACAAGTGGTTTATGATCTATAAAATAGGGGAAATGATGCCAAATTTGATGTAGAATTTAGAATACCGATTAAGATTTTTGTCGTGAAATTGCAAGAGTTTAGAGAGGTTGAGCTAAAAACATTTAAATAATTTTTTTTCTTTGTTAGTAATTACTGACAATTCAACTCAAGACATATTAGATAGTGCCTTAGGCACGCCAATTGAACTTCAAAGCGGTATCCATGGCTTGACATTGGTAACAATATTAACTTGAGCATTTGTGCGTAACACAGGCTCATAACTAGTCTATATATTATCCAAGAAGTGTATTTTTCATTTAATGACAGGACGAGATGGACGGACCAGATCCTTTTGCCTATTTGAAGAGAAAAAGGTAAAATTGGTAGTTTAGTCTAAAGCCCTAAATCTCTCTTGCTCACCACATCTCTATCTCACGTCTCTCTCTCTCCCTTTCCTCTATGCCCTTTCTCCCATCGAAACTCGGCGAAATAAGGCAGCAATTTGAAGGTGGTCTACTTCACCTCCTTCTCCTCTTATCTCTTCCTCTTATCTTTTAGGTTTGATTTCGGGTTTTGGTGGTTTTCGATTGCTGTTGTGATAAGGTTCAAGAGGGAAACGACTGGTATATCATAATTGTGGAATCTGTGGAGTCTTCGTCTTCATCTCCCTCGAACTTGGACTATCTTATTCTAATTCTCCTTAGCCCCATCCTCGCTGTTCTCTTCGTCTTCTCTTTGATCATCATAAGTAACCCCCTCCATTCCTCTCTCGATCGAATTAGTGCTTTCTGAGATATGGGTTTTGATGATCTGGGTAACGAGGGTAATCCTTGCACATAATTTTTATCTAATTATATGGCCTGAATTTGATAGGCCATATAATTTTATAGGTCATATAATCAGCCTGCATTATATGGACTTATGAGTTATCAAATTATATGGCCTGAATTTATACCAATCCTTGCACTACATTATATGGACTTATCAAATTCTACCAATCTTTGCACTTTTGGTAGATTAAAATTTCTGGCCATATAATTTTTATCTAATATATGGCCTATCAAATTGAGGTTGATTATAATCTACCACATTTGTAGGATCATCCTTGCACTATCAAATATGTTTTTCATAGTGTTGTCCATAGCATGATCTGGGTATTTCATAGTTTTTGATTTAATTATCTTGATTTTGGATGAATTGATGTAGGTACAAATGTGTTCTACTCAATGTCTTTTTGAAAATTTAGAAAGAATATGACATTTTTGATTAAAAAAGTTTATTCTTTCTTTACTCTTCTCTGTCAGTATCCTTGATAATGTAATCCACTTTCTGATATCATATAGTTTTAGTATATTAATGTATTATTTGTTGTATGCCTAATGAATATAAAGAGCTTGAGTTCACCAACTTGAGTATCTCAAAGGTTCTTGATGTCATTTTCTTATGCCTTTAATCTTTATTAATCGATATATTTAATTTTCTTATTGTTTTGTGCAGACTTTTGTGGAATTATAATGGTGTCTTCGAAAGATAACTGTGGACCTTTAATCCCTTCAAATGGAACTCTTTGCATTATGTAAAATTATAATATGTTGCAAAATTGATTCCTTCATAGTATTTCGGAGTGACTTCCTTTGAGCTTTAGAGGAGTTTTTGCTCAGTGTATGCAGGTATTCTTACACTTTGTGCATCTGTTATTTGAAGAAAGTAGTTTGCTGGGTTTATTAATTTCTATTATAAGGTTTAAGTGTTATGGTTACAGTAGGCCTTGATATACCTACATATTGTCAGGCTATAGCTATGAAGTTTGTTTCACAAATAAGCACTTCAAAACTTGTGGGTACGAGGTTGATGCATAAGTACATGCAAAAGGTTAATTCATAAAGTATGTAACTGATGTAGGAGCTCGTTATATGTTAGAAAAAAATAGATTAGTCGAGTAAGCCTGAGTACAAGCTCGATCCACCAAAATGCCAAGAGTCATTGAAGTTAAAAGGGTTAGTAACTCCAAATAAATAATGGTTTTTAAGTGAATAATGGTATTTAATGAGGTATATGAAGAGCTTTATACCTCTTTCTTTAATGATCTTCAAATTGATTTATGGTTGTAACTTGTAAGCCTATAAAAAGGCTAAGCTCACATATAAAAATGAAAATCAATCATTATCAATCAAATTACCAAAGTTATCTTTTATTTTCTTAATCATTTTCCTTTGTTTAGCCAACAAAACGTTTATTTCCCTTGTGGACTCGAGGATTTTGAATTCTTCCACTCTAACACTTCGTTAAGTGGTATTAGAGCAGGTCGTAGGCCTGTAACCATGACGTGGATGATTGATTCAGAAGACCATTTCCCAAGATAGAATTCTTGGAAAATATGTTACGAAGAAAGAATTCGCCAATTTTGCGATGAAAATTGAGGCTTCCATCCAACAACTAAGTAACGTCGTCGCGGCGCTTACTACTCTAGTTAGTGTTACCCCATCATCCACAATCTCTTTGATGTCTGCCCCCATCCATACAACCCCCACCGCCATCACTTCATTACCAAATTTACCAATACAAAATCCCCCACCCCAAATACAACCCATTTTTCCTATAATACCATCTCAAATACCTCTTGGGTAAAATGAAAAATCAATTGGTGTTAAAAATACAATTGGGCAATTCGATGATCATTCGACCATAATTGCTAATATGGTAGCCACTACCAAGAACTTCATCGACCGCATTTTCTCCACGTGTGCAAGAATAAAAGTGATACATTCCATATAATTTTCAACAACGGGTACAAGTCCCTAAACGGGTATGAAGACCATTTTATCTTGGAGATTTCACTAGGTGTTAAAAATTTTGTGTTTAGGAAGGGTAGAAGAAAGGAAAAAACATAATTTAGAGATGCTATATCCGATGAAAGGCGAGTAAAAATAAAATTATTTGTGTATGCCGAAAGAAGATGCCGAAGTTTTAAAAATTATATAAAGGAAGAAATGAGTAAGCGCACCGACACTGGCAAGAGAGGGAAAAAATGTGCAATAAACTTTAAGGGTAAAATATTAAAATACTTGTCTACCACTCGCAAATGGGAGAACCTTTACTTCTTTTAACTGAACTCGAGGGCGAGTTCTTTTGAAGAAAGTGAGAATGATGTAGGAGCTCGTTATATGTTAGAAAAAAATAAATTAGTCGAGCAAGCCTGAGTACAATCCCGATCCACCAAAATGCCAAGAGTCATTGAAGTTAAAAGGGTTAGTAACTCCAAATAAATAATGGTTTAATGGTTTTTAAGTAAATAGTGGTATTTAATGAGATATATGAAGAGTTTTATACCTCTTTCTTTTATGTTCTTCAAATTGATTTATGGTTGTAACTTGTAAGCCTATAAAAAGTCTAAGCTCACATGAAAGAAATAAAATCAATCATTATCAACCATTGTCTAAATCAATGACATACGCGTTGTCGTTTATCTTCTTAAGAATCTCGCAAGCCCAATCTTCTTCATCTTCAGCTTATTATAAGTTCCAACTGGAAAACGTTCTTTACGTAAGTGTAGCATTACTTTATCCCTAACCTCAAAAGTATGGAATCGACGATGTTGATCGGCATATGCTTTGTATTTGACATTGGAAACTTCAATGTTCTTTGTAGTCATCTCGTGGATTTCGGTAACTTGATCAAGAAACTCATTAGCCAAAGAACTAATACCCAAAACGTGAGGAAGACTTACCAAATCAAGGGTATGCTTAGGAACGGCAGTATAAACAATCCAAAAAGGTGAGAAACCAGTTGTACGAATTTTAGAAGAATTATAAGCAAACTCGGTATGTGAAAGACACAAATTCCATTATCTTGCTTTTGCACCGGAAAGAGCCCGAACTAGATTACTCAATGTGCGATTTACCACTTTTGTTTAGCCGTCGGTTTGTGGATGTGCGGTGCTACTAAACTTCAAAGATGTAGCTAAGCGTCGCCAAAGTGTTTGCCAAAAATAACTTAAAAACTTGGTATCCCTATCCAAAGTGATAGATTAAGGAACACCATGAAGACGTATTTTTTCCTTGAAAAATAAATTAGCAATATGTACTGCATCATGCGTCTTCTTACAAGATATAAAGTGTGTTATTTTTGAATAACGATCGACGACTACGAAAACTGAATCAACACCACATTGGGTTCGAGGAAGACCTAAAACATAGTCCATAGAAATTTTGGTCAATGGTGATTCTGGGATCAGAAGAGGAGTATAAAGACTCGTATTTTATGCATGACCTTTAGCTTGTTGATATATAAAACACTTTCGAACATAATCCGTAACATCTTTCTTTAAAGATGGTCAAAAATATCGTTCTTCAACCAAGGCAATTATTTTATCTCTACCCAAATGACCACCAAGCCCGCCGCCATGTAACTCCTTGATAACATATTCGTGCAAGGAACCTTGAGGAATACAAAGACGAATGCTATTGAAAAAAAAACCTTCATGTAAGACAAAATTGGCTGTACCTCTTTTATTATTGTTGCATGCAGCCCACATCTTCGCAAAATCTGAATCATCCGCATATAGCCCCTTGAGATAATCAAAAGCAACGATGGAAGCACAAACGGTAATAAGAAGAGATGCATGACGACTCAAAGCATCGGCGACCTTGTTTTGCTTCCCGGATTTATGTTTGATGGAAAAGTTGAATTATTAAATTTCGGCAATCTAACGGGCATACATACGATTTGTATTTGTGTTGCTTTGAAGGTACTTGAGTGCATCATGATCGGTGTATAATATAAATTCACGTTGATGCAAATAATGCTTCCAATGCTTAAGAGCTTGAACCACCGAATAAAATTCCAATTCATAAGTAGTCCATATTCGGCGAGCATCACATAACTTCTAACTATAATATGCAATGGGTCTCCCTTCTTGAGACAAAACCGCACCAACACCAAGAGTGGATGCATCACAATCAACCTCAAATAGTTTAGTAAAATCAGGCATAACAAGTACGGGAGCCGTGGAAAGTTTTTCTTTAAGAATCACAAAACTTTCTTCAACTTTGGGAGACCAAATAAGACAAGGATGTTTCAAACAATCCGTGAGAGGAGAAGCAATAGCGGAAAAATTACGCACAAAACGCTGATAAAATGAGGCCAAACCATGGAAAGAACGAACATCAAAGATTGTCTTTGGAGTAGGCCACTCGCGAATAGCCTTGACCTTATCCTCGTCAACATGAATACCATTGGCAGATATGACAAAACCCAAGAAGATAAGAGTAGATTGCATAAATGTGTATTTCTTGAGTTGGATTTGGAGAGAGTTTTTGTGGTGAACTTTGAAGACTTGTGATAGATGATTAAGATGATCCTTCTCATCCTTGCTATAGATCAAAATATCTTCAAAATAAATGAAAACAAACATTCCCAAAAATGGCTTCAAAACCTCCTTCATTAGCCTCATAAAAGTACTAGGAGTGTTCGATAATCTGAAAGGCATGACGAGCCATTCATATAAGCCCTCTTTAGTCTTAAAGGCCATTTTCCACTCATCACCAAGCCGAAGTTGAATTTGATGATAGCCACTCTTAAGATCAATTTTGGAAAGTAAAGTATATCATCGAGACGAGGAATTGGGAAGCGATATCTCACCGTAATTTTGTTTATTACTCTACTATTGGCAGACATATGCCAAGACCCATCTTTTTTTGGAACTAAAAGAGCCGGAACCGCACATGGACTCATAGATTGACGAATAAGACCTTTCATCAATAGATATTTGACCTTCTCTTGTAAAATAACATGTTCTTTTAGAGCCATACGGTAATGAGGTAAGTTTGGTAAGCTAGTACCCGAAACCAAATCAATATGGTGTTGATTACCCCTCATTGGTGGAAGAGAATTTGGGCCGTCCGTGGGAAAGATACTTGAAAACTCTTGCAAAAGTGTTTCAAATTGAGGTGGCACAATAATGGGGTTCGACGCGTCGTCTTTAGCAGCAAGGGAAACACAAATTTCTGTATCGCCAATATCCTCTTCAATATCATTAGAGATCAAGAAAGCCATTTTCTCCTTGATGGGAGCATTTGAAGATGCCTTAGACGTCATGGGAGTGAAGAGAAATTTGATTCCGCCTTTAGAGAAAGAGTATGTATTTACTCGTCCATTATGATCGACATTCAAATCATATAACAATGGCCTACCAAGAAGAATATGACAAGCATCCATAGTAACCACATCGCACAAAACTTCATCGTGATAGTTCCTAACAGAGAATTGAATTTGACATTGGGAAACAACTTTGAATGCACAATCATCATTTATCCAATAAATAGGATAAGAATTAAGATGAGGAAGAATTTTTAAGTCCAAGTTTCTCAACCGTGGATTGGGAAATGATATTCTCACAAAAACCACCATCAATGATGAACTTGGCAATTTTACCTTGTATCGTGCATTGAGAACGAAAAATGTTCTTCCTTTGTAAATTATCACCTTGTTGGGTAAAAAGAAGTTTGCGCAATATCAAACATTCAGAACCATCATCACTATTACACCGCTCAACGTCGTTATCATTGAAGGGAGTAATCTCATTAGACTCCGTTGTAGAAAAGGCTAAAAAGGAAGGATCGTCGTTATGCTCATTAGACACCGGAGGGTCATTCTCGTAGTGAATAAAACCCACTCTAAAATTGGCATTATTTAAAGATGGACAAACATTCGATGTATGACCTTGTTGATGACAACGATAACAAAATTCTTGTCTTGGCTGAGCATATGGGTTGTTAGGATTTTCTAATATAGATTTAGGTTGGGTAGGACGGGTATTTTGAGGAGGGAAACGATTGGTGGTTGGCGAAAAATTAGTGGTATTTTGGGTAGTGGAACGGTTAAAATTAGTCGATGAAGGAAGGTTGGAAGATAGGGTGTTGGATTGAGGGGATAAAGAGTACCCACGATTTGGTGATTACCCAAAACTAGAAATTCGATTAGCCTTCTCAAGAAATTATTTCGCCTTTTGAGCCAATTCAATAGCGGTATCCATTGATGAGATTGTTGACATAGACATCTTGTCTTGAATTTAGAATCGTAAGCCACCAATAAAGCAACTATCGATTAGCCTTCTCAAGAAATTGTTTCGCCTTTTGAGCCAATTCAATAGCGGTATCCATTGATGGGATTGTTGACATGGACATCTTGTCTTGAATTTGGAATCATAAGCCACCAATAAAGCAACTACTGATTAGCCTTCTCAAGAAATTATTTCGCCTTTTGAGCCAATTCAATAGCGGTATCCATTGATGGGATTGTTGACATGGACATCTTGTCTTGAATTTGGAATCGTAAGCCACCAATAAAGTGACTAAGTTGTTGTACTTAATTATCTCGAACCCCATTCTGGGCGGATAAACGATAAAAGTTATCAAGATATTCGGCTACGGAATGAGTACCTTGTTTTAAATTCCAGAGTTGGTCATACAAGACAACTTCATAATTAGAATGAAGAAAACGACCACGTAAATATTTCTTCATTTGTGCCCAATTATGAATCGGTAACTTACCATCTCTACGACGTGCTTCCACAATGCTATCCTGCCAAGCGTTTGCACTACCCGTAAGTTTGTAGGCTACAAGAGATGCTTTCTTCTCATCGGCAATATTCATGTAGTCAAATAATATTTCTACCGTAGATAACCAATCGAAAAAATCTTCCACATGAAGATGACCATTGAAATATAGAAGATCAACCTTTATTTTGTACTCAAATTGACGAGGTTGCTGGCTGTTATAAGCATGATGTTGTGTACGAAAGGCACCTGGATCGTGAGGGCGACTGTTAACACCATCAACAAGATCCATATCATCCACGGTTAGATCATACTCAATTCGACGTGACGGAGGAAGGTAACCCAGAGGATAACTTGTTTGATTGGTATTTTTTTGTGGACTTTGGTGATGGGGTATAATTTTATGTTGTTGGAAATGGATAGGTGAAGATGTGAAAGCTTTAAGTTGGTGAGTGTTGGAGGGGTCATGATGGGGATATGGTGAAGCTTAAGAGGTAAAAATTGTTTAAGAAGTTGAAGGGATGGTGGTGGGGGTAGTATGGATAGGGAAATGCAATTTTAATGAAAAGGGGTCATGGGATACTTGTGTGTTTGAGGATGATGGGGTGACACCAACTTGAGTAGTAAGCGTCGCGACGGCGTTACTTAGTTTTTGAATGGAAGCCTCGATTTTCTCAGCAAAATTGGCGAGTTCTTCCTTCGTAACATAGTTTCCAAGACTTCTGTCTAAGGTGCGATCTCCTGATTTAATTCTTGTCATGGTTACAAGCTTACGAACTGCTCTGATACCACTTAACGAAGAGTTGGAGCGTAAGAATTCAAAATCCTCGAATCCACGAGGGAAATAAACGCTTTGTTGGTCGAACAAAGGAAAACTATGAGAAATAAAAAGAAATAGATTAGTCGAGCAAGTCTGAGTACAAGCCCGATCTACCAAAATGGCAAGAGTCATTGAAGTTAAAAGGGTTAGTAACTCCAAATAAATAATGGTTTAATGGGTTTTAAGTGAATAGTAGTATTTAATGAGGTATATGAAGAGTTTTATACCTCTTTCTTTAATGTTCTTCTAATTGATTTATGGTTGTAAATTGTAAGCCTATAAAAAGGCTAAGCTCACATGTAAGAAAGAAAATCAATCATTATCAATCAAATTACCAAAGTAATCTTTTATTTTCTTAATCATTTTTATTTGTTTAACCGACAAAGCGTTTATTTCCCTTGTAGACTCGAGGATTTTGAATTCTTCCGCTCCAACTCTTCGTTAGTAACTGAAGGTTAGCAAAAAATAGAAAGTACCACGGCACATTATAGTGTTGATACGCCAAGTTGATATTCTTAGTATAATTGTAGTGCCGATGGCACATGTTCGGTAATATGGATAGCGCCAAAGGCGTATTGACGTAATTATCGTGGCGAGCCATGGGTAGTACTAGTTTACCTTTATTATGTGTTCTATATAAGGCTATTTTGAGCACTTATAGGGATATAGGTGTCCAATTCTTGGGCTTTTCAGAAGTGCTTGAGAGAGGGAAAAAAACTTGTTTACCAGATGGTTTCTTATTCTATTAATCATAGCTTGAACTACAATTTTAAACACCAATATTGTTTTTTTAGTGAATATAAACCAAGCAAACTTTTTCCATACTTTTGAAGTGCAATTCCATTTAAGCACCAGGTATGTAATTAATTATGATTTTAACAGCTTAAATATTGTTTTTCCTTTATGTAGGACTGTTGTTATGTTCGTTCGAATAGCTCAGCCGTTCGAACGAGCCTCAAATTTTGGTTCAAATCTGCCTCAACGTATTTAGAGACTCAAAGTCGTTCAAACGAAACTAATAGTCGTTCGAGCGATAATCAGTTTTTGCCTAAAAAAACTGATTCAGCGTGTTGAGTTGTTTGATATCATTCGAACGACAATGCGGAGGTTAGTTTTGTGAGATTTGTTTGAAGCGTCTTGTTGGCCTGAAGATTCAAGTAATTGTATTTGGCTATCCCAAGTATATAATCAAGGGTTAAGTTTTTAAGATCCCACCTTTAGGGAGATCTTTAGTGGGAGGAATTATTGAGAGAGAAACCTCAATTGTTTGTAAAGATTGTAACATTGGTCATGGAATAAACTCTCTCTCTATTGTGCATGGATGTAGGCAATTGCCAAATCACCTTAAAACCTTGTTATTGTTTGTTGATTGTTGATTGTTTATTATTATTTTCTTGTTTGTGCGATAATCGAATCGATATGAATTCAGCTTCCGTGGCGTGGCTCAACAATTGGTATTAGAACAAGGATGTTTCCTCGGTGGTGCTCAGAATTGAGGTAATGTTGACTTATCTCGATTTCATTTGGGTTTTCAATTTTGGTTAGTATATAAAAATTGGGGGAGCCATGGTAGAAGAAGATGAACCTAGTTCCTCGACCCCTAAACGGAATACAACGGTGATGT
The DNA here is from genome assembly GCA_014058105.1 of Kingdonia uniflora. NCBI lineage: Eukaryota > Viridiplantae > Streptophyta > Magnoliopsida > Ranunculales > Circaeasteraceae > Kingdonia > Kingdonia uniflora. The sequence goes on along the minus strand of JACGCM010000140.1, from coordinate 3,009,879 downwards.
TAAAGAACGCAAAGATTGAAGTTGAGAAATTCAACGGCACCAATAACTTTGGCATGTGGCAATGTGAGGTTATTGATGCGCTAAGTCAACAAGACTCCGATGAGGTTTTGGAAGAAAAACCGGATGAGGTAGAGGTGAGTGTTTGAAAGAATATGTACAATTGGGTTTGTGGTCAAATCCGCGCATGTCTTGCTTAAAATATAAAATATCTTTTTATATCTTATAATGAACAAAACCTCGGCAATTTATTTTTTGGAGAATTCTTGAGGAGAATTATTTGGTGAAAACATCTAAAATAGACTCCATTTGAAGATGAAGCTTTACTGCTTCATGATGAGACAATGGATTTCTATGTCGGAGCACTTGAATGATTTTACCAAGTTATTAGCCGACTTGGCGAATCTAGATGAAATTGTTGGCGATGAAGACAAAACACTTTTGTTTTTAAACTCACTTCCCGAAGAGTACGAACATTTTGTTACGATGATAACGCATGAGAAGAGTTCATTATAATACTCGGATGTGACTACGGCGGTGGTAAACAATGAGTACTAGAGGAAGAAAAAGCGTGAGTCCGAGGAGTCAACATTCGAGGTATTGATGACTAGAAGGAGGTGTTCGGACCAAAAGAAGTCTAGTGGTAACAACTTTTGATCGAAGTCGAAAGGTTGCAGTGTAAATAGCAATAATTTGGGAAAAGACCAATATGCGATTTGTACAGAGACGGGTTATTAGAAGAATGAGTGTCCCGTACTTCTTAAGAAGAAGAAAGGTGGGAAATCAGGCTCTTCGGTAAATGTTGCTCAAGACACGATAAATGGAGGTAATGATTCTAACTTTTTTTTAACTATATCATCGAGTGCATATGTTATTGGTTCAAAAGAATGGATCTTGGATTAGGGTGCTACTTATCACATTTGTCCCGAGAGGGGTTGTTTTTCTAGTTTGAAAATGCTAGAAGGTGGAGCTACCATTCATCTAAAGTTGTACAATGGATTGGTTAAAGAGATTGAGGAGGTTCGGTATATTCTAAAGATGAAGAAGAACATTATCTCAATGGGTTTACTTAAAGCGAAAGGCTGCGAGGTTTTGACTAAGAATGGTGTGAAGAAGGTTCTTAAGGGAGCCATAGTTATGCTGAAGGGCCAAATAAGAAGTAACAACTTATACTATTTTGATTGTACAATTGTTCTTGGTGAGGTTACTACCGCGGGAAGTGAGGAGACCATTTCCTAAGATACTACTCGGCTATGGGATGTATTTGGCACATGCAGGGGAATAGTCTTTGAGAGTTCTCGCAAACCAAGGGAGATTGAAAGGTGTTAAGGTGTACAAATTAGACTTCTGTGAACATTGTGTGCTGGACAAGCAGACAAAGATAAAGTTTGGCCCTTCTATCTACCGTACTCATGAAACCCTTGATTATGTTCACTCAGATGTTTGGGGACCCTTCAGGAATGCATCACTTAGGGGTAAACATTACTTTGTGTCTTTTGTGGATGATTTTTCTAGGCATGTATAAGTATATACCATGAGGAGGAAGGGTGGAGTCCTAAAATTTTTTATGAGGTGGAAGAAGTTGATAGAGACTCAAACTTGCAGAAAGATCAAGTTGCTCCATTCGAATAATGGTGGGGAGGATACTAGTGATCTGTTCTTGCAAGTATTATGATGAGGGGATCGTTCGGCATTTTACTATTAGAGAGACACTGCAACAAAATGGGGTAGCGGAGTGCATGAATCGTACTTTGCAGGAGAAGGTGCGATGTATGTTGTCCAATTCAGGGTTGATCAAAACGTTTAAGGCTGAGGTTTTGACATATACATGCTACTTCATTAATTGGTTGCCTTCGGCTGCAATTGAGGGTAAGACACCAATGGAATCTTGGTCGGGAGAACCTGCTACAAATTGTGATACTCTTCGTATTTCTGGGTATCCGACATTCCATCATGTCAAAGATGGTAATCTATCCACGAGCAAGAAAGACCATTTTTCTAGGAAAGAAAAAGGGTGTGAAAGGCTATAAGTTATGGGATATGAGAGACAGGATGATCATTCTGGGCAGGGATGTCACTTTTAATAAGCCTTTTGATGAGCTTCAATGATGAAATCACATGTCTTTGAGCATACAGAAAAGACGACAAGCAAGGTTTTGTAGCAGGTGGAGATTGATGCGTTTTCACATTGGCTAGAGAGTTTCGTAGTAAAGGGGGTGTCATCTACCGGTGTGGCAATAGGTGATGAGCAATTGGATCATGTTTTAGATGATGAAGACACAGACGAGAGTGAAGTATTTGGTAGTACGGATGAGGAGACTCCGATTGTGGAAGATCCTTCCACGGCTAAACATTGGGAGGAGGCGATGAAGGAAGAGATGTATTCTCTTCGTAAGAATGAAACTTGGGATACCATTGGGTTCTTGGCCCAGTGGTGGTTGTACCTCTCCACCTCAGGAGAGGTTGTGGGTTCGAAACCTTAAAGGGTTGGAAACTCTGGGTTACGGATCCCTATATAAAACTGGCTTGCCTTAAAAAAAATGAAACTTGGGAACTTTCCAAGTTGCCTAAGGGAAAGTGGGAGATTGGTGGTAAATGGGTCAACAAAAGGAAACAAGGATCTCAAGATGATGTTACGCTTCAAGGCAAGTCCAGTGGTGAAACACTTCTCCATTCTTAAGAATTTGAATTGGAATTGCAACTACGTGATATTATGACAGCGTTCTTTCATGGGAAGTTGAAGGAAGAAATCAATATGACTCGGCCGAGTGGATTTACAGTTGCTAAAAATGAAGACGATGTGTATCAATTGATGACGAGATCATTGTACGGTTTGAAGAAGTCTCTAAGACCACGGTATAAATGGACTCTTGGTATGGAAATTCATAGATATAGTGAGAAGGGAATGGTGCGTCTCATTTTCTATGGATTGATTTGGCCCCTCACGGGGATATTGGGAACTACAGACGACTTGATCCACGGTACGTAGGCAACCATTGATTTGGTGCAATCGATGATTTGGTCCCTTGGGACGCTTAGTTCGATTGGGTTCTTTGGAGACGTTTATTTTTGGATTTAGTCATTTGGGACGTTTGGTTTGATTAGGTCCTTTGGGTCATTTGTTTAGATTTGGTCATTTGGGATGCTTGGTCGATTTAGGTCATTCGGAGTGTTTGGTTGTTTGGGTTTCTTGGGACGTTTGTTTGCTTGGGTCCTTAGAGACATTTGGTGAGAGTAGATTTTGTTTTGGGTCTTTTGGTTGGTGGCGAAGTTCGGCTCAGATTTGAGGAAATCTTTACCGAGGTAGAGAATTGAAGGACTGTTGTTTTCTTCGTTCGAATGGGCTTCATAACCGCTCAAACGAGCCTCGGGTTTTTGCTCAAATCTGCCTCAGCGTATTTGGAGACTCAAAGTCGTTCGAACGATAATTAGTTTTTGCCTAAGAACTGATCCAGCGTGTTGAGTTGCTTGATGTCGTTCGAACGAGACTCAGTCATTCGAACGATAATGCAGATGTTAGTTTTGTGAGATTTGTTTGATGCCCCTTGTTTGCCTCGAGATCCAAGTGAATCTATTTGGCTCTCCGAAGTATATGAGGGAGAGTTAGGTTTTTTTAGAAGCCACCTTTGAGGAGATCTTCAGTGGGAGGAATTCTTGAGAGAGAAGCCTCAATTGTTTGTAAATATTGTAACCTTGGTCTTGGAATAAATTCTCTCTCTATTGTTTTTCCTTTATTTCTGTTTAAGCAGCTTTTATTCACATATAGACGGGATCTAAAACAATTAATCACATACAATTTGGAGTAATAATAAACATTGTTAGAGGGACAAATACTGCTTAAACCCAAATGGTCACTAATTACACGATAATTAATTAATAGAACGAAAAAAGAAAATTAGAAAACAAATCAGTCCGGCGACTCCATTTTTTTTTTTATGTTGAAAGAATTGTATGATTACATTCGAAACTCAATTTAAAAAGGCTTGGCTTGTTATCATCTATCTTCCTTGAGATAATCAAATGGGTATCTTCTGAATTTACTCAAACTGTTAATCATCCGAGAGCTATTTATTCCTTTGCGCATTTTAAATTGTTACGCTCTTCATATTTAGCTTATTTTTTGGTTGATTCATGATTGGTTATTATTTCAAGGATATAAGACTTGTTCTTTGTAGACATTGGTACTTGCAGGTTCTAGATAGAGGAAAGTGGGAAAACGATATATTTGCATTTGCATGGCAATAACGGGAAAGAGTTAAGTTTGTTTGGCAAGATAGTTACAATGCAGTTCATTAAGGTGAAATTAAACCATTCATGGTACAATAAGCTCAAAAGAAGGCATAAATTTAACAGTCTAGAAAGTATTTATCATTCACCATGATTATGGCGCATGGATCCATGATGAAGAAGATTTTTAACTATTATCTTCGCTTAGAGCTCTTCATCCCAATCTCAGAGAAAATAAGATTTTTTTTGTACAAGGACTTCTTTTTTCCAGAGGGCAAAAAATGGGATTGAGCAGATCCCCTTTCTGTATTATATATAAAGAAAAAAGAAGTACACAAGACGGAGAAACATTAAGTTGGTACAACCCTAAATACATAAATCGTGTCACCGCTAAGTCGCTAACCATGGAAACTCTGAGCGCAGTACTGAAACCGGCATTGCCACTTGAATTTTTATCCAAGAGGATATCCTTTCTGTAATCCACCTCCTATCAGTTTGCCATGCAACAGAAAACAATCCTGTCACAGATTACATGCTAGGCCTCAACCATGCTTACATTACATAATAAGCATAGATCTTCACAATATGCCCTATCCGATGGAACCGTTACTGCTTCCAGGATTTTTGAAGCTGGTGGTGCTTGATTTTGTTGACGATTTTAATGTTCTACTTCAGGCGCCATGCTTGGTAGGGAGGGATACTTGTTGATGGAGGTCAATTCCACTGGTTCTGTTCCAATCTTAAGAATTGAGATCTGTGTTGCCTGCAACATTAGCCTAAATCATTTACACTTCAGTCATCCAAATTAGTCTAAAGTTTGCCTTCTGATGAGCGATTATTATGGGGTTTCAAAACCCTTAAACATGGATGTTGACCTTAGAACTTGTTGTTGCACTATTAACACTGAAGCCTTGCCTCCAAAATCTGGGGATGATAGCAAATCTCCTATTATTCCCAATTCAAGATTCTCGCTCCATTCAACTAATCCTTCAAGAAGTGTTGGGTTTATCCCTTGATGCTTTCCTACGATCCAAAGATCATATTTTTCGTCATTCATTGCACGAATTGCACTAATAGTTTCCTCTCCATCAGTCACCACCCACTCCCTGTAACCAACATGGATATTTAACAAATGTTTCCCCTTAAATTTAGCAACCACCTCATCGTCGAGCTTTCTATCCATCTTATCGTCTACCATATTGTCAATTGCAAAGAAACGTGCCACCGACAGAGTCACAGTAAGTTTCCCAGCCATTCGACTTGCATAGGCCAATGCTTCACGTGAATCTGCTCCTCCCATGAAAAGTATTGCAACACGATACAATTTGCGATTTGAAGAACTACTCACAAGGTTAGAGCGACCGCGATCAACAAAGATACCAACAGAGCAAGGTGCCCGTGTCAGGATTCTAGAGTTCATCATCCGTACCACATGATAGGCCGATTGTAACTGCCTACTAGCCACCTTTTGTCCATTGTGGAAAGGAACAAGGAGAAGTGATGCCTTGGTCTCTAGTGCAAGTCTGCAGATGTCTTGGTACATTGTCTCGTAAGGGGATACGGTTGTGTACATATGAATTGTACCATGATCACCACTTGTTCGCTCGTAGATCTTAAATGCACTTACAATTGCGTTAGACGGGGCGTATCTAGAACATCTGTTTCGCTTATCATGGGCTATAAACATTGGGGAGGCTCGGCCAATAAGTTCAACTAGGTGGAGTGCGTAAACAGATATAGGGTTTTCTTTTGAATGGGAGGCTTCAAGGAGGTTTATAAGTGCAGGGACGTTTCCTTCATTATGTACACAAGCAACAATACGGACTTCAGTGTTGGATTGGCGGTGTTGGACAGTTCTCCTCTTGCTGATTATATATGGCTTTGCTGATTTTTGGAGTACTTTGAGCAAGGGTGTTGCCACGGCAGTTACGAATACCGTGGCCAACATCATTACGGTGAAATATGGAGTATTTACCATCTGCATAAAATGTTCCAGTCAGATTAAAACATATAAATCCTTAAAACAAGTTATTGAAAACGACGAGGAGGCTTTCTACCTTCCAGTTCAACCAATGCCGGATCGTAGAGAGCTCTGCCTGCCCTCGCAAGCTCATTGTGAGACCAAGGGAGATAGCATCTCTTATCGGAGTGTCGAAATAGAGGGAAGGTAACACAGTCCCCAAAAACTTTGCGAAATAGCCAAGAACAACAATGAGGATAAAGGGTCTCAAGGTGGACCAGTCAGTCAGGGAGAAGATATCAGTGTTGACACCGATAAATGCGTACATGAAAGGCAGGAGGAGTTCCATAATGACCGCTTCACTCCTATCAACAAGGGCAGATCCTAGAGGTGGACCATCCGGTATGGCAAGACCGAACATCATAGCTCCATAAACGGCTGGTGCACCAATCATATCACTTAAGAACCCCAACACCAATACAGCCAAAAGAATGCAATTTATGTAAAATTCGTCGACTTGTTTACTCTCGGGAGTCTGCCTTATGATCCACAATGCAGCAGGCCGAAGCACACACCCGATTAAAGCCATTAGTCCAAAAACTGAAAGTAGATACCACAATGTTGTCATGCTCATGATATGATCATGCCTTATGGCATCAAAAATAATTAAAGCATGATATCCCGCGACATCACCAATCATTGCTGTAGACATGGCTAATCGGCCAACATCAGAATTTAGGAGTTTGAGTTCACTGAGAATCGGATGGAGGACCGGAAAAGCGGTCATGGACACAGATGCAGCTAGGGCTCCAAGATTCTTAATGCTAGACGCATAACTCTTGTCTAATTTGTTCCGTAAAAGCAATCCAATGGCCATGATTGTTACAGAGGAAAGGAAGACACCATATAATGAGATGACAACCGATTTCTTTTCTGCCCATATCATGGAGGTATCCATCTTCACTGCGGTTATAAACAAAAAATACATCATTCCAACTACCATCAATGTTTCTAAGATAGGTACTCCTTTTTCAGGGAAAACCGTTGTAGCAAACGTCTTGTTCCGCCCCATAACAGACGGACCAATGATGATACCACCCTTGATTAATGATAAAATTTTGTTAGTAAAATTCTTTCCTGAATTAGTTACGCTCGATTATGCATTGACAAAATAGAATAAACGGACGATAATATACTTACGATGATCTCGGAAACAACGCGGGGTTGTTTGAGAGGCTTTAGAATCAATTGTATAGTGCGAGTGATGACAATTAGTAATGACAATTCACAAAGAACACGAGAGTAACTATAATCAAAAGGGCTATCTCCGTAAAATATACCCTTGTGGAAGCTCTTCCCCGCGGGTCGACATACATGTCTATACCCATTGATTAACATTTCCCCCGGTGTTGTGGGAGAAACGGGCGTTGGCAGATCCATAAAACACGAGATTGGCAAAAAAGGGTAACAGTAAGTAATGCTGGGAAAACTAGGGAGAAGAAAGGAGAATGAGAGGCAGGTTTCAACAAGGGGGAAAAATGTGGTGGATGTGAGTGAACTATATTTGCTCAACCATTGACCTTTGGCTTTATCCTAAATTTAGAAGCTAAGGCTATACTTCGTTCACCGCAAGCGGATGCATTTTGCAAGCCGGCGGAAAGTGCATTGTGTTACATTGCATCACAGTGCGGAGCTTTTGGGGCTGCAAGCTGTTCCACTTGATACATGAAGGAAATTTAAATTTGCTCAATCATCATGCATTTGCACCGCATTGCATCACCCCTAACCAATCACAAAAGTAGCATGCCAATTGCACTTGGTGCTATGAACCAATCACGGCCTAAGGTTGTGTTTAGAATCATTGCATTTGTGTGTCGATGCCTTTGGCCCTACAAGTAACAGTAACTACAATCAACAATTTGATATTCTAGGCCTTAACTACAAACCATACCGTCACCATTGCAAAATACAATACTAATTAGGTTTTTCTGCTTCGTGTATTTTGCTGCTAAGATCAAAGGTGTTTAGTTAATTCTTCATTATTAGTAAATGATATATCTTTATCAATGGTTACCAGTAAAACACGACCGAGGCAGGAGAACATGAGAAAATATATAATATATGAACAAATAACCGATTATCTCGATAATTTTAGCCTCCATAATTCTCTGACGTGTGTTCGTGACATATGAGCAAGTATGCATGGTATCGAGCCTATTACCGGGCAAAAGCCGCACCTCTGTAGACATACTTTCTTAGACGATTTAAAAAGTAAATTTATTTTAGTTCTTCATCAACTCGAGACATGAAATTTTTGTGGCACTTTTTTGTTATAGTTGTTGAGTCGCAAGCCCGGAAAGCCGAAACTCCAATCGATTTAGGTTAGCCACAAACAAGCAACAATCAAAGAAATACACAATACACCAAGTTTAAGGTGGTTCGGCAAATTGCCTACGTCCACCATGCGAGAGAGAGAGAAAGTGTTTGTTCAAGATCTCGTTTACAATCACTTAATACCAATTAGAGGTTCTCACTCAAGAAATCTACTCAAAAGATCTCACCAAAGGATTGAATCAAGGATGGCTCTAAAATAACTTAAAGTTTCTCTTTATATACTAACAAACTCTTTACAATCGCTCGAATCTCGAGGCAAGCAAGTGGGTTATAAAACCATAAAAAATAGAGTTCCGCATTTTCGTTCGAATGAAATCTGAAGTCGTTCGAACGAAATTTACGTCTCGGCCAAAATTTCAGAGAGTTATTTAAAGGTCGTTCGAACAAAATATGAAGTCATTTAAACGACTTGGGCACCTGGGCCAAAATTCCAGGGAGTTGTTCAAGGGTCGTTCGAACGACTATCAGTCTCGTTCGAACGACTATTAGCCTTGTTCAAACGACGAAGGCAACGGGCACCCCAACAACAACTCCCACAATTCTCTACCTCGGTGAAGATTTCCCCAACCAAACAAACCAAAATCTGAGCCGAACATAGAAACCATCCAAATAGACCCAAACAAACACTCTTCACCATCAAATGTCCCAAAAGACCCAAGACTCACAAACAGCCCAAGAAAACTAGCCAAAACCAAACGTCCTTAAAAGAACCAAATCCAAACCAACCGTCTCAAAAGACCAATAAACAAACAAAATGTCCTAAGGGACCAAAATTGACTGCACCAAATCAATGGTTGTCTACGTACCGTGGATCAAGTCACCCGTAGTTTACAAAAAATCCAATCAATCAACATGAAGAATTTAACTTAAGTCTAAACAATGATTGAGCTTAATTCCCAAAACAACTTTTGTAAACATATCTACCGGGTTATCTTTGGTGTGATTCTTCTTCAACAGAATCTCATCCTCTTCCACGACTTCTCTAACAAAGTAATAATGTGCATCAATATGTTTTGTACGTTGATGATGAACCTGATCTTTGGCTAAGAAGATAGCGTTCTGACTATCACAAAAAATATTAAGATGATCCATCTTAATGCCTAAATCGCGCAGAAGGCCTTTCATCCAAATAGATTATTTTATCGCCTCAGTCACCGTCATATACTCCGCCACGATAGTAGATAGTGCCACCGTTGACTGTAGTGTAAATCTTCAAAAAATTTTTTTTTAAAGGCAAGCTGGGAGACTAACCCCCATGTAGTGTAAATCTCCAACTAACCGGCCCTCCACCCAATGTAAACACATACCCGATAGTAGATCGTTGTTTATCAAAGTCACCCATATAGTCAAAATCCACATAACCCACACAAAACTGATCAATCAAATATTGTTTGCGAAATTCCAAACCAATATCTACAGTATCTTTGAGATACCATAGAATCCATTTCACAGCTCGCCGATGATCTCTACCCGAATCATGCATTTATCGACTAACTATACCAACCGCCTGTGAAATATCTGGCCGAGTACATACCATAGCATACATCAAGCTACCAACCGTGTTAGGATAAGGAACTTGGCTCATATAATCACGTTCCTCATCATTGTTAGGAGACATAGAAGCCTTAAGCTTAAAATGAGGAGCAATGGGCGTACTTACAAATTTTGTGTTACCATCAATGTCAAATCTCTGAAGTACCTTCCTCATATACGTTATCTGAGAGAGACGCACCATTCTATTCTCTCTATCTTTATGAATCTCTCTGCCAAGAATCTTTTTTGCATCACCAAGATTCTTCATTTCAAATTCTTTGTCCATTTGCTTTTTCAGCTTATCAATCTTGTTTGTGTGCTTACACGCAATAAGCATATCATCCTCATATAAAAGCAAGTAAATAAATGACCCATCACGTAGCTTGCGTAAGTAGACACAATGATCATAATGACTCCGCTTGTACTTCTGCCCAATCATAAACTGATCAAACCATTTGTACCATTGTCTTGGAGACTAGTTCAAGCCGTACAACAACCTTTTCAGCTTACACACATAGTCTTCCTTCCCCGCAACTGTAAACCCACTCGGCTGAGTCATATAGATCTCTTCTTTCAAATTTCTATATAATAACGTCTCCTAAATATCGAGTTGCTGCAACTCCAAATTGAATTGCGCTACCAAGTCTAATAGGATACGAATGGAGGAGTGTTTCACTACCGGAGAAAAAACTTCATTGTAATCTATCCCCACCCTTTGAGCATAGCCTTTGGCTACGAGTCTTTCCTTGAGGCGTATATCATTATCAAGAGATCCTTTTTTCTTTGTGTAGACCCATTTACAACCGATCGCTTTATTTCCCTTCTGTAACTTCGAAAGTTCCCAAGTTCCATTCTTGAATAGAGAATACATCTCTTCCTTCATCGCTCTCTCCCAATGTTTAGCCTCGAAACTGTAAATAACCCTTTTATAGGTGGAAGGAATATCCTCTTCAACGACCGAAAGTGCATATGATACCATGGCTTTTGCTTTTGGAAGTACCATATCATTTATAAGCCAATTCAGTTTGCTTACATCCTTATTTGGTTTTCTCTTTGCGATTGACTCCGCCATCAAAATCTCTTCATCCGTACTACCAAATGCTCCACCTTTATCCGTCTCATCATCATTTGGAACATGAACTAGTGGTTCATTACCCGTTGTCACCCCGGTAGATGACCCCTCCTATTAGTACGAAACTCTCTAGCTAATGTGAAGACGTATCAATCTTCACCTGCTACAATAGCCCGCTGGTCATCTCCTCTATGTACTCAGGGCCATGTGACTTCATCATAAAAGCCTCGTCAAAATTGACATCTCTGCTCAGAATGATCTTTCAATCTCTCGTATCTCAAACCTTGTAACCTTTTACACCCTTCTTAACCAAAAAAATGGCCTTCCTTGCTCGTGGATCCAACTTACCATCCTTAACATGATAGTATGCCAGACACTCAAATATATGAAGAGTATTACAATCTGTAGCATGTTCTCCCGACCAAGCTTTCATTGGTATTTTACCCTCAATTGTCGCCGAAGGCAACCTATTACGAGAAAGCATGCATATATCAAAGCCTCATCCCAAAATGCCTTGCCCAACCTAGAATTGGACAACATACACCGCACCTTCTCCAAGAAAGTACGGTTCATGCGCTCAGCTATCCCGTTTTGTTGCAGTGTCTCTCTAATCGTGAAGTGTCAAACTATCCCCTCATTCCGACATACTTGAAGGAATGGATTACTAGTGTACTCTCCACCATTATCCGAATAGTTTGACTTGATCTTTCTACCAGTCTGAGTCTATATCAACTTCTTCCACGTCATAAAAATTTCTAAGACTTTATCCTTCCTCGTCATAGTGTACACCCAAACACGCCTAGAAACCACAAAAGACACAAAGTAATGCTTCCCCCCTAGCGATGTATTCTTGGAGGGTCCCCAAACATCAATGTGGACATAATCAAGGGTTCCACAAGTACGGTGGATCGCGGTGCCGAACTTAACTCTTGTCTGCTTGCCCAGAATACGGTGTTCACAAAAATCAAATTTGGACATCTTGGTACCTCTCAAAATCCCCTGGTTCGCGAGAACTCCCAAAGACTTTTCTCCCACATGCGCCAAACGCATGTGCCATAGTTGTGTGGTATTTTTGGAAGTGGTCTCCTCCATTCCCGCGGCAGAAACCTCACCAATAATAGCCGTACCATCTAAATAGTACAAGTTGTTACCTCTTTGCCCCATTCTCAGGCACAACCTTACAACCTTTCACTTCAAGTGACCCCGTCGAGATATTGCTCTTACTCATTGTCAGAATATACCGAACCTCATTAATCTCTTTAACCAACCTATTGTGCAACTTTAGACAAATGGTACATATCCCCATGATATGGCAATGATTATCATTTCCCATTAACATCGCTCTATCTTCTAGCATTTTTAAAGTAGAAAAATAAGCCCTTTCGGGACAAATATGATAAAGTAGCACCCAAATCTAAAATCTATTCTTTTGTATTAATAATACATCCATTAGATGTTATAGTAAAAGAGAAATCAAAATCATTACTTCCCGTTTCTGTGTCCTGAGCCACATTCACAAAAGAACCCGTTTTTTCCTCTTTCTTCTTCTTAAGAAGCGCGGGACATTTGTTTTTCCAATGACCCATTTTCTTGCAAAACGCGCATTGGTCCTTGCCCAAGTTGCTTCAGTTTCCACCACGACCTCTCAATTTTGACCGAGAGTTGTTACCAACTAGCTTCTTCTTGTCCGAAGATCTTCTTCGAACCGTTAATACATCGGATGTAGACTTATTAGTCTCATGTTTCTCCTTCCTCCAGAACTCATAGCTTACTACGGCTGTAGTCACATCCGTGTATTTCAATGAACTATTTCCATAAGTTATCGTCGTAACGAAGTGCTCAAATTCTTCCAGAAGTGAGTTCAAGAACAAAAGTGTCTTGTCTTCATCCCCAACTATCTCTTCAAGATTCGCCAAGTCGGCTAATAACTTGGTGAAATCATTCAAATGTTCAGACATACTAATCTCTTGCTTCATAGTAAAGCGATAAAACTTCCTCTTCAAGTGGAGTCAATTTTGGATACTCTTTACCAAGTAATTTTCCTCTAGAATTCTCCAAATTTCTTTTGCGGAAGTTTCATTCATCACAATGTACTTAATGTCTTGAGTAAGATAAGAACGAATTTGGCAGCGCACCCTCTTGTTCATCTTCCTCGTTACACTCTCCTCTATGTCATCTGACTTGTCGCCCAATACCTCGTCTAAGTCTTGTTGACTTAGGGCATCAATAACCTTGTATCGCCATATGCCGAACTTATTTGTGTTATTAAATTTCTCAACATCAATATTTACATTGTTGGACATCACCGTTGTATTCCTTTTCGGGGCCGAAGAACTAGCTTCAGCTTCATCTCCCATGTTTCCTCCAATTATTATGAATTAACCAAATCTCAAAACAAATTAAAATTGAGGTTAACAACAATTAAAGAAATACACAATACACTAAGTTTAATGTAGTTCGGAAAATTACCTTTGTCCACCGTGCGAGAGAGAGATAGAGTTTATTCAAGATTTTGGCTACAATCACTCAATACTATTGGAGGTTCTCACTCAAGAAATCCTCTCAAAAGATCTCACCAAAGGATTGACTCAAGGATGGCTCTAAAAGAACTTAAGTTTCTCTTTATATACTAAGGAAACTCTTTGCAATCGCTTAAATCTCGAGGCAAGCAAGTGGTTATAAAATCATCAAAAAAATAGAGTTTTGCCTTTTTGTTCGAATGAAATTTGAAGTCGTTCAAACAAAATTTGCGTCAGGGCCGAAATTCCGGGGAGTTGTTCAAAGGTCTTTCGAACGAAATATAAAGTCGTTCAAACGACTTGGGCACCTGGGCCAAAATTCCAGAGAGTTGTTCGAGGGTCGTTCGAAAGATTATCAGCCTCGTTCGAACGACCAAGGTAGCAGGCAACCTCCACAACAACCCCCACAACAGTTTCCACCATTATGAAATTTGTGTTATAATTCTCATTAATAACAATGCCTATAGAACATAGTTGCAAATTCATGAGTAAAGGCATATAAGCAATCAAATCGCAAAATTTTGTCACAGGGCATGTTAGGACTAGGCAGCCTTTACCACATGCCTAGCCAGGCACTGAAAAGAATTGTTCCAACCAGGCCACAAAGTATGTAGCCTTTTCTTCTGCTCGTGTCCCCTCGGTTGACATGGAAATTGGAATCTGTATGGTGACTTTGGATGGTGCTGACAGGCATGGGCATAGTTATATAAAAATTGAGTTGATGAATCTGAACCAATGGATGAACAAATGGATCAATAAGCTGCTACTCCTACTCCTACTCCTACTCCAGGCGAAATAATTGAGAAAGAGATATTAGATTTAAGAGAAACACCAACCCCATTCCCTCTCCTTGGACGGGTCTACTGCTGTACTATACCAGGTAGATTGCTAAAATTGAGTGTCATCATCATATAATCAGGCGGAATAGATTTTCCAGATTTTTTTTCCCGAAGTAATAGCCAAATTGTGTATGGCAGAATGAGCTAATAGAAATACAAGAGGTTAATGCTGATAAATACACAATGTTTCAATAAATAAATCGCTTTCAGGTAGAGAACTCTCGTGCATAAATTAATGTAGTGATGATATAATCCCTATTACTTTTATGAGCTAAAATTGTTTGAAGAAATTTTATTAGAGTATGTCGCTCTTACACTGGAATTGTGCCTGTATCGACATGTTCTTCATTTCTTAAGATTTGTTGCTGCAATACTAAAACGGGTTTTTTTTAGACAAATACCCCATCATTTATAAGCATATTTGGGAAGCACCCTACGGTTTGTCAATTCATTTGACCTTCTTTGACGGTAGTCAACAAGAAACAACTTTTTTTAAATATAAAACTACTTTTATGTTTTAAAAAATTCAAAATTTAGGGGAAAATCCAAAATTACTAAGAACTTCTCGAGATGCTCACATATTAATCCTACTTCCAATACCCATTCCTGGCACCGTCTCTTCTGTTTTCTCTCCCTCTAAATAAAATCGATTCTCCGCCATTAAATCCTCCTTATGATTTGTCACCACTACCTCCAACCCTTCAAACTCTAATATAGCTCATCTAAGAAACAACCATAACCATCTCCATCCAAAAATCTTCCGTCTCTTCTCTTCTTCTCTCCCTCTAAATAAAATTGATTCTCAGCCATTAAATCCTCCTTAAGATTCGTCACCACTACCTCCATCTCCAACCCTTCAAGCTCTAATATAGCTCATCAAAGAAACAACCATAACTATCTCTATCTAAAAAACTTCTGTTTCTTTTGTTCTTCTCTCCTTCTAAATAAAATCAATTCTCCACCATTAAATCCTCATTAAGATTCGTCACTACTACCTCCATCTCAGACCCTTCAAACTCTAATATAGCTCATCCAAGAAACAACCATAGCCATCTCCATCCAAAAAACTTCCATCTCTTCTCTTCTTCTCTCCCTTTAAATAAAATCGATTCTCCGCCATTAAATCCTCCTTAAGATTCGTCATCACTACCTCCATCTCCAACCCTTCAAACTCTAATATAGTTCATCCAATAAACAACCCATAACCATCTCCATCCAACAATCTAAAAAATGTATAAAATGCCCAAATTTCAACCTTACTAACACTAAATCGCTCCATCCAGAATTGATTATGGTTTCGAATCCCAATGCGCCGATCACCGATGTGCCCATGGGAGATGCGATGGAGAAGACGTTAAACTCGATAGAATCAAAACCTAAGAGAATGGCCAGTAGCTAGGTGAAGGATGGCATGGCAAGGTGGGATTGCATCCTTCACCTTATTTCCTCCTTAATCCACCCACAGTAGCTAGGTGAAGGAGCTGAACTGGCCACCCAAAACTCACTCAACAACACCATCATGGTAGATTTTTGGTGGATTGTTATGACACTTATCAAGCTTTAAGTAGCTTTCATGCCCCGCAGTTCTGAATTGCGTGGCATATATACGCTTATGATAGAGACACGTGGACGGTTGTGGTTCAAAATTGCCTAATGGCTAGTTGATGCCGCGCAGTTCAGA
Source organism: Kingdonia uniflora (assembly GCA_014058105.1). Lineage (NCBI taxonomy): Eukaryota > Viridiplantae > Streptophyta > Magnoliopsida > Ranunculales > Circaeasteraceae > Kingdonia > Kingdonia uniflora. Next base: position 2,993,657 of record JACGCM010000140.1, on the reverse strand, counting down.
ACTGCGTAGCTAGAGCCTGCATGGAAATTTTATTCTTCCCCTCTCCTTACTTGGTTATTTTTGGTGACCAGAAGGGTTATATTCATAAACAAACTTCGCTCAATGGCTAATTTTTTGGGCAAGCTTGGTAGACAAAGAAGGTCAACGGACCTATTTTTGGTCAAACTTGCCTGACAAGCAGCACAACGGCTACTTTATTTTATAAACTTGTTCAACAAGAAGCGTAACGGCTAGATTTTTTTGCATCTATAAAAGTTATTAATCTATTACACTCTATTCTCTTACTCTTCTACACTACACTTTATTCTCTTAGTCTTCTATACTCTACTTTATTCTTTAGTTAGCTATTTAGCCTTATTTATGTCAGACCTATCACTCTCATCATTGTCATCGTCGTCTTCATCCTCGTCCAAAGCCGAAGAGGTCTTCCGACGTGAAATTATAATGATGCATGAGTATAGCAAAGATCTTATTGAGATGCGAGAAACGAAAGAAATAGAGCCAGAGATGACATCATCACATAGGCAGGGGTAGGGGTGGGGGGGGGGGGGTAAAATGGGTAGAATTGACAAGCGGAAAGGGCATGATCATAAATTGGGTGAGTTTAGCCTTAATCGGGATTATTTCGACCCTAACCCAGTCTTCAAAGGCATCCCATTTCGTTGTCGATTCTGTATTAGCGAAGGTGTGTATCAACGTATTCTTGATCAAGTTATTTCTTCGAACATACTTCACATGTTATGTTACGGTACAAGCGCAGACGCCCAAGATGAATACGTCTGGATTGGGAAGTCTACGGGTAATTTGAGTTTAAAAGAATTTTGCACAACAATTATAACACAATTCAAAGCTCAATACCTTAGATCTCCTGATGAAAATGACATATTACAGCTGTTAGAAGTGAATGGATCACAAGGCTTCTCGGGAATATTAGGTAGTTTAGATTGTATGCATTGGAAATAAAAGAATTATCTTTCCTGGTGGACAGGACAGTATACCGGGTATAAGAATTATCCAACTGTGATTTTAGAAGCGGTTGCATCGCAATAATTTTTGGATATGGCATGCATTCTTTGGGGTGCCTGGTACTAACAACAACATGAACGTCTTAAATTAAGGGTTGCTTTTCAACAACTTGTCTAATAGAGTTTCACCACCATGCAATTACAATATAGGCACGATCCCGTACACTATGGGGTATTATTTAGCGGATATAGTCTATCCAAAATGGAAAATAATTGTTCAAACCATAAGAAATCCGTCGAATGATGCCAAAATATATTTTACAATGATGCAAAAAGTATGTCAGAAAGACGTAGAACGTGTTTTTGGGGTATTACAAGCTAGGTTCAAAATATTGACACATGGTACGCGATTTTGGAGACCTAGTGATCTAGGAAGTATTATGTATACATGTATAATCATGCACAATATGATTATTGAAGATGAACATTATACTTACATCCGGCATGTGGATATTGATCCCAAGTTTAGAAATTCCATGGATACTTGGAATGAGAGATTACATCCAACACATGCTCTCAACACTAAGGCACAGTACGTCGAGAAGATTCATGAAATTAGAAATGAAGGTGCCCATTCCAATTACGAAATGAACTTGTCTCGTATTTGTAGAATAAAAAAGGGACAGAGTAATGTAGATTGGTTTGTTATTTTCTAAAGTAATGTATTTTATTTCGAAGTTTGTAGTTTTATGTTAAAGTTGTAATATATTTTATCTACTTGAACAAAACATGTTTTGGGAAATAAAATGATTGATAACAATTTTATTCAAATAAACCATAACATAAAACTTAAGAACTACAATTAACGCTAAGGATTAAATCAATCTTCATCACTAAAAATGTCGTCGTCACTTGGACATTGCTCTTTCAACTTCTCAGAATAAAGTTTAATTTGTTTCTTTATCCAACACTTTTGTGCCGATAGTAGGTTAGCTATGTGTCATCACCTAAACCAAATTTTGCTCTTCGATGGCTTCTTTTCTAACTAGCTTCGCTTCACGACTCCTTTAAATCTTTGCCTCTTTAGCCAATTTTTGTTCCTCTCGTACTCTAACTCTAGCTTCCCTTTCTTTTTTCTTCTTCTCGTGACTCTCATTCCATGCCGCCATCATGTTAGTCGTCGTTTTAAATATCTTCTTCGCCCAATAACCTATACTTGACTTTACCGCTTGTTTTGCCTTGTATTTTTTTTGGTCATCCAGTTGTTCTTTCCCACAAGCATATAGTAGTGCATCTATGTCGGTAAAATCATCCAGAATTACGGTATTTTGAATGGCAGAAGTAGGAGTAGAGGGTTCGATGTTGGTAGAGTTGCCTGGGCTATTACTAAAATTTGACTTCCTAACGACATTGCTGCCAGGTTGCCATATGTGATGAATTTGTGACCATTTTGGGCATTGCTCCAAAACTTTGTAAGCCTCCTGAAATTAGAATGATTTGTTTAGTATGTTTTTGAAGGTCTCGTATGCCATACAAAGCTAGAAATTAAGTTTGAAGTTCTTATGAGTACGATTAATCTAGCAAAATTAATAAAATGAAAAAAAAATTAAATACTTATTACGTCACCCGATCCAATACCGGTAAAATGTTGGCTTCCAAGGTCTTGAATGATGTCTCGCAAGATCGAACAATCCTTATTGAGCCACCCCTTATACGCGCAATTGACACCATTGTATGATCGCCACTTCGATTGGCCATTATGGAATAATTTGAATTGGTCACGCACCTTAAACCAAAATATAATGGCTTTTTAGTTATTTGTGGTAGCGAGGTTTTTAGACACTTAGGACCAAGCGCATGCGAGATTTACAAAGTCATTAGACGACCAATTTTAGAGTTCTTATATCTTTCTTTATCGTCATCAACTCCATCCTCAACCTCAACTACATCCTCAACTACAATTGGTGTTGGTGTTGTCTTTCTAAAGGCTTTGCCTTTCCGGGCATATTATTTATTGTGAGAACTGAATTGACAACCAGAGAGACAACCGTAGATACAACCGGTGATGTAATGAGGTTTAAATAATTTAAACCCCATGTACGTCTCATCGGCGTGGTACTCCAACTTCCACCGGCGAAATCAATTTGAGATGAAAAATATAGATTTCCCGATAGAGAGTACGAGCTCGTATGAGCATGAAATTAAGGATAATATCCTTGGGTTTGGTAATGAAGGTTATAATTGGTTCTTTGGGAATCAATTTACCATTAGGCTCTTGGCCCATTGGTGGTTGTACCTCTCTACCTAGAGAGAGATCGCGGGTTTAAAACCTCATGGGGTTGGAAACTCAGAGTTACAGACCTCTCAAACTAGTTGCCGGTAGCCAAGCTTCTTAGAATTATGATCTAAAGCGACGAAGTGGTTTTAAAGCCGCACCGGTCAAAAATTGAAACCGAAAGTATTGCGATTCATTCAGAAAATATCGAAGAGTGTTGTCGGTCAAAAAAAAAACTTTATAAAAATGATCCAACCTATCAAACGAGTTACCGGTAGCCATGCTTTACAGAATTACGATCTAAAGCGACGGAGAGGTACGAAATACATACTGGTTAAAAATTAAAATTGGGAGTATCTCTATTAATTTGGCAACTATCCTAGAGAGTTATTAGTGGAAAAGAAACTCTTAAAAGAGATCCAACCTCTCAAATGAGTTGCCGATAGCCAAGCTTCTCAGAATTACGATCTTAACCGATGGAGAGGTGCAAAATCCATACCAGTCAAAAATTCAAACTGGGAGTATCATAAATAATTTGGTAACTATCCTAGAGAGTTGTCATTCGAAAAGAAACTCTTAAACCCAATCCAACCTCTCAGACGAGTTATCGGCAGCCAAACTTTCCAGAATTACGATCTAAAGCAAGGGAGAAGGCCAAATCCGTACCTGTCAAAAATTCAATCTGGGAGTATCGCGATTTATTTGGTAACAATCCTAGAGTGTTGTCAGTCTAAAAAAGACTCCTAAAATGATCCAACCTCTCATACAAGTTGTCGGCAGCCAAACTTCTATGAATTGTGATCTAAAGCGACGGAGAGGTGTAAAATTCAAACCGGTCAAAAATTCAAACTGGGTGTATCGTGAGTAATTTGATAACTATCATAAATAGTTGTTGGTCAAAATTATACTCTTAAAAGCGATCCAACCTCTCAAACGAGCTGCCGGTTGCCAAGCTTCTCACAATTGTGATCTAAACCATTTGAGAGATGTGAAATCTGTACCGGTCAATAATTGAAACAAGGAGAATTATGATTCATTTGGCAACAATCCTAGTATGTTATCGATCAAAAAGAAACTCTTAGAACTAAACTAACCCCTCAAACGAGTTACAGGTAGCCCAGTTTCTCCGAATTATGATCTAAAGCAACGGAGAGGTACAAAATCCGTACCGGTCAAAAATTAAAACTAGGATTATTATGATTCTTTTCACAAATATCCTAGCATGTTGTTGGTCGTAAAAAATCCCATAACTGTGATCCAACCACTCAAACGAGTTGTCGGTATCTAAGCTTCACAAAATTGTGATTTAAACCATTGGGAAAATGTAAAATCCGTACCGATCAAAAATTATAACCATGAGTATTGTGATTCATTTGGCAGCAATCATAGAATGTTGTTGGTCGAAAAGAAACTATTAAAAATGATCGAACCTTGCGAACGAGTTGTCGGTTGTCACACCCCAAATTCTAATAAGCGGTAGCTAGACCAATTACTGTCATTCAGGATGTGCAGGTCGGGGAATCCAACGGATTCACCCCCACAAACGACCAAGCCATAGACCAGTTCAGGCTCAGTCATTGACTATAGTATTATCATCAGAGTAAAAGAATAAAGCGGAAGCAAAAGATATATATATACATATCAACTGAAAATGTAAATACAATATCTCGCATACTAGTGTCAGGAGCAGGGATCATACAAGAGGGTACTAAAACTAGAATAGGGACAACAACTGCAAGCACCTGGTACTAACCGCTATAGACTCAGCAAAAACTGTATTACTCAGCCTCTGAAAGGGGGAACAATACGAGAGTGAGCAAAACCACGACTCACTAATGCGAGAGTGAACAAAACACATAGTGTCCATAACACGTCCTGAATGCTCTCTTAGAAATATCCTCCTTCTTGATTCTCAGCTGATGGTAACCTGATCTGAGATTAATCTTCGAAAAAAAATGCGCTCCCCGAAGCTGGTCAAACAAGTCCTTGATCCTAGGTAAAGGATATTTGTTCTTAATCGTGACTTTGTTCAACTCGCGATAATCAATGCAAAGGCGCATAAACCCGTCCTTCTTCTTCATAAATAATGTCGGGGCTACTCACAGTGAAGTACTCGGTTGAATAAAATTTTGATCCATCAACTCAGAAATCTTGTCATACAACTCTTTCAGCTCAACAGGTGCCATACGATACGGAGCCTTCAAAATCGGAGCTGTACCAGGTAAAAGGTCTATACTGAAATCAATCTCTCTCATCAGCGGCAACCCAAAAATCTTCTGGCAAATATCGGAAAAGTTGCACACCACCGGAATAGAACTATCATCGACACCAGAGGATTCTAACTCTATGAATGCCAATAAACCATCTCATGACTGCGTTGGTTCTGAACTAACAAACATGAACCGCTTCTCATCCTGAATACTAAAAGTAGCTGTCTTTTCAAAATAATCCAATGTAACTCGATGCGTCGACAACCAATCCATACCCAGGATAATGTCAAATTTCTGCATCGGTAGTACTAACAAGTTTACTGAAAGAACACTACCACAAACAACAACGGGGCAATCTCTACAAATAAGAGAAATAGAAACTAAAGCATCTAACAGAGTACCCACAAAAATCTCATCATGCAACAAAGGAGACTTAAAACCAATAGTGCAGAGGAATGCATATGATATGAATGAATGCGATGCACCAGAATCGAAAAGAACACGAGCGGGCGAATAAGAAATATAAAGCGTACCTTCCACTACAGGTCAAGCGACGTGAGTACCTCGCCTCCCCACTACGTACATCCTGCTCTGCACTCAGCCCTGACCCTGGCCCTACTGCTGATTTGGCTGCTGCGGTCTTTGTCCACCTTGAGGGCCTGGAACCATTTATCTACTCTGTGGACCCTAAAACTATCCCTGTTGAATCTGCTGAGTTTGTTGTGATCTCGGCTGGTGACCAATAGGACCCTGAAATTGTCGCAATGGCTGTGGGCCTTTGACTAGCCTAGGACAAAACCTCTTAGTGTGTCCCTCACCCCCGCAGTTCCAACACGTACCAAAGGCAAGCTGTCCTCCCCTAAATCTGGCTGTTACACCATCAGTAGCGCCCAGCTCCTGCCTCTTCGGACCCGAGATCTCATATTGACCCTGAATTGCTTTGCCGTTATCAAGTCTCTGTTCCTACCTCATTTGGCTACTCAAGTCCTTGGACTTGCGATCCTTCACAATGTTTTGTTTTATAGCCAACGCTTTCGACAAAACCTCTTTGTACAAACTAGCCCCCGAAGCAATCAAAAATTTCCGATAATACGGACGAAAACCCTTTAGAAACATCATCTTACATTGTTCTTCATCCGGGACAATAAACGGAACGTACCGAGATAGTTCATTGAATCGCTGATCATAGTTTTCTTGGCTGTATCCCACCAATGATCTGCCTCACCCTGCAAACGATATGTAGCCAATGTTACTTGTTGATCCTCAGGACACTTCATAATGTTCAAAGTCTTCTCTATAGACTTGAACCAAGTTTCTGCCTCAGATGGAACTAGTGTGCCAGAAAAAGTCGTGTGCTTATATTCTAAAGCTACTCTAAATAGCTATACTCTCTGGCTGCTGGGCTCCTGGCCTGCTGAAAATGAGCTGCAAAACTCTCCATGAACTGTAGCATCTCTGTTGAAATACCAGGAACAGCTCGGGAATGTAAAACGACAGGCTACTCTGGAACTACTGGAGCTGGAGGAACACCCTGCTCAATCAGGACAGACCCCAAACTCTCATGACTGAGCGCCGGCTCGTCAGCAAGTGCACTACTGCGTAAACCTTTGCGGCCATGTCCTACTATACGGCCTCTGCCTCTGCCACCTCTAGCCATTTACACAACAGAAGGCAGACTTTAGGAAAATAGGAAGGATGATAAAATACGTAAAATCGAAAGGGAATGATCCTAACTCCATCTATAAAGATAAATTGTCATATGATTGCTAGACCAGAGATAAGAATTAACCTATAACTCTGATACCAAGTCTGTCACACCCCAAATTCCAATAAGCGGTAGCTAGACCAATTACTGTCATTCGGGATATGCAGGTCGGGGAATCCAACCAATTTACCCCCACAAACAACCAAGCCATAGACCAGTTCTGGCTCAGTCATTGACTATGGCATTATCATCAGAGTAAAAGAATAAAACGGAAGCAAAAGATATATATACATATCAACTGAAAGCATAAATACAATATTTCGCATACAAAACAGCGTCAAGAGCTGGGATCATACAAGAGGGTAATAAAAATTGAACAGGGACAGCAACTGTAAGTACCTAGTACTAACCGCTGAAGCCTCAGCAAAAACTATACTATTCAGCCTCTAAAAGAGGGAACAATGCGACAGTGAGCAAAACCACGGCTCACTAATGCCCAACAAGGCTAAACAACATACTAATATGACAGGTACACATAAGAGGAGAAATGAATGTGATAAAAGCTATATTAAGGCACAGTAATCTATAAGTGCGAAAATAGAGGAATGCACAAATAAGTGCAAAACAGTGTGAAAAAGGAATACTGTGATGAAATAATATGATATTGTGATGATATGATATTGTATGATGATGATATGATACTAAATTATCCTAATATGAATGGTATGAAATCAAGAACTAGACCCTATAAACCAATATAGAGGTCTGATCAACCGCTAATGCATAATACCCTTAACGAGATCTCAGCTGGATATAATGGGTACGATTGGGTTACCAGTTCGACCACGCTGAAGGATTTATCACTTGATCAGAGTGTTCCGGGCTTTGCAACCCACAGAGCCAACATCCAAACTTTATTTCACTTATTCCAAGGAATTTTAACCTCACAGAGGATAAGACGGGGACCAAAGGAAACTGTCTTACACCATCCCACTCTCCCGTAGGGTAATAGGTATGATAGAGTCCAGCCTGAACTTCACCTACTATTTTAACCCGATGTAGGAATCCTAGGTCTATTGAGGGTCAGCCAATGTAGAGCTTTGTTATGTATCTGACCCCGTTAAGTTAAAAGAATACAAGACTCACTGAAGAAAATGGATCCCAAGGATCAAAGCACAACGGCAGCCAAACTTGGCCAACACACACAGGATAACCCCTGCTAGAGGGAGGGCTCACAATCCCAACCCAACAGCCACAACTTGGCCAGCACAAACGTAGGATAACCACCTGCTTCAGAGGATAGCAAACAACCCTACCACAGATGCCAACAGTGACTAACCCGTCACAACATCCAAACCACATCAGTCTCTACAGACTGAACACAATATTCAAAGGCAACCCTGATAATACCACACTAATGCAAACCCTCCTAAAAGACTAGGAGAAACACATCTTATATACCTAAGAATAGGAAACAATAATACTAAAATCGATAAATGCAGCAGACGGAACAATATAATTTAAAACCAATCACAAACACCTAAATACCAGTATGCACAACTCTAACTAACACAGGTTAACTAGTATAGTAATTTAGCAGCGAAAGGACACTCGCCTGATAAACGGGCTTGAATTCGGCAGGATAAACTCGGAAGTCTACCAAACCGCAATCCAACAAACGACAGGACAACCCGAGGTAACAATCAAGCCAACACCACTGCACAACACCTGCAACAACACAACTCCGCAATCACCACTCAAAAACCCAACACAAAACCTAACTTCGAATCCAAAATTAAAACCCTAGAATTCGAAATCACAAACACGGGGAGGAAAAGGGAATACTCACCGAAGGAAATTTGGCGAGGAATCAACCCAAGAACAACACCAATCACCAAGGAGAACAAGGATTAAGTGAGGAGAGGGTTAGAGGAGAAAGAGAGAGAAATGAGAGAAAGGAAGGAATGAAATGAAAATAAAAACCAAAAGGGAGAAAACAACTGCCAGACTCGTTCGAACGAAAAGGAAGTCGTTCGAACGAAGAGGATATGAAGACAAAAATTCTAGAGAGGTACCAAAGTCGTTCGTTCTAATGAACCACTCCCAAAGACAAAAATTCCACGGGACATGTCAACTTGTCCGATAGGTCGTTCGAACGAGAATAAGGTCGTGCGAATGGATACAGAATTTGTGCGAATGGACACAGAAGTCGTTCAAACGACTAGGAGATCTTGGTCTATGTTCTAGGAGATGAGTCGACTCGTTCGAACGACTATAAATCTCGTTTGAATGACTATGAATCTCGTTTGAACGACTACTGGAAAATCTCAATTCTCCCTAATCCATGCGAACACCCAAACACAGAAATATCCCATACTAAAAGCACCATAACAACACAATAATAACAACAAAAACGATGACCACAACAACAACGCACCACCAACCAAACCACGGGCACCCAACGCCTTCCACCTACCTCACCAAACAACCACCGAAACCACCGAAACCCAGAAAAGAAGAAAAGAAGAGCTCCAAGACCTAATTAGAGAAAAAGAAATGCAATGCAAGATGTATGATATGAACATGGATGTGTGAGGTATGATATATGAATGACAATAATATTTAATAACCAAATAAAATAAAACATAATAAAATAAAAATATTCTGGGACACTACACCGGTAGCCAAGCTTATCAGAATTACGATCTAAAGGGACGGAGAGGTGAAAAATCTGTTATAGTCTAAAATTGAAGCAGTGAGTATTACGATTCATTTGATAATTATCTTAGAATATTGTGGGTCAAAATAAAACTCTTAAAAGTGATTAAACCACTCAAACGAGTTGTCGGTAGCAAAACTTCTCAGAATTATGATCTAAAGTAACAGTGAGGTGCGAAATCCGTACCGGTAAAAAATAGAAACTGAGTGCATTGCATTTCATTCGATATCTATCCATGCATGTCGTCGGTAAAAAAAGTTCTTAACCGAGATCAAACCTCTCAAACGAGTTGCCGGTAGCCAAGGTTCTCAAAATTGTGATCTAAAACCATCGGAGAGGTACGAAATCCGTAACGGTCAAAAATTTAAACTGGTAGTATTACGATTCATTTGGTAACAATCCTAGCATGTTAGCTATCAAAAAGATACTCTTAACCGTGATGTAACCTCTCAAACATGTTTTCGGTTGCCAAGCTTCTTAGAATTGTGATCTAAACCATCAAAGAGATGTGAAATCCGTGCCGGTCATGAATTGAAACCATGAGTATTGCGATTCATTTGGAAGCAATCCTAGAATGTTGTCGGTGGAAAAAAAACTCTTAGAAATAATCTAACTTCTCAAACGAGTTGCTTGTAGACAAGCTTCTTAGAATTACGATCTAAACTGACGGAGAGGTACAAAATCCATTTCGGTCAAAAATTGAAACCTCCCTGTGATTCATTTAATAACTATATTTGCGTGTTGTCAGTAAAAATAAAACTTTTAACTAGGATTAAATGTCTCAAACGAGTTGCTGGTAGCCAAGATTCTCGGAGTTGTGATCTAAATAATCGGAGAGGTGCGAAATCTGTACCGGAAAAAATTTGAAACCATGAGTATTGCGATTCATTTGACAGAAATCATAGAATATTGGTGGCCGAAAAGAAACTATTAAAAGTGATCCAACCTCTCAAATGAGTTGCTGGTAGCCAAGTTTTTCAAATTTGCGATCTAAAGCGACAGAGGGGTGTAAAATCCGTTCCAGTTAAAAATTGAAATAGGGAGTATTGCGATTCATTTATTAACTATCCTAGAATGTTATCGGTCGAAAATAAACTCTTAAAAGAGATCCAACCTCTCAAACAAGTTGCTGGTAGCAAAGCTTTTCACAATTATGAACTAAAACAACGGAGATGTGCGAAATCCGTACCGGTCAAAAATAGAGACCGGGTGTAATGCGATTCATTTGGTAACTATCCAGGCATGTTATTAGTCAAAAATACATGCTTAACCGTGATCCTACCTTGCAAACAAGTTCCCGGCTGTAAAGCTTCTCAGAATTGTGATTTAAACCATCGGAGAGAAGCAAAATCCGAACCGGCCAAGAATTAAAACTAGGAGTATTGCGATTCATTTGGCAACAATCCTTGAATGTTGTTGGTTGAAAAGAAACTCTTAAAACTTATCCAACTTTTTAAACAAGTTGTCGATAGCCAAGCTTCTCAGAATTACGATCTAAAGCAACGGAGACATGTGAAATTTGAACCAGTCAAAAATTTAAACAGGGAATATTGAGATTAATTTGGTAACTATCCTAGAAAGTTGACTATCGAAAAGAAACTTTTAAGAGCGATCGAACCTTTCAAAGGGGTTGTCGGTAGCCAAACTTCTCAAAATTGCGATCTAAAGCAACGGAGATGTGTGAAATCCATACCGGTAAATAATTCAAACTGGGAGTATCGCGATTAATTCTGTAACTACCCTAGAGTGTTGTCGGTCCTAAAGAAACTCTTAAAAGTGATCCAACTGCACAAACAAGTTTCAGGTAGTTAAGCTTCTCAAAATTATTATCTAAACCAACGCAAAGGCACGGAATTACTACCTATCAAAAATTTAAACTGGGAGTATCGCAATTCATTTTGTATCTATCCTAAAGTGTTTTTGGTTGAAAAGAAACTTTTAAAAGCCATCCAACCTCTCAAACGAGTTGCCGAAAGCCAAGCTTCTTATAATTATGATCTAAAGCAATGGGGAGGTGCGAAATCCGTACCTGTTAAAAATTAAAAATTAAAGTATCGCTAATCATTTTGTAGCAATCTTTGAGTGTCGTTGGTCAAAAAGAAACCATTAAAAACGTTCTAACCTCACAATCAACTTGTCGGTAGCCGCCAAGTTTCTTATAATAATGAAATAAAGCGACGGAGAGGTGTAAATCCATTCTTTTCATAAATGGAAACCGAGTGTATTACGATTCATTTGGTAACTATCCTTGCATGTTGTCGGCATAAATAAAATCTTAAAAATGATCCAGCCTCTCAAGCGAGTTGCTAGTAGCCAGGCTTCTGAGATTTGTTATCTAACCAATAGGAGAGATGCTAAATCTGTACCGGTCTAAAATTAAAACTGACAGTATTTTAATTTATTTGGTAACAATCTTAGAATGTTACCAGTCGAAAAGAAAATTTTAAATGTGATCCAACCTCTCAAATGAGATTCCGCACATCCGTCTCTAACTCCACCAAGAAAATTAGCGAGTGGGATAATAAGTGAGGATAATGATTCTGCAGATCCGTCTCTAACTCCATCTAGAGGATTGACTCGTCATGTGAATGCTAGCACAAAGATAGGAATTAACCTATGCTCTGATACCAAGTCTGTCAGGCCCCAAAGTCCCAATGATTTCAATACAAAATCATCAGTAGGGACCTAGGGCGCGTAGGTAGGAAATCAAAAGAGTTGTCCCATGAACAACGGAGCCGTAGACAAATTTGGGCTCGGTCCTTCACATATAGCAATTCATCAGAGTACAAGGAAAAATAATAGCGGAAGCCAAAAGATAGATATATACATATCAAAACTAAAATATGAATAACGTCTCAAAACTATACAATAACCGAGCCGAAGTATAACTAATCTACAATATACAACAAAAGACCTACGGTAGCAAAAGATCTAAACTCTGATAGCTACTAAAAGTCATGGCAATCACTCAGCAGCTACTCCACCTCTGAAATATAAACAACGAGAGTGAGCAAACCACAACTCACTATAACTCAACGAGGCTAAAAGTTATACTAACACAACTAATGCTAACAAGAATGAGTAAATATAAAGTCGTGAAGCATGGTGACAAAATATAACAGTTCTAATTAGCAAAGAAACAAACTAATGACAGTCTTACAAGCACAGATTTATATGATATGATAGTAAGTGATATCCAGATGCCGAATTTTGATGCTGGAGAGATGTATGAAGATAAATTGATGGACATAATCTTATAATAGCTGATTAGTCAACCGTAAATATAAGGACTCGTACATATGAGAGATCATCTTTGGATGCAAGGGGTCGGATATGCAAAACAGGCTCGACCGAGGATAACATAGGTGTTTCAACCTCGCAGGAGAAATCTGGGCACCAGGAGAGATATCTCATACCATCCTAATTAAGTATGATAGTATCCAAACATAACCTCACTCGCAGGAGAAGACTGGGCACCAGGAAATTATATCCAACCATATCTTTCCTAGCAGGATAAGACTGGGCACCAGGAGAACTATTCCAACCATATCTTTACCTCTAAAACTTTGACCCGATCTAAGGATCCTATTGATTCAAAGCAGATCCATCTGAGATCAAAACATTACTGGCGATAACAAGACATACGCACTTAGGATAACTACCAACAAAAGAAAATCGTAATTACTCCTAAAACTGATAAATAATGACTTAGTCAACTTTTAACCCTATGGCCAGCATCTTACTGGTCACATGTTAATAACTAGATGGACAGTGACTAACCCATCACTATATCAAACCACCAATGAGCAGTGATTAGCTCCTAGTCACAACATTAAAATTTTAGATAAATAATGATTAATATCCAGTCGTGACATCAATCTCGGACGTTCAGTGACTAAGCTGTCACAACGCCGATACCCGGATGTATAGTGACTTTCCAGTCACAGCGTCAACAATAATGCTAATCTTAAAGGAATAACCAGTATTCCAGGACCAAGCCACAGGAATACACAACATGCAAAACTACAACAATAATATATAGAGCCACAACTTTACGAGTGCTTAAGTAATAAATTCAGCTGATAATCGACTCCTAGGATGAGTTAAGAGTAGTTACGCTATCAAGGTTCAAGGACAAAGCCGCGAGTGCTAGCGTAACAATTTCTAACCCGTCCTTGAAGTCCGATGTATATAACTAAGCAACTAAGTTAACATAATCACCGGTAACAACTAGCTTAACAAGGAGTATAAATATATACTACATCCTAATAGTCATTCTACATCAACATAGGCAATACTAGTAAAAATTAAGACTCGAAGGGACACTCGCCTGAGGTAAACAAACCCGGCGTACTAAGCAATTCGCTTCCCAAATATGAACAAGTTTCGCAGGCAGATTTCAGGACAACCCGTCCTCGACAACATCGTTCAATCGACCCGTCCCACCACAAAACTCACCAACAGCGGAGTAGTGGCCGAGTTTGGCAAAAGACGATGGCGAATTAGCGAGCGGGAGAACAATTCTTTCCACGCCGTGGCTCCGCGAAGTTCGCTAACAATCACGGATGATAATTAACAACTAGGTGTAGTAATTACGACCTCAATCGTCCAAGAGAGAAGGAATTTAGAAGGAGGGTTTGAGTCGGTTTCGTTTGAGGGAGAAGAATGATGATTTGATAATGAGGGGTTTGGTTATTTATAAGGGAAGTAAAATACGTATCTCAGGGTATCACCGACGTCTAAAAATCACTTAAAATCCCAACTTGGTCGTCTAACCGCGTCCCATATTCGAACATACGGCATTCATGTTCGAACATAAATAGATAGTTGAAATTTTAACATAACAGAATAAATGTTCCAAATTCTGAACAGTTGGTAAAAGGAAGCTATCCAATGGAAATTTCCAAAAATTCGCAAGCTAACAAAAAATCTACTGAATCATATACGCATTACCACACTACAGCAAAACATTATTACCAACCCACACCGGGTTTCCCAAGGTGCCAACACATCCTAATCCGCCCTAACATATAGAAGTTATTGAAAGGAAATCTAATGTCAAACCTGTCCAAATCCATATACAAAGGATACAAAAGGAAATAGTTGAATGCATAATGGATTTGGAATAATTATGTGGAATACTTAAATTATAAGAACATGAGAGTGGCAATATATAGATAGGAATATGCAGAGTGACTATGCGATGAGTATATAAATAATACTATATAAAATAAAATAAATAAATAAAAAATCTGGGTCATTGCAATCTATCCTCCTAAAAAAGTTTCGACCCGAAATTTTAACGTACCTGAAGCAGAGAATAAGTGAGGATAATGATTCCGCACATCCGTCTCTAACTCTATCTAGAGAATTGACTCGTCATGTGAATGCTAGCACAGAGATAGGAATTAACCTATACTCTGATACCAAGTCTGTCACGCCCCAAAGTCCTAATGATTTTAAAGCAAAATCATCAACAGGGACCTAGGGCGTGAAAGTAGGAAATCAAAAGAGTTGTCCCACGAACAACCGAGCCGTAGATAAATTCTGGCTCAGTTCTTCACATATAGCAATTCATCAGAGTATAATGAAAATAATAGCGGAAGCCAAAAGATAGATATATACATATCAAAACTAAAATATGAACAACGTCTTAAAACTATACAACAACCTAGCTGAAGTATAACTAATCTACAATATGCAACAAAAGACCTACGGTAGCAAAAGATCTAAACTCTGATAACTACTGAAAGTTGCAGCAATCACTCAACAGCTACTCCACCTCTGAAATGTAAACAACGAGAGTGAGCAAACCACAACTCACTATAACCCAACGAGGCTAAAAGTTATACTAACACAACTAATGCTAGCAAGAATGAGTAAATATAAAGTTGTGAAGCATGGTGTCAAAATATAACAGTTCTAATTAGCAAAGAAACAAACTAATGACAGTCTTACAAGCAAAGATTTATATAATATGATAGTAAGTGATATGCTGATGCAGAATTTTGATGCTGGAGAGATGTATGAAGATAAATCGATGGACATAATCTTCTAATAGTTGATTAGTCAACCGTTAATGCAAGGACTCGTACATATGAGAGATCATCTTTGGATGCAAGGGGTTGGAAATGCAAGGCAGGCTCGACGAGGATAACATAGGTGTTTCAACCTCGTAGGAGAAATCTGGGCACCAGGATAGATATCTCATACCATCCTAATTAAGTATGATTGCATCCAAACATAACCTCACTCGCAAGAGAAGACTGGACACCAGGAAATAGTATCCAACCATATCTTTCCTAGCAGGATAAGACTGGGCACCAGGAGAACTACTCCAACCATACCTTCACCTCACAGTATAAGACTGGGCACCTGGAAATAGTATCCAACCATATCTTTCCTGGCAGGATAAGATTGGGCACCAAGAGAACTATTCCAACCATATCTTTACCTCTAAAACTTTTACCCGATCTAAGGATCCTATTGGTTCAAAATAGATCCATCTGAGATCAAAACATTACAGTCGATAACCAGGCATACGCACTTGGGATAACTACCAACAAAAGAAAATGGTAATTACTCCTAAAACTGATAAATAGTGACTTAGACACACTTTTAACCCTATGGCCAGCATCTTACTGGTCACATGTCAATAACCAGATGGACAGTAACTGACCCATCACTATATCAAATCACCAATGAACAGTGACTAGTTCCTAGTCACAATATTAAAATTTCAGATAAATAATGACTAATATCCAGTCGTGACATCAATCTCAGACGTTCAGTGACTAAGCTGTCACAATGCCGATACCCGGATGTATAGTGACTTACCAGTCACAGCGTCAACAATAATGCTAATCTTAAAGGAATAACCAGTACTTCAGGACCAAGCCACAGGATTACACAACATGCAAAACTACAACAATAAGATATAGAGCCACAACTTTACGAGTGTTTAAATACTAAATTTAGCAGATAATCGACTCCTAAGATGAGTCAAGAGTAGTTACGCTATCAAGGTTCAAGGTCAAAGCCGCGAGAACTAGCGTAACAATTTCTAACCCGTCCTTGAAGTTCGATGTATTTAACTAAGCAACTAAGTTAACATATCTAATCACCGGTAACAACTAGATTAACAAGGAGTATAAATATATACTACATCCTAATAGTCATTCTACATCATCATAGGCAATACTAGTAAAAATTAAGACTCGAAGGGACACTCGCCTGAGGTAAACAAACCCGGTGAACTAAGCAATTCGCTTCCCAAATATGAACAAGTTTCGCGGGCAGATTTCAGGACAACCCGTCCTTGACAACACCGTTCAATCGACCCGTCCCACTACAAAACTCACCAACAGCGGAGGAGTGGCCGAGTTTGGCAAAAGACGACGACGAATTAACGAGCGGGAGAACAATTCTTTCCATGCCGTGGCTCCGCGAAGTTCGCTAACAATCACGGATGATAATTGACAACTAGGTGTAGTATTTACGGTCCAATCGTCCAAGAGAGAAGTAATTTAGAAGGAGGGTTTGAGTCGGTTTCGTTTGAGGGAGAAGAATGATGATCTGATAATGTGGGGTTTGGTTATTTATAAGGGAAGTAAAATACGTATCTCGAGGTATCACCGACGTCTAAAAATTACTTAAAACCCCAAATTGGTCGTCTAAACACCTCCCATATTCAAACATACGGCATTCATGTTCGAACATAAATAGATAGTTTGAATTTTAACGTAACAGAAGAAATGTTCTAAATTCTGAACAGTTGGTAAATGGAAGCTATACAATGGAAATTCCCAAAAATTCGCAAGCTAACCAAAAATCCACTGAATCACATACGCATCACCACACTGCAACAAAACATTATCACCAACCCACACAGGGTTTCCCAAGGTGCCAACACATCCTAATCCGCCCTAACATATAGAAATTACTGAAAGGAAATCTAATATCAAACCTGTCCAAATCCATTTACAAAGGATACAAAAGGAAACAGTTGGATGCATAACGGATTTGGAATAATTATGTGGAATGCTTAAAGTATAAGAACATGAGAGTGGCAATATATAGACAGGAATATGTAGATTGACTATGCGATGAGTATATAAATGATACTATATAAAATAAATAAATAAATAAAAAATCTAGGTCATTACACCAAGCTTCTCCGAATTATGAAGTAAATCGATGGAGTGGTGCAAATTCTGTATCGGTCAAAAATTGAAAATAGGAGTATTACGATTCATTCGGTAAATATCCTAGATTGTTGTCGATCAAAAATAAACTATTAAAAATGATCCAACCTATCAAACGAGTTGCCAGTAGCCAAGCTTATCAGAATTACGATCTAAAGCGACAGAGAGATGCAAAATTCATTCCGGTCAAAAATTAAAGCTGGGAGTATCGTGATTAATTTGGTAACTATCCTAGAGAGTTGTCGGTGGAAGAAAAGAAGCATTTTAAAGCGATCCAACCTCTTAAACGTGTTGTCGGTTGCCAAACTTCTTAAAATTACGATCTAAATTGACGGAGAGGTAAAAAATCTGTTTCGGCCAAAAATTAAAACCTCCCTCCGATTCATTTGTTAACTATACTTGAGTATTGTCAGTAAAAAAAAACTTTTAACCAGGACCCTACCTCTCAAACGAGTTGCTGGTAGCCAAGCTTCACGAAATTGTGATCCAAACAATCAGAGAGGTAGAAAATCGGTATAGGAAAAAAATTGAAGCCATGAGTATTGCGATTCATTTGGCAGCAATCATAGAATATTGCTAGCCGAATAGAAGCTATTAAAAGTGACCCAACTTCTCAAACGAGTTTTCAGTAGCTAGGCTTCTCAGAATTGCGATCTAAAGCGACAAAGAGGTACGAAATCTGTTCCAGTCAAAAATTGAAATAGGGAGTATTAAAAATCATTTGGTAACTATCCCAAAATATTTTCGGTCGAAAAGAAACTCTAAAAAGTGATCCAACTTCTCAGACGAGTTGTCGGTAACAAAGCTTCTCTGAATTATGATCTAAAGCAACGGAGAGGTGTGAAATCCATAACGGTAAAAAATTGAAACCGGTTGTAATGCGATTCATTCGGTAACTATCCTTACGAGTCGTTGGTCAAAAAGAGCTCTTAACCATATTCCCACCTCTCAAACGTGTTTTTGGCAGCCTAGCTTCTCAGAATTGTTATCTAAACCATCAAAGAGGTACAAAATCCGTAACAGTCAATAATTGAAACCGGGGGTATTGCAATTCATTTGGTAACTATCCAAGCGTGTTATCTGTCAAAAATATATTCTTAACCGTGATCCAACCTCGCAAACAAGTTGTCGGTAGCCAAGCTTCTCGGAATTGTAATCTCAACCATCGGAGAGATGCGAAATCTATAGCGGTCTCAAGAATTAAAACTGGGAGTATTGCAATTCATTTGGCAACAATATTTAAATGTTGTCGGTCGAAAAGAAGCTCTTAAAACTTATCCAACTTCCCAAATGAGATGCCGATAGCCAAGCTTCTCACTCTTACGATCTAATCCGACGGAGAGGTGTGAAATTCATTCCAGTCAAAAATTAAAACTTGGGAGTATCGCGAATAATATTGTAACTATCATAGAGAGTTGTCAGTTGAAAATAAACTTTTAAAAGCGATCCAACCTCTCTCAATGGAGTTGCCGGTAGCCAAGCTTATCAGAATTATGATCTAAAGCAACGGAGACTGGTGAAATCATTGCCAGTCCAAAATTCAAATTGAGAGTATCGAGATTAATTTGGTAACTATCCTAGAAAGTTTTTGATTGAAATGAAACTATTAAAAGCGATCGAGCCTCCTAAATGATTTAACGGTTGCCAAGCTTCTCAGAATTACGATCAAAAGCAACGGAGAGTTAAGAAATCCGTACCTGTCAAAAAATCAATCTGGGAGTATTGCAATTCATTTGGGAACAATCCAATCGTGTTGTCAGTTTAAAAGAAACTCTTAAAAAGCGATCCAACCTCACAAACGAGTTGTCGGTAGCTAAGTTTCTCATAAAGGATAGCTCCATATCCTCCCAATGTACGCCCAACACAGTTGATCATACACTCTGAGTGAGCCAACATCTTCCAGGTGCAATAAGAAATTATAGGAACTGTCTAGTCAATTCGAAGACCCCAAGTCGCTGTATGAAATCTGTTATCCGCCTTGTCTATCAGCTTTCTTTTTGAGTAGACAAGCTTGAGTTTAACATCACTGATAATGGTCTTGAGAAGCCCAGGTGCTTTAGTTTGTATATTATTGAACACTCTGTTGTTTATTTCCCTCCATAAGTGGTGGATAAAATAATTAATACTAAGCTTCAAAATGAAAGCTTTGAGAAAACTACCTACTGTATGACATATATCATCCACTGGATCTCTTTATTAAAACGCAAAGTACTTTTATTAAACCCCAATTTGTGGAGTAACTGCTTCCAGATCCACTTAGCATAGCAGCATTCAAAGAACATGTGAATTTTATTATCTTCATCTCTCCAGCAAAATAACCAATTTGATGGTCCGCCAACCCCCAACTCTTCAACTTTGACAAAGTTTTTGAAGCTTCTTAAATGTCAGCCAAGTAATAATGCTATGACTTGGGATGCAATCTCCATACCAGATCATTAGAGAAAACTTCCATACCGGGCTGTGGTGTCATAACTCTTCATAACTACTCTTCATGGTGAAATCTCCCATTAATTAAGAAATTGCTAACAGGAGTATCTTTGAACAATAACGAATCATATCTCATCTCAACTTAAAATCTGTTGCTCAAAACCCCAAGCGGATGCCACGGATCTTTCCAAAAATAAGTGTAGTTCCCTTTTCAAATTTTGTGGTAAATAAGCTTAACAGCTTCATTTCTCACTTTAGATACATGTCTCCACGACCAGGAGCAATCTTGGGGGCACTTCAGATCCCAAATGCTTCTATTTTTAATCAAGTTAGCTTCCACCTACTGGGCCCAGAGAGAGTCATTATCAGAGACAATAAGCCAGACATTCTTAAGAGTAGCAGCCTTGCTTCAAACTCCAAAGTCCTGAAGTCCCAATCCTCCTTACAGGGTGGCATATCGATTCCCAACTGACGAAACTAGTTCTTTTGCTCACATCTGCACCAAACCATAAGAGCCTATGACAAATGGCAGTAAGAGCTTAAATAGTAGATTGGGGGAGCCTGAAATAGCTCATCTAATATACTTGCATACTTCTTAGAACAACTCTCACCAAAGTCATCCCACCCGTATATGAGAGAAACATGGCCTTTCGGGAATGAACTTTTATGGATAAGTTCTCAATGAGTAGTTGGCAGTCAGAGTACTTCAGTCTAGTAGTAATAAGAGGAAGATTCAGATAACAAACTGGAAGTGTACCATTTCCAATCCTAAGCACTTAACCAATCTTGCTTGCTTCATAGCCTGACATACCTGTAAAGTAGAGTTTACTCTTGTCCAAATTCATTTGTAAGCTAGTGTAACCCTGAAAATGATCAAGAGTATAGGCGAGAGTAAGAGCTGTCTCGTCATTGCCACTCATGAACATAATCAGATCATCTACAAAGCGTAGGTAGGAGGATATTGGAGGATTTAAGCACTTGGGATGAAGCTTGAACTTATTGACTTCAACCTCCTAGGTTAGAGCTCTAGTAAACATCTCCATGACAAGCACAAATAAATAAGGTGACATTGGATCTCCCTGACTAACTCCTCTTTACTGGTGGAAGAATCCTTTGAGAGAGCCATTATTTGAGATGAAGTAACTTGGTGTTGAAATGCAAGCCTCAATCCAATAAATCATAATAGAAGGAAAGTTGTACTTCTTAAGAATCTTCAACATAACATACCAATTGACTATATCATAAGCTTTCATGAAATCAATCTTCGCTGTGCATCTCTTTGGACCCTTGTCTCTGTGATAGCTCCTCGGAACTTCATGTAAGAGCATAATGTTTTTAGTGATGTTAAGGCCAGAAATAAACACTAACTGGTTAGGTGAGATATTTCTAGTGATAACAAACTTTAGCCTCATGGTTATTATCTTAGAGATGCACTTGTACATGGTATTGCAGCAGGCTATGGGCCTAAAGTCTCTAAAGAGCTTTGGACAGTCAGTTTTAGGAACTAGAGAAATGATTGTGGCGTTTGACTCCCTCAACATCTTGCTGGTCTTGAAAAAGTTAAGTACTACTTTAACAAAATCATCTCCAATCACACTCCTAACACTCTAAAGAAATAAGGCAGTAAACCCATTTGGCCCCAAAGCCTTCTTACTGTGTAACAAAGAGAGAGATAACACCACTTCATCAATAGTCACTTCCTTCTTGAGCTCTTGAAATTGTTCTTCATTAATGTGGTCCACTTGGATGATATTAAGGAAATCCAGTCCGGGTTAAGATCCCCATTATCCCGCAGAATACTTAGAAAATAATCCACCCCCATTTTAGCAATGTCATCTTCCTCATCACAATTATTTCCACTTTCATCCATAATGCTCAGAATCTTGCTTCTGGCCCTATTAGATTGTATAGATCTGTGGAAGAAATTGAAGATTGAGTCTCCATGCCCCAACTACTGGATTCTTGATTTATGCTTACTCTGAGCTCTCTCATTTCTCAGTAATTGGACATAACTTTCAAGGTCCTTTTTACTCTAATAGCTGCTTCAACATTAAACAGATCATTTTGGATATCATCTTGTACTGCATCAAGTCTCTGCTTTGCTATTTGCATCTTGTAACTCAGCGTGCCACTTTTAGTTGCATATTTAGCTTTGAAAAACATTTTCACCATCTTCAATTTTTTAACAGAACAGTAAGTCGGATTCCCAGTAGTTTCAGTGTCCCAACATGCTTTAACCTATACCAGAAACTCATGGCCCTCCACCCAGTAATTGAAGAATTTAAATGGTTTATGACCCCCTTTCTTATCAGAATGAAGGCTAAGCACCATAGATGAACGTTGTGAGACTCCAGGTTTTAAAAACTCCACTTCATAATTTTTGTAGCTGCTGATCCAGTTGGAATTCACCATAACTCTATCAATTTTATAGGACACCTTTCTGCCGAGAATGTTCATGTTAGACCAGATGTGGAAGCACCCCTTGAACTTACAGTCCTCCAGACCTGTAGCTTGTATAAAGTTCACAAAGTCGCTATAATTAGCATTAGTATCTTGGGCTCCTCAAACCTTATCTTGTCAATGCAAGATTGAGTTGAAGTCCCCCATAAGATCCCAAGGCATTGTCATATTTACATTCTTCCTTATAATAGTATCCCACAATCTCAATCTGTTTTCTTCTCATTACACCCATAAATAATACACAGGCAAAAAGTTTTCTTATCTAGAGTTTTGATGACTGAACTTATAATTTGTTAATCTATTTCTAGATTAGTAACCTCCACCATGTTAGGATCCCAGCAGAGCCATATCCTCCCCTTTATTGAGTGGTTGTAGTTTTGGACCTTCATCCAGTCTTTGCATATATTTTCCTCTACTGCTAGTTTATTACTCTCGGGTTTTTTATTATTTAAAAGCCCGAGGGCACATAATTTGTATTTTTTTTCCAATTCCTCACTTCCACTTGCTTGACCAAGTCATTCAGACCTCGCATATTCCAACAACCAATATTATACATAAGATTCATTAGAAGTTTGATGAGGTACCTGGTCCTCATGGAGATATTTTGTTGTTGAAGGTGGCGCTTTTTCCGGTGCATCACTCAAAGCATGATCAACTTTTTGTTATTCTCCTTTCTTCTTTTTAAGGACATTTCTTTATTGTTTTTTAAGGTTGACTATCACTTCATCATTGCTGTCCACCTTCTCGCTATTGTTACTTCAGAAATCAAACCCCTCATGCTTGGTGCTGTCTTTTAGATTCTCAACATCTATGACCTCTTCTTGTCTGTTGTTACTATGACCATGCACTCTGTCCGACCCTCTCCATACCATATTACCCTTTAGAACCTCTTTCTAATCCATTTTGACTGTATTAGCATACAAATCTAGCTCCTGAATATCAGGGTTGAGAACTTAAAATTTGTTTGAGGTAATAATACTCTCCTTAGAAGTACATGGTGCCCACTTCTGTTATTATTTCAGCCCACTATTGGTTCGAGGTCACTTGGGAACAAACTCAGTTTCATTTTCTAGCTTTTGTTGAGCATCTTTCTATTAGTTAGGAGCTTTGAAGGCAACGTTAGGCATTGGAGGTCTAGGTGTCGTAGGAGCCTTAGTCACCTGTTTAGGTTTGTAACAGTGCTCACAGTTGTAATCAGTATGCCCAAAGACCTCACAATGGGAACATTTAATTGGATACCAAGCATACTCAGCGAAGACATGGGGCAGTTGGCCATTAGTACACTTTAGAGTGATAACCTCAGGAAACTTGCATTTAGTATTAACTTCCGCACATACCCTAGAGAAAGAATCCCTTCCCCCTTCATCTGTAGCTCTGTCTAAGTACAATATAATCCCAACTGAACTTGCAATCCTGCCTAACACCTCGTGATTTCTCATATTGACTGGAACATTCTTAAGGACAATCCAAATAGGAATTGTGGCGAGATCTAGGCATTCAACTTCAATAAAAGGTCTCCAAGGCCTTAAAATAAATAGTTTGCTTGTTATATGTTGGGAACCCACCTCCAGAGTTTTCTCTCTATATTCAAGGTTTCTGAATTTGAAGAAATACATATTAAATCCTTTTGTAAACATCTCAAAATCACCTTTTAGAGCCCACAATTAAGAGAGAGTTTCCTTAACAAATAGATATGCCAGTTTCTTGCCTATGAAGCTACCTATAAGATACTTTTCATATTTTTTGTTCTCTTCACCAAATTCACTGTTAATAATATTAATAATAGGATTTAATTCATCACCCGAGACTGGAGTGTAGATAAGCGGAATCTTGCTACGGCTTTTAGAAGGAACAGAGAAGAGTGATGCCCAATTCTTTTTCACTGGAGGTGTGCCCCATCCTTTGCTACAATAGATTCTGCTTTCCCTATTCCAACAGGTGTACTCTCATTCTGCAGAAGATCAATTTAGTGTTAAGAAAGCAATCTTTCTGGTCGTTGGAAGAATCCCCCTTGCTACTGCTAGCTTCTCCTTCTTGATTCACAATCTCATTACTAACTTCCTTTTGTTCACTGTTACTCATGCCACTTCCCTTAGACGGGTTGGGTTGTTTAATTTGGTTTGCAGTAAGAGCTTGTAAGTATCTTCTCTGAAAAGCTTTGACAGTATCATAGAGATGTTGGGTGTTGGGATTGGAAAGGCCATCCTTTGTTATCTTCATTATCTCCTCCAGCAAAGCACCTGCTTGTGCTCTCTTATCGGCAGTGATAGCATCTTCATTATTTTTCACAGTGTGTCCATTAGTAATTTTTTGAAGATCAATAGTATTTACTTGGTTATCAGCATTTAACATCCCCATCACATCTGTCTTTTGTATTTCAGCCATAATAATTTCAGTTGATTACAATTTTGGAATGCTCCCTGACATACTTTTGGCTCCTACAGCTTGAACCAGGCTCAACTCTCCATAATTACCTCTAAGAACTTTTTGTTGATCTATAAACGCTGAGTACCGCTCTTCAGTCATCTCCCCCTCCTCACTCTGGATCAGGACCACTCTATACTTAGGTTTGATGTATGGAGTAGCATATTTTGGTTCCTTAAGTATTTGAAAGTAGAAGTTCATTGCTTCAACTATGACATTTGCGTCTCCCTTGCATAACGAAATGCCCACAGATAGCATTTGAATATCTCTTTTGCTCAAAATTGGGAAATCTAGTGAACACAATTTAATTTGTATCTTAAGATTTTCTATTTCATATTCCTCCTCTAGGATCAGCTGTCTCTGTGTTGCTTCAAATTGCTTCTTCTCCGATTCAAGTGCCTTTCTTTTCACCTCTACCGACTCATCAATTGTTGTAGAAGGTGGTGTTATTGTGGTGCCTCCTCGGCCCACCATGTTTAGGGAACCAAGCTCTCCCAACTATGGTTTTCCAGATCCCCGAAATAAGGGTAGAGGAGTGTAAATTTAATCAGCTACAGTGCTCAAACCAACCTAAAAACAATCTAATCCATTGACCATAAAAGTATCAACGTTTGAGATTTCGCACCTCTCCGATGGTTTAGATCATAATTCTTGGAGGCTTGGCTACCGACAACTCATTTGAGAGGTTAGATTATTTTTAAAAGTTTCTTTCAACCGACAACATTCTAGGATTGCTGCCAAATGAATTGCAATACTCCCGGTTTAAAATTTTGACCGGTACGGATTTTCGCACCTCTCCGATGGTTTAGATCACAATTCTGAGAAGCTTGGCTACTGGCAACTCGTTTGATAGGTTGGATCACGGTTAAGAGTTTTTTTTATCGACAACGCGGAAGCATAACTACCAAATGAACCACAATACTCTAGGTTTTAATTTTAGACCGAAACAGATTTCGCACCCCTCCGTCGCTTTTGATCGTAATTATGAGATGCTTGGCTACCGGCAACTCGGTTAAGAGGTTGGATCATTTTTTAGAATTTCTTTATTACCGAAAACATTCTAAGATTGTTACCAAATGAATCGCAATATTCTTAGTTTCAATTTTTTACTGGTACGGATTTTGCACCTCTCTGGTTTTGATCACAATTCTGAGAAGCTTTTTTTTTTGGAAAGTTAGTGGGGCTACTAAGCCCCATATAAATAAAAATGAAACTTAATTACAAGGTGGGGGCATACCCTAATCACAAGGAAAAGGGGGCCTGAACACCAATCTAAGGTCTAAAATAGGTTTACATAGAAAAGTGGAGTAACAAATAAGACAATATCTAATATCTTTCATACTCCTTTCCATCTTTGTCACATTGAATTTGCTTTTTAAGCTCATTAGAGAAATCTGAAGAGTTTATCACTCCATGTCCAATTATCACTAGCAGCTTTGAAAGATGGTCTGCCACCAGATTGGATTATCTGTAAATATGAATGATCTCAAAACTTATAAGCCTACTAATAGAGTGAAGAATGGATCGATACATTGCTCTGGCATCCCATGGGGGATCAATAAGTCCTTTGATTATTCTTACTACAATTTGAGAGTCAGATCCCACCAAAATTCTTGGAATTTTTAACTGGAGCACAAGTTTAAGACCATCGTCAATCCCTTGTAACTCATGGATAGTGATGGATCTTTTATTGTAGCAACCAACTACGGATATTAAGACCTCCCCTTCTGGTCTTCTAACAACAGCCCCATATCCTCCCTTATCTCTTATGGATCCATCAGTATTCAGAATGAGCAAATTATTTCCTTGCAGCTTCCATTTGCATTTTATTGGCCTTGGTACTATTCAATTTACATCCATTTTCCAGTTCTATACGAAGCCTCTGTTATTTGGGGTATCTTCCATATTGTGCTTCTTGAAAGAAAATTTTCCCCTAACTGTGGTTGCCACTTTGTGCAGGATGTTGATTGCAAGTTGCTTATTTCCTGTATGCACTCTCTCATTCCATTCCTGCTATAGGAAATATATCACAACATTAAAAACAATCTTCTTTGCTTGTGTACTAATTAACTTATCTGTATAGTGGTTTATTCCCCATTCAATCTCTTCCAACATGGTCCCACTATTCCTGTAATAATAATAAAAAATTGTATTTCCATCCATACGAATTTAGCATAAGGGCAAGTGAAAAAAATATGGCCTTCATCCTCCTCGTGAGCCCAATAAAATTGACAGTTAGAGTATTGTATAACTCCCCACTTTTTTGAGTTTACTCTGAGTTTTGAGTGATTTGTTAATGGCCAACCATGTAAAAAAACTATGATTAGGAATGCTGTTAGTAAACCAGACCATAGTACCCCAATTGCATTTTTGGGTTTTTGGGGTCTAAGGTGTTCATAGGCACTTTTTAGAGTATAATCTCCTTTTGCTGTAAGGGCCCAAACCACCTCATCTTCCAAATTAGAGTTGATTGGGATGCCCACAATGTTTGAAATAATATCAGAGAGCATAACATAGTTTACAGGTGGCAGCCATTTGCCATCTCTGATAATATTTCCATCATAGGCATTAACATTGAAATAAGAGTCATACCTGAAGTGTGGTTGAAAGAACTTGTAAAGAACTCCTAAAGATGCCATGGCTGTTTCCAAAACTGAGTACTTCTTCCATTTCCAATAGTGTATAGAATAAAATTTAGTGCTTCCTCTCTTTGCTTAAGTATATTACTCCACACCCAGGATCAATCTTTAGCCTGCTTCATTATCCAGAAATCCTTGGCTCTGATTAGGTTTCTTTTCACCCATTTTACCCAAAGATTGTCTTTGTCATTGGCAATTTATACCATACATATCTCATGATAGCTGCATTGTTAGCTTGTGATATATTCCTGAAACCAAGCCCCCCCCTCAGAGAAAGGGTAGCCGCATTTTTCCCAGCTAACCATGGTGCTTTTCTCTTACAAATTTGCCCCTCCCCATAGGAATCTACAACACAGTGAGTTAATTTGATTAATAATTGATTAAGGAAATCTGAAGGTTGAACTCCAGTAAACCTGTAAGCTTCACAAAACTGATTTAATGAGAACAACTCTCCCTGCATATGATAGGAACCTGCTTTTCCAACTTTGAATTCTTTGTTGAAACTTTTCAATAAGTGGGATGCAATCTACCGCTTTTAGACTAGTAGATATGAGAGGTAGGCCAAGGAACTTTATAGGAAAATTTCCTAAAGGAAATCCCAATTCATCACTCATATCTTTAGCTTCAGAAGCAGTAAGTCCAGCTGTGAACAAAATGCTTTTCTCAGTGTTACCTTTAAGGCCAGAAAAGTTGAAAAGGTTCATCAGGGCCGTGCTCAAGGTATGTGCAGTGCTCGTTTCACCTTTCATTAAGACAATGGGGTCATCTACAAAGCAAAGGTGTGATATGGAGGGGCTGTTACATCGAGGATGTAATTTGAAAGAGTTGTCCACCACTTTGTTTTGTAGATGTCTTGAGAAAATTTCCATTACAAGGACAAAAATGTAAGGAGAGATGGGGTCTCCTTGTCTTATGCCTCTTCTCCCCTTAAAAGTAGCCATAAAGGGATCCATTAATAGACATAGAGAATTTGGTGGTGGAGATGCATTTCAAGATCCAGTTGATAAATTTTGCAGGGAATTGGAATTTTAAGAGAACTGCCTTAATAACTCTCCAGTCAAGCATATTATATGCTTTCCTGATATCTATCTTGGTAGTGGTTCTCTTGGTTCCCTTGTCTCTATGGTAATTTATGACAATCTCATGTGTAAGTATAATATTGTCAAAAATATTCCTTCCCTCAATAAAGGCAGACTGGTTTTGACCAATAATCTTATTCACACAAGACTTTAGCCTAGTATTGAGGATTTTGGAGATATATTTGTACAACACATTACAACATGATATAGGTCTAAAATCAGAAATCTTTTGAGGGTTATTTACCTTGGGCACCAAAGCAATAGCTGTTGCATTTACCTGGCCCAGAAGTTGGTTACTGCAGAAAAATGGTTAATGGCAGCCACCATATCATCATCAATAATTCCCCAGGCTTTATTGAAAAATAGCGAGGAGAATCCATCTAGCCCAGGAGCTTTATCATTTTCAATGTCAGCTAAGGTTTCAGTTACCTCATTCCTTGTGATGTTCTTAGTAAGCTCAATTCTGTCAAAACTACTAAGAGGATCAACAACTACAAGTTCATCAATTATTGTCTTGTTGAAGACATGGTTGTTTGTGCCTAGGATGTTCATAAAGTATTCAACTCCAGCTTTGCCAACTTCATCTTCTTGATCAACATTGTGGCCTTGACTATCATTAATGTTTAGGATCTTGTTTCTAGATCTTTTCGTTAGTATAGACCTGTGAAAGAATTTAGTGTTGCTATCCCCCAAGTGCAGCCATTGAACTCTAGATTTTTGCCGGATGTTTGGCCCTTCCTGCTGTGCTAGCTTGGTATACTTTTGTAAAGCCATATTCTCATCAATAACAAGGTTGTGGTTGTCTGGGTTCACTTGGAGCAGATCTTGTATCTCAAATAGAACCTGCTTAGCTGTATCCAGTTGGTGATCAATGTTCTTAAATTTGGAAGTAAATTCCTCTTTTAGTTTTTGTTTAACACTTTTCATTTTCTGGGTGAAGTTATAAGTAGGATCTCCATTATTATTTGAAGGCCAAGACTCTTTCACAATACTCAAAATATTTGGGTCTTTAGTACAAAAATTAAAGAATTTAAAGGGCTTAGGGCCATGTTTCATACTATCACATATGGAAACAACCATGGGGGAGTGGTAAGAAATTCCTGGCTGTAGAAAGTGAGCTTTTGTGTTATTGAAAGAGCCAATCCAGTCAGAATTGACCATAACTCTATCACATATGGAAACAACCATGGGGGAGTGGTCAGAAATTCCTGGCTGTAGAAAGTGAGCTTTTGTGTTATTGAAAGAGCCAATCCAGTCAGAATTGACCATAACTCTATCAATTTTGGAAGCTATTTTATTTCAAAGGGTGTTTCTATTTGACCAGGTTAAGTAGCTGCCTTGCAGTCAAGTAGGTCTGTTGAGATAGTATAACTAAGAAATTCCTTAAAGTTGTGGGGCCTCACTGCTCTTCTTCCAACAATTCTGAGAAGCTTTGCTACCGACAACACGTTTGAGAGGTTGGATCATAGTTAAGAGTTTCTTTTCGACCAAAAACACGCAAGGATTATTACCAAATGAATCGCAATACTCCCGGTTTAATATTTTGACCGGTATGGATTTTGCTACCGACAACACGTTTAAAAGGCTGGATCACGGTAAAGAGTATGTTTTTGACTGACAATACGCATGGATTGTTTACAAATGAATCGCAATACTCCCGGTTTCAATTTTTTCTAGAATGGATTTCGCACCTCTCTGTAGCTTTTGATCGTAATTCTGAGAAGCTTGGCAACCGACAACTCGTTTGAGAAGTTGGATCGTTTTTAAGAGTTTCTTTTTCACTGACAACATTCTAGGATTGTTACCAATTTAATCATAATATTTCAGGATTCAATTTTTGATCGGTACAAATTTTGCTCCACTGCGATGGTTTTGATCACAATTCTGATTAGATTGGCTACCTGCAACACGTTTGTGAGGTTGGATCACGTTTTTAAATTTCTTTTCGACCCAAAATACACAAGGATTGTTTCCAAATGAATCTCAATACTCTCAGCTTTAATTTTTGACCGGTACGGATTTCGCACCTCTCTGCTGCTTTAAATCACAATTTTCAGAAGCTTGGCTACCGGCAACTCATTTGAGAGGTTGGTTCATTTTTTATAGTTTCTTCTTGTTCAACAACATTCAAGGATTGTTTCAAAATGAATCTCAATATTCCCAGGGTAACTTTTTAAGCGGTAGGGATTTGGTACCTCTTGAATGGTTTTGATTACAATTCTGATAAGCTTGGCTACCGGCAACACGTTTGAGAGATTAGATCACAGTTAAGAGTTTCCTTTCGACCCAAAACACGCAAGGATTGTTACCAAATGAATCGCAATACTCCCCATTTTAATTTTTGACCGGAATAGATTTCACACCTCTCCGAAGGTTTAGATCATAATTCTGGGAAGCTTGGTTACCGACAACTCATTTGTGAGGTTTTATCATCTTTAAGAGTTTCTTTTCTACATATTAAATTTAAGGATTGTTGCTAAATGAATCGCAATACTTCTGGTTTAAAATTTTGACAGGTACAAATTTCGTACCTCTCCAATGGTTTAAATCACAATTCGATGAAACATGGTTACCGACAACTCATTTAATAGGTTAGATAATGGTTATGAGTTTCTTTTTGACCGACAATACGTAAGGATTACTACCAAATAAACCGCAATACTCCCAGTTAATTTTTTTTGACTAGTACAGATTTTACACCTCTATGTTGTTTTAGATCGCAATTTTGAGAAGCTTGGCTACAGGTAGGCAACTCGTTTGGGAGGCTGTTTCATTTTTTAGAGTTTTGTTATGATCGACAACATTCTAGGATTGCTTCCAAATGAATCGCATTACTCCCAGGCTAAATTATTAACCAGTACAGATTTTGTACTTCCCAGTTGGTTTTGATCACAATTATGGGAAGCTTGGCTATCGGCAACACGTTTGAGAGTTTGGATCACGGTTAAGAGTTCTTTTCGACCGACAATATGCAATGATTGTTACCAAATTAATCGTACTAATCTCGGTTTTAATTTTTGACCAGTACGGATTTCACACCTCTCTGTTGCTTTAAATTGTTAATTTGAGAAGCTTGGCTACCGGCAATTCGTTTGAGAAACTGGTTTGTTTTTTAGAGTTTCTTTTTGATCTACAACATTCATGAATTGTTACCAAATGATTCGAAATAATTCATGTTTAAAGTTTTAACCGGTACGGATTTCACACCTCTCCGATGGTTTTGACCACAATTTTGAGATGCTTGGTTAATGGCAACATGTTTGAAAGGTTGGATCATGGTTAGGAGTTCCTTTCGACCGAAAATACACAAGGATTGTAACTAAATGAATCGCACTAATCTCAATTTCAATTTTTGACCAGTACAGTTTTCACAACTTTATCTTCCTTTTAGATCGTAATTTTAAGAAGCTTATTTTTATTTTTTTATTTTTTTTGGAAATTAACCTTTGAATAGAAGGAAAAAAAGGGAACCATGTACATGGTGAGGACAACCCTCAACCCTAAAAGAGGAAGCAAGGAGCCTAACACCATAAACAAAGAAATGGATAGAGTAGCAATCAAAAATTTGAAATAATATATGTCTTGACATATGCGTCATCTTTGACTTTCTGTTTTAACTCTTCAGAAAATTTAGTTGGTCTGACTTCTTCAAACCCCAATGGCCGTCTCATTTTGTATAACACCTGGGCAGATATGTTAGCCTCTATTTTGGATAACCCCAACAATCGAAATACTCCCAGTCTCAATTTTTTGTCTAGTTCGGATTTTGCACCTCTCCGATGGATTTGATCACAACTCTGAGAAGTTTGGCTACCGGCAACACGTTTGAGAGGTTGGATCATGGTTAAGAGATTCTTTTTAACCGACAATACACAAGGATTGTTAACAAATGAATCGCAATACCCCCGGTTTCAATTTTTGATCGGAATGGATTTCACACCTTTTTGCTGCTTTAGATCACAACTCTGATAAGCTTGGCTACTGGCAACTCGTTTAAGAGGCTGGTTTATTTTTAAGAGTTTCTTTTTGACCAACAGTATTCCAGGATTGTTACCAAATGAATCGAAATACTCCCGATTTCAAAATTCGACCGGTACAGATTTTGCACTTCTCCGATGGTTTTGATCACAATTCAGATAAGCTAGGCTACCGACAATACGTTTGAGAGGTTAGATCACGGTTAAGAGTTTCTTTTCAACCGAAAACACACAAGGATTGTTACCAAATGAATCGCAATACTCCTGGTTTCAATATTGACCGGAACAGATTTCGCACCTCTCCGAAGGTTTATATTATAATTCTGATAAGCTTGGCAACCGACAACTCGTTTGAGAGGTTGGATCATTTATAATAGTTTCTTTTTGGCCTACAAAATACAAGGATTATTGCCAAATGAATCGCAATACTGCCATTTTAAAATTTTGACCGGTATGGATTAGGCACCTCTTCGATGGTTTAAATCATAATTCTGTGATGCATTGCTACCGGTAACTCGTATAAGAGGTTAGGTCACGGTTAAGAGTTTCTTTCCCCCCGAAAATACGCAAGGATTGTTGCCAAATGAATCGCAATACTCCCGATTTTAAATTTGGACCATTATGGATTTTACACCTCTTTGTTGCTTTAGATCGTAATTTTGAGAAGCATGACTACCGGGAACTCGTTTAGAGGCATGTTCATTTTTTAGAGTTTTATTTAGATCGGCAACATTCAAGGATTGTTACCAAATGAATCGCAATATTCCCATATTTAAATTTTAGCCGGTACAGATTCCGTACCTCTCCGATGGTTTTGATCACAATTCTAAGAAGCTTAGCTACCGGTAACACATTTGAGAGTTTGGATCACGGTTAACAGTTTCTTTATGACCGACAATACTCAAGTATTGTTACCAAATGAATCGCAATACTCCCGATTTCAATTTTTGACCAAAACAGATTTCACACCTCTCCGATGGTTTAAATCATAATTCTGAGAAGCATGGCTATCGGTAACTTGTTTGATAGGTTAGATCGCGGTTAAGAGTTTCGTTTCGACCGACAATATGCAACGGAAGTTACCAAAAGAATAGCAATACTCCCAGATTCAAATATTGACCAGTATAGATTTTACACCTTTTGTTGCTTTAGATCGTAATTTTGAGAAGCTTTACTATCGGCAACTCATTTAAGAGGCTGTATAATGTCCCAGAATTTTAGGGTATTTTTTGTTTGTTTATTATTAAGTATTGTTACTATTATTCATATATTGTTATTCATTATACATCCGTGTTATTTCTTTTGGTAGGTTTGTATTAGATTTCTTTTGGTAGTTCTGTTGGTTTCGAGGCGGAAGTGTTTGTGTGTTTAGTTTTGGGTGCCCGTTGTGGCTTGGTGGTTGTGTGATATTGTTGTCTGGTGGTGTGGCGTGATCTCAGGGAATCCTAGGATAGATTTGGGCTTCCTTGATGCTTCCCCTCCTATCTGGCTTGTTAGGTTCCTCCCATCTATTTTTATTCCATTCTGTACATTTTCTTCCTTTCTGTCCATTTTCTTCAGAAAAGATTCCTTCTATCTTCCGTTAAGCTTTCGTATACACTTCAACACGTCACATATTTGTATATTATTCCTCACGAGTCTTTTCTATCTATTTCGCATCCATTTATTCCTTTCGGATAAGTTTCTAGCCGTTAGATTCTTTTTTCAGGGTTTTAGGAGTTCCGGTGGCCATTTGGCGGTGGAGGTGGTGTTTAGACCTCAGGAACCCCTAGAAAGTTTGGTAGTGATGTTTTATTAGTGTGTCTATAGTTTGGGGTGGTTCCGGTGAGCTGTTGGATTGGCCGGTTGGTTTCCAGAGTTTCCCGTGGAAAAGATTCTTTTTTGGGGGCTTAGGCATTTTGGTGGCCGTGAGGCGGTGGAGGCGGTGTTTCTACTTAGGAAAACCCTTGTTGGACTTGTTATAGTACTTGTGTGGTAGTGGGGGTGGTTTGGAGTGATTCTGGGGTGTCCGGGGTAATTCGTTGTGCTTCCGGGGTGTATTTTTCGGTGCAGGACCAGTTCTATTCGAACAGGGACCTTTCTGTTCGAATAGACCCCTTTCTATTCAAACAAAACTCTTCTCTGCTCAAATACACTTTACTCTGTCCGAACAGGATCATTTCCTATTCGAACAGAGGCGCGTTTTCAACTTTTTTTGGGTTTATTTTCTCCTTTATTCACTTTCCTCTTTCTCACACTCTCTCTCTCTCCCTAACCTATTCCCCTCTCCTCCATACTCTTGATACACTCTTCCCCATCTCATCGAGGATTCTTTGCCCGCTTCATCGCAAGCTTCGCTCCTATCCTCGGTAAAAAAAAATTGATTCCTTTTTCGTTCCTTTCTTTCGATTTTGGCGTAGGTTTGATTTCTAGGGTTTAGGTTTGATGTTGTTTTCTTGAATTGATTGTTTACTTGTTGTTGTTATTGGTTGTGGTAGCTTGTTCGTTGTTCCGATTGCCAGGTGAGTTTTTTCTTCCTTAATAACTAGACCATTATATTGATTTGTGAGTTATTGAATCACATAGTTTATCATGTTTATTACCGTGATTATGTTAGTACATGGGTTAATTGCTTAGGACACATTCACGGGTTATCCGTTTGGCATATCTTAGGCGAGAGTACTTAAGGGTTTGATAAGTTAGTAAAACCCGCAATAATATGAGTTTAGTTACTAGATAGAATCTGTAGGTTATGATTAGCCAGAGGAGGTTATTCTCTGTTATCATCGATGTGACCATGACTCCTGAGATTCCTCTTAGACCGATTTCATTGAGGGTGGTTATCATGAATCTTTTCTTCATTGAGGCTGAGAGCAAAAGCATTTCTCAGTGTGTTGCGACGCCTCAGCGTCGCTATATTTTTATATATATATATATATATAATATTGAGTATGGTATTGTTAGCTAGTTATTAGGGTGCCCAGCTTGTTCAGGGCACTAGTAACTTGGCTTGACGATTAGTTGAGACTTACGGGCGGCTTGTGGTTTAGCCACCATTTCTCTGAGATAGTGTAGTTCAGAAACTATAGTTCTCACCTTATAGTATAACACCTTGGTTAGTTTGGGTTGGTGAACTTGGTTCCAGGGTAGTCTTGGGGCGATATAGCTTCAGTAAGACATGGTCTTCGATTTGGAGCTCGTCCTCTTGCCTGCTATGATTTTGATTAGTCTTAGGATTATTCTAGGTGTACTCTGTATTCTCGAGGCCTGGTCCTTGAGCACTGTCGTTGTGATTGGTGGTTGTGGAAATATTGGATTCCATGTGGGAGTGTGGTATCTCATGGACTGTTAGTTATTGGTTGTCTGTGGTGGTTGGTTGTGGATGTTAAACTTTTGATAGTTTGCCTTAGGATTGTTTGCTTTGCGAGTTGTGACACTTATTGTCCTCATGATTCTTAGAGCTAATAGAGCTTACTTGTAAGCCTTCTTTCCCCAGGATGAGGCTGCTAGGGCTGTGTTCTCTTCCGTCATCTAAGAGGCAGCGAGAGAGCATGGCTCAGTGAGGTACGCGGCTGAGCCAGGTAGTTTATGAAGTTGTACATCACCCGAGATGTTGGAATGCGGCTGAAACCTCCTATTGCATCCGGTTCCTGTACATCCCTGTTGGAGACTTATGTTCATGATTAGGAGGATTGTGAGGCAGTTCTGTTACTGGGGATTGTTGACTACTCGTTGGACACTTGTAGGTCACCCCATGGGTACTAGTCTGTGTTGACAGCTAGAGTACTATTGTACTTGGTGGTAATCATATTGCTTGAGGAATCTTAGAGACTGATGTTGTTTAGATGTTGTGACGGTTAAGTTGTTGTTTCATCTAGGTTTAGATGGTGCAACTGAGTCATAGGTGGGCATCTGTGTTAGTTTTGGTTGCCACGCTCTCAGGCAGGTGGTTATCCTATTGTGTACTTGTTGTGTTAACAACAGTTGTGTTTCAGTCTTGAGGATTTTTGCTCACATCCATAGATAATATATTCTCTCTTTATCTTACTGCGATTGGATACATAAATAACTCCGCATCGGCTGACCCTCGAGAGGTTCAGGGATTCCTTAAATTAGGTTAAAATAGAAATGTGGGTCCAGGTTGGATACTATTATACCTAGTCACCCATTCGAGAGTGTGGGATGGTATGAGACAATATTTACTATCCGGTACAGGGCTTAGCCTGGAGGTTGAAATGCGTCTGAATGTATATATAGTTCAGACGTTGGCTCCATGGGATTTGATAGATTGATGTAATATCCTCATAGTCCGGTCGAGCTAGTCCAGCACATCGTACCCTTGTATCCAACAATATCCAGTAAGGTAAATCTTTTTTCAGCGGTTGTCAGCCCACTTTAGTCTTAGGGGCTAGCCCTTTGGGTTAACATCGCTAAATTATTTTGCATCATCATCATCAAGCATACCATTGAATCTTTGTACACTTTCAATTCGTAAGTTCTTCTGATAGAAATCCTTAACCCTTTTTGCATTATGTTTAGTATAGAATCTTCTGCACTTGGGATAATCTTAAGATTATCTCATTCTATCATATCATCACCATAACATATCATTGCATTGGGATAATTATGGGATTATCCTAGTTCATCATATTCTTCTCCTCTTATTAAATTATTCTTCTCCTAATTGATTTGTGGTATAATTAGATTCATCTCCTTTCTGCATATTCTTCTCCTCTCTGCATCTTTTCTTCCCTCTTCTGTATCTAATTAAGTTATTAGGGTGATTAGTCTGGTTGGTTGTTGTGAGCTTTAGGCTGATATTTTGGTTGTGGGTAATCTCGTTTAGCTTGCGGTAGCTTCGGGGTTGTGTCTGGTTGGGGTTTGGATAACCCGGTTGGATTGTTGCTGGCCGAGGGTTGTTTACCCTCGTGTGTTATTGTATTCCTGAGTTAGGTTAGTTGCTTGTGGCGCTGAGGGCCACGGTAGTGATTAGAGTGTAGTTAGTCGTCCTTGGGACTGGAGTGTAGTTATTGTCCTAGTACTCCTTTGCTCGAGATATG
Organism: Kingdonia uniflora; assembly: GCA_014058105.1. NCBI lineage: Eukaryota > Viridiplantae > Streptophyta > Magnoliopsida > Ranunculales > Circaeasteraceae > Kingdonia > Kingdonia uniflora. Next base: position 2,955,534 of record JACGCM010000140.1, on the reverse strand, counting down.
TATGTATATTTATAGTATAGTTTGATATAATCATTAGACTAGTTGTATACCTATTAGATACCATTTAGACATATTGTTTATCGTTTGATATTATTATTTCCTATTATCATTAATATTTATATCCATCTCATTGGTTAGTATAATCGTTTAGCTATTCTTGGGAGTTAGTGAGCTCGTTGTTTGCTCACTCTCGCATCCCCCTTTCAGTGGCAGGTTGTGTCAAGTTTTAGTTGCTACTATGGCGATCTTTGGGGAGCTGAGCTGGAGGCTCATTCTCCAGTTATTACTGTCGGGCTTGCTGCGTAGAGATTTGTAGAATCTTCCGTTTAGATATTTGTTATCTTAGTCTTCCGCTAATACTATTTTTCCTTATTACTCTGTTGTGATACTATTGTGAATTACTGGGCCAGAATTTGTCTATGGCTCGGTTGTTTGTAGGGCGAATCCTTAGATTTCCCGACTTGTACATCCACGAATCTCAGTAATTGGGCTAGCTGCCGATTACTGGATTTTGGGGCATGATAGGTTGGTTCATTTTTTAGAGTTTCTTTTTAATCTACAACATTCTAGGATTGTTACCAAATGAATCGTAATACTACTTGTTTAAATTTTTAACCGATCCGGATTTTGCACCTCTCCGATGGTTTTAATTATAATTTTGTGAAGCTTGGCTACCGGCAACACGTTTGAGAGTTTGGATCACGGTTAAGAGTTTTTTTTTACCGACAACACGCAAGTATTATTACCAAATGAATCGCGAAAATCCAGGTTTCTATTTTTGACCAGAACGGATTTCGCACCTCTCTGATGGTTTAAATCATAATTCTGAGAAGAATGGTTACCGATAACTCGTTTGAGAGGTTAGATCGCGGTTAAGAGTTTCTTTTCGATCGAGAATACGCATGGAGTGTTACCAAATGAATTGTAATACTCCCGGTTTCAAATTTTGACTAGTACGGATTTTATACCTCTTTGTTACCTTAGATCGCAATTTTGGGAAGCTTTGCTATCAGAAACTTGTTTGAGAGGTTGGTTCATTTTTTTGAGTTTCTTTTTAATCTACAACATTCTAAGATTATTACCAAATGAATCGCAATACTCCCTGCTTAAAATTTAAATCGGTACAGATTTCGCACCTCTCCGATGGTTTTGATCAAAATTCTGAGAAGCTTAGCTACAGGCAACACGTTTAAGAGTTTGGATCACGGCTAAGAGTTTCTTTTCGACCAAAAATATACAACTATTGTTACCAAATGAATCGCAATACTCCCAGTTTAAATTTTTAACCGGTACAGATTTTGCACCTCTCCGATGGTTTTAATCATAATTATGAGAAGCTTGGCTACCGACAACACGTTTAAGAGTTTGGATCACGGTTAAGAGTTTATTATTGACCAACAATAAGCAAGTATTGTTACCAACTGAATTGCAATACTCCCAATTTTAATTTTAAATCAGGACGGATTCCGTATCTCTCCAATGGTTTAGATCGTAATTCTGAAAAGCCTGGCTACCGACAACTCGTATGAGTGGTTGGATTATTTTTAAGAGTTTCTTTTTTTGGCGACAACATTTTAGGATTGATTCCAAATGAATCACAATACTCCCAGTTTAAAATTTTGACCAGTACGGATTTCGTATCTCTTCGATTTTTTAGATCACAATTCTCAAAAGATTTGCTATCGGAAATTCGTTCGAGAGATTGGAGCACTTTTAATAGTTTCTGTTCGACCAATAACATTCTAGGATTATTATCAAATGAATCGCAATACTCCTGGTTTCAATTTTTGACCGGTACGGATTTCACACCTCTCCGATGGTTTAGATCACAATTAAGAGAAGTTTTGCTACCGACAACTTGTTTGAGAGGTTGGATCATGGTTATGATTTTATTTTCAACCAACAACACGCAAGGATAGCTTCCAAATGAATTATAATACTCCTCTCACACCCCAAAATTTAATAATCAGAATAATGATTAAAATATGGATAATTGGGTGTGCAGGTCGGGAAATCTAACCGATTTGCCCTACAAACAACCGAGCCATTGACAAATTCAGGCTTAGTTAATCACAATAGCAATATCATCATAGTAAAAGAGAAATATAGAGGAAGCAAAAGATATATATATACATATCAGAAAATGTAAATACAATGCCTCAAAATACTACACAGCGACAAAAGCAGGAATCATAAATGAGTACAACAACAAGAACGGATCTGCAGCAACCCAAAACTAGATCCAACAGCTGAGCTCTTGGCCAACAGCAACTACTCTGCCTCTGAAAAGGGGGATAAAGTAAGAGTGAGCAAAACCACGGCTCACAAATGCCCAACAAGGCTAAACAGTATACTAATATAACAGGTGCAGAGAAAGAGAGAGATGGGTAAGATAAATGATGCTAACAGCTAAAGTAATAAAAAATAAACCTGCGAAGGATGGAGGAATAGAGAATAGGAGTTAGGAATAAGAATATATGTGATAATGATGATGATATGATGATATGATAATGATATGGTGTGATGACTTGGATAGCTCCATAATTATCCCAAATGCTGGATGATGCACTAAGTCCTAATGTTGAATGATTAATGTTTTAAAGAACTAGACCTTATAGTTAAAAACATTTGGGCTGATCAACTACTAATGTATAATAACCTTAACGAGAATCTCAGTTGGATACAATGGTACAATTTCTTGTCCAAGCTCGGCCAGTCAAGAGAATATTATCACTTGATCAGAGTGTTATGGGCTTTTCAACTCACAGACCCAACGACTGAACTTTATTTCACTTATTCCAAGGAATTTCAACCTCACCGAGGATGAAGCCCGATACTTAAGGACTGTCTCACACCATCCCACACTTTCGGATGGGTAATAGATGTGATAGTACCTATCACCAAAGAATCACCCTACTATTTCAACCCGATGTAGGAATCTGATAACCTATCGAGGGTAAGCCGATGTAGAGTTTGGTTTATGTATCCGATCCCGTTAAGTTAAATCATAATAAACCCATACTGAAACCAGATCCCAAGGATCAAACACCACAGCCGCACCCACGGCCTAGGCCCAGGATAACCCTTGCCTAGAGAAGGGCAAACAATCCAAAATACAGATGCTAACAATGACTAATTTACCAGTCACAACATCCATGCACATATGAACAGTGACTAATTGACCAGTCACAACATCCAACAACATTAGTCTCAAAAAATTAGAACATAGCCACCAAGGGCAAACCAAAAGAAAATACCACACAATGCACGACCTCGTTAAGGACACGGGAAATACACCCTGCTTAACGATAAGAAAAATAACAATACTGGAATCACAACTACAACCGAGAATCAATACAGTCAAAACCTAATCACAAACACCTCAATGCCAATATGCATAACTCTAACTAACACAGGTTAACTAGTAAGGTAATTTAGCAATGAAGGGACACTCACCTGATAAAAGGCTCAAATTCCGTAGGACAGCTCGGAACTCCAACAACCGCAAACTCGACCAAAATCGGAATAATCAACCTCAACACTACCGGCATCAATCGCGCCAACTCAACAACCTAATACCTGCAACCAAGCATACCACAAATCGAGAAACTCCAAATCAACCCACAAACAAAACCCTTCTACACAATCATAATTAGGTGAGGAAAGAGGGGAAACACTCACCGAAGGAAAGGCGAGGGAATCCGCCCACAACAATCGTCAAACTCTAAGGAAAAAGGGGATTAAGTGAGGGAGAGGGTGAGTGGAGAGTGAGGGAGAGAGAATGAGAAGAAGAGAAATGAAAATGAAAATAAAACTAAAATGGGGAAAACACCCGCCAAGTCGTTAGAACAACAAGAAATTCGTTTGAATGGATTAGAAATTCACAGAATGGATACAGAAGTTGTTCGAATGGACCCATAAGTCGTTCGAACGAATAGGAGATCATGGGCCAAATTCCAGGGGATTGGTCAACTCGTTCGAACGAATCTAAATATCATTCGAACGACTTCTGGAAAATTCCCAAAACTCTCCCAGAACCACACGAACGCCCGAACACAGAACGACACACCAGACGCAAGCCAAAACCAACAACAAAGATACTAAGCCCACACCTGGCTCCCCAAAACCTCCACACAACTACCACCAGGCAAACGACCACAGAAAATGCAAAACCACCAAAACCACAAAAAGAAGAATACATGGACATGATGCTTGAATGGGATGAGGATGCAAAAGGATATGAATGCATAATGTATGGATGCAAATTAATGAATAAGGAAGAATAAGGAAGAATAGGAAAAATAAAATAAAAGAATTTTACGGGACACTACAACTCCCGGTTTAATTTATATCCAGAACGGATTTTGAATCTCTACGATGGTTTAGATCATAATTCTGAGAAACCTGGCTACTGACAACTTATTTGAGAGGCTGGATCTTTTATAGAATTTCTTTTCGACAAACAACATTCTACGATTGTTGTGAAATGATACGCAATACTCCCGGTTACAATTTTTGACATGTATGGATTTCGTACCTCTCCGATGGCTTATAACATAATTGTAAGAAGCTTGGCAACCGGAAACTCGTTTGAGATGTTGGATCACGGTTAAGAGCTTCTTTTCGGCTGAAAATATGCAAGGATTGCTTCCGAATGAATCGCGCAAATCTCGGTTTCAATTTTTGACCAGTACCGATTTCGTATCTAATTGTTGCTTTAAATTGTAATACTCCCAGTCTCAATTTTTGACCAGTTCGAATTTTGCACCTCTCTGATCGATTTGATCACAATTCTGAGAAGTTTGGCTACCGGCAACACGTTTGAGAGGTTAGATCAAGGTTAAAAGATTATTTTTAACCGATTATACACAAGGATTGTTAACAAATGAACCGCAATACTCCCGGCTCTAATTTTTGACCGGAACAGATTTCACACCTCTCTGTTGCTTTAGATCGTAATTCTGAGAAGCTCGGCTACCGACAACTCATTTGAGAGGCTGGTTCATTTTTATGAGTTTCTTTTTGACCGACAGCATTCTAGGATTGTTACCAAATGAATCGCAATACATCCGGTTTAAATTTTCTACCGGTACGGATTTTGCACCTCTCCGAAGGTTTTGATTACAATTCAGATAAGCTTGGCTGCTGGCAACACGTTTGAAAGGTTGGATCATGGTTAAGAGTTTCTTTTCAGCCGAAAATACGCAAGGATTGCTACCAAATGAATCGCAATACTCCTGGCTTAAATTTTGACCGAAACAGATTTCACACCTCTCCGAAGATTTACATCATAATACTGATAAGCTTGGCAACCGACAAATCGTTTAAGAGATTGGATCATTTTTATTAGCCTTTTTTTAACCGACAACATTCTAGGATTGTTACCAAGTGAATCACAATACCGGAACGGATTTTGCACCTCTCGGTTGAATTTGATCATAATTCTGAGAATTTTTTTTTTTTTTGGAAATTAAGCTTTGAATAGAAGGAAAAAAAAGGAAACATGTACATGGTGGGGACAACCCTCAACCCTCAAGGAAAGAGGGATGCAAGGAGCCTAACACCAAAAGCAAAGAAATGAATAGAGTAGCAATCAAAAATTGAAAATAACATATGTCTTGCCATCTACATCATCTTTGACTTTTTACTTTAACTCTTCAGAAAATTCAGTTTGTCTAATTTCTTCAGACCCCAACTCCCGTCTTATTTTAGATAACACCTGGGTAGGTATGTTAGCCTCTTTATGAATTTTGTTGACTCAAAATCACTTCAGTAGTCCAATAATCTTTATAATTTCAATCAAAATAGCTTTACACTGCCAATCTAGTTTAATTTGTTTTGTAAGAATACTAACCGCCATTACTGACCTGGTGTTAATTTATGTCATGAGTTTGTTATGCTTAATAGCTAGCTCTAACCCTGCTTTATTGCTGAGGAGCTCATGAAAAAGTAACGATTTTGTAATGGTTCTTCCAGCACACGCAACAACTATACTACCTTTGTCGATTCTACGGTTAGCTTCATACCCTCCCAATGTTCTCCCAGCACAGTTGATCATACACTCCGAGTGAGCCAGCATATTCCAGGTGCAATAAGATATTACAGGAACTGTCCAGTCAATTCAAATTATGAGAAGCTTGGCTACCCACAACTCGTTGGGGGGGCTGGTTCATTTTTAAGAGTTTCTTATTGAACGTCAACATTCTAGGATTGTTACGAAATGAATCGCAATACTCCCGATTTCAATTTTTGACCGGTACTGATTTTGTAACTCTTCGATGGTTTTGATCACAATGAATAAGCTTGGCTGCCGATAACACGTTTGAGAGGGTGGATCACTGTTAAGAGTTTCTTTTTGACCCAAAATACTCAAGGATTGTTTCCAAATGAATTGCCATACTCCCGGTTTCAATTTTTGACCAGAACGAATTTCGCACCTCTCCGAAGGTTTACATCATAATTTGGAGAAGCTTAGTTACCGACAACTCGTCTGAGAGGTTGGATCGTCTTTAAGTGTTTCTTTTCAACCAAATTTTTTTCAAGGATCATTGCCATATGAATCGTAATACTCCCGGTTTAAAATTTTGACTAGTATGGATTTTACACCTCTCCGATGGTTTAAATCAAAATTTTATGAAGCATTGCTACTGACAACTACCGTTGGGCTCTTGGCCCAGTGGTGGCTGTACCTCACCACCTAGAGAGAGGTTGTGGGTTCGAAACCTCATGGGGCTGGAAACTCAAGGTTACGGATCCCTATAAAAACCGAGTTGGCTTCAAAAATAAATAAAAATAAAGGCTACTGGCAACTCGTTTGAGAGGTTAGATCACGGTTAAGAGTATCTTTTCGACCGACAATCCTCTCGATTTCAAATTTTGATCGGTATGGATATTACACCTGCGTGATGCTTTAAATCGTAATTGATAGAATATTGGCTACTGACAACTCATTTGAGAGGCTGGTTCAGTTTTTATAGTTTCTTTATGATCGACAACATTTTAGGATTATAACTAAATGAATCGCAATACTCCCTGGTTAAATTTTTAACCGGTACGGATTTCGTACTTCCCTGATGGCTTTGATCACAATTCTGTGAAGCTTGGCTACCGACAACACGTTTGATAGTTTGGATCACGCTAAAAAGTTTCTTTTCGACCGAATACACGTAAGTATTGTTACCAAATGAATCGCAATACTCCCGGTTTCAATTTTAGATCCGAACGGATTTTGCACCACTCTGATGGTTTAAATCATAATTCAGAAAAGCCTGGCTACCAACAATTCTTATGAGAGGTTGGATCGTTTTAAGAGTTTTTTTTTACCAACAATATTTTAGGATTGTTGCCAAATGAATCGTAATACTCCCGGTTTAAAATTTTGACCGGTACATATTTGGTATCTCCTCGATTGTTTAGATCACAATTCTGGGAAGATTGTCTACCGGCAACTCGTTCGAGAGGTTGGATCGCTTTTAATAGTTTATTTTTGACCGACAACATTCTTGGATTGTTCTCAAATGAATCACAGTACTCCCGATTTTAATTTTTGACCGACACGGATTTCACACCTCTCCGATGGTTTAGATCACAATTATGTGAAGTTTGGCTACCGACAACTTGTTTGAGAGGTTGGATCACGGTTTAGATTTTCTTTTCAAGCGACAATTCGCAAGGATTGTTACCAAATGAATTGAAACCCAGTTTCAAATTTTAACCAGTACGGATTTTACACCTCTCTGTTACTTTAGATCATAATTTTGAGAAGCTTTGCTACAGGCAACTCGTTTGGGAGGTTGGTTCATTTTTTAGAGTTTTTTTTTATCTTCAACATTCTAGGATTGCTACCAAATGAATCGCAATAATCTCTGTTTAAATTTTTAACCGGTACGGATTTTACACCTCCTCTATGGTTTTAATCACAATTCTAAGAAGCTTGGCTACTGGCAACACGTTTGAGAGTTTGAATCACGGCTAATAGTTTCTTTTTGACCGACAACACGCAGGTATTGTTATCAAATAAATTACAATAATCCTGGTTTCAATTTTTGACCGGAACGGATTTCGCACCTCTCCAATTGTTTAAATCACAATTATGAGACATGGCTACCGGCAACTCATTTGAGTGGTTAAATCGTGGTAAAAAGTTTCTTTTCGACCGAGAATACGCAAGGATTATTACAAAATGAATTGTAATACTCCCAATTTCAAATTTAGACCAATACGGGTTTTGCACCTCTTTGTTGCTAAAGATCATAATTCTTAAAAGCTTGGTTACCGACAACTCGTCTGAGAGGTTGAATCGTCTTTAATTGTTTCTTTTCAACCCAAATAATTCAAGGATTATTGCCAAATGAATCGCAATATTCCAAGTTTAAAATTTTGACCTGTACGGATTTCGCACTTCTCCGATGGTTTAAATCATAATTCTAAAAAGCATTGCTACCGACAACTACCATTGAGTTCTTGTCCCAGTGGTGTCTGTTCATCTCCTTCTCGAAAGAGGTTGTGGTTTTGAAACCTCATGGCATTGGAAACTCAGGGTTACGGATCCCTTTAAAAAACCGGTTTGCCTTCTTGAAAAAAAAAGCTACCGACAGCTCGTTTGAGTGGTTAGATCACAGTTAAGAGTTTCTTATCGACTGACGATACGGAATGATTGTTACCAAATGAATCGCAATACTCCCAGTTTTAAATTTTGACCGGTACAGATTTTACACCTCTCTGTTGCTTTAGATTGTATTTTTTCTACCGACAACTCGTTTGAGAGGCTAGTTAAATTTTTATAGTTTCTTTTTGATTGACAACATTCTAGGATTGTTACTAAATGAATAGCAATACTCCCTTGTTAAATTTTTAACCGGTATAGATTTCGTACATCTTCGATGGTTTTGATCACAATTCTGAGATGCTTGGCTATCGGTAACACGTTTGAGAATTTGGATCATGGTTAAGAGTTTCTTTTCGACTGAATACACTCAAGTATTGCTACCAAATGAATCGCAATACTCACGGTTTCAATTTTAGACCGGAACGGATTTCGCACCACTCCGATGGTTTAAATCATAATTCTGAAAAGCTTGGCAACCGACAATTTGTATGAGAGGTTGAATCATTTTAAGAGTTTCTTTTTGACCAACAATATTCTAGGATTGTTGCCAAATGAATCACAATACTCCTCCTATAAAATTTTGACCGGTACGGATTTCTTATCTCTTTGATTATTTAGATCATAATTCTGGGAAGATTGGTTACCGGCAACTTGTTCGAGAGGTTGGATCGATTTTAATAGTTTCTTTTCGACCGACAACATTTTAGGATTATTATCAAATGAAGCACAGTACTCCCAGTTTCAATTTTTGATCGGTACGGATTTCACACCTCTCCGATGGTTTAGATCACAATTATGTAAAGTTTGGCTGCCGATAACTTGTTTGAGAGGTTAGATCACAGTTTAGATTTTATTTTCAAGGACAATACCCAAGGATCGTTACCAAATGAATCGCAATACTCCCGATTTCAAATTTTGAACAGTACAGATTTTTTACCTCTCTGTTGCTTTATATCATAATTTTGAGCAGCTTAGCTACCGGCAATTCGTTTGAGAGGCTGGTTCATTTTTTAGAGTTTCTTTTTGATCTGCAGCATTCTAGGATTGGCAATACTCCCTTTTTAAACACTACAACAAATAAAGGTTTTCACGTCACTAAAAAAGTGATGTGAAAGAGAGATAGCGTCACTTTTGCAAACGACGTTAACCAAGGCGGCTTGGAAAGTCTTGGCTATCCATGTCACTTTTTAAGTGACGTAATTGTCAATAATTAATGACGTTATTATGTCCTCAAGTCACATGACTGTAGCTTTAAAGTCTTGTATGATGTAACATAGAAGGTCTACCACGTCATTTATTAAATGATGTTGATAGTTATTAAAGAAAAAAAAAAAAATTATACACAACTCCCTCCCCATCTCCCTCCTCTCTCACATTTTACATTTCACATCCTTCCTTTCATATCCTATCATACCACCTGCCCTATATCCCTGCCACACTTCTCCCCTTGTATCTCACCACTATAATTTACAAGATATACTTATTGCTTAAAATCCAAGCAGACGATGGAGTATAAATATGAATTCTTCTATAAACTTTAAATAAATTCTTATTTATTCTTATATCATGGTAAAAAAATTACAATTTCATATTTATAGCATGAGAAGTACAATAAATATAACTGGAAAATAAAGAAATGACTGGTGGTTCCAAGAATGCATTGTGATAGGATGGAACAATTTCAACTTGCACTTTGAATTAGGATAACTTACAAAGCGTAAGCCAAACATTGTTATGAGTCTGCTTTACAAATATATATTTAGCTAGAAGCTGAAGCTTCATCAAAAGTTCTGCTATCCACATTGAAAAGTCATAGAGTAATTGTTAGCTCTTGGCGAATGATCGATATAAGCACTCCATGTATAGTCCTTCAATACTTAATCATCAAAACATATCTCGTTGCACTCACCCAAGCCTGGAAAAAAAAAAAAAAACATGAGTATTCATTGTTATGTCCTGAAATCAAAAAGAAAAACTTAAATCCCTAACGAAGTGAAAAAAAAGGGTTATTGCACAACCATTACTATTATAAGCTTCCAATGAAATTCCAAAAGATGAAAGATCCATATTAGTTTTTTTTGCAAGGCAAGCCGGGTTTATATAGTGATCCGTAACCCTGAGTTTCTAACCCCATGAGGTTTCGAACCCACGACCACTCTCTAGGTCACCCAGAGCCTAATGGTAAGATCCACTTTAGTTATCGTCTCCTTAAGCTATTGTAAGAACTTCGGGTTGTCTGAAACTCCTCCAAATTATAATATCGCCCATTTCCTTTTACGATGTACTTCCTCGAACCTGTAATTCACACCCACAAAACTAAGAAACCCCAATCATAAATAGTGAGCATCGAACACTCAGTTCCCCAAATTAAGTTCAATAAACACAAGTTAACTAAAAACCCAAAACTAAAAGGGGTTAAAGAAACTCACAAGTTCAGTTCCAAGATCAAGAGAAGCATCACTAAATAGTACCTATTTCCTACCAAATTGAGTTGCCTCATCACACTGATTTTCTTCAATGTTCTCCTGCTCCTACTGTTTCATTCTTCCATCACCGTCTCATAATAGGTTACCTTTGATCTTAAAACAACATAAATAGAGAGTGGGGTTAGAATACAATCATACTATTACAAGTTCATTTGGACTTAAACAGTAGCATAAGATAAATGAGAGTGAGAGAGAATGCGTGAGAGCGTAAGTAAAGTTATCCGGTGCATAAGTAAAGTTATCCGGTGCGAGAGAGCACGTAAGAGCATAATTTGAGCATGAATCTTTTATTTCATAATCCAATTATATCTAGATTAGCACAAGTATAAAGAACTGTTGCATAAGTAAAGATCTTCGGTGCCAGCCCCATATCTAACATTCAAGAAAAGAACTTTTGAGCCACTTCACTTTGCTTTTCAAGTGAGAAACCTGAAATAATTACATTCCATGATATTGTTGTATGTTTTTTTATTCTGCTTCGTCCATCACACCACATTTATAATACATATCAACGAGAGCACTCCCTACGAAAAAAAATCAGCGCCCAAGGTAGACTTAATAATTCTGCTATGGATCTCCGTCCCACAAAACAAAGATTGCCAACCTACACATGCTTTCATAACACTGCCAGAACTGAATTCGTCTGGTTCCATACCTGAACGAAGCATTAAATATAAAAGCTCTAAAGTTTCTTCTCCATATCCATTCTGCTCATAAGCAGCAACAATTGCATTCTAAAAGACAGCATCTATTCAATCTATAACATCAAAACACTGTGCGCGCTTCGACCAAAGCTCGACATTTTCCATACATTTCTAAGAGTGCATGGCTGCCGGCAAATGAATCGCAATACCTCTCTGTTGCTTTAGATTGTAATTTGGGGATGCTTGGCTACCGACAACTCGTTTGAGAGGCTGCTTCGTATTTAAGAGTTTTTTTTATCGATAATATTCAAGGATTGTTACCAAATGAATCACAATACTCCCGGTTCGAATTTTTTACTGGAACAGATTTCTTACCTCTCCGATGCTTTAGATCGCAATTTTGAAAAGCTAAGCTACCGGTAACTCGTTTGAGAGTCTGGTTCGCTTTTAGAAGTTTATTTTTGATCGACAATATTCTAGGATTGTTAGCAAATGAGTCGTAATACTCCCAATTTTAATTTTTGACCAGAGCGAATTTCACTCCTTTTCTATGGCATTGATCACAATTATAAGAAGCTTGGTTACCGGCAACACATTTGGGAGGTTGTATCACGGTTAAGAGTTTATTTTTGACCGACAACATGCAAGGATGGCTACCAAATGAATTGCAATACTTCCAGTTTTAATTTATTACCGAAACAGATTTCGCACCTCTTCGATGGTTTAGATCACAATTTTGAGAAGCTTGGCTACCGACAACTCGTTTGAGAGGTTGGATCATTTTTATGAGTTTCTTTTCGACCGACAATATTCTAGTATTGTTGCCAAATGAATCGCAATACTCCCAGTTTTAATTTTTGACCGGTACGGATTTTGAACCTCTCCGATTGTTTAGATCACAATTATGAGAAGCTTGGCTACCGGCAACTCGTTTGAGAGCTTGGATAACAGTTAAGAGTTTATTTTCGACCGACAACATGCAAGGATAGCTTCCAAATGAATTGCAATACTCCCAGTTTCATTTTATGACCGAAATGGATTTCGCACCTCTCCGATTGTTTAGATCACAATTCTGAGAAGCATGGTTGCCAAAAACTTGTTTGAGTGGTTGGTACATTTTTATATGTTTCTTTTCAACCGACAACATTTTAGGATTGTTGCCAAATGAATCATAATACTCTCAATTTTAGTTTTTGACCGGTACGGATTTTACTCCACTCCAATGGTTTAGATCGCAATTATGAAAAGCTTGGTTACCGACAACTCGTTTGAGAGGCTGTATGACGGTTAAGAGTTTATTTTTGACCGGAAAAATGTAAGGATAGATTCTAAATGAATCGCAATTCACCCAGTTTCATTTTATGACCGAAATGGAATTCGCAACTCTCCGATGGTTTAGATCACAAATCTGAGAAACTTGGCTACCGACAACTTGTTTAAAGGTTGGATCATTTTTCTGAGTTTCTTTTCGACCGACAACATTCTAGGATTGGTGCCAAATGAATCGCAATATTCCCAGTTTTAATTTTTGACCGGAATGGATTTCGCACCTCTTTGTAATTTTAGATCGTAATTTTGAGAAGCTTGGCTACCGGTTACGCGTTTGAGATGTTGGACCACGGTTATGAGTTTCTTTTCGGCCGATAATGCGCAAGGATTCTTTCCAAATGAATCGCAATACTCCCGATTTTAATTATGGAACGGTACAGATTTCAAATCTCTTCGTTGGTTTAGACAATAATTTTGAGAAGCTTGGTTACCTACAACTCGTTTGGGAGGATGGATCATCTTTAAGAGTTTCTTTTCGACCGACAACATTCAAGGATTATTACCATATGAATCGCAATTCATCTGGTTTCAATTTTTGAAAAGTGCGGATTTCACACTTCTTTGTTGTTTAGAACGTAATTTTTAGATGCTTGGATACTGGCAACTCGTTTGTGAGGCTGGTTAGTTTTAAAGAGTTTCTTTTTGATCTACAATATTCTAAGATTGTTACCAAATGAATTGCAATACTCCAAATTTTAATTTTTGACCAATACGGATTTCGCTCCTCTCCTATCATTTTAATAACTATTATGAGAAGCTTGGCAATCAGCAACTCGTTTGAGGGGTTGTATCGCGGTTAAGAGTATATTTTTGACCAACATCATGCACGGATAGCTTCCAAATGAATTGCATTACTCCCGGTTTCATTTTATGACCGAAACAGATTTCGTACTCCTCCCATGGTTTTGATCAAAATTATGAGAAGCTTGGCTATCGAAAACTCATTTGAGAGGTTGGATCATTTTTATGAGTTTCTTTTCGACCGATAACATTCTAGGATTATTGCCAAATGAATCACAATATTCCCAGTTTTAATTTTTGATAGGTACGGATATCGCACCTCTCCGATTGTTTAGATCACAATTATGAGAAGCTTGGCTACCGGCAACTCGTTTGAGTGCTTGGATCACGGTTAATATTTAATTTTAGACAGACTGCACACATGGATAGCTACCAAATGAATCAGAATATAGGTTTCCATTTATGGCCGAAACGGATTTCGCACCTCTCCGATGGTTTATATATCATAATTCAGAGAAGCTTGGCTGCCGGTAACTCATTTTAGATATTGAATCACGGTTAAGACTTTCTTTTCGGCTGACTATACACAAGTATTGTGACCAAACGAATAGCAATACTCCCGGTTTCCATTTTTGACCGATAGGGATTTGAAATCTCTCCGATGGTTTAGATCATAATTCTAAGAAGCTTGGCTACCTACAACTCGTGTGAGATGTTGAATAATTTTTAAGAGTTTCTATTCGACCGAAAGCATTCTAGGATTATTACCAAATAAATCGCAATACTCTTGCTATCAATTTTTGACCAGTACGGATTTTACAGCTCTCTGTTGCTTTAGACTATAATTTGGAGAAGCTTGGCTACCGGCAACTCATTTGAGAAGCTGGTTCAGTTTTATGAGTTTCTTTTTTATCGACAACATTCTAGGATTGTTACCAAATGAATCGCAATAATCCTGGTTTCAAATTTTGACCAGTGCGGATTTCACACCTCTTTGTTGTTTAAATCGTAATTTTGAGAATCTCGGCTACTGACAATACGTTTGAGAGGCTGGCTTATTTTAAAGCATTTATTTTTCATCAATAATATTCTAGGATTGTGACCAAATGAATCGCAATACCCCCGGTTTCAATTTTTGACCGACACGAATTTTAAATCTTTTTGGTGGTTTTGATCATAATTATGTGAAGCTTGGCTACCTATAACTCGTTTGAGAGATTGGATACTTTATAAGAGTTTTTATTCGACCGACAATATTATAGGATTACTAACAAATGAATCACAATACCTCTATGTTGCTTTAGATTATAATTTGGAGAAGCTTAGCTACCAGCAACTCGTTTGAGAGGCTGGTTCGTATTTAAGAGTTCCTTTTTGATCGACAATATTCAAGGATTGTTACCAAATGAATCAGAATACTCCCGGTTTGAATTTTTTAGTGGTACAGATTTTTTACCTCTCCGATGCTTTAGATCGTAATTTTAAGAAGCTTGGCTGCCAGCAACTCGTTTGAGAGTCTAGTTCGCTTTTAGGAGTTTCTTTTTGATCGACAATATTCTAGGATTGCTACCAAATGAATCATAATACTCCCAATTTCAATTTTTGACAGGTACAAAATTTACTCCTCTTCTATGGTATTGATCACAATTATAAGAAGCTTGGTTACCGGCAACTCATTTCGGATGTTGTATCACGGTTAAGAGTTTTTTTTTACTGACAACATGCAAGTATGGATAACAAATGAATCGCAATACTCCCAGTTTTAATTTATTACTGAAACAGATTTCGTACCTCTTCGATGGTTTAGATCTCAATTTTGAGAAACTTGGCTGTCGACAACTCGTTTGTGAGGTTAGATCGTTTTTATGAGTTTTTTTTCGACCGACAACATTTTAGTATTGTTGCCAAATGAATCACAATACTCCCAGTTTTAATTTTTGACCGGTACAGATTTCGATCCTCTTCGATTGTTTAGATCACAATTATGAGATGCTTGGCTACTAGCAACTAGCTTGAGAGCTTAGATCGCGGTTAAGAGTTTATATTCGACCGATAACATGCTTGGATAGCTTCCAAATGAATCGTAATACTCCTGGTTTAATTTTATGACCAAAATGGATTTCGCACCTCTCCGATTGTTTAGATCAAAATTTTGGGAAGCTTGGCTACCAAAAACTCGTTTGAGAGGTTGGTTCATTTTTATATTTTTCTTATCAACCGACAACATTCTAGGATTGTTGCCAAATGAATCATAATAATCCCAATTTTAATTTTTGACCGGTACGGATTTCGTTCCCCGCCTATGGTTTAGATCACAATTATGAGAAGTTTGGCTACCGACAACTAGTCTGAGAGATTGTATCACGGTTAAGAGTTTATTTTCGACCGACAACATGTAAGATAGATTCAAAATGAATCGCAATACTCCCAGTTTGATTTTATAACCGAAATGGATTTCACATCTTTCCGATGGTTTAGATCACAAATCTGAGAAGCTTGGCTACCGACAACACGTTTGAGAGGTTGGATCGTTTTTCAAAGTTTCTTTTCGACTGACAACATTCTAGGATTGATGCCAAATGAATCGCAATACTCCCAGTTTTAATTTTTGACCGGTAAGGATTTCACACCTCTTTGTAGTTTTAGATCGTAATTTTGAGAAGCTTTGCTACAGGCAACTCGTTTGAGATGTTGGATCACGGTTATGTGTTTCTTTTCAGCCGATAATACGCAAGGATTATTACCAAATGAATCGCAATACTCCCGGTTTTAATTATGGAAAGGTACGAATTTCAAATCTCTCCGTTGGTCTAGACAATTATTCTGAGAAGCTTGGTTACGTTCAAATCGTTTGGGAGGATAGAAAATTTTTAAGAGTTTCTTTTCGACCAACAATATTCTTGGATTGTTACCAAATGAATCGTAATTCTCCTGGTTTTAATCGTTGACCAATGCGGATTTCACACTTCTTTGTTGTTTAGATCGCAATTTTTAGATGCTTGGCTACTAGCAACTCGTTTCAGGGGCTGGTTAGTTTTCAAGAGTTTCTTTTAGATCTTCAATATTCTAGGATTGCTACCAAATGAATCGCAATACTCCAAATTTTAATTTTTTACCAGTACGGATTTCGCTCATCTTCTATGGTTTAGATCACTATTAGGAGAAGCATGGCAATCGGAAACTAGTTTGAGAGGTTGTATCATGATTTAGAGTTTATTTTTGATCAACAACATGCAAGGATAACTTCCAAATGAATCGCAATACTCCCGGTTTCATTTTATGACCGAAACGGATTTTGCACCTCTCCCATGGTTTAGATCATAATTCTGAGAAGCTTGGCTACCGACAACTCATTTGAGAGGTTGGATCATTTTTATGAGTTTCTTTTCGACCGACAACATTCTAGGATTGTTGCCAAATGAATCGCAATACTCCCAGTTTGAATTTTTGACCAGTGCGGATTTCGCACCTCTCTGGTTGTTTAGATCACAATTATGTGAAGCTTGGCTACCGGCAACTCGTTTGAGAGCTTCGATCACGGTTAATATTTTATTTTTGACAGACTGCACACATGGATAGATACCAAATGAATCGTAATACTCCCGGTTTCTATTTATGACCGAAACGGATTTCCCACCTCTCTAATGGTTTATATCACAATTCAGGGAAGCTTGGCTACCGGTAACAAATTTTAGAGGTTTGATCACGGCTAAGAGTTTCTTTTCGGCCGACTATACGCAAGTATTGTGACCAAACAAATAGCAATACTCCTGGTTTCTATTTTTGACCGATACGGATTTCAAATCTCTCCGATGGTTTAGATCATAATTCTGAGAAGCTTGGCTACCTACAACCCGTGTGAGATGTTGGATAATTTATAAGAGTTTCTATTCGACCGAAAACATTCTAGGATTATTACCATATAAATCGCAATACTCTCGGTTTCAAATTTTGACCAGTACAGATTTCATACCTCTTTGTTGCCATAGATTATAATTTAGAGAAGCTTGGGTACTGGCAACTCGTTTGAGAAGCTGGCTCATATTTTTGAGTTTCTTTTTGATCGACAACATTCTAGGATTGTTACAAAATGAATCGCAATAGTCCTGGCTTCAATTTTTGACCAGTGCGGATTTCCAACCTTTTTGTTGTTTAAATCGTAATTTTGAGAAGCTAGGCTACTGGCAATTCGTTTGAGAGGCTAGCTCATTTTTAATACTTTATTTTTGATCAATAATATTCTAGGATTGTGATCAAATGAATCGCAATACCCCCGGTTTCAATTTTTGGCTGGCACGGATTTCAAATATCTCAGATGGTTTAGATTGTTATTTTGAGAAACTTGGCTACCAATAACTTGTTTAAGAGGTTAGATACTTTATAAGAATTTTTATTCGACCGACAACATTATAGGATTATTACCAAATGAATCGCAATACCTTTCTGTTGCTTTAGATTGTAATTAGAAGAAGCTTGGTTGCAAGCAACTCGTTTGAGAGGTTGGTTCGTATTTAAGAGTTTCTTTTTGATCGACAATATTCAAGGATTGTTACCAAATGAATCACAATACTCCCGGTTTGAATTTTTTACTGGTACAGATTTCTTACCTCTGCGATGCTTTAGATCGCAATTTTGAGAAGCTTGGCTACCGGCAACTCGTTTGAGAGTCTGGTTCGCTTTTAGGAGTTTATTTTTTATAAACAATATTCTAGGATTGTTACCAAATGAATTGTAATACTCCCAATTTTAATTTTTTACCGGTACGAATTTCACTCCACTTCCATGGTATTGATCACAATTCAGAGAAGTTTGGCTACATACAACTCGTTTGAGAAGTTGGATAATTTTTAAGAGCATCTATTCGATCGACAACATTCTAGTATTATTTCTAAATGAATCTCAATACTCTCATTTTAAATTTTTGACCAGTACGGATTTCACATTTCTCTGTTGCTTTAAATTTTAATTATGAGAAGTTTGGCAAGCGATAACTCGTTTTAGAGGTTGGCTCGTTTTTAAGAAAAAAAATTTATCAATAACATTTTAGGATTGCTACCAAATGAATTGAAATACTACTGGTTTCATTTTTTGAACAACGTGGATTTCACACTTCTTTGTTGGTTTAGATCGTGATTTTGAGATGCTTGGCTACTGGCAACTCATTTGAGAGGCTGGTTCATTTTTATGAGTTTCATTTTGATCGACAACATTCTAGGATTGTTACGAAATGTATTGCAATACTTCTGGTTTCAATTTTTGACCAGTGCGGATTTTTCACGTCTTTGTTGTTTTAGATCATAATTTTGTGAAGCTTGGCTACTGGCAACTCGTTTAAGGGACTGGTTCGTATTTCAGAGTTTCTTTTTGATCGACAATATACATGGATTGCTACCAAATGAAATGCAATACTCCCAATTATAATTCTTCAACAGTACGGATTTCGCTCCAATCCTTTGGTTTAGATCACAATTATGAGATGCTTGGCTACCGGCAACTCGTCTGAGAGGGTTAAGAGTATATTTTCGACTGACAACATGCAAGGATAGCTTCCAAATAAATCACAATACTCCCGGTTTCATTTTATAACTGAAATGGATTTCGTACCTATCCGATGGTTTAGATCACAATTCTGAGAAGCTTGGCTACCAAAAACCCGTTTGAGTGGTTGGATCGCTTATATGAGTTTCTTTTCGACCAAAAACATTCTAGAATTGCTGCCAATTGAATCGCAATACTCCCTGTTTTAATTTTTGACCGGTAAGGATTTTGCACCTCTTAGTTGTATTAGATCGTAATTTTGAGAAGCTTGGCTATCGGTAACTCGTTTGAGAGGTCGGATTACGGTTATGAGTTTCTATTCGTCCGACAATACGCAATGATTGTTACCAAATGAATCGCAATTCTCTCGATTTTAATTTTGGAACGGTACGGATTTCTTATCTCTCGGTTGGTTTAAATCATAATTCTGAGAAGCTTGGTTACCTACAACTCGTTTAGGAGGATGGATCATTTTTAAGAGTTTATTTTCGACAAACAACATTCTAGGATTACTACCAAATAAATCGCAATACTCCCAGTTTCAATTTTTGACCAGTATGGATTTCATACATTTTTGTTGTTTTAGATCGTAAGTTTTAGATGCTTGGCTACTGGAAACTCGTTGATAAGGCTGGTTAATTTTTAAGAGTTTCTTTTTGATCTACAACATTCTATGATTGCTATCAAATGAATCGCAATACTCCAAATTTTAATTTTTGACCGGCACTGATTTCGCTCCTCTCCTATGGTTTAGATCACTATTATGAGAAGTTTGGCAACCGGCAACTCGTTTGAGAGGCTGTATCACGGTTAAAAGTTGATTTTCGACCGACAACATGCAAGGATAGCTTCCAAATGAATCACAATACTCCCGGCTTCATTTTATGACCGAAACAGATTTCGCACCACACCCATGGTTTAGATAAAAATTCTGAGAAGCTTGCCTACCGACAACTCATTTGAGAGGTTAGATCATTTTTATGAGTTTTTTTTCGGCCGACAACATTCTAGGATTGTTACCAAATAAATCACAATACTCCCGGTTTCAATTTTTGACCAGTACAGATTTTACACCTCTCTGTTGCTTTAGATTGTAATTTGGAGAAGCTTGGCTACCGACAACTCGTTTGAGAAGCTGGTTCATTTTTATGAGTTTCTTTTTTATCGACAATATTCTTGGATTGCTACCAAATGATTCGCAATAATTCTGGTTTCAATTTAAGCCCAGGACAGACTTCATACCTTTTTGTTGTTTAAATCATAATTAAGAGAAGCTTGGCTACTGGCAACTCGCTTGAGAGGCAGGTTCTTTTTTAGGAGTTTATTTTTTATTGATAATATTCTAGGATTGTGACCAAATGAATTGCAATACCCCCAGCTTCAATTTTTGACCACCACAGATTTCAAATCTTTTTGAACATTTAGATCATAATTCTGAGAAGCTTGGCAGCCTATAACTCGTTTGTGAGGTTGTATAATTTTTAAGAGTTTTTATTCGACCGAGAACATTATATAATAATTCACAAATGAATCACAATACTCCCCGTTTTAATTTATGGCCAGTACGGATTTTACACCTCTCTATTGCTTTAGATTGTAATTTTGTGAAGCATGGCTACTAGCAGCTCGTTTGAGAGGCTAGTTCATTTTTTAGAGCTTCTTTTTTGTCTCCAACATTCTAGGATTGTTACCAAATGAATTGCAATACTCCTAGCTTCAATTTTTTACCAATGCGAATTTTATACCTCTTTGTTGTTTAAATCGTAATTATGAGAAGCTTGGCTACCGGTAATTCGTTTGAGAGGTTGGATTGGGGTTAAGAGTTTCTTTTCGGCCGACAACGTGCAAGGCTAGCTACCAAATGAATTGCAATACTCCTATTTTCAATAAATGACCGAAATGGATTTCGCACCTCTCTAATGGTTTAGATCACAATTCTTAGAAGCTTGGCTACTAACAACTCATTTGTGAGGTTGGATCATTTTTATGTGTTTCTTTTCAACCGATAACATTCAAGGATTGTTTCCTAATAAATCGCTATACTCCTAATTTTAATGTTTGACCGGTACGGATTTCACTCCTCTCCGATTGTTTAGATAACAATTATGAGAAGCTTGGCTACCGACAACTCGTTTGAGAGATTGAATCAAAGTTAAGAGTTCATTTTTGAAATACAACATACAAGGATAGCTACCAAATGAATCGTAATACTCCTGGTTTCAATTCATGACCGAAACGGATTTCGCACCTCTCTAAATGTTTAGATCACAATTTTGAGAAGCTTGGCTACTGATAACTCGTTTGAGAGGCTGGATCATTTTTATGAGTTCTTTTTCAACCTACAACATTCTAGTATTGTTGCCAAATGAATCGCAATTCTCTCAGTTTTAATTTTAGACCGGTACGTATTTCACACCTCTCCGAATGTTTAGATCACAATTATGAGAAGCTTGGCTACTGGCAACTAGTTTGAGAGTTGGGATCTCGGTTAAGAGTTTCTTTTCGACCGAATATATCCAAGGATAGCTACCAAATGAATCGCAATACTCCTGGCTTCAATTTATGACATAAACGGATTTCGCACCTCTCCGATGGTTTAGATCACAATTCTGGGAAGCTTGGCTACCTGTAACTCATTTTAGATGTTAGATAATTGTTAATATTTTCTTTTCGGCCGACTATACGCAACGATTGTGACAAAAGGATTCGCAATACTCCCGGTTTCAATTTTTGACCGGTACAGATTTTAAATCTCTCCGATGGTTTAGATCAAAATTCTGAGAAGCTTAGCTACCTACAACTCATTTTAGAGGGTGGAAAATTTTAAAGAGATCTTATTCGATAGACAACATTAAAGGATTATTACCAAATGAATTGCAATAATCCCGGTTTCAATTTTTGACTTGTACGGATTTCTCACCTCTCTGTTGCATTAGATTGTAATTTTGAGAACGACTGAGAAGCTGGTTCATTTTTTAGAGTTTCTTTTTGATCAGAAATATTCAAGGATTGTTACCAAATGAATCGCAATACTCCCAGTTTCAATTTATGACAAAAATGGATTTTGTACCTCTCCGATGGTTTAGATCACAATTCAGAGAAACTTGGCTAACAGTAACTGATTTTAGATGTTGGATCACGGTTAAGAGTTTCTTTTCGGCCGACTATACATAAGTATTGTGACCAAACGAATAGCAATACTCCCGGTTCGAATTTTTAACAAGTACAGATTTCAAATCTCTCCGATAGTTTAAATCATAATTCTGAGAAGCTTGGCTACCTACAACTCATGTAAGATGTGAGTTAATTTTAAAGAGTTTCTATTCGGCTGACAACATTCTAGGAATATTATTACCAAATAAATCGCAATACAACCGGTTTCAATTTTTAGCCAGTACGGATTTCACACCACCCTGTTGCTTTAGATTATAATTTGGAGAAGCTTGGCTACCAGCAACTCGCTTGTGAAGCTGGTTCATTTTTATGAGTTTCTTTTTGATCCATAACACTTTAGGATTGTTACCAAATGAATCGCAATAATCTTGGTTTCAATTTTAGCCCAATACAGATTTAACGCCTCTTTGTTGTTTAAATCATATTTATGAGAAGCTTGGCTGCCGGCAACTCATTTGAGAGGATGGTCCATTTTTAAGAGTTTATTTTTGATCAATAATATTCTAGGATTGTGACCAAATGAATCGCAATTACCCCGGCTTCAATTTTTGACCGGCACAGATTTTTAATCTCATTGAACATTTAGATCACAATTCTGAGAAGCTTGGCTGCCGATAACTCGTTTGAGAGGTTAGATCTTTTTTATGAGTTTCTTTTCGACCGAAAACATTCTAGGATTGGTGCCAATTGAATAGCAATACTCCCAGTTTTAATTTTTGACCGATAAGAATTTTGCACCACTTTGAAGTTTTAGATCTTAATTTGGTGAAGCTCTGCTACCGGTAACACGTTTGAGTGATTGGATCACGGTTATGAGTTTCTTTTTGTCCGACAATACGCAAGGATTGTTACCAAATGAATCAAAATACTCCCGGTTTTAATTTTGGAACGGTACGGATTTCTATTTTCTCGATTGGTTTAGATCATAATTCTGAGAGGCTTGGTTACCTACAACTCGATTAGGAGGATAGATCATTTTAAAGAGTTTATTTTTGACTGACAACATTCTAGGATTATTACCAAATAAATCGCAATACTCCCGGTTTCAATTTTTGACCAATACGGATTTTATACCCCTCTGTTGCTTTAGATTGTAATTTTGAAAAGCTTGGCTACCAACAACTCATTTTAGAGGCTGGTTTGTTCTTAAGAGTTTTTTTTAGATCGACAACATTCAAGGATTGTTACCAAATGAATCACAATTCTCTTGGTTTTAATTTTTGACCAGTGTGGATTTCGCACTTCTTTAATATTTTAGATCGTAATTTTTAGATGCTTATCTACTTGCAACTCGTTTGAGAGGCTGGTTAGTTTTTAAGAGTTTCTTTTCGATCTACAACATTCTAGGATTGTTTCCAAATGAATCGAAATACTCCGAATATTATTTTTTGACCGACACGAATTTAGCTCCTCTCCTATGGTTTAGATCATAATTATAAGAAGCTTTGCAACCGGCAACTCATTTAAAAGGCTGTATCGTGGTTAAGAGTTTATTTTTGATCGAAAACATGCAAGGATAACCTCCAAATGAATCGCAATACTCCAGTTTCATTTTATGACCGAAATAGATTTCGTACCTCACCCGTGGTTTAGATCATAATTCTGAGTAGCTTGGCTACCGACAACTCATTTGAGAGGTTTGATCATTTTTATGAGTTTTTTTTTTACCAACAACATTCTAGGATTGTTGCCAAATGAATCGCATTTTACCTAGTTTTAATTTTTGACCGGTACAGATTTCGCACCTCTCCGATGGTTTAGGTCACAATTAAGAGAAGCTTGGCTACCGATAACTCAATTTATAGGTTGGATCACGGTTAAGAGCTTCTTTTCGGCCGACTATAACAAGTATTGTGACCAAACAAATAGCAATACTCCCAGTTTCAATTTTTGACCAGTACGGATTTCAAATCTCTCCGATAGTTTAGATCATAACTCTGAGAAGCTTGGCTAACTACAACTCGTGTGAGATGTTGGATAATTTTTAAGAGTTTTTATTCGACCGACAAAATTCTAGGATTATTACTAAATAAATTTCAATACTCCCGGTTTCAATTTTTGACCAGTACATATTTCACACCTCTCTGTTGCTTTAGATTATAATTTGGAGAAGTTTGGCTACCGACAACTCATTTGACAGCCGGTTCGCTTTTATGAGTTTCTTTTTGATCCATAACATTTTAGGATTGTTACCAAATGAATCGCAATAATCGTGGTTTCAATTTTAGCCCAGTACACATTTCACACCTCTTTATTGTTTAAATCATTATTATGAGAAGCTTGGCTACTGGCAACTCGTTTGAGAAGCTGGCTCATTTTTAAGAATTTATTTTTGGTCGTTAATATTCTAGGATTGTGACCAAATGAATCGTAATACCCTCTGCCTCAATTTTTTACCAGCACAGATTTCAAATCTCTTTGAACATTTAGATCATAATTCTAAGAAGTTTGGCTGCCTATAACTCTTTTGAGAGGTTAGATAATTTTTAAGAGTTTTTATTCGACCGACAACATTATATGATAATTACAAAATGAATAGCAATACTCCCCGTTTAAATTTATGACCAGTACGAATTTCACACCTCTTTGTTGCTTTAGATTGAAATTTTGTGAAGCTTGGCTACTGGCAAATCGTTTGAGAGGCTGGTTCATTTTTAAGAGTTTCATTTTGGTCGACAACATTCAAGGATCGTTACCAAATAAATTAAAGTACTCCTGGTTTCAATTTTTGACCAGTGTGGATTTCACACCTCTTTGTAGTTTAAGATCGTAATTATGAGAAGCTTGGCTACCGTTAACTCGTTTGATAGGCTCCAGTTTGTTTTTGACTGGCAACGCGTAAGGATCGATACCAAATGAATCGCATTACTCCCGTTTTCAATTAATGACCGAAACGGATTTTGCACCATTTTGATGGTTTAGATTATAATTCTGAGAAGCTTGGCTACTGATAATTCATTTGAGAGGTGGGATCATTTTAATGAGTTTCTTTTCATCTGACAACATTCAAGGATTGTTTCCGAATAAATTGTTATACTCCCAGTTTTAATATTTGACCGGTAGGGATTTCACTCCTCTCCAATTGTTTAGATAACAATTATGAGAAGATTGGCTACCGGTAAATTGTTAGAGTGATTGGATCACGGTTAAGAGTTCATTTTTGACAAACTACATGCAATGATAGCTACCAAATGAACCGTAATAATCCCTGTTTCAATTTATGACTGAAACATATTTTGCACCTCTCCGATTGTTTATATCACAATTTTAAGAAGCATAGCTACTAAAAACTCATTTGAGAGGTTGGATCGTTTTTAAGAGTTTCATTTCAACAGACAACATTCTTAGATTGTTTCCAAATAAAGCGCTATAATCCCAATTTTAATTTTTGACTGGTAAGGATTTTACACCTCTCCAATTGTTTAGATCAAAATTATGAGAAGCTTGGCTACCTGTAACTCATTTGATGAGAGCAGGGATCACGGTTAAGAGTTTCTTTTTGACCGACTACACGCAAGGATAACTACCAAATGAATCACAATACCCTCGATTTCAATTTATGACCCAAACCAATTTCGCACCTCTCCGATGGCTTAGATCACAATTCCAGGAAGTTTGGCTACCGATAACTCATTTTAGAGGTTGGATAATTGTTAATAGTTTCTTTTTGGCTGATAATACGTAGGGATTGTGACAAAAGGATTCGCAATACTCCCGGTTTCAATTTTTGACCGGTATGGATATTAAATCACTCCGATGGTTTAAATCATAATTTTGAGAAGCTTGTTTACCTACAACTCTCTTTAGAAGTTGGATAAATTTAAAAAGTTTCTATTCCTTAGACAACATTTTAGGATTATTACCAAATGAATTGCAATACTCCTGGTTGCAATTTTTGACTAGTATGAATTTCACACCTCTCTATTGCTTTAGATTGTAATTTTGAATAGCTTGGCTACCGGCAACTCGTATGAGTGGCGGGTTCATTTTTTAGAGTTTCTTTTTGATCGACAATATTCAAGGATTGTTACCAAAGGAATCGCAATACTCCCAGTTTGACTTTTTTACTGGTACGGATTTCACTCCTCTTCTATGGTATAGATCGCAATTATGAGAAGCTTTGTTACCGGTTACCAAAAACTCATTTGGGAGGTTGTATCGCGGTTAAGAGTTTATTTGTGACCGAAAGCATGGGAGGATAGCTGCCAGATTAGTTTTTTTTTTTTGAAAGGTAAACTGGGGCTGAAAGCAGACCCCCCTGCTCTATAGATTAACAGAATATACAAAAGTGAGCTCCCAATGTGGAGAAGCTCAAAAAGAAAAATACATAGAAGTAAAAGCTAAAAAACAAAAAACCTACAAACTCCAAAAGACAACAGTTTTAATTTATAACCGAAATTAGTCGCAATACTCCCAGTTTTAATTTTTAACCGAAACTGATTTCGTACCTCTCCGATGGTTTATATCACAATTCTAAGAAGCTTGGCTACCAATAACTCGTTTGAGAGGTTGGATCATTTTTATGAGTTTCTTTTTGATCGACAACATTCTAGTATTGTTGCCAAAGGAATCGCAATACTCCCCGTTTTAATTTTTGATTAGTGCGGATTTCGCACCTCCCCGATTGTTTAGATTATAATTATGGGAAGCTTGGCTACCGGTAACTCGTTAGAGAGCTTGGAACGCGGTCAATAGTTTCTTTTCGACCGACTACACACAAAGATAGCTACCAAATGAATCGCAATACTTCTAGTCTTAATTTATGAATGAAATGGATTTTGCACTTCTCCGATGGTTTAGATCACAATTCTGAGAAGCTTGGCTACCGGTAACTCATTTTAGAGGTTGGATCACGGTTAAGAGTTTCTATTCGGCCGACTATTCACAAGTATTATGACCAAATGAATCGCAATACTCCCAGTTTCAATATTTGACCGGTATGGATTTCAAATCTCTTCGATGGTTTAGATCATAATTTTGAGATGCTTGGCTTACAACTCGTTTGAGAGGTTGGATAATTTTGAAGTATTTCTATTCGACCGACAACATTCTGGGATTATTACCAAATGAATCGCAATTATCTCGGATTCAATTTTTGGCCAGTATGGATTTCACACCTTTGTGTTGCTTTAGATTGTAATTTTGAGAACCTTGGCTACCGGTAACTCGTTTGAGAGGCTGGTTCATTTTTAAAAGTTTCTTTTTGATTTACAATATTCCAGGATTGTTACCAAATGAATCCCAATACTCTTGGTTTCAAATTGTGACCAGTGCAAATTTCACACCTCTTTGTTGTTTTAGATCTTAATTTAGAGAAGATTGGCTACTGGCAGCTCGTTTAAGAGGCTGGTTCATTTTTAAGGGTTTCTTTTTTATTGACAACATTCTTGGATTGTTACGAAATGAATCACAACACTTCAATTTTAATTTTTCACCGGTACAGATTTCGCTCCTCTCCTATGGTTTAGATCACAACTATAAGAATCTTGGCTATCGGCAACCCGTTTATGAGGATGGATCACGGTTAAGAGCTTCCTTTCGATAGACAACACGCAAGGATAGCTCCCAAATGAATCGCAATACTCCCGGTTTCAATTTATGACCAAAACAGATTTTGCACCTCTCCGATGGTTTAGATCTCAATTTTGAGATACTTGGCTGCCGACAACTCGTTTGTGAGATTGGATCGCTTTTATGAGTTTCTTTTCGATCGACAACATTCCAGTATTGTTGCCAAATGAATCGCAATATTTCAGCTTCAAGTTTTGACCGGTTCAGATTTCGTACCTCTCCGATTATTTAGATCACAATTATGAGAAGCTTGGCTACCGGTGACTCGTTTGAGAGCTGGATCTCGGTTAAGAGGTTCTTTTCGGCCGACTACTCCCAAGGATAACTACCAAATGAATCTCCATACTCCCGATTTCAATTAATGAATGAAAATGATTTTGTAGCTCTCCGGTGGTTTAGATCACAATTCAGAGAAGCTTGGCTATCGGAAACTCATTTTAGAGGATAGATCACAGTTAAGAGTTTCTTTTTGCCAACTATACACAAGTATTGTGACCAAACGAATAGCAATACTCCCAGTTTCAATTTTTGACCGGTATGGATTTCAAATCTCTCCGATGGATTAGATCATAATTCAGAGAATCTTGGCTACCTACAACTCGTTTGAGAGGTTGGATAATTTTAAAGAGTTTCTATTCGACCGACAACATTTTGGGATTATAGCCAAATGAATCGCAATACTCCTGGTTTCTATTTTTGACCAGTATGGATTTCACACCTCTGTTGCTTTAGATCTATATTTGATGAAGCTTGGCTATCGAAAACTCGTATGAGAGGCTGGTTTGCATTTAAGAGTTTCTTTTTGATCAACAATATTCAAGGATTGTTACCAAATGAATCGCAATACTCTCGATTTAAATTTTTTACTGGTATGAATTTCGTACTTCGCCGATGCTTTAGATCGTAATTTTGTGAAGTTTGGCAACCGACAACTCATTTGAGAGTCTGGTTCGCTTTTAGGAGTTTCTTTTGGATCGACAACATTCTAGGATTGTTACCAAATGAATTACAATACTCCCAATTTTATTTTTTGGCCAGTACGGATTTCACTCCTTTTCTATGGTAAAGATCTCAATTGCGAGATTCTTGGTTACCGTCAACTCATTTGGGAGGTTGTATCACGACAAAGAGTTTCTTTTTGGTCGACTATTCTCAAGTACTATGAAAAAGTGAATCACAATACTCCCGGTTACAATTTTTGACAGGTATGGATTTTAAATCTCTCTGTTGGTATATATCATAATTTTGTGAAGCCTTGGATTCCTACAACTCGTTTGAGAGGTTGGATAATTTTTAAGTGTATCTATTCGACCGATAACATTCTAGGATTATTAGCAAGTGAATCGCAATACTCCCGGTTTCAATTTTTGACCAGTACGGATTTCACACCTCCTAATGTTTTAGATTTTAATTTTGAGAAGCTTGGTTACTGGCAACTCGTTTGAGAGGCTGGTTAATTTTTAAGATTTTTATTTTGATTGACAACATTCATGGATTATTACCAAATGAATCGCAATAATCTTGATTTCAAATTTTGGCCAGTACGAATTTCACACCTCTTTGTTATTTTAGATCGCAAATTTGAGAAGCTTGGCTACTGGCAACTTTTTTGAGAGGATAGTTCATTTTAAATACTTTCTTTTTTATCGATAACATTCTAGGATTTTTACCAAATGAATCGCAATACTCCCAGTTTTAATTTTTTATCGGTGCGGATTTCGCTCCTCTTCTATGGTGATCACAATTATGAGAAGCTTGGCTACCGGCAACTCGTTTGAGAGGTTGGATCACGGTTAAGAGTTTCTTTTCGATAGACCACACGCAAGGATAGCTACCAAATGAATCGCAATACGCTCAATTTCAATTTATGGCTGAAACGGATTGCACATCTTCGATGGTTTAAATCACAATTTTGAGAAGCCTTGTTACCGATAACTCGTTTGAGAGGTTGAATCATTTTAATGAGATTCTTTTCGACCGACATCATTCTAGTATTGTTGCCAAATTAATCTCAATTCTCCCAGTTTTAGGTTTTGACCGGTTCGGATTTCGCACCTCTCCAATAATATAGATCACAATTTCAAGAAGCTTGGCGGCCGACAACTTGTTTGTGAGCTTGGATCTCGGTTAAGAGTTTCTTTTAGACCGACTACATGCAAGTATAGCTACCAAAGGAATCGCAATACTCCCGGTTTAAATTAATGACCAAAATAGATTTTGCAGCTCTCCGATGGTTTAGATCATAATTCAGAGAAGCTTTTCTACCAGAAGCTCATTTTAGAAATTTGATTACGGTTAAGAGTTTCATTGCGCCGACTATACACAAGATTGTGACCAAACGAATAGCAATATTCCTGGTTTCAATTTTTGACTGGTACGGATTTCTAATCTCTCTTATGGTTTAGATCATAATTCTGAGAACCTACAACTCTTTTGAGAGGTTTGATAATTTGAAAGAGTTTTTATTCGACTGACAATATTCTAGGATTATTACCAAATGAATCGTAATACTCCTGGTTTTAATTTTTCACCAGTACGGATTTCACACCTCTCTGTTGCTTTGGATTATAATTTTGAGTACGGATACCGGTAACTCGTTTGAGAGGCTGGTCTGTTTTTAAGAGTTTTTTTCTGGTCGACAATATTCAAGGATTGTTACCAAATGAATCACAATACTTCCGGCTTAAATTTTTTACTGGTACGGATTTCGTACCTCTCCGATGCTTTAGATCGCAATTTTGAGATGCTTGGCTACCGGGAACTCATTTGTGAGTCTGGTTCACTTTTAGGAGTTTGTTTTTGATCGACAACATTCTAGGATTGTTGCCAAATAAATTGCAATACTCCTAATTTTAATTTTTGACCGGTACGGATTTCACTCCTCTTCTATGGTATAAATCACAATTATGAGAAACTTTGTTACAGGTAACTCATTTGGGAGGTTGTATCACGGTTAAAAGTTTATTTTCGAGCAACAAGATGCAAGGATTGCTGCCAAATAAATCATAATACTCGCAGTTTCAATTTATGACCAAAACAGATTTCGCACCTCCCTGATGGTTTAGATCACAATTCAGAGAAGCCTGGCTGCTGACTAGTCGTTTGTGAGGTTGGATCGTTTTTATGAGTTTCTTTTCGGCCGACAATATTCTAGTATTGTTGCCAAATGAATCGTAATACTCCCAATTTTATTTTTTGACCGGTACGAATTTCACAACTCTCCGATTGTTTAGATTACAATTATGAGAAGCTTGGCTATTGGCAACTCGTTTGAAAGCTTGGATCATGGTCAAGAGTTTCTTTTCGATCGGCTACATGCAAGGATAGCTACCAAATGAATCGTAATACTTCCGGTTTCAATTTATGAAAGAAACGGATTTTGCACTTCTCCGATGGTTTAGATCTCAATTCTGCGAAGCTTGGCTACTGGTAATTCATTTTAGAGGTTGGATCATGGTTAAGATTATCTTTCCGGCCGACTATTCCCAAGTATTTTGACCAAATGAATCGCAATACTCCCAGTTTCAATTTTAGACCCGTATGGATTTTAAATCTCTCCGACGGTTTAGATCATAATTTTGAGAAGCTTGGGCAAGCTACAAATCGTTTGAGAGGTTGGATAATTTTTAAGCGTATCTATTCAACTGATAAAATTCTAGGATTATTACCAAATGAATCGCAATACTCCCGGTTTAAATTTTTGAGCACTACGGATTTCGCACCTCTCGGATGGTTTAGATCACATTTCAGAAAAGCCTGGCTACCGATAACTCGTTTGTGAGGTTGAATCATTTTTATGAGTTTCTTTTTGGCCGACTACATTCTAGTGTTGTTGCCAAATGAATCGCAATCCTCCCAGATTTAAGTTTTGACCGATTTGGATTTCGTACCTCTCCGATTATTTAGATCACAATTAAGAGAAACTTGGCTACCGACATCGCGTTTGAGAGCTTGGATCTCGGTTAAGTGTTTTTTTTTCGACCGACTACTCGTAAGGATAACTACCATATGAATCGCAATACTCCCGGTTTCAATTAATGATTGAAACATTTTTCGCAACTCTCCGATGGTTTATATCACAATTCAATTGAAACTCATTTTAGAGGTTGGATCACGGTTAAAAGCTTCTTTTCGCCGACTATACACAAGTATTGTGACCAAGCGAATAGCAAAACTCCTGGTTTC
The DNA here is from genome assembly GCA_014058105.1 of Kingdonia uniflora. Lineage (NCBI taxonomy): Eukaryota > Viridiplantae > Streptophyta > Magnoliopsida > Ranunculales > Circaeasteraceae > Kingdonia > Kingdonia uniflora. The sequence continues at coordinate 2,923,258 of JACGCM010000140.1, read as the reverse complement.
AATTTTTGACCAGTACGGATTTCAAATCTATCCGATGGTTTAGATCATAATTCTGGGAAGGTTGGCTACCTACGACACATTTGAGAAGTTGGATAATTTTAAAGAGTTTCTACTCGACTGACAACATTCTAGTATTATTACCAAATGAATCGCAAAACTTCTTGTATCTATTTTTGACCAGTACGGATTTCACACCTCTCTGTTGCATTAGATTGTAATTTGGAGAAGCTTGGCTACCGGCAACTCGTTTGAGAGGCTGGTTCGTATTTAATATTTTCTTTTTGATCGATAATATTCAAGGACTTTTACCAAATGAATCGCAATACTCCCGGTTTGAATTTTTTACTAGTACCGATTTCGTACCTCTCCAATGCTTTTGATTGCAATTTTGAGAAGCTTGGCTACCGATAACTCATTTGAGAGTCTGGTTCGCTTTTAGGAGTTTCTTTTAGATCAACAACATTCTAGGATTGTTTCCAAATGAATCGCAATACTCCCAATTTTCATTTTTTACCGGTAAGGATTTAACTCCTCTTATATGGTATAGATAACAATTATGAGAAGCTTGGTTACTTGCAACTTATTTGGGAGGCTGTATCACGGTTAAGAGTTTATTTTTGACCGACAACATGCAAGGATAGCTACCAACTCATAATTCTGAGAAGCTTGATTGTCGGTAACTCATTTTAGAGGTTAGATCCGGTTAAGTGTTTTATTTCGGCCAACTATACTCAAGTATTATGACCAAATGAATCGCAATAATCCCGGTTTCAATTTTAGACCGGTATGGATTTCAAATCTCTCCGATGGTTTAGGTCATAATTTTGATAAGCTTGGCTACCTACAACTCGTTTGAGAGGTTGGATATTTTTTAATTGTTTCTACTCGACCGACAACATTCTAGGATTATTAACAAATGAATCGCAACACTCCAAGTTTGAATTTTTGACCAGTATGGATTTTACCCCTCTTTGTTACTTTAGATTGAAATTTTGAGAAGCTTTGCTACTGGCAACTCATTTGAGAGTCTGGTTCGCTTTTAGGAGTTTCTTTTTGATCAACAACATTTTAGGATTGTTTCCAAATGAATTGCAATACATCCAATTTTAATTTTTGGTCGGTATGGATTTCCCTCCTATTCTATGTTATAGATCATAATTATGAAAAGCTTGGTTACCGACAACTCATTTGAGGGGTTGCATCACGGTTAAGAGTTTGTTTTTGACCGACAATATGCAAGGATAGCTACAAAATGAATCGCAATTCTCCCTTCTTCAATTTATGATAAAAATAGATTTTGCACCTCTCTGATGGTTTAGATCACAATTCAAAGAAGTTTGGCTACCGACAACTCGTTTGAGAGATTGGATCATTTTTATGAGTTTCTTTTTGGCCAACAGCATTCTAGTATTATTTCCAAATGAACTGCAATACTCCCAATTTTAATTTTAGACCGGTACGCATTTCGCACCTCTCCGATTGTTTAGATCACAATTATGAGAAACTTGGCTACCGGCAACTCATTTGAGAGCTTTGATCACGGTCAAGAGTTTCTTTTCGATCAACTATACACAAAGATAACTACCAAATGAATCGCAATACTTCCGGTTTCAATTTATGAACGAAACGGATTTTACACCACTCTGATGGTTTAGATCACAATACTGAGAAGCTGGCTACCGGCAACTCGTTTGATAGGTTAGATCATTTTTTTGAGATTCTTTTCGAACTACAAAATTCTAATATTGTTGCAAAATGAATCGCAATACTCCCAGTTTTAATTTTTGATCGGTACGGATTTCGCGCCTCTCCGATTGTTTAGATCACAATTATGTGAAGCTTGGCTACCGGCAACTCGTGTGAGAGCTTGGATCACGGTTAAGAGTTTCTTTTCGACCGACTGTATGCAATGATAGCCACCAAATGAATCGCAATACTTTCAGCTTCAATTTTTGAATGAAACGAATTCTGCACCTTTCTAATGGTTTAGATCTCAATTTTGAGAAGCTTGGTTACCGGTAACTCATTTTAGAGGTTGGATCACGGTTAAGAGTTTTTTTTCAGCTGAATATTCACAAGTATTATAACCAAAAGAATCGCAATACTCCCGGTTTTAATTTTTGACCGGTATGGATTTCAAATCTCTCCGATGGTTTAGATCATAATTTTGAGAAGCTGTGGTACCTTCAACTCGTTTGAGAGGTTTAATAATTTTTAAGTTTTTCAATTCGACCAAAAACATTCTAGGATTATTACCAAATGAATCACAATACTAACAGTTTTAATTTTTGACCAGTGCGTATTTCACACCTCTTTGTTTTATTACATCGTAATTTTGAGAAGCTTGGTTACTGACAACTCGTTTGATAAGTTGGTTCATTTTTTAGAGGCTTTTTTCAATAGACAACTCGCAAGGATAGCATGAATCGCAATACTCCCGGTTTTAATTTATGACCGAAACAGATTTCGCACCTCTCCGATGGTTTAGATCGCAATTCTGAGAAGCCTGGCTACCGATAACTCGTTAGAGAGGTTGAATCATCTTTACGAGTTTCTTTTCTATCGACAACATTCTAGTATTGTTGGCAAATGAATCGCAATACTCCCAGTTTTAAGTTTTAACCGGTGCAGATCACAATTATGGGAAGCTTGGCTACCGGGAACTCGTTTGGGAGCTTGGATCTCGGTTAAGAATTTTTTTTTGATCGACTACACGCAAGGATAGCTACCAAATGAATAACATTATTCTCGGTTTCAATTAATGACGAAAACGGATTTCACAGCTTTCCGATGGTTTAAATCACAATTCAGGGAAGCTTGGCTATTAAAAAATCATTTTAGAGGTTGGATCATGGTTAAGAGTTTCTTTTCGCCGACAATACACAAGTATTGTGAAAAATCGAATAGCAATACTCCCAGTTTCAATTTTTGACCAGTACGGATTTCAAATCTCTCCGAGGGTTTAGATCATAATTCTGGGAAGTATGTCAACCTACAACTCGCTTGAGAGGTTGGATAATTTTAATGAGTTTCTATTTGACAGACAATATTCTAGGATTATTACCAAATGAATTGCAATACTCCCGGTTTCCATTTTTGACTATTACGGATTTCACACCTCTCTGTTGCTTTAGATTGTAATATGAAGAAGCTTGGTTACCGGCAACATGTTTGGGTGGCTGGTTCGTTTTTAAGAGTTTCTTTTTGATCGGCAATATTCAGGGATTATTACCACATGAATCGCAATAATCCCGGTTTAAATTTATGGCTGACACGGATTTCGTACCTCTTTGATGCTTAAGATCGCAATTTTGAGAAGCTCGGCTACCGACTACTCATTTGGGAGTCTACTTCGCCTTTAAGAGTTTCTTTTTTATTAACAACATTCTAGGATTGTTACCAAATGAATCACAATACTCCTAATTTTAATTTTAGACCGGTGCGGATTTTACTCCTCTTCTATGGTATTGATCACAATTATGAGAAGCATGGTTACCCGGTAACTCATTTGGGAGGTTGTATCACGGTTAAGAGTTTATTTTCGAGCGGCAATATGCAAGGATTGCTGCCAACTGAATCATAATACTCCTAGTTTTAATTTATGACCGAAACAGATTTCGCACCTCTCCGATGGTTTAGATCACAATTCTGAGAAGCTTGGCTACCAACAAGTCGTTTGTGACGTTGGATCATTTTAATGAGTTTCTTTTTGACTGACAACATTCAAGTATTGTTTCCAAATGAATCGCAATACTCCCAGTTTTAATTTTTGACCAGTACGGATTTTGCACCTCTCCGATTATTTAGATCACAATTTTGAGAAACTTGGCTACCGGAATCTCGTTTAAGAGCTTGGATCATGGTCAAGAGTATCTTTTTGACTGACTACGCGCAAGGATTGCTACCAAATGAATCACAATACTTTCGGTTTCAATTTATCAACGAAATGGATTTCGCATCTCTCCGAGGGTTTAGATCATAATTCTGAGAAACTTGGCTGCCGGTAACTCATTTTAGAGGTTGGATCACGGTTAACTATTTCTTTTCGGCCTACAATTCACAAGTATTATGACCTAATGAATGACAATACTCCCAGTTTCAATTTTTGGCCTGTATGGATTTCAAATCTCTCCGATGGTTTAGATCATAATTTTGAGAAGCTTGGCAACCTACAACTCGCTTTAGAGGTTGGATAATTTTTAATTGTTTCTAATCGACCGATAACATTCTTGGATTATTACCAAATGAATCACAATACTCCCAGTTTCAATTTTTGACCAGTACGGATTTCACACCTCTCTGTTGCTTTAGACTGTAATTTTGCGAAGCTTGGCTACCTGCAACTCGTTTGAGAGACTGGTTCATTTTTAAAAGATTATTTTTGATTGACAACATTCTAGGATTGTTACCAAATGAATCGCAATACTCCTGGTTTCTAATTTTTGCCAGTGTGGATTTCACACCTCTCTGGTGCTTTAGATTGTAATTTTTAGATGCTTGGTGACCGACAACACGTTTGAGAGGTTGGTTCATTTTTAAGAGTTTCTTTTTGATCGTTAATATTTTAGGATTGTTACCAAATGAATTGCAATACTCCCTGTTATAATTTTTGACCGATATGGATTTCAAATCTCTCCGATGGTTTAGATCATAATTTTGAAAAGCTTGGCTTCCTACGACTCGTTTTAGTGGTTGAATAATTTTAAATTGTTTCTATTCGACCGACAACATTCTAGGATTATTACCAAATGAATCGCAATACTGCCAATTTTAATTTTTGACCAGTACAGATTTCATACCTCAATGTTATTTTAGATTGCAATTTGGAGAAGCTTGGCTACCGCCAACTCGTTTGAGAGGCTGGTTCGTATTTAAAAGTTTCTTTTTGATCGACAATATTAAAGGATTATTACAAAATGAATCGCAATACTCCAATTTTGAATTTTTTACTGTTACGGAATTTGTACCTCTCAGATGCTATAGATCACAATTTTGAGAAGCTTTGATACCGGCAACTCTTTTGAGAGTCTGGTTCACTTTTAGGAGTTTGTTTTTTATTGACAGCATTCTAGGATTGTTACAAAATCAATTGCAATTCTCCCAATTTAAATTTTGGACCGGTACGGATTTTAGTCCTCTTTTATGGTATAGATCTCAATTATGAGATGCTTGGTTACCGGCAACTCATTTGGGAGGTTGTATTATGGTTAAAAGTATCTTTTCGATAGACAAAACCCAAGGATAGCTACCAAATGAATCGCAATACTCCCAGTTTCAATTTATGACCGAAATAGATTTTGCACCTCTCCGATGGTTTAGATCAAAATTTTGAGAAGCTTGGCTACCGACAACTCGTTTGAGAGGTTAGATCGTTTTTATGAGTTTTATTTCGACCTTCAACATTCTAGTATTGTTGCCAAATGAATCGTAATACTCCTAGCTTTAATTTTTGTCCGGTACGGATCTCTTACCTCTTCGATTGTTTAGATCACAATTATGAGAAGCTTGGCTACCGATAATGCGTTTGAGAGTTTGGATCACGGTCAAGAGTTTCTTTTCGACCGACTACACACAAGGATGGCTACCAAATGAATCACAATACTTCTGGTTTCAATTTATGAACGAAATTAATTTTACACCTCTCCGATGGTTTAGATCGCAATTCTGAGAAGCTTTGCTACTGGTAACTCATTTTAGAGGTTGTATCATGGTTAAGAGTTTCTTTTCAGCCGACTATTCACAAGTATTGTGACGAAATAAATCACAATCTATTGGTTTCAATTGTTGACCGGTATGGATTTCAAATCTCTTCGATGGTTTAGATCATAATTTTGAGATGCTTGGCTACCTACAACTCGTTTGAGAGGTTGGATAATTTTTAAATATTTTTATTCGACCGACAACATACTTGGATTATTACCAAATAAATTGCAATACTCCCAGTTTCAATTTTTGACCAGTACGGATTTCACACCTCTTTGTTGCTTTAGATTATAATTTTGAGAAGCTTGGCTACCAGCCACTTGTTTCAGAGGCTGGTTCAGTTTTAAAAGTTTCTTTTTGATTGACAACATTCAAAGATTGTTACCAAATGAATCGCAATATTCCTAGTTTCAAATTTTGACCAGAGTAGATTTTATACCTCTTATTTGTTTTATATCATAATTTTGGGAAGCTTGGCTACTAGAAACTCGTCTGAGATGCTGGTTCATTTTTAAGAGTATCTGTCTGATCGACAACATTCTCGCATTGTTGCCAAATGAATCACAATACTTCCAATTTTAAGCTTTAACCAGAGTAGATTTTGCGCCTCTCCGATTATATAGATAAGAATTATGGGAAGCTTGGCAACCGGCAACTCCTTTCAGAGCTTGAATCTCGGTTAATTTTTTTTTTTCGGCCTACTAAATGCCGGGATAGCTATAAAATTAATAACAATACTCCCAGTTTCAATTAATGACCGAAACGGATTTCGTAGCTCTCCGAAGGCTTAGAACACAATTCAGAGATGTTTGGCTATCGAAAACTCATTTTAGAGGTTGGATCACGGTTATGAGTTCCTTTTCGCCGACAATACACAAGTATTATGACCAAACGAATAGCAATACTCTCAGTTTCAATTTTTGACTTGTACGGATTTCAAATCTCTCTGATGGTTTAGATCATAATTCTGAGAAGCTTGGCTACCTACAACTCGTTTGAGAGGTTGGGTAAATTTAAAGAGTTTCTATTCCACCGACAACATTCTAGGATTATTTCAAAATTATTCGCAATACTCCCAGTTTTAATTTTTGACCAACACGGATTTCACACCTCTCTGTTGTTTTAGATGCAATTTGGAGAAGCTTGGCTACCGCCAACTCATTTGAGAGGCTGGTTCGTATTTAAAAGTTTCTTTTTGATCGACAATATTCCAGGATTATTACCAAATGAATCGAAATAATCCCATTTTTAATTTTTTACTGGTACGGATTTTGTACCTCTTCGATGCTATAGATCACAATTTTGAGATGCTTTGCTACCGGTAACTCATTTGAAAGTCAGGTACACTTTTAGAAGTTTGTTTTTTATCGACAATATTCTAAGATTGTTACCAAATGAATCGCAATTCTTCCAATTTAAATTTTGGACCGGTACGGATTTCACTCCTATTCTGTGGTATAGATCTCAATTATGAGAAGCTTGGCTACCGGCAACTCGTTTGAGAGCTTGGATTACAGTAAAGAGTTTCTTTTCTACCGACTACACGCAAGGATAGCTACCAAATGAATCGCAATACTTCCGTTTTCAATTTATGAACAAAATGGATTTTGAACCTCTTCGATGGTTTGGATCTCAATTTAGAAAAGCTTGGCTACCGGTAATTCATTTTAGAGGTTTGATAACGGTTAAGAGTTTCTTTTCGGCCGACTATTCATAAGTATTATGACCAAGTGAATCGCAATACTCCTGGTTACAATTTTCTACTGGTATGGATTTTAAATCTCTCCGGTGGTTTAGATCACAATTTTGAGATGCTTGGCTACCTACAACTCGTTTGAGAGGTTGGATAATTTTGAACTGTTTCTATTCGACCGACACCATTCTAGGATTATTACCAATTGAATCGCAATACTTCCAGTTTCAATTTTTAACTAGTACGGATTTCACACCTCTCTGTTGCTTTAGATTATTTTTTTGTGAAGCTTTGCTACCGGCAACTCGTTTGAGAGGCTAGTTCATTTTTAAGAGTTTCTTAATAATTAAAAACATTCTAGGATTGTTACCAAATGAATCACAATATTCATCGTTTCAAATTTTTCACAGGGAGGATTTTACACCTCATTGTTATTTTAGATCGTAATTTTGAGAAGCATGATTGCTGGTAACTTGTTTGAGAGGCTGGTTCATTTTTTAGAGTTTCTTTTCGACCGACAACATTCTTGTATTATTGCCAAATGAATCACAATACTCATGTTTTATGTTATAAGCGGTGCGGATTTCGCACCTCTCCGAATATTTAGATCACAATTATGGGAAGCTTGGCTATCGGCAACTCATTTGAGAGCTTGGATCTCGGTTAAGAGTTTTTTTCGACCGACTATACGCAAGGATAGCTACCAAATGAATAGGAATACACCAATTTCAATTAATGACCGAAACAGATTTCCCAGCTCTCCGATGGTTTAGATCACAATTCAGAGAAGCTTGGCTATCGGAAATTCATTTTAGAGGTTGGATTACGGTTAAGAGTTTCTTTTGGCCGACTATACACAAGTATTGTGACCAAACGAATTACAATACTCCCAGTTTCAATTTTTGGCGGCACGGATTTCACACCTCTCTGTGACTTTAGATTGTAATTTTTTAGATGCATGGCTACCGACAACTCGTTTGCGAGGCAGGTTAATTTTTAAGAGTTTCTTTTTGATTCACAAGATTCTAGGATTGTTACCAAATGAATTGCAATACTCCTGGTTTCATATTTTGGCCAGTGCGGATTTCACACCTTTCTATTACTTTAGATTGTAATTTTGAGAAACTTAGCTACCGACAACACGTTTCAGAGGCTGGTTCTTTTTTAAGAGTTTCTTTTTAATCGATAACATTCTAGGATTGTTACCAATTGAATCGTAATACTCCCAGTTTTAATTTTTGACTGGTATAGATTTCTAATCTCTCCGACTGTTTAGATCATACTTCTGAGAAGCTTGACTAGGTTGGATAATTTTAAAGAGTTTCTATTCGACCGACAACATTCTAAGATTATTACCAAATGAATCGCAATACTCTCGATATCTATTTTTGACCAGTACGGATTTCATACCTCTCTGTAGCTTTTAGATTGCAATTTGTTGAAGCTTAGCTACCTCCAACTCATTTGAAAGGCTAGTTTGTATTAAGAGTTTCTTTTTGATCGACAATATTCATGGATTGCTACCAAATGAATCGCAATACTCCCGGCATGAATTTTTTAATGGTACAGATTTTGAACCTCTCCGATACTTTATATTACAATTTTGAGAAGCTTGGCTACTGGATACTCATTTAAGAGACTGGTTCGCTTTTAGGAGTTTGTTTTTGATCGATAACATTCTAGGATTGTTACAAAATCAATCGCAATACTACAAATTTTAATTTTTGATCGGTACGGATTTCACTCCTCTTCTATGGTATAGATCACAATTATGAGATGCTTGGTTACCGGTTATTCATTTGGGAGGTTGTATCATGGATAAAAGTTTATTTTCGACCGACAACATACAAGGATAGCTACGAAATGAATCGCAATACTTCCAGTTCAAATTTATGACGGAGGCAGATTTCGCACCTCTCCGATGGTTTAGAGAACAATTCTGAGAAGCTTGGCTACCGACAACTCGTTTGAGAGGTTGGATCATTTTCATGAGTTTTTCTTCGACCTACAACATTCTAGTATTGCTGCCAAATGAATCGCAATACTCTCAGTTTTAATTTTTGCCCGGCACGGATTTTGCAGCACTCCGATTGTTTAGATCACAATTATGAGAAGCTTGGCTTCCGGCAACTCATTTGAGAGCTTGGATTACGGTCAAGAGTTTCTTTTTGACCTACTACACGTAAGGATAGCTTTCAAATGAATCGCAATACTTTCGATTTCAATTTATGAACGAAACGGATTTTGCACCTCTCCGATGGCTTAGATAACAATTCTGAGAGGCTTGGCTACCTGTAAATCATTTTAGAGGTTGGATCACGGTGAAGAGCTTCTTTTCGGCCGACTAATCACAAGTATTGTGACCAAATGAATTGCAATACTCTCGGTTCCAATTTTTGACCAGTATGGATTTCAAATCTATCCGATGGTTTAGATCATAATTTTGAGAAGCTTGGCTACTTACAGCTTGTTTGAGTGGTTGGATAATTTTTAAGCCTATCTATTCGGCCGACAAAATTCAAGGATTATTTCCAAATGAATTGCAATACTCCCGGCTTTAATTTTTGACCAGTACAGATTTCACACCTCTTTGCTGCTTTTGATTGTAATTTTTAGAAGCTTGGCTACCGGCAACTCGTTTTATAAGCAGGTTCATTTTTAAGAGTTTCTTATTGATTGATAACATTCTAGGATTATTTCCAAATGAATCGCAATACTCCAAGTTTCAAATTTTGGCCAGTGCGGATTTTACACCTCTCAGGTGCTTTAGATTATAATTTTGAGAAGCCTTGCAGTAGACAGTAGGTTTGAGAGGCTGGTTCATTTTTATGAGTTTCTTTTAGATCGACAACATTCTTGGATTGTTACCAAATGAATCGCAATACTCCCAGTACGGATTTCACACCTCTCTGTTTCTTTAGATTGCAATTTGGAGAAGCTTGGCTATCAGAAACTCATTTTAGTGGTTGGATCGCGGTTATGAGATTCTTTTCGCCGACTAAAAACAAGTATTGCGACCAAACGAATGACAATACTCCCGGTTTCAATTTTTGACTTGTACGGATTTCAAATCTCTCCGATGGTCTAGATCATAATTCTGAGAAGCTTGGCAGCCTACAACTCGTTTGAGATGTTGGGAAATTTTAAAGAGCTTCTATACGATCGACAACATTCTATGATTATTACCAAATGAATCGCAATACTCCCGGTATCTATTTTTGACCAGTACGGATTTCACACCTCTCAGTTTCTTTAGATTGCAATTTGGAGAAGCTTGGTTACCGCCAAATCGCTTGAGAGGCAGGTTTGTAATTAAGAGTTTCTTTTTGATTGACGATATTCAAGGATTGTTACCAAATGAATCGCAATTTCAATTTTTGAACGGCAACATGCAAGGATTGCAACCAAATGAATCGTAATACTCCCAGCTTTAATTTATGACCGAAATAGATTTCACACCTCTCTAATGGTTTAGATCACAATTCTGATAAACTTGGCTACCGACAACTCGATTGAGAGGTTGGATCATTTTTATGAGTTTCTTTTCGGCCTACATCATTCTAGTATTGTTGCCAAATGAATCACAATACTCCTAGTTTTACTTTTTGCCCAGTACGGATTTCGCACCTCTCTGATTGTTTAGATCTTAATTATGAGAAGCTTGGTTTTTGGCAACTCGTTTGAGAGCTAGGATTTCGGTCAAGAGTTTCCTTTTGACCGACTACACGCAAGGATAACTAACAAATGAATCGCAATACTTCCGATTTCAATTTATGAAGGAAAAAGATTTTGCACCTCTCCGATGGTTTAGATCACCATTATGAGATGCTTGGCTACCGATAACTCATTTTAAAGGTTGGATCACGGTTAAGAGTTTCTTTTCGACCGACTATGCAGAAGTATTATGACCAAATGAATCGCAATACTTTAGGTTACAATTTTCTACTGGTATGGATTTTAAATCTTTTCGATGGTTTATATCATAATTCTGAGAAGCTTGGCTTCCTACAACTCGTTTGAGAAGTTGGGTAATTTTGAAGAGTTTCTATTCGACCAACAACATTTTAGGATTATTACCAAATAAATCGCAATACTCCCGGTATCTATTTTTGACCAGTACGGATTTCATACCCCTCTGTTGCTTTAGATTGCAATTTGGAAGCGGCTACCGGCATAACGTTTGGGATGCTGGTTTGTTTATAAGATTTTCATTTTGATCGACAATATTCAGGGATTGTTAACAAATGAATCGCAATAATACCGGTTTGAATTTTTTATTAGTACTGATTTCGTACCTCTCCGATGCTTTAGATCATTATATTGAGAAGCTAGGCTACCGACAACTTGTTTGAGAGGTTGGGTCGTTTTTATAAGTTTCTTTTCAACCGACAACATTCAAGTATTGTTAACAAATGAATCACAATACTCCCAGTTTTAATTTTTGAACAGTTCGGATTTCACACCTCTCCGATTGTTTAGATCACAATTATAAAAAGCTTGGCTACCGGCTTATCACTTGAGAGCTTGGATCACGATCAAGAGTATCTTTTTGACCTACAACACGTAAGGATAGCTACCAAATGAATCGTAATACTTCCGGTTTAAATTTATGAAGGAAACGGATTTTGCACCTCTCCGATGGTTTAGATCATAATACTGAGAAGCTTGGCTACCGGTAACTCATTTAAGAGGTTGGATCACGGTTAAGTGCTTCTTTTCAGACAACTATTCACAAGTACAATGACCAAATGAATCGCAATAATCCCGATATCAATTTTTGATCGATATGAATTTCAAATCTCTTCGATTGTTTAGATCATAATTTTGAGAAGCTTGGCTACTACCTACAACTCATTTGAGAGGTTGGATAATTTGAATGAGTTTCTATTCGACCAACAACATTCTAGGATTATTACCAAATGAATCGCAATACTCTCAGTTTCAATTTTTGACGAGTACGGATTATACACATCTCTGTTACTTTAAATTGTAATTTTGAGAAGCTTGGCAACCGTCAACTCGTTTGAGAGGTTCGTTCATTTTTAAGATTTTTGTTTTGAATGACAACATTCTAGGATAGTAACCAAATGAATCGCAATACTCCAGGTGTCAAATTTTGACCAGTGTGGATTTCACACCTCTTTTTTTTTAGATCAAAATTTTGAGATGCTTGGTTACTCGTTTGAGAGGCTGATTCATTTTGAAAAGTTTCTTTATAATTGACAACATTCTAGGATGGTTACCAAATGAATCGCAATACTCTCAATTTTAATTTTTGACCGGTACGGATTTCGCTCCTCTCCTATGGATTAGATCACAATTATGAGAAGTTTGGCTACCGGTAACTCGTTTGAGATGTTGAATCTCGGTTAAGAGTTTTTTTTTGACAGACAACGCGTAAAGATAGCTATCAAATGAATCACAATATTTTCAGCTTCAATTTATGACCGAAACGGATTTCGTACCACCCCGATGGTTTAGATCTCAATTTTGAGAAGTCTGCCGACCGATAACTCATTTGTGAGGTTGAATCATTTTTATGAGATTCATTTCTATAGGCAACTCGTTTGTGAGGTTGAATCATTTGAGAAGCTTGGCTACCGGAAACTCATTAAAGAGTCTGGTTCACTTTAAGTAGTTTCTTTTTGATCGACAACATTCTAGGATTGTTACCAAATGAATCGCAATACTCCCAATTTTAATTTTTGACCGGTATGGATTTCACTCCTCTTCAAAGGTATAGATCTCAATACTGAGATGCTTGGTTACCGGCTACTCATTTGGGAGGTTGTGTCATGGTTAAGAGTTTATTTTCGACCGACAACATGCAAGGATAGCTACCAAATGAATCGCAATACTCCAAGTTCTAAATTATGACCGGAATAGTTTTCACACCTCTCCGATGGTTTAGAGTTCAATTCTGAGATGAATTGCTACCGAAAACTCATTTGAGAGGTTGGATCGTTTTTATGAGTTTTTTTTCAACCTACAACATTCTAGTATTGTTGCCGAATGAATCGCAATACTCCCTATTTTAAATTTTAACCGGTTTGGATTTCACACCTCTCCGATTATTTAGGTCACAATTATGGGAAGCTTGGCTACTAAAAACTCGCTTGAGTGCTTGGATCTCGGTTAAGAGTTTATTTTCGACCGACTACACGTAAGGATAACTACAAAATGAATAGGATTACTCCCAATTTCAATTAATGACCAAAACGGATTTCGCAGCTCTCCGATGGTTTAGATCACAATTCAGAGAAGCTTGGCTATCGGAAATTCATTTTAGAGGTTGGATTACGGTTAAAAGTTTCTTTTCGTTGACTATACACAAGTATTGCAACCAAACGGATTGCAATACTACCAGTTTCAATTTCTGGCGGTACGGATTTTACACCTCTATGTGACTTTAGATTGTAATTTTGAGATGTGTGGCAACCGGCAGCTCGTTTGAGAGGCAGGTTAATTTTTAAGAGTTTCTTTTTGATTGACAACATTCCAGGATTGTTACCAAATGAATCGCAATACTCCTGGTTTCATATTTAGGCCAGTACGGATTTCACACCTCCCAATTGCTTTAGATTGTAATTTTGGGAAACTTAGCTACCGACAACACGTTTGAGAGGCTGGTTCATTTTTAAGAGTTTCTTTTTAATCGATAACATTCTATGATCGTTACCAAATGAATCGCAATACTCCCAGTTTTAATTTATGACCGCTATGGATTTCAAATATCTCTGAATGTTTAGATCATAATTCTGAGAAGCTTGGCTACCTACAACTAATTTGAGAGGTTGGATAATTTTAAAGAGTTTTTATTCGACCGATAACATTCTAGGATTATTACCAAATGAATCGCAATACTCACGGTATCTATTTTTGACCAGTACAGATTTCATACCTCTTTGTTGCTTTTAGATTGCAATTTAGAGAAGTTTGGCTACCGCCAACTCGTTTGAATGGCTGGTTCGTATTAAGAGTTTCTTTTTTATCAACAATATTCATGAATTGTTACCAAATGAATCGCAATACTCCCGGCATGAATTTTTTAATGGTACCGATTTCGTACCTCTCTGATTCTTTAGATCACAATTTTGAGAAGCTTGGCTACCGGATACTCATTTGAGAGTCTGGTTCGCTTTTAGAAGTTGTTTTTTATCGACAGCATTCTAGGATTGTTACAAAATAAATCGCAATACTCCCAATTTTAATTTTTGACCGGTACGGATTTCACTCCTCTTCTATGGTATAGATTACAATTATGAGATGCTTAATTATCAGCTACTCATTTGAGAGGTTGTATCATGGATAAAAGTTTAATTTCAACCGACAACATGCAAGGATAGCTATGAAATGAATCGCAATACTTCCAGTTCCAATTTATGACTGAAACAGATTTCGCACCTCTCCGATGGTTTAGAGCATATTTCTGAAAAGCTTGGCTACCGACAACCCGTTTGTGAGGTTGGATCATTTTCATGAGTTTTTTTTCGACCTACAACATTCTAGTATTGTTGCCAAATAAATCGCAATACTCCCAGTTTTAATTTTAGACCGGTACAGATTTTGCACCTCTACGATTGCTTAGACCTAAATTATGAGAAGCTTGGCTGCCGGCAAATCGTTTGTGAGCTTGAATCACGGTCAAGAGTTTTTTTTTTGACCGACTACATGCAAAGATAGCTATAAAATGAATCGCAATACTTTCAGTTTCAATTTATGAATGAAACGGATTTTGCACCTCTCCGATGGCATAGGTAACAATTTTGAGAAGCTTGGCTACCGGTAACTCATTTTAGAGGTTGGATCACGGTTAAGAGCTTCATTTTGGCAGACTAATCACAAGTATTATGACAAAATGAATCGCAATACTCTCAGTTTCTTTTTTTGATCAGTATGGATTTCAAATCTATCCGATGGTTTAGATCATAATTTTGAGAATCTTTGCTACTTACAACTTGATTGAGAGGTTGGATAATTTTTAAGTGTAACTATTTGACCGACAAAATTCTAGGATTATTACCAAATAAATCGTAATACTCCCGGTTTTAATTTTTGACCAGTACAGATTTCACACCTATTTGTTGCTTTTGATTGTAATTTTTAGAAGCTTGGCTATCGGCAACTCATTTTAGAGGCAGGTTCATCTTTTAGAGTTTCTTATTGAATGACAACATTCTAGGATTATTTCCAAATTAAATGCAATATTCCTGGTTTCAAATTTCGGGCAGTGCGGATTTCACACCTCACTGGTGCTTTAGATTGTAATTTTGAGAAGCCTTGCTATCGACAACACGTTTGAGAGGCAGGTTCATTTTTATGAGTTTCTTTTAGATCGACAACATTCTTGGTTTGTTACCAAATGAATCGCAATACTCCCAGTTTTAATTTTTGACCAGTACGGATTTCACACCCCTTTGTTGCTTTAGATTGCAATTTGGAGATGCTTGGCTATCAGAAACTCATTTTAGAGGTTGGATCTTTGTTATGAGTTTCTTTTCGCCGACTATACACAAGTATTGTGACCAAACGAATTGCAATACTCCCGATTTCAATTTTTGACTTATACGGATTTTAAATCTCTCCGATGGTTTAGATCATAATTCTGAGAAGCTGCCTACAACTCGCTTGAGATGTAATTTTAAAGAGTTTTTATTCGACCGACAACATTCTAGGATTATTACCAAAGCAAGTATTGTGACCAAACGAATAGCAATACTTTCGGTTTCAATTATTGACTTGTACGGATTTTAAATCTCTCCGATGGTTTAGATCATAATTCTGAGAAGCTTGGCTGCCTTCAACTCGTTTGAGATGTTGGTAATTTTAAAGAGTTTCTATTCGACCGACAATATTCTAGGATTATTACCAAATGAATCAAAATACTCCCGGTATCTATTTTTGAGCAGTACGGATTTCACACCTTTCTTTTGCATTAGATTGACATTTGGAGAAGCTTGGTTACTGCCAACTCGTTTGAGAGGCAGGTTTGTATTTAAGAGTTTCTTTTTGATCGACAATATTCAAGGATTGTTACCAAATGAATCGTAATACTTCTGGTTTGAATTTTTTACTGGTACGGATTTCGTACCTCTCTGATTCTTTAGCTTACATTTTTGAGATCCTTGGCTACCGGTAACTCATTTGAGAGCCTGGGTCACTTTTAGGAGTTTTTATTTTATCGACAACATTCTCAGATTGTTACCAAATGAATCGCAATACTCCCAATTTTAATTTTTGACCGGTACGGATTTAATTCCTCTTCTATGGTATAAATCTAAATTATGAGATGCTTGGTTGCCGGGAACTCATTTGGGAGGTTGTATCATGGTTAAGAGTTCATTTTTGACTGATAGCATACAAGGATTGTAACCAAATGAATCGCAATATTCCCAGCTTCAATTTATGACCGAAACAGATTTCGCACCTCTCCGATGGTTTAGATCACAATTCTGATAAACTTGGCTACCGATAACTCGTTTAAGAGGCTGGATCATTTTTATGAGTTTCCTTTCGGCCTACAACATTCTAGTATTGTTGCCAAATAAATAGTAATACTCTCAGTTTTAATTTTTGCCTGGTACAGATTTCGCATCTCTCCGATTGTTTAGATCACAATTATGAGAAGCTTGGCTTCCGACAACACGTTTGAGAGCTTGGATTGCGATTAAAAGTTTCATTTCGACCGATTACACACAAGGATAGCTGCCAAATGAATCGCAATACTTCCGGTTTCAATTTATGAACGTAAAGGATTTTGTACCTCTCCGATGGTTTAGATCTCCATTATGAGATGCTTGGCTACTGGTAACTCATTTTAACGGTGGGATCATGGATAAGAGTTTCTTTTTGGCCGACTATTCTGAAGTATTATGACAAAAAGAACCTTAATACTCCAGGTTACAATTTTCTACTGGTATGGATTTCAAATCTCTCCGATGGTTTAGATCATAATTCTGTGAAGCTTGGCTACCTACAACTCGTTTGAGAGGTTGGGTAATTTTGAAGAGTTTCAATTCGACCGATAACATTCTAGGATTATTATCAAATGAATCACAATGTTCCCGATATATATTTATGACCAGTACAGATTTTATACCGCTCTGTTGTTTTAGATTGCAATTTGGAGAATCTTGGGTACCGTCAACATGTTTAAGACGCTGGATCATTTTTAAGAGTTTCTTTTTGATCGACAATATTCAGGGATTGTTAACAAATGAATCGCAATAATATCGGTTTAAATTTTTTACTGGTACGGATTTTGTACCTCTCCGATGCTTTAGAACATTATTTTAAGATGCTAGGCTACCGGCAACATGTTTGAGAGGTTGGATTGTTTTTATGAGTTTCTTTTCGATAGACAACAGTCTAGTATTGTTAACAAATGTATCGCAATACTCCCAATGTTAATTTTTGAACAGTTCGGATTTTGCACCTCAGCAATTGTTTAGATCACAATTATGAAAAACTGGGCTATCGGCATATCGTTTGAGAGCTTGGATCACGATCAAGAGTATTTTTCTGACCAACGACACGCAAGGATAGCTACCAAATGAATTGCAATACTTCCGGTTTCAATTTATGAAGGAAACAGATTTTGCACCTCTCCGATGGTTTATATCATAATTTTGTGAAGCTTGGCTGCCGTTAACTCATTTTGGAGGTTGGATCACGGTTAAGTGTTTCTCTTCGGCTGACTATTCACAAGTATAATGACCAAATGAATCGCAATAATCCCGGTATCAATTTTTGACCGGTATGGATTTCAAATCTCTCCGATGGTTTAGATCATAATTATGAGAAGCTTGGCTACCTGCAACTCGTTTGAGAGGTTTGATAATTTTAAAGAGTTTCTATTCGACCAACAACATTCTAGGATTATTATCAAATGAATCACAATGCTCCCGATATATTTTTATGACCAGTACTGATTTTATACCTCTCTGTTGCTTTAGATTGCAATTTGGAGAAGCTTGGGTACCGGCAACATGTTTGGGACGCTGGTTCATTTTTAAGAGTTTCTTTTTGATCGATAATATTCAGAGATGTTAACAAATGAATCGCAATAATACCGGTTTAAATTTTTTACTGGTACGGATTACGTACCTCTCCGATGCTTTAGATCATTATTTTAAGAAGCTAGGCTACCGACAACTTTTTTGAGAGGATGGATCGTTTTTATGAGTTTCTTTTCGACAGGCAACATTCTAGTATTGTTAACAAATGTATCGTAATACTCCCAATGTTAATTTTTGACCAGTACGGATTTCGCACCTCTCCGATGTTTTAGATCATTATTTTAAGAAGCTAGGCTACCGACAACTTGTTTGAGAGGTTGGATCATTTTTATGAGTTTCTTTTTGACAGACAACATTCTAGTATTGTTAACAAATGTATCGTAATACTCCCAATGTTAATTTTTGACCAGTTCGGATTTCGCACCTCATCAATTGTTTAGATCACAATTATGAAAAACTGGGCTACCGGCATATCGTTTTAGAGCTTGGATCATGATCAAGAGTATCTTTCTGACCAACGACACACAAGGATAGCTACCAAATGAATTGCAATACTTCCGGTTTCAATTTATGAAGGAAACGGATTTTGCACCTCTCCGATGGTTTATATCATAATTCTGTGAAGCTTGGCTACCGGTTACTCATTTTGGAGGTTGGATCACGGTTAAGTGTTTCTCTTCGGCCGACTATTCACAAGTATACTGACCAAATAAATTGCAATAATCCCGGTATCAATTTTTGACCGGTATGGATTTCAAATCTCTCCGATGGTTTAGATCATAATTATGAGAAGCTTGGCTACCTGCAACTCGTTTGAGAGGTTAGATAATTTTAAAGAATTTCTATTCGACCGGCAACATTCTAGGATTATTACCAAATGAAACGCAATACTCTTGGTTTCAATTTTTACCAGTACGGATTTTACACCTCTCTGCTACTTTAAATTGTAATTTGAGAAGCTTGGATGCTGGCAACTCGTTTGAGAGGCTATTTCATTTTTAAGAGTTTCTTTTTGATTAAAAACATTCTAGAATTGTAACCAAATGAATCACAATATTCCTGGTTTCAAATTTTGACAAGTGTGGATTTCACACTTCATTTTTTTTAGATCATAATTTAAAGAAGCTTGGTTACTGGCAACTCATTTGAGAGGCTGGTTCGTTTTTTAAAATTTTCTTTTTGATAGACAACATTCTAGGTTTGTTACCAAATGAATCGCAATACTCTCAGTTTTAATTTTTGACCGGTATGGATTTCGCTCCTCTCCTATGGATTAGATCACAATTATGAGAAGCTTGGCTACCGGCAACTCATTTGAGAGGTTGGATCTCGGTTAAGAGTTTTTTTTTCGGCAGACAATACGTATGGATAGCAACGAACTGAATCACAATACTTTCGGTTTCAATTTATGACCGAAATAGATTTTGTACCTCTCCGATGGTTTAGATCTCAATTCTAGGAAACCTGGCTACCGATAACTTATTTGTGAGGTTGAATCATTTTTATGAGTTTCTTTTCGACCGGCAACTCATTTGAGAGGTTGAATCATTTGAGAAGCTTGGCTACCGGCAACTCATTAAAGAGACTAACTCGCTTTTAGGAGTTTGTTTTGATCGACAACATTAAAGGATTGTTGCCAAATGAATCGCAATACTCCCAATTTTAATTTTTGACCGGTATGGATTTCACACCTCTTCTAAGGTATAGGTCTCAATACTGAAATGCTTGGTTACCGGCTACTCATTTGCGAGGTTGTATCCTGGTTAAGAGTTTATTTTCGACCAACAACATGCAAGGATAGCTACCAAATAAATTGCAATACTCTCAGTTCCAATTAATTGCCAAAATATTTTTCACACCTCTCCGATGGTTTAGAGCACAATTCTGAGTAGCATGGCTGCAGACAACTCGTTTGAGAGGTTGGATCATTTTTATGAGTTTCTTTTCGACCTAAAATATTCTAGTATTGTTGCCAAATGAATTGCAATACTCCCAGTTTTACTTTTTGACCGATACAAATTTTTCCCCTCTCCAATTGTTTAGATCACAATTATGAGAAGCTTGGCTACCGGCAACTTATTTGAGAGCTTGAATCACGGCCAAAAATTTCTTTTCGGCCGATTACACGCAAGGGTAACTACCAAATGAATCGCAATACTTCCGGTTTTAATTTATGAACGAAATGGATTTTGTACCTCTCCGAAAGTTTAGATCACAATTCTGTGAAGCTTGGCTACCGATAACTCATTTTAGAGGTTGGATCACGGTTAGGAGTTTCTTTTCAGCCGACTATTCGCAAGTATTAGGACCAAATGAATCGCAATACTCCCGGTTTCAAATTTTTGACCGGTATGGATTTCAAATCTATCCAATGGTTTAGATCATAATTTTGAGAAGCTTGGCTACCTACAACTTGTTTGAGAGGTTAGATAATTTTTAAGTGTATCTATTCGACTGACAACATTCTAGGATTATTTCTAAATGAATCGCAATACTCTTGGTTATAATTTTTGACCAGTTCGGATTTCATAACTCTCGGATACTTTTGATTGTAATTTTATGAAGCTTGGCTGCAGGGAAACTCATTTTTGAGGCTGGTTCATTTTTATGAGTTTCTTATTGATTGACAACATTCTATGATTTTTACCAAATCAATCGCAATACTCCTGGTTTCAAGTTTTGAATGAATCACAATACTCTCGGTTTAATTTATGACTGAAACGGATTTCGCACATCTCCGATAGTTTAGATCCCAATTTTGTGAAGCTTGGCTACCGGTAACTCATTTAAGAGGTTGGATCACAGTTAAGAGTTTCTTTTCGGTCGACTATTCACAAGTATAATGACCAAATGAATCGCAATAATCCCGGTTTCAATTTTTGACTGGTACGGATTTTAAATCTTTTCGATGGTTTAGATCATAATTCGGAGAGGCTTGGCTGCCTACAACTCGCTTGTGTGGTTGGATAATTTATAAGAGTTTCTATTTGACCGACAACATTCTAGGATTTTTACCAAATGAATATCAATACTTCCGGTTTTAATTTTATACCAGTGCGGATTTCACACCTCTTTGCTGCTTTAGATCGTAATTTGGAGAAGATTGTTACTGGCAATTCGTTTGAGAGGCTGGTTCATTTTTAAGAGATTCTTTTTGAATTACAACATTTTAGGATTATTACCAAATGAATCGCAGTACTCCCGGTTTTAATTTTTGACAAGTTCAGATTTCACACCTCTCTGATTGTATAGATCACAATTATTAAAAATTTTGTGGCCGACAACTCATTTGTGAGCTTTGATCACGGTTAAGAGTTTCTTTTCCACAGGCAACAACAAAGGATAGCTACCAAACGAATCGCAATAATCCCGGCTTCATTTTATGACAGAAACAGATTTTGCACCTCTCTGATGGTTTAGATCACAATTCTGAGCTGTTTGGCTATTAACATTTTGTTTGAGAGGTTTGATCATTTTTATGTGTTTCTTTTCAACCGCCAAAGTTTTAGGATTGTTTCCAAATGAATCGCAATAATCCCAATTGTAATTTTTGACCGGTACATATTTTGCACCTCTCCGATTGTATAGGTCACAATTTTGAGAAGCTTGGATACCGACAACTCATTTGTGAGCTTGAATCACTGTTAGGAGATTTTTTTTGTTCGTCTACATGCATGGATAGGTACCAAATGAATCGCAATACTCCCAGTTTTAATTTTTGACCGGTACGGATATCGTAATTTTACCAGTGTGGATTTCACACCTCATTGTTGTTTTAGATCGTAATTTGGAGAAGATGGGTACTGGAAACTCGTTTGAGTGGCTGGTTCATTTTAAAGAGTCTCTTTTTGATTTACAACATTCTTGGATTATTATCAAATGAATCGCAGTACGCCCGGTTTTAATTTTCGACAAGTTCAGATTTCACACCTCTCTGATTATTTAGATCACAATTATGAAAAGCTTTGCTGCTGAGAACTCATTTGTGAACTTGGATCACGGTTAAGAGTTTTTTTTTCTACCGACAACATGAAAGGATAGCTACCAAGCGAATCGCAATAATCCCGACTTCAATTTATGATCGAAACAGATTTTGCACCTCTCCGATGGTTTAGATCACAATTCTGAGCAGCTTGGCTACTGACATTACGTTTGAGAGGCTTGATCATTTTTATGTGTTTCTTCTTAACCGCCAAAGTTTTAGGATTGTTTCCAAATGAATCGCAATAATCCCAATTATAATTGTTGACCTAAACATATTTTGCACCTCTTCGATTGTATAGATCACAATTTTGAGAAGCTTGGATATCGACAACTCATTTGAGAGCTTGAATCAATGTTTGGAGATTTTTTTCAATCGACTACACGCATGGATAGCTACCAAATGAATCGCAATGCTCTCAATTTAAAATTTTGACCGGTACGGATATCGTAATTTGACCAGTGCGGATTTCACACCTCATTGTTGTTTTAGATCGTAATTTTGAGAAGATCGGTACTGGAAGCTCGTTTGAGAGGCAGGTTCATTTTTAAGAGTTTCTTTTTGATTTACAACATTCTTGGATTATTATCAAATGAATCGCAGTACTCCCGGTTTTAATTTTTAAAAAGTTCAGATTTCACATATCTCTGATTGTTTAGATCACAATTATAAAAAGCTTGGCTTCCGGCCACCCATTTGTGAGCTTGGATCAAGGTTAAGATTTTTTTTCCACCGACAAAGCGTAAGGATAGCTACCATCTGAATGGCAATAATCCCGGCTTCAATTTATGACCAAAACGGATTTTGTACCTCTCCGATGGTTTAGATCATAATTCTGAGAAGCTTGGCTATTGCCTATTCGTTTGAGTGGTTTGATCATTTTTATGAGTTTATTTTCAACCGCCAAAGTTCAAGGAATATTTCCAAATGAATCGCAATAATCCCAATTGCAATTTTGGACCGGTACATATTTTGACCTCACCGATTGTTTAGATAGCAATTTTGCGAAGCTTGGATACCGACAACTCATTTGTGATCTTGGATCACGGTTAGGAGTTTCTTTTCGACCGACTACATGGAAGGATAGCTACCAAATGAATCGCAATACTTCCAAATTTAATTTTTTACCGGTACGGATATCCTACCTCTCCGATTGCTTACATCACAATTATATGAAGCATGGCTTCCGGCATCTTGTTTGAGAGCGTAGATCATGGTAAAGTGTATATTTTTGATAAACTAAATACAAGGATAGTTACCAAATGAATTACAATGGTGGTTTCAATTTATGACCGAAACGGATTCCGGACATCTATGATGTTATATATCACAATTCAGTGAAGCTTGGCTACCGGTAACTCATTTATGAGGCTGGATCACAGTTCAGAGCTTCTTTTAGGCCGACTATATTCATGGATTCTGAATATCAATACTTCCGGTTTCAATTTTAGACCAGTACGGATTTCACACACCTTTGTTGTTTTAGATCGTAATTTGGAGAAGATTGCTACTGGCAACTCGTTTGAGAGGCTGGTTCATTTTTAAGGGATTCTTTTTGAATTACAACATTTTAGGATTATTACCAAATGAATCACAGTACTCCCAGTTTTAATTTTTGACAAGTTCAGATTTCACACCTCTCTGATTGTTTAGATCACAATTAATAAAAGTTTGGCGGCC
The DNA here is from genome assembly GCA_014058105.1 of Kingdonia uniflora. Classification (NCBI taxonomy): domain Eukaryota; kingdom Viridiplantae; phylum Streptophyta; class Magnoliopsida; order Ranunculales; family Circaeasteraceae; genus Kingdonia; species Kingdonia uniflora. The sequence continues at coordinate 2,899,182 of JACGCM010000140.1, read as the reverse complement.
GACAGCTCATTTGTGAGCTTTGATCACGGTTAAGTGTTTCTTTTCCACCGACAACAAGAAAGGATATCTACCAAACGAATCGCAATAATCCCGGCTTCACTTTATGACAGAAACGGATTTTCCACCTCTCCGATGGTTTAGATCACAATTCTGAGCTGCTTGGCTACTGACATTTTGTTTGAGTGGTTCGATCATTTTTATGTGTTTCTTTTCAACCGCAAAATTTTTAGGATTGTTTCCAAATGAATCGCAATAATCCCAATTGTAATTTTTGACCGGTACATATTTTGCACCTCTCCGATTGTATAGGTCACAATTTTGAGAAGCTTTGATACCGACAACTCATTTGTGAGCTTGAATCACTGTTAGGAGAATTGTTTCGTTCGACTACACGCATGGATAGCTACAAAATGAATCGCAATACTCCCAGTTTTAATTTTTGACCGGTACGGATATCGTAATTTTACCAGTGGGGATTTCATACCTCATTGCTGTTTTAGATCGTTATTTGGAGATGATGGGTACTGGAAACTCGTTTGTGATGCTGGTTCATTTTTAAGAGTTTCTTTTTGATTTACAACATTCTTGGATTATTATCAAATGAATCGCAGTACTCCCAGTTTTAATTTTTGACAAGTTCAGATTTCACACCTCTCTGATTGTTTAGATCACAATTATGAAAAACTTAGCTTCCAACCACCCATTTGTGAGCTTGTATCACGGTTAAAAGTTTTTTTTCCACCGACAAAGACGTAAGGATTGCTACCATAGGAATCGCAATAATCCCGGCTTCAATTTATGACCAAAACGTATTTTGCACCTCTCGGATGGTTTAGATTATAATTTTGAGAAGTTGGGCTATTGGCAATTCATTTGAGAGGCTTGATCATTTTTATGAGTTTATTTTCAACCGACAAAGTTCAAGGAATGTTTCCACATGAATCGCAATAATCCCAATTGCAATTTTTGACCGGTACATATTTTTAACCTCACCGATTGTTTAGATCACAATTTTGCCAAGCATGGATACCGACATCTCATTTGTGATCTTGGATCACGGTTAAGAGTTCCTTTTCGACCGAATACACGGAAGGATGGCGACCAAATGAATCGCAATACTTCCAGTTTTATTTTTTTACTGGTACGGATATCGTACCTCTCCGATTGCTAACATTACAATTATATGAAGCATGGCTACCGGCATCTCGTTTGAGAGCGTAGATCATGGTAAAGTGTATATTTTTGATAAACTAAATGCAAGGATAGTTACCAAATGAATCACAATACACCCGGTTTCAATTTATGACCGAAACGGATTTTGGTCATCTATGATGGTTTAGATCACAATTCTGTGAAGCTTGGCTACCGGTAACTCATTTAAGAGGCTGAATCGCAGTTAAGAGTTTCTTTTCGGCCGATTATATTCAAGGATTCTGACCAAATGAATCGCAATACTCCCAGTTTCTATTTATAACTGGAACGGATTTCAAATCTTTCTAATGGTTTAGATCATAATTCTGAGAAGCTTGGCTACCTACAACTCATTTGTGAGGTTGGATAGTTTTTAAGGGTTTCTAATCGACCGACAACATTCTATTATTTTTACCAAATGAATATCAATACTCCCGGTTTCAATTTTTGACCAGTGCAGATTTCGCACCTCTTTGTTGTTTTAGATCGTAATTTGGAGAAGTTGGCTACTGGCAACTCGTTCGAGAGGCTGGTTCGTTTTAAATAGTTTCTTTTTGATCGACAAGATTCTAGGATTGTTTCCAAATGAATTGCATTAATCCCAATGGTAATTATTGACCGGTACTTATTTTGACCTCAGCGATTGTTTAGATCACAATTTTGTGAAGCTTGGATACCGACAGCACATTTCAGAGATTGGATCACGGTTAAGAGTTTCTTATCGACTGACTGCACCCAAGGATAGCTTCCAAATGAACCGCAATACACCTAGTTTTAATTTTTTAACGGTACGGATTTTGCACCTCTCCGATGGTTTATATCACAATTCTGAGCTGCTTGGCTACTGACATTTCGTTTGAGAGGTTCGATGATTTTTATGAGTTTCTTTTCAACCGCCAAAGGTTGATAATTGTTTCCAAATGAATCGCAATAATCCCAATTGTAATTTTTGCCGGTACATATTTTGCACCTCTCCGATTGTTTAGATCACAATTTTAAGAAGCTTGGATACCGAGAACTCATTTGTGAGCATGAATCACGGTTATGAGTTTTTTTTTTACCGACTACACCCATGCATAGCTACCAAGTGAATCGCAATACTCCCAGTTTTAATTTTTGACCGGTACGGATATCGTAATTTGACCAGTATGGATTTCACACCTCTTTGTTGTTTTAGATCGTAATTTGGAGAAGATGGGTACTGGAAACTGGTTTGAGAGGCTGGTTCATTTTTAAGAGTTTCTTTTTGATTTACAACATTCATGGATTATTATCAAATGAATCGCAATACTCCCAGTTTTAATTTTTGACAGGTTCAGATTTCACACCTCTCCGATTGTTTAGATCACATTTATGAAAAGCTTTACTGCCGACTACCCATTTGTGAGCTTGGATCATGGTTAAGAGTTTTTTTTCCACCGACAAAAAGGTAAGGATAACTACCATAGGAATCGCAATAATCCCGGCTTCAATTTATGACCAAAACGTATTTTGTACCTCTCCGATGGTTTAGATCACAATTCAGAGATGCTTGGATATTGGCAATTCATTTCAGAGGTTTGATCATTTTTATGAGTTTATTTTCAATCGACAAAGTTCATTGAATGTTTCCAAATGAATCGCAATAATCCCAATTGTAATTTCTGACCGGTACATATTTTTGACCTCACCGATTGTTTAGATCACAATTTTGCGAAGCCTGGATACCGACAACTTATTTGTGATCTTGGATCACGGTTAAGGGTTCCTTTTCGACCGACTAAACGGAAGGATAACTACCAAATTAATCGCAATACTTCCAGTTTTAATTTTTTACCAGTACGGATATCGTACCTCTCCGATTGCTTACATCATAATTATATGAAGCTTGGCTTCCGGTATCTCGTTTGAGAGCTTTGATCATGGTTAAGTGTATATTTTTGGCAGACTAAATGCAAGGATAGTTTCCAAATGAATCACAATAAACCCGGTTTCTATTTACGACCGAAACGGATTTCGAACATCTATGATGGTTTAGATCACAATGCTGTGAAGCTTGGCTACCGGTAACTCATTTAAGAGGCTGAATCGCAGTTAAGAGTTTCTTTTCGGCCGATTATATTCAAGGATTCTGACCAAATGAATCGCAATACTCCCAGTTTCTATTTTTGACTGGTACGGATTTTAAAATCTTTTCGATGGTTTAGATCATATTTTTGAGAAGCTTGGTTACCTACAATTCGTTTGTAAGGTTGGATAACTTTTAAGAGTTTCTATTCGACCGACAAAATTCTGGGATTTTTACCAAATTAATATCAATACTCTCGGTTTCAATTTTTGACAAGTGCGGATTTCGCACCTTTTTGTTGTTTAAGATCGCAATTTGGGGAAGATGGCTACTGCCAACTCGTTTGAGAGGTTGGTTCATTTTGAAGAGTTTCTTTTTGATCGACAACATTCTAGGATTGTTTCCAAATGAATCGCAGTAGTCCCAGTTTTAATTTTAGACAAATTCAAATTTCTCACCTCCCCGATTGTTTAGATCACAATTATGAAAAGCTTGGCTGCGGACAACTCATTTGTGAGCTTGGATCATGGTTAAGAGTTTTTTTCTACCGACAACACGCATGGATAACTGCAAAATGAATCGAAGTAATCCCGGCTTCAATTTATGACCGAAACAGATTTTGTACCTCTATGATGGTTTAAATCACTTCTGAGAAGCTTGGCTGCAGACAATTCGTTTGAGAGGTTTGATAATTTTTATGAGTATCTTTTGAACCGAAAAAGTTCTAGGACTGATTCCAAATGAATCGCAATAATCCCAATTGGAATTTTTGACCGGTACATATTTTGCACCTCCTCGATTGTTTAGATCACAATTATGGAAGCTTGGATACCGACAACTCATTTGAGAGCCTGGATCACGGTTAAGAGTTTCTTTTCGACCGACTACACTCAAGGATAGCTACCAAATGAATCGCAATGCTCCTAGTTTTAATTTTCTACCGGTAAGGATATCGAACCTCTCTGATTGTTTACATTACAATTATGTGAAGCTTGGCTACCGGTAACTCATTTGAGAGTTTAAATCATGGTTTAGTATATATTTTTTTCAGACTAAACGCAAGGATAGTTACCAAATGAATCACAATACTCCCGGTTTCAATTTATGAATGAAACGGATTCCCCACATCTCCGATGGTTTAGATCCCAATTTTGTGAAGCTTGACAACAGAAAACTCATTTAAGGGGTTGGATCACAGTAAAGTTTTTCACTCCGGTCGACTACATTCAAGGATTCTGACATAATGAATCGCAATACTCCCGGTTTCAATTTTTGACTGGTGCGGATTTCAAATCTTTCCTATGGTTTAGATCATAATTCAGAGAGGCTTGGCTACCTACAACTCACTTGTTAGGTTGGATAATTTTTAAGAGTTTTTATTCGACCGACAACATTCTAGGATTTTTACCAAATGAATATCAATACTCCCGGTTTCAATTTTTGACCAGTGTGTATTTCATACCTCTTTGTTGTTTTAGATCGTAATTTGGAGAAGATTGCTACTGGCAACTCGTTTGAGTGGCTGGTTCGTTTTTAAGTGATCCTTTTTGAATGACAACATTCTAGTATTGTTACCATATGAATTGCAGTAATCCTGGTTTTTATTTTTGGCAAGTTAAGATTTTACACCTCTCCGATTGTTTAGATCACAATTATGAAAAGTTTGGCTGCCGAGAACACATTTGTGAGCTTGGACCACGGTTAAGAGTTTCTTTTCCACCGGCAACAAGAAAGGATAACTACCAAACAAATCGAAATAATCCCGGCTTCAATTTATGACCGAAACGGATTTTACACCTCTCCGATGGTTTAGATCACATTTCTGAGAAGCTTGGCTACTGACATTTCGTTTGAGAGGTTTGATCATTTTTATGAGTTTCTTTAAAACCGCTAAAGTTTTAGGATTGTTTCCAAATGAATCGCAATAATCTACATTGTAATTTTTTACCGGTACATATTTTGCACTTCTCCGATTGCTTAGATCATAATTTTGAGAAGCTTGGATACTGACAACTCATTTGAGAGCTTGAATCACGATTAGGAGTTTTTATTCGGCCGACTACACGTATGGATAGCTACCAAATTAATCGCAATACTCCCAGTTTTATTTTTTGACCGGTACGTATATCGTAATTTGACCAGTTCGGATTTCACACCTCTTTGTTGTTTTAGATCGTAATTTGGAGAAGATTTGTGATGGAAACTCGTTTGAGAGGCTAGTTCGTGTTTAAGAGTTTCTTTTTGATTTTAAACATTCTTGGATTATTATTAAATGAATCGAAGTACTCCCGGCTTTAATTTTTGACAAATTCTGATTTCACACCTCTCTGATTGTTTAGATCAAAATTATGAAAAGCTTTGCTGCCGACAACTCATTTGCGAGCTTGGATCGCGGTTAAAAGTTTTTTTTCCACCGACAAAAACATAAGGATATCTACCATAGGAATCGCAATAATCCCGGCTTCAATTTATGACCAAAATGGATTTTGTACCTCTCTGATTGTTTAGATCACAATTCTGAGAAGCTTGGCTATTGGCAATTCGTTTCCGAGGTTTGATCATTTTAATGAGTTTCTTTTCAATTGCCAAAGTTTGAGGAATGTTTCCAAATGAATCGTAATAATCCCAATTGTTATTTTTTGCCGGTACATATTTTGATCTCACCGATTGTTTAGATCACAATTTTGCGAAGCTTGGATACCGACAACTCATTTGTGATCTTGGATCAAGGTTAAGAGTTTCTTTTCGACCGACTACACGGATGGACAGCTACCAAAAGAATCGAAATACTCCCAGTTTTAATTTTTTACTGGTATGGATATCGTACCTCTCTGATTGCTTACATCACAATTATATGAAGCTTGGCTACCGCCATATCGTTTGGGATCTAAGATCATGGTTAAGTGTATATTTTTGGCAGACTAAATGCGAGGATAGTTACCAAATGAATCGCAATAAACCCTGTTTCAATTTATGACCGACACGGATTTCGGATATCTATGATGGTTTAGATCACAATTCCGTGAAGCTTGGCTGCCGGTAAATCATTAAAGAGGCTAGATCACAGTTAGGAGTTTCATTTTGGCTTACTATATTCAAGGATTCTGACCAAATGAATCGCAATACTCTACGTTTCAATTTATGACTGGTACGGATTTCAAATCTTTCTGATGGTTTAGATCATAATTCAGAGAAGCTTGGCTACCTACAACTCGTTTGTGTGGTTGGATAATTTTTAAGAGTTTCTAATCGACCGACAACATTCTAGGATTTTTACCAAATAAATATCAATACCCCCGGTTTACATTTTTTACCAGTGCGGATTTCACACCTCTTTGTTGTTTTAGATCGTAATTTGGAGAAGATTGCTACTGGCAACACGTTTGAGAGGATGGTTCATTTTTAAGAGATTCGTTTTGAACGACAACATTCTAGGATTGTTACCAAATGAATCGCTGTATTCCCGGTTTTAAGTTTTGACAAGTTCAGATTTCACACCTCTCCGATTATTTAGATAACAATTATGAAAAGTTTGGCTTCCGACAACTCATTTGTGAGCTTGGATCACGATTAAGAGTTTCTTTTCAATCGACAACAAGAAAGGATAGCTACCAAACGAATCGCAATAATCCCGGCTTCAATTTAGAACCGAAACGGATTTTGCACCTCCCCGATGGTTCAGATCACAATTCAGAGAAGCTTGGCTACTAAAAGTTCGTTTGAGATTTTTAATCATTTTAATGAGTTTCTTTTCAACCGACAAAGTTTTAGGATTGTTTCCAAATGAATCGTAATAATCCCAATTATAATTTTTGACCGGTACATATTTTGCACCTCTCCGATTGTTTAGATCACAATTTTGAGAAGCTTGGATACCGACAACACATTTGAGAGCTTGGATCACGGTTACGAGTTTTTTGTCGACCGACTATAGGCATGGATAGGTACCAAATGAATCGCAATACTCCCAGTTTTAATTTTTGACCGGTTCGGATATCGTAATTTTACCAGTGCAGATTTCGCACCTTTCTGTTGTTTTAGATCGTAATTTGGAGAAGATGGGTACTGGAAACTCGTTTGAGAGGCTTGTTCATTTTTAAGTATTCCTTTTTGATCGACAATATTCTTTGATTGTTATCAAATTAAATGCAGTAATCTCGGTTTTAATTTTTAAGAAGTTCAGATTTTACACCTTTCTAATTCTTTAGATCACAATTATGAAAGGCTTGGCTGCCGACAACTCATTTGTGTGCTTGGATCACGGTTAAGAGTTTCTTTTCCACCGATAAGATGTAAGTATAGCTACCAAAGGAGTCGCAATAATCCCGCCTTCAATTTATGACCAAAACGGATTTTGCACCTCTTCGATGGTTTAGATCACAATTCTGAGAAGCTTGGCTATTGATAATTTGTTAGAGAGGTTAGATCATTTTTATGAGTTTATTTTCAACCGACAAAGTTCTAGGATTATTTCGAAATGAATCGCAATACTCCCAATGGTAATTTTTGGCCGATACATATTTTGACCTCACTGATTGTTTATATCACTATTTGGCAAAGCATGGATACCGACAACTCATTTGAGAGCTTGGATCATAGTTAAGAGTTTCTTTTCGACCCACTACACGCAAGGATAACTACCAAATGAATCACAATACTCCCAGTTTTATTTTTTTACCGGTACGGATATCGTACCTCTCCGATTGTTTATATCACAATTATATGAAGCTTGGTTACCGACATCTCGTTTGAGGGCTTAGATCATGGTTAAGTGTATATTATTGACAGAATAAACGTAAAGATAGTTACCAAATGAATCATAATACTCCAGGTTTCAATTTATGACCGAAACGGATTTCGCACATCTCTGATTGTTTAGATCACAATTCTGAGAAGCTCGGCTACCGATAACTCATTTAAGAGGCCGGATCACAGTTAAGAGTTTCTTTTCGGCCGACTATATTCAAGGATTCTGAACAAATGAATCGTAATACTCCCATTTTCAAATTTTGACTGGTACGGATTTCAAATCTTTCTGATGGTTTAGATAATAATTCTGAGAAGCTTTGCGACCTACAACTTGTTTGTGAGGTTTGATAATTTTTAAGAGTGTCTATTTGACCAACGACATTCTAGGATTTTTACCAAATGAATATCGATACTCACATTTTCAATTTTTGACCAGTGCGGATTTCACACCACTTTGTAGTTTTAGATCGTAATTTGGAGAAGATGGCTGCTGGCAACACGTCTGAGAGGCTGGTTCCTTTTTAAGAGAATCTTTTGGAACGACAACATTCCAGGATTATTACCAAATGAATCATAGTACTATCGGTTTTAAATTTTGACAAGTTCAGATATCACACCTCTCCGATTGTTTAGATCACAATTTTGAGAAGCTTGGATACCGACAACTCATTCGAGAGCTTAGATCACGGTTACGTGTTTTTTGTCGACCGACTATAGGCATGGATAGCTACCAAATGAATCGCAATACTCCCAGTTTTAATTTTTGACCGGTTCGGATATCGTAATTTGACAAGTGCGGATTTCACCCCTTTTTGTTGTTTTAGATCGTAATTTGGAGAAGATGGGTACTGGAAACTCGTTTGAGAGGCTCGTTCGTTTTTAAGTGTTCCTCTTTGATCGACAATATTCTTTGATTGTTATCAAATGAATCGCAGTACTCCCAGTTTTAATTTTTGACAAGTTCAGATTTCACACTTCTCTGTTTGTTTAGATCACAATTATGAAAGGCTTGGCTGCCGACAACTTATTTGTGAGCTTGCATCATGGTTAAGAGTTTCTTTTCCACCGATAAGACGTAAGTTTAGCTACCAAAAGAGTCACAATAATCCCGCCTTCAATTTATGACCAAAACAGATTTTGCACCTCTTCGATTGTTTAGATCACAATTCTGAGAAGCTTGGCTATTGATAATTTGTTTGCGAGGTTAGATCATTTTTATGCGTTTATTTTCAACCGACAAAGTTCTAGGATTATTTCCAAATGAATCGCAATACTCCCAATGGTAATTTTTGGCCGGTACATATTTTGACCTAACTGATTGTTTAGATCATTATTTTGTGAAGCATGGGTACCGACAACTCATTTGAGAGCTTGGATCACAGTTAAGAGTTTCTTTTCGACCCACTACACGCAATAATAGCTACCAAATGAATCACAATACTCCCAGTTTTAATTTTTTACCGGCACGGATATCGTACCTCTCCGATTGTTTACACCCCAATTATATGAAGCTTGGTTACCGACATCCAGTTTGAGGGCTTAGATCAAGGTTAAGTGTATATTTTTTATAGAATAAACGCAAGAATAGTTACCAAATGAATCACAATACTCCAGGTTTCAATTTATGACCGAAATGGATTTCGCACATCTCCGATTGTTTAGATCACAATTCTGAGAAGCTCGGCTACCGGTAACTCATTTAAGAGGCCAGATCACAGTTAAGAGTTTCTTTTCGGCCGACTATATTTAAGGATTCTGACCAAATGAATCGCAATACTCCCATTTTTAATTTTTGACTGGTACGGATTTCAAATCTTTCCGATGGTTTAGATCATAATTCTGAGAAGCTTGGCTACCAACAACTCGTTTCTGAGGTTGGATAATTTTTAAGTATCTATTCGACCGACAACATTCTAGAATTTTTACCAAATGAATATCGATACTCACATTTTCAATTTTTGACCAGTGCAGATTTCAAAACTCTTTGTAGTTTTAGATCGTAATTTGGAGAGGATGGCTACAGGCACCACGTCTGAGAGGCTGGATCCTTTTTAAGAGATTCCTTTTGAATGACAACATTCTAGGATTGTTACCAAATGAATCATAGTACTATCGGTTTTAAATTTTGACAAGTTCAGATTTTACACCTCTCCGATTGTTTAGATCACAATTATGAAAAGTTTGGCGGCCGACAACTCATTTGTGAGCTTGGATCACGGTTAAGAGTTTCTTTTCCACCGACAAAAAGAAAGGATAGCTACCAAACGAATCGCAATAATCCCGGCTTCAATTTATGAGCGAAACGGATTTTGCACCTCTTCGATGGTTTAGATCACAATTCTGAGAAGCTTGGCTACTGGCAATTTGTTTGAGAGGTTTGATCATTTTTATTAGTTTCTTTTCAACCGCCAAAGTTTAAGGATTATTTCCAAATGAATTGCAATAATCCCGGTTGTAATTTTTGACCGGTGCATATTTTGTACCTCTCCGATTGTTTAGATCTCAAATTTGAGAATCTTGGATACCGACAACTCATTTGAGAGCTTGAATCACGGTTACGAGTTTTTTTTGACTGACTACGTGCATGGATAGCTACCAAATGAATCGCAATACTCCCAGTTTTAATTTTTTACCGGTACGGATATCGTAATTTGACCAGTGCGGATTTCACACCCTTTTGTTATTTTAGATCGTAATTTGGAGAAGATGGGTAATGGAAACTCCTTTGAGAGGCTGGTTCATTTTTATAAGTTTCTTTTTTATTGACAACATTCTTGGATTATTATCAAATGAATCGCAGTACTCCCGGTTTTAATTTTTGACAAGTTCAGATTTCACACTTCTCTGATTGTTTAGATCACAATTATGAAAAGCTTGGCTGCCGACAACTAATTTGTGAGCTTGGATCACGGTTAAGAGTTTCTTTTCCATCGAAAAAACGTTAGAATAACTACCAAAGGAATCACAATAATCCCAGCATCAATTTATGACCAAAACGAATTTTGTACCTCTCCGACGGTTTAGATCACAATTCTGAGAAGCTTGGCTATTTACAATTCGTTTGAGAGGTTTGATCATTTTAAAGAGTTTATTTTCAACCGACAAAGTTCTAGGAATGTTTCCATGTGAATCGCAATAATCCCAATTGTAATTTTTGGCCGGTACATATTTTGACCTCACCGATTGTTTAGATTACCATTTTGCGAAGCTTGGTTACCGACAACTCATTTGGGATCTTGGATTACGGTTAAGAGTTTCTATTCGAGCGACTGCACGTAAGGATAGCTACCAAATGAATCGCAATAATCCCAGTTTTAATTTTTGATCGGTACGGACAACGTAATTTGACCAGTGCGGATTTCACACCTCTTTGTTGTTTTAAAGCCTAATTTGGAGAAGATGGGTACTGGAAACTCGTTTGAGAGGCTGGTTCATTTTTAAGAGCTCCTTTTTGATCGACAACATTCTTGGATTGTTTTCAAATGAATCGCAGTACTCCTAGTTTTAATTTTTGACAAGTTCAGATTTCACACCTCTCTGATTGTTTAGATCACAATTATGAAAAGCTTGGCTGCCAAAAATTTATTTATGAGCATGGATCACGGTTAAGAGTTTCTTTTCCACCGACAAAACGTAAGGATAACTACCAATGGAATCGCAATAATCCTGGCTTCAATTTATGAGCAAAACGGATTTTGCACCTCTCCGATGGTTTAGATCACAATTCTGAGAAGCTTTGCTATTGACAATTCGTTTGAGAGGTTTGATCATTTTTAGGAGTTTATTTTCCACAGACAAAGTTCTACGATTGTTTCCAAATGAATCGCGATATTCCCAATTGTTATTTTTGACCAGTATATATTTTGACCTCACCGATTGTTTAGATCACAATTTTACGAAGCTTGGATACCGACATCTCATTTGAGTGCTTGGATCAAGGTTAAGAGTTTCTTTTTGACCGACTACATGCAAGGATAGCTACCAAATGAATCGTAATACTCCGAGTTTTAATTTTTTACTAGTACTGATATCGTACCTCTCCGGTTGTTTACATCACAATTATATGAAGCTTGGCTACCGACATCTCGTTTGAGAGCTTAGATCATGGTTATGTGTATATTTTAGACAGACTAAATGCCTGGATAGTTACCAAATGAATCACAATACTCCCAGTTTCAATTTATGACTGAAATGGATTTCGCACATCTCCGATCGTTTAGATCACAATTCTGAGAAGCTCGGCTACCGGTAACTTATTTAAAAGGCTGGATCACAGGTAAGAGTTTCTTTTCGGCCGACCATATTCAAGGATTCTGACCAAATGAATCGCTATACTCCCAGTTTCAATTTTTGACTGGTACGGATTTCAAATCTTTCCGATGGTTTAGATTATAATTATGAGAAGCTTGGCTACCTACAACTCTTTCGTGAGGTTGGATAATTTTTAAGAGTTTCTATTCGACCGACAACATTCAAGGATTTTTACCAAATGAATATCAATACTCCCGGTTTCAATTTTTGACCAGTCCGGATTTCACACCTCTTTGTTGTTCTAGATTGCAATTTGGAGAAGATGGCTATTGGTAACTCGTTTGCGTTGCTGGTTCATTTTTAAGAGTTTCTTTTTGATCGATAACATTCTAGGATTCTTACCAAATGAATTGCTGTACTCCAAGTTTTAATTTTTGACTAGTTCAGATTTCCACCTCTCCAATTGTTTAGATCGCAATTATGAGAATCTTGGCTGCCGACTACTCATTTGAAAGCTTGGATCACGTTTAAGAGTTTCTTTTCAACCGACAACACGCAAGGATATCTTTAAAATAAATTGCAATAATCCCGGCTTCAATTCATGACCGAAGCGGATTTTGTACCTCTCCGATGGTTTAGATCACAATTCTGAGAAAGTTGGTTACTGACAATTCGCTTGAGAGGTTTGAGCATTTTAATGAGTTTCTTTTCAACCGACAATGTTCTGGGATTGTTTCCAAATGAATCGCAATAATCCCATTTGTAATTTTTGACCGGTACATATTTTGCACCTCTTCGATTGTTTAGATCACAATTATGTAAATCTTGGATACCGATAACTCATTTGAGAGATTGGATCACGATTATGAGTTTCTCTTTGACCGACTACACACAAAGATGGCTACCAAATGAATCGCAATACTCTTAGTTTTAATTTTTGACCGGTACAGATATCGTACCTCTCCTATTGTTTACATCACAATTATGTAAAACATGGCTTCCAGAAACTCGTTTGAGAGCTGAGATCATTGTTAAGTGTATATTTTTGACAGACTAAACACAAGGATAGTTACCAAATGAATCACAATACTCCCAGTTTCAATTAATGACCAAAACGGATTTCGTACATCTCCGATGGTTTAGATCCTAATTTTGTGAAGCTTTTCTACCGGTAACTCATTTAAGAGGTTGGATCATAGTTAAGAGTTTCATTTCGGCAGACTATATTCAAGGATCCTGACCAAATGAATCGCAATACTCCCAGTTTCAATTATTGACTGGTCCAGATTTCAAATCTTTCCGATGGTTTAGATCATAATTCTGAGAACTCGGCTACCTACAACATGTTTGTGAGGTTGGATAATTTTTAAGAGTTTCTATTCGACCAACAACATTCTAGGTTTTGTACCAAATGAATATAACTCCCGGTTTCAATTTTTGACCAGTACGGATTTTGCACCTCTTTGTTGTATTACGATATGGAGAAGATGGCTACTGGCAACTCGTTTTAGAGACTGGTTCATTTTAAAGTGTTTCATTTTGATCGACAACATTCTTGGATTGTTATCAAATGAATCGCGGTACTCTCGGTTTTAATTTTAGACAAGTTCAGTTTTCGCACCTCTCCGATTGTTTAGATCATAATTATGTAAAGTTTGGCTGCCGACAACTCATTTGTGAGCTTGGTTCATGGTTAAGAGTTTCTTTTCTACCGATAACACACAAGGATATCTTCCAAATGAATCACAATAATCCTGGCTTCAATTTATGACCGAAACGGATTTTACACCTCTCCGATGGTTTAGATCACAATTCTGAGAAGCTTGGCTACTGGCAATTCGTTTGAGAGGTTTGAGCATTTTTATGAGTTCTTTTTCAACCGACAAAGTTCTAGGATTGTTTCCAAATGAATCGCAATAAACCCAATTGTAATTTTTGACCGGTACATATTTTGCACCACTCCGATTGTTTAGATCACAATTATGTGAATATTGGATACCGACAACTCATTTAAGAGCTTGGATCACTGTTAAGAGTTTCTTTTCGACCGGCTACACGCAAGGATAGCTACCAAATGAATCGCAATACTCCCAGTTTTAATTTTTGTCCGGTACGGATATTGTGCCTCTTCGATTGTTTACATCACAATTATGTGAAGCTTGGCTACCAGCAACTCGTCTGAATGCTTAGATCATGGTTAAGTGTATATTTTTGACAGACTAAACGCAAGGATAGTTACCAAATGAATCATAATACTCCCGGTTTCAATTTATGACCGAATCGGATTTTTCTCATCTCCGGTGGTTTAAATCACAATTCTGTGAAGCTTGGCCACCAGTAACTCATTTAAGAGGGTGGATCACAGTTAAGAGTTTCTTTTCGCCCGACTATATTCAAGGATTCTGACCAAATAAATCGCAATACTCCCGGTTTCAATTTTTGACTGGTACAGATTTCAAATCTTTCCGATGGTTTAGATCATAATTCTGAGGAGCTTGGCTACCTACAACTCTCCCAGTTTCAATTTTTGACCAGTGCGAATTTCACATCTCTTTGTTGTTTTAGATTGCAATTTGGAGAAGATGGCTACTGACAACTCGTTTTCGATGCTGGTTCATTTTTAAGAGTTTCTTTTTGATCGACAACATTCTAGGATTCTTACCAAATGAATTGCAGTACTCCAGGTTTTAATTTTTGACAAGTTCAGATTTCACACCTCTCCGATTCTTTAGATCACAATTATGAAAAGCTTGTCAGCCGACAACTCATTTGTGAGCTTGGATCATGGTTAAAAGTTTCTTTTCCACCGACAACAAGAAAGGATAGCTACCAAACGAATCGCAGTAATCCCGGCTTTAATTTATGACCTAAATAGATTTTGCACCTCTCCGATGGTTTAGGTCACAATTCTGAGAAGCTTGGCTACTAACAATTCGTTTGAGTAGAGAAGAGCTGCAGCTCCACCCCTATCAGCTGGGAGAGGTGTTGTTACCTGTTCCAAGAGGGAGGTCTTGGAATTAGGGACATCTCTGTGAGTAATGCTGCTGCTATCCTCAAGCATACTTGGAAAGTCATTTCTCATAAAAATTCTCTATGGGTGGACTGGATCTACAAAAATCTGATTAAGAAAAAGAACTCTCGTACCTTAAAATCCCTCAAGATGCTTCATGGTCACGGAGGAAAATCTTGCAGAGTAGAGACATTGCAGCAGGTATTGTATCTCACCTCCTGGGAAATGGAAAAGATACCAAGTTCTGGTTGGATCCTTGGCATCCTATGGGTATTCTCAAAAACCTTTTTGATCAATCTCTCAAGTATGATTCTACTCTCCACCTTAATGCCACAATGGAAAATGTTATCACTAATGGAGAGTGGGTTATTCCCTTTAACTCTAAATTCCTTTTGTCTGAGATCTGGGAAGGGGCAAAGCATGTGCAGATTGATGCTTATGCCCCTGATGAGATTGTTTGGAGTATATCTCCTAATGGAGTTTATAACATGAAAGAAACTTATGAGTATATTAGACCAACTAAGAA
This sequence comes from Kingdonia uniflora, assembly GCA_014058105.1. NCBI lineage: Eukaryota > Viridiplantae > Streptophyta > Magnoliopsida > Ranunculales > Circaeasteraceae > Kingdonia > Kingdonia uniflora. Next base: position 2,883,408 of record JACGCM010000140.1, on the reverse strand, counting down.
CCCCTTACCCTGGACTAAACTTGTGTGGTTTCAAGGCAATATTCCTAACCACAGCTTCATAAGCTGGATGGCTTTGCATAAGGCCTTGAAAACACAAGACAAGCTTCTTAATTGGGGAGTAGTTGATTTTTCTATTTGTGTTTTATGCTACTCTGATTATGAATCTAATGAGCATCTTTTTGTGAATGTGAGTACTTAAAGTTCATCTGGTCTGTTCTTCTTATTAAAATGGGCTTCAGGCACCAGGTTGGATCGTGGGATGATGAAGTCAGGTGGTATATAGACCACCTTCATAGCAGTAGTGTTGTTTCTACATTGAGAAAATTGGTGTTCAACTGCTTTTACTACCATATTTGGAAGGAGAGAAACACTAGAATGTTTGAAAGTACTGAAATGAGGGCAGAAGTTATATTGCCGCTGATTATCAATCAAGTAAAGCTCAAGTTCTCTGATTTTTGTAAGCAGATGGAAGATTCTCCAAAAAATAGGTCCTTTTTCCATGACTGGAACTTCAATCCCCACTTTAAGCACCATGTTGAGACCACCTGTTTTTGGCTTAAATCACTTGAAGGAACCATTTGTGTGAACACTGATGGGTCACTTACATCCCAATGGGGTAGGTTTGGAGCAATTGCAAGGGATCACATGGGCATTGCAAGGTAAGCATGTATAGGTAGAGTGACTTCTCAAGATATTACAGTGCATGAGCTGCAGGGAGTTATGTTTGATCTTCTTCTTGCTGATGCAGCCCCTGAAACTAAAGTTATCCTCAGATGTAACTCTCAGTTTGCTGTTGATATTATCCATGGGAAGTGTGAAGCTCCTTGGCCAACAAGGAGTGTAGTGAGACATATCCATAAGATTCTTGATGTCTTTGAAGAATGGGAAGTCTATCATACTTACAGAGAAGCTAATAGAGCTCCTGACCATATCACAAAGCTTGCTCCCACCTTTAGATACTTTGATCTGGATGTTTTGATGCAGTTCTAACACAGATTCTAGATGAAGATGCTGCAGGAAAATTGTACTCTAGGAAAGTGTGATTTTATTGTTGCTTCTATGAAGATTGCCGTTGATTATGAATTCATGGATATGGAGTCCAAGACTGGGATGGGCTATGGTCATCATTGGGTTAAAGCCTTCCTCCATTATCTGAACATTAGTTCCATAACAGATTCAGTTTTTGAATATGGAATTTTTGCCCCAATAAACATGATCAAGTATGAGGTTACCATGACTTTTGTAGCTGATTATGACCACATGGAGAGTTACTTTCAGATTGGAATGGATGATTTGTTCTATTCTCAACTTCCTTTTAAACTATGCATCCATTTTCTGAACATTAGAGCACCTACAGTTTCTGTGGAGACTTTTGAATCTGAATTTGCCATAACAGTTTCAGTTATTGAATCTGGAATTTCTACCCCAATGAACATGATCAAGTATGAGGTTACCATGACTTTTGTAGCTGATTATGACCACATGGAGAGGTACTTTCAGATTGGAATGGATGATTTTTTCTATTCTCAACTTCCTTTTAAACTATGCATCCATTTTCTGAATATTAGAGCACCTGCAATTTCTGTGGAGACTTTTGAATCTGAATTTGCCATAACGGTTTCAGTTATTGAATCTGGAATTTCTGCCCAAATGAACATGATCATGTATGAGGTTACCATGACCTTTGTAGCTAAATTTGACCACATGGAGAGGTACTTTCAGATTAGAATGGATGAGTTGTTCTATTCTCAGATTCCTTTTAAAGTTTGCCTCCTTTTTCTGAGCATTACGGCACCTACAGTTTCGGTGGAGACCTTTAAATCTGAAATTTCTGCCCCACTTCACATGCTCATGGCTACTGTATATTGTTACTTACTCATGGATGTACCTCCTGATTGGGGAAACTTTGGTGATGTTCAAGGGCCTTTTCTTGTGGATGAAAGCCTTAGGGTAGTATACTCTAGTAGCACCACCCTCTATCAGACTTAAGTATGGCTTTGATGCACTTGGATAGATGGTGGATAAAGCTTGCACCTGCTATGGGATTTTCTTACTTAGCTTTAACAAAGTGTAATTGTAGTTTGATTTTGTTGATGCTGTTGTATTATTTTATTGTTAGCCTTCCTTATGTGGATTGAGCTAGTTAAGCTTTTGCCTTGGTCTGAAACTCTTATATCTTCATTTATATATCATGGGCGTTAGTCTCCCAGCTTGCCTTTCAAAAAAAAAAAAAGAAGACAATTTGTCTGAGAGGTTTGATCATTTTAATGAGTTTCTTTTCAACTGTCAAAGTTTTAGGATTGTTTCCAAATGAATCGTAATAATCCCAATTGTAATTTTTAACCGGTACATATTTTACACCTCTTTGAATGTTTAGATCACAATTTTGAGAAGCTTGGATACCGACAACTCATTTGAGAGCTTGGATCACGGTTAAGAGTTCTTTTTCAACCGACTACACGCAAGGATAGCTACCAAATGAATCGTAATATTCCCAGTTTTAATTTTAGACCGGTACGGATATCGTAATTTGACCAGTGCGGATTTCACACCTCATTGTTGTTTTAGATCGTAATTTGGAGAAGATGGGTACTGGAAACTCGTTTGAAAGGCTGGTTCGTTTTTAAGTGTTTCTTTTTGATCGACAACATTCTTTGATTGTTATCAATTGAATCGCAGTACTCCAGGTTTTAATTTTTCACAAGTTCAGATTTCACACCTTTCTGATTGTTTAGATCACAATTATGAAAAGCTTGGCTGCCGACAACTCATTTGTGAGCTTAGATCACAGTTATGAGTTTCTTTTCCACTGACAACACGTAAGGATAGCTACCAAAGGAATCGCAATAATCCCAGCTTCAATTTATGACCAAAACGGATTTTGCACCTCTCCGATGGTTTAGATCACTTTTTTGAGAAGCTTGGCTATTGACAATTCGTTTGAGAGGTTAGATCATTTTTATGAGTTTATTTTCAAACGACAAAGTTCTAGGATTGTTTCCAAATGAATCGCAATAATCCCAATTGTAATTTTTGAACGGTACATATTTTGACCTCACCGATTGTTTAAATCACAATTTTGTGAAGCTTGGATACCGACAACTCATTTGAGAGCATGGATCACGGTAAAAAGTTTCTTTTCGATCGACTACACGCAAGGATAGCAACAAAATGAATCGCAATAATCCCGACTTCAATTTATGACCAAAGCGAATTTTGCACCTCTTCGATGGTTTAGATCACAATTCTGAGAAGCCTAGCTACTGACAATTCGTTTGAGAGGTTTGAGCATTTTAATGAGTTTTTTTCAACCGACAAACTTTTAGGATTGTTACCAAATGAATCGCAATAACAATACTCGTTCGAGAGGTTGGATCGCATTTAAGAGTTTCGTTTTGACCGAAAACATGCTAGGATAGTTACCAAATGAATCACAATACTCCCGGTAGGAATTTTTGGCAGGTACAGATTTCGTATCTCTCTTATGCTATAGATCGCAATTCCGAGAAATGTGGCTACCAGCAAGTCATTTGAGAGGTTAGATCATTTTTTAAAGTTTTGTACCTCTCCGATTTCGCACCTCTCTGATGCTTTAGATCACAATTATGAGAAACTAGGTTACTGATAACTCATTTGAGAGGTTTGATCATTTTTTAGAGTTTCGTTTCGACCAGAACATTCTAGGATAGCTACAAAATAAATACCAATAATCCCAGCTTAAATTTTTGACATGTACGGATTTCGCATCTCACCGATGCTTATGATAGCAATTCAGAGAAGCTTGGCTACCGGTAACACCTTCGTGATGTTGTATCATTTTTAGTAGCTTCATTTCTACCGATAACATGCTAGGATAGTTTCCAAATGAATCGCAATACTCCCGGTTAGAATTTTTGACCGGTACGGATTTTGTCCACTCCGATGCTTTAGATTGGGGTTCTGAGAAGCATTTCTACCGGCAACACATTTCGGACAGTTTCCAAATGAATTGCAATACTCACAGTTTCAATTTTTGATCGGTACAGATTTCGTAACCCTCCGATGCTTTAGATCGTATTTCTTAGAAGCTTTGCTACCGACAACTCGTTTGAGAGGTTGGATCGCTTTTAAGAGTTTTGTTTCGACCGACAGCATGCTAAGAAAGTTTCTGAATTAATCACAATACTGCCTATTTGAATGTTTTACTGGTACAGATTTTGTACCTCTTCGATGCATAAGATCGCATTTATGAGAAGCTTGGCTACCGGCTCCTCGTTTACGAGGTTTGATCATTTTTAAGAGTTTTGTTTCGACCAGAAATATGCTAGGATAGTTAGCAAATGAATCGTTATACTCCCAGATTGAATTTTTGACCACTATGAATTTCGTACCCCTCTGATGCTTTAGATCACAATTCTGAGAAGCTTGGATACCAGCAACTCGTTTGAGAGGTTGGATCATTTTAAAGAGTTTCTTTTCGGCCGACAACATGCTAGGATAGTTACCAAATAAATAGGAATACTCTCAGTTTTAATAGTAATAGTCGTTCGAGAGGTTGGATCGCTTTTAAAGTTTCCAAATGAATAGCAATTCTCGTTCGGGAGATTGGATCGCATTTAAGAGTTTCGTTTCGACCGACAACATGTTAGGATAGTTACCAAATGAATCACAATACTCCTGGTAGGAATTTTTGACTGGTACAGATTTCGTACCTCTCTTATGCTATAGATCACAATTCCGAGAAACTTTGCTACTGGCAACTCATTTGAGAGGTTAGATCATTTTTTAGAGTTTTGTACCTCTCCGATTTCACACCTCTCTGATGCTTTAGATTGCAATTACGAGAAACTAGGTTACCGACAACTCATTTAAGATGGTTGTCCATTTTTAAGAGTTTTTTTTTTACTGGAACATTCTAGGATAGCTATCCAATAAATAACAATAATCCCAGTTTGAATTTTTGACATGTACGGATTTCGCATCTCACCGATGCTTTTAATTGCAATTCAGAGAAGCTTGGCTACCGATAACGCATTCGTGAGCTTGTTTCATTTTTAAGAGCTTCATTTCAACCGCTAACATGCCAGGATAGTTTCTAAATGAATCGCAATACTCCCGGTAAGAATTTTTGACCGGTACGAATTTTGTACTACTCCGATGGTTTAGATTGCTGTTCGGAGAAGCATTTCTACCGGCAACACATTTTGGACAGTTTCCAAATGAATTGCAATACTCCCAGTTTCAATTTTTCATCGGTACAGATTTCGTAACCCTCCGATGCTTTAGATCGCATTTCTTAGAAGCTTGGCTACCGACAACTCGTTTGAGAGGTTTGATCGCTTTTAAGAGTCTTGATTCGACCGACAGCATGCTAAGAAAGTTTCTAAATTAATCACAATACTGCCTGTTTGAATGTTTTACTAGTACAGATTTTGTACCTCTCCGATGCATAAGATCGCATTTATGAGAAGCTTGGCTACCGGCTCCTCGTTTACGAGGTTTGTTCATTTTAAAGAGTTTTGTTTCGACAAGAAATATGCTAGGATAGTGACCAAATGAATCGTTATACTCCCAGATTGAATTTTGGACCACTACGAATTTCGCACCCCTCTGATGCTTTAGATCACAATTCTGAGAAGCTTGGATACCAGCAACTCATTTCAGAGGTTGGATCATTTTAAAGAGTTTCTTTTCGGCCGATAACATTCTAGGATAGTTACCAAATAAATTGGAATACTCCTAGTTTTAATAGTAATACTCGTTCGAGAGGTTGGATCGCTTTTCAAGTTTCCAAATGAATAATAATACTCGTTCGACAGGTTGGATCGCATTTAAGAGTTTCGTTTCGACCGACAACATGCTAGGATAGTTACCAAATGAATCACAATACTCCTAGTAGGAATTTTTGACTGGTACAGATTTTGTACCTCTCTTATGCAATAGATCGCAATTCCGAGAAACTTGGCTACCGGCAACTCATTTGTGAGGTTAGATCATTTTTTAGAGTTTTGTACCTCTCCGATTTCGCACCTTTCTGATGCTTTAGATTGCAATTATGAGAAACTAGGTTACCGACAACTCATTTGAGAGGGTTGATCATTTTTTAGAGTTTTGTTTCGGCCGGAACATTCTAGGATAGCTACCAAATAAATAGCAATAATCCCAGTTTGAATTTTTGACATGTACGGAATTCGCATCTCACTGATGCTTGTGATTGCAATTCGGAGAAGCTTGGCTACCGGTAACACATTCTTGAGGTTGTATCATTTTTTAGAGCTTCATTTCAACCGATAACATGCTAGGATAGTTTCCAAATGAATCGCAATAATCTCGGTTAGAATTTTAGACCGGTACATATTTTCTACCACTCCGATGGTTTAGATTGCAGTTCTGAGAAGCATTTCTAGCAGCAGCACATTTTGGACAGTTTCCAAATGAATTGCAATACTCCCAGTTTTAATTCTTGATCGGTACAGATTTCGTAACCCCCCGATGCTTTAGATCGCATTTCTTAGAAGATTGGCTACCGACAACTCGTTTGAGAGGTTGGATCGCTTTTAAGAGTTTTTTTCGACCGACAACATGCTAAGAAAGTTTCCAAATTAATCATAATACTGCCTGTTTGAATTTTTTACTGGTATAAATTTTGTACCTCTCCTATGCATAAGATCGTATTTATGAGAAGCTTGGCTACCGGCTCCTCATTTACGAGGTTTGTTCATTTTTAAGAGTTTTGTTTCGACCAGAAATATTCTAGGATAGTGACAAAATGAATCGTTACACTCCCAGATTGAATTTTTGACCACTATGAATTTCGTACCCCTCTGATGCTTTAGATCGTAATTCTAAGAAGCTTGGATACCAGCAACTCGTTTGAGAGGTTGGATCGTTTTAAAGAGTTTCTTTTCGGCCGACAACATGCTAGGATAGTTACCAAATAAATTGGAATACTCCAAGTTTTAATAGTAATAGTCGTTCGAGTCGTTCGATCGCTTTTAAAGTTTCCAAATGAATAGCAATACTCGTTCGAGAGGTTGGATCGCATTTAAGAGTTTCGTTTCGACCGACAACATGCTAAGATAGTTACCAAATGAATCACAATACTCCTGGTAGGAATTTTTGACTGGTACAGATTTTGTACCTCTCTTATGCTATAGATCGCAATTCCAAGAAACTTGGCTACCGGCAACTCATTTGAGAGGTTAGGTCATTTTTTAGAGTTTTGTACCTCTCCGATTTCGCACCTCTCCGATGCTTTAGATCGTAATTATGAGAAACTAGGTTACCGACAACTCATTTGAGAGGTTTAATCATTTTTTAGAGTTTTGTTTCGGCCAGAACATTCTGGGATAGCTACAAAATAAATATAAATAATCCCAGTTTAAATTTTTGACATGTACGGATTTCGCATCTCACCGATGCTTGTGATTGCAATTGAGAGAAGCTTGGCTACCGGTAACACATTCATGAGGTTGTTTCATTTTTAAGAACTTCATTTCAACCGCTAACATGCCAGGATAGTTTCCAAATGAATCACAATACTCCTGGTTTGAATTTTTGACCACTACAAATTTTGTACCACTCTGAACCTTTAGATTGCGGTTCTGAGAATCATTGCAACCAGGAACTCGTTCCGGATGTTGGATCATTTTAAAGAGTTTTGTTTCGACCAACAACATGCTAGGATAGTTTCCAAATGAATCGCAATACTTCCGGTTTTAATTTTTAACAAGTACAAATTTCGCTCCTCTCCGATGCTTTAGATCCCAATTCGGTGAAGCTTGGCTACCAGCAACTCGTTCGTGAGGCTGGATCATTTTTAAGAGTTTCATTTCAAACGATAAGATGCAGGGATAGTTTCCAAATGAATCGCAATACTCCCGGATTAAATTTTTGACCGGTACGGATTTTATACCGCACCGATGCTTTAGATTGGGGTTCTGAGAAGCTTTGCTACCGGCAACACATTTTAGATGTTTGAACATTTTTAAGAGTTTCATTTTGATCGACGACATGCTTGGATAGTTTCTAAATGAATCATAATACACCCGGTTTGAATTTTTGACATGTACGAATTTTGGGCCTCTCTTATGCTTTAGATCGCATTTCAGTGAAGCTTGGCTACCGACAACTCGATTGGGAGCTTGGATTATTTTCATGAGTTTCATTTTGAGCAAAAAAATATTGGGATAGTTACCAAATGAATCGCAATACTCCCGGCTTTAATTTTTCACCGGTACGGTTATCGTACCGCTCCAATGCTTTAGATCGCGATTCTGAGAAGATTGGCTACCAGAAACTCGTTTTAGAGGTTGAAACGCTTTTAAGAGTCTTGCTTTCACCGACATCATGCTTGGATAGTTTTCAAATGAATCGCAATACTGCCGGTTTAAATTTTTTTACATGTACAGATTTTGTACCTCTCCGATGCTTTAGATCGCAATTCTGAGAGGCTTGGCTACCGGTTCATCGTTTGGGAGGTTGGATAATTTTTAAGAGCTTCGTTTCGACCGACAACATGCTAGGATAGTTTCCAAATGAATCGCAATACTCCCAATTTAAAAATTTTACCGGTAAGGATTTCGTATCTCTCTGATGCTATTGATCGCATTTCTAAGAAGCTTGGCTACCGGCAACTCATTCGAGAGGTTGTATAATTTTATAGAGCTTTGTTTCGATAGACAAAATGCTAGGATAGTTAAAAAAAAATCTCAATACTCCTGGTTTGAATTTTTTGTAGGTACGGATTTTGCAGCTCTCCGATGCTTTTGATTGCATTTCGGTGAAGTTTGGCTACTGATAAATAGTTCATGAGGTTGTATTATTTTTAAGAGCTTTATTTCAACCGATAACATACTAGGATAGTTTCCAAATGAATCGCAATATTCCCGGTTTAAATTTTTGACCGGGCTGGATTTTGTACCATTCTGATGCTTTATATCGCGGTTCTGAGAAGCTTGGCAACCGGCAACTCATTTGAGATGTTGGATTGTTTTTACGTGTTTCGTTTCTACCAACAACATGCTAGGATAGTTTTCATATGAATCGCACAGATTGAATTTTTGACCAGTTCGGATTTCGTACCTCTCCAATGCTGTAGATTGAAATTCTGTGAAACTGGGCTACCGACATCTCGATTGGGAGGTTGGATTATTTTTATGTGTTTCGATTCCTCTAAAAATAAGTTGGGACAGTTACCAAATAAATTGCAATACTCCCAGTTTCAATTTTTGATCGGTACGGATTTCGTAACCCTCCAATGCTGTAGATAGAATTTCTTAAAAGATTGGCTACCGACAACTCGTTCGAGAGGTTGGATCGCTTTTAAGAGTTTTGCTTCGACCGATGACATGCTAAGAAAGTTTCCAAATTAATCACAATACTGCCTGTTTGAATGCTTTACTGGTACAGATTTTGCACCACCCCGATGCATAAGATCGCATTTATGAGAAGCTTGGCTACCGACTCCTCGTTTACGAGGTTTGATCATTTTTAAGAGTTTTGTTTTGACATGAAATATGCTAGGATAGTGACTAAATGAATTGTTATACTCCCAGATTGAGTTTTTGACCACTATGAATTTCGTACCCCTCTGATGCTTTAGATCGCAATTCTGAGAAGCTTGGATACCAGCAACTCGTTTGAGAGGTTGGATTGCTTTAAAGAGTTTCTTTTCGGCCGACAACATGCTAGGATAGTTGCCAAATAAATTGGAATACTCCAAGTTTTAATAGTAATAGTCGTTCGAGTCGTTGGATCGCTTTTAAAGTTTCCAAATGAATAGCAATACTCGTTCGAGAGGTTGGATCACATTTAAGAGTTTCGTTTCGACCGACAACATGCTAGGATAGTTACCAAATGAATCACAATACTCCTGGTAGGAATTTTTGACTGGTACAGATTTTGTACCTCTCTTATGCTATAGATCGCAATTCCAAGAAACTTGGCTACCGGCAACTCATTTGAGAGGTTAGGTCATTTTTTAGAGTTTTGTACCTCTCCGATTTCGCACCTCTCCGATGCTTTAGATCGCAATTATGAGAAACTAGGTTACCGACAACTCATTTGAGAGGTTTAATCATATTTTAGAGTTTTGTTTCGGCCAGAACATTATGGGATAGCTACAAAATAAATAGAAATAATCTCAGTTTAAATTTTTGACATGTACGGATTTCGCATCTCACCGATGCTTGTGATTGCAATTGAGAGAAGCTTGGCTACCGGTAACACATTCATGAGGTTGTTTCATTTTTAAGAACTTCATTTCAACCGCTAACATGCCAGGATAGTTTCTATCTAAATCACAATACTCCTGGATTAAATTTTTGACCGCTACGGATTTTGTATCACGCCGATCCTTTTAATCGCGGTTCTGAGAATTATTGCTACCGGCAACTCATTCGGGAAGATGTTTCGTTTTAAAGAGTTTCCTTTCGGCCGAGAGCATGCTAGGATAGTTTCCAAATGAATCGCAATACTCCCGGAATGAATTTTTGACCGGTACGGATTTTATACCACTCCAATGCTTTAGATTGGGGTTCTGATAAGCTTTGCTACCGGCAACACATTTTGGATGTTGGATCATTTTTAAGAGTTTCGTTTCGACCGACAACCTGCTAGGATAGTTATCATATGAATCGCAATACTCCTAGTGTAAATTTTTGAACGGTAGAGATTTCGTAACCCTCCGATGCTTTAGATCACAATTTTGAGAAGCTTGGATACCAGTAACTCGTTTGGGAGGTTAGATCATTTAATAGAGTTTCGTTTTCAGCAAAAACATGCTTGGATAGTTTTCAAATGATTAGCAATATTGCCGGTTTGATTTTTTTACCGGTAAGGATATCGTACCTCTCCGATGCTTTATATCGCAATTATGAGAAGCATGGCTATCGATAACTCGTTTCAGAGGATGTATCATTTTTAAGAAATTAGTTATGACCAAAAATATGGTAGGATAGTTACCAAATGAATCGGAATACTCGAGGTTTGAATTTTTAGAAGCTTGGCTACCGGCAACTCGTTCAAGAGGTTGGATCTATTTTAAGAGTTTTTATTCGACTGACAACATGCAAGGATAGTTTCAAAATGAATCATAATACTCCCGGTTTGAATTTTTGAGCTTTACAAATTTCGTACCCCTCCGATGCTTTAGATTAAAATTCTAAGAAGCTTGGCTACCGGCAATTCGTTTGAGAGGTTGGATCATTTTTAATAGTTTCATTTTGACCGATAACATGCTTGGATTGCTACCAAATGAATCGCAACAGTCCAGGCTAGAATTTTTGACTTGTACAGATTTCGTACCTCTCCGATGTTTTACATCAAAATTTTATGAAGCTTGGCTGCCAGCAACTCGTTTGGAAGGTTGAATCATTTTTAAGAGTTTCATTTCATTCGAAAACATTCAAGGATTTTTTCTAAATTAATCGCAATACTCTCGGTTTGAATTTTTGACCGGTACGGAATTTGTACCGCTCCTATGCATTAGATTCTAATTTTGAGAAGCTTTGTTACCAACAACTCGTTTGAGAGGTTGGATCTCTTTTAAGAGTTTCTCTTTGACCAACAACATACTAGGATAGTTTCCAAAAGAATTGTAATACTCTCGGTATGAATTTTTGACCGGTACGGATTTCGTACCACTACGATGCTTTAGATCGTGGTTCTAAGAAGCTTGGCTACCGGCAACTCGTTTGGGAAGTTGGATAATTTTTAAGAGTTTCGCTTCGACCGACAACATACTAGGATAGTTTCCAAATAAATTGCAATACTCCCGGTTTGAATTTTTTAACGGTATGGATTTCGTACCTCTCCGGTGCTTTAGATTGCAATTTTGAGAAGCAGAGCTACCGGCAACTCGTTCCTGAGGTTGGATCATTTTTAAGTATTTCATTTTGACTGAAAAATGCTAGGATAGCTACCAAATGAATCGTAATAGTCCCGGTTTAAATTTTTGACTGGTATAGATTTCGAACCCCGCCGATGCATTAAATCGTAATTGCGATAAGCTTGGCAACCGACAACTCGTTTGAGTGGTTGAATCATTTTTATTTGGTTATTTTTGACAGACAACATGCTTAGATTGCTTCCAAAGGAATCGCAATACTACCGGTTTAAATTTTTGACCGGTACGGATTTCGTACCTCTCCGTTGCTTTAGATCGCAATTCAAAAATGCTTGGTTTCCGACAATCCGTTTGAGAGGTTGGATCGCTTTTTAGAGTTTCGTTTTGAATGACAACATGCTAGGATAGTTTTTAGTTGAATCGCAATACTATCGCTTTGAATTTTTTATCGGTATAGATTTTGTACTCTCCGATGCCTTAGATCGCAATTCTGAAAAGCTTGGCTACCGGCTCCTCGCTCGGGAGGTTTGAACATATTTATTAGTTTCATTTTGACCAAAAACATGCTAGGATAGTTACCAAATGTTTCACAATACTCCCGGATTGAATTTTTGACCGGTACGGATTTCGTACCCTTCTGATGGTTTAGATCGCAATTCTGAGAAGCTTGGATACCACCAACTTGCTTGAGAGGTTGGAAAGTTTTAAAGAGTTTCATTTCAACCGACAACATGTTTGGATAGTTCCCAAATGAATCGAAATACTATAGGTTTGAATTTATTATCGGTGCGGATTTTGTATCTCACAGATGCTTTAGATCGTAATTATGAGAAACTTGGCTACCAGCATCTCGTTTGAGAGGTTGGATCGGTTTTAAGAGTTTCGTTTTGACCAACAATATGTTAGGATATTTACCAAATGAATCGAAAAGCTCCCAGTTTAAATTTTAGACCTATACGGATTTCGTACCTCTCCGATGCTTTAGATCAAAATTCTGAGAAGCGTGGCTACCGGCAACTCATTTAAGTGGTTAGATAATTTTTTAGAGCTTCAATTCGGGCGACATCATGCTAGGATAGTTACCCAATAAATCGCAATATTCCCGGTTTGAATTTTGAACAGGTACGGATTTCGTACCTCTCCCCCGCTTTAGATCGCATTTCGGTGTAGCTTGGGTACCAGTAACTCATTCGTGGGGTTTGATCATTTTTAAGAGTTTTGTTTCGACCGACAACATGCTAGGAAAGTTTCCAAATGAATCTCAATACTGTCATTTTTAATTTTTTACCGGTACAAATTTTGTACATCTCTGATGCTTTACATCGTAATTCTAACAAGCATTGCTACCGGCACCATGTTTAGGAGGTTGGATCATTTTTAAAAGTTTCGAATCGACCGACAACATGCTAGGATAGCTACCAAATAAATTGCAATACTCCCGGTTTGAATTTTTGAACGGTACGGATTTCGTACCCCTCCGATGCTTTAGATCGCAATTATGAGAAGCTTGGCTACAAGCAGATCGGTTGAGAAGTTGGATCAATATAAAGAGTTTCATTTTGACCGTAAACATGCTTGGAAAATTTCCAAATGTATAACAATACTGTCGGTTGATTTTTTTACAGGTACCAATTTTGTACCTCTCCGATACTTTAAATTGCAATTCTGAGAAGCTTGTCTACCGGCAACACGTTTCAGAGGTTGGATCATTATTAAGAGTTTCATTTCGAATGAAAACATGGAAGGATAGTTTCCAAATAAATCGCAATACTCCAGGTTTGAATTTTTGACAGGTACGGATCTCGCACCTCTACGATGCTTTAGATCACAATTTTGAGAAGCTTGGCTACCGAAAACACTTTCAAGAGGTTGGATCACTTTAAAAAGATTCTATTCGACCGACAACATGCTAGGATAGTTTCCAAATTATTTGCAATATTCCGGGTTTGAATTTTTACCCGTGCAGAGTTCTTACCCCTCCGATGCTTTAAATCGCAATTATGTGAAGTTTGGCTACTGGCAACTCGATTGCAAGGTTGGATCATTTTTAATAGTTCCATTTTGACCGACAGCATTCTTGCATTACTACTAAATGAATCGCAATAGTCCAGGTTTGAACTTTTGACCTATACGGATTTCGTACCTCTCCGATGCTTTAGATTGCAATTCAACGAAGCTTGGCTACCAGCAACTCATTTAGGAGGTTGGATCATCTTTAAGAGTTTCATTTTATCCGAAATCATGCTAAGATTTTTACCAAATAAATCGTAATAATCCCGGATTGAATTTTTGACCGGTACGAATTTTGTACCACTCCGGTGCATCAGATCGCAATTCTGTGAAGTTTGGTTATCGGCAACACGTTCGAGAGTTTGGATCGCTTTAAAGAGATTCGTTTTGACCAACAACATGCTAGGATAGTTTCCAAATGAATCGCAATACTCACCGCTTTAATTTTTGACCAGTACGGATTTCGTACCACTCCGATGCTTTAGATCGCGGCTCTAAGAAGCATGGCTACCGGCAACTCATTTAGGAAGTTGGATCATTTTTAAGAGTTTTGTATCGACCGACAACAAGCTAGGATAGTTACTAAATTAATTGTGATACTCCCAATTTGAATTTTATACCAGTATGGATTTTGTACCTCTCCGGTGCTTTAGATCGCAATTCTGCGAAGCTTGGCTCCCGGCAACTCGTTCGTGAGGTTGAATCATTTTTAAGATTTTCTTTTCAACCGATAATATGCAAGGATAGTTACCAAATGAATCGTAATAGTCCCAATTTTAATATTTGACCGGCATAGATTTCGTACCCCTCCGATGTTTTAGATCGCAATTATGAGAAGCTTGACTACCGGCAACTCGTTTGACAGGTTGAATCATTTTTAATAGTTATGCTTCAACTGACAATAGGCTTGGATTTCTAACAAATAAATCGCAATACTCCTGGCTTGAATTTTTTAACTGTATGGATTTTGTTCCTCTCCAATGCTTTAGATCGTAATTTTATGAAGCTTGGCAACCAGCAACTCGTTTGGGAGGTTGGATCATTTTTAAGAGTTTCGTTTTTTCCGATAACATGCTGGGATTATTATCAAATGAATCAAAATACTCCCAGTTTGAATTTTATACCTGTACAGATTTCGTACCGCTTCGATGCTTTAAATTGCAACTCTGAGAAGCTTGGTTACTGGCAACTCGTTTGAGAGGCTGGATCGCTTTTAAGTGTTTCGTTTTGACCGACAACATGCTAGTATAGTTTCCAAATGAATCGCATTACTGTCGGTTTAAATTTTTGACCGGTACGTATTTCGTACCTCTCCGATGCATTAGATCCCATTTCTAAGAAGCTTGGCTAGAAACAACTCATTTGAGAGGTTGGATAATTTTATAGGGTTAAGTTTCAACAAATAACATACTAGGATAGCTACCAAATAATTTACAATAATCCCAGTTTAAATTTTTGACAGGTACGGATTTTGCATCACTCCGATGCTATTTAAGAGCTTCATTTCAACCGCTAACATACTGGGATAGTTTCCAAATGAATCACTAAACTTCTGGTTTGAATTTTTGACCAGTACGGATTTTGTACAACTGCGATGCTTTAGATCGTGGTTCTGAGAATCTT
Organism: Kingdonia uniflora; assembly: GCA_014058105.1. Taxonomy (NCBI): domain Eukaryota; kingdom Viridiplantae; phylum Streptophyta; class Magnoliopsida; order Ranunculales; family Circaeasteraceae; genus Kingdonia; species Kingdonia uniflora. Next base: position 2,867,948 of record JACGCM010000140.1, on the reverse strand, counting down.
GGCTACCGGTAACTCGTTTGGGATGTTGGATCATTTTTTAGAGTTTCGCTTCGACCGACAACATGCTAGGATAGTTCCTAAATGAATAGCAATACTCTCAGTTTGAATTTTTGACCAGTACAGATTTCGTACCTTTCCGATGCTTTAGATCGCAATTCTGTGAACCTTGGCTACCCACAAATCGATTGGGAGGTTGGATTATTTTGATGAGTTTTGCTTTGCCTGAAAATATGTTGGGAAAGTTACCAAATGAATTGCAATACTCCCGGTTTGAATTTTTGATCGGTACGGATTTCGTACCCCTCCGATGCTTTAGATCGCAAATCAGAGAAGCATGGCTACCGACAATCCGTTCGAGAGGTTAGATCACTTTTAAGAGTTTTATTTCGACCGACAACATGCTAGGATAGTTTCCAAATGAATTGTAATACTGTCGAATTGAATATTTTACCGGTACAGATTTTATACCTCTCCGATGCTTTAGATCGCATTTCTAAGAAGCTTGGCTACCGGCTCCTCGTTTAGGAGGTTGGATCACTTTGAAGAGTTTCATTTCGACCGACAATATGCTAGAATAGTGACCAAATGAATCGCAATACTCCCAGATTAAATTTTTGACCGGTACGGAATTCGTACCCCTCTGATGCTTTAGATTGCAATTCTGAGAAGCTTGGATACCAGCAACTCATTTATGTGGTTGGATAGTTTAAAAGAGTTTTGTTTCGACTGACGAAATGATTGGATAGTTTCTAAATGAATAGTAATATTACAGGATTGAATTATTTACCAGTATGGATTTCGTACCTCTCCGATGCTTTAGATCACAATTCTGAGAAGCCTGGCTACCGGTAACTCGTTTAAAAGGTTGGATCGTTTTTATGAGTTTCGCTTTGACCATCAACATGTTAGGATTGTTACCAAATGAATCACAATACTCCGGTTTTAAATGTTTTACCTGTACGGATTTCGTACCTCCCCGATGTTTCAGATCACAATTCTAAGAAGCTTGGCTACTGGAAACTCATTTGTGAGGTTGGAACATTTTTTAGAGTTTCGTTTTGACCGACAACATGCTAGGATAGTTGCCAAATAAATTGCAATAGTCCCAGTTTTAATTTTTGGCAGGTACAAATTTTGCACTTCTCCGATGCTTTATATCGCAATTCGGAGATCCTTGACTACCGGTAACTCGTTCATGTGGCTGGATCATTTTTAAGAGTTTCATTTCGACCGATAACATGCTTGGATAGTAACCAAATGAATCGCAATACTCTTGGTTTGAGTTTTTTAACGGTATGGATTTCGTATCTCTTCGAAGCTTTAGATCGCAATTCTGAAGCTTGGCTTCTGGCAACCCTTTCGAGTGGTTGGATCATTTTTAAGAATTTCGTTTCGAACGACAATATGCTAGGATAGTTACCAATTGAATCGCAATAGTTCTAGTTTGAATATTTGCCCGGCATAGATTTCGTACCCCTCCGATGCTTTGGATCGTAATTATGAGAAGCTTGGCTACTGGCAACTTGTTTTAGAGGTTGGATCATTTTTAATATTTTTGTTTTGACCGACAACATGCTTGGATTGCAACCAAATGAATTGTAATACTCCCAGTTTGAATTTTTGACCTGTACGGATTTCATTCCGCCCCGATGCTTTAGATCGCAACTCTAAGAAGATTGGTTACCGACAACTCATTTGAGAGGCTGTAACGCTTTTAAGTGTTTCGTTTCGACCGAAAACATGCTAGTATAGTTTTTAAATGAATCGCAATATTGTCGGTTTAAATTTTATACCTGTACAGATTTTGCACCACCCCGATGCTTTAGATCACATTTCAAAGAAGCTTGGCTACCGGCTCCTCATTTGGGAGTTGGATCATTTTTATGAGTTTTGTTTTGACCGACAACATGCTAAGGTAGTTACCAAGTGAATCGCAATACTCCCGGTATAAATTTTTGACCGATACGGATTTCGATCTACTCCAATGCTTTAGATCGTATTTCTGAGAAGCTTGGCTACCGGCAACTCATTTGAGAGGTTGGATAATTTTATATATTTTCATTTTGACAGAAAACATGCTGGGATAGTAACCAAATAAATTGCAATAATCTCGGCTTGAATTTGTTGCAGGCACAGATTTCGCATCTCTCCGATGCTTTTGATTGCAATTTGGAGAAGCTTGGCTGCCGGTAACTCGTTCGTGAGGTTGTATCATTTTTAAGAGCTTCATTTCAACAACTAAAATTCTAGGATTGTTTCCAAAAGAATCACAATACTCCCGCTTTGAATTTTTAACCGGTGCGAATTTTGTACCTCTCCAATACTTTAGATCGCGGTTCTGATAATCTTGGCTACCGGCAACTCGTTTGGTATGCTGGATCGTTGTTATGAGTTTTGTTTTGACTGAGACCATGCTAGGATAGTTTCCAAATGAATCGCAATACTTCCGGTTTAAATTTTTGACCAGTACGGATTTCGTACCTCTCCGATGCTTTATATCGCAATTTTGTGAACCTTGGCTACCGACATCCTGATTGAGAGGCTGGATTATTTTTATGAGTTTCGTTTGGCCTGAAAACATGTTAGGATACTTACCAAATAAATTGAAATACTTCCGGTTTGAATTTTTGATTGGCACGTATTTAGTTCCCCTCCGATGCTTTAGATCGCACATCTGAGAAGCTTGGCTACCGGCAACTCATTCGAGAGGTTGGATCGCTTTGAAGAGTTTCATTTTGACCGACAACATGAAAGTATAGTTTCCAAATGAATCGCAATATTGCTAGTTTGAATTTTTTACCGGTAGTGATTTTGTACCACTCCGATGCTTTAGATCACATTTTTGAGAAGCTTTGCTACCGGCTCCTCATTTGGGAGGTTGGATCATTTTGAAGAGTTTCTTTTTGGCTGATAATATTCTAGGATAGTGACCAAATGAATCGCAATACTCTCAGATTGAATTTTTGACCGGTACGGATTTCGAGCCCCTCTGATGCTTTAGATCGCAATTCTGAGAAGCTTAGATAGCAGCAACTCGTTTGAGAGGATGGATCGTTTTTAAGTGTTTCGCTTCGACCATCAACATGTTAGGATTGTTACCAAATGAATTGCAATACTCCCGGTTTAAATTTTTAACCGGAACAGATTTCTTACCTCCCCGATTCTTCAAATCGCAATTCAGAGAAGCTTGGCTACCGACAACTCATTTGAGAGGTTGGATCATTTTTTAGAGTTTCGCTTCGGCCTACAACATGCTAGAATAGTTACCAAATAATTCGTAATACTCCCAGCTTTAATTTTGGAAAGGTACGGATTTCGTACCTCTCCGATGCTTTAGATCGCAATTCAGAGAAGCTTGGCTACCGATAACTCGTTCATGAGGTTGGATCATTTTTAAGAGTTCCATTTTGACCGATAACATGCTAGGATTGCTTTCAAATTAATCGCAATACTCCTGGTTTGAATTTTTGACCAGCACGAATTTTGTACCACTCCAATTCTTTAGATAGCGGTTCTGAGAAGTTTGGTTACCAGAGACACGTTTAGGAAGTTGGATCGTTCTTAAGAGTTTTGTTTCGACCAACAACATGTTAGAGTAGTTACCAAATGAATCGCAGTAATACCGACTTGAATTTTTGATCGGTACGAATATTCTACCCCTCCGATGCTTTAGATCGTAATTCTGATAAGCTTTGCTACCGACAACTCGTTTAAGAGATTGGATCATTTTTAAAAGATTTGTTTCGACCAACAACATGCTTGGATTGCTACCAAATGAATCCAATACTCCCGGTTTAAATTTTTGATCGGTATGGATTTAGTACCTCTCTGATGCTTTAGATCGTATTACTGTGAAACTTGGTTACCGAAAACTTGTTTGGGTGGTTGAATTATTTTTATTAGTTTCGCTTCGTTCGAAAACATGTTGGGATAGTTACCAAATGAATCACAATACTCCTGGTTTTAATTTTTCACCGGTACAGATTTCGTACCGTTCCGAAGCTTTAGATCGCAATTTTGAGATGCTTTTATGAGTTTTGTTTCGACTGACAACATTCTAGGATAGTTTCCAAATGAATCGCAATACTCCCAGTTTAAATTATTGGCCGATACGGATTTTGTTCCTCTCCGAAGCTTTAGATCGCATTTCTTATAAGCTTGGCAGCCGACAACTCATTTAAGAGATTGGATAATTTTATAGAGTTTCGCTTCGACTGAGAAAATGCTATGATAGTTACCAAATAAATTACAATAATCCCGGTTAGAATTTCTGCCAGGTACGGACTTCGCATTACTCAAATGCTTTTGATTACAATTCGGAGAAGCTTGGCTACCGGTAACTCGTTCGTGAGATTATATCATTTTTAAGAACTTCATTTCAACAGCTAACATGCTAGGATAGTTTCCAAATAAATCATAATACTCCTGGATTGAATTTTTGACCGGTACGGATTTTGTACCACTCCGATGCTTTAGATCGCGGTTCTAAAAATCTTTGCTACCGGCAACACGTTTGGGATGCTGGATCATTATTAAGAGTTTCGTTCCAACCGACAACATGATAGGATTGTTTCCAAATGAATCTCAATACTCCCGGTTTGAATTTATGACCAGTACGGATTTCGTACCTCTCCGTTGCATTAGATCGCAATTCTGTGAACCTTGGCTACCGACAATCGATTGGGAGGTTAGATTATTTTTTTGAGTTTTGTTTCATCTGAAAACATGTTGGGATAGTTACCAAATGAATTGCAGTACTCCCGGTTTGAATTTTTGATCGGTACGGATATCGTACCCCTCCAATGTTTTAGATCGTAATTCTGAGAAGCTTGACTACTTGCAACTCGTTTGAGAGGTTGGATCGTTCTAAGAGTTTTGTTTCGACCGACATCATGCTAGGATAGTTTCCAAATGAATCGCAATACTGTCGGTTGGAATTTTTTACTGGTACAAATTTTGTACCTCTCCGATGCTTTAGATTACAATACTGAGAAGCTTGGCAATCAGTTCCTCGTTTGGGAGGTTGGATCATTTTTAAGAGTTTCTTTTCGACCGATAATATGCTAGGATTGTGACCAAAAAAATCATAATACTCCCAGATTGACTTTTTGACCGGTACGGATTTCGTACCCCTCTGATACTTTAGATCGCAATTCTGAGAAACTTGGATTGCAGTAACTCGTTTGAGTGGTTGGATAGTATAAAAGAGTTTCTTTTCGACTAACAACATGCTTGTATAGTTTCCAAATCAATAGCAATGCTGGAGGTTTGAATTATTTATCAATGCAGATTTTGTACCTCTCCGATGCTTTAGATCACAATTCAGAGAGTCTTGGCTACCTACAACTCTTTTGAGAGGTTGCAACGCTTTTAAGAGTTTCGTTATGACCATCAACATGTTAGGATAGTTACCAAATGAATCGCAATACTCTTGGTTTAAATTTTAAACCGGTAGAAATTTTGTACCTCCCCGATGCTTCTGATCGCAATTCTGAGAAGCTTGGCTACCGGTAACTCATTTCAGTGGTTGGATCACTTTTTAGAGTTTCGCTTTGACCGACAACATGATATGATAGTTACCAAATAAATCGCAATACTCCCGGTTTAAATTTTAGACAGGTACGGAATTTGCACCTCTCCGATGCTTTAGATCGTAATTCGGAGAAGCTTGGTTACCGGTAACTCGTTCATGAGGTTGGTTCATTTTTAAGAGTTCCATTTCAACCGATAACATGCTAGGATAGTTTCCAAAGAAATCGCAATACTTCCGGCTTGAATTTTTAACTGGTATGGATTTTGTACTACTCCATTACTTTAGATAGCAGTTCTGAGATGCTGGATTACCGGCAACATATTTGGGATGTTAGATCACTTTTAATAGTTTCGCTTCGAGCGACATCATGCTAGGATAGTTACAAAATGAATCGCAGTAATACCGGCTTGACTTTTTGATCGGTATGGATTTCGTACCCCTCCAATGCTTTAGATCGCAATTCTGAGAAGCTTGGCTACCGGCTCATCGTTTGAGAGATTTGATCATTTTTAATATTTTTGTTTCGACCGACAACATGCTTAGATTGCTTCCAAATGAATCGCAATAATCCCAATTTGAATTTTAGGCCGGTATGGATTTCGTACCTCTCTGATGCTTTAGATCGGAATTCTGTGAAACTTGGCTGCCGACAACTCGTTTGGGAGGTTGAATTATTTTTATTAGTTTTGCTTCGTCCGAAACCATGTTGGGATAGTTACCAAATGAATCACAATACTCCCGGTTTTAATTTTTCACTGGTAAAAATTTCGTACAGCTCTGAAGCTTTAGATCATAATTTTGAGATGCTTGGCTACCGGCAACTCGTTTAAGAGGATGGATCGCTTTAATGAGCTTCATTTCGACTGACAACATGCTAGGATAGTTTCCAAATGAATCGCAATACTCCCAGTTTAAATTATTGAACGTTACGGCTTTCGAATGACAACTTGCTATGATAGTTTCCAAATGAATCGCAATATTGCTGGTTTGAATTTTTTTTCGGTACAGATTTTGTACCTCTCCGACGCTTTTGATCGCAATTCAGTGAAGCTGGGCTACCGGCTCCTCGTTTTGGAGGATGGGTCATTATTAAAATTTCATTTCGACCGACAACATGCAATTTTAGTTTCCAAATGAATCGCAATACTCCCAGTTTAAATTTTTGACTGGTGCGGATTTCTTACCTCTTCGATACTTTAGATCGCATTTTTGAGAAGCTTGGCTTCCAGCTCATCATTTGGGAGGTTGGATCATTTTTTAGATTTTTGTTTCGACCGACAACATGCTAGGATAGTAACCAAATAAATCACAATTCTCCCGATTTGAATTTCTGACAAGTACGGATTTCGCATCTCTCCGATGCTTTTGATCGCAATTCGAAGAAGCTTGGCTTCCGGTAACTCGTTCGTGAGGTTGTATAATTTTTAAGGGCTTCATTTAAACCGCTAAAACATGCAAGGATAGTTTCCAAATGAATTCCAGTACCCCCGGTTTAAATTTTTCCCCGGTATGGATTTTTTATTACTCCGATGCTTTAGATCGCGCTTCTGAAATGCTTATCAACCGGCAACTCATTTGGGATGTGGGATCAGTTATAAGGGTTGCGCTTCAACCGACAAAATGCTAGCATAGTTTCTAAATGAATCGCAATATTCCCGGTTAAAATTTATAGCCGGTACAGATTTTGTAGCACTTCAATACTTTAGATAGAGGTTCAGAGATGCTGGGCTACCGGCACCTCATTTGGGATGTTGGATCATTTTTAAGAGTTTACTTCGACGACAACATGCTAGGATAGTTACCAAATGTATCACAGTAATACCGGTTTAAATTTTTGATCGGTATGGATTTCGTACCCCTCCGATATTTTAGATCGCAATTCTTAGAAGCTTGGCTACCGGCAACTCATTTGAGAGGTTGGATCATTTTTAATTGTTTTGTTTCGACCGACAACATGCTTGGATTGCTATCAAATGAATCGCAATAATCCCGATTTGAATTTTAAACCGGTATGGATTTTGCACCTCTCTGATGCTTTAGATCGGAATTCTGTGAAACTTGGCTGCCGACAACTCGTTTGGGAGGTTGAATTATTTTTATTAGTTTTGCCTCGTCCGAAAACATGTTGGGATAGTTACCAAATGAATCACAATACTCTCGTTTTTAATTTTTCACCAGTACAGATTTCGTACCGCTCCGTTGCTTTAGATCGCAATTTTAAGATGCTTGGCTACCGCAACTCATTTGAGATGTTGTATCGCTTTTAAAAGTTTCGCTTCGATCGACATCATGCTAGGATAGTTTCTAAATGAATCGCAATACTGACTGTTACATTTTTTTACCGGTACAGATTTTGTACCTCTCCGACGCTTTTGATTGCAATTATGAGAAGTTAGGCTACCGGCTCCTCGTTTGGGAGGATGGATCATTATTAAGAGTTTCGTTTCGACCGACATCTTGCTAGGATAGTTACCAACTGAATCGCAATACTCCTAGTTTAATTTTTGGCCGGTACGGATTTCGTACCTCTCTGATGCTTTAGAACGCATTATTGAGAAGCTTGGCTACCGGCTCATCGTATGGGAGATTGGATCATTTTATAGAGTTTCTCTTTAACCGATAACATGCGCGGATAGTTTCCAAACAAAATACAATTCTCCCGATTTGAATTTTTGACAAGTACCGTCGGATCTCTCCGATGCTTTTGTTCGCAATTCGAAGATGCATGGCTTCCGGTAACTCGTTCGTGAGGCTGTATAATTTTTAAGAGCTACATTTCATCCGATAAAACATGCAGGGATTGTTTCCGAATGAATCGCATTACTCCAGGTTTAACTTTTTCCTCCGTACGGATTTTTTACAACTTCGATGCTTTAGTTGCGATTCTGAAAAGCTAATCAACCGGCAACCCGTTTGGGATGTGGGATCAGTTTTAATGGTTTCATATCGACCGACAACATACTAGCATAGTTTCCAAATGAATCGCAATACTCCCGGTTTGATGTTTTAACCGGTATTGATTTTGTACTACCCCAATACTTTTGATAGCGGTTCTGAGATGCTGGGCTACCGACAACTCGTTTGGGATGTTGGATCCTTTTTAAGAGTTACACTTCGACTGACAACATGTTGGGCTAGTTACCAAATAAATTGCAGTAATGCCGGTTAAAATATTTGATCGATATGGATTTCGTACCACTCCGATGCTTTATATCGCAATTCTGAGAAGCTTGGCTGCCGGCAACGCGCTTGAAAGGTTGGATCATTTTTAATAGTTTTGTTTCGACCGACAACTTGCTTGGATTGCTACCAAATGAATCACACGAATCCTGTTTTAAATTTTTGACCGGTATGGATTTCGTGCCTCTCCGATGCTTTAGATTGCAATTCAGTGAAACTTTGCTACCGACAAATCGTTTGGAAGGTTAAATTATTATTATTACTTTCGCTTCATCCGAAAACATGTTGGCATAGTTACCAAATGAATCACAATAATCCCGGCTTTAATTTTTCATCGGATCGGATTTCGTACCGCTCCGATGGTTTTGATCGCCATTTTGAGATGTTGGATTGCATTTAAAAGTTTTGATTTGACCGACAAAATGCTAGGATAGTTTCCAATTGAAACGCAATACTGCCGGTTAGATTTTTTTACCGATACAGATTTTGTACCACTCCGACGCTTTTGATTGCAATTCTGAGAAGCTAGGCTGCCAGCTTCTCGTTTAGGAGGATGGATCATTATTACGAGGTTTGCTTCAGACGACAACATGCTTGGATGGTTACCAAATGATTCCCAATAATCTTAGTTAAAATTATTGACCGGTACGGATTTCGTACCTCTCCAATTCTTTAGATCGCATTTTTGAGAAGCTTGGCTACCGGCTCATCATTTGGGAGATTAGATCATTTTAAAGAGTTTCGTTTCGACCGACAACATGCTAGGATAGTTTCCAAATAAATTGCAATTCTCCCGATTTAAATTTTTGACTAGTTCGGATTTCGAATCTCTTCGATGATTTTGATCGCAATTCGAAGAAGCTTGGCTTCTGGTAACTCGTTCGTGAGGTTGTATAATTTTGAAGAGCTTTATTTCAACCGATAAAGCTTGCAAGGATAGTTTCCCAATGAATCACAATATTCCCAGTTAAAATTTTTCCCCGGTACAGATTTTTTAGAACGTCGATGCTTTAGATAGTTATTCTGAAAATCTTATCTACCGGCAACTCATTTGGGATGTGGGATCAGTTTTAAGGGTCTTGTTTCGGCCGACAACATGCTAGCATAGTTTCCATATGAATCGCAATAATTCTGGTTTGAATTTTTAACCGGTATGGATTTTGTACCACTCTAATACTTTAAATAGCAATTCTGAGATGTTGGGTTACCGGCAACTCATTTGGGATGTTGGATCATTTTTAAGAGATTCGCTTCGACCAACAACATTCTAGGATAGTTACCAAATTAATCGCAGTAATGCCAGTTTGAGTTTTTGAACGGTATGGATTTCGTACCCCTCCAATGTTTTATATCGCAATTCTGAGAAGCTTGGCTACCGGCAACTCGTTTGATAAGTTGGATCATTTTTAATAGTATTGTTTCGACCGACAACAGGCTTGGATTGCTACAAATGAATCGCAATAATTCTGATTTGAATTTTTGGCCGGTATGGATTTCCTACCTCTCCGATGCTTTAGATCGCAATTCTGTAAATCTTGGCTACCGACCACTCGTTTGGGAGGTTGAATTATTTTTATTTGTTTCGCTTCATCTGAAAACATGTTGGGATAGTTACCAAATGAATCACAGTACTCCCGGTTTTAATTTTTCACCGGCACTAATTTCTTACCGTTCCGATACTTTAGATCAAATTTTTGAGATGCTTGGCTATCGGTAACTCGTTGGATCGCTTTTATGAGTTTCATTTCGACTGACAACATGCTAGGATAGTTTCCAAATGAATCGCAATACTCCCAGTTTAAATTATGGACCGGTACTGATTTCGACCGACAACCTGCTATGATAATTTCCAAATGAATCGCAATACTGCCGGTTTGAATATTTTGCCGGTACAGATTTTGTACTTCTCCGACACTTTTGATCGCAATTCTTTAAAGCTGAGCTACCGGCTCCTCGTTTGGGAGGATGGATCATTATTAAAATTTCGGTTCGACCGACAACATGCAATTATAGTTACCAAACGAATCACAATACTCCTAGTTAAAATTTTTGACCGGTACGGATTTCGTACCTCTCCGATAATTTAGATCGCATTTTTGAGAAGCTTGGCTACCGACAACATGCTAGGATAGTTACAAAATAAATTGCAATTTTCCCGATTTGAATTTTTGACAAGTACGGATTTCGCATCTCCCCGATGCTTTTTATCGCAATTCGAAGAAGCTTGGCTTCCGGTAACTCGTTCGTGAGGTTGTATAATTTTTAAGAGCTTTATTTAAACCGTTAAAACATGCAAGGATAGTTTCCAAATAAATTCCAATACTCCCGATTTAAATTTTTCCACGGTATGGATTTTTTATAACTCCGATGCTTTAGATCGAGCTTCTGAAAAGCTTATCTACCGGTAACACGTTTGGGATGTGGGATCAGTTTTAAGGGTTACGTTTGAACCGACAACATCCTAGCATAGTTTCAAAATGAATCGCTATATTCCCGGTTTAAATTTTTAACCGGTACGGATTTTATACTACTCTAATACTTAGATAGTGGTTCAGAGATGCTGGGTTACCGGCAACTCGTTTGGGAAGTTGGATTGTTTTTAAGAGTTTCACTTCGACCGGAAACATGGTAGGATAGTTTCCAAATGTATCGCAGTAATACTGGTTTGAATTTTTGGTCGGTAAGGATTTCGTATCACCCCGATGCTCTAGATCGCAATTCTGAGAAGTTATGCTACCGGCAACTCCTTTGGGTGGTTGGATCATTTATAATAGTTTTGTTTCGATCGACAATATGCTTGGATTGCTACCAAATGAATCGCAATAATACCGATTTGAATTTTTGACCGGTATGAATTTCGCACCTCTCCGATGCTTTAGATCGGAATTCTGTGAAACTTGGCTGCCGACAACTCGTTTGGGATGTTGAATTATTTTTATTAGTTTTGCTTCATCCGAAAACATGTTGGGATAGTTACCAAATGAATCACAATACTCCCGGTTTTAATTAATTACCAGTACAGATTTTGTAACGCTGCGATGCTTTAAATCGCAATTTTGAGATGCTTCGCTACCGGCATCTTCTTTGAGATGTTGGATCGCTTTTAAAAGTTTCATTTTGACCGACAATATCCTAGGATAGTTTCCAAATGAATCGCAATGCTACTGGTTAGTTTTTCTTCCGGTACAAATTTTGTTCCTCTCCTACGCTTTTGATCGTAATTCTGAGAAGCTGGTCTACCGGCTCCTCGTTTGGGAGGATGGATCATTATTAAGTGTTTTGTTTCGTCCTCTCCTACGCTTTTGATCGTAATTCTGAGAAGCAGGTCTACCGGCTCCTCGTTTGGGAGGATGGATCATTATTAAGTGTTTTGTTTCGTCCGACAGCATGCAAGGATAGTTACAAAATGAATTGCAATACTCCTTGTTTAAATTTTAGAACGGTTCGGATTTCGTACCTCTCCGATGCTTTAGATCGTATTTTTGAGAATCTTGGCTACCGGCTCATCGTTTGGGAGATTGGATCATTTTATAGAGTTTCGTTTCGACCGACAACATGCTATGATAGTTTCCAAATAAATCGCAATTATCCCGATTTAAATTTTTTACAAGTACGGATTTCGCATCTCTCTGATGCTATTGATCGCAATTCGAAGAAGCTTGGCTTCCGGTAACTCGTTCGTGAGGATGTAAAATTTTTAAGAGCTTCATTTCAACCGATAAAACATGCAAAGATAGTTTCCAAATGAATCGCAATATTCCCGATTTAAATATTTCCCTAGTACGGATTTTTTACAAATTCGACGTTTTAAATCGCGGTTCTGAAAAGCTTATCTACCGGCAACTCGTTTGGGATGTGGGATCAGTTTTAAGGGTTTCGTTTCAACCGAAAACATTCTAGCATAGTTTCCAATTGAATCGCAATACTCCCTATTTGAATTTTTAACTGGTACGGATTTTGTAGCACTCCAATACTTTAGATAGCGGTTCTGAGATTCTGGGTTATCAGGAACTCATTTGGAATGTTGGACCCTTTTTAAGAGTTTCGCTTAAACCGACAAGATGGTAGGATAGTTACCAAATGAATCGCAGTAATGCCGGTTTGAATTTTTTATTGGTATGGATTTCGCACCCCTCTAATGTTTTATATCGCAATTCTGATAAGCTTGGTTGCCGGCAACTCGTTTGAGAGGTTGGATAATTTTAAATAGCTTTGTTTTGACTAACAACATGCTTGGATTTCTACCAAATGAATCGCAATACTCCCAATTTAAATTTTTGACCGGTACGGATTTCGTACCTCTACAATGCTTTAGATTACATTTTTGTGAAGCTTCGCTACTGGAACATCGTTTGGGAGATTGGATCATTTTATAGAGTTTCGCTTCAACTGACAACATGCTAGGATAGTTTCCAAATAAATCGCAATTCTTTCGATTTAAATTTTTGGCAAGTATGGATTACGGATCTCTCCGATGCTTTTAATCGCAATTCGAAGAAGCTTTGCTTTCGGTAACTCGTTCGCGAGCTTGTATAATTTTTAAGAGCTTCATTTCAACTGATAAAGCATGCAAGGATAGTTTCCAAATGAATCGCAATACTTTTGGTTTATATTTTTCCCCGGTACGGATGTTTTACAACTCCGATGCTTTAGATCGTGGTTCCGAAGAACTTATCTGCCGACAACTCGTTCGGGATGTGGGATCAGTTTTAAGGGCTTCGTTTAGACCAAATTATTAGGATAGTTTCCAAATGAATCGTAATACTCCCGATTTGAATTTTTAACCGATACGGATTTTGTACCACTCAAATACTTTAGATAGCGGTTCTAAGATGCTGGGTTACTGGCAACTCGTTTGAGATGTTGGATTGTCTTAAGAGTTTTGCTTCGACCGACAACATGCTAGGATAGTTACCAAATGAATCGCAGTAAGATCGGTTTGAATTTTTGATCGATATGGATTTTGAACCCCGCCGATGCTTTAGATCGTAATTCTGAGAAGCTTGGCTACCGGCAACTCATTTGTGAAGTTGGATCACTTATAAATGTTTCGTTTCAATAGACAACATGCTAGGATAGTTTCCAAATAAATCGCAATACTACCGGTTTGAATTTTTTACCGGTACAGATTTGTACCTCTCCGATGCTTTTGATCGTAATTCACTGAAGCTGGGCTACCGGCTCCTCGTTTGGGGGGATGGATCATTATTATGTGTTTCGTTTCGACCGACAACATCCTAGGATACTTAACAAATGAATCCCAATACTCTCAGCTTTAAGTTTTAGCCGATACCGATTTCGTACCCCTCCGATGTTTTAGATCACATTTTTGAGAAGCTTGGCTACCGGCTCATCGTTTGGGAGATTGGATCATTTTATAGAGTTTCGTATCGACCGACAACATGCTAGGATAGTTTCTAAGAAATTCTACCGATTTGAATTTTTGACAAGTACAGATTTCGGATCTCTCCGATGCTTTTGATCGCAATTCGAAGAAGCTTGGCTTCCGGTAACTCGGTCGTAAGGTTGTATAATTTTAAAGAGCTTCATTCACCCGATAAAACATGCAAGGATAGTTTCCAAATGAATCGCAATACTCCCGGTTTAAATTTTTCCCCGGTATGGATTTTTTACAACTCCGATGCTTTAGATCGCGGTACTGAAAAGCTTATCTACCGGCAACTCGTTCAGAATGTGGAATATGTTTTAAGGGTTTCTTTTCGGCCGACAACATGCTTGCATAGTTTCCAAATAAATCTCAATACTCCTGGTTTGAATTTTTAACCGGTATGAATTTTATACAACTCCAATACTTTAGATAGCGGTTCTAAGATGCTGGGTTACCGGCAACTCGTTTGGGATGTTGGATTGATTTTAAGAGTTTCACTTCGACTTACAACATGCTAGGATAGTTACCAAATGAATCGCAGTAATCCCGGTTTAAATTTATAATCGGTATGGATTTCGTACCCCTCCTATGCTTTATATAGCAATTATGAACAGCTTGGCTATTTGAAACTGGTTTGAGAGATTGGATCATTTTTAATAGTTTTGTTTTGACCGACAACATGCTTAGATTGCTTCCAAATGAATCGCAATAATCCCAATTTGAATTTTAGGCCGGTATGGATTTCGTACCTCTCTGATGCTTTAGATCGCAATTTTGCAAAACTTGGCTACCAACAACTCGTTTGGGAGGTTGAATTATTATTATTAGTTTTTCTTCGTCCAAAAACATGTTGGGATAGTTACCAAATGTATTACAATACTCCCGGTTTTAATTTTTCACCGGCACAGATTTTGTACCTCTCTGATGCTTTAGATCACAATTTTGAGATGCATGGCTACCGGCATCTCGTTTGAGATGTAGGATCACTTTTAAATATTTCGCTTCAACCGACAGATGCTAGGATGGTTTCCAAATGAATCGCAATACTGCCGAGGTGATTTTTTTACCGGTACAGATTTTGTACCTCTCCGACGCTTATGAACACAATTTTGAAAAGCTGGGCTACCGACTCCTCGTTTGGGAGGATGTTTCATTATTAAGAGTTTCATTTGGACAGACAACATGCTAGGATAGTTACCAAATGAATCGCAATACTCCTAGATTATATTTTTGACCGGTACAGATTTCGTACCTCTCCGATGCTTTAGATCGCATTTTTCGAAAGCTTGGCTACCGGCTCATCGTTTAGGAGATTGGATCATTTTATCGAGTTTTATTTCGATTGACATCATGGTAGGATAGTTTCCAAATAAATTGCAATTCTCCCGATTTGAATTTTTGACAAGTACGGATTTCGGATCTCTCCGATGCTTTTGATCGCAATTCGAAGAAGCTTGGCTTCCGATAACTCATTCGTGAGGATGAATAATTTTTAAGAGCTTCATTTCAACCAATAAAACATACAAGGATAGTTTCCAAATGAATCGCAATACTCTCGGATTAAATATTTCCCCTGTACGGATATTTTACAACTCCGATGCTTTAGATCGCAGTTCTGGAAAGCTTATCTACCGGCAACTCGTTTGGGATGTGGGATCAGTTTTAAGGGTTTCGTTTAGACCGACAACATGCTATGATAGTATCCAAATGAATCGCAATACTCCCGGCTTGAATTTTTAGCAGGTACAAATTTTGAACCACTCCAATACTTTAGATAACGGTTCCGAGATGCTGGGTTACCGACAACTCGTTTAGGATGTTGGATTGTTTTTAAGTGTTTTGCATCAACCGACAACATGCTAGGATAGTTACCAAATAAATCGCTATAATACCGGCTTGTAATTTTGATCAGTATGGATTTTGTAGCCCTCTGAAGCTTTAGATCGCAATTCTGAGAAGCTTGGCTACCGGTAACTCGTTTAAGAGGTTGGATTATTTTTAATAGTTTTTTTTTACCGACATCATGCTTGGAATGTTGCCAAATGAATCGCAATACTCCCGAATTAAATTTTTGACCGGTATGGATTTTGTACCTCTCCAATGCTTTAGATCGCAATTCTGTGAAACTGGGCTACCGATAACTCGTTTGGGAGTTTGAATTATTTTTATTAGTTTCGCTTCGTCTAAAAACATGTTGGGATTGTTGCCATATGAATCACAATACTCCCGGTTTTAATTTTTCAACGGTACAGATTTCGTACTACTCCGATGCCTTAGATCGTAATTTTGAGATGCTTGGCTGCCGGTAACTCGTTTGTGAGGTTGGATCACTTTTAAAAGGTTCGTTTCAACCAACAACATGTAAGGATAGTTATCAAATAAATCGTAGTACTGCCGGTGTGAATTTTTTACTAGTACGGATTTTGTACCTCTTTGACGCTTTTGTTCGTAATTCGGTGAAGCTGGACTACCGGCTCTTCGTTTGGGTGGATGGGGATTTATTATTAGTTTTGTTTCGAACGGCAACACGCTAGGATAGTTACCAAATGAATCGCAATACTCCTAGTTTAAATTTTTGACCGGTACGGATTTCGTACCTCTCCGATGCATTAGATCGCATTTTTGAGAAGCTTGGCTACCGGCTCATCGTTTGGGAGATTGGATCATTTTATAGAGTTACGTTTCGATCAAAAACATGCTAGGTTAGTTACCAAATAAATTGCAATTCTCCCGATTTAAATTTTTGACAAGTACGGATTTCAGATCTCTCAGATACTTTTGATCGCAATTCGAAGAATCTTGGCTTCCGATAACTCGTTCGTGAGGATGAATAATTTTTAAGAGCTTCATTTCAATCGATAAAAGATGCAAGGATAGTTTCCAAATGAATAGCAATATTCCCCGGTTTAAAATTTTCCCCGGTACGGATTTTATATAACTACGGGGCTTTAGATCGCGGTTCTGAAATGCTTATCTACCGACAACTCGTTTGGGATGTGGGAAAAAATTTAAGGGCTTCGTTTCGACCGACAACATGCTAGCATAGTTTACAAATGAATCGCAATACTCCCAGTTTGAATTTTTAACCGGTACGGATTTTGTACCACTCCAATACTTTAAATAGCGGTTCCGAGATGCTGGGTTACAGGCAACTCGTTTGGGATGTTGGATCGTTTTTATGATTTTCACTTCAACCGACAACATGCTAGGATAGTTACCAAATGAATCGCAATAATGCAAGTTTGGATTTTTGATCGGTTTGGATTTCGTACCCCTCCAATGGTTTATATCGCATTTCTGAGATGCTTGGCTACCGGCAACTCGTTTGAGTGGTTGGATCATTTTTAATAGTTTTGTTACGACCGACAACATGCTTTGATTGCTACAAAATGAATCGCAATACTCCCGATTTGAATTTGTGGCCGGTATGGATTTCGTAACTCTCCGATGCTTTCGATCGCAATTCTGTGAAACTTGGCTACCGACAACTCGTTTGGGAGGTTGAATAATTTTTATTAGATTCGCATCATCCGAAATCATGTTGGGATAAGTACCAAATGAATCACAATACTCCCGGTTTTAATTTTTTACTGGTACAGATTTCGTACTGCTCCGATGCTTTAGATCGCAATTTTGGCATGCTTGGCTACCAGCAACTCGTTTGAGAGGTTGGATAGCTTAAAAAAGTTTCTCTTCGACCAACATCATGCTAGGATAGTTTCCCAATGAATCGCAATACTACCGGTTTAAATTTTTTACCAGTACATATTTTGTACCTCTCCGACGCTTTTGATCGCAATTCTAAGAAGCTGGGCTACCGGCTCCCCATTTGGGAGGATGGTTCATTATTATGATTTTTGTTTCGACCAAAAACATGGTAGGATAGTTACCAAATAAATCGTAATACTCCCAGTTTAAATATTTGACAGGTACGGATTTCGTACTTCTCCGATGCTTTTGACCGCATTTTTAAGAAGCTTGGCTACTGGCTCAAAGTTTTTGGGATTGGATCATTTTATTGAGTTTCGTTTCGACCTACAACATGTTAGGGTAGTTTTCAAATAAATCATAATTCCACCGATTTGAATTATTGACAAGTACGGATTTCGGATCTCTCGGATGCTTTTGATCGCAATTCAAAGAAGCTTGGCTTCCAGTAACTCGTTCGTGAGGTTGTATTCTTTTTAATAGCTTCATTTCAACTGATAAAACATACAAGGATAGTTTCCAAATGAATTGCAATACTCCCGGTTTAAATTTTTCCCCGGTATGGATTTTTTACAACTCTGATGCTTTAGATCGCGGTTCTGAAAAACTTATCTACGGCAACTCGTTCGGGATATGGGATCAGTTTTAAGGGTTTTTTTTAGACCGACAACATGCTAGGATAGTTTCCAAATGAATCGCAATACTCCCGGTTTGAATTTTTAACCGGTACGGATTTTGTACCACTCCAATACTTTAGATAGCGGTTCTGAGATGCTTGGTTGCCAGCAACTCGTTTGGGATGTTGTATCATTTTTAAGAGTTTTACTTCGACCGACAACATGCTCAGATAGTTACCAAATGAATCGCAGTAATACCGGTTTGAATTTTTGATCGTTATGGATTTAGTACCCCTCCGAAGCATTAGATCACAATTCTGAGAAGCTTGGCTACCAGCAACACATTTGTGAGGTTGGATCATATTTAAGAGTCTCGCATCGACCAACAACATGCTAGGATAGTTACCAAATGAATCGCAGTAATGCCGGCTTGAATTTTTGATCGGTATGGATTTTGAACCCTTCCGATGCTTTATATCGCAATTCTGAGAAGTTTGACTACCGATAACTCGTTTGAGAGTTTGGATCATTTTTAATAGTTTTCTTTCGACCGACAACCTTCTTGGATTGCTACCAAATGAATCGTAATAATCCTGGTCTGAATTTTTGACCGGTATGGATTTTGTACATCTTCGATGCTTTAGATCGCAATTCTTTGAATTATTTTTATTAGTTTCGCTTCGTCCGAAAACATGTTGGGATAGTTTCCAAATGAATCACAATTCTCCCGGTTTTAATTTTTCACCGGTACAGATTTTGTACCGCCCCGATGCTTTAGATCGTAATTTTGAAATTCTTGGCTACCGGCAACTCGTTTGAGAAGTTGGATCGCTTTTAAATATTTCTTTTAGACCGACAACATGCTAGGATAGTTTCCAAATTAATCGCAATACTGCCGGTTTCAATTTTTTACCTGTACAGATTTTGTACCTCTCCGAAGCTTTTAATCGCAATTCAGTGAAGCTGGGCTACCGGCTCTTCGTTTGGGAGGATGGATCCTTATTAAGAGTTTCATTTCGATCGACAACATGCTAGGATAGTTACCAAATGAATCGTAATACTCCCAGTTTAATTTATTGGCCTGTACGGATTTTGTACCTCTTTGATGCTTTAGATCGTATTTTTTAGAAGCTTGGCTACCGGCTCATCGTTTGGGAGATTGGATCATTTTATTGAGTTTCGTTTCGACCGACAACTTTCTAGGATTGTTACCAAATAAATTGCAATTCTCCCGATTTGAATATTTAGCAAGTACGGATTTCGCATCTCAACGATGCTTTTGATCGCAATTCAAAGAAGCTTGGCTTCCGGTAACTCGTTCGTGAGGATGAATAATTTTTAGGAGCTTCATTTCAACTGATAAAGCATGCAAATATAGTTTCCAAATGAATAGGAATATTCCTGGTTAAAATTTTTTCCCGGTACGGATATTTTACAACTCTGATACTTTAGATCGTTGTTCTATAAAGCTTATCTACCGGCAACTCGTTTGGGATGTGGGATCAGTTTTAAGGGTTTCCTTTCGACCGACAACATGCTATCATAGATTCCAAATGAATCGCTATACTCCCGGTTTGAATTTTTAACCAGAACGGATTTTGTACCACTCAAATACTTTAGATAGTGGTTCAAAGATGCTGGGTTACCGTCAACTCGTTAGGGATGTTAGATCGTTTTGAAGAGTTTCGCTTCTACCGACAACATGCTAGGATAGTTACCAAATGAATCGCAGTAATGCCGGTTTGAATTTTTTATCGGTATCGATTCCGTACCCTTCCGATACTTTATATCGCAATTCTGAGAAGCGTGGCTATTGAGAACTTGTTTGAGAGGTGGGATCATTTTTAATAGCTTTGTTTCGACCGACAATATGCTTGGCTTGCTACCAAATGAATCGCAATAATCCCGATTTGAATTTTTGACCGGTATGGAATTCGTACCTCTCCGATGCTTTATATCGCAATTCTGATAAGCTTAGCTACCGGCAACTCGTTTAAGAGGTTGGATCATTTTTAATAGTTTATTTTTGACTGTCAACATGCTTGAATTACTACCAAATGAATCGCAATACTCCCGATTTGAATTTTTGGCCGGTATGGATTTTGTAACTCTCCGATGCTTTAGATCGTAATTCTGTGAAATTTGGCTGCCGACAACTCGTTTGGGAGGTTGAATTATTTTTATTAGTTTCACTTCATCCGAAAACATGTTGGGATAGTTACCAAATGAATCACAATACTCCCGGTTTTAATTTTTCGCCGGTACAGATTTCGTTCTGCTCCGATGCTTTAGATCGCAATTTTGAGATTCTTGGCTACCGGCAACTCGGTTGAGAGGTTAGATCGCTTATAAATGTTTCTTTCGACCGACAACATGCTAGGGTAGTTTCCAAATGAATCGTAATATTACTTGTTTGAATTTTTTACCGGTATAGATTTTGTACCTCTCCAGCGCTTTTGATCGCAATTCATTGAAGCTGGGCTACCGGCTCCTCGTTTGGGTGGATGGATCATTATTAAGAGTTTCGTTTCGACCGATAACATTCTAGGATAGTTTCCAAATGAATCGCAATACTTCCGGTTTGAATTTTTAACAAGTACGGATTTTGTACCTCCCCGATGCTTTAGATCCCAATTCGAAGAAGCTTGGCTACCGGCAACTCATTCGTGAGGTTGCATAATTTTTAAGAGTTTCATTTCAACCGATAACATGCAAGGATGGTTTCCCAATGAATCGCAATACTCCCGGATTGAATTTTTTACCGGTACGGATTTTGTACCACTCCGATGCTTTAGATTAGGGTTCTGAGAAGCTTTGCTACCGGCAACACATTTTGGATGTTGGATCATTTTTAAGAGTTTCATTTTGACCGACAACATGCTAGGATAGTTACCATATGAATTGCAATACTCCCGGTTTGAATTTTTGAACGGTACAGATTTCGTACCCCTTCATTGCTTCAGATCGCAATTCTGAGAAGCTTGGCTACCAGTAACTCGTTTGAGAGGTTGGATCGCATTATAGAGTTTTGTTTTGACCAAAAACATGCTTGGATAGTTTCCAAATGATTAGCAATACTGCCGGTTTGATTTTTTTACCGGTACGGATTTCGTACCTCTCCAATGCTTTATATCGCAATTACAAGAAGCATGGCTACCGACGACTCATTTCAGAGGATGGATCATTTTAAAGATTTTTGTTATGACCGAAAACATGGTAGGATAGTTACCAAATGAATCGGAATACTCCAGGTTTGAATTTTTAGAAGCTTGGCTATCGGCAACTCGCTCAAGAGGTTGGATCTATTTTAAGAGTTTTTATTCAACCGACAACATGCAAGGATAGTTTCAAAATGAATCACAATACTCCCGGTTTGAATTTTTGAGCATTAACAATTTCGTACCCCTTTGATGCTTTAGATCGCAATTCTAAGAAGCTTGGCTACCGACAACTCGTTTGGAAGTTGGATCATTTTTAATAGTTTCATTTCGACCGACAACATGCTTGGATTGCTACCAAATGAATTGCAATAGTTCAGGCTAGAATTTTAGACCTGCACAGATTTCGTATATCTCCGATGCTTTAGATAGCAATTCGGTAAAGCTTGGCTACCAGCAACTCGTTTAGGAGGTTGGATCATTTTTAAGAGTTTCGTTTCATCCGAAAACATTCTGGGATTTTTTCCAAATGAATCTCAATTCTCTCGGTTTGAATTTTTGACCGGTACGGAATTTGTGCCCTTCCGATGCATTAGATTATAATTATGGGAATCTTGGTTACCGACAACTCGTTTGAGAGGTCAGATCTCTTTTATGGGTTTCGCTTTAACCAAGAACATACAAGGATAGTTTCCAAAAGAATTGCAATACTCTCGGCTTGAATTTTTGATCGGTACGGATTTCATACCACTCTGAAGCTTTAGATCGCAGTTCTGAGAAGCTTGGCTGCCGGCAACTCGTTTGGGCCGTTGGATAATTTTTAAAAGTTTTGTTTTGACCGACAACATACTAGGATAGCTTTCAAATATATCGCAATACTCCCGGTTTGAATTTTTTACCAGTATGGATTTCGTACCCCGCCGATGCTTGAAATTGCAATTAAGATAAGCTTGGCTACCGGCAACTCGTTTGAGAGGTTGGACCAATTTTATTAGGTTAATTTCGACCGATAACATGCTTGAATTGCTATCAAATGAATCGCAATACTCTTGGCTGAAATTTTTTACCTGTACGGATTTCGTACCTCTCCGATACATTAGATTCCAATTCTGAGAAGCTTGGTTACCAGCAACTTCGTTTGAGAGGTAGAATCTCTTTTAAGAGTTTTTTTTTTACCGACAACATACTAGGATAGTTTCCAAAAGAATTGCAATACTCCCGGTTTGAATTTTTGACCGGTACGGATTTCGTACCACTCCGATGCTTTAGATCGCAATTCTGAGAACCTTGGCAGCCGACAACACTTTCGAGAGGCTGGATCATTTTTTAGAGTTTTGTTTTGACCGAAAAATGCTATGATAGTTAACAAATGAATTACAATTGTTCTTGTTTGAATTTTTGACCGGTACAGATTTCGTACCCCGCCGATGCTTTAAATCGCAATTACGATAAGCTTTTCTACCGGTAACTCGTTTGAGTCGTTGGATAATTTTTATTAGGTTAATTTCAACCGACAACATGCTTGAATTGCTACCAAATGAATCGCAATACTTCCGGTTTAAATTTTTTACCTGTACGGATTTCGTACATCTCCGATGCTTTAGATCGCAATTCTGTGAAGCTTGGCTACCAGCAACTCATTTGTGAGGTTAGATTATTTTTATGAGTTTTGTTTTGTCCAAAAACATGTTGGGATTTTTACTAAATGAATCGCAATACTGAGAAACTTGGGTTCCGGCAACTCGTCTGAGAGTTTGGATCGCTTTAAAGTATTTCATTTTGGACGACAACATGCTGGGATAGTTTCCAAATGAATTGCAATACTGCCGGTTTGAATTTTTTATCGGTATTCATTCTGTACCTCTTCGATGCCTTTGATCGCAATTCTGAGAATCTTGGCTACCGGCTCCTCATTCGGGAGGTTAGAAAATTTTTATGAGTTTCATTTTGACCGGAAACATTCAAGGATAGTTACCAAATGACCGGTACGGATTTTGTACCCCTTTGATGCTTTAGATCGCAATTCTGAAAAGCTTGGATACCAGCAACTCGTTTAAGTGGTAGGATAGTTTTAAAGAGTTTCGTTTCAACGGACAACATGCTTGGATATTTTCTAAATGAATAGAAATACTGCTGGTTTGAATTATTAATCGGTGTGGATTTCGTACCTCACCGATGCTTTATATCGTAATTTTGAGAAGCTTGGTTACCGGCAGCTCGTTTGAGAGGTTGGATTTTTTTTAAGAGTTTCATTTCGACTGAAAACATGGTAGGATACTTACCAAATGAATCACAATACTCCAAGTTTAAATTTTTTGTAGGTACGGATTTCGCACCTCTTTGATGCTTTAGATCTCAATTTTGAGAAGCTTGGCTACCGGCAACTCATTTCAGAGGTTGGATCATTATTAAGAGTTTTGTTTTGACTAAAAACATGGTAGGATAGTTACTAAATGAATCGCAATACTCCAGGTTTGAATATTTGACAGGTATGGATTTCGTACTGCTCGGATGCTTTAGATCACAATTCTGAAAAGATTGGCTACCGACAACTCGTTAGTGAGGTTGGATTGCTTTTAAGAGTTTCCTTTCGACCGATAACATACTAGAATAGTTTCCAAATGAATTGCAATACTGCCAGCTTGAATTTTTTACCAGTACAGATTTTGTACATTTCTCATGCTTTACATCGTAATTCTGAGAATCATAGCTACCAGCTCCACGATGATAGTTACTAAATGAATCGTAATAATCCCGGATTGAATTTTTGACTGACACGGATTTCGTACCCCCTCTGATGCTTTAGACCGCATTTCTGAGAAGCTTGAATACCAGCAACCCGATTGAGAGGTTGGACCATTTTAAAGAGTTTCGTTTCGCCCGACAACATGCTCGGATAGTTTCCAAATGAATAACAATACTCCAGGTATAAATTTTTTACCAGCTAAGATTTTGTACCTCTCCGATGCTTTAGATTGTAATTATGAGAAGTTTGGTTTTCAACAACTTGTTTGAGAGGTTGGATCATTTTTAAGAGTTTCGTTTAGACTAACAACATGTTGGGATAGTTACCAAATATATTGCAATACTCCCGGTTTGAATTTTTGATCCGTACGAATTTCGTACCCCTCTGATACTTTAGATCGTATTTCTGAAAAGCTTGGCAACCGGCAACTCGTTTGAGATGTCGGATCATTTTTAATTGTTTTGTTTCGACCGACAAAATGCTAAGATTGCTACCAAATGATTTGCAATACTCCTTGCTTGAATTTTTTACCTGTACGGATTTCGTACCTCTCCGATGCTTTAGATCGCAATTTTGTGAAGCATGGCTGCCGACAACTCATTTGGGAGGTTAGATTATTTTTATGAGTTTCGTTTTATCCGAAAACATACTGGGATAGTTAACAAATGAATCGCAATACTCCTGGTTTGAATTTTTCACCAGAACAGATTTCGTACTGCTCTGATGCTTTAGATCGCAATTATGAGAAGATTGCCTACCGGCAACTCGTTAGTGAGGTTGGATCGCTTTTAAGAGTTTTGTTTCGATCGACAGCATGCTACCAAATGAATCGCAATACTTTCGGTTTGAATTTTTCTGGTACAGATTTTGTACATCTCTCATTCCTTAAATCGCAATTATGATTAGCATAGCTATCGGCTCCACGTTTGGGAGGTTGGATCATTTTTAAGAGTTTTGTTTCAACCGACAACATGTTACGATAGTTACAAAACGAATCGCAATAATCCCGGTTTGACTTTTGCAACGTTACGGATATCGTACCCCTCCGATGCTTTAAATCGCATTTCTGAGAAGTTTGGCTACCAGTAACTCGGTTGAGTGGTTGGATCGCGTTAAGAGTTTTATTTAGACTGGCAACATGCTTGGATAGTTTCCAAATGTATAACAATACTATCGATTAAATGTTTTACAGGTACCGATTTCGTACCTCTCCGATGCTTTAAATCGCAAGTCCTAGAAGCTTGGCTACCGACAACTCATTTCAGAGGTTAGATCATTATTAAGAGTTTCGTTTCAACTGAAAACATGGTAGGATAGTTACCAAATGAATCGCAATACTCCAGGTTTGAATTTTTGACAGTTACGCATTTCGTACAACTCTGATGCTTTAGATCAAAATTCTGAGAGGCTTTACTACCGGCAACTCGTTCGAGATTTTGGATCGCCTTTAAGAGTTTCTATTCAACTGACAACATGCTAGGATAGTTTCCAAATGATTCGCAATACTCCCGGCTTGAATTTTTGACCGGCACAGATTTCGTACCACTCCGATGCTTTAGATCGCAATTATAAAGCATGGCTACTGGCAACTAATTTAAGAGGTTGGATAATTTTAATAGTTTCTTTTTGACCGACAACATAATTGGATTGCTACCAAATGAATCGCAATAGTCCAGGCTTGAATTTTTGACCTATACGGATTTCGTATCTCTCCGATGCTTTAGATCGCAATTCTGCAAGGCTTGGCTTCCAGCAACTCGTTTGGGAGGTTGGATCATCTTTAAGAGTTTCGTCTTATCCGAAAACATGCTGGGATTTTTACCAAATGAATTGCAATACTCCCGGTTGGAATTTTTGGCCGGTACGGATTTTGTACCGCTCTGAGGCATTAGATCACATTTCTGAGAAGCTTTGTTACCGACAACTCGTTCGAGAGGCTGGATCGCTATTAATAGATTCGTTTTGACCGACAATATGTTAGGATAGTTTCCAAATGAATCGCAATACTCCCGGCTTGAATTTTTCACCGGTACGGATTTCGTACCACTCTAATGCTTTAAATCGCGGTTCTAAGAAGCTTGGTTTCCAGCAACTCGTTTGGGAGGTTGTATCATTTTTAAGAGTTTTGTTTCGACCGACAAGATACTAGGATAGTTTCCAAATGAGTCACAATATTCCCAATTTGAATTTTTTACCGGTATGGATTTCGTACCTCTCCGATGCTTTAGATCGTAATTCATAGAAGCTTGGCTACCGGCAACTCATTCGGGAGGTTGGATCATTTTAAGAGTTTTTTTTCGACCGACAATATTCTAGGATAGTTACCAAATAAATTGCAATAGTCCCAGTTTGAATATTTGACTGGCATAGATTTCGTACCCCTCCGATGCTTTAGATCGCAATTATGAGAAGCTTGGCTACCGATAACTCTTTTGGGAGGTTGGATCATTTTTAATAGTTTTATTTCGACCAACAACATGCTTGGATTGCTACCAAATGAATCACAATACTCCCGGCTTTAATTTTTTACCTGTACGGATTTTGTACCTCTCTGATGGATCGCAATTCTGTAAAACTTGGCTGCCAGAAACTCGTTTGGGTGGATGGATCATTTTTAAGAGTTTTATTTCATCCGA
This sequence comes from Kingdonia uniflora, assembly GCA_014058105.1. Taxonomy (NCBI): domain Eukaryota; kingdom Viridiplantae; phylum Streptophyta; class Magnoliopsida; order Ranunculales; family Circaeasteraceae; genus Kingdonia; species Kingdonia uniflora. The sequence continues at coordinate 2,840,981 of JACGCM010000140.1, read as the reverse complement.
AAACATGCTGGGATTGTTAGCAAATCAATCGCAATACTTTTGGATTGAATTTTGGACCTGTAAAGATTTCGTACCGCTCCGATGCTTTAGATCGCAACTCTGAGAAGCTTGGTTATCGGTAACTCATTTGAGAGGTTGAATCGCTTTTAAGAGATTCGCTTTGACAGACAACATGCTAGGAAAGTTTTCAAATGAATCGAAATACTGTCGGTTTAAATTTTTTACCAGTACAGATTTTGTACCTCTCCGATGCTTTAGATGGCAATTTTGATAAGCTTGGCTACCGGCTCCTCGTTTGGGAGGTTGGATCGATTTTAAGAGTTTTGTATCGGCCGACAACATGCTAGAATAGTTACCAAATGAATCGCAATACTCCCAGTTTGAATTTTTGACTGGTACGGATTTTGGTACCCCTCCGATGCTTTAGATCGTAATTATAAGAAGCTTGGCTACCAGCAACTCGTTTGAGAGGTTGGATCATTTGTAATTGTTTCGTTTCAACCGCAAACATGCTTGGATTGTTTCCAAATGAATAGCAATACTGCCAGTTTGAATTTTTTACAGGCACAGATTTCGTATCTCTCCGATGCTTTAGATCCCAATTCGGAGATGCTTGGCTACCGACAACTGACATGGCTATTATCGCAATCCTCAAAAGTGATTCCAAGTTCGCGATTTCTCAAATCGGGATGATGTTTGGCTTCTTTGTCTTAAGGTATAAGATCACAGTATTCTGAGAGCCTTACGGCGCATTTATCAGTTGGAATTGGTGATCTGGTTAATTTCGATCAAGTTGCTGAGGTGCATGTAGTATAGATGTTTTTCCTCATCTCTATCATTAACCTTAACAACTTTGAGATGTTTCATATGGTTGCCATCTTGGTATGACTTCATGTCAATAATGTATTCAAGCATCCGTCCTTCCTTGAGAATGAGCTCGAGCATCTACTGTAGAGCATAGAAATTGTCAGTAAAATGGTGATTTACCTAATGATGTAGGCAAAATGGTCGAATCTTGATGGGCTCCAGTGGTTGAGAGATGCGGTAGAGCGGGTCTATCAACAGCAGTTGAAAAATTATGAAGATTCAGACGTTCAACTTTGGGAGGACAAGTTTGTTTTGCGGACTACTTCTCTGAGGGTACCCAGTATTTCTATTGGTGCATTTCTGATCTCCTTGTTCCTCCTTGGGATCGTTGGTTCATTCAGTATGTGAAACTTTGGTAGAGAGGACAGACTTGGTAGACTTTTGTCACTCAGACATCATCCTCTCCAAGTCGACGTAATCATTGACTTTGGTGATCATCTCCTCCAACGTCGTAGGCTTGTTAAGGAAGAGGTATTCTTTGGCTTTGCAATCGAGCCAGAAAGCATTGGTGAAAGTAGTTACGGCTGTTTTTTGGTCGAGGTTATCCACCTTTCTCGCAAGCTCTAGGAATTTCTTTGAAAAATCCTCAAGCTTTTCTCCATGTGACTACTTAAGGCCGATAAGAGAATACAAGTTCTCCTCTTTGTCTCTTTTGTGAGCATATGTTTTGATGAACTGTTTCTGCAGCTAATCAAATGTGTAGATAGATTCCTCAGGATGAAAGTGGAACCATCGGAGTGGCTCATCCTATAAACTTGTGGCGAACATTCAGCAGAGAATGTGGTTGAGATTGGAGTATAACCCCATTGAATCGCGGTATTGCTGAATATGCTCATTCGGGTCAATACTATTGTATTTGTGAATTTGGGGAGTATGGAAACCTTTTGGTATTTCCATATAAAAAAATTCTTTAGAAATTGGACTTCCTTGTAACTTCGTGGTATCGCCGGTAGTACCCAGAACTTGTGCTTCGATCAGCACCTTAATTCGCTGATCCATATATTTTTTTTGTGACGTAATGACGTGTTGGCTGAATTACTGGATGTGCTGACAGGAGATGATGAGTTCCCATATTTTCTCTCAAGTAATCTTATGATGGAACTTGATATAGAGGTCACTGGTCTTCCTCCTGACAGATAGAAAAAGGGTGACCTCGGCTGGCTTCTGATTGAACTTCTCCCCCCAAATGAATGGAGGGTTGTAGTTTATATGGTAGATTTTCTGAAAATGGCTTTACTAGTGGCTCCCCGAGGTCCCAACCTTTCCCTTACCAAAATGCGGGAGGTCTCTGGATGTAGATTGTGACCCCTGGCTGGAGGAGCCTGCTGAGTATTTTGCAGAGTTTCGAGTGTAGATTGCATTGTCATCATCCGATCTTCGTGTTGTTTAAGCGCTATTAAACCAGCTTGTCGCTCCGCATCGATCTCTTTTCTCAGAGCTCACGATCCTTTGTCAATTGATGTTCGAGTTAGACGTATTTCTTTGCCTCTGCGTGGAGATTCGACGATACTCGGTGAGTTGTCCCAGATGCACAAAAATTTCTAGCTGAGTTTCTGCGGCCTGTCGTCTGGAAAAAACCATAATTGAAAATTGTAATGAAAGACTGCCTTAGGGTATCGTGGAAATGCAATCTTTTCCACAGATGGCGCCAAATGTAATGGCCAAATTTTGTAAGCTCGATTTGATTAGGAATTAGCTATCTCACCAATGAGCCTATAAAAATACTTTACTAGAAAGTAAGAAGTGCAAACAAGTACTTTTAGCGTGGAAAACCTTTGAATGGGTAAAAAACCACGACCTCGTATGGAGGATTTTAGTAAAAGTATCTTTATTGCTTTGAATGGATATCTTTATTACAAGTGATCTCTAGAATCTAGAAATTCTTTTGATCTCGTAAATAAGAAGTTTTGAGTTATTTTTTTGGCCTCTGTCTTTTCTGGAACTTTTCTTCTATATAGGCTTCTCCATAGTTCTTCATTGTGCTTGAACACATTTTCCGAATAATGTGGTTTATGGAGTTTGATTGAATAGCTGACGAGTTCATAGGAGACAGGTATCTTTTATTGAATGACGCTTTCTAGGTTTAGCTCAACCCACGTTCTCGAGTTGTTCATGTGGCTGGTAGGAATGTTTGACTGGAGTGTTAAGTACTAAAATTGTGTGAGCCGGAGATCGAGGTAAATTAAACTGCGTGAGCTCGATTATGAGTGAGGCCGAGGGATAAGTCCCTAAAACAGCAAAGTAAGATGTGGTCGCCCCCAACGCATTCTCGAGGGTCCGGTCTCTCGACCATTCGTGCCCCTCGAGTTTGCTCGAATGTTGGGAGTTTAAAATTTTTCGAGGTCGTCCCCAAGTATCAGTCAGGCCGAGGGTGACATGATACTCAGAGGAAGCTAGGAAAATCACTGGACTTCGAAGGCTTAGGCCACTGCGAAGTAAAACGTGCTCACCGCCAACGCATTCCCGAGGGTCCGGCCTTTCAACCATTCGTGCCCCTCGAGTTTGCCCGAATGTTGGAAGCTTGAAAAACTTCAAGGTCGCCCCCAAGTATCAGTCGGGTCGAAGGGTTGACATGATACTCAGGCTTAACCGAGAAATTCACTAGACTTCGAAGGCCTGAGCCACTGCGAAGTAAGACGTGTTCACCGCCAATGCATTGCCAAGGGTCCGGTCTTTCGACCATTCGTGCCCCTCGAGTTTCCTCGAATATTGGAAGCTTGAAAATTTTCAAGGTCGTCCCCAAGTATCAGTCAAGTCGAAGGGTTGACATGATACTCAGGCTTAACCAAAAAATTTAATGGACCTCGGAGGCCTGAGCCACAGTGAATTAAGAAGTGTTCACCGCCAATGTATTCCCGAGGGTCCAGTCTTTCAACCATTCGTGGCCCTCGAGTTTGCTGAAATGTTGGAAGCTTAAAAAATATCAAGGTCTCCCCTAAGTATCAGTCGGGTCAAAGGGTTGACATGATACTCAGGTCAAAGGGTTGACATGATACCTAAGTTAGACCAAGAAATTCATTGGAAAATAGGAGACGAAGTGGGGATGGAAAAAATGGTTTATTAATTATTCTGCATTTATATTGGGTGTACAATGTGGAGGTCGCGACCTATTGTATAAAACCAGCTGTATTATGTTTCATGGATTAGGTAGAGGTTCTTCCTCTTCTGTCATCAGGTAATATGAACCCTTGTCGGTTTTATCATAAATGACATAAGTTCCTTCCCAAGATTCGGCAAGTTTGCCAGCATTTCGAGGCTTCGAAGATTGAGTGACGCGTCGAAGTACTAGATCTTTAATATTCAAACTTTGTGGTCGAACTCTCTTGTTGTATGACTTCTGAAGTGATGTATGGTAACGGACGAGGTTGGCGTGGTTTGGTCTTTGGTCTCATCGATCCATAACATGTTGCATCCGAGCTCAAACTTATTGCCTTCATCTAGGAGGTTGGGATCTCGCGTGGTTACATCGAAATGAGCAGGGAGCACTGCTTCAGTACCATAGGCTATAAGGAAAGGGGTAAAGCCTGTAGATTTTCTTGGTGTTGTTCGATAGGCCCAGAGGACATGCTGTAACTCCTGAACCCATCGGCCTTTCTTCGCAACGATACGTTTCTTGAGACCGTCGACAATAGTTTTATTGATTGCTTCGACTTGATCATTCCCTTGGGGGCAGTAAGGTGTGGATGGTGAGAGGATGATGTTGTGTTTTTTGAGGAAGTTTCTAACTTTGTTCCCGACGAACTGTGTGCCATTGTCGGATCAAATCATATGAGGGCATCTGAAGCGTGTGATAATGTTTTCCCATAAAAATTTGATGACTTCCTCTTCTCTGGATTGGCACAAACGCACGGCTTTGACCCATTTGGTAAAATAATCTGTTGCAACAAGGATATTTTCTCGGCTGCCAAAAGCTTTGGGAAAAGGACCAATGAGATCTATGGCCCAATGTTTGAATGGCCAAGAGACTTGACTGAAATGGAGGTCTTGTGAAGGGTTGTGGATAACATGGGCATGTTGCTGGCATTTAGCATAATGGTTAACGTACTCTTCGGCTTATTTTTTTATGTTGGGCCAGAATAAACCTTGGGAGACTGCTCGAAGGGCCATAGATCGAACAACAGTATCAGTACTGCAGGTACCTTCATGGAGTTCAGCTAGAATTTTAGAGGCTTCAGTCTGAGAGATGCATCGAAGGAGGACTCTATTTGAGGATTTGTGATGTAACTCGTGTTTGTGAATGGTGTACCTGCGATAGATCTCTAATAGTGATCTTTTGGCTTTGGGATCATCTGGGAGGGCAGCATTGTTGAAGTAATGGAGGAATGGTGTTCACCAATCGTCTGGATCGAAACTCTCGCCCCCAGTATCGATGGCATTGACTTCCATCTGGTCGATACTTGAACATTCGAGTATATAAATATGAAGGGTTTGGGATTCTGATTGTCCTATTATAGCTGCTATATAGACGAGGGCATCTGCGTATCAATTTTCTCCTCAAGAGTAGAGAGTAATAGTAGATTTTTTAGGAAAACGGTCCATGCGCTGTAGAACAAAAATAACATATTCAGCCATGTGACCGTTAGCTTGATTTTCACCGGTGTAATGTCTCTGAACAAGTTGGGAATCGGTAAAAACTGCAAGTTTGGGGATGCCGAGGTCGAGGCCATGGATCAAAGCTTCATATTCAGCTTCGTTGTTAAAGCATTTATAGTTTAATTTGATGTATTTCTCTATCGATTATTGGTAGGTGTGACCAACACTATGTCGACCCCTGAACCGTTAGGTCCAGCAGATCCATCTGTGAATAAACACCATCCAGTGTTAGGGTTCCATTGATCTGTTGCTTAGGGATGGTCTTTTGCCAGGTCGTCTTCATGTTCTTCCCAATCGACATCTTTGACTGGGAAGTCAGCAAGGTAATCTGCTACTGCTTAGCCCTTTTGGGATATCTGCTTCTCGAATATGATGTCATGTTCACCAAGGTAAACAGACCATTGTTTTACTCGTCAGGATTTCTCTTTTTTGCTGTGTACTTCTTGAAGGGAATAACTTGTTATAACACGGATGGGGTGAGCTTGAAAATTTTGTTTAAGTTTGCGGGCTTATAAAATGAAAGTAAGTAGAAAACGCTCAAGTTTTGTGTATCGAGTTTCTGCGGGTGTTAGAGTTTTGCTGATGAAATATACAGGTTTTTCAATGTTTAATTCCAGTTGAATGGGAATTAAACTGATGGAGGTATCAGTGAACGTGAGGTATAAAGAGAGTGTCTCGCCTTCGATAGGGGTGCTAATAATGGTTGGTCTCCAAGGTAAGTTTTGTGTTCGAGGAAGGCCTGTTCACATTCGGGCATCCAGTTAATCTTAGGGTTCTTTTTCTTTTTTGCTTTGTAGACGCCTTGGTCGTGCAATAGAGAAAAGAGCCAAGCACAACGGTCTGAGGATTTGGAAATGAAACTGTTGAGGGTTGTTATCTTGCCAGCCACTTTTTGGACATCTTTTATGGTTCGGGGCGAAGGCATGTTGATGAGGGTTCGAATATGGGTAAGGTCCATCTCGATACCTCGTTTATTGTAAAGATGGCCTAGAAATTTACCAGACGAAATACCAAATTGGCATTTATCTGGATTAAGTTTCATATTGTATGTTCAAAGTATCGAGAAGACTTCAGACAGGTCTTGGATACGGATATGTTTTTGGAGGCTTTTGCACAACATGTCATCGATGTAAACTTCGACCGACTTGCTAATCAAGGTTTTAAACATGGTTGTAACAAGGCGTTGATAGGTGGCACCCACATTTTTAAGGCCAAAGGGCATGACATTAAAATAGTAAAGGCCTTGTTCAGTGATAAAAGAAGTTTTAAGTTGATCTTCGGGGAGGAGGGGTACCTGATTACATCCCGAGGCTGCGCCCATCATTGATAGGCGTTCATGTCTAGCTGTAGCATTGGGAGTACTGAGATTATCTGGATTGAGTTTCATGTTGCATTTTCAAAGTATCGAGAAGACTTCGGCTAGGTCTTGGATATGGGTATGTTTTTGGACAACATGTCGTCGATGTAAACTTCGACCGACTTGCCAAGCATGGTTTTAAACATGGCTATAACAAGGCGTTGATATGTGGCACCCGCATTTTTAAGACCAAAGGGCATGACATTAAGATAGTAAAGGCCTTGTTCAGTAATAAAGGAAGTTTTAAGCTGATCTTCGGGGAGGAGGGGTACCTGATTACAACCTAAGGCCACATCCATCATTGATAGGCGCTCATGTCCAGCAGTAGCATCAAGGAGTACTGAGATGATCGGGAGGGGAAACTATCCTTCGATGTGTGCTTGATGAGGTCTGTGAAGTCGACATAGATTCTTATCTTGCCGTTCATTTTGGGAACTGTAACAATGTTTGATATCCAACCAGCATACTTGACCTCTCTGATGAAACCCGCGGCTATGAGCTTGTCGACTTCGAGGTTTACAGCTTCTCGAAGTCGTGGGGTCAAAGTACGCTTCTTCTATTTTACTACTGTGGAATGGGTGATGTGATCGAGGCGGTGTCATGCCAAACTGGGGTCGACACCGAGCATCTTCTGGAACGTCCATGCAAAGACGTTTTTGTTTGCTCGAAGGAAGTCTGTGAGTTTGAAGCGCTCTGCCTCATCTAGATAAGATCCAATGAATGTACCTCGACTAGGACCGTCGAGTTTAATATAGAGAGTAGGCTCGATGGGTGAGGTAGCATCTGTCGAAGGTATGGGGATAGAGAGAGACAATGATTTCTATGGGAGTCTGATAAGTCTCCGGGTCTGATCGATCTCCAAATGCTCGCATACACGGGCGAGGAGTTGAGGGCCTTTCAAGTTCCATCTACCCAAGGGGGTGGTAAAACGATGGGTCTGATGATACGTCAAAGGTATGGCACGCATGGCATGAAGCCAGTCGCGCTTAAGGATACATAGGTTTTTAGACTTCTTATCGATGACAAGAAAGCTGGTTTGAAGTATGACTGGGCCGGTGGTAACTAGGAGGCTAATTCGACCAACGACAACTTCGGTAGCCCCATTAAAACCTTTTAGTTCGACATTGGCAGCAGTGATGAGGTTGGTTTTCTTCATGGTTTGGACAGTTTTAAGGAAAAGGACATCAGCTGCACTTCCTGTATCAATGAGCATTGTATGGAGGACGAGGTGCTCGATCTTAATCATGATAACTAAAAGATCGGAATGGGGAAAACAAGCATGTGATGTATCGTAGTCAATGAATGAGATACCTTTGGGTCGAGGGTATAGGCTTGATTCTGGTAGGAGAGCGGGCAGCTTTTCCTGGTAACTGAGCTTGTAGCATTCTTTAACACGCTAGCGTTTACTCTTGGAACGGCCGCTGTCTATATTGTTGACATCAATGAAATTTATTTAGTAGATGTGGACCTCGGCCGGGTCGACAGCAGAAGTGGGTTAAGTTTTGAGGTACAATCCATCAGGATAACTTGGGAGGTCGACAACATACTGATGTAGACGACCTGCTTTGAGGATGACTTCAAGGGAACGCTGCAAGGTGAAGCATTTTTTGGTGGGGTGACAGTTACACTTGTGGTTGGCGTAGTACGGTTTGCCTGGTTTGACCTCGATGGGAAAAGGGATATGCCATATGGGATCTGCCTGTATCTATTGTAGAAGAGTGCTGAGAGGAGCAGTAAGCGTAGGTAGGACAAACTTTGGTTTTTTTCTGTGAGCTTCGGCATTGTTATCGTTATGAGGGCATTTGCGGCTCTCAGTCTCCTGTGAAACGGGAGCGATCAGGGGTGAGGGAGTAGAAGGTGGGCCTTGTCGAGGTTTGTTGATGGTAGTGGTTGAAGGTTGCCCTTGTTTACGCGATTCATGGAGGCGCTCAAGGTTGATATAGCCATTGACTTTTGTGAGCATCTCCTCGAGGGCTCGAGTTTTATGGAGGACCAGGTACTCTTTAACACGGCTGTGGTCTGGCAGAGCATTTGAATACTCGAGTACAACATTAGTACAGCCAAGGTTTTTTACTTTTTGCGACTCGTCAAGGAACCTCTTGGTGAAGGCTTCACGGATTTTACTGCTGGATTTTTTGAAGTTGAAGAGGGCATCGACTCTGACCTCTCTATCCTTGTTGAAGGTGAACTATGCAATGAAAAGATGGTATAGTTTCTCAAAGCTTTGAATAGAGCCATTGGGAAGGTTATGGTACCACCGTAGGAGGCTATCTGTAAGACTAGTGGGAGAAAGGCAGCATAGCAGGTAGTCGGCTATGGAATAGAGGCTGAGAGCATTTTGGAATTTGGGGATATAAGATTGAGGGTGGTGTTGCGGTATTTGTTAAGTTTGGGAACACAAAAATTTTAAGGCACCTCGATAGTGAGGAGTTTGGGTTAAAGGGGGTTATTCAGTCGACTTCATAAGTTAGGAGTTGGGCTGGCGCTGACGCGAATGGCATGTTAGATTTTATAGTCGAAGTCCTGTTGTGCACAGTAGGCATGATGAGGGGATAATCAAAGGGTTCGAGGGTGACAAGGCTACGTGTGTGGTATGTTTTCTGCGCTGCGCTCCCCAAGACGCTCTCGGGCAGGGCGGCGTTTGGGGTGTCTGGAGGAGCGAAGGGTGGAATCAGAAGAGTCTTTTGTGGGGTGAATGCCAAGGTGGATAGAGGCAGTGAGGGGAACAGTAAGGGCAGCGCCTTTGGCGCCATGGTAAGCCGAAGGTGATGGGATATGCGGTAAGGGTCCTAATCTATCTTTGGCAGAGATGCGAAATAGAGAAGGTGCTTGGGATGGTCGAGTAGCTTCCAGATGCTGTAGTTTCTACAACTCTCGGTTGGTGATTGCCCTATTTTGCCTGTCAGTATTGTCCTGACGGCGGTACTGTTCTGCTTCGAATTCTTGCTAGTGCTTTTCACACACCTGGTGAAGCTAGTTTTGATGTCGCTCATCGGTTTGAGCGAATTGTTGAGAAAGTAAGGCTAGTTTGGCGGCCACTCCGTTGACGGATTTGCCGGCGTGGGTAGAACTGAAACGGAGGGTGGGTGCCATTGAGCATAATCTGTTGAAGTTGAGAACAAAGGGAGGGGAATAAGAAAGGGAGATTTGTATGGTGGGAATTATAGACGGTGCCAAATATAGGGGCCTAACTTCGCAAGAAGAGGAAGTCAACTCTTACACCACGGGGTTAATCATTTATCAATGGAGATCAAGTATATAATCCATAGGTTAATTAATCTACTGACAATATTCTTGCGTGGAGGCCTAGAATGTGACTCTCCATGACCTCTGATGATAATTTTTTAGAGTGTTTGTATTGTTGTCGAGTAGTCAAAGGTCCGAGAATCAGATTTTACAAGGTGATTGAAGGTAAACTATAAGGGCTCAGGGGAGAGATTTTGTAACCTCTCCTTGGTTTCCCGTCTTTCCTATTTATAAAACATAGGAAGGGCTGAGTCACCAAGATTAGGTCGTATTACAAGGGTATCCGAATATCGAGCGGGTATCCTGAAGTTGGTATAGTGCTGGAATTGTCGGATCTGTCACTATAACAGTTGTTGGGTTTGTCTCTGTACTCTGACATTATAGCAGTTGCTAGGTTTTTCACTGTAGCTGTAAGGACCAACAACGCTGCCATCTTGTCTAGTGAGCTGGCTGTCTATCTTGTCATACTTTGACCATGTACGGATATGGTCAAAATGTTTCTGATGCGATGTGGAGTTCGCCTTTGAGGCTTGTTCAGAGTCGAAGCTTTTTCTTCGGATAATCTTTGGGGGGCTTATTTATATGTTAGTGGGCTTTGAGATATTCGAGTAGGCTTCGAGGTAGCCTTCGAGTGTTCAACTGGGGTAGAAGGCTGCAAGTAGGCTACTATATTTGTTAGGATAGTTGCGCACTGCTCCTGTAAATATCTCAAAATGGTAAGCAACTGGCTTTCCATCCTATAAATGAATTGCCCCCAATGCATTGTCTGACTCATCTGTCTCGACCTCAAAAGGCCGCTAGAAATTGGGCAACACTAACACTGATGCATCTGTAATCTTGCGCTTCATAAACAAAAAAGTCTTCTCATAGTGATCTTCCCATACAAATTTTACCCCGGTTTTTGTCAAAGAATCTAACGGTGCGGCTATTTATAAAAAATGCCAAATAAACTTCCGTAAGTACTGATAATAACCCATAAAACTCCTCACTTTCATCACTGTATGGGGTCAAGGCCAATTAGTAATGGCCGAGACCTTCTCTAGATCGACCTTAAGCTCGCCGCCACCAACAATAAATCCTAAATAGACTAGCTCCTTCTTTCCAAACTCACACTTCTTCCCGTTTAGAAAAAGTTGTTGTGATCGGAAAATGCCCAACACTTTGCGCAAATGCCTAAGGTGCTCCTCCCATGTTCGACTATATATTAAGATGTCATCCTAATACACAATCATGAAATCATCAATGAAAATATGAAGTACCTTATTCATTAACCGCATAAATATTGGTGGAGCATTGCATGACGTAAAAGGCATCACCGACTACTCAAAGAGGCCTTGCTTGGTCTTGAACGCTTTCCCCCAAGTATCTTCTTCCCAGATTCAAACTTAATTGTAACACGACATAAGATCCAGCTTGGTGAAAAACTAGGCCATCTACAACTCAACTAAAAGCTCATCAATCCGTGAAAGCGGATAACGATTCTTCACAATAATATTGCTCACCGCCCGATAATCCAAAGAAATCCTCCAAGACCCATCCTTCTCTAGCACCAATAACACCGGTGAACCACAAGGTGTGCAACTTAGATTAATAAATCCTTGCACCAGGAGTTCCTGTACCTATTTTTTGATCTCATCAGACTATGTAATAGAAGTCCGATACAACCCAATATTGGGTAGTGGCTCACCATTCACCAAGGTAATATCATGCTCCACATCCCTCTTGCGCGACATCCCTTCTATACCCCAAAACAAGTCTTCACAATCCTCTTGCAACTTCCCCATATCAGTTTGTTGCTTAGGAGACAATACCAAAGTATACAAAACCTTAGTCAACGGACCCTCTTGAACTGGTCACACCAATAACAATACAAATTTTCCACTCGCATTAACCAACCTCTTCGCCTGAGTTGTCGTTACTAAATTATTGGTAGTGATATATTCCTTACTCGTATTGATATGAAACTCCATCCCCTCCTTCACAAGACGATACTTGTGAGCTCTACGGTATAGGATTGCATCTCGATCCTAAAGATAAGGGTTACCCAAGATGACTTGACACACGTCCAACAAAACTACCTCACATGTCACTTCGTTAATAAAATTTTCAATAATCGCAAACTTGAATGTACACTGCTTAGTGATCTTTAACTTTGTGTATTTTTAAATCCAACCCAAACCATACGGCTCAGGATGAGCCACAGTAGCCAAACCCATCTTCTTCACCACCGCCTCATAAATCAAATTCTTTTAACTACCTAGATCAATGATGGCCTCGACTAAGCTTTGCTTCACTTGAATGCTGACATGAAAAATTTCTTCCCGACTCGCCTCATCTATAGTTATAGGTTTCTTGAACATTAAAGTAAGCGTAGGATTAAGCTTATCTTAATCTGGAAGATCCACAATTGTTGTGGCTAGTACACGTTTCTCTTTCTTGCTCCTCTTCTCCTTCGGCCTAAGCTCCATGTGAAGTTTCAAACACATATCTGAAATGTGCCCATTTGCCTTATAATAATTATTGTAATTCACCTTAGATGAAGACCACTCTCCTTTGGACTCCCCTTTTTGATCATTCTTCCAATTAGACTTGTACCCCGACTTTCTTTTATCGCCTTTTTTGTCACTCTTCAAGTACTTGCTTTTAATAGCAATTTCTTTAGCGGTAGCATCTTCGATATTTTTTATATTAAAAAGCTTTAATTCTCTTCTAATGGACTCCGATAAACCCTACGTATAATTCATGAACACCTCATACTCATCCACATCAATGTCCAAAACCCACGCTTGGTTATGAAACTCCGTAGTAAATTGTTGTAGAGATTGCCCAAACTTTGGGTGCAAATTGTGCCATTTGCACCATGGTTCTTGTTCCTACCCAATTAGATAAAATTGATTCCCTATTAACACCATGAATTCTTTCCAACTCAAACTTCCTACTTCGTGACATTTCTAATAGATCTTCCACCATGTGAGTGCATGACATGCGAATTTCAATATAGAGAAACAAATTTTCTAAGAGTTGGAATATTCATAAACAAAAAAATAGGTCTCAAACCTATCTAACCAATTATCCACCTTCTCGGCATCGATTGAACCATCAAAAACCAGAATTTCAATTTAAAAGTCAATGTGAAGATTACGTATAGGATTCATTGACTTACTAATACTCGAGCACTCCATGACAGATTTGGCATTACTAGAATCGCTATCAATCTCCACCGTACCCTCGTCCCCATCCCTCTCTACAACCCTTTTCTTCTTTGAGTGGCCTCTTCGTGAGGTCAGAGAGACGCGATTGTTCTACCAACTCACCTAGAGTAGTAGTTAGGTCGGAAACTTTCATTTCCAAAGTGGTAAGTCAATCTTCAGAATCGCTCATCTCCAAATTGTCCTTCATCGAGTTAGATTTTTGGTGATTCTTCAACAGAATCAGTATCTTCTCCTTTGTTTGCTTGAGATGGTCACGTGTAGAGACCATAAACCACAATCACCCCGAAGAATCGTAACTGAAAACTGATACCACTTAATCCATAATACTAATTGAGAAGCCTTAATTAGCAGAAAAGTATAAAGAACACACCAATTGGTTAGGAAAAAACCCTTTTAGAGTTTTAATTGCTTAAATAAATCAATTACAATAAAATTTCTCTCGGGCCCTAAGTCTATCTTCCAAAACTTTGATTGATCTAGCATGATCTAATCTTGCATAACCTTGCCTCTTTATAAGGGTTACAAGTTCCTAGCCAAAAAATATGACAATTATGCCCTTAAACGCCTAAACAAAGAGGCTCAATCGCGCCTCTGTTCGAACAAAAAAAGTATATTCGAATAGACTTTTAGTCTATTCAAACAGAGTACTCCGAACTTTATCTATTTGAATTGAAAACAAGTCGGTTTGAATAGACCTTAAGTGGTTCGAATGACTCCAAATCTCGTTTGAACAACTTGGTCAATTTTGCATAAATACTTCCCTAGATCCTCCTGGATCAGAAAGAAACCCCATCCATGAAACTAAAATCAAAACAAACCCAACATTGAAATACAAACCCCATCAATCAAGCATACTCTGAAATTCAAATCGGGAAAGAGAAAGAGATGGGATTGCAGACCCGTTAATTGCTCCTCAGATGATCTTAGCATATGATTTGAAGTGAATCGAGCCATGAGATGGCTTGGTGTTCATGAGTTTGGGAAGAAACCTCTGAAACTTCATCTTCTGTCGAATGGTACCGCTCAGTATACAAATCTCTTTGAATTGGAGCATGAAGTACTTTCTTCCCATGGTGACTCGTCAAGGTTTTTCATCCATGGCTTACCATGTTGTGCAGATTTATCTTGATTATCAAAGTTCCCCAATCAATATAAAGAACCCCTTTATAACTTGGCCCTCTCAATCGTCGCGATTTTAATCGAAACATAGCAACGTTAGTTGCAGAGAAACCATTTGAAAAAAAGACTATGTACGACATTTTCTTTTAAGGTCATAACTGAAAATGACATTGATGGACAAAAGAGACAATAATTATTATCACTTTATAATAAAATGACATAGAAATACAAGACATTTCATCATTAACAAGGATAGATTATAACTTTAGAACTATAACGTCATTTTCAAACAAAATGATGTTGTTTAGATGACGTGAAAAATTATATTTGTGTAGTGATCACAATTACCATATGAGAAAGAAAGGAACTAAATAGCTATAATTTTATTTTGAAAAAGGTTGGAAAGAACCAAAATCATGTTAAAGAACACACCTAATTGAAAAATTAGTCTACGATTCTCTGACTAAAAATAGAATGGAGACCAACAAAAAATCTTAAAACATCTAAGATTTTAAGAATTAAGTACTGGAAATGATAATGTGACTTTGCAAGCCAACCTAAAAAATGGAGATAATTTTACATATAGTTTAATTAGCATAATTAAACAAAGAACTGCTAGGGGTATACTCAGAGATTAGTTCGAAAATGCAACAACTTAAATCAAAAAAGGAAAAAAATTTAGTCAATAAATTTAAATGGAATACTTTTGGCTAGCTGTAGAAGATTTCACGGTAAATAAAAATGGAAGAAATAAACATAGCTTTCAGTAGGGAACATGAAAAGCCTTATCGAAATCAAACAAATATTTATATCACATATCTAACGCATTCAATGAGAGGTAAATAAAAGCAATAAAACATAGTAAGCGTATGGATTACTTCCTTTGAAAGACAACAAATTATCCTAACTGAAACTCTAATGGTTTTATGTACAAAAAATTAAAAACTGAATAAATAAATAAAATCATGATGGTCCTCAAAGTACCCAAAGCCATTATTTGTCAAGTGGAAATTTATTGAGATACTTCAAAATGATCCAATGTACCTCTAACTTGGTTGATATAGCTGGTAAAATATGATCCTTAAGGATTTGTCTCCAAATAAATGTAAATTGGAACATCCTGATTTCCAAAACTATCAGATTCCAATCATCTAATACAGGTTAATCTTATTAATTGATACTTTACAATTTTTTCATAAAGGAAGCTTTGTAATTTGAGAGAGAGGGGCACAAAAAGGTAGTTTTGGTAGAAAAAACCCTGAGGGAACCCTTAAGAACAAAATTAATTAGTAGACAAATTCAAGAAACCAAAGTCAAAAATATTTCATATAAACACAACTTTTTTATAGAATCACAAAGATGAACAAATTGTATAAAAGCTACATATATCTCAAATTGTCAACCTACTGTGGAAGTCTTTACTCAAACTGACTCATACCAAATTAGATAAAATCTAACAACAATCTCTTTTGTTTACCACAAACAAAAAGAAAAAGAAAACATAAAGAACACCCAAAAAAGGATAACATGTTTGAGAAACTTTCAGGATAAAGGAACAATAAAGAAATAAATTATAAGATATGCTTTATTTACCAATGTATGCTAAAGAAAAGATAGATGGTAACACGGACCTAAAATTCGAAACATTTGCAACCTGAAATAATTGTAGTGGTAAAAATTGTGAGATGACCAGAAATTTGGAATTCCCAGTGAAATCATCCCAAAAAAGAATAATTACAAAAATTATAATGTGAAAGAGAGAGAGAGAGAGAGAGAGTTAAAATTATCTTCCCCCAACTCTATGGCTAATTGCTCAATCTTCTGACTATCTTCCACCCTTTTTAACATTAAACTCGCAATTTTGAATAAGCTCTCTCAGGAATCTAAAACCCAATATCCAAAAACCCAATAGTTGCATAAAAATCATATTTTTATCGGTACCTATTTCATGAAATTTCACAAAGAGCAAAATCGAGATTACAAAAATCAAAAAGGAGAGAGAGAGTTAAACCCACCATATTTCTCATAATTATAATGCAAATAGAATAAAATAAATAGAAATAACTAAAATAGAGAGAGAGAGAGAGAAAAAAAAAAAAAAAAAGTGATAGGTATGAGAGGTGGAGAAACGATCGCCTATGTGGTCATCGTAACGACCCCACGATCAGTCAGATTTAGTGATAACAGTAATGCTTGGCTGGTCTAATGATCACCAATTGCTAAATCACCATAAAATTACTCGATCAGTAATATACTTTAAGAAACCACTAGCAGTCGGGCACACGCTATCGTGTGTGCCTACAATTATTTATAAAATCCTGATCTATGATTTCAAATAGTTTAATATTTCTGGTGCTATACAAAAAGTTATGAATTGTGCCGATACCTCAAGCATCGATCATACGTTCAACATTAATGAACTTCAATTCAAGGTAGAATGGAGTTTGGCATGTGCATAAAATCATTTTGTTGCAAGTTTAAGGTTTTAATTATTATTTTTTATCTTCAATATTGGGAAACCAAAAAAACAAGTCTTCAAGTTATACTTGCAGGAATCTTTACATGGCGCTTGATCACGGTACTTGAACACATCATCGCATGAAAAGGTTTGTCTGAGACTTGAAGGAATGCTGAAATTGATTCTTTGCTTCATATATGCGGGCTTATGGATTATTTGTACATTAGGTATCATCTTGTTTTTATTTTTTCCCCTTTATTTAGTTTCCTTCAATTATGTTACCTCGAAAAGACGCAGAAAAAAAGAAGTGTAGGTTCATACAATTGTTGTATTCAGCTTAAATAGGCAGCAATACCGGCATTTGTAGCAACAATGAGATAAGAGGAAGAATCCTGCCATAGAACAAAAATCAAGAGAAGCTTTAGTTAAGGAGCACATTGGTAGGAGGGATTAAGAGGGAAGACCTTATTAGTTGAGATACTCAAGCCATGAATAGTGTACAATCCTCTTTATATTGCGAACTCCCTCCTTTTCACCATGGTAAATATTTTTGTTAACCAATTAAAGAGGTACGTCATGTATTTTAGCTTTAATTTGAAGAACTCATTTACGATGTTTTTTCCTTGAGAGAAATCTAAGTTTATTGTTATACAACGTGTTTTTTCCGCTTAACTTGTGTATTATACCATATGTTGAATGCACATTTTTAGATTGATGATAGTCGAGACGGTGATAGTCAATTCTTGCAATTTTTCATGTTTTACATTTGTATCTGGTTTGATACTTAATTCGCGATTCAGCCCTTGGAAATGTAAATCGTGCAAAACCCTGAAAAATAATAATAGTTTACTAAATTAGACTCGTCACACCGGGAAACTTTTAATAAAAGTTGGTATGCAATAAAAATGATAAGAGAAAATAAGCAAAAATATGAATTTACTTACCAAATATGTGTAAAACAGTTGTTACAATACAACCTACATTAATATGTTGTCTTAATCTTTTTGTACATGTTCTTTTTAGTTTTCTCCATAACGAATAAGTTGTTACATAAAGTGCCTACAAACTAAAATATTATCAAACAAACATGGGTAAAGCATTCTCACTTAATCATTTGCCTTTCTACTGAAATGAGATTGGGATTTCGAATTACTATAACTGATAGAATGAAAAGTTGAAACCTAACCTACCTTCATTAATAGAATTCAGCTTAAAATTCTAAAATGGGCTGCAGGTTCGGTGAAGAATAGATTGATCAGTTCAAGAGGACAGCATTATGTGGATAGCACAATATAACATTGCGAAACAAAATGAATTGAAATAGAGTGACAGAAAAGAAACCAAAATAACAAAGCTGCAAAACAAGCCAAAATATATTAGAATAAGATAAAAGTGACCAGAATTTTCTGTAAGAGTGCTCCAAAAAGAGTGTGTTTGCATATCAATTTAAATGTAAGAATGATTACTGTGAGTTCGATACAAAATACAATTACAACATCAAAGATTCAGCTTAGAAGAATTCTTCTGATGATGAACATAGTGTGACAATGTACTTAAAAAAGAGTCAAACTGAACCGTAATCCAATTTTTGCTGCATTTCATAAATCATTTGATTTGGATTGTACAGATTTCATAATTTTAAATATGACCAGACCACCCTTTACGTGATCTAATCAAACCCTTTTCTTTAGCCAATTAAAGCACTTACAAAACCTTAGCAAGAAATTTATTTAGCAGTTTCAATGCAAATGCCTAGTAAACGCGTTGTTGGGTAACATAATCAAGCGTAAACCATAAGCAAAACATATTGGACAAAAGTTGTAAAAGTAGTAAGCCTTACCTTAAGAATACATCCAGCCCCAACGAGAATATTTTGTGGCTTCATACCACGATGGATGATACGGTTGGAATGTAAGAAATCTAATCGCTCACCTGAAAATTATCAAAAGTAAATACAAAAAATTGAGTTTGAATATAGAGTAATGTTATTGTGCTAGAAATAATAACCAAACCAAACACCCAAAATCGAAAATTAGAAAACATTCAATAAAAGGGATGAAGATTTTAGATTTAGAGGGAGATGGAGAAAGAATTGCTTGAAGCTTTCAACAACTGGTTTATTAGCTTCTTCGGCCTCTTCCATGTTTAAGAATCTCTCAAACCATATACCCCTTGAGTATCCAATAGATCCTACATCATAACCATATTCTCATTCTCACCCAAAACCTCAGACCTTACCCTTCTTAGCTATTTTATATTCCCTCTGACACCCAAAATCAAACTCAAATGAACCCAAAGTATCATAACATAAGTATAAGCTTTGCATGATACCCAGAACCAAATTTCTCCTGCTGCGTTCAATTAGTTAATCACGTCTTAATGCTTACCTTGAAATAACGATTCGACCTATCATGCCTTGCATGTATGGTATGGAAAGCAAAAAATTACAAAGTCATACAAATGATATAATAATGTGGTTTAGCCAAAATTTGAAGACACGCGCATGATTTCAGGGTTATTGGAAATCTAACCAAACACATGGAAATGGTTAGGAATTGCATTTGCATCATGTCTGCAGCGAACCAAATTGAGTCTGAGAGTCCTGATTTAACTCCTTGAAGATCATGATAACTAACAATAATGGCTTTGCAACTGACAGCCCCCTCTTCTAGATAATCCCATTTACAACAAATAGGTGTTTTGATCATTGTTTATGTCCTGTAAATTCCAAACATCCATGATCATCATATCATTATAGGTCAAATTCACCCTTACACAAATAATTTCTCAGGTAAGCTAAACTTTGTAAATTAAGGCCTTTATATCTACTAAAAATTTGGCTGGATATCTCTAATTGGGATGCACAATAGAATATGTTCGAAGTAACCAAAAACAAAAAAAATTCATATACAAAGTATTTTTCTTCCTTTTTATAACAGGAACCAAGGTTAAGGCAAAAGAAAGTATTACATTAACGAGTGGTTCACTCTTTGCATCATCATCCACTACGACATCGCATGTCATTTGAGAAGGCATGATGATACAAATAATGATGGACCAATTTGGCATTAACTGCATCAACCAAGTTTTTCAAAGCCTCTACTTTCATTGCTCGACATTCGCATTTCTTCGAACCATTTACATTTACAAGTAATTCAGAAGCGTGGATAACGCTTAGATGCAAGCTGTTACTATGATAGTTAATGGGCTCCGGCAAGACTGGCCTACAACAGTACATAATAAGTGGGATAGTTCCACTGCAAGATACTCCCAATGGGCTAAAGTGAGGTATTCAACACATGGAGAAGATTCAAGACGGTTTGCCATAAAAGTCATTCCATGAGCGTCTAGATATCTGCTACATGGATGGTGGCTAGCGGAGCTAAGTAAGTCTTAGCATATTTAAGTGCCTCAGCTCTGTTCCCATTTTACAAAATCTCCATAAATTGTAATCTACGAAGTTTAAGTTCAAGCTTAGATCATTTAATGGCAATAACCCAATTCAATGTCCGTTCGGGATTTCTGCACTTCATAGCTTCAAGAACTTGATACATTTCAATGAAAGGGGCACTCAACGTGGTGGCCAACTCTGTATTGCTAGTCTCACTTATGAAGCAACCACCGAGCTCTAATAGACCTTGCCAATAAAAATTATTAGGTTTATACTTTGGCAGTCAAAATTTACATTCCTGTAAGCCTCGGATATATCAAGCATGAATTATATCTAGAGATGTTTTACAAGATTACTTCCCATCATCAAGATCCCTTTGTAGCCCTTCTATCTGATTGAGTAGGCTCATCATGTTAAGCTCGTTGTTTAAGTTTGAGAGGATCACTTCTTTGCCAACAGCTGAGGACTGGATCTTTACCAGGGCTTCATTAATTTCCCGAGTAATCTGGTCCATAACATCTTGACTCTTTGAAGAAGACGGCCTTGGTTCCTTTGCAACATGTTCAATACATCTTTCATGGTACAAAACTTCATAACGTTATCCTGTATAGTCATAGGTAAGTAAACTGTAAAATAAATAAAAATATCATGGAATAAAAGAATAAGGTCATGTTGAGTTCACCGAGGGTGATTTTCCCATTGTTGTTAACATCCATCATTTAGAATAACTCCTTAATGCCAGCGACATCCTCCAGAGACAAATGTTTGGTCACCACCTGCGGAGTTGAAGTTGTGCAAAGAATGTCGGTAAAATCATTTTTCAAGAAAGAACACTTGATATACTTGCAATGAATGAGTTGAATTCTTGCCCATAAGGTTCTCTTTTTCAACTTATTCATCACGAAAAACTACTTGAGTCTTGCTTTTACAGTTTTACCAAGATAGACATTTGGAGCCTTCTTCACATGTTCTAACCAGGGATGGCCAAGTACTTGTTGAGTTATCAGGCAACGCTTTGGGTCTTCATCAAGGATTTTCTTCACCAATTCTTCGTATTATCAAAAACTTTAGGCCATGGGTTTCTCTTAAATTCTATAACAGAGCAAATAATTGCTTATGCAACTCCTATTTTAGTTTCTGCAAAGAAAATACTTATTTTTTGGACATGAGAATAAAATATCAAGAAGTTGCATTTATGGCTATCAACTCTTATATTCTCATGGAGGCGAGTAAGCTTGCACACTCACTGATATGCAAGAAAATAGTGGTGTTTTAAAAAGTAATGTTACCAGCCTGCCCAAAAAGGTGGGATCCCATAAAATAAAATGTAGAGTATCACTCCAGCACTCTAGACATTAACCTCTAGGTCGTAATTTCATTTTAGAACCTCTAGTACCATGTAGTAAGGACTCCCCACTATCTCCGTGAAACGTTCACCCTATAGAAAAGGTAAGTTTTAGTGATGGTTGCAAATAAATGAACAAAGAGGCAAAGGCAAAAATGATGGCAACTATTAATTATATATCCCATATTAGAAGAAAACTTTAGTGCAAGGTCTTACCAGGTTTAAAGAAAATGGACAATCCGAAATCAATCGCTTTAAGGGTAGCTATTTCCATCTTGTTTGCAAACAAAAAGCTCTCTGGTTTTAACTGCCGATGGATTACACCATGTATGTGACAACTCTACAAAACAAGAAAGCCATATTATTAAACTTCAAATAAGCAAAGAATGCGCAAAATGCAATACTACCTAGTAGCAAAATGAAATACGATTGACGGAAGCAAATGTATTATTACAGTTAGGGCCATGGGACCCATAAGATCCCAAAAACACACACATGAGATTATATGTTTTAAATAGGGGCTAGTATCTTTGTTTTAATGAAGTTTGCACTTCGAATCAAGGACAGATAGTACTACATCTTACAGTGTGTAGAAAGACTTTTAATGAAAAAGCTAAGATATGTTATGGCTTTGATTTTTGAACTAAGGACACACAACGAAAGGTATCATTGTGGGATATGAGTTAACAATTTGAAGGTCAAACCCGAATATCTCATTATGATATAGCGGCTTCTTACCTTGTCTTGTCAGGTCGTTCATTATTCATTTACTTGTTTCGCTTTCTCTTTAAGTTTTTTATTTGGTTGTGGCTCATCTCAAAATGCTTTCTTCAGAGTGGATAAACTTTCCTTCTTAAGTTAGAGCCAAATTAGTTCTACAGATAATCAATAACATCTCAAAAGTGAAGCACAAAAAATAAAAACAATCCCCAAGAGGGATTCTTCACAAGTAGGTAACCGTCCTATACAATCTTCTGATGATTTTCACTTCTTTCTAGTAACAGTTTTCATAAGATCATTAAAACAAAATCCATGTCAAGATTTAAGGAAAACAAACCATATACTACAAAAGAAGTAAAACATTTATTAGAGGGAAGCCTAAACAATAAACTTGCAATAGGCAACAAAACGAAATAAGTCAACAATTAAACATTGCAAGATATGGAAACTAGCACTTGATAGCAAACAAACCTGAACAACTTCCATAATCGTTTTAGCAATAACGGTAGCCGCACGTTCTGTATAATGCCCCCTAGCAACAATCCGATCAAACAACTCTCCGCCTTTGCACAACTCCATCACAAGATGTACCGCAACATCATCCTCATACGTATCCTTCAATCTTACTATATTTGGGTACGGTGGCAAATGCTTCATGATCTCAACCTCTCTCCTAACATCTTTAATATCTCCAGCAGTCCTTAACTTCTTTTTCAATATCGATTTGCAAGCAAACGTGTCGCCTATAAATTTATTTATACAAAGATACGTGATCCCAAATTTCCCTCTCCTCAGCTCTTGACCCAACACATAACAAATAACAATATCCCTCCTTATCGGATCGCTCAACACCGAAAGCTTCCCCCTCCCCCTCCATTATTCAAACCATAATCAACCAAAAATGGGGGTTCGCTTTCTTCTTTCCCTTCTTCCTCTGTTGATCATCAAATTGAACCACATCTGGTCTAACACAACAATTTCCCATCAAATCATAACCTCCAAATCATCTCTTTCAAACAAAAGGGTATCCAAAAATCACCAAAACAAACACACACCAATATCTAATCTACCTTTAACCCTCCCAAAATCCACCTTCCAAAGAAATGGGGTTTCTAGATTTACCTAAACAAACAAAATCCAATCTCTGATCTAGCTCAAACCCTTTGTTTTACCAAATGGGGGTCAATATTAGAGTAAATCAAACACAACCCAATATCTGATCTAGCTTACAAGTATACAAAACAAAGAAATAAAGATTGGTTTCTTACCAATATTAGAAGTAAAAGCGGTGAAACACCACTCACTCTGCTTTATTCTTAAACAACTCCCCTTGACATAAGGGAGTGGTATGCATATGTGGACTAATATTAGAGTAAACCCCACCTATTGAAGCCCTATGGAATAGTCTAAGTGAAAGTCACAATATACAAAAACTGTTTGGAAATCAACTAATAAAATTGTAAAAGCTTCTGATGAATGACAAAAAGGGAGAATGGTGGTAAGGAATTAAATTAGAGAAATTGTCTTCTGTTAATAGGTAATTATACTTATCTCCTAGAAGGTACATCAAGAGCCTTTGTACCATTTAACTTTATTCCATGATGATGATGACAGACAAAGAATTAGTTCTTCACATGATTGCACATCTATTACTTATGTATTTCTTGTATCCAAACACATCAAAGTGCCCAAAAATATTTCAAACCTAGTAAATCAAACAAAAAATGAAAATCAAAGCAAAAAAATCTAACCTGAGGTCTTGCTTATCATTACTAAGTTTCACATTGGCATAGAATTTATACTTTGGTTGTCAAATGATCAATAGTCTGCTCCAAAATTCATAAAGAAGGAAACATAATCAAAATTTAGAATTTATTCGAATATGACTCACTTGCAAAGAACTAACAAATTCGGTTTTCCCAGAAGAAAGCCTTTGTAGACTTATCTACTTGTGGGAGAGATATAATCGAAATAACCGCCTCATTTGGAAAAGATGAAGAAATATGTCAGTTCTTACTAACATTTCTCTGCAAACATTGTAAGATGAAACAATGGCTAGGAAGTTAGAAGTAATACCTTTATAACCAAAACAAAACTACCTCCAGGAGACACGGTACTTACACATATCCATAAAGATTTGTCTTGTGTCATCAATGTCATCTTCAGGCTGGTTATCATCTTGACCTTGGTTAAGACTCCCATCATTTTTCTTTTCCTTTGAATTTCTTTTCTTTGAATTAGATCCATTTTAACCATTAAGCATTCCTAGAATGATCGGATCTGGGGATTCAAGCCATTCCCTAAATTTTTGGAGTCCATCTTCCCCCGAAAATGCATTTACAACTTTGATAGCATTAATAATGACAATCCCACTACACAAAAGAAACATTTTGCAGACCATAAATAAAACATATTAAGATTGAGTCATCCCAACATGCCCTTAATGTATAACCACTAGGGTTATCTTAAGTTTAGAACTTACCTAACACCTCCGGTATAATGATCTCCTCAACATGTGCCATTCAGATTTAGTGTTCTTTGGTTAACCCTATCTCACTCTTTATGTCCTGAAATGCATGTCAAAGGGGTGTGTTAAGACAATACTTTGTGATCTCGCACTTTCAGAAAACTATATACAGTACTTCTAATCTCTTATTAAATTCATTACAAAAGGTAAGCAGTTTATACATAATAATACAAGACTAAGTAATTTTTGGTATGCGTGTAGGAGAAATATACTTGGCGAGCCACCCTAACAACTGAATCTAATAGAGAATTATTTGGAAAAGATAATCAAAGAATGCTCCAGAAGATTCAGACCTTCATAAACAATGATTTCAGAGTCTGGGACATTCTGCATTACTTGAGAAATCTTAAAACCATCACAGCATTATAAACAAAATTAATAATGGACTTATTGACCTCAATAGATATGAAGACACAATTCTAGATCTGAATGCCATCTGTTGTCATCAAAATGTGTATAATTGCCTCATGGATTTGTTTATTTATTTTTTTACCTCGATGACAATCTACGATTTTCTCTAAAGAGTGACAAATAAAATACCATATTAATAGGCTATCTCTAAGCCAAAAAGTTTAGAAATGATCAATTACCTTATAGTTAGAGTTGGCTTCAAAATTTGATAGTGAGGTTTTACATCATGTACTGTTGTTTGGCATAACCTGCAAAATAATATCCAAAGTTCATATCATTAATTAAAGAGTGCAATGCTCGTAAAGTTTCTTGGAAATACTAATAACATTTGGATATAGATGCTCATAAAATACAAAGCAAGATCGAAAATATTGAACTTAACGTATATATACATTGGATAACCGATAATTTAATATTTTCTCAAGTTTATCAAAATATCGCCCTAAATATCGACTGGCACAAAAAATTAACTTTATATACCATGTCATTTAGATACATTGGTGTATATCATATATATCAGTCCGATTCCAAAATAAACAATAAATATACCTTAAATCCTTTGTAAACCAAACCCTTATCAAGAAATTAAGATAAAACCCACCAAACACTCTCCATAAATTTAATATCCATCGTCTTATAATCAATCTACCGCCTCATCCTCGTAACCGTCGACTCCCACTATGCAACAAACCTCGTAACAATACTCCTCATTATAATTATCAATACCAATTTGAATCACTTGTTCCCTCGTTTTAATCCCCAACTTCTTATCGATCTCGAACTCAATCGGAAGACCATGACAATCCTACCCGAACTTTCTTATTACATGGTGACCAATCATGGTTTGGTACCTTGTAATGATGTCCTTGATTATTCAGCTAGAAGGTGACCGTAGTGATGGAGACCTATTGCGAAGGGTGATCCATCATAGAAGACGAACTCAGGGAGGTATTCAGTAAATTTGAGCTGGGTTTTGAAAGCTTTCACTTTTCCTTGAAGCTGAGGATGTTTTTCTCTTGCTTGGGGAAGGAGAAATCTTTGCCTTCGATGACCTCTTCCATTGTTGGATTCGAAGAGGAGATCGAGATAAAGAGAGAGTGAAATTAGGGATTTAGAGTTGAGGTTTTGGAGTGAATCGGTGATGGTTTGGGTTGGGGTTATGTTGAATTAGGGATATAGTTTCTCTAAAACACCTCCTATAGTATCAGTTATCTTCCATCGTTGCGCATCAGATTAAGGAGGAGATTATGTGGTTTGAATCTCAGAGCTAGGAGGAAGAAGACATAGAAGCCGAATCATTTGGTAAATTTAGATTTGGGTTAAGAAATGTTTGAGTTGGATTTCTTGAAATACCCCTAATTTTGTATTTAAACTTTCCAAAATACCCCTTATTTCGAAGTGGAGAAAATTTGTGGGGTAGACTTCCATTTATACCCACCATTTCAAAAGGTAATTACGATTTAGATGCCTATTTTGTATGGTATTTGGTATATACGAAATGGGGGCATTTTAGTATTAAATAAATTTTGATAATAGACTAAATAATCCTCATGATCTAACGGTTGTGTTATAAACTAAACCATATATTTTCCTCAATAAGTGTAGGGTAAGGTGATTAATAGACGAGATTGATTCTCATGGCATAGTTGTTCCTTTAGTAATATAGATTTGTTCTGCCCAATAAACTATAGTTTATAGTTTATACTACATTGTTACTAATAAGAATGCGAAAAATATTAAATATAAATGACTTAAATCCAGATAAAGAAATAAACAAACCATCATGATCATTGAACTTGGCAAGCCGTCTATAAGCAAATTTTATTTTCTCATCATCCACGTCCCTTTACAACTCTGCAAGTAAACATATAACATCAATCAAACAATAAACACATACCAAAGTTTTAGTTATTAAGAGATGGTAGAGAGAGGAGTTGCCAAACCCTTCGTTTACTAAATCACAATCAAACCCTCATCTCTAAATTACTTAAGTTGAATGAAATCGAGCCCTAACACTTTGATTATAACAAAGAGAGAGGATTAAAGATCTGTAATGCCAACTTCAACAAATCAAATTGCAAAAACCCTAAATCCAAGGAGGAAAGAAGGATTGTTTGAAAGGGAGGCATTGATCTATGATAGAGAAGGAGAGAGAGAGCTGGGAATTCTTTGTTTTTGAGAACTTGTTTTTTTTATCGGGGGAGAAGAGTTGAAATTTTTAGTCGGGATTCGAAAGTTTAGCTTTGGACTTAAAATTTGAAATTCTAAAACTGTGCATCCATGCGCGTTTCTCGAGGTACCCAAAACGAATCATGACCTCTCTTTGTCTCTAGACATAAAGCAGACTTGTCCAAAATGCAAAAAACACCACCCCTTCTTTATAATAAAGAGATACTAGTAATACCCATGGCACTCCATGGAAAAAAACGTCGCCCGTGACCAAATCATAGTGAATACGTCCACGTGTATTCGACGCTACCAACTTCTCTTAATAATTTTTAGTGTATCTTATTCATCGTGTAAATTACAATTATTTATCTGTATTAAGAACTAAGTTTCTTTTCATATGAAAAATATATTATCAGTTATACGCAATTGTCGCATTCACACGCCTTCGGTAGTTTCAACTAATACATCAAGCCATCCATACGTAAATGGACTAAGATTCACTACTATTTTTGAAGGAAATCAAAAACACATACATTACTTAAGCTTTTCTCATTTACCAATTCAAAGTCTAGTATCAACTCCCAACATATGTTCCTCGGTAACAACTGGGTTTGGTACAAACTCGTGAACTCTCCATAGTCCCCTCCAAGGCATATGTTTTTGTTTTTTTTCGACATTGCTCATTCTTTTATTAATCACCTTTTGCTACAACAAAATCCCTATCATTGATTCAAATTGCAAGCAATCAAAAATTAAGGTAACTGATACAAAATTATTTACATGGAAGATCCTTGTGCAATTAGTAAATGGCGTTCCCAATTTTACTATAAATGTTATAGAAAAGACACAAATATAATGGTACAATCTTTTAAAGTGTTTAATGTCAACTTTGATGAGAACTTACATACCCTTGATACATTAGAAATTCTAAAAATATCTATACAAAGAACAATATGTTCAAAAGTAAATAACTATACAAATAGTTGAAGGTGAAGGCTTACTTGAAAAGGATTCCACGAAGAGATTTTTCCGATGTAAAGGAGCAAATATTTCTAGTTTTTTTTTTGTTCTGACCTGTAGTTTTTGGCCTGCAACATCTCTGCTTCAAGCTCATCAAAGGACCTACAGATGAAAATAAGAAAAATACAATATTAGAGATTCCTCCACTATTGTAATCTTTAGATGTTCCTCCATGAAACTTATTAATAAAAGAAAAATTAGCTTTTCCCACCACTCCTACCAAAAGTCACCACGACGATTACGCCACTGTTAGAAATATATAAAGAGCTAAAAAATAATTATTTTATGACCCTTTCCTTTTTTGCGTAAAAAATGTTCCCTTCCATCATTAAATAAAAGAAAGTAGATAAAATGGTCTGAATTTGAATAAGTAAATTGATCTAAACTTAGGCAAAGTATAGACAGTCCTTAATGCATATGCAAAGGGTGGCAATCCAGCCCTAAAAGGGCTAAAAGTGTCATAAAATGGGCTATGTCAGTGAGTGCCATATTGTCTATATCGTCATGGACTCATAGCTCAACTATCATCCAACAAAATAAAAATAATGAAATATATATATGGTCGCAGAAAATGATATAATTTGCATTGGAAATGCAAAAGAAACGACGCTTGTTCCACTCCCGTCAGAGTTGTAAGAAATGCTCGAGGACATAGGTTTATAATTTTGGTTACGATTTTTAGGGTCAGAGAGATTCTTAGGAGTGGCTAAGTTTTAAACATGGCAGTTTTGTGTGTCGATTCCAATGTAAAGCATTATAGGTTTATCCCCGGGGAGAATTGTACCAGATCCAGACCAACAACCATTAACGTCAAATAGGTCAGATGATCTTACCTATGTGGATCTTATAATATCTCCAAATACTCCCTCCATTAGTTTTTTCCTGTCATTTTCAGTTATCGCTTAAATATCATCTAAGAGATGATGAGGTTGGTAAATTCCCTTTCCCTTACTCTCAATCCTGCATATTGAACAAATAAGAGAGATAACCAATCAATTGAATACATATCATCACAAAGTGATTATTGCTTCAATTTAAAGATCTAAAAGATATAAATCTAACACAGACATAAAGACAAATACAAAATGTGTGCAAACCTTAATAATAGGGTCAACAATTCATTTCGAAAGCTGGAAAGAGTTGTCCAACTGTTCACGAAGGCTGTGAGCGCGAGTCAGCTTATTTTCAGCTATGTCTTAATTTTCACTAAACTTCAAAATTTTAAGCTGCAACACAATATGAATAGTAAACAAACAATTTCTGTTAAAACCCCTTACTCTTAATTAATTAACTTTATATAAAATAGATCATAAAGTCAAATTTGGCATAAAAAATCTCTAGAAGGATATACTTTAAGTTTTAGACCTAACAAAAATAAAATTGTCAGAGAAAATGAAAATACACCATTGATCGTCCAAGGGCTGGAAAGAAAAAAATCTAGACTACCAGCCTATAAAAAATGTTGATATAATTCAGTAGAAAAAAGTTGATCCCCCCTATGAAAGACTACCAGCCTTACGAACACGTGGTTAGTAGAATAAGGTTGATCTCGCCTTAATGGAATAAGCTTTTCCATAGCCAAATTTGCAAATGAGTAATTGTAGATACAGCAAGACCTGCCCTCTTCCGTGGATCATTGTGAAAGTAGTTCCCAAAGTAAAGAACTGTTGCATAGTACCACATCAAATGAAACATAAATCCCAATTGAAATTTGCAAAGAGTAGGTGAAGCGATGAGACGTATACCCGTGAGATGTATACATGTACATAAATATTAGAGCATAAGCATATGAGGAAAGCGGTGTTTAGACCTTCTTTTTGTGAAACTCATAATAACATCCCTGATGGGAAGCACATACAATTTTTTAAAATTTTTGATGTGGTTTATATTTTAGATTTTACCTCCTCATCATGAAGATCATTCTCACAAAGAAAAAAGTAAACAACTCATTCTGACATATCTCTTAGGAATGTAAAACTATAATAAAATAGATAGAGGGAAAGATGGTACTCACAAAAACCATTCGATACCACAACCAAAGCATGTAAGAGTTTTGTCATACAACCCTTGCTGGTAGTCATCAACTTCTCTGATAAGCATATAGTTTCCTTTTTTGAGTTCCTAAAAATCTATTACTTCCCCTGGAGCCAAAATTTTGTTTGTTAACAATTTGTGCGATATTAAATTTAACCCAATGACTCCTTACCGCGAAAATGTAGGTATACTTTTTACATTGCATCCCTTTGCATCGTCTCTTTATTGAGTTAAATTCCTATACAGAAAATAAGTTTTATTCAAAATGAATGCATGTTTTATGTGAATATATGCGAAGGGACATATAAAAATTGTATCTAAAGGTTACCTGATCCCCAAATTTCCTTTGTAGCTCTCAGTCTATCTGCAATCAAGGATTTTATCCTTCAAGTACAGGTAAATCATGCGAAGAAAGTTTTATTTTTAAATATTCAAACCCAAGGTGGCATACATTTAATGTAAGGCTCGAGTTAATCTAGACTTCATAAAATTCTACTACATGCCCAATACTCTTCGCTAATGACAACTTCCTGTATCATCAATCGTCCAAGCTCAATTTTATTTAAGTCGTCACATTCTTGATCTGACTGTTGCTGTTTATTGAACTGCATGACAGATTGTGTAGGAACTGCGGGATCGTCATGCTCAGGTATTAACAAATTTTGTACTTCAACTGAGATTTTTTTGTTCTTTCTTGACTGCGAATTTGGTGAACATGAATTCCTGCAAAACGTGATTCAGTTTGAGAACAAAACTTACAAAATAATTTTTTTTTCTGGCAAATAATCCAATTTTGTAAAGATTTTTGTACCGAAATAAATTCAAAAAACACCAAAGTTAGAATGTTATTATTTCTGCAAATAAAGCAGCACTCCTTTCCAACAGAAACAACAACTATATTACCGTAAGAAAGATCAAAACGAAGATGATTACCATAATCTCCTCTCTATTCAGGATAATCAGCACCACCAAAGCATCACTCTTCCAAGCATAAATGTTGAAATCCCACAGTATAGATATCAGAAGAAGTAGTTAGAGGTCCTATTTTCTTTGTACCCAAGTGAGCCAAAATAGAGATAGTCGTGCAAAGAAGAAAAGAAAAAGCAGCTAAGTCTTGAATGCATGCGTAGAGACATAAGTACATCCTTCTCACAATACTCAGGTCATTGTCCAGGGAATTTTACCCAAACCATTGCATTTGATTTTTTTGTTTAGTTATGTCAAAATCAAGTGTCCATGGGGTAATTCTCAAAACCTTTAAAAGAAATAATAAAAATAATACTGCCTTGTGCCATTTTACCTGATATTGCCAGCGTTGGTAGCTATGTTTCATAATTTCTAGATCAAAAGCAGCTCTGTTGTAATGCATATCAAACACAATGAAACATGAAGCTCCTTGATTGGAAAAAAAATCCATCCCAAACTGAGGCCATCCTTAGCATGCCTATCAACAGATTATAGTGAATGATAATGCTAGATGGATGCCTGAAGAGAATGGTAAATTCCCTCTTTAATCAGCCTACTAAAATCTTACTCCTGAACAAATGGAACAACAATGTCTCTCAATCATTCGACCTTAACAGTGGAAAATAGTTTCGCAACTTTAGCTAAATTATGAAATAATCCTTACCTAATGGGATGAATTGATAGCAGCCCTTCAGATTCCACAAGCCCAGGGAAATTGGTCGAGCCCTCTACTACCTTAATATTCACCAAATCCACGATTCCAAATTGAAGCCCACTAATGAGAAAGAGATGCGGTAATCTTTGAGATTGATGTGAGAAAGAGATGCGTTACTTGGAGTATCACGACAATATCGTCTACAGTGAGAGATGGAGAGAAGAAGAAGACTCGGGTAATTTGAAAGAAGAGTCGGGCTAGAATGTGTTTGGGGAGAAACTTAATTATCATTTTATGTGTTTTGTCGAAAGTACCCACTAAGCATGATAGTAGAATGAATCTATGTCGTCCATCTCCCTCCACCCCACAAATCCCAGCCCCTTTTTATCCCTAAAACAATGGCGAATATGTCTATCCGAAAAACACCATTACCTAATGTATAATAGATATCGTATTTAAAATAAAATGTCTTTACAAATTCGGACATTTTCTTATGTCGCATTTTGTTGTGTTTGCTATACATATATTACTGCCATTTTCAGTAGCTGCGATTAAGAAACCAAAAGACATGTGTAGATTAAGCTCACACTCCCTCTAGTTTATCCTTTTCATCCTTCACTCTTCTTTAAAGTTCTGAGAATTATATCCCTCATCTGCCATATCTCTCTCAGAAAATTTGAAGAGACCACACCAAATTCTACTTGGGCGGATTAAAGAATCTATCTCACTCTCTCTTTCTCAACTTTGTGTTTATGTTTGTGTTTGTGTTTGTGTTTGTGTTTGAATTTGTGTTTGTGTTTGGGGTTCTAATTTAATCTGTTGGGTTTTTTTTTATTATATTGGATGAAATTCTGATGTTACATGGGTAATCATTATCTAGTGGAATTAGTTTGAAAAAATTGTTGACGTAGTTTTCATGTTGGGGAATTATTTAGGTGTCTATAAAGCTATTACAGCCAATAGAATTTTGGATTTTCATTTGGTAGATCGGATTGTTTACTATGGGAAAATTTTAACAGATTTTGTCCCGACTGTTGGTGAAGTTTCACTAGCAGAGACACTTGCGTTTACAAAAGCTGCCAGTGGAGCTCCAGTGAATGTTGTTGTTGGTATATCAATACTTGGAGGATCCCTTGATATTTATTTAGTTCAATTTTAGCTTTCTAACCAGATCATTGTGTTATGTTTACTCTTGGTTTTGAAAGTATTATCTCTAAGATTTCATTGGATGTCAACATATTTCATAGCTGAATCTGATCCTTTGTGCATTATATTTTGTTGCATCCAAAATTATAAGTTACATACTTCATAGAAACACCTTGCATTCTTTCATTTCCTTGCGTGATAGAGTTCGTTCACCATTTCATATTTTGTTATGTTTACTACTATAAATGTTGAGTGCACGTTCAAGGTAAATCTTATAAATGCTTTATTATATTGGAGTTAATGACATTTTTTAGCGGTTATTATTAATGACTCCAGGATTATCAATAAAACACGAGACTAAGAGAGGAGAACACTGAATTACCACTTTGGGAGTCATAACTTGTTGGCTTTCTACCTTACTAGGGCATAAAAAACACCTTCAGATGTTCAAACAAATATTTATTGATGATCATACCATATCATATCTGCACATAGTATGCCTTGTTTCGTCTCTATGAGCTCCGCGAGCTCAACTCGATTTGGAAGCAATGTTCTTAAGTTAAACCATAGGTAAAGTTATACATAACCTTTGCTCCAAAGGAAGCCTACAAGCTTCTCTTCGAAGTTTCATTCCAATTTTCAGAACCCCATTCTAATTACAAAGTGATAATCTATAGTTCATCTACAATTATGGTACTTAAACTACTTGAGTTCGCTGCTAGATATTCATTTGGGGACAAGATAATGTCCACACAGCCAGAAACTACTTATTGTAAGTTTCTCTAGTTAGCTTTATACCTTCATTATATTAATATTTTCTTTAAGCAATTACAGTGGGATGGATTGACTTTTCTTATATTTTGATTATATTCTGTAATTTGTGTTATAATAATATTTCTCTTCTTTTCATAACAGAGTACTTTGGTGCTGTATTGTAGTGTCAATGGATTGGTTTCAAATGGCGGTATTGCAAAATTTGTTACCGAACTATTTCAAAATCGAGACTTTGTTTTGTATCATGCGGAAGTTTGTATTCAGTATTCTCTCTGTGGGTCCTATTCCAAATCACATTGCATTCATCCTCGACGGGAACCGAAGGTATGTTCAGAATTGGAATATGAAAGAAGGGGAGGGGCACAAAGTTGGTTTTCTTTCTCTTATGTCCATACTCAACTATTGTTACAAATTGGGAATAAAGTATGTAACAATTTACGCTTTTAGAATTGACAATTTCAATCGCCGGCCCAACGAAGTTCAATATGTGATGGATCTTATGCAAGAAAAGATCAAAGGGTTGTTCAAGGAAGAGAGTATAGTCAATATCTATGGAATTAGGGTATATCTTTTGGGAAATTTGAAGCTCTTGAATGAGCCTGTCAGGTTAGTGGCTGAAAAGGCAATGGTTGTAACTGCTAAAAATGATAATGTTGTGCTCATGATCTGTATGGCATATACTTCCACTGATGAGATTGTGCATGATGTACAAGAATCCTACAACGATAAAAAGGGTGATATTCGACATCATGAGATAGGCAAGGAGTTGCCAATAAAGTTGGCTGATCTTGAGAAGCATATGTACATGGTTGTTGCCCCCAATCCTAACATCTTAGTTCGTACATCTGGTGAAAATCGTCTGAGCAATTTTCTTCTCTGGCAGACTATATTCTGCCAACTGTATTCTCCAAACGCTCTTTAGCCAGAGATTTCTTTGAGGCACTTGATATGGGGAATCATAAACTACTAGAGAGTTTATCCTTACCTAGAAAAAAGAAAGAACCGATCTTAACCTTGTATGAGGCTTTAGATAAATGGTGATCTGACTTGTTTTCATTTACTTTGAAATGAGGACTGGTTGAAGATGTGTTGCAGGAATACTAATGGGACAGTTGGCCAAGGAAAATGGGTAAGGCTGTAAGGGTTGAAAGAGCATGTCCAGCAGGGTGGGAGTTTAAGTTGGGTTTGCAAACCCAAACCAAAACTCACACTTTAAGCCTCCCAACAGCGTGAGTTTGGGTCTGAGTTTTCCTACGTGGCTGTGTCTGAACTCAACCGAGTGTGAGGAGCCCATAAAAAAAATGAGTTTGGTGGTATTTGGATTACCACGCGGTGTTCCTTTTACCGCCCGGAAATACTGCGCGGTAATCCAAACTCCTCCAAACTCAATTATTTCTCCTTATCACTCCCTGACTACTTCATCTCCCCCAAAACCAGTTACAGAGCATAGAGTTTATGCTCTCCCCAAATGGTGAACTCTGGCACCAGTAGTAATAACTCTACACCGTCGACCCCATCCTCCCATAACCCACCTTCAACACCATTCGCTCAACACTCATCATCATAATTTACTCCATAACTCTACCACAACTCATTGTAATTCCATCCTCAATTCTAATTATAGACTCCACCTCCATTTACCATGTCGCAAGGGGATCCAAGTTATGGACAATATCAAAATCTATTTTCACTCTCTTAACCGCAACCTCAAGCGTTTAGCCCGTACAATCAACCCTATCCGCTCACTCGACCTCAAAGTTTCAAGCCTCCAAATTACTTTTAGAACTACCTATTCCATGGTGAGTTTACTCAGCATAGTCAAAGTGATGCAAATGTGTTAATACCTGTTAAAGCGGCGACGCCCCAGAAAGAAAAAGGAAAATGAAGAAAGAAAAAAGCACTCGTAAAACAAAGACATAGTGTACAAGTGCTAGAAGATGCAGAGTTTTTGGACGAGACGGAAGATGCGGGACTTCATTAGACGGAAGTAGACTTTACGTATCTCGCAAGGGCGTGGGTAACAACATCTGTCCAGACTACGGGCTGCACAAATGGTTTTACTTTAATCAAAAGGTCAGCATTGCCTTTAACAGCGACCCTGAGTGCCCTACAAGACGATCAAGTGGATCGACCAAATCTCAGTGGTATGCCCTTAATGTACAATGTGTGGCGTACAAGGGGATAGTTGCTCAAGAGCGTTTTAGGCACGACAGCGTGAAAACCAAAGAAGATCGGATACATTCTAATTTTATTTAAATCAATTTTGTTTACTTTTTGTGGATATACATATTATTTATTTGTATTTGGTTATTTTGCGAATTGTAGGAAAACGATGCACACAAGATCTATTAAGGCTTGAATGGCGGTAATGACTTCAAACACCGTGAAGCGTATAAGATTTTTGTACGAGAACCGCGATGGGCCAACCTAAGTGATGATGGGCTAAACCATGTGGGGAATGTACCAAGAAATATAGCCAGAAGAATATCGGACAATTCTTCTCTAAGGAACTCGGTCGGATCAAACACTCTATCGGATGACCCTAACGGCCCACCTACACCTCAACCCACAGGCTGAAATTCTAAATTAGATGGTTCGTTGTATGAGGGTGGAAGCAGGCCCATCGGCCAGAAACTCTTTAGAAGGAACTTTGTAACATAAAAGGCATTAGATGGTATCTCAGCAGCTGGTAGCGGTATCCAAATAATGTTGGATGAACTAGGATTATAGAAGAGACAAGCAAAAGAAGAAAGGGAAAGAAGAAAAGTGGAAGCAAATCAACAATGGCGGGCCAAAATTGATTTGGAACAAGGAAGGGAAGATCGTAAAATCATACAGAAAGACCTGAGTAATCTTTTTGGACCTCAATTACAATACTATCTGTAAAGGAAAGCTGAGGTCATGGAACGTCTGGCTAAGAGGGATAGACAAGGTTCCTAAAGTGGTGATAAAATATAATTTAACTTTGCTGTATATAGAAGTTTTCTTTCAAAGAATGTAGTTTACCTTCCAATAATATAATCATTTGAATAATGTACTTTGTTATTGAAGAATGCAATCTTGTTTTTGAAACGTTTATTTCCGATAATATTGCATTAAAAAAAATACAAGATTAATACAATTTCAAAAAATTGTTTAATAAACTTGTACGAGTAGAAGCATTAAATTACATGAAGAGCACTCAGATAATATAAGAAAATGGAGTTATGGTTTGAAGATTTCTCTTCACGGCCCACAAATGCTTGATTAGATCATCCTTTAGATCAAAGTGCAGTTCTCGACTTCGAATGCAGTTTATTTTTTATATAAAAGATTCTATTATTCCGCGTTCATATGCAATATTGAACCGTTCACCTTCGATGGTTGAGGGATCGACCGAATTGTAATCTTAGTATGATGGGAATAAACCTCGTTCCGCTTCGACGACCATATTGTGCATTATCACGCACGCCTTCATGACATTGTTCAAAAGCTTGGGTTTCCATAATTTAGCAGGATTTTTACAATATTAAATCAAGATTGTAAAATCCCAAACTCCCATTCTACATCCTTTCGGTAACTTTCTTGTTGTTGAGCAAAAAAATTTGTTTCGCTGTAATCGGATTGGACATGGTTTGGACAAGTGTTTCCCATTTGGGGTATATACCATCCGCTAGGCAAAATCCCATATCATAAGATTTTCCAGCAATTGTATAATTATAAGGTGAGGCGATACCATCGGCCAGGCTGGTGAAAAGATGTGATTGTTGGAGGACATTGATATCATTGTTAGACCCTGGTAAACCAAAAAAAAACATGCCAAATCCATAGGTCGTGTGAAGCTATCGCTTTAAAAATCTATGTCGCATTCGACTAATGACCAGTAAATTGACCGTGCCAAACTATGGGATAATTTTTCCATATCCAATGCATACAATCAAGGCTTCCTAACATGCGGGGAAATCCCCTTGACTCTTCGATCGCTTTTAACCTTTCGACATCGGCCGTGTTTTGTGCTCGAAGATATTCCTCGCCAAAAATTTGTATAACCGCAACATAAAACCTTTCCACACATAGCAAGATTGTACTTTCTCCTATTCAGCTATAATCGTCAAAAAGATATGCCGCTACACCGTAGCTTAGGAAACGTAGTGCTGCGACTACCTTTTGGTACGTTGATAACCCCATAGTACTAGCGTTATTGGGTTTTTGGACAAAGTAATGATCATGTGCAATGAATGTATTAAATATACGCATAAACATATCTCTACTCATACGAAAACGTCACCAAAATTTGCATGGCTCATATGTGCAATTCGGGTTGACGTAGTCCCGTATAATGCTATAATACCCCAATGGGTGATCTCGCTTCTCTCTCTTATCTTTACGGCCCATGACACTCCTACCGTGACTCAAAATTACATCATGTACAACAAGGTTTGTTACAGTTTGGTACAAAATGCAAATTGTCGATGCACAATCAAAGATAAGATCATCGTAGGAGGACGATGATACACGTGGAGGATCACCAATGGATGAATCAGATGATGAAGAAGATATTTGAGGTTGTATAGTTGAGAGAAGGGTGTAATACCAGATGGGAATAAGTTTCCAATTGAAGAGAGAAGTGTAAAAGGAAGAAGAAGTTATGGGTTATAAAAATTAGGGATTTGGCAGTGAAAAGAACACCGCGCTGTGTTCCTTTCCACGTGGTAAAAGGAACACCGCCAATTGGTCTAAAACCTTAGAAACATGGCAACTTGTTCGAACGGCACCCAAGCTCGCTCGAGCAAAATTTTTCCATGGGCCAAAATTCTAGGGGATATGTTTTTGGTCGTTTGAAAAAAATAGGGAGTCGTTCGAACGACTTGGGTTTCTTGGGCCAAATTTCAGAGAGTTGGAAAAGGGTTGTTCGAATGACTCTCAACATCGTTCGAACGACTTTACTATATGTTGGCTAGTTTTTGCTTTTTATATATGTTGGCGAGAGATGCTCTAACAAAACTTCTCTACTTGAACTCAATAATGCCAAGTTTTTCTGTTCTAACATAGAATTCTTTGGTGGTATTTGACTGGAATGAAGACTACGCCCTGGCAGTATTTTGTTGATAATCCACCTCTTCGACAACTTAACTTTAATCAGTTAAGGAATAAAATTCATGTCTAAAGGCAAAGTCGTCGCATACCATGAGTCAGGCGCTACAGCTCCTCTACGCCGTAGGAGGGCGACATCTCTGGCGAGTCCCTCAAGTGGTGGATAGGGAGCAGTTCATGCCTCCCTTTCCACTCCATGTGCCACCCCGGGTTTGGCCCCACGGGCTCGCCAGGCAAATTAAAGTCCTAGGATAAGCTACGAACTGGCGCTGACATCACTACCACAGGTGTAATACCAGCCCTGTGTGCAGAGGGTCCAAACAGATCTATATTCCCCATCCTCAGGGAACTTGTTAACAGGGGCCTACCTCCATAGTTTGGTTGGCCCAGTATGAAGCGTAAGTCTCCCGCTCTACCCCTATCCCAAACTGCTCACAGTCAATGAAGCTGGCCTGTCTCATCGCCTGTAAATCTGCTGGACTAAGATGTGGTGACATACTAAGTAGAGGATCTAAAGGAATTCCCGAAGTGCTAGTCAACTGCCTGCAACATCTATCCCCCAAGTAATTAATACTCGCAGTTTTCATTTGGGACTTGAAGTAGCATCCTCGTACGGGATAAGAGCGACGCTCTCTATACGCCATCTAACTCAGACATTGCAGATTCCAACCAAGGTCATCAGGTTATCATCTTAATAGTTTGGTGGTCAATGTGGTATCTGCCTAGCATAAACAAATTGCCTGCCTAGTCACTTATTTTCTTCCTGTTCCCCTTCTCCCATGCTCTAAGGCGTGGATAGGCCAAAAACTTAACATCTTCCTTGACAATAGGGTGACCAACCCCACAACTGTATTTCGGAACAGCATAAAAAAAATTAGAAATTATATTGAAGACATTTATTGGAAGATATTTGATTTGTAACTTGTAAAAGGAAAAAGTGTTAGTATACCGTCAGAAGTTAGGCAAATCCAGTGATGGCACCCTCGGTCATGACTGTGGTATCCAAACCATGGTATAGGGAAGCAAGAATAGTAGAACCGTAGTCATATTGGGCAGCCTCGTCCAAATTGGCCATGACGGCAAGATATCCAAAAGGGACGGTGTCGTTGGCCATTAGGAACCATAAATTTCCCATCATGAAGAGAATAAAAGTACGAGCAACAGTAATATCATCCTCTCGATCAGCTGTGATGGTCAAGTACATTCTCAAATGTGAAATGCTGACGTTCCCACTCTTTATATGGCTAGAATCAATGTTGGGGAGATAATTGCCTCGTATTGGATAAAACACTCCATGCGTGGTCATACGGTACCTATGTCGAATATCGGCTGATTGACAATGATGTCAGCATCTAGAAATCGAGAGGAGTGACCTCTATCTCCACACACGGGAACAGAAACATGTGCGTGGTTGGCCACCAACGCTCTGTAAGCGCCTAAATTAGGCGATTATCGAAATTGCCCAAGCGTATATCCATAAATTACCCAAATATATTTACCATGGCATCCCTTATAGGTGGAATTGTGGAAATTTCCATCCACACTTTGATCACCATAGTGAATGTGTCGTACACACACATCGAATCTTTATTTTGTTCATTGGAGCATTTTGTCAAACACTTGATTTATGGAAATAACAAATTTACAATTATACTAAAACTTATCGTGAGTTCCTTGCCAGTGTAATAGATATGAGTGACGCCGTATGGAAGTTGGGTAATAAACCTCTACGGGTAGTTTTCTTCGGGTAAGTTTGGTATAGGTTGTTGGACATCTTTAAATTCTACTCGCTTTTTCTTTCTTCCGGACCTTTACGACTTACTATAGATCTCTTATCACTCTAAACCCAGGTAATGTACTGAGGTGTGGGTCATCTTCTGACATTTGTATTATCTTTTGAAAGAAATTAGAAATTTTTTGAGGTATACCTTCGAGTTGAGAGAGAGGGAGAGGAGGAAACAATGTTATAAACTCGAGTTAGGTTTGATTTTGGGGTAACAGTACAAGCAGCAGTGTTTGGAACACTGCGCTGCAAAAGGAACACCACGCGGTATTTTAATCTCTTCCAAATTAAAAAAAAATTACACGTCAACAACTGCAACTGGCTGCTGGGAGAGGTCGGGTGTGGGTTGGGTTTTTTATAGGCCCCCGGTCAGGGCCCACACCTAAAGTGCAACTCGCTGCTAGAGAAGCTCTAGCTGGTTATAGTTTGGTGCATGTAGGCGATAGAGGCTATATGTATGTTGCAGGGAACAATTCACACCTGCAGTGTGAAGAAGTAAGTACAGTGGTGGAGCATTTGCATAGTAGTTGTATAAAGAGAAACCAGAGTCCAATTTTATAATT
This sequence comes from Kingdonia uniflora, assembly GCA_014058105.1. Taxonomy (NCBI): domain Eukaryota; kingdom Viridiplantae; phylum Streptophyta; class Magnoliopsida; order Ranunculales; family Circaeasteraceae; genus Kingdonia; species Kingdonia uniflora. Next base: position 2,799,552 of record JACGCM010000140.1, on the reverse strand, counting down.
TATATTCTTGGATCGATATTTGTTGGTGCTATTGGTTGGTGTGGATTTAGACTGTATGGTTCGGGCTGTCCTGAAATATGGTTACTTTCAATTGTACAACTATGGTTGCGCTTTAGTAAAGTCAGGTCAGTTCTGAAATAATGTGCATGTTCGTCGCGGGATAATGTTTGGGATTACAAGTTTTACAACAAACTGATTGTCAACAGTTTTACGGACCTTACCCTCTTGTCTGATTTAATTTACCATCAATGACTGTATAGCTGTCCATTGTTGTTTGGGCGTTGGGACCAAGTAGGCCTTCTCTACGCCAAGCACTATTGTGTTAAAACATTGTATACATTAAGAACCTCAAAGAACTTGATTAATGAAAGACAATTCATTCAAGGGTACTCATAAAGGAGTTTGAGTTTAACGAGTTGGTGAAGAATTCTTTAGTTGATGTTTGCCAAGTGTAGTCTTCTCGAACTTGCTTGGAAATTGTTTGAAATGAGTCAGAGCAAGGATGCAGTATCACGATTAATGTATTTTATCACTTGGGAAGCCCAATGTATCAATCTGTCTTCTGCGAGATATGAGTTTACAGTAAGAAAATACTTATTCCGTTACTATGTTGACTTGAGCTTTTTAAAAGCTTGCTCTATTTTAGTTAAACTAAGAAGAACCAAGTAGGTTCATTGTTCGGCAATCAAAGGTGGGTCTGCGCCTGAAGTTGAAATTGGAACTGCCCTTCTCGATACATCCTCCAAATGTGAGGCAATAGATGCTTCAAGTAAAGTGTTAGATCAAATGTTACAGGAAAGCATTGTATTACGGAGTGCTATGATAGCGGCTTATGGAATGCATGGCAGTGTGCAGAATGCTCTAATTTTGTTCACCAAGATGAAATTGCAAGTACTGAAGCCAAATTCAGTAACTATACTTAGCATTATCCAAATGTAGTTAGGGAGGGATAGTAGAAGAAGTATGCTCATATTTTGAAATAATGTTTCCACAGAGTGGTTTGAACCTTGGAAGGAACATTTATCATGTTTGGTGGACATGTTGGGCCATGTAGGAGATCTCAAAAGTATAATCGACATGATCCCAGGCACAAGTTTTGGGGTGCTTTATTGAGCGCGTGTAGTAACTATGGAGATAGTAAACTCGGTGGAGCAGCAGCAATCCACAATACAATTGAGAAGCTCTAGTTAGTAAAAAAGTATGAAGAACACCAATTGGTTTGGAAAAATAAGAGATTCGATTACTTAAAACGAAGTAATTACAATAAAAACTCTAAAACCCTAGGGAACTCGAAAATCATAAAAGAACGGATCTCGAGGAGAAACAACACCTAAAAATCACAAACACCGCCAAAGTCGTTCGATCGAAATAGGGAGTCGTTCAAATGACTTTATGCCTAATTGGTCTAAAACCCTAGAAAATTGCTAACTCGCTCGAATAAAATCTCAACTCGTTCGAACAAATTATAGCTCTGGGCTAAATTTCTAGTGAGGAAAACTTTGGTCGTTCGAACGAAAATATCTGTCGTTCGAATGACTTTAGGTTCTTGGGCCAAATTCCGGAGAGGTAGAATTTGGCCGTTCGAACGACTCTCAACCTCGTTCCAACGACTTTGGCTAAATTCCAAATTTCCCTAAATCCTCTTGGATCATGGCTCCCCCCTTTAGGAGCCTTGAGCTCTTGCTCAAGCTAGAACTAGAGATGTGGGAATGTGGCGATGCTCAATTCCCTGTTGTACCACTTCAACTTATTCAGTAGCTGACCCTTTATCCCAAATAAAAATGATTCATACCACCCCGTCTTATAGTATGAACCTTCCTCTCTAGAATACTATCCTCCTGCAACAGATCTTCTCTTTCCGTCCATAACTTATCAACTGATGGTAGGTGAGTATCAATTGCAGAGTCTTCATCCAAAAGAGACGGCTTAAACAGCTTTAAATACTCGGCATTAATTATCGAATGCATCTTCATGAAAGGTTGCCAAACTAACTGGAATGCATTCACCAATCTTCTTGAATATCAAAAATAGACCATAACGGATAGGTTTGAGCTTCTTACCTTCCCCCTTAAGCCGTTCCTTACCCAAATATAACCAAACTAGGTCGCTTTCTTGAAAAGTATACTCAACCCGATGCTTGTCATGGTAAGCCTTATACTTTGCTTAAGTCTCAACTATGCATCAATAGCCTAATAAACCTTGCTTATCCTCTCAATAAAATGCTGAGCTTTAACCTGCTCTTCTTCCTCCTTCCCTGATACAGTCTTGTCACCACGACTAAACGCCAAATCAAAAGAGCTTTGCGAGAAGTACCCCAAACTACCTTTAAAAGGAGACTTCAAAGTGAAACCATGAATCGCCCGGTTGAACGCAAACTGAAGATATGGTAAACTTTCATCCCATGTCTTTGGATGCTCATAATGGAATCCCCGTAATCAATATTCCAAAGTGCAATTAACTACCTCTGTTTGCCCGTTAGTCTGCGGATGAAAAGCGGTACTTCTCTTCATCTTGGTGTCCATCATCCCCCATAACGATCTCCAGAAATGCCCCAAAAAATGGCTATCCCTATCAAAAATTATAGAAGAAAGGAGCCTGAAATTCCTCCAGACGTCTCTAAAAAGCAATCGCGCTGCGCCTTCCCCTGTGACCATCTTTTGGCATGGAATAAGAACAATCATCTTGCTGAATCAATCCACCACCATAGACAAATAGTCATTCTTGCACTGGTCATGGGAAAACTACCTATAAAATCTATCGAAATGCTCACCCAAGGTCGACTAGGAACATGCAATGGTAAGTATATTCTTATCTTCCTATTAGAAGGCTACGATGTGTTGCATAGCACGCAACCACGAACTACACGAGCGACATCCACCTACATCTTCGGTCAATAGACATAATACCGCAAATTCAAAAGAGTCTTCTCAGCCCCAGAATGACCTGCCACCCAGAAACAATGTGCCTCTCGAATCTACTACAAACGGTTTTCACCCTCAAGAATACATAGTAGACTGCCCCTGTAAATCAAACCATCCTTCAGAACATACTCGTATCTCTTACCTTGTAGCAATTTCTCATGAATCACATTGAGCTCCTTGTCATCGCCATACCCTAAAATGTATTCAGAAGGAACAATAGGCTGAATCTGCATAGCTACCAACAAAGCGGAAATATTTTTTAATGGGGGTCGAGATAACATATATGCCATTTTGTTGTCCACTCCTTTCTTATACTTGAACAATAAGGTAAAATGTTGAAGGTACGACATCCACTTCATATGGCGAGCTTACTGAAGCTTGGACTGCATAGATAAGAACTACAATAGTTTATGATTAAAATATACCATAACCTCCTTCCCCAATAAGTAACTCCGCCAATGCTTCACTGATTGATATAATGTGTAGAACTCTTTATCGTTGGTAGGATAGTTGCGTACTGCTCCTGTAAATATCTCAGAATGGTAAGAAACTGGCTTTCCATCCTGTAAAAGGATTGCCCCTAATGCATAGTTTGACGCATCTGTCTTGACCTCAAAAGGCTGCTACAAATTGGGCAATGCTAACACTGGTGTATCCCTAAACTTCCGCTTCAGTAACAGAAAAGTCTTCTCAGGGTACTCTTCTCACACAAACTGTACCCCGGTCTTCGTCAAAGAATGTAACACTGCGGCAATTTGTGAAAAATGTTGAATAAACTTCTGTAAGTACTGACAAGAACCCATAAAACTCCTCACTTCCGTCGTTGTGCGGGGTCTAGGCCAATTAGTAATGACCAATACCTTCTCTGGATTGACCTTGATCTCGCCGCCACCAACAATAATTCCCGAATAGACTACCTCCCTCTTCCCAAACTCGCACTTCTTCCCGTTCAGAAATAGTTGTTGTAATCGCAACACGCCCAACACTTTGTGTAAATGTCAAAGGTGCTCCTCATATGTACGACTATATATCAAGATGTCATCCAAATACACAATCATAAAATCATCAATAAAAGTACGAAGTACCTCATTCATTAGCCACATAAACGTCGTTGGAGCATTGCATAGCCCAAAAGGCATTACCAACCACTCAAATAAGCCTTGTTTGGTCTTGAACAATATCTTCCAAGTATCTCCACAAATTCTAACTTGATGGTAACCCGACTTAAGATCCAACTTTGTAAAAATCCAAGCCGTCTGCAACTCATCCAAATGCTCGTCAATCCATGGAAGCGGATAATGATTCTTCACCGTGATCTTGCTCAATGCCCAATAATCCACATACATCCTCCAAGACTCATCCTTCTTCGGTACCAGTAACACCGGTGAATCACAAGGTGAGCAACTTGGATTAATAACTCTTTGCTCCTGGAGTTCATATACCTATTTCTTAATCGCATCAGACTCAATAACAGAAGTTCGATATAACCCAATATTGGGTAGTGGCTCAGTATTCACCAATGTGATATCATGCTCCACGTCCATCTTGCGCGGCATCCCTTAAATGCCCAGAAACAAGTCTTCATACTCTTCTCGTAACTCCCTCATTTCAGTTTATTGCTTAGGAGATATTTCCAAATTAGACAATACCGTAGCTGACGGACCCTCTTGAACTGGTCGTACCAACAACAATACAAATTTGCCGCTCGCAATAGCCAACCTCTTGGCCTGAGTCGCCGTTACCAAATTACTGGTAGTGATATGTTCCTTGCACGCATTAATATGAAACTCAGTCCCATCCTTCACCAGACGATAGTTGGGAGCTCAGCGATAAAGGATTGCATCTCGGTCCCAAAGATAAGGGCTACCCAAGATGACTTGATACACGTCCAATAGAACCACCTCACATGTCACTTTGTCAATAAACTTCTCAGTAATCGCAAACTTAAATGACACTGCTTAATGATTTTTAACTCCGCGTCATTCTAAATCTAACCCAAAGTATACGGCTTAGGATGAGCCAGAGTAGCCAAATCTTTCCTCTTCACCACTGCCTCAAAAATTAAATTCTTCTGACTACCTGTATTAATGATGGCCTCGACTAAGCTCTGTTTCACCTGAATGATAACATAGAAAAGCTCTTCCTGACTCACCTCGTCGATAGCTAGAGGCTGCTTGAACATTGGAGTAAACTTAGCATTTGGCTTATCTAAATCTGGAAGATCCACAATCGCTACGGCTAGTCCACGTTTCTCTTTCTTGCCATTTTCCTCCTTCGGCCAAAGCTCCGAGTGAAGTTTCCAACATTTACCTGAATTGTGCCCATTAGCCTTACAAAGACTACAGATACTTCCCTTAAATGAATTCCCTTCTCCTTTGGACATCCCATTCTTATCAAACTTCTAATTAGCCATGTACCCTGACTTGCTCTTATCGTCTTTGTTGTCGCTCTTCAAGTACTTGCCTTTAATGGCAATTACTTTAACGGTAGCGTCCTCGATATTTTTCACATTGAAAAGCTTTAATTATCCTCTAATGGACTCTGACAAATCCCCTGTATACCTCATGAGCACCTCATACTCATTTACATCAATATCCAAAACCAATGCTTGGTTATGAAACTCCGTAATGAATTGTTGTACGAATTACCCAAACCTTTGGCGCAAGTTGTGCCATTTGTACCATCGCTCATGTTCATACCCAATTGGATAGAATTTCTTTCTCACCAAAACCTTGAATTCTTTCAAACTCAGACTTCCGACATTATGTCGTTTCCGATAGGATTTCCACCACGTTAGTGAGTGACTTGCGAATTTCAAAGTAAAGCTGTAAATTTTTGGAGGGTTTTAATATTCATTAGCAAAAAAAATATGTCTCCAAACCTATCCAACCAATTATCTAATTTCTCAGCATCGATGGAACCATCGAATACCGAAATCTCAATCTTAACGCCAATATGAAGATTACGCATAGGATTTACTGACTTACCAAAACCTGGGTGTTCCTTGACGGAATCGGCATCACTAGAATCGTTACCTATCCCCGTATTATCGATGTCTCCATCCCTATCAAGAACTCCTTTTCTCCAGGAGCGGCCTCGCCGATGTGAGCAACCTCAACGCATGGCCAAAGTGGAAGCCTTTGCGACGTTTGTGAGACACAATTGTTGTACCAACTCCCCTACAGTAGAAGTTAGGTCAAAAACTGTCGTTTCCAAAGTCGTGAGTCAATCATTGGCCTCATCCATCTCTAAATCACCCTTCCTCTTCGAATTAGGTTTGCGATGAATCGTCAATAGACTGACTAGCTTCTCCTTCATTTGTTTGAGACGGTCACGTGTAGAGACCCTAAACCACAATCAACCCCCGGAGAATGGCAATTGGAAAACTGATATTACTTAATCCACAATATGATTGAGAAGCTCTAGTTAGCATAAAAGTATGAAGAACACTAATTAGTTTGGAAAAATAAGAGTTTCGATTACTTAAAACCAAGTAATTATAATGAAAACTCTAAAACCCCAGGCTTCTTCCTCAGAACCCTTTTTAGATTTTGCATAACCCTAGAAAATAGCCTAAGTTCTCTTTATATACTAGGGAACTCGAAAATCATAAAAGAACGGATTACGAGGTAAAACAATGACTAAAAATCACAAACAATGCCAAAGTCATTCGAACGAAATAGGGAGTCGTTCAAATGAATTTATGCCTAATTGGTCTAAAATCTTATAAAGTTGCCAACTCGTTTGAACGAAATATGGTTCTGGGCCAAATTTCCAGTGAGGAAAACATTGGTCGTTCTAACAAAAATATCAGTCGTTTGAACGACTTTGGGTTCTTAGGCTAAATTCCAAAGAGGTGGAATTTGGTCGTTCGAACGACTCTCAACCTCGTTCGATTGACTTGGGCTAATTTCCAAATTACCCTAGATCCTCCTAGATCAAGCAGCATCTCAAGTTGTTTGAGTCGCAGGAAAATGTTTGGGATTACAAGTTTTAGATAAAACTGTTTGTTTACGGCTTTACGGACCTTACCCTCCTGTCTGATCCAATTCACCATCAATGACTGCGTGGATGTCCGTTATATTGTGCGTTTGGACAAAGTTAACCTTTTCTATGCCAGGCACTGCTGTGTTAAAACATTGTACACATTAATGAGCAGCATAATTTCACTTCTAACTATGCAAAGAAATCTCCATGATAATGATATGAAATCGACTACGATATGAATCTATTGCCCACTCTTAGGTAGGATTGTGTGAGTGTGCAACAAAGATCTGATGACTTATTTAAATTTTCCCATCCTTAGTATAGGTGAGAGCATCTATTTGTTCACTATCCTGAACCATGTATCAACTCCCCAAACAAGTCTAAAGTTTTAGGGCATAATAAGGGACTGGCATGCCTTTAGCGTGGCATGAAGAGATGAATGCAATAATAATAATGAGAGACACTAGTTGTGTATATGACATTTTTCATCTATCGAAAGCTTGGTGGGCTCTCAGTCATAACCATCACAACCAACATCATTAACTCCATTTACAACCTTTGCATCTTCACATTGTTTGAGCGGCCAAAAAACTTCTACTTGACCTATTTTATTTCCCATTGGGTATCTCCCTTGCCAAATGAGGTTTAAAAGGTAAAAGGAGAAACTATGGAATGTAGTTTAGGGATAAACATAGTAAAGAGATTGAGAGACTAGCACCAACATAAATGCTTTAGCAGTTTCTGGTCATCTGAGCCCAAACTTACTAATGAGACCAGTACCAAAAAAATCACAATAATACATAAAAATAGCTTGGCAAATAAGTGTTATGCATCTCTTCTAATTATAGGGAAGACCCATACCTCGTCTGAGCTTCAGAGGCTCTAACTTTATTGAACACTTTGTCCAAGTCTTGGATGAGTTGTAAGCTCGCAAAGGGAGGACAGAACTCGCCTTGGCATATTCCAAAATAGTTGTACCGCTCAAGCTTGAAAAGTACCCAAATTGTACAAAAATACAAAATACAACCATTTTTTCGAAAATATAAAAAAGAAAAAGAAAATAAGAAGGTATTAAATGGACTTAACTACAAGTTTGTATTTTTGTCCATAAAATTCATAAATCATTTAAGCGCAAAAATGCAGAAACTTATATTTGCATGGCACGTCACTCATAGGGTCGTCAACCACCCGTTTGACATATATTTATGTTTATACTTTAGCTTATGCTCTATTGGGGAGGACCATATGGGTTATTAGCAGTTTTACTTTGGGTAAATTAGCTTTTAGACCTGAAATAATGACCACGAATTGGGTTACCCCGTATGATTGTCATTTTTAGCTTTTAGACCCTAGAATACTCCGGAAGTCACTCTCCGAGATGAAAATAATATGAAGTACCATAAATACCCCTAGCTCTGCTACGTATGATTTAATCTTAATGTCACGCTATAATTATGAGTCCCACATATGATTATATCACAATGACACACTGTAAAACTAGATCCACGTATGATTTTTCATCAAACAGATCCAACGGCTACGACAAATCCGACCATTGCAACCTTAGTTACAGCTATAAAACCAACCCAGATCTTCATCTTCCTCTCCCTTATCACATTAACTACTTCTTCTTCTTTTGGAAGGAACTTCATCTTTAGAACTCAAAATGGGTGGTGGAAAATATGAAGCTGGCACACAATCTAAGGTCAGAAGTTTGTTTCGCATCTACTCAAAATATGGTCTAAAAGATAATTATCTAAGATAAAGTGGGTCTAAAAACTAAAATTAAAACATTGGCTTTCCTGTATTTTTCACAAGTTGTTTGTCAAATGTGCATTCTTGAGGCTCATATTGCATCGAAATGTCCTTGGTTTTACACAAAATGCAAGAAAGTTATGTGATATCTCTCAATGAAAATAACTATGTAAGAAATTTCTTAAAGTGTCAACAATAAATTTGTGGATCCTTTCAATGGTTATCAGATGTTGTTAATCAAGCCAAGGGAGCAGAAGGAGGTTCATCAAGTTCAAATACTTGTTTTGGATGTGGTAAAAGTATCTATTGGGTGAGAGACTGTCCTTGGGTTAGATTTCCCTGCACTATACATGGGTGCAATTACCTTATGAAAATGGTTACTTCAAAGACACAACAGTCGTTTGGGCAGAAGTTTCTGAAATGTGAAGATCCAATATGTAATAATTTTGTTTGGTTAACTGATGCAATATATAAGAGAAGAATTTGTAAAGAATATGAAAATGACAGTGGAGATGTCATTAGATGAATTTGTAGTTCAATTTGCTACAAAAGTGACAGTGGAGAATAAGGAGAAAATATAATGAAATAAAATAACAGTTAAACATCTAAAATATTGTATTTAAACAAGAAAAGACATAGTAATTTGTCTTGCAAAAGACAGTTAGACATCACCATTGTTAAACTCAATTACAACATTGAAATAGCTGTAAAATGATCAAATTCTCCAAGGGGGCCTAACTAGTGCAGCTTTGTTAGTTACTCTATTAGATGGTTCTCCTTGCCCTGAAGTATCAAACCAATGTTTAAACCCTCTGGATGTCTGAGTGGCTCTATATCTACCATGTTCTCTTCTAGCATTAAGATCTTACCTTGGTGGTCTAAAATGCTGACCCGTTGAACAAAATGGTTGAAATGACTGTGATAGTTATGATTGTTGTGATGATTATTATGAATGCAGTGACGGTTGAGTTGAAATAGGAGTTGAAGGTTGAGGTGGCTGTGATTCTTATACTCTCCTTTTTCCTCTACCAGTCCATCTCCTTCTTACCCTCTCCCTTGTTAATGGTGTCCTAAATTCAGTGTCTAATTTGTATGCCTTTACTCCTCATCTCCCCATGCCAAGTTTTTCAGTAGGTTGACCTTTACAAGTTCTTTTGTTATACCTAAATGCTTGAAACTTACTTACATCTTCTTGGTTGTCTCACCATACCATTTACCTCATCTGCCTCTCTTTTCCTTAGTGTTCTCGGTCTCCCTGCTGGTTTCAACAATTGTGGTGATCTGATATCTCTTTTAGGCTGTTTCATAAGAGTAAATGTATACTATGAAAATCAAGATAAATCAATAATTCAATAATCTAAGGGAAAAAGTAACATACTTATCCTCAGTCTGAAGAGTCTACAATTAGATTTACAGCTTGGCTGTATGTTGCTACATAGCTGCCACCCTATGGTAATGACTGTAATATCTGTAGATAGGTCATGATAAAGTTGTGAAATAGTAAAAGGCACAATGAAATTACAATTAAGACATATTAACTAAAAAAGAAAGCACTTACCCAACCCAATGATATTTCAGTTGATCATGAACACAAAGCAATCCAAAGATCTGCCAAACAATGCAAGTGTATGTATGTTCTTCCAAGTTCAATATCCACCTTGTGCTACTATCATTAAGGACTAGCCACTGATCCTTTTCAAATCCCTCTAACCTATAGTGGTGACTGTATGTTTTCAACAACTCAATCATCTTCACTGTTCTAGGAACCAATCCATTCTGATCCCACTCTCTTACCTTCAATTTTCTTTCATTCATGAATATCATCTGCATCAAATTTTGCCTTTCTACCATCTTGTTTAAAGGCTTATCTCTAATCTTAATAATCCAATTGTTAAATTATTCTGAGAAATTATTGGTCACATGCTTACACTTTGTAGAAGCATCAAAGTAAGACCTACACCAAGATTTATATGGATGTTTTTTCATCTCGTTCAGCAACTTCTAACTTGTCTAAATTTTATTTCATTTTGTATGCCTTTGATGTATTACAAGCCAATGAACCATTGGGCCCTTGGCCCAGTGGTGGTTGTACCTCTCTACCTAGAGAGAGGTCGTATGTTCGAAACCTCGTAGGGTTGAAAACTCAGGGTTACTGATCCCTATATAAAACTGGTTTGCCTTGCAAAAAAAAAATTCCAAGACAATGTCATTAAATAAGTACCTCTGTACAGTTGCTTGAGGTTTTTTTACATGTGCCTAAAACAAAATCTATGATTGGAATGAGAGAACACTTGTAAAGCCGCCTCAACAAGACCCTTTTGTCTATCGAATATGAATGTCAATTTAGATGAGAATAAAGTAAACTGGCCTTGCACCAAAGTTAAGAACTTTATCTATGTAGCTTGACACTCACTTTTACGCAGAAATACTACTATAAGGAAAAGACCATTGTTTGCATCAAGAGATATGATTCTCAAACATTGGTATCTATACTTGCCTTTCAAGAATCATCTATCTAGACCAATAATTGGCCTACAAGCCTTGGTGAACCCATCTAAAGCAACCTTAAAACTAATACACATGTATGTAAACTTAAGATTACCATCTTCCCTATTACAAGTAGTAATACTACCAGGGATTGATTTTTGAATCTGAGCACATAGTTCTGGACATAAAACATAACCTTTATCATATGACCCCACTATCTTCTCCATCACCATGTTCCTTATATTCCATGTAGTGTAATATGAAATACTTACTCCAAATCTTCTATACACAATATCAGATATTTGCATTGGCTTTGTTGTAATTGCATCTCTGATTAGATTCTCAATCTCCTTTGCAACCCAAATAGCATTTGCATTTCTGTTTAATGTGCCATTCTTACCACTACACTCATATATAAAATACCCATTTTTAAGTGTCATGGTGTGGCCATCATTTAACCTTGTTATGAACACCCACCAAGGACAACTTGGTCTCTCTTTACACACATATCTAATCTTCTTACTTTTATTCCTCTTTTGTTTAAATGTGATCTTTTGAGTAATTGTAAAATTCCTCAAAAATGGCCCAAACACAGATATATTTGGCCACTTTATCCCAATTGTCAACATAGACTCTGGTGCTTGAGGTGGCAGAAAGGGTTCTTCATCTTTATGATCTTCTTTCTCATACAAGTTTGAAGAACCCATTACAAAATCTCTATTATCAGCCAAACCTTCATGATTTTTTATGTCATCTATTATATGAACATCATCACCTCCCTGTGATGTATGGTTACTATGATAGTCTTCTTCAGCATCCACATTGTCAAAGAATAAGTCCTTAGTTTAAGTCTTCAAACTCATTATTCTCAAATTGCCTCATAAGCTATCCTCTTGTCCATCTTGTAACTTCCTCATCAACATTATCTACATCCTTCTCCTTAATTTTAACTTCTTCCTCACTGGCATAGTCTTTGGTTAAATCATCAAGCTCATCCTAAGAAAGGAAATCAACCCTAACCTTCTTCACCTTATGTTTTTGTGATTTGGTTTTTGCTTTTCTCTTTAAGGATTCTGCATTAAAAGATTTAGAAGTAACCACTTTTAAAGGTCTAGTTGTCTTCTATAAACATTAAGTATATTTTATTTTCTTGAGTTTTAGTTTATCATATCCTAACTATAATGGTGATTCTTCAATAGGGATTGGTACTATTTTATGTGTTTCATCTATTTCTATGAAAACTTTATAATACCCATGAATTGGGTCATCTTGAATGTGCCAAAACATCAACTTAACTTCTAAATCATTACTAACGACATGCACAACACCCTTTATAATAAATAATAACCTAATCACACCCCCCTCACAAGAATATTATTACCTGGACTATGCTCATCGTCTTTTATATTAGCAACTAACCTCAACAGTTCTATAAAAATAATATTTACTGGCATAGTTAAGACAAAACAACTACCACCCTTGTAATGACTCACTTCGTACCCACTCTTACATGGTTCATCCCACTCCCCACCATACTTAATTGCTAGATAAAATATCTCATAAATTTTATCAACAGACAGGGTTTCAAATGGTATATAAGAAAATTAAATTTTAGCTTACCTTGTACTATAATAACCTTTCCTTTTTTTGCCTTGATCCAACAATCCCAAAATTATAAATTACAAATCACAATTAATTGGCGCTCGAGTTGTGTTTTGTTTTATCTACCCTAAAATACCTTAGGCATCTCACGTGCTCTAAACGTGCAGGGTCTAAAAGTTAACATAATTCAAGCACAGAGGGTTTAAAAGAAAAATCATAAAAATAAGGTAATTATGGCTAGGTCTAGAGTGGTTGCTTGGGGAAGTGATGGAGAGATGCATTGATTGATATTTGTCAATTTCAAAACTTGTATAACCCCAAGTCTAATACTCTAACCTCTCCATCTCCCTCCATCATTTCACTCTCTCTCTCTCTCTCTCTCTCTCTCTCTCTCCTACCAGTTTGAAGCCCTCAACAATGTCTGATTTCAATCCTCTAGCACCCCCAACATCCAACTACAGTAATAATAATGATGGAGAGAATCCACGACCATCCTAGTACAGCGACGACACCTCGAACGAATGTCCTGAAGAGGACTTCGCCGTCGAGAAGAATCACGAGTTATTGGAGGATGGTGGTGGTGAGGAAGATGATGATGATGAGTATGATGATAACGAAAATGATGATGATGATGATGATGATGATGATGATGATGATGATGATGACGGTGATGAGGCTGACGATGAAGATGATGAACCTCCTCCTCCTCCTCGTCAAAAGAGGAGGAGGTTCTATTATTAGTAGGTATTTTTAGTTAAGCTTTTAGGAGGAATTTTTTTTGGGAAGAAGCCCAAGTTATGGGTTTGTTGGAACATAATCATTTTTTGGGGGTTCTTTTTAGGGTTTTTGGTGATGATGTTAGTTTCTTTACCTTGATGATGATGTTGTTAATAGATTTTAGTTTTAATTTAGTTTTGAATCTTTTGATTTCTGTTTTGTTTTGTAATTTATGTATTACTTTAGTTTCAAAGTTTTAATGGCGGAGAAGGAGATGAATTTGGTGCTCAATCCACGTGCACACTAAGAAATGTCCACGTGGATATTCCAAATGGATAATTATTTAGCATGTAAATTTTCTAATTAAAATTAAAACATAATAAAAAGGGTAATTTTGGTATTTTAAAAAAAGCTAACAACTCTAAGGTGTTTTAGGGTCCAAAAGCTTAAAATAACAATCATAGGAGGCTAGCCCAATTCGTGGGCATTATTTCGGGTCTAAAAGCTAATTTGCATTTTTCTTTTTTAGTTAGTTTTTTAATTGGATTGATTGGTTAGGGGAGTTATAGTAGGAGTTAGTGAAAGGTGGCACAATTTTTTGAGTAGTTGTTAATGAAAGTTTGAAGTTATCTCAGTAGAAACGCTAATTTGTCAAAACCTAACAAACATATGATTATTTTTATAAATTTAGCTTTTGCGTTCATTTGTAGTTTCACGTCAATTGGTACCAGAGCTTAGAAATATGTTTTATTCAAAATGACGAGGGTAGTGAGATTAGCAAAAACTAGTTTTTCTTAGGGTGCTCTTTTTTAAAATAGGAGGACTACTAAGCCTAAGCCTAGTAAGCTTTTGCAAAACAATGTCTCTCCAGAAATACAGAGATCATTTATTTGTTGTTTTAGTTTTGACTCGTTTTTTTTGCTCTGAATCTGCTCTCCCCTATTTCTCTCCATTTGGTGGTGGTGGTGTTAATGGAGGTCTCATGGAGGAAGAGAGTCATGGCAATTTCACTCTTACAGGCAAGTTCTTTCATTGCACTCCAACTCTTATTTGGTTATGAGAGTATAATTTTTTCGTCTCAATTGGGGGAATACTGTAGTTTAGTTTAGTTTAGTTGAAGTTTTTGAATGAATTTAGCTAAGAAAAGTATATATTTTGTAAAATGTGAGTTGAAAGATAGTATTTTTTTTATTCAATTTTTTCGTTGAAAAAGATTGTATGGTGGAACTTAGAGCTACTAATAAGTGGTTTGCAAATGTATATAACCAGTAGAGTTTTTTATTATTAAGGATAGCATGTTTTATAGTTATCAAAGTTTTGATTGCTGAGCTCATTACTCCTTAATATGTTTTTCATACTATACCAATTCAAAATGTCCACATCTGACAGTATATTTGGAATTGAGAACAATTTATATCACGCTTTAGATATTTTACATTCTGGTGGATGTTTATCCCTATATATATTGAAACTTTACGGCGGAAGTCCATGTGTTGATATGTTTTTTGGAAATATATAGGTTTTTCTCACTTAACTACTACATAAGGAGGTGCGGGGTTTTAGATCCAAATGCCTCAATGTCAAATAGAGGGAAATCCTAACTTAATGATCTTACTACAAAGAGGATCATAACCATTATGGAACTAAACTACTCACGCAACCATCACATGTATTATATTCATGGAAATAAAAATGTTTCCTGGACCCCAACGTTAACCAATATTTCGTGTATATAACAAGATATGTAAGCATTTCATGTCATGACTCCACTCTACGTACATCAATATTGTCCAACTCAGCTACCCCCAAGGAGGTGTGAAGTTTTATGTACAAAGGCATCGGTGTCAATTAGAGTGAGATCCTAACTTCAAGACCTTACAATCGACAAGATCTTACCAATGTGGGACTAAACCACCGGTGCAACCGTCACCTCCATACAGTTAGGCACCTCGCCAGTAAATTCACTTGGAAAAGGTATCATAGTACACCCACCTTTAAAATAAAGTTATCTTCGGCTTTAATACAATTTTTTCATAGCCCCTCTTTACGTGTACCGTTTTATCCCCACTTAACCACCACATTAATTCCTAAAGAGGTGGAAGGTTTTACCATAAAGGCCTAGGTGTCAAATAGAGTTAGATCCTAAATTAAAGACCTTACGCCTAACAAGATCTTAACCGACATTGAACTAAACAACTGGTGCAACCGTTACCTCTATTAGGTTAGATGCAAATCCAATACACCCGCTCGGGTGTGGTGTTACAATTCATAAAATATTCCACAATTTAATAATAGTAAATTGTGCAAGGTTCCTTATTAAATTTTATAGATGTATCTCATGATGTCTTTGTTCTTGACCCATGCCATGTTGTTAGTTATGTTACTTATGTGATGTTATTGATTGGAATAGCACCTTCAATGATAATCTAACCTGTCTTAAATATGCAGGTAATTGTTGTTATATCTGTAGTATATACACAAGGGTCTGGCACACGTGCTATTTTGGCTTCCAATGTTACATCAGGGTATGTAAAAAAATTTCTTTCAGGAATTGAAAGTAATTATTGTGCAGAAGTTATCTATGCAATCACTTCGATGAGGCTTATGTGTAATCCAATATGTATTTGATGTCTATGTTGCGTGCTCGTGTAGCTGTTTTAATTATCAATTGATGATGTAATTGTGTGGTGCAATGAATTACTCATCCATATGCATATTTTACTTATGACTTCCTATACGAGAATCAAGTTTATCTTATATGTTTACTTTCATTTTGTAGAGTATGCATCTTCGCTACATGGAACATTTACAAGATTTGTTTATTAGATTATGTTGGTTATACATATTTTACTTTAGTCTCATTACACTATAAGATAACATATGGGAAAATGTTATTCTTTTCATGTACATCTATATGTGTATATACATGTGTTTTTATTTCGGGCATAAAAAAATAAATTTTTAGTCATCTTCGAGTTTTATTATATTCCAAACTTAATAAACTGACATCACATTTATTATTATTGTTAAAAAAAAGTTTAAAAATGTAGAGGTAGTATTAAACTATAGACCTTTACTCTATGCTGCATCATTAGTAACCTATGTAATTGCCTTCTTTAACGGCTTTTTTGTAACTGATGTAACTGCTCATTAATCCTCGTCAGTAACCTATGTAACAACTCACTTATGTATTCATGTATATATATGCACCTCCTATAGAGAAGAATGATAAGCTTGACATTTACCAAACTATCATGGTATCAGAGGGTCTACGACCTCTCTAACTGGTATAATTTTATTCTCCTTGGCAATGGTATAACGCTTAACATATCCCATACTGGTAGCAATCCTCTTACCCTTGGTTCTCGTACTTTTCATTTACATAATGCCTACCATGTTCCAGCAATGCATAAGAAATTACTATCGGTTGCTAGATTCACTCGTGATTACTCTGTCAGTTTCACCTTTACTTCTTATGGTTATTCAATTTTTGACTTTTCAACGGGGTGTTCCACTATTTCAAGGCTGATATATGGGCGATCTTTATCATATTTCCTTCTGTCGTGATTCTAGTCATAATTCTCCTCAGGTTTTTACTGAATTTTCTACTCAGTTATGGCACAATAGGCCTGGTCATCCAAATGCTCGGATCTTATTTTATTTTGGCTCAAATAAGTTTCTTAGTTCAAACTTTTATTTAAATCATTCCTTTTGTAAAGGTTGTGAGTTGGGTATATCCACATACCTCCCCTTTCATAATAGCAATGATATAAGCACCAAATCTCCCTTTTATCTTGTGCATTCAGATGTGTGGATGTCTCATGTTATATATATTTTTTATTTTAAATACTATGTTTTGTTTACTGATGACTTCACTAGGTATACTTAGGTTTTTCCCATGCGCCATAAGTCTGAAGTATTCACAATTCAGATGTGTGGATATCTCATGTTATATATGTTTTTGATTTTAAATACTATGTTTTGTTTACTGGTGACATCACTAGGTGTACTTGGGTATTTCCCATGCACCGTAAGTCTAAAGTATTAACACATTTCTAAACATTCCTTCATAGCATCTGAAACAATTTAATAGCAGCCTCAAGTTCTTTCAAAGTGATGGGGTTATGGAATATGTCAATAATCAGTTTGATTCCCTTTGTCGTGAATTAGGCATTCGCCACCGTCTTTCTTGCCCTTACACCCTACAATAAAAAGCCCTTGAACGAAAACACCATCACATCGTTGACATGGCCCGCACTTTTCTAGTTACCTCTCAAGCTCCACTTAACCTTTGGGCTGAAGCTATTTCTACTGTAGTTTATCTTATCAATCATTTTTCCATGCCATTACTCCAATGGGATTCCCCTTATTCTCATCTTGTTGGTCAAACTCCATCCTATACTGACCTTCGTACCTTTGGTTGTGCGTGTTACCTACACATAGGGGATTATGTTACTAACAAACTATTGCCAAGGTCTATTGAATGCATGTTTTAGGTTACAGTTTTCAACATAAGGGGTATAGGTGCCTTGACCCAGGTATCAGTCGTGTGTATGTTTCTCACCATGTGAGATTTGATAACCAACAATTTCCCATTGCCCTTGTGCAATATGCTTCAATGATGCCCCGTCCTGATTATATTGAGTTGGATTTTGCTCTTGTGATGACATCTCCTTCAGAACCACTTGCTCATGCTTCTCACACTCCACCTATACTAGTTGGTGAACCTCTACCAGTTAGTGAACGATATTTTCATCTGCATTATCAGAGCTTACCCATCCGACCTGCTAATGATTCTTCAAAGTTGTCACCACCGAAAAATATTGAGTCAGGCATTTTGACTTTTACTCTTTCCTAAAATGATACTCAATCAACCATTTCTCCTATAGATCTACCTCCTCAACAATCCACTCATCCTATGATGTCTAAAACTCATGATGGTACCATTTCACCAAAGTTATATGCCCTTCATAATATTCAGTACCCGCTACCTCAGGTATATCTTGTTTAGGCACCTTCCTTAGAGCTTGAGCCAACTTGTTACTGAAAGGCAATTCGATTTCCTATGTGGCGTGCTGCTATAGCTGATGAGTTCAATGCTCTTCTTAAAAATTAGACCTGGCCTCTTGTTCCTCCATCGCCTGCTCAGAACACTATTGGTTGCAAATGGGTATTCAAACTTAAAGAAAAAGTCTGATGGTTCTGTTGAGCTTCATAAGGTACAGTTAGCGGCTAAAGGGTTTCACCAGCAACAAGCTCTTGACTATGATAAGAGAATTAGCCCTGTGGCTAAGTCTACTACTATAGATACAGTTCTTAGCCTTGCTGTATAATTTGGATGGTCTTTCCGACAGCTAGATGTGAAGAATGCATTTCTTTATGGATCTATTTCTGAGACGGTTTATAAGAAATAGCTGGTAGAGACCTATCCCTCAACCTAGTCTAAGCACAAACTATCTCAATACCATACTCGCAAATTATACACGTGATTTATACAATCAGTATTGATACCTAGACTATGAACTGATAAGGAATGTGGCTCGAGCACTACAGAAAATATGAACAAGTTAAAGAAACCTGTCTCTCACGAACTAGCAGTTACGCATTCAGCTACCACTTACCTCATTATCAAGAGAACTTGCTTCTACCTGATAATGAACTGCAGGTAAGGTCTATATAAAAAGAAGTTCCAGAGGAGATAAGGACCAGATTTTCTATATTCAAAAAACCACAAGTATTTTTATCTTTCAAGATCAAGTATTTCTAGCTCAAGAGATCACTTATAATAAGATATCAGCCTCAAGCAATAAAAGTTATAATTACTAAATCCTCAACTTGAGGTCGTGGGTTTTTTTCCTATTTAAAGGTTTTCCACGCTAAATCACCTGTGTCATTTCTTATATTATGTTAATTCTTGTCACATATACATTTGGTGTAAGATCTGATTTTGAGCTATTTTGAGCTACGAAATTAGGCCATCATATTTAAGTCGTCTATGGGAAAGAAAACATTTCTACAATATCCTAAGGCATGTATTTACTCCACTGTCCATTTCCAAAGATGGTCACTTCCAAGCGACCAGCAACAGGTGTTCTGCTCAATATTTCAGTTAAACCAGAATAGCTCGCTGAACTACGGATGAATCTCCACGCTGTGACAGAAAAGCATAATGAGTTTGAGCGTCAGTTAGTTCTAGACCGTTAAATCCATGACAAAAAGCTTGAAAGCGAGCGTCAAGCTCGTCTTATAGAATTTAAGAGACATGAAGAACATATGGCAACTATGCAGACCGCTTTACAAGCTTTACAAGATACTCAACATACTCCCCTTACCAGAGATCGTGATCAAGTGCCAGCGAACTCCAAGTTTTTGTACGAGAAAGATTATGACCTCGAGGAATAACCAGCAAAGCCATTTCTAGAATTATTTAGAATAAACCACAAGCTTCAATTTAATTAGGAAGAAAAGCTCAGTCCGATATCAGTTGAGGTCTTGAGCTTTCCAAATGTCAGGAGGAGGAGCAGCGACCTCAAACCCGAATGCCAGCACGTGTACACTTGAGCGAGGATATCGGTACTTATAATCCTTGACCAGCTCACCAAGTTACTCAGGTACCAAGTCACTCAGGCACCATGGATCAACGTATCAAGGAGATGATTGAATCTCAAGTACTAGGAATAAGGACTATTTCACCAAGTTGTAAGGTAGTCTGATTGCCAAAGAGTTATTTGATATGGAAGTACCGACAGGTTTCCATACTCCTAAGATATGTAAATACAAGTACACAGATCTGAGTGTGCACATTCAACAATTTTGTGATTCACTGGGATTGTATTCTTATCTTAACCATATTTTATGCCGTTTGTCCGCAATAAATCTACAAGGAGTACCCCTTCCGTGATTCTATTCTCTACCTAAAGATTTCATCCTCATATTTGGCCAACTGCACAAGATCTTCGTCAAGACATATTCTCACAATAAAGACAAGGAAGAGAATTTATATTCTCTTATTAGTCACAAACAGTCACAGGAAAGAAACTCGAGGTCTTTGCAAAGAAGTTTTTGGAGCTTACACAAAAAGTTAATAATCTTGATCAGAAAACTGTTGTTACTAATTTTACAAATGCGTTATAACTAGATTGCAAAGCAAAGGAGCATCTCTTCTTAAATAAACCTACAACCTTAGAAGACATGATTACCAAGGTCAATGGGTATGTCGACCTGGAAAGATGATGACCGAAAGGAATAAATCTACTAAATCCATCCTAACTACTAAAGGTTAAAACACACAATACAATAGTGTACCAAAGGAGGACCAGGGTGATCAAAAGCGTTCCAAGACAAACTCAGGCAAATCTCATAAAGGCAATTTATTACCCAAGCTGGACCTCCCCAAGATGAATGTCCAAATCTCCTCAATTTTTCCTGTGCTGGCGAACGGCAAATTCTACTATGTATCTCAACTACTGGAACCGATTAACGGCATACCGTATTACATGCTTCACAAGGTAAATCATCATGAAATAGACAACTTTAATGCTTTATAGAGGTTGTTTGAATATATAGTCAAAGACAAAAGAATGTTAAAGTACATTGTTGATTTGGAAGGATACAAAAAAAAGGGCTTAAAGATGCAGGTCGAAGTAGTTCATATCGAAGATCAAGCCGAGGAAAAATACTTATACCATATGTACCACAGTAATATGATCGACATCCATCAGATTAACAACTCTTCCAAATTCAAGTGATAAAGATAATCAGAGTGCTGCGATCTCACCGCTCAAGATAAAAAAAGCTAAGCTCTTTCCAGAATCAAACAATCGTATACTTGGGATTTCATTCGAGGATTACGATATTAGTCACGTCAAGTTTCATTATCATGACACTCTGGCTATCATGCTGAAGATAAAGAAATTCTTAATGCATACCATGATGATTGATACTGGTAGCGGTATCGGAATTCTTTTTCAGAGTACGATCGAACAAGTGGGATTGGCCGAACAAGTTATTCCAAGCGACATCGATATTAGTGGCTTTAATGGCTCTAAGGAGGAGCAAGTAGGCAAGATCATCCTACCAATCACTGCTGAGCTAGCCATAATCGACATTGCATTCTACATCTTCAACACCAAATCTCATTACTTAGGGATTATGGGCTACTGTTGGATCCACAACATGGAAGCAATCGCTTCCACGTATCATCAAGAACTTCACTTCAAATACGACGGTGGAATCTATTAAGTCAAAGGTAGTTAAAAGTACTCTTGAGCTTGCGAAAATACTGTCTCTGCCATTCTCGATACATCTAACAGATATACTGCATAGCAATTACAGAAAGCTTGTCACATCGATGATCAGCCTTCAATAGAAGACCCTACAAAGTATATAGACATTGATGAACCTAGCAGGGGTATTTATATTGGTACCAAGCTGGTCCAGCATGACGAGGAATCCCTCGTTGCTGATAGGATTAGCATATTCACGAAAGCAACTCTCAACTATTTACCGCAAGGTAAGAATAGACATGTCAATTCCTTTGCTGGGGTCTTAGGTACAGAAGCACGATATTTTTAGATCAAAGTATTCTGGTCACGATATTCCCATGCCACAGGTCGGTCACTTGCAAACAGAGCAATTACACAAGAAGTATTCTGGCCAGAAATGCGGAAGAGTACTCACGACAATACGACACATGTTAATGACATGGGCACATGATACGAGCTATTGCACTCGAACTCCGTGCAAGCAAGGTTTTCTAGCCCTTCAAATGGTGGGCATTCGATCTCGTGGGAAAATTTCCCAATACTCCAGATAACCAGTATTTCTTACTCGTGGTGATATATTACTTTAGGAAATGAGTGGAAGCAGTTCCACTTTGTCGAACTAGAGAAGAAGTGGTCATATCTTTTATCTGGTAACATATTATCACACAGCTCAGATGGACCCACCTGATTCAGATCGATAACAGGCCATAATTCATTGGAGAAAAGATCATTGTCTCCTCAAAAAATACAGCATCATTCATTCCCCATCCAATCCATACTACTCGCAAGGAAATGGGTAAGCCGAAATCACCAACAAAACAATAGTGGATGGACTCAAGAATTGGCTTCAATAGCAAAAAAAAAGGAAATTGGATATGGGTGTTTCCACACGTCTTATGGCCATACCGTACTAAACCAAGATAATTAGCCGATTGTTCCCCTTTCCTCCTAGCTTACGACACCGAGGCTATCATCCCAACAGAATACCACCATCATGTCAAAGATCACAAGTTAAAGACGAAGAAAATGAGTTCGATTTACCCTGTAATATGAATTGGATTGATGAGACCCGAGCTCGAGCTATTGCTAACCTCGGTCGATATCATCATATGCTAGCCAGCTTGAGCAATAGAAGAGTCTGAAGCCGTGAGTTTCAAATCGACGATCTCATCCTCAGAAAAATCCCACGGAGTAGAAAAGAAGTAAATGATGGAAGCTCCCCAAAAATTGGGAAGGTTCTTTACTCATCGTTGGCCGCATTGGCCTTGGAACATACTACCTCATGACAGAGAAAGGCGTACGAATCCTAAATCCCTGGAATACTAGACGATTGAAACGATATTATCACAAAATTCATAGTTCTCCATTACAGATTACTCTATTATCATTCTTTACATTCCAGAAGTGAGATTTCAATCTCCAACAATGTACATTTTTTTCTACTAAATAAAAACTTTCAAGTTTTTTCCCACATTACTCTCTACTACATATAAAATTTATTAAAATTCACAGATTAATGCAAAAGGTCATACTAGCTTTCAATCGACCCATCAATATATAGATTAAAGCAAAGGTAATACTAGCTTTCAATCAATCAATCTATACATATATCAACGACTAAAATAAAGGTAATACTAGTTTTTAATCAATGATCTCTACTATCTATAAGACACAAGATAAAGCGAAGGTAAAACTAGCTTTTATCTCTCTACATGTCTGCAAATACAGAAACCACAGTTTACTTTTACAAGTTTTTTATTGTAGGAGGTCAGCTGTACTTTCCCCTATGAAGGTGGTCGTGCAGCCATAAACTCTGGAGCTCGAGTAGCTACAACATTCCGTCCATGCTCTACTAGTTCAGCAGGTTGGGAACCTAGCTTTATTTCTATGGCATTCAGACAATTTCCTCAATCTATATCAGTATTACAAATACAGCCTCTGAGTACTACACAGTCATGTAAGATATCCCATCCGTGCTCAAACCTCTTTACTTCTTCCACAAAATAGGCGATGACAGCCATTAACTCTCTCGAGTGCACCTCTTCCGGGAAAATCATCTCTCGGTCCGGTATGATTAACTAATAAAATTGGTCTTTTATTCTTTGATGATAGAATCATAAATTTTCACGTTGCTCCAAGCGTGTTATCGCCTCAGTCTGCAACGATACTAACTCTGCAACTTTATCTAGCTCAGTACGATTAATCTTTTTTAGCTCCTCCACTTCACCACGAAGTGCCACCATCTCCAGCTCGTTTACATCACCTCCCCCAGAATGAAACTTATTCAGCATCTCATCCTTTCTCTTGATCGTGTCCTTTAAATCTCGCTCTCTGCCATCCCCGCAACTTTAAACCCACTCGGCTGAGTCATATTGATCTTTTCTTTCAAATTCCCATGTAAGAATGTAATTTTAACATCGAGTTATTGCAACTCCAAATCAAATTGCGCTACCAAGGCCAATAGGATACGAATGGAAGAGTATTTTACCACCGGAGAAAAAATTTCATTCTAATTAATCCCCTCCCTTTAAGCATAGCCTTTGGCTATGAGTCTTGCCTTGAAGTGTATATAATCATCAAGAGATCCTTGTTTCTTTGTGTAGACCCATTTACAACTGATCGTCTTCTTGCCTTGAAGTGTATATCATCATCAAGTTCCAAAGTTTTATTCTTGAATAAAGAATACATTTTTTCCTTCTTGGCTCCCTCCCAATGCCTAGCCTCAGAACCATTAATAGTTCCCTTACATATGGAAGGAACATCCTCTTCAATGACTGGTAGTGCATAGACTACCATGGCCTTCGCCTTTGGAAGTACCATATCCTTTGTAAGCCAACTCAGTTTACTTAAATCCCTCTTTAATTTACTCATTGCAATTAACTCTACCACTAGAATCTCTTCATCCGTACTACCAAATGTTCCGCCTTCATCTGTGTCTTCGTCATTTGGAACATAAACTAGTGGCTCATCACTCGTTGTCACACCAATAGATGATACCCATTTTAGTATGGAACTCTCTAACCAATGTGAAGATGCATCAATCTCTACCCGCTGTAATACCTTATTTGTTAACTTCTCTGTGTACTCAGAAATATGTAACTTCATCATAGAAGCATCATTAAAAGTTGTATCTATGCTCAGAATGGTCTTTTGGTCTCTTGTATCCCATAACTTATGGCCTTTCTACCCTTCTTCTTACCCAAAAAATGACCTTCTTTGCTCGTTGATCCAACTTACCAGCCTTGACATGATAGTATGTCGGACACCCAAATATATGAAGAGTATCATAATCTATGTCAGGTTCTCCCGACCAAGCTTCCATTGGTGTTTTACCCTCAATTACAGCCGAAGGCAACCTATTAACGAGATAGCATGCATATGTCAAAACCTCAGCCCAGAATGCTTTGCCCAACCCAGAATTGAACAACATGCACTCAGCTACCCCATTTTATTGTGGTGTCTCTCTAACTGTGAAGTGTCAAACTATCATCTTATCCTGACATATTTGTAAGAATGGATCACTAGTGTACTCCCCGTCATTATCCGAACAGAGTAACTTGATATTTCTGGCAGTCTGAGTTTTTATCAACTTCTTCTACGTCATAAATTTTTTTAAGAATTTATCCATCCTCCTCATGGTGCACACCCATACACGCCTAGAAAAGTCATCCTAGCGAATCATTCTTGGAGGGTCCCCAAACATTATAATAAACAAAATTAAGGGTTCTACGAGTACGGTGGATAGCGATACCGAACTTTACCCTTGTCTGCTTGCCTAGAACACAGTGTTCACAAAAATCTAATTTGCACATCTTAACACCTTTCAATAGCCCCTGGTTCGCGAGAACTCTGAAGGACTTTTCTTCCGTATACGTCAAGAACTTTACACTTGTCGTATCACTGGAAGTGGACTCCACCCTTCTTGCGGTTGAAACCTCACCAAGAACAGTTGTACCATCTAAATAGTACAAGTTATTACTTCTTCTTTGACCCTTTAATACAACCATGGCTCCCTTAAGAACCCTCTCCACCCCATTCTCAGATACAACCTTGCAGCCTTTCACTTCAAGTAAACCTGTAGAGATAATGTAATTCCTCATTGTCGGAATATACCAAACCTCATCAATATCTTTAACCAATATATTGTGCAACTTTAGAAGAATGCTAACTATCCCCATGATGCGGTAATGATCATCATTTTCTATCAACACTGTTCCACCTTCTAATATTTTCAAACAAGAAAAATAACCCCTTTTAGGACAAATGTGATAAGTAGCACCCGAATCTAAAAGCTATTCTTTTGTATCAATAGCACCTGCACTAGATAAAATTTTCAAAGAAAAATCAGAATCATTACCTCCACCTTTCGTGTCTTGAGCCACATTTACCGAAGAGCCCGATTTTCCACCTTTCTTCTTCTTAAGAAGCACAGGGCATTCATTTTTCCAATGACCCGTTTCCTTACAAAACGCACATTAGTCATTTCACAAGTTGTTTCGGTTTCCATCATGACCTCTCAATTTTGACCGAAAGTTGTTACCACCTGTCTTCCTCTTATCCGAAGATCTTCCTCGAACTGTCAATACCTCAGAAGTAGACTTATCGGGCTCACACTTTTCCTTCCTCCGGTACTTACGGTTTACAACCGCCATAGTCACATTCGAGTATTACAATGAACTTTTCTCGTAAGTTATCGTCGTAACGAAATGCTCAAAAAAATTTGGAAGTGAGTTCAAGAATAAGAGTACATTGACCTCATCTCCAACTATCTCTTCTAGATTCACCAAGTAGGTTAACAACTTGGTGAAGTCATTCAAGTACTCCAACAAACTAATCTATTGCCTCATAGTTAAGCAGTAAAGCTTCCTCTTCAAGTAGAGTTGATTTTGGATACTCTTTACCAAGTACTCCTCTAGGATCCTCTAAATTTCTTTTACAAAGATTACATTCATTACAAGGTATTTAATATCTTGAGCAAGACAAGAGTGAATTTGGCCACATTCCCTCTTGTTTATCTTCCCCTATGCACTCTCCCTTATGTCTTCTGGCTTGTCTTCCAATACCTCGTCTAAGTCTTGTTGACTTAAGGCATTAATAACCTCACATCACCACATGCCGAAGCTATTTTTTTCGCTTAATTTCTCATCTTCAATCTTTGCATTGTAAAGTATCACCATTGTATTCCTTTCCGGGGACGAGGAACAAGATTCAATTACGAATCCCATGTTTTCCCCCAATTTTCATGAACTAGCCAAATCTAAAACCAAATTAAAATTGAGAAACCCAAAGTTACCTCAAATTTATACACTACCAAGGAATCAACCTCGCTCTGATACAAATTATTGAGTCGCAGGCCGTAGAAGCCAAAACTCCAACTCAATTTGGTTAGCAATGAACAAACAACAATCTAATGGAATACATAATAGCTAGCACACACAAAGTTTAAGGTGGTTCGGCAATTGCATACGTCCACCGTATAAGAGATAGAGAAAGAGAGTTTATTCAAGATCCAAGGTTACAATCACTCAATAAATTAGAGGTTTCTCTTAAGGATTTCCTCTCAATTGATCTCACCAAGAGTAGCCTAAAAAAACCTAAGTTCCCCTTAAACACTTGGGAAGCTATTTACAATCGCTCAGATCTTGAGACAAATCAAGGGTTCCAAGAAAATCTCAAAATTGAATTTTACCGATGTCTATTCGAACAGACCCATTTTATTTGGACAAAAAACTAAGTCTATTCGAACTATCAAGGTTTGGGGTGGTTCTATTCGAATAAACCCAAAGTCTATTTGAACAGAAAATGGAGCAAGCCTCAGAGCATCCTTAGCAGCTAGGTGCACCATGACGTGGCAAGGTAGATTTGAGAATCCACCCTCATTTGAAATCCTTTACCTCCCAGCAGCTAAGTTAAGAATCTACGTGGTAATAAATTTTCCACCATGAGGGTGGATTTTCCACCCTCAGGGTAGATTGATACCACGTCGCGCAGTTCTAAACTGCGTGTAGCCTTCGAGCTAATAAAATGATGATACTTGTCAAGCTTCCAATGGCTCCCATGCCGCATAGTTCTGAACTGCGCGTATATACAACGGCTTAGATTTAAACAAAACCAAATGGGTAAGTCTTGCCACGCTGCTCAGAAGTACGCGGTAAGAGCCTGCATAAAATATATGCTGGTTCCTCCCCATTCTTCATTTTTCCCTGATCAAACATCTTCAACAAGATGCTCAACGGCTATAAACGGCTAATTTTTTCTCTATCTATAAAGCCTATTCATCTTTTACTCTTCTACAATCAACTCATTTATCTTATATCTCAAAACTCAACTTTCTTCCTTTGTTATCAATTTCGCCGAATCATGTCTGACAAAATCTTGGCTAACCTACTCAAGTCTGACTCATCACCCTTACCTTTGGAGTCATCGTCCAGAAGTGAAGAGCTCTTCTGATGTCAAATTAAGATAATACACGAGTATAGGAAGATTAGGATTGAGATGAGAGAAGCAGAAGAAAAAGAACAAGATGTGACATCATCACGGAGGTGGGGAGGTAGTAAAATGGGAAGGATTGATAAGAGAAAAGGCCATGATCATAAATTGGGGTAGTTTAGCCTTAATCGGGATTACTTCAGTGACAACCTAAAATTCAAAGGTATCCCATTTCGTCGTCGATTTCGTATGAGCGAAGGTGTGTATCAACGTATTTATAATCAAATACATTCTTCGAACACATATTTTATTCAAAGAGAAAATGTCGCTAAGGCGATGGGCTTATCCTCGCATCAAAAGATAACGTGCCCACTTCGCATGTTATATTACGGTACGAGCGTAGACGCCCAAGAAGAATACCTTCGGATTGGGGAGTCTATGAGCATTTTGAGTTTAAAAGAATTTTGTAAGAGTATTATAACACAATTCAAAGCTCAATACCTTAGATCTCCCAATATAGACGAAACATTACAGTTGTTAGAAGTGAATAGATCGCGAGGCTTTCTGAGGATGTTAGGTAGTTTAGATTGCATGCATTGTAAATGGAAGAATTGCCCTACCGGGTGGGCAGGATAATAAACCGGGTATAAGAAAATCTTGACGGTGATTTCAGAAGCGGTTACGTCACAAGATATTTGGATATGGCGCACATTCTTTGAGGTGCCCGGTTCTAACAACGACGTGAACGTATTGTATCAAGAGTGGCTTTTCAACAACTTGTCTAATGGAGGTGCGTTGTCAAATAATTATAATATAGGCCCGGTACCGTATACTATAGGGTATTATTTAGCGGATGGAGTCTATCCAAAATAGAAAGCACTTGTTCAAACCATAAGAAATCCATCCAACAATGTCGAAATACATTTTTTGAAGATACAAGAAGCATGTCAGAACGACATAGAACATGTTTTTGGGGTATTACAAGCCAGGATTTAAATGTTGGCACATGGTGTGTGATTTTGGAAACCTAGTGATTTAGGAAATAAAATGTACGCATGTATAATTCTGCGCAATATGATCATTGAAGATGAATGTCATACTTACATCCGACAAATGGACATTGATCCCGAGATTATAACATCCGTGAAGAATTGGAAGAAGGACTTAAATCCAAGACACACGATCAACACTATGGCAGAGTACATCCAGAAGGTGCGCAAAATTAGAATTGAAGGTGCTCATTTCCAATTACGAGATGAACTTATCGCGCATTTGTGGAATCGAAAAGGGGCAGAGTAATGTAGTCTTCATCATTATTATTTAATTTTCTAAAATAATGTATTTTGTTTCCAAGTTTTATGTTGAAAATGTAATGTATTTTATTTCCAAGTTTTTACTATTGTAACATTTTAAAGAAACTTGGCTTACTGCTTTTGTTTTTTAATTTTGTACCCATTTCATCTATTTTATTGTTTTGGTAGAGATAAAGAGAAGGTAAAAATCTGAGGTCCTATAAGAAAGAAGTAAGAAGCAGAGTACATTATGGCAAAGTATATCCAGAAGGTTCAAATGCGAATTTGATTAATAGCAATTTTAAGGATTACGTACGATTAATAACAATTTTATTGAAATAATGAAATTGCATAGAACTTAAAAACTACTATTAACGCTAAAGATTACATCAATCTTCATCACAAGAGACGTCGTCATCACTTGTACACTGCTCCTTCAACTTTTTCAAATATTCTTTAATTTGCTTCTTCATTCAATGACTTTTTGTCAGTAGTAGGTTACTTGGGTCCATTGTGATCGCCTTAACCATATGCGTATCTTCGACGAGTTTTTTTTTAGTTGGCTCCGCTTCACTCCTCCTTTGAATCTCAGCCTATCTAGCCAACTTAAGTTCCTCTCGTACTCTAGCTCTAGTTTCCTTTTCCTGTTTATTTTGCTCACCTCTCTCATTCCATGCCTTCATCATGTTGGTCATTGTCTCAAGCATCTTCTTCCCCCAATAACCTATACTTGACTTTGCCACTACTTTTGCCTTGTATTTTCTTAGGCTGTTCGGTCATACATCCCCATAAAAATATAGTGGTGCATCCACATCGATAGAGTCATCCAAAATTATGATATTTAGAGTACTGGATCTAGGTGTTTCAGGATCGGCATTGGTGGAGTTACCCGGGCTATCGTTAAAATTTGACTTCCTAGTGACGTTGCGGCCGGGTTACCCGATGTGATGAATTTGGGGCCATTTTAGGCAAGTTTCCAGAACTTTCTGTGTTTCCCCAAGTGTAAATTTTATGTTGTAGTTGTCCGAATGTATTGTATGCCATACACTCCTAAAAATTAAGTTAGAAAATTCTTTAGAGTATGATTCACCTTTGAACATTAATGAAATAAGAAAAATAAATGAAATGTTTATGAGGTCAACCGTTCTAATACCGGTAAAATGTCGGCTCTCAAGATCTTGAATGATGCATCTAAAAATCGAACATTCCTTATTGAACCGCCCCTTAAAAGTATAATTGACACCATTGTACGATCGTCACATCGATTGGTCAACATAGAAGGAGTTGATTTAATCACGCACCTTGAACTAAAATGTAGCGGCTTTTTGGTTGTTCATGGTAGTGAGGTTTTTAGACACTTGGGACCAAGCGCATGCAAGATTCACGAAGTCATCGGATGACCAATTTTTTGAGTTTTTATATCTTTTTTTGTCGTCATGAACTTCATCCTCAACTGTATCCTCAACTACAATAGGTATCGAAACCGTCTTTCTTTTAGACTTTGCCTTCCAACGCATATTACTTTTCGTGAGAACCAGATTGAGTTTCTTGGAGATGACCAGAAAGACAACCAAAAATGCAACCGGCGATGTATTAAGATTTAAATCATTTAAACCCCATGTACCTTGTATCGGTGTAGTACTCAAACTTCTACCGGCGAAACCGATTTGAGATGAATAATATGGATTCCCTGGTTGAGGGTACGATCCCGTATACCCATCAAATTGAGGGTAATATCCTTGGCTTGGCTAATGAGGGTAATATCCATGGGTTTGAGATTGAAATTGATTGTCGGGTGCCGGGAATAGTTGGCGAACATACCTTAGATCTTAGGAAGTGTTAGGCATTTAGAACGACGGATCACTCATTTCAAATTGAGGAGGAAAGACATTTCTTTGTTGGCTCGTATTGGAGGATTGAGAGTGGTTTTGAGAATTAGATTGGGAGCTTGAGGATGGCATAGTGGTTATATTTGTAAGGTAAGAAGGGAGGAGAGAATAGAAGATTAGAAGGGAGGAGACTGTAGAAGTTGAATGACATTTATAGTTGAAAAAAACTAGCCGTTAATATGGTCGTTAACAAGTGTCCAAAAAAAACTAGCCGTTGAGTAACTTGGACAACAAGTTTCTTAAAAAAAACTAGCCGATAATATGGTCGTTGAGTAACTTGGACAACAAGTTTCCAAAAAAAAATCTTTAATAAAAACAATATTAAACAAGATTAATACTCAACATATTTTAAACAAAACATAGTTTAAGCAAAACATAGTTTAAGCAATATTAATACTCAACATAGTTTAAAGAAAACATAAATCAAAGTTCTAAATAAAACATAGCCTAACAGGGACGACCACTCTTCGTTTGGTGGGCGCGTCTGCTACGTGTAAGACTCTCGTCATAGGTACATTGTACAACCGGTTCTATCTGGTAAGAAATGGACATCTCAGCTAGTCTCTTGGACGTCTCTCAGATGTTCTCGTTTGCTCGCCTCAGCTCCCCCTCTAACTCAGTATTGCGGTTAACTAGTTACCTCAAGTCTTCCTATGCCGCATACCGCATTCCTTGGAATTGATACCACAACTCATCCATACTATGTGTAAGTGGACACGAGTATGGTACCTGCATCATCAGGATCAGTATCTGTCTACGTTGATCACCCATTCCTGCCACATTCATGAACCATCCCATATCATGTAGATCGTCAGTCGCCTGAACACCATAGCCTTGCACCTGTGAAGACGTAGCTAACCTTGACATAGGTGGTAAGTGTAAATCGGGTCTCATTAGATCACGCTCGGCCATCCAAATATTTCTTACCCTCTTTACTAAATTACAACCGATCTTGGGATTTGGATTAACGGCACGTCAATATCTCATGTAATCTATGTCTGAAACAAGATAATTGTGACCATCGTAAAAGTCCACATCTTTCAGACTCCGATATAACTCTCGATCGTACCTTGGGAATTCCATAATTTATTGAGGGGTATCATAGGGCACACTATCATGCCCAGTCATCTGACATATATACTGGTCTCCTAAATACCAAAGCGCACCGTACCCATATGGAACTGACACCAATGGAAGCTCAGCGCTGAAGCAACTCTTACCTCTAGACGGATTAATTGTCTAGACCTGTGCTATGGTTACCAATCTATGTTGGTTCTATCCTTCCATTCTATCATTTATCTGATCACGGCAAAAGAGTGATAGATTTTAGAACCCATACTAGCCCTTTCATCTCTCCACGCACCCATAGGGGGATAAATATGGTTAAAGTTGTGTACCTTCACTAGATACATTCCAACCCGACAGTACTCAAAAAACTAAAACTCTAACATCGCATAGAATCCGGTGATCGATTTCTTCACCTTTCCGCCGTTCAGAATTGAGGCTTCATCAAGTCCCCGATACAAAGCGGCCATAATTGGATACCCCAGTCAAAAACTGATGCACCAATAATATCATAGTCTATCAAGGCTGCAAGATAACCCACCCGAAGAGATATACTACCATTTGAGAAGAAGAGATTACCCATCATATAGGCAATAAATGCCCTCGCATACACGATATCCATTTATGGATCATAATTGTTAA
Organism: Kingdonia uniflora; assembly: GCA_014058105.1. Classification (NCBI taxonomy): domain Eukaryota; kingdom Viridiplantae; phylum Streptophyta; class Magnoliopsida; order Ranunculales; family Circaeasteraceae; genus Kingdonia; species Kingdonia uniflora. The sequence goes on along the minus strand of JACGCM010000140.1, from coordinate 2,766,502 downwards.
GACGTGGATTCAAAGACTCGTTCCACATTTTTAAATAAGTGAGAGTGATGTTGCCGTACCTGATGTAAGAGCTTGTGGTTCCCGAGAACATATTTTCTACTTCCTCTAACTTTGAGTACTTCTCGTCGTACGGGAGTTCACGACCCCTCCCAAAAGATATGCCCGTTAGCATGACAAAGTCTAATGGTGTAAGACCTAGTTCCCCATAAGGGAAGTGAAAGGTATGGGTGGAAGGCCACCACCATTCTACGAGAGCATGAATGAGACGGTTATCTAAGTTTCCCGCCTTAATCGAGCAAAATTCCTCAAAACCCATATCGTCGACCAACTTCTTCAACGTCGGGTACCGCAGAATCCATTGGTGCCATATCAGTACTTCATTGTATTTTATCTCGGTTCTAACAAAAAAAATACATTAACACGTTAGACTTTCATTCGGGTATTTCATCGAACACATTGCAATATATGTTAATAACATCTAAATTTTACACAAAACTAACTGGAATTTCCTCCGATCCAATAGAAACATAGACCCAGCCGTCTGGGAGGATATGCACTCGGTTCAACTCTTCGAGCATTGGGGAGGGATCGTTATCCGAAATCAATTGTAATGGCCAAATATTTGCTACTTCGGCGATCCCCCTTCATTTTACTTTGGCATTTATATTGCGTTTAGTTTTGGTAAAATTATACCTCTGTCGCGAACTAGACTCTCTCAACATTTGGAAGTGATTAACGGCGTTGATGACGGAGAAAATGGGTTGGGTTGAGAAACATGTGGAGTAAGGGTTAGGTATGCCTTGGGTATGTTATGCCTAAAACTTGAAATAACACTTGAAAAAGTTAACCAAAGTTTATGCCTAAAAGTAGCAGGGAGATACCGCGCGGTTCTGAACTGCGCGTCTAATTTAAAATAAATAAAAAAATACGTAGTAAATCCTTTTTGGCTGCTAATACGTGCGGTTTAGAACTGCAATGCAAAGATAAAAGGTCAAGATGGGGACACGTGGCTGAATCGTGAGCACTGATGTTCCCGCGCGGTTCTGAACTACGCGAAGTGAATTCACCTTGATCTAAAAATCGAACTACTGTGGAGTGGATTGGAATGGATTAGATTCACCCTGATTTTGAGGAAAATCTACCCACCCTACTGCTGTGAATGCTCTCACATGTTGTACATTGGTTTAGTTTAACACACTTAGAGCATATGTCCAATAAGTAATGATTTTCGTTGAACTCTTCAATTCTATGTTAGGCATTTTAATTATAGTGACCATTCTTCATTCTAATAGCGATAAGTTGGCCCTTCTCTTCTAAATATCTATGAAATATGGTGATGATTATACTTTTTTTCTCAATGATCCATGATATTTACTTTTGGACCTCATTTCAAATAATTCCTATCTTAATAGAGTGCTCTTATGGTTTTTGGTAATGCTCAGAAAACTTATTTTCTTGTATCAAAGACTTTTCAATGTTCATGTTGTTTCGGATCCAAAATATATGGATATATTTGGACATGTTGAAGAATTTAATTGAAAATGAGGATATAAAGAAAGTTATCTATCTTAAATCCGACTTGGTTCTGAGAGTTTTTTTCTTCAGGTTTTCTTTTCCATTTCTTTTGTGCATTATTTTGTTCTTGATTTCATTTACTTGTTTTTGATGTTACTTATAGAATGCTACTCAAAACTTATATAATTTTCTTGCAGGAAATTCCGCTCCTTCTAAGCTGCCCAGCATGCTTAAGGAACTTCTTAAAGAGTAAATTTGAGAAAACCCCCCATATGTGTACACCATATTGACATTGACCCCCACATTTGCTAAAACCAGCCTTTACCTCCTATTCTTGCCTGAGCAGTCAGTCAACCCTTATTAACTGGCATTGACTCCAATGAAAATACATTTATACCCACAATATTTAACGCTGGAACACAGCTCGGAGAGAGAAGACAGAAGCTCGTGTACTATACTGTAGCAAAATTGATAGATATGAAGTTAATCTCTCCAACCAAACAAACAAACAATTGACTGATATCACCACTCACCAGTAGACTCTCACTCACCAACTAATCTCATCTCTTTACAGTCGATCTCCCATTTAATTTTGACTATCTGCTTTCTCTCTCTCTCTCACTGTGAGATTTAAGCAATGGATGTTTTTCAGAAAGAAGCGAGCAAGCTCAGAGACCAAGTCGCCAAACAACAACACATAATCCTTCCTTCTCTCTCAATCAATTTAGATGTTTATCATCAATTTCTATTGTTTCAATACAAATTGTCAGTAAGGTTTCATCTAAATTATGGGAATTTATATGTTCGTAGAGATTGTTTACTGAATTGTGGGAATTTGATATATTTTGATGATATTAACACAATCAGATTAAAATGATAATGAGTTCTGGTAGTTTGTTAAGGATATAAGAGATTTAGAAAGATAATAAAGAGGAAATAAATGTATTTTCACTGATTCAATCGGAGTCAATGCCAGTCAACAAAGGTTAACTGACTGCTCAGGCAAGAATAGGAGGTATAGGTTAATTTTAGCGAATATGGGGGTCAATATCAATATGGTGCACACATATGGGGGGTTTTCTCAAATTTACTCAAACCTTTTCTATGAGCTGTCCTTCTCTCCAAATCAAAGAAAATTTATCAACATAAATTATGATAATAAATGCTACTTTTGCCATCTTTACAAAATCAGACCCAGGGAACAATAAATTCCAAAATTAATACTGGCAAGAGGAAAAACTAGATTATAGCAGACAACCACCTATTTTTGGGCTCCACAAGTACGAATGTCACATCCGGCCTAATAAAAAATTGTAAAAAAAATTTTAACTCATTTAAAACTATTATATCAAGCCACGTGTACGAGGAAGGCTGACATTATCGCCATCTCATGAACTACTTGTCATTTATTTTAGTACATTTTGTCCTACCTTTGACCAGATTTCTTATTTATAAGAAGACAGACTCTTTTACCAATTCTGTTACTATTTCTCATCGTTTATGGTTAGGTTACCTGCGGTTCATAGGAGTTTATCTAGTTTTTGGCACCAAAAGTGATCCTGGTTCATCGAATAGTTTCTTCTTTTTACTCAACCATAAAAATCATCTTGATTATTTGTCATAAACCATCTGTGTGACTGTTGCCTACCAAGTGTTTGATTAAAGACTGGTACTATACTCCTTAGGCATTGAGGAAATGATGGTACTCGAAACTCCTATAGATGGTACTCTACTCTACTCAACTCCAAGAACAAACGATGGTAAATCTTCTGCGCGGCTGCTGCCAACCAAACTATGTCATTTATTCAGTTAAACTCTAGCAATCTTTCAAAAATCTATGTCATTTGTAACAACTAGTTGTCATTTGTGTTATATAACATTGTCATTTGTTCGGTCCTCTTTGTCATTTGTTTTATACAACGTTGCCATTTGGTCCAAAAAATATCAATTGCTTGAATATTACAGTAGGTTTCTAGGCCATGGGATCCACAGGTAAGGCAACAGGTAAGGTCGTGGGCTCCACTAGCTCGAATGTCACTTCCTAAATAATAATAATAAAAGTTCAAATCATTTAAAAATATTATTATCACGCCGTGTGTCCAATTTAAATTGTTCCTCATTGTACACGTGTCATTACTATTTCAAGACGTGTAAGGCTGACCTTGTCACCATTTCATGCATTTGTTGACATTTGTTGATGCCAATTTGTCACACTTTTAAACATAAGTTATATTGGATCATGCAGACTCTGTCACCATTAGTTCTGGCTTTTGGCTCCAAAAACCATCCATATTCCTCAAACACTTTCTTCTTCTTTCGCGACCATAGCAAAGACCACAAAAACTATCCCATTTCTACAAATCGTGTGTGTGATTGACAGCCGTAAAAACCGTCCCAGTCGCACAAACCGTTTTCTCAAAAATCGTTGTGATTCTACCCATCATATGTGTGCAATTTTAGTATTAAATTAGTAGGAAATTATCTGTACGACAACTGCCTACCAGGTGTTTGATTAAAGTTTATTTTTTCTTCTTCAGCCACAATAAAGTCTGATAAAGAAGTGATTGAACAAGTTGACGAGGAGAACCAAACATAGGAGGGTGGAGCCAAGAAGGGCACCATCAATGCTAAAAATTACACCTCTCGGTGTACAGGTTTGAGACTTCACAAAATGTTTGAACTCTGTCGGAAGAGGAGAAGGGTTTTCTTCGTACCACCTGCTTTGCACCCTTACAGCTGATTGATCCAATACCAACAATGTCGACGTTAGTTATGGAAATGTTCGATCGTCATCTCGGTGATATGAATTTCAAATTTGGGGGGACAATAATTCAGATGAAACCCATTCATGTTTGCCTGATTTTGGGGCTACATGTCTCTCCTATTGCAAATGAGTTCTTATTTGTTGATCTTGAGCATATGACAAATTTCAAAATGAGGCGATTCCCTAAGAAGAAGAATACATATGGGTTGAAGGAAATTGATGATGCCTTAAAAGAGGCAAAATTAGAAAGACATCATGGTAAGGTTTTTAATTATTATTTGTTTTGTCTGTTTTATCATTGTTCTTCATTGTACTTGTCAACCGAAAAAAATTTGTATTGTATTTGCAGTTTTTGGGTCATTATTTATTGAGGTTCTTATCATTACATCGTGTATTAGTTGGCATTTTTTACCTTCTTATTTTTAGCCGTATGTGATTTTGTTTTCCATAAGACATTCTTCGATTAAATTTGTTAAATATTATACTATCCCTTCTCCTCCCGAACAAGGGGAGAACGTTGGAGTGAAGTATGTTGATCTGCTAGATAATCTAGTTCAGTTCAACAGATTCCCCTGGGGTGAGCAAGTCTATAAATTCCAGTAGAGTCAAATAGTTGAGTTTACCGATTATCGACCGGTCGCTGGTAAAAAATTGGATAAAGCTTTATTATTGCACGGATGTACTTGGGTGTTAATGATATGGACATTCATCTCTATTCCTAGCTTGAAGTTTCCAAGAATTGAGGAATCCATACATTTGTTCCCAAAGCTACAGGGATAGAGGATGATGTCTTTTAAGCGTCGCCAAATTGTGACGTTTAAAAAGTTTTTTGCCAACCCCAAATTACTGGTAATAGCTATGAAGCCATCTGAGACTGAAATACAGCAAGATCTTGTGCAAGAGGCCATGGTAATCTTCCATTCTTTGTATGATTTTGATTCATTTTATTGCTTCTTTATTATTTAATTTAGGTTTTCTATCATTTTATTATATTAGTTTTGGCATTTTTTATCGTCGTCTTATCATTTGTTTGATTTTTCAGTCATTATTAAGTTGTTTATTATCATTGTTAGACTATTTTCTGTCATTTCTAAGTTACCCTTTGTCATCGTCATTTGTTTGAATATTTTAGAGATATCACATCGATGCACCTGTAATCAGCATTGTACCTGTAATCGAACAACCTCTAGTCGGTGTGCCTGTAATAAGTAGCAGTTCTTTTGCCACTGAGATCAAAGCTGTAGTGGTTAGGGTATGTTCTCAGTTGGAGGAGCATGGTAAAATGTTGCTGAAGTTAGATGACCATGGCAAAATATTGCATAACCATGGTAAAATTTTGGAACGAATTTTAAGTTAGATACTCCACCCCTTGGCAAGTACCAGTTCTCTACTCCTGAGAAAACTACAAAATACAAGCGAGAAGGAGGTAATAAGAAAAAAGATGGGAAAAGAAAGAAAGCGGAGCCAAGAACTTGTCAAAGAAACCTCTAACAAAAAAATTAAAAGATTGAAGAGAAGAAAAAAGATAAGGGAGAATTGTAGAAGAAGATGAATGCCGCCAACAAGAAGAACATAAAGGCAGAAGAAGCTGATGTGCCCCTGAAGAAAAAGGTTAAAGGCACGAAGAAAGAAGCTTTCACTGATAAACAATTTGATCATGTCCCACTGATCCAATTGAAAACCTTAATCCCCAAGATCCCAAGAAGAGCATGGCTAATAGAGTGCCAAGGAAGAGACGGGCAAAATTCCTAGAACTTGAGAATATTCAATCAGCTGCATAAAATTTGCTTCAACAAGTTGTGCCTGGAGAGGGATTAGAGGTGGTAAAAGATTTAATGGTAGATGATGATGTTGAAGTGAATTTGGAAGCGATATCGTCTGAATATGATGGTGGTCATCTAAAGGTATCATCCGATTACTACTTCTTATCATTTATATGATATTATTTGACATTTTTTTTTAAAATTATTGGCATTTACTTTATGCACTTTGTCATTTCTTCAGAATATTTTGGCATTTGTTAGGATGTATTTGTCATTCTTTTTTCTAGAACTTTCATTTCTTCTGATATTTTTGTTCATTTCATTTGTTGTATGTGTAGTGGAAGAAGGATGAATAAAAAGATGATGATTATAGGAAAAATGTCGAGGAGGAGGTTCAATCTGAAGGACTGCAACCTCAAGTTGTTGAAGAAGAGGATTCAGAACCACCAACTATAGCGGTGTATTATAATGGAAAAAAAGATGTACAGCATGCAAATGAGGTATTTGCTGAAGAAGAGGATTCATAACCTCCAGTAATATTTGTTTGTATTAAGCTATCCATACCATTTTTTTTTAATTTGTTTCTTCTTTAACCTTTGTTCTAGAGACTATGGTGGTTGCAGAGGTAGCAAAAACTAATATAGTATTCTTCAACCAGAAGGAAGTTGTTGGTGAAGCTTATTAGGTAACTTATTATTTGTTTGCAGTTGACTTCTCATTTTCTTCTTTTATTTTACCATATCTTGTATCACTCTTATCATTTGTAGTCTGTTTATTTGTAGGCTAGTACAGACCAAACAACTATTTTATCTATTGAGGAATAGACTATGGAGGTTGCAAAAATTGATGATGAAGCTAGTCAGGTAAATTATTTATTCTTTACTGGTAACTTCTCATTTTCTTATTTTATTTTCCTATATCTTACATCACTATTATCATTTGAAGTCTGTTTATTTACAGGCTAATATAAACCAAACAACTGTTGTATCTGTCGAGGAACAGACTATAGAGGTTATAAAAACTAAAGTAGTAATCTCCCACCAGGAGGATGATGTTGATCAAGCTAGTCATATAACTTATCATTTCTTTGCTGGTAACTTCTTATTTTCATGTATTTATTTTCCCATATCTTGTATCGCTCTTATTATTTGTAGTATGTTTATTGATAGTCTAAAGAGAGTAAAGAGGAGGTGGTTGAAGGCAAGGATGATAATGATGGAAATTTACAGAAAAAGCCTGACCCTGTGCAAGTAATAAAAGAAATGGTCGTTGACCAGACCAATGTATGAAGTACTTTTAAACCAAACAACTGGTTTATTACTCATTCTCATGTAATATGCACATTTATATTTCATTTTCTTATTTCGACATATCTGTTCCAGCTTGTTTTAATGGAGTAAGAAGTGGATATTACCTTAAAGAAGAGGCATGCACTAACTGATGCAAAAATTAATAAAAGAGCCATCAAAATGGCTTGTCGAATGATCCAATTACATGCTCAGATGAGCTTCTTCCGGGAGTGTTATTGGAATCATTTATTCAAAGACCCATCTCCCAGGATGAGAAAAACCATGTGAACCAAGTCTGGTCACTGAAGAAAGATGAATTATCTCCTGAAGCTATGAAGAACAATACGACTACCTATAGGAGGATAGGAAAAGAAACTGTTTGCCTTAACGCTCTCTAGACCTTATATCCAAACTAATGGTTGGTCAATGACGTATTTATATCATTTATTACTTTTTGTCTGTCATTTGAACAAGAGTTTTTACCATTTGTTTTCAAATTGTCCGTCTTTTATTCGTTTGTACTTTATTATTTGTTTTGCCTTTGTTGTCATTTGTATTATTGAACTTCATCATTTTTATTGTCTAATTTATCATTTTTTTTTGTTCTGGTCATTGATGTATACAGTAAATCCCTGATTCAATATTATGATACACAACATCATGCCCGCCCAGATAAAAAAAAAATTGTGCCCAGGTAATGAATGCCGTTACATAATTGTTTATGACATATTGAGGTTGGGAGTTAAGCCGTAGGAGATTTTTAAAAACTTTAATTTGTATTTTGTTGTAATGTGTATAATCTAATTTTTGTAATTTTGTAAAGTTATAAGCAGCTAATATCATTCATTTATTGATTTTTCTCATTTGTTATATCTTCTTTGTCATTCGTATATGACATATTTGTTAGAATGGAGTCAGAATCCAGTTTGTATAGTTGGATTATTATTAATTTTTCATTCATTTCATATAATTTAGCATTTGTTATGATAGATTTGTCATTTCTTATGTATGATTTATCATTTGTTTCTTATGATTTAGCATTTGTTATACTAGATTTGTCATTTGTACTCTGTGATTTGTCATTTTTTATATATTCCATGTCATTTGGTATCTACGAAAAATTGACTTATTTATCTTGTAGATAGACAACATTTGATGTAAGTCAATGGTCTATTTGGTTAATTGGTATAATAAATTGTGTTTGTTTGTAAGTAGACAACATTTGTACTTAAAATATTAGTTATCTATAATTTGTCATTTGCTGACTATGAGTTATCATTTGTTACCAATAATTTGTCATTTATTAACTATCAATGGTCTATTTGGTCATTTGATATAATGGATTGTGTTTGTTTGTTAGTAGACATCATTTAAACTTAAAATTTTAATTATCTATAATTTGTCATTTGTTGACTATGATTTGTCATTTGTTACCAATAATTTGTTATTTGTTAACTATCAATGGTCTATTTGGTTATTTAATATAATGAATTGTGTTTGTTTGTTAGTAGACATCATTTGTACTTTAAAAAATAATTTGTCATTTATTAACTATAATTTATCATTTGTTACCAATAATTTGTCATTTGTTAACTATAATTTATCATTTATAACCAATGATTTATCATTTGTTAACTATCAATGGTCTATTTGGTTATTTGATATGATGAATTGTGTTTGTTTGTTAGTAGACATTATTTGTACTTAAAAAAATGATTTGTCATTTGTTAGCTATGATTTGTCATTTGTTAACTATTAATGGTCTATTTAGTTCTTTGATACAATGAATTGGGTTTATTTGTTAGTAGACATCACTTGTACTTAAAAAAATGATTTGTCATTTGTTAGCTATGATTTGTTATTTGTTACCAATAATTTGTCATTTGTTAACTATCAATGGTCTATTTGGTTCTTTGAAATATGAATTATGTTTGTTTGTTAGTAGACGTCATTTAAGCTTAAAAAATCAGTTACCAATAATTTATCATTTGTTAACTATGATTTATCATTTGTTACCATTGATTTGTTATTTGTTAACTATCAATGGTCTATTTGGTTATTTGATATGATGAATTGTGTTTGTTTGTTAGTAGACATTATTTGTACTTCAAAAAATAATTTATCATTTGTTATCTATGATTTATCATTTGTTACCAATAATTTGTCATTTGTTAACTATCAATGGTCTATTTGGTTCTTTGATATAATGAATTGTGTTTGTTTATTAATAGAGATCATTTGAACTTAAAAAATTAGTTATATATAATTTGTCATTTGTTAACTATGATTTGTCATTTGTTACCAATAATTTGTCATTTGTTAACTACCAATAGCCAATAGAATATTTGGTTCTTTGATATGATGAATTGTGTTTGTTTGTTAGTAGATAGCATTTATAGTTAAAAAAATGATTATTCATTTATTAACTATGGTTTATCATTTGATAACAATAATTTGTCATTTGTTAACTAAAAATAGTCTATTTGGTAATTTGATATGATGAATTGTGTTATATAAGATTTAACATGATAATTCATTTGTTATACAAGATTTATCATTTGTTAGATATGATTTACCATTTGTTATATAAGATTTAACATTTGTTCTATGAGATTTGTCATTTGTTATATGATTTGTGAAGGTTCAATTGATCTATTTGTTTTGAAGATATACAACAGTTGATGTAAGTCAAAGGTCTATTTGGTTATTTTATATAATAAATTGTGTTTGTTTGTAAGTAGACAACAATTATACTTAAAAACTTGATTATTTATTTGTTATATATGATTTGTCATTTGTTATTAATAATTTTTCATCTGTTATATATATGAGATTTTTCATTTATCAACTATGATTTGTCATTTGTCATTTGCTACCAATAATTTGCCATTTGTCATTTGTTATCAATGATTTGTCATCTATTATATAAATATCTTGTCATTTGTTATCTATGATTTTTCATCATCTTCATCTTCAGCATGCTAAGATTAGATTTATTTTTTTCAAAATTACAATACTCATTGGGGACAAAAAAAGAAACTTACATTAGCCCAAATATTGTTATAGATCATAATTTACATTATATCAATTTACATCAGTTTATGCACTCGGAGGTGGTGGTGGCCGGTCTCCCCTACCACCACCACCGTCTTCTCCTCCATAACCCCCGCCACCATCTCTTCCTCGGATGTTACTCAGGAAAACGACAAGAAATCATCAGACGTATACCAGCTACTTCATCCACCGCTGTAACAGCATGCTCTGCCAGAAGACGCAGACCAATTTTCTGCCCCTACTCCGACGTCGCCATATAGTAAAAGCAGAGTATTTGATAATAATCATCATCTGCCTCTTCCACTTCTTCATACGTCATCCCATAGAAGGTAGGACAAACTAGAATGGGAGTAGGAAGTTTAAGGGATTGGGTACCAAAGTATTGAAGGCGCAGCTCTTGCATCTTGGCAGGAACCCTAGCCTTGTACGCTTGGCGTCTGGTGGTTACCATCTTCTTCAAAGAGCAGATACACAATAGTTGTACAAGATTAAATAATAAATAAATAAGTATTTACCGAATAAGCCACATCAGTATTTATACCATAGCACTGCAAACCACAACAGTATTTAATGCTGAGTTCCAAATCCCAATATCATAATTTATTCAAACACAGCAGTATTTAATGCTAGCCAAACCCATTAGAAATGAAGGGACATTGGAAATGATCCTCGGGTGCTGAATGTATTTGTCATTTAAAAAAATATATGTCATCCGCCAATAATCCATCTATCATTTGTTCCAAGGTGTTTGTCATTTACAATCTATATATTGCATGGTATTATTAAAATGTTGTCATTTTTTATATATGATTTAGCATTTGATCCTTTAGAATTTAACATTCTAATACCATAAATTAATGTTGCTAAAGATAAGGAATATTACACTTAACTCCTAGACATTTCTCTACTTGTTAAGATCTAGATAATTTAACTTGGATAAAAAATCTTACAACATCTCAATTCTGACCTCTGAGATCCTTAGTTGAGTATTAGTTTTAGATGTAATAGTATCGAGGATCTGACTGCTCCCTTGACTAGAATTTGTGATGCTTTCTGCTGTTGATGATTGTGGCCTTTCAGAATCATCAGGCGTAGAGGATTCTTGAAACTAAGTTTTGAACTGACAATGGTAGAATTTCCTACCAGGAGGTTTAAAGACTCTGCAAATGAGACCATAATCGTATATTTTTACCTCATCAACCCACGCCCATAAGCCGCACCTATAAATTTTACGAGCGCATTGACAGATCCAGCAGTTAGGGTTGAGGCTTGTGCATGAGAAACGAAGGTCACAATTTTCACCGCACCAGCAAATAAAGGAATGCATCACTGGTAGGGAAGTATGTAATGCTTGAGAAATGGAAGCAAGTGTACAGGTTATGTAGTATAAGGTTATGACAAGCTATTTATAAAGAAATGAGAATTAACACATTACGATGATACCCTTGGTCACAACAAATGGCATATCCCCCGCTTTAAAGCTGACAGATTCTTACCTTTACAGACAATGTGACAAGTCATTCTTAAAGTTAACTTTGATTACGTTTACAACAAGTTATCTAACTAAAATATCCACGTGGTTCCTGCCACTCTAAACACTAAGCCATAAACCCTGTCACGCGTGATTCAAAGTCCTAATTCTCCCAAGTATAAAAAAACCCTCAACTAAAGCTCTAACCCTCAACTCTTTAGAACTACACAAGAAATGTTGCACTCCCATTCCACTCAATTTAGCCGTGCCTCCTCCAGTACTCCTCAAGATTGATTTTAGGCAGTAGGGATTGCGGAAGATCAGGCTGACGAACGTCTCTTTACGTTGAATAAAATTTACCTAATGAAGAAGGATGTCTCCGGTGAGAAAGCACTAGTGCTGAAAGAGCATTACGAAAAGTTTAAGGAGAAATTTGGAGAGCTCGATGAAATAGATGAAGAACTGGATAAAATTATAAAAATGAAAAGAGAGCGTTCTGAAGAGTTCAAGTTCCATATCCGCTTCTTGGAAGATCAGCTCTGCACTCTGAAGTTTGACTGGGATGAGTACAAGAAACTGTGGAAGGAGTCGGCTTGTAAAATTAGCTATCTTGAGCAGAAGATCATGGCTATAGAACTTGATCAAAATTCCTCGAGTGAAGATTTCTCAACATTTGGGTTATTTTTAGTTTTTTTGTTATTGTTATAATTATTTCCCTTATTTGAATATTTGTTTTGTTTCGTTTCGGTTTTTCACTTTTAAATAGTAATATAAGGGAAGTTCCATCATAAATAAATGATATAAGAGAACTAAACTAATGATAAAGACTCTATGAACAATGGTAGATAAATGTTGAACTTAAACAAAACTAGTGATAACATTTGAATAGACAAATGATAAATTATCGTTAAACAATGATATGAAAAAGATAATGATATATAGCATAGAAGCAAATGCGAACTTCTTTTCAACATATAACAAATCGATGTGACAAGTACTGATATTAGGCAACTCAGTTTAAATACTCATATTAACGACGGCGCCGAAATGAAGTTATAATAATTTTTACCCTAAACATCAGGTAATCCTTGACACGCGTCCTTTCCCATTGTATTCAACTCCCCTTATAAAACCATAATCTCAAATCAACTATTCTCAACCCTTCAACTATTTAAACCCTAACCCTAAACTTTTTTCAACTTCTAAAGAAAAAAATGTCGTACTATACTCGAGTTAGCCATGTTTCTTCGAACACTCCATACGATTGGTTTGAGTCGGTAGGGATGCAGGAAGATTAGCGTGACCAACATCTCTGCAAACTGAATAGACTATGCATAATGGAAAAAGATGTCTCCGGTAAGAAGGCACAAATACTGAAAGAGCATTACGAAGACTTCAGGGAGAAATTAGGAGCATTCGATGTAATCCGGGATGAACTGTATCAAGTTATAGCAAAGAAAGATCAGTGTTTTGATGAGTTCAAGTTATATGCGCTTCTTGGAAGATCATCTCTGCGCCATAAAGTTAGACCGGGATGAGAACAAGAAACTGTGGGAAGAGTTGGCTTCAAAGATTAGATGTCTCAAGCAGAAGATCCAGGCTTTAGAGCGTGATCTGGAATGCGCAGAACGTGATCAGGAATTGTGAACATTTTTTTTTCTGGTGTTTAGTTTGTTCGTTTTTTGTGGTAACTAGTACTTTACCTTTGTTTGAATGAAAATATGTTTTGTTTTGTGCTATTTTATTTATTTTTTCTATTAAGTAGTGGTTTTCGTTTGAAATGTGGCAAACAAAACAATTACAGCTCTGTAAGAAAATAATGATGATATAGGGGGGACAAGTTTAATGATAAACTTAGCAAAACTAATGATAAAAATTCAATAGACAATGAAAAATTCTTGGCGCACAATGATATAATTAAAACCAACAAATTTGAAATTCTTTGAAAACAAATGACAGTTTTGAGGAAAATAATAATATTATGGAAACAAACAAATGAGAAAGTCTTCGAGCACAAATGACACTTCAGAAGCAAACAATGTTATCATGGAAAGAAACAAATGAGAAATTCTTCATACACAAATGACAGTTCAGTGGCAAAAAAAAATTTTGCTAAGTAAGAAAGATTTATTTCAGAGAACAAAACAAACAAAAAACAACTACAACCCTCAAAACAAAGAAAAGCACAACAATGTCAACAAAATCTAAAGTATTCTTGCATCGGAACTTCAATTTTCTTGAGGAAATCAGGTCTTCCCATTACGTACATACTTACGCCTTCATAAAGAAGAGCTTCCTTTTTAGAGAGAGCATCAGCACTGAAGTTAGCCTCACGCCAGTTTGTAGAAAATTGGATATTCCTCATGTTTCTACTAGCATTTTCCCAAGCCGCAACCAAAGTCCAAGGAATATTGCTTGTTTTGAATGCTTCCACAGCTGTCGTGGAGTCCGATTCAATCCAAGCGATAAGCCAACCAAATGAAGCATCATATTCCACCCCGTGAATGATTGCCACGCATTCAGCCATGAAATTGGTGACCAACCCGAGACCTTTTGCGAGAGATCCCGACACATTCACATTACAATCACGATAAATACAACCAATGCCTCCTTTGCCAGGATTCCCTTTAGCAGCCCCATCTGTGTTGGCAAATAATTAAACAATAGAAACAGACAAATGAGAAATTCTTTTTAAACAAATGACAGTTACATTTAGATAAATGATCATATCATATAAACAAATGATATATAGAGTACCCAAAATCATTAGTGTAAACTGATTGCAATATCTATGTATGGGATGACAGGTGGCTCAGTGCTCAACGTAAAGGATGGTGCCATTGTCGGACGTGTATTATAATCGGATGGGATTGGCAGAAGCATACAAGAACGACGATTGTGTCTGTTTTTTTGACACCTACTATAAAATCTTAGCTTGGTGACAAGACCATGCATTTTTTTCCCTTCTCTTCCTTTACGTGCGAAGACTACCGGTTCGAACTGTTGGTATAAGAGCACGAACACGTAGATCAGTTTTTAAAATTTTCTACTGCCCAATTCCTCTTATAGGAATTCATATAGGTTCATAAACAGCCTTGTATGTATTGTTTGTGAAGTACTCAAAGACACGTATAGTTGGATCAACTTTAGCAAGACCCAGAGTGTGTACTCCATGTTCAAAAGGTATACCCATCATTTACCACCAATGAAAATAACAAGTACCATCTTCAATATTTACTGAATCGGTTCTGCCATAACTAGTCATTGGAAAATGGTGACGTGATGTACGAACCCTGTAGGTTAGTGAATCTACCATAAACTTTTTGCTTTCACAGTGATCCGTAGCCCATGGTATTAAGCGAGCTTGACTCTTCTCAGCTTCCTCCCTATACGTGTAGGATATTTTGGAACAGATTCTACGCAATTCCTCAATAAACGTATGGATAGGGAGATCTCTTGCTTTCAAAATAACGTTATTCCAACTCCCGACATGATTTGTGTAAGTGACTCCGTATCTGAACAAAATGATATGCCATAGAAATCAAATGCCAAATGAGCATAAACAGATGACAAATAGGACAAAAATATGACAAATAAGAATGTAAATGGAGTAATAATGACTATTCCTACTATAACAAATGAAAAGATGAGAAATACAGAGCGATAGCATACCAACTAATTAGAATGTATAGATTATACCATGTTTACTTGGGAATACCTAGTATGTATTGGAGACCCACTGGATTTGTATTCTGGATAGCATTCATGTGTTTTTTAAAATCAATGTTGGTTAGGGCCCCTGTTGCCATCCTAAATGTGATCCTCGTGCTTTCGAAGGTAGTTTTAATGTTGCTCGATATGTGAAAGGCACAAAACTTATGGATTGCAAATGGAAACACTTTCCTTGGGTACAACATTAATAATTTTAGGGTTCCTGTCAGAGATGACGACGAATCTAGTGTCATAACCGTAGAAATTAGACCCAAACATCTCCAAGAATTATGTCCAACTTTTGGTGGTCTCCGAGTCTGTTATCAAAAATGCAAGTAGAAAAATATGATTACTTGGGTCAATGGCGATGGTTGTTATTAGAGTCCCTCGATATCTCCCTCTTAAAAAAAATTTCTCAATCACAACAACTGGTCTCAATAGTTTATAAGTTTTTTTGAGTGGACCAAAACACCAAAAACACCTTGTAAATCTCTTATCCTTACAACTCGTAATTTGTATGTCAAATAGCAAATCCGGGTCAACCAACCTCACTTCCACAAAGTAGCTCGTAAGTAGTTAGTATGCGTGCTCAAAGCTACCTCACATCTGAAATAATTACGTAGATCAAATGAAATTGTGTAGCAAACAATTGATAAACATCCCAGTACAAATGACACAGTGAGTCGACAAAATGACATGCGCTAAAATGATAAACATTGTTATACAAATGACTTGTATGGTGGAACTAATACACGTAGAAATATGAAGGATTAATACGCCTAAAAGTATCATTTTGTTAATCCCGATTTATTAATTTCTAATGTTAGTAGCATTTTCTTATTTCCAGGCACTTATCACTGTTGGAGCTAATAAGTATAAATAGACCTCTAATAGAAGGCAGAAAGAGCTGAAGCATCTCCAACAGTCTCTCAGGTACAATGAAGATGTTTATATTCAATGTACTTGTAAATTTACTCCAAGATGAAGAAGGACTCTAAAAGGATTAGCTTGAGAAGAATTATCTTTACTTAGAGATTGAGTTTTAGTCTAAAAACAAGTCACTCCTATCTCCTATAAATAGGAGAGCAGTTCCATGAATTATACATTTCAGTTTCTAAGGAATAAAGCTTACAGTTTTTAGTATCTCTTTCTATCTCTTTCTTTTATTTTATGCTTTTAGTTTAAGCTGTGATCAACACCATTAATGGAGAGCTAATCTCCTTAGCTTAGGCTAAGGATTGAACCTCCGGTGAAGTGAGTTAAATTAATGTTAATAGTAGTTTAGATCTAGAATTAGTCTTCAATTCTCTGATTTGGAGTTACGAAGAGTTGATCTAGCCATGACAGCTCTAAGTTACTACAAATATGAGAAAGATGTCGAATTAGCCATATTCGATTGTTTTCACGCTCAAAGAGAATTCTAGATCACTAGAGTTAATATTCTTCACCTAGCCATGGAAAGGAGTTTATAAACCCTAGATTCGATTGTCCATGAACAACGAAGTTCTTACTTAGGGTTTTAGCCACAAACCCTAGATCTTAGACCCGAATAGACCTAGCCATGGCTATTACGTACGGATAAAAGCTACCGTTTTCATATCGTTTAGTAAACTAAGTCGGAGGTGATCCAAAGCCTAGGTTCTTTTTCTTATAAACGTACCAAAAATTAGTAATTTAGATTTATGTTTTAGATCAAAACTTTTTTATCAAAATTAGTTTAGATTCGTTTATTAGTTAATTAGGAAATTATATTTTTAATACGTTTACTCCCCGTGGATTCGACCCCCGCTTACCCTTGCTATATTACGACACCCGTAGTTTTGAGCGGGGTATTTAAAGACCGAGTTTTTCTCGCATCAAAATTGGCGCCGCTGCCGGGGAGACAACGGTCTATTAAATCATAGTTTTTTTTATTTTAGCTAATTTATTATCTTCTTTTTAGTTGTTAAATTTGCCAATTTATTTATTTTATGATTAGATCTCTAAGATTTCTTTCCGAATAAATTAGTCTCAATAATTTCTGACAAGCATATTTCTAAATCCTTCTTGTGCCCCCTAAGTGAAGAGGCATCTCCTTCTTTCGCCCCCTAAGTGAAGGGGTGACCACAGCTTCACTGGGAAATACTTCCCGTAGGTTGGTCCTCTCTTAAAACTTGACATATAAAAGGGGTTCATCACCGCTCAGCCCCGGCATTAGGAAAGTAAGTCTTGTGGACTGTTCAAATACACGTTGCTCTTAAATTAAAAAATTTGCTGTGTTTGGATTGACCTATTATCGTGTTTCAATTTTTGCTCCATGCTTAACATAGTAAAGATTTTTAACAGCTAGGGCTCTTCCGCAGGATTTCATCACCCAAAGGAATCTCCAGCGAGTGGGACCTCCCACCTAGGGATACGGAGAAATTCGTATCACACGTTCCTAACTGTCCCAACCTTTAAATTTAATTAAAACTTAAAAAACTATTAATAAAATTTCCAAGGGATTTCATCACCTGAGAAATTAGAAGGTACCGGACTGGGGTACCAACACGGATTCATAGGAACCACTTCAGTCAAGCGCCGCAAACCATCGGTTGCTAAGCGACGTCACTGTTCCGTGTGAGTCACGTACGATAAGGCGAGGCACACGGGCGTGAGGACTGATGCTCAAAAACTAAGACCGTTGTTAACATAGTGAAGCTTTCGTGTTAGGAATCACACACTAGCCCGACCTACCCTGTTTGATTATCATCTAGATTAGGATTGACTTAGTTAATTTAACTTTAAAAATTGTTGATGTGTTTATCTTAAATTGTGTGTTTAAATTCCCGTTGAATTTTACAATTTTATTTCATTTCATTAGTATATGCCCAAGTACGATCGGATTAGGCAACACATTGATATACCACCGATTCCTAAAACAACTAATACGGCTAACCAAGTCCAACAGAGAGACCTTCAGGCCATATACGACCTTGAAACTGAAAACGAATTTCTTCCTGAACCAATGGGTAACAAGTCACTAAGGGAGCTTTTTGCTCCCGTTTCGGAAAACTCGCCAAAATGTATTAAGTTGCCAGTAATTACGGCAACCCAGTTCGATATCAAGCCTGCGATTTTGAACCTAATCCCACCCTTTCATGGGCTCGATAACCAAGACCCATACTTACATATAGATGAATTTGAGTCTATCTGCCAAACGTTTCGATGTAAGGACATAGCAATGGAGTACATCTATTTACTTATTTTCCCATTCTCTCTAAAAGACAAGGCAAAACATTGGTTGAACTCTCAGCCATCCGAGTCAATTGACAAGTGGGACACCCTTAAATATAAGTTTAAAATCAAGTTTTTTACCATGCAAAAAATTGACCTTTTATAACGTGATATCTTTGATTTCCTTCAAGAAAACAGAGAAAAAATTTACGAAGCATAGGAACGTTTTAAGGAAAATTTGTTAAGGTGCCCCCATCATGGTTTCGAGAAATGGAGACTAATCCAATTCTTTCTGCACGGGTTAACTCTTTTAACCCATGAATCAATCGAAGCCCGTAGCTCAGGAAAATTCCAAGATATGGATGAAACTGCTGCATATGCCTTTCTTGATAAATACGTTGAGACATCCCAGTAATGGGACTTTACGTCTAGTGATCCTAGGCCCATTAGAAAAGGAAGCATTCTTGAATTACCTGAAAGCCTTGAATTAAAAGTCCAACTGGACTCCCTTACACGTAAAGTCGAGGCTATGGCCGTAGGGAAAGTAGCGGCCCCTAAACCAGCATCTGTTCCTGGGGTCTACAATTTATGCAATAATCCGACCCATTATGCACGCACGTGTCCACAACTCCCTGAGTTAATTAATTCTAATCCGGACCATGTTAATGCTATCTTGGATAATGAAAGGAGACAACACCAAAATAATTTTGGTAGATCTCCTTGGCAAAGTAACCCAGCATTTTCTTGGAGGAGTCAACCACAAGGACAATCTAGTTATAATCCTCCACCATATCAGCAGAATCAAACATACCCGACCAATCAAGCCCACCCAGTTAGTTTAGAATCCACACTCCAACAGTTTATAACAGAGATTAGGGGGGTTACCCAATAAAATTCTAGGGAACTTTTAGAAATGCGAGCCTTTACGTAGAAGCTAGACACCCAAATAGGACAAATAGCAAGCCAATTAAGTGAACGAGAAAAGGGCAAATTCCCTAGTCAACCAATTGCTAACCTGAGGGTCTCCTTTGAGGTTCATACCCAACAGAGCTTACCTGAGAACATTGAAACTGCTCAAGTAGTTATGACCTTTCGGAATAAGAGAACTATAGAAACTCGGCCAGATCCTATACCGTCAACTCAGAGTAATTTAGTTCCCAATTCTTAGGAAAAAGCCCATGAAAATCTAGCATCTAGCCAACCCAAAATAGTAGCATCTAGGCCACATCATGTTCCAACTCTACCGGATCTAGTAGACAAGCCTTATGTTCCTAGGGCCCCATTCCCTAACCGACTTGTTCCTGCCAAAAAGAACGAAAGCCTGAAAGATATTCTCGAGTTATTTAAACAAGTACGGATTAACATTCTGCTCATAGACGCTATCGATCAGGTTTCGTCATATGCTAAATTCCTTAAGGAACTGTGTACAAAGAAACGTAGAACCGAAGTTAGGAAGAATTCCTTTAGTATTGAACAGGTTAGCTCTGTCCTACCATTTGAAATTCCGATAAAAAAAAGGACCCAGGATGTCCCACAATTTCCTTAGTAATAGAAAAACACTACATCCAGCAGGCCCTCCTTGATCTTGGGGCAAGAGTAAACCTTATTCCATTTTATGTTTATGAAGACCTCAATTTATGAGAACTTAAGCCCACCAGGATACAACTTCAACTCGCTGATAGATCTATCAAAGCTGCTAGGGGTATTGTTGAGGATGTGATAATTAAGGTGAACGAATTTTACTTTCCAGTAGATTTTGTAGTCCTTGATACACCACCGATTTCAAATGCCCATGGCCAAATCCACATTATTTTAGATCGACCTTTCCTAGCTACTTCCAACGCTATAATCAATTGTAAAAATGGAATAATAAACCTAACATTCGGTAACATGACCTTGGAACTGAACATTTTTAACGCCATGAGGCAATATCAAGATTCTACTGAAGAGTGTAATCTGATAGGTACAATTATCTTTGAACATTCTAGGGATGACCTCTTAGAAGATTGTCTAGAGGACGACATCGTTGGTATTTACGAGTCAATCCTAAAAGATATTTCAGCTGTTCTTGAAAATAATCCTCCTGTATACACTCCTCCTCATCGGTATACTCCCAATTTTGTGTCACTCCCTATGTCTTCTAGCCCCCCAGTTCTTTCTATTGTGTCACCACCAAAGCTTAATCTTAAAGTACTTCTGGATAATCTAGGATATCAGTTCCTCGGGCCTAACAAGACTCTTCCTGTTATCATTTTATCTTCATTGGACTTAGATCAGGAAAATAAACTCCTTGCCATACTAGATACCCACAAAGAAGTAATTGGATGGTCAATAGCCGATATCAAAGGAATAAGTCCATCAATAGTTATGCATAAGATACAGTTAGAGGAAGGATCCAAAATATCTCGAGAACCACAACGACGTGTGAACCCTCCAATGAAGGAGGTAGTAAAGGCGGAAGTTATGAAACTTCTTGATGCGGGTATTATTTATTCCATCACCGACAACTCTTGGATAAGCCCAGTCCAAGTGGTACCTAAGAAATTAGGTATTACTATCCATAAAAATGCAGACAATAAACTAGTTCCCACCCGCACTCAGACAGGATGGCAAGTTTGCATTGATTACTGAAAGCTAAAAGCGTCCACTCGAAAATACCATTTCCCATTACCATTTATTGATTACTGAAAGCTAAAACAGTGAAGGACGTTCGCGCATTCCTCGGGCACGCAGGTTTTTATCGACGATTCATTAGAGACTTTAGCAAAATCTCACGACCTTTATGCAATTTACATGCTAAAGACATCCATTTTGATTTTATCGATAAATGTCACAAGTCTTTTAAAACACTTAAGTCTTCATTGACCACATCGCCGATTATCCAACCACCCGAATGGACCTTACCCTTCAAAATTATGTGTGACGCTTCAAATTATGCCGTGGGTGCCGTGTTAGGACAGCGTTTTGAAAAAGTACCCCATGTCATTTGTTATGCGAGTAAAACACTGAATGATGCTCAAATTAATTATACAACGACTGAAAAAGAGTTGTTAGCCATCGTTTTCGCGTTAGAAAAATTTTGGTCATACATTTTAGGGTCAAAAGTCATTGTGTACTCTGACCATTCAGCCCTTCGATATCTTCTTAATAAAAAGGATGTTAAACCACGTCTTATCCGTTGGATCCTTTTACTCAAAGAATTTGACCTCGAAATACGTGATAAAAAAGGGAAATAAAATGTTGTTGCCGACCATTTATCGCATTTGATAGTTGACCGCATTAACGAAGACCTTCCTATTTCTGAGCATTTTCTCGATAAACAGTTAATGAATATTAATAGGGCACCCAGGTTCGCTGACATTGCAAATTACTTAGCCGCAGTGTACATACCACCAAATTTGAGCAAACAATATAAAAAGAGATTTGAATCAATCTCTATGCAATTTATATAGGAGGATCCCTATTTATTTAAAGTTGGCGCTGATCTAGTGATTCGTCATTGTGTCCATAAAAATGACATTTCAAAAATTTTAAAAAGTCTTCATGATGATGGTGATCATTTTGGGCCCCGTAGAACAGCTAATAAAGTACTTCAATGTAGTTTCTATTGGCCTACTTTATTTAAGGACACTTATGATCATTGCTCACGATGTGACCGTTGCCAAAGGGTTGGCAACATGGGTCGTCGGGATGAGATGTCTCTTAACAATATTTTAGAGATTGAAATTTTTTATGTCTGGGGCATTGACTTTATGGGCCCATTTCTGGTATATAATGGTTATTTGTGGATCTTAGTAGCAGTTCACTATGTTTCTAAATGGGTGGAAGTCGTACCATATCGAAGAAATGATCATGCTGTCGTAATTAACTTTTTAAACGATAATATTTTAGTCCGATTTGGTACACCTCGTGCAATTATAAGTGATGGTGGAACTCATTTTTGTAATCACTATTTTAAAAGTCTTATGCACTAATATGGTATTACTCATAAAGTTGTCACCCCATATCATCCACAGACAAGTGGGCAAGTAGAGGTTTCAAATCGGGAGATAAAGAGAATTTTAGAGAAAATTGTCCGACCAGATCGTAAAGATTGGTCCACTCGTCTTAATGATGCTCTTTGGGCCTGTCAGACTGCTTATAAAACCCCAATTGGAATGTCACCTTATAGATGTATTTTTGGCAAAGCTTGTCACTTGCCTGTGGAATTAGAGCATAAAGCTTACTGGGCAATTAAGAGATTTAATTTTCAAATAAACGCAGCAGGACTTCATCAAAAACTTCAACTAAGTGAGTTAGAATAAATAAGACAAGAGGCGTACGATAATGTTAAAATATATAAGGATCGGACTAAAACATATCATGATAAACATATAGTCTGAAAAAAATTTACACCAGGACAAAAAGTCTTATTGTTTAACTCTAAACTGCGTCTTTTTCCTGGAAAATTACAAACCCGTTGGCATGGCCCGTTTGAAGTCGTAAACATGCACCAAAATGGTTGGGCTAAAGTAAAAAATTATCATACTGGGAAAACTTTTAACGTCAATGGCCAACGTCTTAAACCGTATCTCGAGACAATCCCATTAGAAAATTTTCCTGATACAGATCTTTGCGAGCCCAAATACAGATAATTGCCCGTCCTCGAATAATTCCTTGACTTCACATAAGTCTGGGGGTACGGGAGTTTTTTCTGGCTGAAGACGGTAAACTTAGCGCTTTCTGGGAGGCAACCTACGACACATTTAGGTGAGAAATTCCAATTTTCCTTTCCATTTTAATTTTTTGTTCTCCAATATTAGGGGCAATATTTCATTTAAGTTTGGGGGTAGGAAAATTATTTTTTAAATATTTTTTTGAAGAAAAGTGAAATAATAACACTCTTGGCAATTTATGATGTACTTTTGATAAATTTCCAACATTTAGACTTTATTTATTTTGATATAAATATTGGGTGGGAAAACCCGAATAAATCTAAAAAGAAGCCATGAACTTAAAAGTTTACAAGTATACACTACAATATTTTTACACCATCTTAAGTTAGAAGTACTATATTTTAATTAGCGAATAATTCAAGTTAACGTGGTATATTTTGAAAACTTGCACTTTACTATAGTTTTGTAATTGATGCATTCGATAGGCTATTGACCAGTTTTAGGGAAATCTAGTATTTATGTTATGAATAATTCGCTCCAAGGGAGACAACTGCCTAAGAATAAGTTCATTCCCGAAAGAAAAAAAGAAGCCAAAGTTGCTCCTAAAACTTTTACACTGCAAGGCTACTCGCATGATAAAGAACTGAAAACAAAAAAATTATCACAAATCTTGAGTATGACCATGAATTATGTGAAAGGAGCACGAAAAATATTACTTGTGAGAATCCTGAGTCTAGGTCACGAAGGGGGACCAAACCCCGACAACCTTAGTCAACTGGCGGGGATTATCGACCGAAAACTCCTTGTTACGGCGGCTTCACTAAGAAACAATGTACTCAAAAAGGCTATAAAAAATAAGATACTGGCAAGTAAAATTGAATAAGGCACTTGTCAAACTGACCGTTGAATTTATTCCAGTAAGTACTCGACTACCATACACTGACTCAATAATTCTAGACAATGTATTAAGCAATAAAACTATTTTCACAATATACTCAGATATATCTGGTAAAAACTTGAATTTTTTTCTAATCATGATGTAGTATCTCTAGTTTTGGATAAGTACAATATATACTATGGTATACTCAGAGAATAATAGGCTTTAAGGTATTTTTTGCTTGTATATTTTTGTCATAACTAAATAATAATAAATTGACAGGAAATGAGTCTCTTGTTATTTAGAATTGCCATAATGTCATTATTGACTTTTGTGGGTATAGTCAATATAAACCCTCACGAGACAACACTCGTCCACCAGGGACACCTGGGGGTTTAACGGCTTATTGCATATGCTAAATGCAATCGCGAGTCCTGCGAAAGTGGTGTCCTTTCTTAGTTTAATTTTATTTCTTTATTTTACTCGGGACGAGCAAAATGGTAAGTTTGGGGGTATTTGATAGACGTAGAAATACGTAGGATTAATACGCCTAAAAGTATCATTTTGTTAATCCTGATTTATTAATTTTTAATGTTAGTAAGATTTTTTTATTTTCAGGCACTTATCACTCCTGGAGCTAATAAGTATAAAAAGATATCTAATAGAAGGCACAAAGAGCTGAAGTATCTCCAACAGTTTCTCAGGTACAATGAAGATGTCTATATTCAATGTACTTGTAGATTTACTCTAAGATGACGGACTCTACAAGGATTAGCTTGAGAAGAATTATCTTTACTTAGAGATAGAGTTTTAGTCTAAAAACAAGTCTCTCCTATCTCCTATAAATAGGAGAGCAGTTCCATGAATTATACATTTCAGTTTCTAAGGAATAAAGCTTACAGTTTTTAGTATCTCTTTCTATCTCTTTCTTTTATTTTATACTTTTAGTTTAAGCTGTGATCAACACCATTAATGGAAAGCTAATCTCCTTAGCTTAGGCTAAGGATTGAACCTCCGGTGAAGTGAGCTAAATTAATATTAATAGTAGTTTAGCTCTAGAATTAGTCTTCAATTCTCTGATTTGGAGTTACGAAGAGTTGATCTAGCCATGACAGCTCTAAGTTACTACAAATATAAAGAAGATGTCGAATTAACCATATTCGATTGTTTTCACGCTCAAAGAGAATTCTAGATCACTAGAGTTAATATTCTCCACCTAGCCATGGAAAGGAGTTTATAAACCCTAGATCCGATTGTCCATGAACAACGAAGTTCTTACTTAGAGTTTTAGCCACAAACCCTAGATCTTAGACCCGAATAGACCTATTCATGGTTATTACGTACGGATAGAAGCTACCGTTTTCATATCATTTAGTAAACTAAGTCGGAGGTGATCCAAAGCCTAGGTTATTTTCCTTATAAACGTACCAAAAATTAGTAATTTAGATTTATGTTTTAGATCAAAACTTTTTTATCAAAATTAGTTTAGATTCGTTTATTAGTTAATTAGGAAATTATATTTTTAATACGTTTACTCCCCGTGGATTTGACCCCCGCTTACCCTTACTATATTACGACACCCGTAGTTTTGAACGGGGTATTTAAAGACCGAGTTTTTCTCACATCAAGAACAAATGACATATAAAGTGATGATACCTCAGGGTGGGCCTTTTCTTTCGCACGTCAGGCAAGATTGTATGTTACATCAATATTATGATGAATTTGGATATCATCAATAATTTTGGAAGGCTTGTAGTTTGGATCTTTTTGTAGTTTTTGCTTGATTATAGAAGCAACCCATCTACTAGACGTTGCCTTATACGCGTTCCCACATTCAGTTTCTACTCGGATGTATGTATGCACGGAACAATATGTACTTACTCTAAATAAGGCAGAACCGAGCAACCTTATCACATAAATCTGCCAAAAGCATTTACGACCTTTACAATTTACCATGATTTTATATTCGTTGCTCAGAACGTATTCGAGATTAAACTTGTTTACAACTGCATAAGCTTTTATGTGATTCTTGAGTTCAATCCTATCCCGATATAGATCGCCAACGTTAAACTCTTTACTGAAGTCATAGGGATCCTTCGTGTACGCAGCAAATTTAAGCTGAAAATCCAGGAGATCTTTTACCTATTTGGGTTGTGGCTCAAATCGAAATTTAGCTAAACAAATGAGAAATATTCTACTTAGCATGATAGAAATTAGATAAGAAATATTAAAATGCAGTACACAAATGACAAATGTGACAAACTTACCTGAAGTTTTAGTTTGTCCAATGATAGGTTCGAGTTCAATTGAAAGAGGAACATTAGTTAACATAGGTTCATTGAGAAATACAAGGTTCATTTGAGAGAGGAATATTAGTAGGGATAGTTTGAAAAGGTTTATTTGATTGAGTAACATTAGTTAACACAGGTTCATTTGTGAGATGAATATTTGATTAAGGAATACTAGGTTCATTTGAGGGAGAAACATCAATACGAATAGTTTTGAAAGAATCATTTGATTGAGAAACATTATCATCATCCACAAAAGGTCCAAACCTGCGTGGATCAAGCCCTCTGCCATTTGCTTTAGGGTAACCTCTGTATTCAGGTTCAGGATCAGGATATGAGTTATGACACAAAGGTCCCCCCGCTTTGGTGGTGGACAAGCCTTTACCTGAACCAGTATCTTTGGTGGTGGACAACCCTTTACCCGAAGAACAAAAATCAGAAATAAAGTTTTGGGAGTTCTGGGAAGGTACCCTAAGCTCATTACAGTAAAGTCCTGGACTAATGAAATTGCGCATGCACAACCATGGCCGAAGTTATACAGCTTATAGTCCTCACGACAGATTTAACTTATTTCTTCAAGGAGTGTAACGAAATCTTCGTATGACAAGTGCGCTCTCAGTGAGATAAGTTTTGTACTTCCTCCAATATAACTAACGATTGATCCGATCTTTGGGCGTACAATATCCCCACAAAATGAACAATGGAATAAAGCTGAACTCCATTCATCCCTGAAACAAATGATATAAATCAACAATTACGGTGATAAAGTACCAGAAAACAAATGAGAAAAATGATATAAAATTGAACTCCAGCAATCCTTCAAACAAATGATAGGAATCCTAAAATAAATGATATCAATGAACAATTCCGGTGATGTAGTAGCAGATAATAAATTATAAAGTAGCAGAAGACAAATAATAAAAAAACTAAAGAAAAAAAATTAAGTACAAATTGTATCGTTTTGCATAACATTTTTCTTAAGAAAAAAGGCTTCAAATCATGATGCGGATACACAGTGAGAGATGATGGATACAGAGTTAGAGATAATATTTACTGCAACGGTTACTTCAACGGTCGAAGAGAAGGATAACAACGGTCTTTGGCAACGAGAATATCCTATGATAACAGCGATCTATTCCTCCCCAATGACATTTCTGTGAGGACTTTAACGAATACCGAACGATAGTTGAAAGACTTGGCACATGAAGGAGACAAGCATACATTAAGAAGAATCTGTTTTGATTTTTGTAGAAGCTTTGTTGTAGTCTTGTAGAAGAAGAAGAATAAGTTTTAATTTTTAAGGTTGGCAGTGTATTTAGGGGGGAATCATCTATCTTATTACTGTTCTTATTACTGTAGCAGATTAGACTACTCTACAACTCCAGTGGGATAGTTTCTTATTTTTTCTGTATTATTTATCATTTTCTTTGCCCGAACTTTCTCATTTGATGTGTATATCTTTGTAATTGTTTTGGTATAGCTTTGTAATTTGTTGAGTAATCTTTATAAGTTGGTAGATTTATTACTGTAGTAGATTAGACTACCCATCAATATTTTAATGTTAGAGAATAGAGTGGCAGCTAGGGGTAGTAGGTGGGACCATTATCAATTTTTTAATTTTAGTATCGGTTTTGAAAGAGGTTTGCCAAAGTATCGATTTTGTAAAGATAGCAAAAAGTAGTATTTATTATCATAATTTCCGATTTATCAATATGACTTTTGTTTCCAAGGTCAGCAACTGCTATTATATGTTATACAAATGTAGGCTTTGTAAGCCATGATTTATGTTAGCCCCCCTTTCCCATTTGTATGCCCTTCTTATTGCTGTTTGGCACACACACAGACATAAATATACTTGTTCCCACATATTTGGAAACTAGTCCCATCCCTTTGCCTGCAGAAGTATCTGGCATTAATTTATTTTTTTTCTTGCTGGGCAATCACATTATTTTCAAGTAAATAAAGGCATTAACCACTTGGCATCCCAAACAAATCCTGCATATGCATGCATGTTCACGCGTGTAATTTAAGCACATTTTCTGAAATATGATCCATATTATGCTGTCACCAGCAGGAGCAGTTTATCAAATTTGGATGTGTGCATTATGAGTTGCAGCTTCTTCACATTACAAAGTATGAAAAAAAAAAGGGCAAATAAAACAAACTTCTCTTGGCCACTTAGCCAAACTCTTTCTCATATTGCTCAAAACTTGTTTTGTTTCCGAGAGAAATCCAAAGATGGAAGAAGAAAAAAAGAGAGATTTGAGAATGGTGAGGAGGATCTCCTCATGGTGGAGGCCACCTCACCAAGTTTCATCCTATTCTATAGCTACTGCCCTTTGCACGTTACCATATCTTCTATCCCTTAACGCGGCCCACCGCAACCAACAGTACCGGCTGGGGAAGGGAAGCTGTAAGCTCGCTAAGATTTAGCCGAAACTGTATAGTGACAGCTGTCTACCTCTCCACGAGCAAGAAAGCTAACTAAAATTTGTCTCATAACAGGCGGGCCCCGTCGATTACCTAAGACATCTAATTACTGAAGTGCCCATATATATAAGTAAGGGTAACGCAAGCAAGATACAGAATGCCGATCACATACCTATAGTCCAATCCATAGAGTCCTTGAGAGAGAGGGTGTGTTGAAGGGAGTCGCACACGCATGGCGCTTGTGTTGGTCGACTAGTATATAGAAACTCCAATGTCTTGTGCTGGAATTTTTATTTTGGTGACAAATAAGGTGATACTAGCATTAATCGTCATATATATATTCTTCGTTATCAAGGTTAATGTTACCAACGCAGGTTTATACCTAAATAACTGTAAGTGTAATGTTCGTTCAAACTAATATTACCTTTAAAGAAAATGGTAGCACGATCGTACGTGACTAGTTCAAGATATTTTGAAACGGTAACGACAGTAATGACAATAGTTTTCATGTCCTGACAAAAAATACTCCATTATCTCTCCTACTACTTTAAATAATAACTTTTGTACAGGAGAAAGACTTGTTTTTGTGTATATGCTTGTGTTTTTTCTTCCTTCAGTATTAGTCTTAGAAGGGATATTGACGTGAATACTACGAACGCGGAAGCAAGATTCGTAAAAAAATCACGTTGTATTTGAGAGTTAGGGAAACTAGGGTTTCAACTAAACAAATCATCTTACTTTAATCAAAATCAACTTAACTTAACTTAACTATCAAACAAATAACCTAGACCTCCCCTGAACACAACGGGGTTAGAATTAGGAACCCTAATTCTAATTGAAATAAAATTCAACTTAAACTTGGAAACTGCTAATAACCTAGGTTGGGCCTCTCCAACAGACTTTAAGCTAAAACATAAAATATATAAAGCATTAAATAATATAGGTCACACAGAGGTAGACGACCTTATGAGTGATGATTCACATCAGATATACTTATATAAACAAGTGGAAGGTGGTTCTGTATCATGCATCACGTCTCTCTACTTACACATTTATCTCATTTAAAATCAATGCAATTTTTTTTGTTTGTATGATAAGATTATTTGATGCATAGCGGGTGGCATTGATTTTTATGTGGCTAATGCTTTTGGTGAAGAGCTATACTATTCGAATAAGGAAGTAAAGTTTGGGACCATGAATACTCGAGCTATGGAATTTATTGGTGCAGGCGCTGCAAATTTTAAAGGTGAGGAGTTTAGAAAAACATACTCATTTGCAATATATTTTGCATTGTACAGATGAAGTTGTTTTGAAAACACTGGATTAAAACTGTGGAGTTACCTTGGTATTCTGAGATTCTTACTGTTTTCAAGGTTTCTGGTACCAGAAACCATGGAAAACACAATCACTAGCTAGAAAATATTCTTATGGCTGAGATTTCGCGCTATTTCCAAACTTCAATTATTGCGATATTTTATAAAATCACCAAAATTTCCAGACCCAGCATCCTTGGGCCTCGACTTGTAGGTGACTTGGTAGGTTTGGCTAGGCTACTTGGCCTACCTCACTCACTCACATTTGCGAGCCCATCCATCAACCCCTCAAGTAGGGAGAGGCAGTGCATGCTCACTCACTCACGGTTTGTGGCATGTTGGCCAATGACATCCATTTTGTTAACAACATGTTTTGAAACTGAAATAGTTACAGAACTAAAACACATTTATTTATTTTTTATTTATTGGTAACCCGTATAGTATATTAATAAGCAAAATGTGTTACAAAAATGGTGCGATCAACCGCCAGATATGGATGTAACCACTCAGGGGGAGAATCATACCACGACCAACTAGAAGAAACACCCATAGGCCTAGCCGCAATAGCATGGGCAACAGAATTAGCGCTTCGAGGCGCGAAGCAAATACATATATTTACCAAGGTATTAAAAAGAGCGAGGCAGTCTTGCAAAATGAATTTCGTAGTCCACGAAATATTAACGCCTCCCGTTCTATAAAAGGTATAAATGGTTTCGGCATCTGTCTCGATTATCACTTGTTGATGCCCCCGTTCAATTGCCCAACGGACTCCTTCGAGGACTGCTAACGCTTCGCCCTCTTCCGAAGAGGCAAATCGGAAATAGGAAACCCGGGCTGCACTTAAAACATTGTTAGAATCACGGGTAACTAAACCAATACAATTGAAACATTTATTTTTACAGAAAGAGGCATCGACATTTCTTTTGACCCAACCAGGATTCGGAATACCCCAAGGGACCTTAATAATACTACGTTCATGTCGAAAAAATGGTTTATTAGCAATCATTTTATTAAGGGTCAGAGAAATACGGACAGGGTCCGGTTTAATATTTTAAAAGGTCCAAGCACATCGGGCCTTCCAAATCATCCAGTAAAGAGAAAAAATGACCAGGGTCCAAATATCTCGATCAATAGGCCAGTCCGAGGGTGGCAAAATCCATTGAGTAATCCATTTCTGAATGGTGAGATGCGAAGCCTTATGAGGCATCCCCCCGAAGGACGTGCCAAACCAAACTGCATAGGTGAAAGCACATTCCATAAGGAAATGGTGGAGGGTTTCATTATGGTCTAAACATAAGAGGCAAGAGATATCAATTAAGGATAAACGGTTCGCGATCTTATCTCAGCAGGGAATCATATCCCTAAGGCATTTCCAAGCGAACATCTGAGCCTGAGGGGAGGCCTTATTCTTCCAAAAGTGCAGGAAAAAGGACGGGTTACCAAGGACGGGTTCCATGTGGTTACTCGACATGAGAGCACGATAGGTAGACTTGATCGAGAATTTCCCATCTTTTGAAGGGCACCAACGCAACTCATCCAAATTGCCTTCATGAGGTAGGTAGATGTGAGAAATAAGCTCAGCCGAAACATCATCACACCAGCTAAATAATTCTTCTCTTCGCCATGAGCAGCTGACAGGGTCGATAAAATGATTCATCCACTGCGTACGTTCCACCATATTGACACCCGGCCGAGGGTTAGGTTTCCTCCTCCCATCAGGCAGAATCCAGGGATCTGTCTAGAATCGCACCCGCTGCCCCTGTCCGAATCTGCCACAACGAGTAGTTATTAATGGTCGCAATCGATGACTGAACGCTTCGCCAAGTCTAAGATGAGTCAGCTTTCTTTGGAGCCTGCAGAATGTCACAGTCAGAGAAATATTTAACCTTCAGGACTCGGCCCCAAAATTCATCTGGCTTTTGATGTAAGCACCAGGCCAATTTGTAAAAGTGGGCCTTATTAGTCGCCCCAGCTTCCCGAATCCCCAAGCCCCTCTCCCGTTTAGGGCAGCAAACTTCTGTCCATTTTTTTAAGTAAAGAGGTTTCCAAGCATCTTTCCCCTGGCCCCACCAGAAATCACGTTGAAGACGGTTGATATTTTTACACGTAGATTGAGGGAGAGCGAAAATAGGACATTTGGTATGAGGGAATGGCCGATGCTACAGACTGAATAAGAACCGTACGACCTGCCTGTGAAAGAAGTTTTTCCCGCCAGGATTGCAACCGAGAGGAAATACGTTCTTCAATCCGCTGGAAGGTCTGGGCTTTGGAACGATGAAAGAACAAGTTGGTGCCCAGATAGCGTTCATCAGAAGGCAGGATATTAATCTTAAGGAGACGAGAAATAATGCGGCAGTAACGATGAGGGAGATTCTTACTAAAAAAGACTCCAGATTTTGCCAAATTGAGTTGCTGGCCCATCGCTCCGCAAAAGGAATCGAGAACATTTTTAAGCTCCAAAGCTTCGCAGAGCTAAAGCTACTTTATTGATACAAGAATAATGTTTACAATCATCCTGAACAGAGACTTGTACGGAGAAAACCACTAAACTGTAGGCAACTAACTTCTAGAGGGTAGCTACTAAAGATTGACTCTACTAAAGCGAGAAATAGGTCCTACTAACCAAAATTCTAATATATAATCCAGTGTATCACATGCACAATGGTGCAGTACATCCTAACAATCTAAACTACCCAACCTCACACTCTTTAATGTGATCTACTTACTATAAAATATTTTCTTCTGCAACACCCACTTAGAGCATCTCCTAAAGTGTCTGACTGTCTTGGATGCAAAAAAGCCAAATCCAAGGTAGTCAGACTCAATTTCCTCCTTGGGCGCCTGCTTGGATTTTGAACTAGGAGCATAACACTTGGGTGCCTGTTTGTATTTTAAATAGAAGGTGGGTAGATAATTAAGCATGCGCCCTTGTTTGTCTAAGAAATTACGTAGAAGATTACAGATAATGACGCATGTGCCCTTGTTTGTCTAAAAAATTACGTGAAGATTACAGATAATGACGCATATGCCATTGTCTAAGAAAAGGAAATGATTTGGTTTTGGAAGCAGTGCAACAGGCACCTAAGAGTTGGGCGCCTAATTAATTTTTTTCTTAACTTAGACGCCTGTTTAAAAATAGAACAGACGCACAACACTTGGGCGCCCAATCGCTACTTAAAAATCCGAGACCGAGTCTTGGATTCCAACGCTGAGACTTGGTTTTTGAGTCTCAAAACCAAGTCAGTCAGGCACTATTAGAGGGCGAAAAGCTGACGTGGCAGCTGGAAATCTAAGGCTGTCAAGCACTTTTAGGAGTTGCTCTTATCCTTGAAGTACAAATATTGTTTTTGATATTTGATTGGGTTGACAGAATGGTTTGCTTTTATCAGTCAGCGAGTAGAACCTGGTGTTCCTGGTTCACCATATGCCATTAATTTCTGGTCATGTATGTCTGAACCATCTGGAATGGAGCCCATGAATGTATCTGTTTAGTCATGTGGTGACACTTTTCTAGGATGTTCTTGTAGTGATTGTCCATCTTCTCTAACTTGTTCTGGTTCATTACCTCCTTCTTCACACACAAAAGGTTCCTGCTCAGTTAGAATTGGTTCTCATAAGGTAAAATATAATGAAGTAGTATGATAAATCTTTGATATGTTGACTTTGTTACTTATTAGACATGTAAAATCATTTGAGATTAATGGAGAAAGGGAGTGAGGAAGGGCTATTTTGACCTGCCTCCAGGGAAGGTACAGGCAGGGGCAGAACCAGGAATTCAGTTTAGGGAGGCTAAGTGGGCTGGGGATTCAAATTTTGGATTATTTTAGGGATTTTTACAGTAAAAAAATTATGCAACGAAGCTTTGCTCAAAGAAATATGGGTGATAAAAAAACTCATGACCTGCAATGAATTTGTTTGTTATCTCAAATTATCTATCATGTAATCAAAATAGATGAACAAGAAAAAACTACGAGAAAACTCAGTACCCAATTGAACCAAAAACTTAAGTAAAAGAAAATAAAAAATGAAGGAAACCTCAATATGTAAACTCTTGCAGGTATAGAATTTATGAAGAGTCTACAAAATCTTAAAAGAAAGAGAATTTTTAGAATGAAACTCTGAAAACACTTAAGATTAGAGAGAGTTAGAGTCCATTAAAATCAATATTCTATACCCAAATCTCATAACAACCAAACCTAACTATATCTAGATTTTTTTCCCTTCAAAATCTACCCCAGGCTATAGCCAGGGTAGTCTACTAGTAGTTCCACTCGTAGGTATAGGGCATAGGCGAGCAAGGCGGGCACCTAAGGTCCCCTATTTTGACAAACAAAAGCGGACCTTTAAGATTATCTATCCACTTTATAGTTAAGCCCAAAACAGTACCCCATTTCTGGAGTTCACCTTAGGCCCCGAAAACCTCAGGGCTGGGCCCTGCCTACCTCCCTTTTTCAAAATCACAATGCTAAAGTTACAAGAGTATCCTCTGGACAAACACCTATTCATTCAAGTAAATTTACAGGAAAGTACTACTATAATACTATGTAGTAACCTTTCGTAGTATGCAGATTGCCTTAAAGGTTGATATTTTAAGATAAAGAGATATTTGTCACACTATTTTTTTTTTTGTGTTTAATTTTCAGTTACTCTTTCATAATTTCTTATCATCTCCTGATATTTGCAGGTTATTGACTTGTCAGTAGCAATCCTATATAGTATTCTTGTCATCGCCTTTTTTGGGTGGGGTGTGTTTCATCAAAAGAAACACAGCCCTGCATCAAGAATGACACCTTTACGCAATTTAGCTGGTAAAAGTGAACTAAATTCGGTTAAGAACCAGAAAGATTAGAGCCACCCTATGCAGGTGTGTATTCTGAACTCTTATCTAAATGGATTCTTACTTCATCACAATACAAAAGAAGGTATTGGTGGGTGTCTTTCAAGGAATGAGATTCGACAAC
The DNA here is from genome assembly GCA_014058105.1 of Kingdonia uniflora. Lineage (NCBI taxonomy): Eukaryota > Viridiplantae > Streptophyta > Magnoliopsida > Ranunculales > Circaeasteraceae > Kingdonia > Kingdonia uniflora. Next base: position 2,731,216 of record JACGCM010000140.1, on the reverse strand, counting down.
TTAATTGTTAAGTGGATCCCTGATGTTGTCCTGAAATAATGTCATTTGTCCGTCTATTTTGCATGTTCTCTCTTTTCTCATCATTTTTTCCCTTCACATCACTTGAGTTAGTTATTTAATTATCTTATTAGTATCTAGCATATAACTGTTTCACATATTCATCTACCTAGAATTGACGTTTTTGTTTTCAGACACCTGAAGACATTCCTCGAGTTATGTAGGGGATCCAACTTCCTCTTGTGCAAGGCTACATGTCAAGTTTTTATAGATTTTTGTTAAATCTAATAGTCATTTGTGCCATTGGTACATTCTGAATTGGTTTTCATGTGATATAACCTCACTTTATCGACCATCTCCTGGAGATAAGGATTATGTGTCGCAAAAAATCCAACTGTCGTGTTGTGTTCGTCACTTGCCGTGGTTGTTCTTCTGTACTTAGGTTTAATATTTTCGATGTTAGTCATTTGGTTTGTGCTTGATATTTAGAGTAGTTCAGTATCAAAAGTTTGATCAACCTTCTATGTTTATGTGCAATATGCAGTTATGGGTAGGGCATGGGAGTAAGGCTGCACATGAGAAACAGTTTTTTGACACCCACCTAGCCCCTTTTTACAGAATTGAACAGGTATTAGTCATTGTGCCTATATGATCAAGGTCTTTAGTAGCTTTAATACTTTTGGTTAATAAAATGAGTTTTGTGTAGATGAGGGCCATTTTACAAGAAGTTGAGACCTAGGGGAAAGCAGATATAACAGAGGCTTTTATCTTTAATTGTTTTATATTAATCGTGTCATGTATTTGTATCTCATATTCTCATGATAGTATATGCTATTGAAACCTTCAAAGGAGACTATGAAAGTTTTTTGAATCTCAAATCTGTGACTTTTTAAAGTGCAAAATCATTAAATAGTAAAAATTGTGAATGAAGTGTTGGGATATATAGTGTCTACATGTACACTCCTCATTTAGTCCCATATTGGTTAGTAATATGTTGGAGTATATTGTGTGTTTACATATATACTCCTCATTTACCCACATTGGTTAGTAAGAACATCTCCTAAAGTGCATCACCACCTTGATTGAGAAAAAGCCAAATCCAAGGTAGTGGAGACTCTTTTTCTTCCAACAGTACCTGGGCGCCCAAGACTTAGGCGCCCGATTTGAATTTAAAAAAAATAAAAATAAAAATATATATATTGGGCGCTCAAGTCTTAGGCGCCCGATTTGAATTTTTGTAAAAAAAAACAATTAGGCGCCCAAACCTTAGACGCCTGTTTAAAAACGGAACCTTGGGCGCCCAATCGCAAACTTAAAACGCAAGACTTCTTAGACTTGCTTTTTAAGACTCAAAACCAAGGTAGTGAGGCACTGGATCACGAAAAGCCTAGGTGGCACCTATAAATCCAAGGTAGTGAGGCACTTTAGGAGATACTCTAATAGAAGTAGTTTTTATTTATGGTAATTTTACTAACATAAAGAAAATTACTAACCACTGTGGGACTAAAGAAGGGGTATATATATATGTAGACACACTATATACTCTAACATGAAAACCTTATAAAAGATCACGTGTAGCTTAAACTGAACAAGCTCAATTTGAGCTACAAAGTTTCACCTGCTATTTCTTTTTTTTTTGTCTAGAATTGGTAATTTGGCCCGCTAAAGTCTAGGAAAAATGGTTTCTACCTTTCATCTTTTCCAAACATTAACGAAGGAGTCAACTCTTCACAGTATAAGCTAACATGGCGTAAAAAAGAGAATTTCCATTTCAAACGTAATTAAGCATTAACAAGATTTAAGAATGAGAGTTTCTTATTATCTTGTAAACATTAACAAAGCTTAAGAAACATAAATTGGAAAATGTGAATCCTTTTTGTAACGTGTGGGGTTAAAATGAGAGGCTTTTAATCATAGAACATGAGGCCATTCTCCCTTGTAAGAGCATCTCCAACAGAGTGGTATGGTGTTACGTTTTTAGCATACTTTTGCAAAAGCCACTTCCAACAGGAGTATGGGGTTCAGCATACTCACCCCCATACCCCTCCAAAATATGCGAATCCTGAACTTGGCGAGGAGTATGCGCATACCGCCTAGGCGCTGAACCGTTCAGCGCCCAACATCTTTTTAAATACAGCTGTCTAAGGGAAAAGTAATAATGAATAAATGCTAGGCGCTGAACCGTTCAGCACCCAAGAAAAAATACATATTATTTAGTTTTTTGGTGTTAGGCGCTGAACCGTTAAGCGCCCAGTAGAAAAAACGTAATTTTCTGTTGGACCAAAACAGTATGCGATTCTGGAATACCGGTATGGTAAACCGGAACTGCATACTATTCTGTTAGAGATGCTCTAAGGCCCAGGCTAACACCTAAAATAGGCGAGTGTCTAGCCTTACTTGCTATGTACTTTCAAAATATATTTTTCTGCAATAACTTATTACTTCCAATCTATAATTCATTCTCTGTAACAGTTATCCCTCCCAGTTCTTATGGAGTAAATGATTTGACACTAACTGGGTTGTTTCTTTTTAGCTCATTCTAGCCACTGCCTCAGATTCAAAGCACGGCAAGTCACCGAGTATCGTGTGATAGAGGACAACATCCAGTTGCTCTTTGAAATACAAAAAGGAAATTGTTTAAGTAATTGGTGTTACCTTCTGTGAGGAATATGAGTCTTGGATGGCAATTTTTGAGCAATGCAAGTAAAAATAGTAGAGGGAGGATTCTGGTTTGCTGGGATCCAAACATTGCTGATATCACTGTCATAGCCACTCACAAACAAGTCATATATTGTATTATTAACAATGATGGCAAGAGTTTCATGCTTTTAGTAGTGTATGTGAGGGTTGTTGTCTTGGTTGTTCGATCGGGCTATGAAGTCGTTCGAATGACACTCAAATGACTCTCAGGAATTTTGGCTTAGTCTGTCTTGGTCGTTCGAACAGGCTATGAAGTTGTTCGAACGACACTTGAGCAACTCTCTAGAATTTTGGCCCAACATCTGTTTTCAACCTCTTAAAAGACCCAAGTAGATCGAACGACTATCAGGGTCGTTCAAACGAAAATGTGGAACTCTATTTTTAAGATAGTTTTGGAACCACTTGTTTGCCTCGAGATTTGAGCGGTTGTAAATAAATTCCCCTAGTATATAAAGGGGAACTTAGGTTCTTTTAGAGCCAATCCTTTGGTGAGATCAAATTGAGAGGAAATCTTTGAGAAAACCTCTAATTGGTTTTGAGTGATTATAACCGGGATCTTGAATAAACTTTTACTCTCTCTCTTGAACGGTGGACGTAGGCAATTTGCCGAACCACCTTAAACTTGTGTATTGTGTATTTCTTTGATTGTTGTTTGTTTGTGGCTAACCAAATTGAGTTGGAGTTTTGGCTTCCGCGTTACGACTCAACAGTGTATGGGTCTAACTGTGTTAAGGAAGGAGATTCTTTTTGGAAAGATTGTAATGTGGATAAATTTCTTAATAAATATTGGGTATTATTAGGTGACTATAACACTATATTCTCTAATGATGATAGGGAGGGGGTGTAGAAACCTTTTCCTTCTGACCTGGTGCTGAAACGTCTCAACCACATGGACCTGCCTGATACTGGCCACAAGTACACATGGTCTAAAACCAGAATCTTTAACAAAATTGACAGAGTGCTTGTGAATGCCAAGTGGTGTAGTGACTATCCTAATGCTAGTGCTGAGTTCTTAGCTGTAGGTGTGTCTGATTATAGTTCTGTTATTGTGTCCATGGACAAGAAGAAAGAGAACAGGAAGCTCCCCTTCAAATACTTCAACTTCTGGGCTGATATCGAGGGGTACAAGCACACAATTCAAAATACTTGGGGGGAAAAGGTGGTTGGTAACCCAATGTACAGGTTGAATGTAAAAATGAAGAATGCTAGGAATGCTTTGATTGAGTGGAGGAAAAATCAAGTGGGTGATGAGGTGGCTATTACAGCAGAAGCCAAGTCTCAACTTACCATTATTCAAGATGTTATTCAAAGGTTCCCAATTGATAATTACCTTCACATCCTTGAGAAAATGGCTTACGCCAACTTTATCTCCAGAGCCAGACATGAAGAGTCATACTTTAAACAAAAGTCCTGGTTGAAGTTGGGAGATGTTAATTCCTTTTATTTATTTATTTATTATAAAGCCATTGTAGCTAGAAAGTAGAAGAACACTATAAAGAGCTTAAGGGATGCAGACAACAACATTATAACTGAGCACAAGATAATTGCAGAAACTGCAGTGGATTACTTCAAAAACATCATGGGATCTCATAGGCTGAGTGTGGACGTTGAAGCCATTAATAATATGCCTTTCAAAGACAAAGTCTAGGTTAGGGATCATTAAAAACTTGTAGGTATGGTGACAGAAAAGGAAATCTTTGAAGCTTTACATAGCATTGATAACTCTTAGGTATCTGGTCCAGATGCCTTTAATGCCCATTTTTTCAAGACCAATTGGGAAACTATCAAGAATGACTTCATCAAGGGAATTCAAAACTTCTTTAAAAGTGGTAAAATGCTCTCCAAGGTAAATACTACAACTATTTCTCTTATTCCTAAAATTGTTAATTCTATTAATCTGTCTGACTATAGACATATATCCTGTTGTAATGTGATATATAAAGTCATATCTAAAATCATTACAATTAGGATGAAGGATGTAATATCTCTTTCTAGTTAGTCAAAGCCAGTCTGCTTTCTTAGAGGGGAGGAATATTTTTAATAACCTCATGGTTGCCCATGAGCTTGTTAGGAATTACCATAGGCACTCTGACAAACAACCAAGATGTACAACTAAAATTGACCTAAAAAAAGCCTATGATCTTGTTCAGTGAGAGTTTGTTACTACTACTCTGGGAGCTCTTGGGTTCCCCTCTCAATTCATTAGTTGGATTAAGGAGTGTATTACAACACCCACCTATTCAGTGTCAATCAATGGCTCTTTAGAGGGATACTTTAGGGGGTAGAGAGGACTCAGGTAAGGGGATTCTTTATCCCCTTACCTGTTTGTGCTTTTTATGGAGTCCATTGGTATCTTATTTGAGAACAAGGTGAGTGAAGGTGTTCTAAGTCTACACTACAGATGTAAAACGACTAACCTTGTGCACTTAGCCTTTGTTGATGACTATGTCTTATCACCTAAGGCTATCAAAGACTGTCTTACTAAGCTTAATTCCCTTACAGGTCTTGAGGTTAATAGAGACAAATCTGCAATCTACTTTTCTAGAGTAGATATGCCCATTAGAAATGAGGTTTGCAATGTGCTTGACTTTGGAGAGGCTAACCTTCCTTTTAAATACTTGGGTATCCCCCTTATATCTACTAGGTTAACTGCCAAAGATTGTATTCCCCTTATTGAGCTTATGACTACTAAATTTCACACATGGAGAAACAAGTTCCTATCTTATGCTGGGAGGCTCCAATTGCTCAAATCTGCTATCACAAGTATGCAGGTGTATTGGGGGAGTATTTTTATATTGCCCAAGTTTGTGATTGATAAAATCAACTCTGTGTGTGCTAAATTTTTATGGCAGGGTTATGAACCAAGTAGGAACTTCAGGCCTATGACCTGGAATAAAGTGTGCAACCCTAAAGAGGAGGGAGGGCCTGGGTCTGAGAAACCTAGAGACATGGAATAAAGCTGCAGTGATGAAACACACTTTTAAATTAACTTCAGGGGAAGTTTCAGCTTGAACCACTTGGGCACACTCCAATCTTCTTAGGGGAAGGAATATTTGGGAGATTAAGATCCGTGCAGACTGTTCTTTAGCGCGGAGGCAAATCTTAAACGCTAAAGAATAAGCATAACACCTAACCCTTCATGTTATTGCAGTTGGGAAGAACATTTCATTGTGGCAGGATCACTCGCATGGTAAAAGTATTTTAAGAGATCTTTTTATGACTCATCATAGGTACAACTCCTATCTTAATAGATTTGCTGCACTAGATAAATTCATCATTAATGGTAAATGGACTGTCCCTGTACATATTAAGGAGATGCTCCCTGAGATCTTTAACAGTGAGCCTCCTATATCCATTGTTGAAGGTACCAAGGATATTGTTGTTTGGACTCCTACTACTCATGGTGAGTTTGACATAGTTGAAACTGTTGACTCCATCTCTACTCATCTATATCTATACACCTAAATGAATAACTCATCAGCCATTTCTCGATCTCAGCCGATCGTTACCCATCTATCGTGATTCAAAGATTAATTAGGGCGTTTGGATCTCTCCTAGGCTTTAAAATTAAGTCCCAGCCATCGGATCCCACAAGAAATTTCAAACTTCCTTCAAACTTAAAAACTGCCATATCATCTGCCGAATTAGGCTAAATTTTCAGTTGACCATATTAGTTTTACACTTTAAAACCAAATCATATGGCAAACTTCAGTCTTGTTCATAATTCTAGGAGAGATCCAAACCCTAAGTCTGAATCCTTGCTCTCAATTACCCTAAGCCCGAATTAGGGGTAATTGAGCAAGTATTTGTACTGTTTAATCCCTGCTCTCAATTACCTCTTCTCCCTCTCTATATCATGATCCAACACCCTAAGTGAGAAGTTGTGATGTGAAGTAGTCAGTCCTTCACAATTTGCATCGAATAATTCAATAGGTACGGGAGGCATTTTCAATTCTACCTTCATAAGCATCTCTGGTTGATTTAATTGGATCGATATTTACTGTTGAAGCTCCGAGAACGGGTGTTTCACTTGAAATCAATTAATGTGTATTACTTAGACGTGGCATTTTTAGATGTGAGTATTTACTAATTTCTCTAATGTCAGTTTTGCATATTTAGGAACTGTGTAATTGTTGCATGATTGAGTTGGATTGGAGATAGATTGTTAACTTAACCAATGTGTTATTTAGGAATTTGTTAGACCCCAATTGGAAATTGAGATCCGTTTCTAAATTTGTAGTTGTTGTGTTGCCATGTATTAATTTTGTGCTCTTATAGTTTATGTTTCTGGGATTGTTATGTTTTTTTTGTTTGATTTTTAGCATGTATGTTTATATATGATATCTGCAAATGCATTTGTCAGATATGATGGCCTTTACCAGAACATTGGATGGTTGGCAGTACACTTGTATGCTGCATATATTGGTTGTTATCCAAACAATTTGCATATTTTACAAACTTTTTATTTTTAACAGGTTGTTGCTGATCATACTGAGAGCTCCACAATATCAGTGAATTTAGTATATCTATGTTTTGACACCTTTTCTAGTATTGGTGCCCCCAAAAGCTCTCTTGGGTTTGGGGTTGCTTCTTCTGCATTGGGGTCAGGTCGGAGATCGATTGCTGAAGCTGATGTACCCGTATTGAGTTCGATTGGGGTCGATTCAGTGAAGCAAGGCGATGTTGATACTGAGGGTTTGGGAAGTTATATAGGTAACAACTCTGGGTCTTATGTGAATTACGAGAGTAATAGTGGTGATTACAATTGATTAACTACGATGTCGACGAATATAGTTGAACCAGTTGTATAGGGCAATGAGCATTATGAGAATCATGCAACTTAGAGTAATAGTTGTAGTAATTTTGGCAGCTATGATGGATCAATGGCAGCAATGTCGGATCTAACGATTATGCGCGAGAGAGTAGTGTAGTGGTTGAAAATGTAGTAAACATGCCAGGGATTGGGAAGAGGAGGAAGGATATGATTTCGGGAAACATAGTTGAGGTAAAACAGGACGAGTTGATGAAAAATAGATCAAAAGAGGATCATGCCAAGCTTACATAAGTTGCTTTTAGGCCCTCTTACCAGGTATTTCACTTCCATTTTATGTTGTAATTCTACATATATATATTCTTCTTAAAGTTTCATCAGATCATTACTATCGTTGTTCTAGGCTTGTTATGCACAAATAAGTTCAACAGTAAGATATTTTAAGCGATTGAGCAATTGCCTAGAAGGATAAAACTGCATATACTAACATACCCACTCTTTCTACATGTAAAGCGTAGATAAACAAAGTATCTTTACTAATCCACAGCGAGATTCTGCATATAAATGAAATGAGCATAAATCATGTAAATAAAATTCAGCTTATATACTGAAATATATGCATTTTCAAAATTTCCCAAAATAATGGCCGTAAGTTTAAACTTCTTCTTTTCTTGTCCAATATTTCCCAAAATTCAATAGTTCTGCCTGAAATTTAGCTACATTTCCAAACTTTTGTTTCTTTAGGGTCCCCAATATCTTCTGAAATCAAAAATTTAAACCTTAGGTATAACGTGTATGATGAGCATATTCGGATCCATGATACGCTGGGGATGCAATTAATGGCCATAATATAACTGTACAAGTATTTAGACCCCTATAGGGCAAGCTTAAAATTTAAATGAGGCACCTAATCCAGGACCACATGAACCCACGATTTCCACATTTAGAATTGCTTAATGAAAACCTAAACATGTATGTCTATATAATTAGTATTAGTGAGGTACATATATTTTCGTAGGGAGACATTTTTTTGTGGTGAGAAAATAATAAATGGAAGGATATCCAGGAGAGCTTTGTTTGGTTGAAGAAGGTGATTTATGGTCTGGTCCTTTTAGAGGAGGAGACCTAGATCAAAGCTTATGTGTTGTTGGGGATCAATGGAGAGATATCTCTCTCTGTAATTTACAAGAAGCTTTGGATTGGAACCTCTTGTCACCTTTGCCTTTTAATATTGAGACGATGTTTCATGAATCTCTCCTTACTACAATGATAGAATCTCCCTGCATTCAAACTAAACTTAAGCAACAACAACAAGATCCCGCGAACATTATCAATATTGATGGTGAGGAAGAAGAAGATGATGACGAAGAAGAGAAAGCCGAACACAAGTTGCTTATTAGAAATTTGATTTCGGAGCAAAATAGGAGAAAGAGGCTGAATGAACAACTCTGTGTATTAAGGTCTCAAGTACACCATGTCACTAAGGTAAGCATTTTTATTTTACTGTATAGTTGCATGTTGTCTACTGAGTTTAATCCAAACTTTAATGTTTGTAGATGAATAAGAGAGTGATTTTGCCGGATGCAATTTCATATCTAAAGGGTATACTTGAAGAAACAGTAGAAGAAGAGGAAAATCACTGCAATAGCAATGAAGAATCAAAACTTTTTCCTTGATGTTGATGAAACACAAAGATTAAATAAACCGGAGTAATGTAGGCAATGTGAACATCCCGAGATATCACAGGTTTGATCAATACTTCTTTATGTTTAACTACATTCTTTATTTCACTTGAATTAAATACTCAAGGAGATATTTTTTGTGAGATCAAATGGAGGTTGGTGTGGTAGATAGAGAGCATTTCATGTTAAAGCTGAGCTACAGCAAGGAAATGGGAGTGTTACGTTCTGTGCAAAGAATGATCGAGTCATTAGGCATGGATGTTACGTCTACTTCAATAAACCCGCTGGATGAGCACCATATGACCATCTTGAGCTTTCTCCATGTAAGTGTCTAAAGTCCATGTCTCAAAAGTTAAAACAGTCGTACTAATAGAGAACGGGCAGCAAGGGATACATTTGGCGTCCTATCGCCCTACAAAATCAATCGCAGGTATGAAAATTCATTCAGTTCTGACACTTTTTTTCTTAACTTAAAAGAAGTTATCTATAATTTTTTTTCGGATTGACTAAAAATTGAAATGTTCATGGTGAAACCGCGTGTATTGAAAACTCTAATCAAACTATATTGAGACATACTATCAGACTATCAGTTTCGGATACATGCTTCAAATTTCCCTGACGGCTTCATTATTTGCATTAAGTCATTTACTAACAAAACTACGTGCAGGGATACTGGACCTGATGATGTTTCGTTGACAATAACACATTGTGGAATTTGTTATGCCGGTGTCGCCTGGGCAAAGAACATTCCTAGAAATACAATATATCCAGCGTATGTATGCCATCTATCGCAATCTCTCAAATTTTTCTAAGACTTCTTCTAAACTAGATTTTCTTTGAACCAGACATGAGATCGTAGGAATTGTCAAAGAGGTAGGATCCAATGTCCGCCGCTTCAAAGTCGGCGATCATGTTGGAGTTGGACCATATGTGAACTCCTGTAAGACATGCGAACATTGCAAAATTCGAGATGAAGTTCACTGCGATGTTGAAACAGCACACACCTTCAATTCTATTGATGAGGATGGCACAATTACAAGAGGAGGGTATTCGAGTTACATTGTTATTCAGGAAGGGTAAGTCAATCTCCTACCCTATAAGCCTGAATTCATTTTCTTAAGGTTTATATATGTGCGTCTGCCTGTAAGCTCTAAGCCCTAATGTGTTGATGTGGGTGACTACACACAGATACGTCTTCAAAATACCAGATAACTATTCGTTTATTTCAGCAGCACCATTACTTTGTGCTGGAATTACAGTCAATGCTCCCATGATGCGTCATAAGATGAATGAACCTGGTAAATCTCTTGGAGTAATTGGGCTAGGTGGACTTGGTCATTTAGCCGTGAAGTTTGGATTACATGTAACAGTTTTCAGCACAAGCAATTCAAAGAAAGATAAATCCCTGAATCTCCTTGGAGCAGACAAGTTATTATATCATTTAACATGCAATAAATGGAGGTAATGTTATTGTAAAGATTATGGCGTGGTACTTTTATTCACATCTGATATGGCTCATTGTCTCTAATGTTTCCTTGCAGTCTTTGGCAAGATCACTTGACTTCATAATCGATACAGCATCTAGGAATCAACCATTTGATTCGTGCATGGCTCTTTTGAAACCAAGTGAGGTTTTAGTCTTAGTGGGATTTCCCAGCGAGGTCAAATTCAACCCTATGAGTGTTTTAGTAGGTACCTTCTTCACTCTATTTTATTTTTCTCTGAAAAAACAACCTTCAATTGTAATACATTACAAAATAACAATAAAATCGGTTTTTTTTTTGCAGGTTTGAGAGCTATTTCTTTAAGTATAGCTAGTGGTACTAAAGACATGCAGGAAATGTTAGATTTCTATGCAGCTAACAATATCCACCCTGAAGTTGAAGTTATTCTAATCCAGTACGTGAATGAAGCACTTGAGAGGATGGAAAACATGGACGTGAAGTATCAATTCGTGATTGATATTAAGAACTCCTTGAAATGATACACTACAGAAAAGACATGCTTCTCTCTATATCTATGTATTTCTATAAGACGAATAATAATAATGATATGTAGGAAGTAGTTTTAAGAACAGTAAGGCATCTTTTGTATAAGCTATATCGGGTTAGAAGACCCTTCTCTTTGCTAGGGAAAAATACTTCACTCTCTACTTTGTAATCATCTATTACATTAAATAAAAAGAGAAGACTTGCAGTTTTTCAGTACTAGGTTATAAGCCTGTGCTATGCACGGATGCGTTGGTTTATATTGAATGATAAATACCGAGTTTGTGTAGTATTTGGCTAATTCATTTCGGTTTTTGCTAATTTCAACACTAAGGTTTTAATAGAAGTGGTGTAATCCCAAACCCACATATACCATTATCGTTCACCAACTTATATGTTACCAATGTAAGCAATGACTTATGGCACTCATTGGTGAAGACTCAATCCAGAAAAATTCTTAAGTCATGGTCCCTGACGAATACTTTGATCTCCTTTAGTTGTCAACGACCATAGAGAGTAGATAGTATATTAGTTCATTTGAAATAGGCTCATAGGAACTTGCCACATACATCGAATTAAACTTTATTGTGTTTGTTTAGGGGGGAAACTTTTTGTGCCTCATACTAGTGAGATAAGCCAAATCATTAATCCTTAGGCGATCCGAATTTAAATAAAATAAAACTTTATTATTGCAAATATTTTGAAAAATAATACAAAAACCACAACACATAACTCAGTGAAACTCTAACATTTATTTTGTTAAAGAGTGCAAATTAAATAGTACGACGAATTTCATTAAAACTAATCGAATTAAACAACGGTTGGACATCTGATCACAAAGTCTACTCAATTTTGTAGATGTTCTAATAGTCATCATCGAAATACACCCTTGTTGCAGCAGTTGATGATAATTTGTAAGTACCTGAAGAAAAGAAAAATGTTAGGTTCATTTAAAATGCATTATTTTTGTAATTAAAATTATTTACTTGATTTACCTAAATATTGTTGTACGGTCGTCGAAGTCACTGTGACAATAGTTTGACCCACTTCTTTTCCACTAAAGATGGGTATGCGGTCTACTATAGCACCTCTTAGTTTTAATTTTAGTAAAACACCCCTAAATATTTGAAAAAATAGATATACGCATATTATTAAACAATTTGAACTAACATAAATTTATAATTTGATTTGAATTTGGCTAACCTTTCATTTTTTTTATAGATATGATTAGTTTCTTTACTTTTTCACCATATGCATTCATAAAATAAGTGACGTTCGGCCAAAAGTTCAATGTTCTTTGCACATCTTGAAATTGAAAATATAGATTGTTAGAACAAACTTAGGAAAAAAATGATTTTGCTAAGTTGGGTTGTAGTGAATTCCTGTTAGAATTGTATTATGATTATTCCGTTCATGAACATCCTCAAAATTGATTAACGCGAACGTTTGCTTTGGAAAATTCTTTGATTCATGGGCTAATTTGGACATTGTTGCCTTGTCAAAAATTATTTGGTAAGTACGGTTGATTGGACGATATGGAATAAGAAATCGATCTGAAAGCTCTACGATACTGAGCTTGTAGAAGTAATAAACTCGTCTTTCTTTTAATTTCTTCTTGAACTTGAGCAATTGGTTGGATGGTATTCGTGTATGAATTTGTTTTCCCTGAATTTTTTTTATCAAAGAAATAAATATTAAGAAATAATAAAATTAATAAGAGAACAAAATTTTTACCGACCTTTTTATCCATCACGATCATATCAATATTTTTTATTTTGTTTTTATGTTTATAATCAGCGACATGCCATAATCGGACTATCAAAACTTTAATTTTCCAGCATATTCTTTCGTGGTGAAGTTCAGCAATAGAAGAACACTGTACAAAATTCATAACCTTATTGGATCTACAAGAAAATGTATGAGCAAGTGATTTTTTTCGTTTTTGAGAGGAAAAATGTTAAACGTGGAATAATATTACACTTGGAATTGAGAGATAATAAATACAAAGGTTTTTGTTAGAATAAATCTTACATTTGCTAGAGAATGAGATTAATAACAATTGAAATGTTAACTATATAGAGAAAGAAACAAACGCAAAAGCATGGAACAAAACTAACATATAAATCTCAAAAACAAAGTTGGAAGGAACCAAAATGGTTAACATACCAAGAGGAGAGATTTTGGAAATTGTATAGAGATAAGATGAAATATGTTAACTGATGATATCCATCTTTATATAGAGATAAGATAATGAATAAGATTTAAGAGTATGAGTTACAAATATTAATCTTCAATAATTATGGAGGTTATATGGGAAGTTTTGGAGGTCACACCATTCAAGTACAAAGAAGCCAAACTCTTTAAAAAAAATATCCCTTATGTAGTGATGTCCATTTGAAAGAAAGAGCTATGACCGTTTACATCCCTTTTCTCTTTGTCAGACAAAATATTTATGTAGTTAATTCCTAACTACTAATATATTTTTAATTGGAAAAGACATTTGCAACTATTTGGACAACCATTAATAGTCAAAAGGATATTTCAGGAGTACTCATATTTTAGTTATAGAAGTGTAACTGAAGATAGTAGCTGCATGGTCGCCTCCTTTACTCACTATTTGAAGGTTAATTCAAGAATAACACCCTGCATGAGCTGTGTATAGTATAGGTAACCGGCAACTTATGAGCTTCTCTAGTCTAGGATTAGGCTAAAATGCCATAGAATCTACCTTTTATAGATCTGAATGTTCTAGCCCAAATTCAAGTTATGTCTAGAGTAAGGATTTACTATCTAGTATAAAAAAGTCCTAAAGGTATGTTCAATATCATTAATTGACTATATATATAAACTGTGAGAATTGTAAGTCCTTTTCTCTAGTAGAAACTGTGAGTTCGGAACTGATAACAGGATGCAAATGTAGGCAGAAAAAGTGTCTCGGAAGTCAGAATAATTGAGTGAGAATAAAGAACTGAAAACGAATACTATAAGCTATTGCCAATAAAAACATATCTCAAGAAACATGCCTTACTATAGTTAATTGAGCTCAATATTTCTCAAAGCAGTTCCTTCTGTCATACCCAAATCAAAGATACTTGTTTAAGGAGACAACAAAGGAAAATAAACTGATATGAATTAAGAAAGAAGCAGGCAGCACACCTTACAGAGCTTGAAAAACAACCACCAGCAAGTACAAAACGTGTTTTACTCCAACTTTTATGGTACCAATCCACTGGAAATAGGATCACACAGAGAAATAAGGCTTAGAGTGAATATGCTTGAACGGAATATACTCAGAACACCTAATATATCAACAGTGCAAAGCTCCTTCATCTTGAGACAGTAAAGAGCTAGCTTGATATTTATCTTTTCCTCTTTCCTATTGTTCATGTGACTGTAACATAACTGAAATAAGAAATTTAAATTAGTCAACACAAAAGCTGAACCCATTATGAAGTTTAAAGATCAGAAAAAACACATAATGAATAGCTGCATGTCTTAGTTTTTTTACCTGAAGCAAAAGCGTCTCATTACCCCAGAGACCTCAACGCATTCCTTTCCTTGCATGTTGCTGAACCAATCTACAATCTATGCCCCTTCAGAATTGCAAATCCATTGTATCCCTGCACATAATGACACAACAATCAAGAGTTAAAAGAGGTGAGAAGATTTTGTATTCACTAATGTTAGCATTGATAGAAGTGGGTTGAGTGGAAGCTATAACAACTTATCATACTTATCCTAATTTATGAGCATCGATTAACTCTCTTCAATGTTTATATATACTGAACAACCTTTTAATTTTACAATTATGACGGAGAACATCTAATAAGTAATATTACATATCGTAAAATATTGTAGAAGGCCAAAAGAGGTTCAACATACATTCATTAAAGACTCAAACCTACCACTCGAGAATCGATATGCATAATAGTACTATAAATAAACACTTCCATTCAGAATTTTATTTTACCAACAATGAATAAGTCCTTAATGACAAATACACTCATGGTCGAGACACCTTTGGAATCAACTAATTCTTCTTCAGAAAGTAAGAACATTTTAAGGAAAAAAATGAATGGGAACTAAAGTTAGAGTAATTAGGAGGAAACAATTATCGTCAAAGAACTGGATTGAAATAAGTTCAATAAGGACATATAATACTCCAAAATTCACATAAACTTTCCTTAAATTTGATGTACCTCTCAGTTTTCCAAGTTCTTCAGAATTGCTCCATCTGCAGATGGTGATATGAAGTTGCAACCATAAAGGCATGTGTTATAACCACGAAAGTATTCATTATCTGAGTTTGTCACTTCCGAAAGTCTGCTAACTTTTATGAGAGTGTAGTCCTCACCTAACAAGAAATAAAAGAACTTCTATTACAAAATAAAATAAGTTCACCGTTATCTCGGAGAAGAATAGATTGAACATCATAAATATGTGAATTTACCCTAGAATTTTACTTGAGAATCAAAGAGCATATCTTTTCAATACAGTAAAATACTTATATATCAACAACACAATCATAAAGCAAAAAACTTACATAATAGCCTGAAGTGAATCCAGTGACTGGAAAAAAAATGGAATAAAACATTTCAAAAAATATTGTGCAAAAAACTTGTATTCTAGCTAGTAAAAGTATAAATGAATCATCTTAAGATTCTTAATACGTAGAGCTGACACTAAAGTAAGGGTCTCTTATGATTTATTCATGTTTCCAAAATTAGACATTTCAGAACTATAAGGGGCTGTTTGGGAACATAAAAAAACTCTTCTAGTCTAGTTTAGAACCGAACTGCACCATAAAACTTGTGTTTGGCAAAACTGTTTCTGGTTTTATCTTGTCCAAAGCTGCTCTATTTTAGCCTAAAAACTAGTTTTATCTTGAAACAACACAAAGACGTTTCAAGGTGGAACCAGTTCTCAAATAACTTAAAACACGACTTTTTGTAGCGAGGACTCTCTCTCTCTTATGGAATCCAAACTCTCTCTCTTTCTCTCTCCCCTTATTTTTCTCCTCTAGAATCTAAACTCTCTCTCTCTCTCCCTCTCTCCCTATCTCTCTCCTCTAGAATCCAAACTCTTTCTCTCTCCCTCTCTCTCTTTATACAATCTCTATCCTTCCTCTATCTTTATATACAATCTCTATCTTCTCTCTCCGCATTATTAAGCTTGACATAAGGCAGAGCTGGAGGAGTCTGAGTAACTTGTTGAATAGAAGGGGTATTTCGAAGTCTTCCTATATTAGCCCTGGAGAGTATATTAGCAGCTGAAATAGAAATGCATTGAGTTGTAATCACGAAATTGTATTACCCTAACATAAATAATTTAATTGAGGATGTTAAAACATTTTCATGACAGGAAGGATTGAAGGGGTTGGTTGCAATTCCTTGTGGATTATGTAGTAGTACTTTAAAAACAATCAATTAATAATAGAAATATCCTCGAATGATACAAGTAGCTATGGAACTCTTGAGGAGCTACTCGATTAACCTTATAGGATAAATTAACCTTAATGCCTTCAACAAACCACAAATGCTAATTAATGCCTCTCTCTATTAAATACAAATACTATTCACACTAAATGCCTAAATATTTAGTGAGCATAACGATTTAGCATGCGCGTTCGCGCGTGCCTTAGTGCTCGTAAACCTATAGTTAATGGGGCTAAGATATGTTGGAACAAGTATGTCATACGACTCATACCTAGACATGGTTTTATCACATGGATGTTGTTCAATAATTGCCTTGCTACCCAAGATAATCTGATGTTGAGAAGAGTTATGACAAATTTTATATGCCATTTTTGTTCTTCTAGCTAGGAGAGTATAGTCCACTTATTTATGGGTACACTTTTGCTGGTTTTGTGTGGTATAATATTCTTACTAGGAGTGGCTTTAACAGGGTTATTTTCACTCTTAAGTCTGAAACCGATTGGATGTGCTCTCTTCCTTGCAGTGATATGGTTACTTAAATGATTAAAATGACCTTCACCACAATGGTTTACCACATTTGGAAAGTTAGAAACATTATATTCAACAACAAGAAGGATACTCCAGAGCTAACTCTGCAAAACATATATTCTGACATTCAAGTGAGAGCAAATATGGTGGTTGGTGGTATCCAGGATTGCTCAAGAAATAGGGACTTATGCAACAAATTGGACATTCATGCCAAGTTCAGTCTGAAGAGAGTAAAGATGTGCAAATGGACCCCTCCTTCTAAGGGCCCTTTAATGCTAAACTCTGGATCTATCAAAGATCAGAGAGCTGGGTTTGAGGGTATAACAAGGGATCATGCAGGAAAGTTCTTAATGGCCTATTGTGGGGCAATGGAACATGATACAATCACATATCAAGAGATGTATGCTCTCAAGAGGGGTATTAAACGTTGCATTCCGCTTGGGCAGCAAATGATACATTTACAAACTCAATGCAAATGGTGTTTTATTTCAAAGATGGAAAGAAACCACCTTGGAATCACTTGCTTTCTCCACCATTCTATAATGGATATGATTAGTAAACTCATGGAGTTCAAGATTTTTCATATCTATAGGGAAGCCAATAAGAGTACAGATTGGTTGGCTCCAAACTGTAACATTTTTTGTGATGCTTTGTTAATCCCTGACAATCTCCCTGAAGATCTTGTTGTAATTATAGAAAGGAATGCTAAAGGGGACTGGTACATTAGGATGTAAATATTTTTGAGTGTATATGAAATTTGGTCATGGGGTCTGCCATAACCCTAGCTTGCTTTTGCGGAAAAAAATGTTACATTCTAGTATCATATCAATATCTAAAATGTGTAGCGAATGAATGTATTTAGTTACTCCCCAACCAAGAATCGAAATATCAATATTTTTGTAGGTATATATGGGTCTGCTCGGATTCAATACTCTTTGATATATTGGAATATTGGCAAATGTATTATGTTTAGGGAATAGATTTGGGGACCCTAGGAAAGTTGACCCTAAACATACCTTAAAGGAGGGGTACTCATCTCATATAGATGAGTGGCTCAGATAAATTGAGCTTTTCTTATTTGAGTAATGAGGTGGTAATTCTCTAATGAGGTGAACTCCTCTCTCTAATGAGGTAGCAGTCCTTAAGGTAGTCCCCACTTCAGTTTAAATTATGACAAGCTCTCTCCCCTAAATTCTCTCTCTTTCACCAAAATTGATCCAAGAGGATCTATAGTTATTTGAAGATTTTTCAAAGTCGTTCGAACGAGTTATCATATCCTCTAGAATTTTAGCCCAAAGCCATATTTTGTTCGAACGAGTTGGGTTTTGTTCGAACGACCAGGCAACTTTTCTAGGGTTTAGACTAATTAGTCGTAAAGTCATTCGAACGACTCCCTAGTTCATTCAAACGACTCTGGCGGTGTTTTGATTCTCAGGCATTGTTTTGCCTCGAGATGCATTCTATTTTGTAATTTCTAATTCCCTCTATATAAAGGGGAGTTAGGCTATTTTTTTATTTTATGTTAGATATGAAAGAGTTCTGAGAGAAGCCTAGGGTTTTGGAGTGATTCATTGTAATCTACAACTCTTTTTTAAGTAATTGAAGCTTTATTTTTCCCAATTGGTGATCTTCACGTTTTCTTTACTAACTAAAACCTTCTTAGTTGGATTATGGATTAAGTGGTATCAATTTTCTAGTTTTGATTCTCGGGGGGTTGATTGTGGTTTATGAACTCTACACGCGACAATCTCAAGCAAACGAAGGAGAAGCTAGTGAGTCCGTTAAAGATCCATTGCAAACCTAATTCGAAGAAGAAGGACAATTGGAGATGGGTAATTCTGACGATCGACTCCCTACTTTTGAAACGACAGTTTCCGGCCTAACTTCTAATGTAGGGGAGTTAGTTGAACAATTACATCTCATAAACCTCGCGAAGGCTTCCGTTTTGGGGAAACGGCAAGGCCGCTTGAAGGAGAAAGGGGTAATGGAGGGGGATGGTGACAAGCGTACTACGGAGATCAATAGTGATTCTAGTGATGTCAAATTCGACGAGGAGTGATCGGTTATTGGTAAGTCCACGAATCCTATGCGTAATCTTCCTATTGGTTTTAAGATTGAAATTCCGATATTTGACGGTTCGATCGATGCCGAGAAGTTGGATAACTGGTTAGATAGGTTAGAGACCTATTTTTAAGTTTACAAATACTCTAATGCTTAGCAAATATGCTTTGCTACGTTGAAATTCGCAAGTCATGCACTCATGTAATGGAAATCTTATCAGAAATGTCATGATGTAAGAAATTTAGGTTGGAAAGAATTCAAGGTTTTAGTGTGAAAATAGTTTTATCCAATTGGGTATGAGCAAGAAAGATGGTATAAATGGCATAATTTGTGCCAAAAGTTTGAGCAATCCGTACAAGAGTACACTACGGCGTTCCATAACCAAGCTTTGGTTTTGGACATTGATATGGGCGAGTATGAGGTATTCATGAAGTACACGGGGGGTTTGTCGAAGTCCATTAGGAGAGAGTTGAAACTCTTTACTGTAGCCAATATCGAGGACGCTACCGTGAAGGTAATTTCCATTGAAGGAAAGTACTTGAAGAGTGACAAAGAAGGCGAAAAGATCAATTCGGGGTATAAGTCTAGTTGGAAAAATGAGCATAAGGGAGAGGCCAAAGGGGAGGGATTTTCGTCCAAAGAGTTTCATTGTAATCATTGTAAGGCGAATGGGCATCTTTCCGATTATTGTTGGAAACTTCACCCGGAGCTTAGGCCGAAGGAAGAGAAGCGCAATAAAGAGAAATATGCACTAGCCGTTGAGGTTGTTGATCTTTTGGATTTAGATAAACCGAATCCTAAGCTTACACTTATGTTTCAGCGGACTTTGGCTACCGAGGAGGAGAGTCAGGAAGAGCTTTTTCATGTCAGTATTCGGGTCAAGCAGAGTTTAGTCAAGGACATTATGGATCCGGGTAGTCAGAAAAATTTGATTTCTATGACGTTGGTGAAGAAGATGGGTTTGACGACTACAGCTCATCATATACCATATGGTTTGGAGTGGATTCAGAAAGATGCGGATGTGATGATCACAAAGAAGTGTACATTCAAGTTTGTAATTTCAGAGAAGTTTATTGACGAGGTGACGTGTGAGGTGGTTCCTTTGGATGTGTATCAGGTCATCTTGGGTAGCCCTTATCTTTGGGACCGAGATGTGATTCATTACCGTAGAGCTCGCAAGTATCATCGTCTGAAGGAGGGAAAGGAGTTCCATATCAATGCTTGTAAGGAGCATGTCACTACGTCAAATTTGGTAACGGCAACTCAGGTGAAATAGTTTGTTAATACGAGCGGCAAGTTTGTGTTATTAGTACAACCAGTTCAGGAGGGTACGTCAACTAGAGTGTTATCTCTAATGACAACGTTTTTTAAGCAACAAACCGGTATGGGGAAGTTACAAGAGGAGGCTGTGGTATATACTGATCACAAACCATTTTAGTTTTTTGCTACACAGTCCAAGCTATAGCAAGCTCGCCAGATGAAGGGGCTATAGTATCTCCTACAATTTCCCTTATTTATAGAGTATAAGAAGAAAGTGGATAACAATTTGGCTGATAGGTTATCTCAATCCCCATTACCAACTACTTCCGCTATGTTGGTTTCTATGCAGATACAACCTTTTGTTACGTCAGGATATGTTGCAGGATATGATGATCCTCAAGGGCGCAGTGTGTTTCGCCAAAAGTTGCTGCCAGGCAAGACATGTGCTCGTTTTGAGTCGTTTCGTATTGGGAAGAAGGGTCAGCTACCTCGTACGTCGAAGTGGTAGAGCAGGGTGATGAGCAGCGCCGCATTCCCACCTCTCCAGTTCTAGCTTGAGCAGGAACTCAAGGCTCCTAAGGGGGGGATCCATGATCCAGGAGAATCTTGAGTTATTTGAAGATATGTTAAATTCGTTCGAACGAATTTGAGTGTCATTCGAACGAGTTGTCATGTCCTTTGGAATTTTTGCCCAGAGCCATATTTCGCTCGAACAAGTTGGGTTTCGTTCAAACGACCAGGAAACTTTTCTAGGGTTTATACCAATTAGTCGTAAAGTCTTTCGAACGACTCCCTAGTTCGTTCGAACGACTCTGGCGGTGTTTTGATTCTCAGGCATTGTTTTGCCTCGAGATGTGTTCTATTTTGTAATTTCGAGTTCCCTCTATATAAAGGAGACTTAGGTTATCTTTTTTTTATGTTAGATCTGAAAGAGTTCTGAGAGAAGCCTAGGTTTTTGGAGCGATTCATTATAATCTACTTCATTTTTTAAAGAAATTGAAGCTTTATTTTTCCCAATTGGTGTTCTTCATGTTTTTCTACTAACTAAAAGCTTCTCAGTCGGATTCTAGATTAGAAATACTCTCTCTCTCACTCACTCACTGACGAAGAGGCTTATCTATCAATCTTTCTCTCACCGAAACACTCTCTTCTCAACATCAAATTTGAATATCGAGAGAAGGGAATCATAAATCAAACAAGAGGAGAACGATTATCTGTATACAAATCTTATTAAGGAAGAAATTTGGTGAAGAGAGAAGTTCAGCAGAGACAGCTGTTCAAGGTGGCAATTTAGGGGATAAAAGTTTATCAAAGTTACGATTTGTGGGCCTCAAACCATAGGAACTTCCAGAAACTACTGGGGTAAACACAAAACTGAGATATTTTATTGTATTTTTGTTAGGATTTGTTGTTTTTTGTTGGAGGAGTAATTTAAGGTTTTGGGGACCCTTAATTTATTGTGTTTCATCAAATGTAGGGTTGAATTTGAAGTGATTAAGTAAAGCGGTTTTGTTTGTTGAATTTCAAGGGCTTTTTCAGATCTGGAAATAAGTAGTTTTCTCAGTCCCGGATAACAGGAACCCATAAGAGCAAAACTAGAGAGGTGAGTAATTTTATACTGTTTTAAGCTATTTTCCCTACACTAAAATGAGTATCTATCTTTTATTCGACTGAAGAAATATAGAACCCATTGTGAAACCCCTATTTTAAGCCAACGTGTCAGATTGTAATTGTCGCCGAGATGGGTAATCGATAATTCTTACACGACCTTATTGTTGGAAACTGTGATGATCGACGATAAATTCTCAATTATCTATACATTAGACATTTATGCCCTGTTTTAATTTTGCTTTCTGTTTATTTTGGGGTTTATTGTGATGTGTTAAGTCATTATCTTCTTTCAAAACCTTTAGAGTGGCAATGGGATTTAGATGTATCGAATAGGTGCATAAATTAATTATGGGGTATTTTTATGTGAATGATACCAAGAGCCTTGATGATGTCCACATCCCAGTTTCCCCACCAAGAGAAGAACGAGATGAGATTCTGAATCAAGTAGAGGCAGAAGAAGCTGCACAAGCTAAAATTGAGTTCGAATTAGAATTTGGCCATCTATAAACTGAGTATTGGGCAATGAGGCATTTAGAATATATTAATGCAGATTACAATTCTTCTTATGACTCTTCAGACAGTTGGCAGAGGGGTTCATATAGTTGAGAAGAATGTGATTGCAAGTAGATATTGTGACAGTTAGGGTGTGTTAGGGGTAGAACATCTAGTAAGTATAAGAAGAGGGTAACATTTTATTTTGGTAAGTGTATTATGCATTTTGTAATCTAGCATTTTTGCTACATGATATAATCGTAGTAGTTCTGGAATTAAAGGAAATACTGTTTTGAGTCATTATTCTATAAAATCAATTTCCCTCTTGTTCCAAACTAAATGTTCTCTAATTTTAAATGTTTTTTCTATGAATGTGCCAGTATGACCGACATACAATGGAGGACTCTATTGATGAAAATTGGTCAAAAATCCTTGGTGAAGAGTCACCAGAAAGGGCTGAAGTCGAACGTGCAGAAGGTGATCCATTCAATTTTCTAGAATGTTCTACCTATCTATTGTTGGCAAACCCCCCGTATAAGGGCCAACATTTTGAGACTGTTGAAGATGCACGTGTTTTCTATGAACAATATGGAAGAGGTCAAGGATTTTCCCCAAAGAAGCGCAATTCCACTAAGAGAGACAGATCCGAGGGTATAGCTAGAGTAAAGTTCTGTTTTTTGAATAGTAAAATTTTAAAGAAAAATATAGGGATAGATCCGGAGACCAGTGAAAGAGATGGGAGCAGAAAATCATCGGATAAGCGTGGGTATAAAGCAACGTTGAATTTCAATTGGAATAACAAACTTCGTAAATATTTTGTCATAAGTTTTTTGGATTCCCATAACCATAAACTTGTGTTTCCGCGTAATCATCATCGCATGAAGGTGAACCAATTTTATCCAGAAGCAGCAAAAATCCTTACAGATACCTTTAAGCTCCACAACAATTTAGTGAGCAAGGTACCGTCTTTGTTTTTAGTTAAAACTTTCAACAAACGAGACTACTACAACCACAAGGAAAATATATATAAGGAAAGGCTAGCAAGATGTGATGCACAAGCGGCGTTGGACTGGTTTAGGAAGAAACAAATTGATGATCCAATGTTCTATTTAGATATTGAATTAAACAAAGAGGATCGAACACTAAATTTCTTTTGGATTGATAGACGGTCAAGGTGTGCATAAGAGGCATTCGGTGACCTTTGATATTACGTACCAGACCAATGTATATAAAATGCATTTTGCGCTATTTTCCAGAATCAACAACCACTACCAAACGATTCAATACAGATGTGCTCTACTAAGGAATGAACAAGAATCAACATTTGTATGGTTATCTTTTACGTGGCTGAAGGCAATATAATACTGATCAGGATGCAGCTATGGGAGCGGCATACCCAAGGTAAGCATGAATGAGTTAACGTGTTTTCAAGCATATATTGTCGATGTATTATGTCCCCGAAAATATATATCATCGGTGTGCTGGGGTTGTGCACGGTATATTGTCGTATGCATGATGTAATCAACAATATATTACTGGGCATATTGAATTCGCGTTTACTTAGTTCTACATTTATTTATTTCTAGGTTTTCCTCAATACCATCCATCGGCTCTGTCTATGGCACATCATACACATATTCTCAGAGAAAATAGGCCATGTTTATCGGGTCCCATCTGCATTCAAGCAAGAGATTGATTCATTAATGTATAACACCTACGATCCCACGGTTTTTGATACAAGGTGGATGAAACTAATGAAGAAAAATAAGTTGGATGATAACCATTGGATGCAAGGGATCATCAATATTAGAGATAGATGGATACCATTATAGAGTAAATCAACCTTTTTCACAGGCATGAGCACCACAGGGAGTAGTAAGTTAACCAACAACTTCTTCAATGGTTGGTTTCTTCCAATAACTGGGTTATACAATTTTGTGACTAAGTATGGAACTGCTCTGTTGGAGTCATATGAATGAGAGAGGGAAGAAGACTTCGCATCTGAATACAAATATCATCAAGTAATTCCTTATCAAGCCCTTCTCAAAGATGCTGCAAAGATATAATCATATATGCAAGAGCAATGTTCCATAAACTTGAGCAACAGTTCGACCAAGTAGTTCGCTTCGTTGCATTAGAAATATCTTTAGAAGGCAACCCACGTGTACTTACTGTGAAATTGTATAGTGGTCATCTAGAATCGTTCGGGATGTATATTGACTTAGAAAAACTAACCGGTCAGTGTGGATGCAAGTTGTTTGAGTATGTTGAACTCCCATGCCGGTACCTCCTCAAAGTTTTCTTGAAATGCGATATTCTTGAAATACGATATTCTTAAAATCCCAGAGGCTTTCATTATAACAAGGTGGAAGATAGGTGCAAAAAAATTCTCTCGGTCGTATGATGAGAGCTACTTGTCAGTAGAGAACTTACGACAACCATTGCGCCATAGCCACTTATCACTTCGCGCATCATTATTATTTGATAGAGCTTCAAATACTAAAGAAAACTTTGTATTCGCAGTTTTGAATTTTTATGAGATTGAGTCTTACCTTGAGCATTACAATTAGTTTTTAGTAGCCTTGGTTGCATCGGGACCAGCCATTACAAGTCCTTTGGTAAAATCCATGATGTTAGGAACTCCTATTTTGGACCCTCTTATGGTTCAAATAAAGGGTCGAGCCAAATTAGATCCCAAGAAGGGAGGGAGATTGAAGAAGGGGATGGTGGGAGCTATTGAGAAGAAGAGAACATGCACATGATGTAAAGTATTTAGCAACCATGACAAACAGTCCTGCCCACTTCTTAAGACGAAGATACTCAAGACAAGTACGTATAACTTCAATACTATGCATAACCCCCCACATTCTACTTCATTAATCTATAACCATATCCCCTTTGTTTCTAGCCTAAATTGTAGCGGTCTCCATGTAGGGGCAACTCATGAGGAACAAGTTGAACCATTGCAAGACAACCACGACAATATCAACATCTAGGGAAAGAAGAAGGCAATGTGTTGATTTCCTTTTTGCTATTCCTCAACCTCACTCGTAATCGAGCTCACTTCCTCGACCTCACTCGTAATCGATCTCACTCAGTTCAAAGTACCTCCATCTCAGGTTCACGAAATATCAGCACACAACATCCTAGTCAAACATTCTAACCAGCCCCAGGAACTACATAAGAAACTACTTCGAGCTAAACCCGGGAAACGTTATTCAGTCAAAGACACCTATTTCCTACAAACTCTTCAGTTATTCAGTCAACCGCCACTAACTACATAATTTGGGTGACGTGCTCCAGCACGACGAAGAGCTGTGGGAAAAGCCTATAAAAAGGAGAAGTTCCAGAAGAGAGAGGGACAAGAAAAATTACTAAAATTTCTTTTTTATGAGATCAAAGGCATTTTTATATTCTAGAGATCACTTGTAATAAAGATATCCACTCAAAGCTATATAAAAACTTTTACAAAAATCCTCCACATGAGGTCGTGGTATTTTTTAACTATATAGAGGTTTTCCACGCTAAAAATACCTGTTTAAATTTTTTGCTTTCCATTATCATATCGTTACAGGAAAATTGGTGTGATAGCTAATTCCTAATCGTATCGAGCTACGGAATTTGGCCATTATATTTGGCATCGTCTGTGGGAAAGATTGTATATCTATGGTATCCTAAGGCAGTCTTTCATTACAATTTTCAACTATGGTTTCTTCTAGACGACAGGCCGCAGGAACTCAGCTCAAAATTTTTGCGGATCCAGGACAACTCACTAAGTTACGGGCGAATCTCCATGCTGAAGCAAAGAAACGCGCCGAGCTTGAAATTTAATTGACAAAAGATCATAAACTCCAAGGGAAGGAGCTCGATGCAAAATGACAAGCTTGTTCGACAGCGCTCAAACGACACGAAGATCAGATGACAACGATGCAGACTGCACTTGAGGCTCTACAAAATACCCAGCGGGCCCTCCTACCAGAGGCCTCCCACATCTCGGCAAGAAAAAGGTTGGGACCATGGGGGGTCGTAAGTAAAGTAATATCCAAATATCTACCACATGGGCCGTAACCCTCCATCCATTTAGGAAGAGAAATCCAATCAGAAATCAGTCGGGGTTACTAGATTCCCATTCATCAGGAAGAAGGCCAGCGACCTCCCTGCCAGATTCTAGTACGAGACCATTTGAGTGAAGGTACGGGGACTCATCATCCCCTGCCAGTACGTCCAACCGTTCTACCAGCACGTCATTACGTCACAAAAGAACATATGGATTAACGAATTAAGGAGTTGATCGAGGCGCATGTTTTGGGTACTACCGGCGATACTACGACGTTACAAGGAAGTTTGATTGCCAAAGAACTATTCGATACAAAAATACTGAAAGGTTTCCATACTCCCCAAAATCACAAATACAAAGGTACAGATCTGAAGGAGTATATCCAGCAATACCGCGATTCATTGGGGTTGAATTCCAATCTTAGCCACATTCTCTGCCGACTGTTCACTACAAGTTTACAAGAAGAACCACTTTGATGGTTCCACTCTCTTCCTGAAGAGTCTATCTATACGTTCGAGCAGCTGCAGAAACAATTCATCAAAACATATGCCCACAACAGAGACAAATAGGAGAATTTGTATTCTCTAATAGGTCTTAAGCAGTCACAAGGGGAGAAGCTTGAAGATTTTTCAAAGAAATTCCTGGAGCTTGCATGAAAGGTAGATAACCTCGACCAAAAGACAGTTGTGACCGCGTTCACCAATGCTTTCCGACTCGATTGCAAAGCCAAGGAGTACCTATTCCTTAACAAACCTGCGACGTTGGAGGAGATGACCACCAAGGTGGACGGTTACGTTGACTTAGAGAGGATGATATCTGAATGACCAAAATCTACTAAGTATGTCCTTTCCACTAGATCACCACCTGCCGGACAGACCAACGAGCCTAAGGAGGAACAGGGGATCATAAACTCTCCAAGGGAAATGCTGAATACCCTCGAAGAAGCAGTCCACAAAACAAACCCGTACTCCCAAAGCTGAACGCCTGAGTCTCCGCACTTTTTCCACTACTATTAAAGGACCCGCTCTACCACGTCTCTCGTCCACTGGAGCCCATTGAGGGTCGGCCATTTTGCTTGCACCATAAGGTAAATCATCATTCTACTGACAATTGCTTTGCTATACAGCGGATGCTCGAGCTCATTTTTAAGGAAGGGCGGATGCTCGAGTACATCGTAGACCTGAAGTCATACCAGGATGGCAACCATATGAAGCAACTCGAGGTTGTTCAGGTCAACGATAAGACTGAGGAGAACCATCTCTACTACATGCGCCTCAACAACATGATCGAAATCAGCCAGATCGGAAATTCCATCCGATCGAATAGCAGAAGGCTATCCGAATGCTGTGATCTCACACCTCAAGATAAAGAAGCCAAACTTCTTTCCGAGTCAAGTAATCGCAGGCTGGGAATCTCTTTCAAGGATTGCGATACTAGTCATGCCAAATTTCTACATCATGATGCGTTAGTCATTATTCTCAAGATGAAGCAGTTTATCATACAAACAATGATGATCGATACTGGAAGTGGTATTGAAATTCTTTTTCAGAGTACGATCGACCAGATGGGATTGGCCGACCAAGTTATTCGGAGCGATATCGATATCTACAAATTCAACGGCTCTCGAGAAAAACAAGTAGGCAAGATTATCTTACCTATTACCGCTGGGCCAGCCACTATCGACGTCGTTTTCTACGTCATCAATGCCAAGTCTCGCTATCTTGGAATTATGGGCCGCTGCGGGGATACATAACATGGAAGTGGTCGCTTCCACTTATTATCAAGCACTCCGTTTCAAGTACGACAACGGTATTTACGAGATTCGAGGTAGCCAAAAACTTTCTCGAGCTTGTGAAAATACTATCTCAGCCATCCTCAATACTTCAGTCAAATTTGTCGCATAACATTTACAGTAAATGGATCACCTCGACGCCCAACCATCTGCATAGGAACCCATAGAATATGTCAACATTGATGGGCCTAGCAGAGGCACATTCATTGGAACTAAGTTGGTTCAATACGAGAAAGATGCTCTCATCCTATTCTTGCAACTCAATCAAGATGTTTTTGCCTGATCTTTCGAATAAATGCCCAGAGTTGATCCAGCTATGGCTTGCCACAAGCTCGCCATCAACATCAATGCCCCAGCAGTCAAACAGAAACAGCATCGACTCTTACCACGTCTTCGAGATGAAGGTAACACAGAGATCGAGAAATTGATCAAAGTGGGATTCATTCGAGAAGCCAAGTATCCAGACTGGATATCCACCATTGTCGCTGTCCCCAAGAAGAATGGAAAAGTTTGCGTTTGCGTAGATTTCACAGATCTAAATAAACACACCCGAAAAGACTATTTTCTTCTTCCCAATATTCATAAGATCCTCGACTCCACTGCAGGCCACAACCTCCTATCTATGATGGACACGGCCTCAGGATACAACCAAATACCCCTTTTAGAAATAATCAAGAGAAGATAACATTCATCACCGAAAGTGGCCTTTACTGTTACAAAGTTATGCCCTTCGGGCTCTAGAACCCTGGGGCCACATACAAGCGATTGATGACTGCTATGTTCAAAGCTCACCTGGGAAAAATCATTGAAGTCTACATCGATGATCTCTTGTACAAAAGTATTCAGTCAGAAAATCACCTCTCAGATCTCAATACAATATTCAACATCCTTCGATCTTACAGAATGCGTCTCAACCCAGATAAATGTCAATTCCGAGTATATTCTGGCCACTTCCTAGGCCACCTCATTAGTAAGAAAGGGATTGAAGCTGACCCAGATCAAATCCGCGCTCTCCTCGGTATGCCTTCTCCAAAGATAGTGAAAGACGTCCAAAAACCTGCTGGAAAAATTATCGCGATCAGCCGTTTCGTTTCCAAATTTTCAGACTGCTACCGTTGGCTATTCCTGTTACTCCAAGGATGTACCAAAAGAGGAAAGGTCCATCCAACTGCGGAAGTCACATAGACACTAGAATACGAAGCAGCTTTTCAGGATCTCAAAATCTATTTGGGGAGGTCTCCCATAATGAGCACCCCAGTAGGTAATGAGGAACTGATTATCTACCTAGTAGTCACCGACAAGGTAAAATTGAGAAACCCGTCTTCTTCATCAACTAAACACTTACACCAGCAGAAACAAGGTACTCTAAAATTGAGGAATTTCTTCTCACCCTTGCTTACACTTCGCAGAAACTCAAGCACTGCATCCAAGCGCATTCCGCCAAAGTGATGATGAATAACCCACTTCAAGAAGTTCTATCCAAAAAAGAGAAGTCACAATGAGTATAACAGTGGTCAGTCAGTTTGGGCGAACATGATATAAAATTCAAACAACGTCACTCAGAGAAAAGTCAGGCCATTGCCAATTTCCTCGTAGATTTTCCAGTAGAAGATCCCTAGTGGGAGGAGCATGATCCAAACCTTACTGAAAGTACGCTTGAAAATCCACCACCCAAGCCATTCGACGAACGAGCTGACTAGATCATCACGTCAGGGTGGAGACTTCTCACCGCAGGGTTAGGAATTGGGATCGTTTTGATCACACCTTCAAATGAAAAAAATAAGAAATCAATCCGCCTGAACTTCGAGGCCTCAAATAATGTCGCCGAATATGAAGGTCTCATTCACGGAATCGACCACGCTCTTGAGCTCAACATCCCCGAACTCTTAATTTACGCAGATTCATTACTCAACGTTCATTATTCTGAGCAATACAAGAAGAATGGGAAGATGATCGAATACGCAGCCGTCGTTGCAGATAGGATATGTAAGTTCCTGAAAGCGACTCTCAAATATCTTGCTTGAAGGGAGAACAGACACGACGATTCTTTGGCGTATCTAGCCGGGGTCTTGAGTACGAAAGCTCGATATCTCCAGATTGAAATCATTTCAACTCCCAGCATTGATCACATATCAGTATATACGATCAACAATGGGGGCGATAAAGGGAGAAATGATGATTGGCAAAAGCCTTTCTTAGATTACCTCGGTGTCAACAACAAATGCAGCAGACCACTTCTAAAAGATCCGAAAGAACTCAGACAGGTGATCAACAACTCGAAACGTTACATTACTCATAACAGAATGCTTTACCGTCTATCCGTTACAGGGCCTTACCTTAAGTGCCTCTCAAAATCAAAAGCAGACGAGCTGCTTCACGAATTACACAAAGGAACTTGTGGCCCCCACGCCGCAGGTAGATCATTAGCAAATAGTGCGATAACTTAAGGAGTATTCTGGCCCGGCATGCGCAAGAAAGTAAAGGAATATTCCCGCAAATGTGAGACTTGCCAAAGACATGGAAATATCATACGCATCCCTGCGCTCGAGCTCCATTCAAGTAACATTTTCTGGCCATTCGAAAGATGGGAACTAGACCTCGTCGGTGAATTCCCTAACTCCCCAGGTAATTGCCACCACCTATTCGCAGCTACCGATTACTTTACAAAATGGGTTGAAGTAATTCCACTATGTCGAACCAGAGAAGAAGAGGTCATCTCTTTTATCAT
Organism: Kingdonia uniflora; assembly: GCA_014058105.1. Classification (NCBI taxonomy): domain Eukaryota; kingdom Viridiplantae; phylum Streptophyta; class Magnoliopsida; order Ranunculales; family Circaeasteraceae; genus Kingdonia; species Kingdonia uniflora. The sequence continues at coordinate 2,700,114 of JACGCM010000140.1, read as the reverse complement.
GAACCACATAATTACTCGATTCGGGTGCCTCCATCTAATTCATGTCGATAACGGGCCCCAATTCGTGGGAGAAAAAGTCGTAACCTTTCTAAATCACCACAATATCATCTATTCACCATCAAATGCATACTATGCCCAAAGCAATGGCCAAGCCAAAATCACCAACAAAACCATCGTGGATAGACTCAAAAAATGGCTTCATTCACATAAAAAGAAGGCAATTGGGCTCGCAAACTACCTCATGTCATGTGGGCGTATCGAACTACTCCCCAATAGTCCACAGGTTATACCCCATTCCTCCTTGCTTATGGCCCCGAGGCAGTTATTCCTTTTGAATACCATCATCCAGTTCGGGATCACGCGCTAACTGAAGAGGAAAATGAGTTCGAATTGGCTTGCAACCTCAATATGATAGATGAACTAAGGGAATGCGCCATAGCTAACCTTGGTCGATACCATCATATGCTAGCCAGGTCTTACAATAACCGAGTCAGGAGCCGCACCTTCCAAATCAAAGATCTCGTCCTACGAGAAATTCCTCAACATCGTATAGAGCCTCACGGTGGAAAATTAACTGACAATTGGGAGGGTCCATTCATTATCACAGGTCTCTCAGGCTTGGGATCATACTATCTCATGCAAGAAGAGGGAATCCCCATTTCGAATCCTTGAAATGCTAGGCGACTGAAGAGATACTATTATTAGTCGCCTCACTACTCCATTTCCATGTTTTGTTGTTTGTTATCAATTCCAAAAGTGAGATTCTTATCTCCATCCAATGTAAATTCTAAACTTATCAATGAGAGTTTTTTATATATATATATCGTGTCAATCACTTTACAAAATAGTCATTCATATTCCACAGATTCAAGCATAGATAATACTAGCTTACAATCCACATTCTGTAAGTTCGATCGAGGAACTTTGTTGGCTTCTGCACTACATATCGGCGAGGGAGGCAAGTGTAATAACTTGTCCAACTTCAAAGAGCCAAGCAAGAGATAAGGCATTGGTAATACTAGTCTTCATCTTTTACAACATGTTTGGTCTACACCAGTAGGCTGGATCGAGCATACAACTTGGTTCAGCTGAATCTCTACATATCTGCGAGGAAGGAAAGTGTAAAAACTTGCTCAACTTCAAAGAGCCAAGCAAGAGATAAGACATAGGTGATACTAGTCTTCATCTATTATAACTTGTTTGGTCTACACTAGTAGGCTGAATCGAGCATACAACTTGGTTCAGCTAAATCTCTACATATCGGTGAAGGAGGCAAGTGTAAAAACTTGTCCAACTTAAAAAAGCCAAGCAAGAGATAAGATATAGGTAATACTAGTCCTCATTTTTTACAACTTGTTTGGTCTACACTAGTAGGCTAGATCGAGCATGCAACTTGGTTCAGCTGAATCTCTACATATAGGCGAGGGAGGCAAGTGTAAAAACTTGTCCAACTTCAAATATCCAAGTTAGAGATAAAACATAGGTAATACTAGTCTTCATCTTTTGTAACTTGTTTGGTCTACACCAGTAGGATGGATCGCGCATATAACTTGGTTTAGCTGAATCTCTACATATCGGCGAGGGAGGCAAGTGTAAAAACTTGTCCAACTTCAAAGAGCCAAGCAAGAGACAAGACATAGGTAATACTAGTCTTTATCTTTTAAAAGTTGTTTGGTCTATACTAGTTGGCTAGATCGAGCATACAACTTGGTTCAGCTGAATCCCTACATATCTACGAGGAAGGCAAGTGCAAAAACTTGTTCAACTTCAAGGAGCTGAGAAAGAGATAAGACATAAGTGATACTAGTCTTCATCTTTTACAACTTGTTTGGTCTACAACGATAGGCTGGATCGGGCATACAACTTGGTTCAACTGAATCTCTATAGCTCTGCGATTGTGACCAGTGTAAAAGCTCGCCTCACATCAAAGACATAACCAGGTATAAGATAAGGCAACGGCTATACTAGCTTTCATTTCTTTCAATATGTCTGCGACATTTCTATAAGCCCGGGTCAAGGTTAACACTTGGTCTAGCAACCCCTCTACATTTCTGCGATTAGAACGAATATAAAAATTTACTCTATATCAAGGATCCCTCCAGATACATGATAAAGCAATGGTTATACTAGCTTTCATCTATAACAATGTGTTTGCAATATTTTTACTTATTTTTAGCTCAAAATCATATTACAAAAGATTTTTTTCTACCGGTGGAGTGCTAGCTATGCTCTCCCCCACATCATCAAGAGGTCTATCATTCAGGTCAAAATCATATCTATAAGGCTTGATTTTAAGTCAGCAGTTCGAGGGCCCAATTGGGTCTCCATGACGCCCAGACAGTTGCCTCAATCAATCTTAGCTCCACAGGTGCATCCCTTATCTGACAGAGTTTTGAGCAAGGTATCTCGTTCTAACTCAAGCCGTTTTACTTCATCAACAAAGTATGCAACAATCACCATTAACAAATCAGATCGACACAGTTCCTCAGTTTGTTCTAACGCCTGGATACGATATTGAGCCATATCCGCCTGCTTGCCCTTCGCAGCCAACGCATCGAACTGACGCTAAAGATTCTTAGCACGCTTTGTCACCTCGGATAAATCTTCTAATCCCTTCTTAATCCTAGAATCTTTCTCCGCGACCTAACGATTCAGATCAGAGGCGACCTAATTCAACTTCTCTAGTCTGAAGTGTGCTTTTACGAACTGATCCTCTGAGTTCTCATTCGCCTCCTTCATCTTATCGAACTACTCTGTATATTCTTAATTGTACATGAGTGCGTGATCCTCATGTATGCGAGATGCATCCAATTCGACCTGAGACATTTAACAACGTTTTAGTCTAGTTCAATTCAAAAAGTATCATTTCTATAAACACATATAGCATTTTGAGATAATACTTGGGTTCTAGGTGTCTGGTTCCCGAATACTATCAGATTAAAACATTTAAGGGCCATTCTCAGGTGAACACTTCACTAATACTCTTTTGGCATACGAGATACACATTTTCGATATCCTACTAAGTATTAATAGTGTTAGATTTTTGCTATGCATTTCTATCCTATTTACTTAACTTAGCGATGGTATAACATGAAGATTGAGCAACCTATTTTAAATCTAACCTGCAACTCTGCTAGCGCAGACAACAGGGCCTTTGAGGTCTCTATTTCCCTGGCAAGTTCAGATTCTAAGTCATTTATCCTGAGACTCATCTCTTTAACTACCTACAAAAGATTTATAAAAAAAGTCAACATGTAGCAGTTCCTTCCCTCCACAAAAGTTTACAACTTACAAATATTCAGAAAACACATGTCTACCCTACCTTCTCACTCCCATCTTCAGGGAGCTCCATATCGTCCCCTTGGTTGTCAAGAACTGTTTGAGGGGAGACACCATCAAACCGTCCACAACCCCAAGTAATCCTACTTCCTCCTCTTCTTCCTCGGCATAGGTATCAGCCTTAATGGCATCCACCTCCTCATGAGAGTAGCCCTTTAGCATCAGGTGATGACCTAGTCTGTCACGCTCCTCAGCCGTCTTATCTAAATTGGCCTTTGCCTCGACCTGTAACTGGCTGATCGCCATGGCATGAGCGGCCTTCAGCTGTTTGACTTCTTTTAGGGCGTAAGTCTTGGCTCGAATTAGTTTTTCTCCAGTTCGCTCTTCGTCTTTTTTAGCTCAGACTTCTGTTCTTCTATGCCGAGCTAAATCCCCTCGACAAGGCGAGCAACCTGTAAAAATCATATCGAGCTCAGTTACTAGCTCAAGTATATTAAATATTTATATCTCATAATATAAACTTACCATCTGGCTCGTATCTTCCTTCCCTTGTAGAATTGCTAACTTAGCCCTTTCCTAGACCTCTTTGAGATCGGCCACAGAAACAGATCGTACCTCAGCGACCTTCTCTCTTGAGCCCCCCAAAGGCTTAACCCTCCTCCTTTTCCCTTGCTCGACCTCACCACTGACTGTGGCACTAGAGGCTGGCATAGCCATTTTTATCTGTTTCTTCATAAACTTGTGGGCCATCTTGCTTGTTGTGAGGTTCGGTTGGGCTGAGTTGCCCGACTTAGGAGTCTTAGCTCGAACCTCGTCCCCACTTTTTTGTCTCATTCCTTCGTCGACACCCGCCATCAACCTAGCAGACTGAGCCTTTGTAACCTTTATCGACTTACTTTTGACTCTCTTCTTTCTACTAAGGCCGAGTTCCCCCCAGACCATTTTGAGTTCAGTCCCCTCCTCTGCAACCTCGTCCAACAGAGACTCTTTCCTTTCCACTGTAGACTTCATACCTACAATAAACACAATTTTCTATCAACTATACTTATCATAGAAACTAACGATAATTCTATATATGCATGTTTTTACTTACTTTGCTTTACAGATCTAAATCGGCGGTCCATAAATTCCTCGTCATCTCTTTGAAGGCAATTTCCCTTCACCCATATGATGTTGACATTCCATGTTCGACCTGCTGAATTCAGATCGAAAAAACGACACCTAGTAACGCTCACACAAAAGTACGACCCCTCACTGGCCTTAAAATTCTTTACCCCATAAAACTGCAGAATGTTCTCAGGGGTTATCCTCCTCACTTTGTTATCCTTTTCCCACCTATCATTCAGATAGTCACATGCAGTTATGACCTCCCACATATTCTCGTTCATTTGAACGGGACATGCCCCAATTCCATTCATTACCCCCTTTGCCAAATTGGTGAGGGGGAGGCACAACTCATACTCTGATTGAGATAGGTAACACAGAAAATCCTCCTAAAGGCCACTCTGGATATCTCCACCAAAATACTGTAATGAGATCGATTCGTCTATACCCCTATCTTGTTTTTCTGCTTCCAAATCTGCCAAAAGGTAAAAATATTCCGCGCCCTCCGCTGTCGTACAATCCCTAAACTGCCTACTGGCAAGATCTACACATTTGCCCCACTTACCTCCTATAGCCCCATTGGCTTTACGAAGCATCAGAACCCATAGGATAAGGCACCAACTGACCAGGGAAACCTGGAAATTGTTCTAATCCTCCCTCCCCTTCACTATCAGACTCGTTCGTCCTACCAGAGGTCGAAACTACATTAATAAATGACCTACCCATCTTAATCAGACTCTACAGGATTATTTCGACCTACACAGATGCCCTCATGCTCGACCTACATACAGGTTAAAGTATTTATCATTATTCCATCTATGCATATATATATATTATATATATATATATATATATATATATATATCTCTAATAAAAGTTACGCATAACGCATATATTCATACTATAAAATTTCAAAGTATATTGCAAACATATCTCTGCTAACCTTCGATATCCGGATATGAATCGAGTAAAGAGTCATGCATTCTCTTCACTACACTGCTGTATTCCCACTTAGAAGATCCCGAACCTTTTGCCCTCTTTAACCGCTTATCATCTTCAGAAAACTCTTGATTTATTCCCCTGATCTTTTGCCTTTCTCTCTGATTTCTCTCCAAGTCTTTTGTGGTAAAATAATTGTTTGGAGACGAAGAAGAACTATTTATCTTTTCTCTCTCATGTGGCTGGCATTTATTGCCCCTTGCACGAACCGTCCTCGATTCTAGAAATGAGGCGTCCTTTCAACTCTCCATGTCAGACGCCTTATACCTTTTCGATGAAACCATCTTTCCATCATAACAACTCTCCTCATTTATTAACGTATTTTGTTGCCCTCTTTCCATATATTTTCTTAACGTCCCTTCACTCATGATGATTTGTACTATGAGATGTCAGAGCTTTATATTATTTTCTATACAAAACAAAACTAGAAGCTTCTGCACTCACGTATTTTTGTTTCACATAACTTTTTTATCATACTTATAGTGATTGACATCATTTTCAAAATCATACAAGTATTCAAATTGGCTACTTAACAATTTCAAAATAGATCCCCCCTATTGAGGATCCAATTGACTTATATTATTTTTGTTCCATTCCAGCATTTAGCTTATTCATAAGAACATCTAAACAGTATCCATCACGATCTTGAAAACTTTAACAACATGCATCATTCACCAATCCTCATATCTTCAATATCGATTTCCACTTCACCAATCAGACCCACCACCCTTTGTCGTTCTGTCGGATCCCTCATAAATACGCAAAAGAGTGAATCATAGAGGTAACGAACATACTCAAGTTCTCTACTCTTGATATCTAACCCTTCGAGCTAGTATACCCTCATCGGTAACTCAGTATCATAACCGAGTGAGCCAAAAATTCTTTCCCGCACCTTAACAGTTTTTATGGCTAATCGACCTTTAGCAGCATGGCGAATCCTCTGAGATCAAGTCCGCACCATCATAACCTTCCCTGAGCTTTTGCAGGTCATCCTATCAGTATTTATAAGATTTCCCAATCACTTACTTCTTTTACTCAGTTGTTACCTAGTATCGCGTAACAGAAGCCCAAGATCTTGAACTCACTTATTATAACTTATCCCCTCAGTAGTACAATCGACCTTATGCATAGTATCTCTACCGACCTTAAAACAGCTCGAATTATCATATTTATACGATTCTTATTTTATTTCCTATTAAAACATATATATTTTATTCATCGCAGTTCGAACGTTGTTTCAACACTTATCAAAAAGTAATTTAACTAACGCGTTTCAGATCGAATCAAGAAAGGTTCTATACACAAAATTTGTGAGAATCAATTTTTATTCATATTGTTCATAACACGATTTACTGATAACAAGTTTTCACATATGAATACAATATCATGTTATCCGTCTGGCACCGAACTTCAGGTACTTTACAGATAACAAGTTTTCCCTGTTTGTTCAAAGCTATAGGTCGACCAGGCACAACGAGGCATCAAATTTTCCAGTTCTTCTTACTTCAGTGATGTTTTACCATGACGCAAAGAAAGTAGTAGAGCCAGCGAAAAGCCCTCCTCATATGGCTCGGATGAAGCACAGTCGAAATCCAAGCGAGGATTATATGAGCAGTAGACTCAGTGTGCTCCTACAAAACAAGATGGAAAGATCTTCAAAGCACAAAACCACGATGAAAATGCCTCAGCAGAATCTTCCTACCAGTTTTCCTCCTCCACTGCCATCACCGTCTCTTCTATAACCACCACCACCGACGAGTTGGTAGATATGAAGAGGGCCCAACCTTAGAATCCCTGGCACCACAAAAAATCAGTGCATCTGCCCCGCATATACGCCTTTCCCTGCATATAAACCCCTAACCCTGTCTTCCGCAAGGGTGCAGAGACAGACCCAACGTTCCTCGCCCGTTAGGACGAAGACATAAAATCTCCTCTTCCAGTAGAAATCTTCCTCACCTTTAACCGCTTCCTCTCCCGATAAGCCTCGATACATCAGAGGAATAGGCGCTAGGACCGCCATTTCCAGATAATGATCACCAAAGTACTTCAAGTTCAACCGCTGCGCTTCAGACACAATTCTCTCTTCAAGAACCATATTCCGCATTTTCACCATTTCGGAGAGCGTTATGCTTGCAAAAATTTTCCCAAACAATGTGGTAAAGGTACCCTTTATATAACCTTAACTTTATTGTGCAGATACATTTTCCCAAGCCTTGTCATTAATTACAGACACGACTATTCAAACTCAAACCGTCACATACATCCCCACCATCATTTAATACCCATCACTTCCCAAAACCACGTAACTTCCACCCAGTAAACTGCCATCATTGCTCCGTTTCGAGATTACAACTTTGTACATGTTCTTTCCCAACCAAAGCCACACGCGACTTCGGTTGTGAGGGGGAGACTGTAGGGGCTTCTTCCTCGACCTCACTCGTAATCGATCTCACTCAGTTTGAAGTACCTCCATCTCAAGTTCACGCAATATTAGCATACATCATCCCAGTCAAACATTCTAACTAACCCCACAAACTACATAAGAAACTACATCGAGTTAGACTCGGGAAACGTTATTCAGTCAAAGACACCTGCTTCCCACGAACTCATCAGTTATTCAGTCAACTGCCACTAACCACATTATTCGGGAGATGTGCTCCAGCACAACGAAGAGCTGTGGGAAAAGCCTATAAAAAGGAGAAGTTCTAGAAGAGAGAGGGACCAGAAAAATTACTCAAGACTTCTTTTTTACGAGATCAAAGGCATTTCTATATTTTAGAGATCACTTGTAATAAAGATATCTACTCAAAGCTATAAAAAGACTTTTACAAAAATCCTCTACACGAGGTCGTGGTTTTTTTACATTTACAGAGGTTTTCCACGCAAAAAACACCTATTTCCATTTCTTACTTTTTATTGTCATATTGTTACAGGATCATTGGTGTGATAACTAATTCCTAATCGTATCGAGCTACAAAATTTGGCCATTACAGCTTCAATATCAATATATTTCATGAGTGCCATGTCCATTGTGATGGTTTCGTACTATGACTTGGAATCCATTATAATAATATTAAATTGTACTTCTGATAAGATCGAATATGCAGTGACCCAGATTTTTATTTTATTTTATTATTAATCATTATGCATCTACATATATTAATATGCATTATACATCCACATATTATTGCTATTGTCAGGTATTATGTTTTTCATTTCTGTAGTTTCGGCGGTTGTTGGGTAGAGGAGGTTCCGTTGTGATTTTAGGAGCCTGTTGCTGGATTGGTGGGGGCGTGTATACTATTTTAGGTTGTCGTGTGGTGTGTGATCCCCGAGGGGATCTTAGGAAGGATTTTTATGAGTTTTTACCAGTTTTCATTTGAGCAGATCATCTTGTTTTGATCTGTCAAGTTTTGTTCGAACAAACTTGTCAATGTTCGAACAAGATTGAACATAAATAAACATGTTCGAACAAACTTGTCAATGTTCGAACATGTTTATTTATGTTCAATCTTGTTTGAATAAACCTGTTTCTATTCGAAAATGTTTCTTCCTGTTTTCTTTTGTTCGAACAAAAATATATTTTGTTCGAACAGAGGCATGTTTTGACATGTTTCTTCTTATTTTGTTTTATTCGAACAAACTTATTTATGTTTGAATATGTTTCTTCCTGTTTAGTTTTGTTCGAACAAAAATATATTATGTTCGATCAGAGGCGTGTTTTGGTGACCTATTGGTTCTTTCTTTTGCGATTCTTGGTAGCTAATCTTGCCTCGAGATGAGTGTTGGTTATTTAGGGTTTTATATCCCTCATCTCTCTCTCTCTCTCTCTCTCTCTCAAATTGTAATCTTCTCCTCTCGTGCTCCTCCTTTAAGGTTGTTGTTGGGATTGATCTTTACCACATTCTTCGGTGAGTAAATTCCCTATTCCTCTTCCTTATTGTTGATTTGATTTCGGTTTTGGTTGATTTAGGGTTTGGTGATTAGAGTATTTGTTGAATTTGTGGAGGTATGGTTATTGCAGGTGCTGGGTTGGTTGTGTTGGTTTGATTGTTGGACTGTGGTGTTGAGGTCGGGTTATCCGGTTGATTATTAGATTCGTGGTTTGCATCAGGCGAGTATCCCTTCCTTGCTAATTTTCTTTACTAGTTTAATCAGTGTTAGTTAGAGTAATACGCATTGGCAGAGATGTGTAATGTGATTTAGTTATAGTCTATTTTGAATTCTTCTGAAAGTTGCTAAACATTATGTTAAATTGGATTAGATATTCTTTAACTTAGTTCTATTGATTGCCTTGAACTTCAAGAATTGGCTAAAAGTTGTTACGTTGGTTCTCGTGGCTTCGTCCTTGAACATTACGACATAATTACCTTTAACCTATTCGAGGAGTTGTTAATTTAGTATTTTCTCCTATTATTAGGCATGTAGAGTTGTGTTTCTCTTTTGTCTTTTAGGAAGTTGTGTTTTCGTGTGGTATTCTCGTGGCATTGTCCTTGAATACTGTGTTTTTGTCTTTTAGAGACTGATGTTGTTTAGATGTTGTGACTGGTAGTCACTGTCCATCTATGTTAGGATTATTTACTATTCTCTCTGGCAGGTGGTTATCCTATGTGTGCTGGCCATGTTGGCGGCTGTTGTGTTTTAATCCTTGGGATCTATTTGCATCTATTGTTTTAACTCTTTTAACTTAATGAGGTCGGATACATAATGCATATCTACATCGGCTAACTCTCGATAGGATTTAGGGTTCCTACATCGGGTTAAAATAGTAGGTGAGTTTGGGACAGGTACTATCATGCCTATTACCCATTCGGGTGTGTGGGATGGTATGAAACAGTTTTCCTTCAGTACCCATCTTATCCTCTGTGAGGTTAAAATTCCTTAGAATTAAAATAAAGTTCGGACGTTGGCTCCTTGGGTTGAAAAGCCCGGAACACTCTGATCAAGTGATATATACTTAGCGTGGCCGAGCTTGACAAAAATTGTACCCATTATATCCAATTAAGATCTCTTAAGGTAATCTTGCGCTAGCAGTTGATCAACCAATATATTTATGTATAGGGTCTAGTTCATTGGTTTTTCGCATCATAAAGCATCCAATATTAGGACAATTCTAGAATCATATCATATCATTTCATCACGTCATCACATCATATCACTATATCTCTATACATCTTACTCTATTCTTCATTTATATTATTGCGCTTTAAACATCCCCTATCTCATTCACCTCTTCCTCTTTTTCTACACCAGTTTTATTAGTAGGTTATTTAGCTTTGTTGGGCATTAGTGAGCCGTGGTTTGCTCACTCTCATTTTGACACCATTTTAGAGGCAGAGTTGTTACTGGTTTTGCTGAGGGCTTTAGCTGAGTTGGAGTCAATTTTGCCACTGCAGATCATTCTAAGTTATAATATTCTTGTGCGAGATCTTAGCTTTTGTCGTCGTACATTATCGAGATATTGTATTTATATTTCAGCTTGCTATATATATATATATTTTATATCTTTTGCTTCCGCTTTATTCTTTTTTTACTCTAATGATATTGCTATAGTGAATGACTGAGCTATTTTCTATTAGCATGGTTATTCATGGGGGCGAATCTTTAGATTCCCCGACCTGTGCCCCGTGGATGTCATTGTTTTAAATATGCTTTAACATTTGGAATTTGGGGCGTGACAGACTTGGTATATAAGCTATAGGTTAATTCTTATCTCTGTTCTTACAATCATATGATGAGTTATTTTCTAGATGGGGTATCGATTCCTTTTCGGTTTTATGTATTTTATCGCATTCTTTCTGTTACCTATCCTTCCTCCTTTCCTGAGATGTGTGCCTTTTGTTCGTATGAATGGCTAGTGGTAGCAGAGGCAGAGGTCGTACTGTAGGTCGTGGCTATGGAGGCACTCGTGGTGGTACACTTGCTGATGAGCCAGGGCTCTGTCATGAGAGTTTGGGATCTGTTCCGATTATTCAAGATGAGCAAATAGTTTCAGAGTCTGGGGTTAATGTGGGAATAGTACCAGGAGATCAGATTCATCAGGATATTTCTCAAATTCCAGTGGTTCTAGAACAGCATGGTATTTTTCCTATTCCAGTTGTTCCCGGTGTTTCAACGGATATGAAGTAGTTTATAGAGGGTTTTACCGCCTATCTCCAGTAGGCCAGGAACCCAGTGGTCAGAGAGTACAATTATCCTGAGTAGCTTTAGAAGTATAAACATCTGAATTTTTCTGGCACGACAGTTCTATCTGAGGTAGAGACATGGTTCAAGTCCATTGAGAAGACTCTGAACGAGATGAAATGTCTGGATGACCAGCGAGTGACGCTTGTGACTTATGTTTTACAGGGTGAGGCAGATTACTGGTGGGATGCAGCCAAGTGGACTATTGTAAAGACTCTGGTACTTTTGACATCTTTTCAGGATCGGTTCTTCAGGCAGTATTTTCCACAAAGTTATAGGGACACGTGTATCTCAGAGTTCTACATGCTTGAGCGGGGTGATATGAGTATTTCTAGGTACGATCAGTGATTCAACAAACTCTCTCGATATGTTACGTTTATTGCTCAGGATGAGGAGCAGCGCAAGATGAAATTTTTGAAGGGTCTTCGTCCGTACTTTAGGAAGTTTTTAATTGCTTCTGGTGTTAGTTCCTATAGAGAAGTTTTGTCTAAAGCTTTGGCGATAGGGCATAACGATGTTGAGGATCGCAAGTCCAAGGACTTGAGGAACCCAGTGAGACAGGATCAGAGACCCGATAAGGGAAAAGCAGTTCAGATTCAGTATGAGAACTTGGGTTCGAAGAGACAGAAGTTTTGTATTTCCGATGGTGTACCAGCTAGAGTTATGGGAGGACAGCTTGCTTTTGGTGTGTGTTGGAACTGTGGGGAGAAAGGGCACTCTAAGAGGTTTTGTCCTAAGACAGGCAGAGGCTCTCAATCATGGCAATAGTTTTAGGGTCCCGATGGTCACCAGCCGGGACCACAGTAGATTCAGCTGCTTCAGCAGAGGCAGTTTCAGGGTCCACAGGGTAGGCAGATTGTTCCAGGCCCTCCGGGTGGACAGAGACAACAGTATCCGAGTCAGCAGCAGGGCCAGAGTCAGGGCCATGGGCAGAGCATGATGTAGGCAGTTGGGAGGCAAGGTGTTCACGTCGCTCCACCTGTGGTGGAAGGTGCAATTCATATTTCTTATACGCCCGCTAGAGTTCTTTTTGATTCAGGTGCATCGCATTCATTCATATCGTACATGTTTCTTTATTCTATTAGTTTTGAGTCTTCTTTATTGCTAGATGAGATTTCTGTGGGTACACCACTTGATACTTAGGTGTTTTTTTCTCGTATTTGTAGAGATTGCCCCATAGTTGTTTGTGGTCGCGTCCTTTCAGCAGACTTGTTAGTACTACCGATGCAGGAGTTTAACATTATCCTAGGTATGGATTGGTTGTCGACGCATCTAGTTACTTTAGACTGTTTTGAACTGTCGGTTACCTTCAATTTCCCTGGGGAGAAGCGGTTCGTGTTTTCTAGTTCGAAACCTGCGCGGTCAGGGGACGGTTTGTTTGCACTCTTAGAGTTAGAGTCCTATGGTGTCGATGTTAGTTTTATTTTGGTTGTGTGTGACTTTTCAGATGTTTTCCAGAAGATACCAGGATTGCCGCTGGCGAGAGAGGTTGATTTTAATATAGATCTTTTACCTGGTACAACTCTGATTTCGAAGGCTCCATATCGTATGACACCAGTTGATCTAAAGGAATTATATGATCAGATATCTGAATTGATGGATCAGAAGTTTATCCGGCCGAGTACTTCACCGTGGGGCACTCCAGTGTTGTTTGCTAAGAAGAAGGATGGGTCTATGCGTCTTTATATTGACTATCGCGAGTTGAACAAAGTCACGATCAAGAATAAGTATCCCTTTCCTAGGATTGAGGACTTGTTTGACCAGCTTCAGGGAGCACAGTTCTTTTTGAAGATTGATCTCTGATCGGGTTACCATCAACTTAGAATCAAGAAGGGGGATATTTATAAGATGGCATTCCGGACACGTTATGGGCACTATGAGTTTCAGGTTATTCCGTTTGGATTGACGAATGCTCCTGCAGCTTTTATTGATTTGATGAATTGAGTTTATTGTTCTTATCTAGACCGGCTCATTATTGTGTTTGTGGATGACATTCTCATTTATTCGAAGACCGAGGCCGAACATGAGGCTTGAGGGTTGCATTACAGACCTTGAGGGAGAACGAGTTATTTGCTAAATTTGAAAAGTATGATTTTTGGCAGAAGGAGGTGAAATTTCTAGGGCACATTATTTCCAAGGATGGCATTGCAATGGATCCTTCTAAGGTTGAGGCCGTTACAGATTGGGTTCATCCGACTAATGTTACAGAGATACGCAGTTTTCTGGGTTTAGCTGGGTATTATCGTAGATTCATCGAGGGATTTTCTCAGATTATAGCTCCGTTGACTCGTTTGACACAGAAGGATGTTAGATTTGTTTGGGATGGCAAGTGTAATTTAGCATTTGCAGAGTTAATGAAGAGGTTGACTACAGCTTAAATTCTTATTGATCCTTCCAGCGGGCAGAAATATATAGTTTACGGCGATGAGTCACTCAGCGGAGTTGGTTGTGTATTGATGCAGGAAGGAAAGGTTGTTTTCTTATGCTTCTAGACAACTTAAGGTGCATGAGAGGAACTATCCTACTCATAACCTTGAGTTGGTGGTTGTGGTATTTGCTTTAAAGATTTGGCGACATTATCTTTACGGGGAGAGGTTTGAGGTCTTTTCGGATCATAAGAGTTTGAGATACCTTTTCTCTCAGAAGGAGTTGAATATGAGGCAGCGCAAATGGATGGAGTTCCTGAAAGATTATGATGTTGAATTATAGTATCACCCACGGAAGGCAAATGTGGTGGCTGACGCTTTGAGCCGCTTGCCTAGGGGATCTCTTGCTCGTCTTATGACTCGTGAATGGTTGTTACTTCGCGATATTGAATATTCGGGGCAAAGTTTGTTTTCACAGGGTACCGGTGGTTTATTATTAATTTGAGAGTTCAGCCGGCTTTGATTTCCCAGATTGTGGAAGCTCAGCAGCAGGATGCAAAGTTACAGTCATGGGCTTCAGATGATAGCAGACCCGATTGGACAGTTAGTTCAGATAGTAGTATCAGATATAGGGGGAGATTATGTATGCCAGATTCAGAGGTATTGAAGCGTAAGATTATGAGTGAGGCTCACGGATCTAGGTATACTATTTATCTAGGCAGTACAAAGATGTACCAGGACTTGAAGAGGCATTATTGGTAGGACAACATGAAGCGAGATATGGCTGAGTTCGTTTCTAAGTGTCTTACATGTCAGCAGGTAAAAGCCAAGCACCAGAAACCAGCGGGGCAGCTCAAACCTTTACAGATTCCAGAGTGGAAGTGGGAAGATTTTATTTCAGGATTAACGAGGACGAAGAGAAATCATGATTTGATTTGGGTAATTGTTGACCGATTGACCAAGTAAGCTCATTTTATTCTGGTTCGTAAGACTTTGACCCTTGAGGAGTTGAGCAGGTTGTCATGAAAGAGATAGTGTTGTTACATGGAGTACCTGTGTCTATAGTGTCAGATCGAGATGTTAGTTTTACCGGCAGATTTTAGAAGAGTTTTCAGCGAGCTATGGACATTAGATTAGATTTTAGCATAACATTTCACCCCCAGACTAATGGTCAGACAAAGAGAGTTAACCAGACTCTTGAGGACATACTTGGGCTTGTGTGCTGGACTTCAAGGGCAGTTGGGATGAGCTTGCATATAATAAAAGCTTCAGTGGAGCATTGGGATGGCACCTTATGGGGCTTTGTATGGTAGACCGTGTAGATCACCGCTGAGTTGGGCAGAGGTTGGTGAGCAGAGTTTACTGGGGCCAGATTTGGTTCGTGAGACTGCAGATGCTATTTCTATTATTAGAGATCGATTACGTACAATACTAAGTCGACAGAAGAGTTATGCTGTCATTCGCAGGTGACCGTTAGAGTTTGAGATTGGTGATCATGTTTTACTGAAGGTTTCTCCGATGAAGGGCGTGATGCGTTTCAGTAAGAAGGGGAAGTTGGCTCCGAGATTCATTGGACCTTTTGAGATACTTTCCAGAGTTGGAGAGTTGGCTTACCGTTTGTCATTGCCGCCGCAACTAGATAGAGTTCATAGTGTATTT
The DNA here is from genome assembly GCA_014058105.1 of Kingdonia uniflora. Taxonomy (NCBI): domain Eukaryota; kingdom Viridiplantae; phylum Streptophyta; class Magnoliopsida; order Ranunculales; family Circaeasteraceae; genus Kingdonia; species Kingdonia uniflora. The sequence continues at coordinate 2,684,524 of JACGCM010000140.1, read as the reverse complement.
CATGTTTCTATGCTTAGGAAGTATGAGCGGGATCTTACTCATGTGATTGATTGGGAGCCCCTAGAGGTTCAGGAAGATGCCTCGTAGGTGGAGCATCCGGTGTGTATTCTGGACCGCGAGGATAAGGCTCTGCGTAGCAAGGTTATTCCTTTCGTGAAGGTGCAGTAGAGTCACCATGGACTTAGCGAGGCTTCTTGGGAGTCAGAGGCGGATGTGAGAGATCGTTATCCGCACTTGTTCTCAGGGTGAGTTATGTTGAATTTCTGGGCGAAATTTCTTTTTAGAAGGGTAGATTGTAGTGACCTGGATTTTTATTTTATTTTATTATTAATCATTATGCATCCACATATATTACTATGCATTATGCATCCACATATTTTTGTTATTATCAGGCATTGTATTCTTTATTTCTGTAGTTTCGGTGCTTGTTGGGCAGAGGAGGTTGAGTTGTGATTTTAGGAGCCTGAGGTTGTATTGGTGGGGGTGTGTATGTTGTTTTAGGTTGTTGTGTGGTGTGTGATCCGGGGGAATCTTAGGAAGGACTTTTCAGAGTTTTTACCAGTTTTCGTTTGAGCGAATCTTCTTGTTTTGATCTGTCCAATTTTGTTCGAATAAACTTGTCTCTGTTTGAGCATGTTTCTTTCTGCTCAGTCTTTTTCGAACAAACCTATTTCTGTTCGAACATGCTTCTTCCTATCTTCTTTTGTTCGAACATAAATATATTTTGTTTGAACGGAGGCATGTTTTGACATGTTTCTTCCTATTTTGTTTTATTCGAACAAACTTATTTTTGTTCGAATATGTTTCTTCCTGTTCAGTTTTGTTCGAACAAAAATATATTCTGTTTGAACAAAGGCGTGTTTTGGCATTCTCTTGGCCGCTGATCTTTCCTCGTGATGAGTCTTGGTTATTTAGGGTTTTATATCCCTCATCTCTCTCTCTCTCTCAAATATGTTATATATATATATATATATATATATATATATATATATATATATCTTTTGCTTCCACTTTATTCTTTTTTTACCCTGATGATATTGCTATAATGAATGATTGAGCTATTTCCTATTAGCATGGTTATTCGTGGGGAAGAATCTTTGGATTCCCCGACCTGTACGCCCTGGATGTCATTGTTTTAAATATGCTTTATCATTTGGAATTTGGGGCATGAAAGAATTTGTGGAATGATCGATTTGGTCGACCGTGTTGTATACCTAGGTATTGTCGAGTCTTGTACAGATTGTACAACTTGTCGTTTATGCCAACTAACCGACAATCTTCAAATAATAGGTTGTTGAATGTCTACTAGGACGACAATATAACAATAGACAATGGGAACAAGAACCAATTTTAAATGGGCAATTCAGACCAAACTAAGTATATTAATCAGGGAGTCCCATTAAGCAGTCTCCCAAAAAAATTGTAATCAAACAACTACATGTACCTGTGACCAAAATATGTCCATCTTACCTAATTTGTTTAAATTGTCGTTTATGCCAAATAACCGACCACCTTCAAATAGCACACCGTCGGATATTCATATTAGGTGAGATGGAAATACACATAATGCAACAAAACATGACGCAACAAATGTTGACCAACATGTTCCTATACTCTAAATGTTGACCACCATCTAAACAAGCACGATGCAACAAATTGTACACCTTTTCACCTTGAGAACTAAAACATACATCAAAAGACTGACTTAAAATAGACTTCCAAAATGTTGGGTCCTTGGTTATCAAAGACTCCAGCGATTTCATTACCTTCTCAAATTGGTTTTGACTTTGATGCTTAATTGTTACTATAACCCTAAAAGCAGAATTGCCATCTTCCCCTTAGACACCACGTACATCTAGATGAAACTTCACATATAATTAGAATAAGGCTTCATTTATCATCTTCTTAACTGCAACATTAACCCTCCTAACATCCATCACTACTACACCAGAATAGTAATTTTGCCACAGCCTCTTTTACTGTTTACCATGGACTTCTTCCGTGATATCTTTAGCATGGAGTAAATGAGTAGAAAATTGTAGTTTAGTCAGTGGCAATATTAACTTTATTATTATTTTCATTATTTTGTTCCCCTGCTCCTCATGTTTTCCCTTTTATAAATAAGTTCCCTCCCAAGGTTTCCTAATTTTCAGTTGCCTAAGATGATCGATCCTGAGATTCCCAATTTTCAGTTGAACTTAATTACAGATTGAAATTATTGGTGCTATTTAAGTAGAAATCGAGTATTAAGGTGATTGAATCTCTCTCTCTCTCTCTCTCTCTTTAGACTTTAATTTGGGAAAATTTTCTAAATTTAAAGAGTTGAAGATCTGATTTGGATTTAAGGGCTTCTCAAGGTAAATTAATTATGATTTGGATTAGGTTTGCACCAAAATTTCCTCCTGGTTTTGTAAAATTTCTTGGGGAAATTAAAGGGATTTGTTCGTGTCTGTAACTTTGGTTTTGTGATTGAATAATGAAAGATGTTTGGGTAATGAAATTAAGGTGATTTGGGTTTTGTGTAGGAGGGAAAAATTGCTATAAAATAGAAAATTAAATTATAATTAGGGTTTGAGTGAAAGATGGGGGAGGCTATTTGTCAATGAACTCGGGTTATCAGTGAAAAATAACTTTATGAGTCTGATTAAAGTTACTATATCGACTGTGTTTAACCCAAAACCTCTTTCTTCAAGGCATTCATATCATTTGAGACCTAAAATAGCGCATTGATGTTATCATTTTCTAGATAGCCAAACCAAGATTCTCATATTTGATCATATTGAGTTGGTTTATTGTATCATATGTCATAAGTCAATGGCAAAACGAAACATGCCTACAAGATTATAACTAACATAGATGATATGCCAAGTTTTGAAAATGATTATTTTTTATATATGTTCTTCTATTACAACCAACTTTGTATCTGTTTCTTTTTAGTCATTCCATTACTACAACTTTGCTAAAACTAGCTTTTTTATATTTACAGTTGATAATGTTCCCTGATTGTTTATTGGTGTTCTCTATTGTATCCTCAATGACATTCCAGCTAAGACAGATAAGTAAGATTAGTTTAAGATATAATCCTAATGCTCATTATTTAAGTATTGAATATCTTGATTCTATACCAAAGAAACTGGACCATAAAGGTTCAACTCTCAACTGATGGTAGCTTATGTAGTTATTAGAGCGCCAGAAGAGGAGGTCATTTCTTCAATGTTGAAGTGACAAACCAAGATGTAAGCAACATCAATAAAAAATTAATGATTAGGTAATTTTGGCTTTTGGTTACTGAGGACTTTTTTGATTTGTTTCTATTAAAAATTAATGTTTATAACACGATTTGTTTTATCCCATCGGCCTTGTGAACGATCTTTTATAGGCTTGTTGTTGCTAACGTAACCAGTGGTATGTAAAGAAATTTAACCGTGGATCTCAAACATTGTAATGTGTTGCTTTTGTACATAGATTACATGCTAGCTGAAAGCATTGTTACTATAAAATTTACTGGAAGTATTTACATGATTGATTTCCAGCCATCTCTATTACACCTATGCGCATAATATAAAGGAGAACAAAGTCATGGCTGCACATTCCAAAGTATCTCATGGTTTCCTAGTTTTAGAGAGTGCCAAAAAGGAGTGGACTTGTACTATATGTTTAATAACAACTTCCAACAGTGAAAATTTTAAAGGCCACTTTAGGGGGAAGAAACATAGAGAGAAACAGGAGGAGTTCAAAGCTGAAAAAATGGCAGCCGGAAACAAAGCTAGCTTTCTTCCAAATGAAATAGGTGAGACCAAAGCCACGACAGCATGACGCAATGTGGCACCAGACTCTTCAGTTTTAGAGAAATTCCTAAAGGAGTGGAGTTATGATTTTTGTCACGTAAAAACTTTCGGCAAAGGAAATTTAAAAAACCGCTTTCGAGGGAAGAAACATAAGGATAAATAGGAGGATATTAAAGCAAATAAGATGGCAACAAAAAATAAAGGTATCTCAAAACAAAATGATACAGAGAAGCCCACATTAGGATCAAAGACGGTATGTTATTCTTCCCTTATCGATATCGTAATGATGTCCTTTATTAAGTTGCAAATCACATTATGACTACTATCATGATCACCCATAATCATATAATGAGAATGGGAACTTTAGGGATGGTTTGATATATGAATTGTATGCCTTAATCAGAAGGTGGTAAAAGGTGCAAGCCTATCTTAAGGTGTATCCCAAGTCTTTGAAAACATTGTCAACATTTTCAGTATTACATAGAGAACCATTAAAAATTTCTTAAGATTGGTTTCCAAGTCTCTCTCTGCTCAGAATAAGCGGATGAAAAGGCCATGTCAGGTTGATACATTCATACTTTTGCACTTTATTGCAGGCGTCAAGTGCACAAACAAATCTTCCTTTGGCTGAGAGCCGATCAATCACTCCCTGCTAAGATGGAAAGTAAAGTCTTGGAAATAGAATGCCCTCGGAATCCCAATTCCCTAGATTTAGTGACAATCCAAATGGAGTGGAGTTGTACTCTTTGTCAAGTGAGTACTTCTAGTGAGGTAAGTTTGAAGGGACACCTTAGAGGGATGAAACACTTTGAGAAGGAAGCGGAGATCAAAGCAAATGTAATGGCAGCTAAATGAAAAGGTGGACATGTTTCTAAGTCCAAACAAACTGACCAACACATAGGTGCATCAATAAATGATGGCAGTAAGAAACAAGCTTCATTATGGTATCACAATTGTAATGTTCGTTGCAGTGGACCAGACTTGATCAATCATCTTTCCGGTAAGAGGCACTTGGCCAAGCTACAAGGAGTTATATGAAGTATGCTTTGTGTTAATATACGATGTTGAAATAGTAAATTTCTAGTTACATGCATGTTGGATTCAAGTTACATCTTTATAGTTTTGATTGGAAAAGTTGACTGTGGAATGCATTTTTCAGATAAGATTTTTTTTTTTTTCGAATCGTATATTTGCTCTGCGCATAATATATCCATAATTTTCCTTGTTCCATCTCTCATTTGTTTTAACTGAAACTAAATAATATTTGGATGCAGGAGGATGTGGATCTTATGGCAAAGTTGAACTTTGATACATATCGACTTTCAATCTCTTGATCCAAAATTTTCCCAGGTAAGCTAACACCTTTAATTTATACTTTATTCATGTGTACAAATTAACATTGTGTACTCAATAAGAAAACATATTTTGCTTCTTTTGTTTGTTTTAGACATTTGATTTTTTTAACATCATTTACGGCTTCCTTTTCTTAGATAGAGGGGAAGGTGCACTGGAAAGGAGTTGCTTATTACAATAGGCTGATTGACTACTTGCTTGAGAAAGGTAATGCTTAAATATCCTTGGGACCTTGATGATAAGTTTTTAATTCATTTCTATGATAATGCCACTAACACTTTATAGTTCGATTTACTAAAATACGTAATACGATGTCAAACCTATAGGCATTACTCCCTACGCAAATCTCTATTATTACAATCTTCCAGAAGCACTTGAGCCGCAGTGCAATAGATTATTGAGCCGAAGAGTTGTGTAAGTAATTTTTCCATATATATACTAAATCATTTGATTAACTTTTGCATTCTAATTCTTTTAGTAATTTGTAATTATGGCTGATAATAACCATAAATATACAGGAAGGCGTATGTTGATTATGCAGATTTTTGTTTCAAGACCTATGGGGATAGTGTAAAAAATTGGATGACATTTAACGAGCCAAGAGTAATTGTTGCTCTAGGGTATGAATTTGGGTTCTTTGCTCCTGGAAGGTGTTCTCAACCTAATGGCAATTGTACAACTGGTGATTCAACAACAAAACCTTACATTGTGGGCCATTATTTAATTATAATGCATGCTTCTGCGATTCAAAGATATCGCCACAAATATCAAGTATGAACTAATTAAGAACAAGTCCTTTTCATATCACTTATTTTTATCTAAGTAAGTGAATTAATCTGCAAAGTGTATGAATCTTGTAGGCAACACAGAAAGGAAGGATCAAAATTCTTCTAGATTTTATTTGGTACGAACCTCTAATAATATCAAAGACTGACAACCTTGCCACTTAAATAACAAGATATTTTTATCACGGGTGGTAAGAAGCTAGCCGACACAATCAAATGTAGTAACGCATGATAGTAGTTAATGTTAAACTATTTTCTAGTTTTTGGTGTCATTTTTTTGTTTCGTATAGCACGTCGATATAGTACTATAAAGGATGTTTTGGCTTATAAAGATTAGCAACTATTTAATTACCTTTTTAAGTGATATTATTTTCTTAGTCTTACATAGTTATCTTTCCCTATGAAGTCACCATTTTCATGTTTGATGCCATCTCAATTCCTAGATATTGGTTTAATTACAATCATTCTCATTGTCCCTTTTATTACAGGTGTACATATATTCAAGCGGTAGCGTGAAGATCAAGTAGACCGTTATCATGTCTCATTTAATCTATTAAGGAAATTGTCCTTCCACACTTCAATAGATATTTAAATTTTATTTTGAAATACATGCATTAAGTAACAAGCTAATATTTCAAAGGGTTTAAGATTTATAGTTGATTAATTTGCTATATTATATTTGCTGCAGACATTATCCTTGTGTCCAAAACATCATTTCATGCATCTTAATATGACTTGATCTCAGGCTACCTTTCATTTTCAAGTCATCGTCAATTGTTTTTAATTCTTATGTTCTAAGTTTCATTTCCATATTTCATATGGAATCTTGTACTTGGATCACTACAAGAAAATTGTTGATATATTATAGCTTGAAATATGATCTAATACAAAGCTGCATGTGCAGTAAGTGTATTTTTAGAGTGTTTAAAATTATGAGGAGTAAATTTGATATATTTGTGAATTTGTTTTTTGAAAAAATGAAAAAAAATTGCCACAGACTTTTTCTATGGTAAATAAATAGCCACGAATTGAGATTGTGTCTTACCTTGTTTCATAACATGGTTTATATCCGTGGCAATAAATTAACCATAGATTAAATCCGTGGCAAAGTAGTACGTTAATCTCGGATAAAGCCATTGGCAAAAAAATTACCACACCCATTTTACTTCAGAACCCACCACAACCTTAGTCTATGGAAAATGCCGTTTTACCACAGACCAAGTCCGTGATATTTTGTTAAAATTGGTGTAGTGCACCTTATCTTGAGTTTTACTCGTTATTGTGAAATCATCTTAATAATCTCCTTTGGGCCCTTGTTGTGCTATAGTATAAAACCTATCGTATTGATCAAATAGTTCAATAAAGGTTGGATCGTCCTTATCTGCCAACTCTCCGCTCTAAAATTCTTTCTTCATTGCTTGACGCCAAAGCTCTTGCACAACAATGAATTACAATTATTGTAAAATGCATGGGGACACAAACAATAATGTCATGTGTATGGACAATTGTAAAAAGGGCATGCCCATTCACAATGGTCAACTTAAGGGTCTTTTTCATCTCTTCATGAATGATGAGTTGGTTATGCATCCAACAAAGGATTAGCTATTCATTGTAGTACAATATTCGAAAACAATCCCTTAAGGTTGGTAAATTATGAGGGTTGTAATTTTTTAATCATGTATCGCAGTGTCAGACTTGTACTTGGTTGTCTACCTAGGATTTGACACAATTAACAGTGTAAAAGAATAAAAGGAGTTGTACAATGGGGTATTTTGTTGCAGTATCCATTAGGAAAGTGTTAACGAAGATACAATAGTGGTAAAACAAAATTCGATCACTGCATCAACCGACAATAAAACTATCGACGAAGACACGATGGCCTATAACAAAAATGCCAACCATTGTGTCAGCCAACTATCACTATGTGCCAAAATTGTCAGACAACCCAAGGATCGGCAAATTAGTATACTGTTCTAAACAATAAATAAAGCATATCCATCAAACTAATATTAACAGAGAGAATGGGCTTCTAATTTTAATATATAAGGACCAAAATTAGTTTTAAATCCTTAAAACATAAACTGTTAAATAGTCGAGAAGATGCCATATTCCACGAAAGCGATACTACTTCCATCCAAACTGCAAAAGATTCTTTCTCTCTCAACCTCTTAACAATGTCTTCATACTTCATAGTTCATTCATTAATCTTTTTCTACAAATTAGGGAAAGTCACTGCCTCTTCTTTTGGAATCACAGCAAGCTGTTGAAATGTAACAAGTACATTATTATCAGAGAGGAGTTCCATAGAACCTTACATTATGCAACAAATTAGAAAATGATAGGTTTAAACACTCATAGGGATAGGTGGTGGGAGTTGTCTCTCTGACTACTCTGTCAACTTAGCATTGATATTTTCTAGTAACTCGTATTCTTTTGTTTGATATCCAATAACATAAACAGGGGAAATATTAACTTCTAAACAAGGCTGTAAAGACTTGTAAATTGGGTTGAGTAGTAAAAAGGGCTGGGATGATACCTTCTTTGCCAACTTCAGTGACAGGCTTACATTACAATCATCAACTCTTGCTCTTATTCTTAAATCCTCTACCAACTTTACCTTTTGCTCATTCAAATCTTGGCACTCTTTAGTCTGTATATAATCATTAGTGTGTAGTTTAAATATGAGTGATGTGCTCTTATATCAAAATCCTAAACAAAGTTGTAACGACTTTTAAATCGGGTTGACAACTAAAAAAAGGTTGGGATGATACCTTCTTTGCCAACTTCTGTGACTACTAAGAAAGGTAACTTTTACGACCCCCAACTACCTTCATTTTAGGGTACGTCGCCATCTGCGAACAAAACTATCAAGTATTATACATCATCTAAAGTCAAAGTCATCTCGCCCAGCTGAAATGGAGCGTGTTCGTCACTGGTTGCCAACGCTCGCTGATGGAAAAAATCAAACCTGTGTTGCATTGCTCGTAGGAGATCTCACTGATCCTATTTAAACCTGCGAGCATAACAAGGTCTCAAAAAATTTTATGTTCCATATCAAGGTGCCATGTTGGAACTTGGTGATACATAAGTAAAAAATATTAAAGAATATCATTATATTTTACACAAATAGAGTAATAAATAAGACAACCTACTAAAAAAAAGGGACAAAGAGTAAACTACTTTTGAACACAACAACTTTACCTGGCCAAGATAAATAGATCTCACCCGGTGAAATTTGAAACTTAATATCAAAATCTTATCAGGTGGGTAAGTATCGTCAATGGAAGCTACAGTTTCATTCTAGTTTTGGGACACATCGATTTGTGGTTGATTAACTGTTGGAGGGGATTCAACATTGTCCTCATTCATTGGGTCACCTTTAGTTGGTTGGGCTCCCAAAGCCTCTTGGGCAGATCCGAACCCTAAATCATTCCTTTGGGAGGCAATAACATTTACTTCAATCTCAATATCCTCTAGGGTAGATTCATCATTTAAGTCTACATCTGCAGCTTCCAAACCCTCATCTCCAAACTGTTCAATCTCATCCCCGTCTAAAATAGTATAATCCTTCTCAATAAATTGATCCTGCGGTTATTTATCAATTTATATTCCCTTAATCATGTCCTTCCATCTTTTATAACTTTTTGGTGGTTTATTGAAGTTAGGGAGTCCTGGATCTTGCCGCTATGCCTCTCACTTCTTCCTAATTAAGGTTGTTTGTGATAATTTCCCTTCCATTGCCTATCACTAAAAATATAATCCTAAATTTTATAGGTAAGAAAAAGATAAAGCAAATGTTGTCAACATGGTACTAAAATGTAAGAATTGAAGATTTACACCATTAACAGTATTGTCAGCCATGACATGTGTTTGACATAATTAAATATTTCACACTGGAATCTACTATTTTTGAACAACATATAGCATGATATATGGGATTAACTACTTCAGGATACACTAAAATCTACTATTTCTGAACAACATATAGCATGACATATGGGATTAACTACTTCAAAATACAATGGAATCTACTAAAGGATTAACTACATCACCAAACAGCTACACCAAATATTGTCAACTATTCCATAGTCATCGACAAATAACATATGGGATTCACTGTAGTAAAAATTCCAAATATGCAAAATATACTCTAGAGTTATCTCTATAATTTATAGGGAGTCAGATATGTGGGAAACATCCCTAAACATCTTCCCCAACATCACATGCCATAAAAACACAATGCATTGCAGATTCACTAATAAAACATTTTATTAAAAAAAAGATTCAAAAAAAGGCGCGAACAAATTACGTAGGAATGATGTAAAACAAACACAAATTCAACTTTGGTACCAACTCTAACTATCCCTTTAAGCAAAGAATAGTAAATTTAACCCTACATTTGATGAAACACAACAAATTAAGGGTCCCAAAGCCATAAATTACTCCAACAAAGAATAGCAAACCTTAACTAAAATAAAGAAATTTATCTCGGTTTTGTTTTTACCCTAATAGTTTCTGAGAGTTCCTATGGTCTGAGGCCCACAAATCGTAACTCTGATAAACTTCTTTTTCTCAAATTTCCTCCTCAATAAGATTTACATACAGATAATCGTTCTCCTCTCGTTTGATTTATGATTCCCCTCTCCCGATTTTCAAATTTAATGTTGAAAAGAGAGTGTTTTGGTGAAAGAAAGATGAGAGACTCTTCGTTAATGAGTGAGTATGAGAAAGAGCGCTTTGGTGAGAGAGAAAGAGAGAGAGAGAGAGAGGGAGTGAACTTGGGGGTGAGAGCTTGTCATAATTCACACTAAAGCGGGGACCACCTGAGAGATTGCCACCGCATTAGAGAAATACCACCTCGTTACACAAATAAGAAAAACTCAATTTATCTAAGTCACTCATCTATATGAGATTAGTGGCCCTCCTTTTGGGTCTGCTTAGGGTCAAGTGTCCTGGGGTCCCCAAATTTGTCCCCTTCTTTTTAAGTAAATAAAAATAAAAATATTACATGATCATTTTAAATACATCGCAGGTTTATAATATTTTGATAGTTATCTTTCATAGAAAAAGAAATATTATAAAATATATTAGTGTATACATGGTTAGGTTGAGGGATTCTTTAGATGTTTAACATTTGTTTTTTCTGCATGTGTGATTGTGGGTTTTGTTTTTCAAGCCTTTCAGCTCCATGATTTTTGGTGACTAAACATTTAAATGATGTTGCAATGTGTTATTCATCATCTTTAATTTATTCCTCAATGCCGCTTGATTCATCCTCGCCGATGGGATCATACTCCACTTATATTGTCGGTGATAAACCTTTGCTTAGATGAGGATAACTAAAATATAAATACAATGGATAACTGGAGAGTCTATCTCTTTGATTCTCTTTGATAAACCTTAGCTTTGATTAGGATAACTAAACCCACTCTTATTAGGTTTGGGTTGTAACTAGAGTCTATCTGAACTTGGTTTAATAGTCAATCCCATAGAGTTTCTTAAACTCTATGTATTCGATGTTTGGCATTATCTCTATCGTGTACCTAATCAAAATTATTCAACTTCCTTTATCGTTGACGATGAAGGCTTTAGGTTGTGATAGCACATGTTATAATAGCAGTGATAAGGGTTGTCCATAATAGTTTACTTCTTGAGGACGTCGAGAGGATGTATCAAAGTTGTGGATAAGGCTGATTATGGCATGATTGAGTGTTGCTAGTGGGGTGATGTATCATCTCATTATTGATTGTAAGTTTGTAACAACGCCCATGGCGGCGTAGTGTATCATCATGTAGCCAATCGTAATGGTACCCATAATGGTGGTGGTGCATCATCACGTGGTTCACTGTAATGGCATCTATAATGAATAGTGTACCCTCACTGGGACGCCTTAGTGTGTCCGGCCATTAGTGGGCCACTCTAGCTGCCTAGGTTAGTTCCCATTTGGACACCTTCGTAGACACTTTGGAAATCCTACCAAGCATTTTGAGTTCTACCTTGGATATATGTTTTCTAGACTAGTTGAAATCAGAAATGGTTAAGAAGGCAAAAAGCTTTAGTACTCTTTGTCTTAATATATAATGTTTCCTTTCTGGAATTGGCTATTAACTTAGTTGCTACTATAAAGAGGAAGATGGTCCGCTACCCCGCATTATATCTATGAGTTGTCCGTGATGGATTGTCCCTTTAAATAGACTAAGTTGCTCAATATCCCTAGCTATCGCACTAGTCCATGCTTGTGGTACATCAAGCTATCTGGAACTAGACATAGTGAGCTATTTTTATCCGCAACCTGGACAGCTGTGTTATCCATTCTTGTGCATAACACGAGTGATTGCGTTGTAGGGATTATAAGGGAACCTTCAGTGTTGTTGCCAATTAAATATCTATTCGATGACCCTCGAGTATCCAAGGTAATTCAGATGGTGCCCAACATCCAAGTATAAAGGTGGCTTGTACCTGCTCAGCCACATATGCATGTACACCACATGGTCCTATTTCCGCTGCATATCAAGGTAATCCAAATGGATCACACTTACGGTCATGACGATGATCAAAGCATTGTGTGTATTATTACGGGGTTGCTCGTAGAGAGGGTAGTAGTGTGGCAACGTATAATCATGATGACATTTATGAATAGGATTATCATACTTATGATCGGTAACTACCGTGAATTGTTGTTGGGAATGGTTGTTTCCCATCTACCGTTGTACTCGTAGTATGCCATTACTGGAAAAAAATCTACTCGTTAATCTAAAGAATTATTACGGCTCTAATATGAAATTCGGTACGACTAGTCTGCTGAAGTTTGACTTTGAAAATCCTAACAAATTATACTCCAGATCTAATATAATTTCTCTGTATTAAACATGAAATACTATTATTCTACTATAATACTTATAAGCTAAACTTCAAAACTCAAAACTAAAGTAAATAATAAACATAAGCCTCCCTTTATTGAACACAATGGGTTTTCAAAATTAGAAATCCAATTTAACTACGAGTAGAAAACTATTTCATTCACTAAAATGGATATAAAGAGAAATGAATGAACTTTTAAATAGAGTGGGATTTAGATTCTACAAAGGTGGAGTGGGACAGGACACGGGTGGATGACAACCTGACACATCAGTTTGTCTTAAATAAATAAAGATAATATTTATCTTGAAATAGTGAAAAAATCCTGAGTTACTTGTAGCAGCAAGGTGAAGAATGATATGGCAATCCTTCACCTTATTTTGGCCCAAATCCACCCATAACAGCTAGATCGATTGGCTGACGTGTCCACCCGAAACCCACCATGAGGGAGACCACCCTCAGGGTGAAGTTTTACTTTATTGATGCCCCGCAGTTCTGAACTGCACGTAGTCAATAACCAATTATAAGATGACACTTGTCAAGATTTAAGTAGCTCTCATGCCCCACAGTTTTGAACTATAGGGCATCAAAAACCAATTATTAAATCAACCACGTGGCGTTGTTTATTTATTTGGATGTCCCTTACTTATGAACTGTGGGGCATCAAAAGCGTTGCGATCTTGATACGTGGCTAGATCTTAGGTATTTTTTCTTGTCCCGCAGTTCTGAACTACGGTGAGTAATATTCACTTTGTTTGAGAGGTGAACTGTTGTGGGGTGGATTGGGTTGAGGGTAGATTTGGGTAAATTCCCCCACCTAGTTGTTATGGATATTCTTAGCCTTAAGGGCTTCAGAGAGTTAGACCATGATCTAGTGTATTGGACTATTGTATCTTATGGTGTACTGCATCATATACAGAAATAATATTTCTCCCTGACTTAATGGTATCTCGATCTAATGTATTAATGCATCTTTATAAATATTATGAGCCATGTGTTAAGTTTAACGTCAAATCTATATTCATTTTATCATTATAAAAATCACATGTTCTCTTTTCTTAATTGTGTAAGGTTGATAGAATTCGTGCAAATTATTCTGGATTAATGGTGTCTCTAACAAATATATGCTTGAAGGGATTGCGGCACTCAAAGTGTTTTCATGGTATTATTCTTGCAACCGGTTCTTCTTATGAAATTTATAACTTTAATTTTGATGATAGGGGAAGGCTTTAAAATTATTAGGGGAAAAAAAGAGAGAATAACAATGAAAAATAGGAGGGCCTTATAAAAAAAAAAATGGAGGAGAAATAAACAATGTCTCTCAGGAACGGAAATGAATCTTTCAAATATGGTTGCATTAAAAATCAGTTATCTCACAGTTTATACTCTTCTCAACTCAAAATGTTTTTTATCCAGCCCAATAAAAAATATATATACATGTAAAAAACAAATTTGCTCAGAACAATACCTGATTTGCGTTTTGCATGATGTTTGCTTGCATTGGTTGTTTTGAAATTTATTCTCCCACCACTCAAACAATTTTATTTCCTATACCATTATCTAATAATGTGAAAATATAATCAGGCATTTTCCTCATAACTGATATGATCCGTCACATAAAAGCCTCATGGCATTAGTAATTACCATGTTTAGGGTCTTAATATTCCATCACTTTTTGAGCGACAAGTCTTTCGTTGGGTTTTTACAGCTTTCCCCGTATTACAGGAGTCCCTAGGTTTACTCCCACACATCCAATATTTATTCATCCCTACATGATTAGAATCATACATGGAGACTCAAACCTTGTGGAGGCTATGAAACCAAATGTAGGATCCGTTGCACAAAAAATTCAAGAGAGAAATTTTATGTGTGGCATTAAAGTTATCTCCTCGTATTTTATCTTAACTGTTGCTAATTAATAAGAAATGAGGCCCGCTAAACTACTGTCAATTACCAAGAACTAGAAATCTTGAATGTTTTGGTTGTTTATTTCCTTGTCTCTCTTTCATGTGAACCCGTATGTTCAGTGATAAAACCGTATCAAATTGGGTTTTGTTAATATAGGTTTTGGGTTTTGTCGTTTACTAGGTCAAACAATCATTAGATAATATTTTCAAATCAAACTTCTAAACTAATAAATAAAAGAACAAAATAAAATTTCAAGATATTTTTAGGTTACAAATAGATTAAAGACTAGGGGATAACGGGGATTCACCGTAAATATATACTCAACGTAAATACAAGTATAAATTGTTCTTGGAAGAAATAATGATTTTGACTAAATGCCTATTTACGATCTCTTAAGAAGTAAATTTATCAAAATACATTAAATGAGAAATCATATGTAAAAATGTGAAACGTTAAAGCCAGCTAAATACATTCCATTAATCTTTGATTCATAATCCAATGCTAATAATAATTGTGCAACTAAAATCAACTACATTAGCATTCATAAAACTTGATTCATATCAATTTGATCATGCACTAATAATAAAATTGTTAACATAAATATGGTTTGACGTTAAAAGAATATGAGCAATTTACGTTTAGTTGATCACATTAAATATATATTAAATACGGCTTTATCCCCTCCCCTAGAGGATGGTTTAGCTAGATATAAATCCTAAAATACAACATACTAGTAAAATGAAAAACATGATGATAATGGAAAAAAATACTTTATTGATCAAATAGATCTTATAAAAGGTTAATTGCTTCGAGGTTACAAGAAACTCCAAGAACTTCAATCTCTTTTCTCTCTAAGCAATGCTCTCAAGCTCTCAAGATTGGATGATCATTCATGGTCAAGACCTCTCATTTTATAGATGAAGGAGAGGGTTACATGTTTAGTAAGAAATTATTTTCACCAAATCAAATGTATATTCAGTATAAAAATATAAAAAAATTCAATAAAATATCTTTACATCTTGGCAACTTTTCCTAAAAGTTTCAGAATTTTAAGGCGAATATAAACTTGCCTACTTGTCACATCTCCACAGCTGCATTTTCTTGAAGATTTTATTCTCAGTGAAATATTCATTATACTCAATAAAATCTTCCAAGTCATAATAAAATATCCTCAATATGTAAAATATTCTCCTGATTTGCTCTTAAGATTTTTTTTCTTTTGGAGATGCTCTGAGTTATGGCTTAGATAGGTGGTCTTCTCCAACAGTTGTAGCTTTAGCACTCAAATTTGGATTTTTGTACACTCTTATCTAACATAACATGAAACAATAATAATTTGATAATTAATATTTTTTGAAATAAAATGAAGTCTAGAACCCTTATATAAGTATGGTAAAATGGGCTTTTTTACATGCCCATTATTCTACTCATTTTTGTTGAGTTTGCGGCTGGGAGAGGTGGCGCTGTACTCCCCCACAATGCGCCAATATACATTTACCTTGTAAATAAATGTTGGAATGAAATATGCCATATACTTTGAGATAAGAACTTGGAAAGATCTGTATGATATCATTTAAGTAGTTTCCTACGTGTTTCTTATCTGCTGAGATATATAGTCTCACATTGGGGTATAGAGCCTTGCACCTCAAAATATATGATCCTGGGGCTACTCCTCTAATTGACAATTGGTTTTGAGATAGAACCTCTAGTACTAATATGGTATCAGAGTGGGCCTTTCTTCCACGTGTCAAACCCGACGGCCCATGTGCTACTCTGTATCACCCATATATTCGTCTATATGTTGAACTCAAAAATTATGCCACAGGTGAGGTGGCGTGTTGAGATATACAGTCCCTACATTGGGCACATAGAGCCTTGCACCTCAAAATATAAGATCCTGGGGCACCTCAAAATCACATGTACTCATCTGTAATGTCACTAATTACTTTGAGTTTATTGGTTGGATTTTAAATATTACTAGGTCTTTTAGGAGTCTTTGTTGTCATATTATATGTTCTTGGATCTGTTAGATTTTTTAGAGTAGTAGGAGTAAAATCTACTCTAATCATTATGAATAATATATTGAAAATGATAAAAACTTTGGTAAAGATTGGAATACAGGATTACTGCCCTCTCTGTGAAGCTTTACAAGAGAATAAATCATTTGCTTTTTTAATGTCTTTACTCAAAAAATGGTGGGCTGCTGTGACAAGCAAATTGGAGTTCTCAATGATACTTGATGGTTGGGAATCATAGTTTAATTGGCTGATTAAAAAAGTATCTTTTGATTTGGAAAGAGGGAGGATATTGAAATTTGCATTCTGTTCTACTATCTATCACATATGGGCAGAATGAAATGTAAGGCACATTTAAAGGATCAATACATCTGATGATATTATATTCAGAAAAGCCTTATATTAAGTATCATTCAAATGCAATAGTTCAAAGGTTACATTTCATCACAAACTAGCATCTCATACATTCCTTAAAGATTAGAGGTATGAACCCAGTTATTAAACAATTAATAACCAAAAGCAATCAAATGGATTTGGTGGATGCAAAAGCATCAAATCATTCTCAATTTGAATGGGTGTGTAAATGATGAATGTAGTCTTCAGGGATCTTTTCAGGGGCGACAATGAGTAACTAGTAGTTTTGGGCATGATACGTCTTACCGGAGGAGGGCACTACTCGACTCTCTCAGGGCCTCTTTCTTCTCTCCCTTTGGGTTTGCTAGTGTTTCTTTAATGGAGAGAAGGTTTTTAGAAAAAAAGGTTTCTACTTAGGTCACCTTATCCCCCTATTTATATGGGGAGCGTCTAACCTAGAAGTGCCTGGGCTTAGGTGACATGGGTAATTACAAAGATACCCCTATAGAATTTTAAGCTTTACTTCTCTACGTGGGTAGGGCTACTATTGCTTGTCGTGGCACGTTGAGGGAGCTTCCCTTACAACGCTCTCGATAATTGGGAGATGCTCATTCCAGTGGAGCTCGTGGTATTCTCCTGGCTAGCAGGCCGTTAGGGGAGTTTCCCCTGAGATACACTCATTTATTGGTGGAGAGGTCGTTCAATGACCTTCCAGTTCGTTGTTAGCGGGAGTGTGCTCCTACAATTGTCTTCTCAGTTCTTGCTCGCAATGAGAGAGAGTTGAGGCAAAATGATTGTATTTATCACGTGGATGATGAGGTGTAGTTTTTTGAATTCTACCTCATCCAGCCACTGTGTTAAAAGTTGTATGTCATTATTACTGTTTGCGCCTTGGGAAGAGGACATACAGTAATTAATGCTTTTGAATAACACGTGGCGTACGGTTGTTGCCACTATTGTGGGGCAATGTGTCTCATCATGATGGTAGGGCCACAGTCATTATTATATTTTGAGGTTGTATGTGTGTCAGATGAACCCGTACTCTCACCTCGTATGACCCGTGCTTGTTTAAGGGCACGTCTTGAGGGTTGTCAAATGCGTACCTCGGCTAAGGCGAGGACAAGTGTGGCTAAGACGTCCCCCATTTGGAAGGGGGGAGTCGATCTGAAGGGCCAGAAGGTCATGCGTATATGTTCACCCGAGTTGAGGTACTGGTATTTCATAGCTTGTAATTTCTGGTATCGTAACCCGATCTTGGTGACAGGTGCGTTTGATTTTGAGGATGGTCCCAATCGTCGTCTTCGACATAATATGTTTAACACGAAGTATATGTCCTAACTTTTCGTATGTTTGTGATTTTTTGTTGTTTATGTACGTGTGATCTGATATTTTATCTTTTCCTTGCAGGGACTTCATACAAGGGTTCTCGTCTACGTTTGTTGGGCATTCAAGATCAAGAGTGCCAAATGTTGACAAATATATTTGACGAGACCTTCAAGGTGGATCATTTTTGGTTGCGTGGTAAGTATAGTAGCCCACATGGATGTGCTGCGAGCAGCACGATCTTTCTACAGAGTACTCACATAAATAAGTCAGTAGAAAGTGTTGAGATGAAGACTCATTTTCTTGCCTCAAAGGAGAGGAACACGGCCGGTGCCTCTTCGGCGGGTCCCCTTATGCCGGGTAAGAGTGTTGGGCTTATGGGTGTCAGCATCCATAGTATGAAGGATGTCTCAAGCATCAAGCGCCAGAAGTCTGCACCCCAAGGCCTCATTGACGAAGAGCTAGAAGGGTTATGGGGAAGGGAAAGGGAACCACTCTCTCAGTCCCTCACGGAGGAGACGACCCATTTTGTGGGTAGTGGCAAGTTGTTCACCGGTAGCATGCCAGATGGGGAGGTTCAGAGCATGCCTTGCAAAGAGAAGGGAAGTCTCGCCTGACTAAGGCACTTCAAGACCCCTGTGTTCGGCGGGCAGCGGTCGTGGCTGCCGTACGGGTAAAGAATTGCTTATGATTATCTATATTTTCATCATTTTAAGGTTATGGAAACATTTTTGTGTCTCTAATTCGTAGCTTTTTTATCGTGTACAGTGCACCCTGACTCGGGAGGTTTCTTTACAGTGAGGCGATAATCTAACCAGTCATAAAAACGAGCTGGAGCTATGTCTCAAAGAAATGCAAGCCCACCAGAAAGAGCTTATTAATGAGGCAGTGCGACACGAGCTGGCAGACAACATAGTGGACCAGACTAGGGCGTTTACAGATGAGGCCAAAATACTCAGGGAGGAAAAGCATACACTCAAGCGGGACTTGAAGGCTGCTAACGGTTGTGTCAAAAGCTTAAGGCTAGAAAAGGAGGCGGATGAACAGTCACTCCGCGACCAGCTTGAGGGGGAGAGGCTGGTATCCGTAGGTTTACAAAGCTGTGTGGCAGAGCTAGTGGAGAACGTGGCACATATCATGATAGAATTTTTGTTTATCCAATGATTGGTGGGTTAGCACAGTAGCTCCCCCACTTCTTTGCAGCTAACCCATGACATGCCATAGCTATGTCACCTTGGCCATTTTTGCCCATCAGGGACCTATTCCTCCAGGGCTTCATATGGTTATTACTGTCGAGGAAGACGCCGAGGTTATCGTTGAGGATGCGGCTACTACCAAGCCAAGCTCTAACCCTTAGATGAAGTATGTAGAGGAACGTCATAGAGCCCGTGGTGGTTATATTGTATCTATTTTAAGAAAATTATCTATATGGATGTAACTGGGAAACGATATCTCTTATTTTATGTTGGTTTCTTTTTAGAGGTTATATAGCGGATTGACTTCGTACGGCTTAGCTGTAGATAGATTGATATTTTTGTAAAAAAATTATGTTAGTCCTTGTTGGACTAAGTACCTTAATCGCAAGAATGACCTATATTTTAGACTTGATTTTTTGTGAAACTCACACAAAAAGTTTGGTTAGTCTTTGTTGCACTAGGTACCTTGGTCGTAAGGATGACCTATATTTTAGACTTGAAGTTTTGTGAAACTCTCACAAAAAGTTTTACTAGTCTTCATTAAATTAGATACTTTGGTCGTAAGGACGACCTATATTTTAAACTTAGAGTTTTGTGAAACTCCCATAAAAAATTTTGCTTGTCCTTGATGGACTAGGTACTTTGGTCGTAAGGACGACCTATATTTTAGACTTGAAGTTTTGTGAAACTCCCACAAAAATTTTTGGCTAGTCATCGTTAGACTAGGTACCTTAGTCATAAGAACGACCTATATCTTAGATTTAGCTTTGTGAAACTCCACCCAAAAAAATTGGTTTGTCCTCGTTGGACTAGGCACCTTGGTCGTAAGGACGACCTATATCTTAGACTTAGTTTTGTTTAACTCCCACAAAATTTTTTGCTTAGTCCTCTTTGGACTAGCCACCTTGGTTGTAAGGACGACTTATATCTTAGACTTAGTTTTGTGAAACTCCCACAAAAAAATTTGGCTAGTCCTCGTTGGACTAAGTAGCTTGGTCACAAAAATGACCTATATTGCTGATATCTATGTTACATTGGGAGTTCCTACAAAATTATAGGACCGTGCTGGGGGCGGCCTTGAAAGAAGTTGAAAATATCTTTATTGGGAATGGTGATTAATCATGGGGACTATTGATTTTCCCTATGTGTATTAATTGGTGTTGGTAGTCAACACCATAAATTGTAGGTTTAATACCCATGTGGACTATAAAAGGGAAGTTGGCTTTCTCCTAATGCTCATTTTATACTCTTAAGCTTTGTCCTCTCTTAAGTTTGGTTATACAATACAGACCCGGTCGCATTCTCGGTTTGAAGCTCGTATGTCCATTTGGGTGGGGTTTTATACTCTTTTGTACTTTGGCCAATATAGTTTGGCAGGGAAGCCGCTGGAGCACGTGTTTGTTGATCCTTCGGTTCTTCTAGAGGGGAAAAAAAGGCATTCCAGAAGTGCTAGTTCTAGTATCTGGTCCTTCACGACCAAGTGAAGACCATACCCGGCCATGCGGTTGTCCTTAGGACCATGGCTCTGGAGGATGTGAGGAAGTTTGAGGTGGAGGGTCGTGTTTATGGTGGATGGGAGAGGCCATGCCCTTGTTGTTCATGATTTTAGTTCATATATTTAATGTTTGTTTATGTTGTAATCATTTTTTGTCTAGAAATGAAAACTTTTCTTTTAAGTAATTCTTCCCCTCAAGTCTGTGTGTGTTTGGCTGAGGCCACACCCTAGTTAGACTTTCATGTGGTCGTTAGTACGACCGAGAACTGGGGAATGGTGAGCGACGTTTCCACCAACTTATTTGTTATCGTAAAGTATTGTACTTATTTTAGATGTATCACTTTTACCTCAAAAACAAATGGCTTGCATATTGGGCAGGGCGATGTACCTCAAGAATGCCCCCATTATGGGAGGTCATTTTACTTTTAAAAATTTAATGACTCATGTATTGGGAGGGTACTCTACTTCAAGAACGTTCCCAGTATGGGGGGTCGTTTTAACTTCAAAAAATGACTTACGTATTGAGAGGGTGCTCTACTTTAAGAACACCCCCAGTATGGGACGTTGTTTTTACTTTAAAAAATGACTCACGTATTGGGAGGGCGCTCTACTTCAAGAATGCCCCTAGTATGGGAGGTCATTTTTACTTCAAAAAATGACTCACGTATTGGGAGAGTGCTCTACTTTAAAAACGCCCCCAATATGGGAGGTCATTTTTACTTCAAAAAATGACTCACGTATTGGGAGGACACTCTACTTCAAGAACACCCCCAGTTTGGGAAATCGTTTTTACTTAAAAAAAAATGACTCACTTATAGGGAGGGCGCTTTACTTCAAGAATGCCCCTAGTTTGGGAAGTCGTTTTTACTTCAAAAAATGACTCACATATTGGGAGGGCACTCTACTTCAAGAACGCACCCAATATGTAACATCGGTTAAGTCAAGTCAAGCCAGTTATGAAAACTACTGTTACTAAACTTGTACAAGCATGTTTATGCTAGTGATTCCATTTTTGAAGATTCATAGCATTCCAAGGAGACTTAAGCTCTTCCTTGTCACTATTTATTAAATAGTAGGCATTTCTATCTACGACACATGAGATGAGGTACAGTCTTTCCCAGTTTGGTTGGAGTTTGCCTTTGTTGTGGCTTTATGCTGTGGGAAAGACTTTCTTCATCACGTACTCCCCTTCTTGGAACTTTTGAAGGAGGACTCATTTATTAAATTTTATTTTCAAGGTTTCTTGGTACCGTAGCATTTGGGAGGAGGCTCTTCTCGCATTTCATCAATCAAGTCCAGGTTTTTTGCGAGGAGCCAGTCGTTTACTTCATTATGAACGATCAGCAATCTGGTTGTGTTGGCAATGACTTTTGTAGGGAACACTGCTTTAAATCTGTAAGTAAACATAAACGGTGTGAAACCTATAGACTTCTGGGGTAATGTTCGGTAGAACCATAAGACGTGAGGTAGCTCGTCGACCCATCAACCTTTGGCTACGTCCAGCCTATTACTAATGCCGTCAATTGTTATTTTGTTAGTTACCTTGGCCTTTTAGTTCCCCTGTCGGTACCTTGGGTTTGAAGACAGAATTTTGATGTTATAGGGCCGTACGAACTTAGCTACCCTACTGCCTATGAACTGTGTTTCGTTATCCGTCATCAGGACCGCTGGGACGTCGAATCTTGTGATTATGTGCTTCTAGAGGAAGCTGATTACTTCTTGTTCTTGTATACGTACGAGCGGTATAGCTTTGACCCATTTGGTAAAGTAATTTGTGGTGACCCACTTACGCCTCCCACTTGCCATGGGGTTTATAATGTCCAGTCTCCATTTTGGGAATGGCCAAGGGCTAGAAACTGTATGGAGGTCTACAGCGTGGTATGGATTAGATACTCGTGAAACTGACATTTATCGTATTTTTTGGCATATTCTATGAAGACTTATCTTATCATTGACTAGTAGAGTCTCTGTGTTTGTGCTCATTCAGCCATGGACCTACCCGCTGTATGTGCCCCATAGACTTCCTCGTGAATTTCTTCAATGACCATCGTCACATGAGGGCCTGCGGTACAAGCGAGGTATGGGGCATATAGGCTCATTCAGTAAAGTTTGTGGTTTATGATTATGTATTTCCTTGCTCTGTTATGGATGTTTTCAGTGGCCAACCTGTCTTCTGGGAGGATGCGGGGTTCATCTAAGAAGTTAATAGGTGGTTGTCGTCATTCATTTTCTTCGTGTGCGGCTCCATTATCGATGTACATTACTTTGAGTGTGTACTCCAGGGTGCTCGGCAGGTCGATGCGCATTACTTCATGAATTTCTTCAATGACCCCAGCTAAATATGCGAGGGCATCAGAGTACCTATTCTTGCCTCGGTAAATGCTCTAGGTTGACATATTGAACTTTTGAAGCCGTTTTAACAAGATCTTCTTGTAGTCAGCCACTTTTCTATTGGCCTAGAACGTCCCGTTATGCTAGTTAACAACTAGTTGCGAGTCGGTAAAGATGGAAATTTCTTTTACGCCCAGTGCCAACGCTGAATCTACTCCACACAACAGGGCTTCATATTCTGCTTCGTTATTGCTTAGGGGAAATTTAACTCGTATGGCCTTCTCTATCTTATCGTCGCCTGGAGTGACCAAGATGATCCCCAAGCCAGAATCACTTGCGTTGACTGCTCCATCTGAGTAAAGTCACCATCCTTTCTTATATGGGACTTTAGCATCGTCGGTAGGAGTGACCTGGTCATTGTCTTCCTCGTTGATCCAGTGTTTATCATTAATGGGGCGATCGGCCAAGAGGTCTACCACGACCTATCCTTTGAGGGCTACCCGGGGTTCGAATCGAATGTGAAACTCCCCCAAAGTGATTACTCATTTTTCTATGTAGTGAGCCTTATATTTCATGGCGAAGACCTCGCGTAGTGGTTGCGTGGTCATAACTTTGATTTTGTATGCATAGAAGTACGGGCGTAACTTCTGTGACGCGTACACCAGAGCGAACTCTTGTTTTTCGATGGTGGAATACCATAATTCTGCCCCTAGGAGGGTCTTGTTGATGAAGTACATTGGCTTCTCAGTTGTCCTGTCTGTTCAAACGAGAATTGCTCTGATGGACTCTTCTATGTTGCCAAGGTACAAGCATAATAACTCATATTCCCCTGGTGCACTGAGGATTGGCGGTGTGGCCAAATATCGTAACATATCCAGGAAGGCTGCCTCGCATTCCTCACTCCATTGGCATTTCTTATTCTACCAGATACATTAAAATAGTGGCCTACACTTATATGATGATTTATAGATGAATCGTCCAAGCGCGGTTATTTTTCCTGCGAGCGTCTAAACCTGCTTTAGTGTCATAGGGGATCACATACATGTTAAGGCTCAGATTTGTTTGGGGTTGGCTTTTATGCCTCTTTGGGTAACCAAGTGCCCCAAGAATTTCCTCGAGGATACGCCAAAGCTATACTTCTCTGGGTTTAGTCGCATTCGGTAGTGTCTGAGCTTTGTGAATACGGTCTCGAGGTCAGCCAGGTGGTCGGTATGTAGCTTGCTTTTAACGAGCATGTCATCGATGTAGACTTCCACTGTCTTACCTAACTGTTCCTCAAACATTATCGTGACCAGTCGCTGTTACATAGACCCTGTATTTTTAAGCCGAAGGGCATCACGGTATAGCAGTACAAGCTATATTTTATGGTGAAAGACGTGCACTCTTGGTCTTCAATAGCGAGAAGTATTTGGTTATACCCTGAGTAACCATCCTTAAACAATAGTCGATCATGACCAGTCGTGGAATCCACTGGTCTTGTGATGAGGGGAATAAGGAAGCTATCCTTCAGACAGTTTCTGTTAAGGTTAGTGAAATCAATACAGACCTGTGTTTTGCCATTCTTTTTGGGGACTGCCACCACGTTCGCCACCCATCATGGGTAATCCACTTGTCTGATAAAACTTGCTCTGAGTAATTTTTGGATCTCATTGTTTATTGCCCCTCATAATCTTAGGGTTGTTCGTTAAGGCTATTGTTTAACGGGTGTTACCTTGGTGTTCACGTGCAAGCGGTGACATGCAATGCTAGAATCGATGCCCGACATTTCATCGAACGACCAGGTGAAGACGTCCTTGTACCGTTGGAGGGTGATAAGGTCCAAGTGTTATTCTCCTGTCATTAATGAACCAATATAGATAATTCTCATAGGGCCATCGAGGTTAATCTTATCGACTGGCTCTACGAGAGCCAGTACCCATTCTCAGGTTAACGTACTTATAATTGCATCATTTTGGTCAGAGGGTGGTTGTTTATCAATTTCCATATTATTTGGGTGGTCGGGAATGGGGGACGAGTCCACCATCATGGGGATCGTACCCTGTTCGCTGCTATTCCCCTATCTTATACTTTTTCCCTTTTTCTTGAAGCTCCTAAGGGCGGCTAAGTTTTTTAGAGAGTTAGCATAACAAATGCGAGCGGCGACTTGGCAGCCCCGAATTTGGTACGTGCCAAATTTCGTTGTGAATCTTATTACCTAATGATAGGAAGATGGTACTATTTTCATTGCATGGATCCATTCCCGTCTGAGGATGCCGCTGTAATAGATTGAGGGGCTGTTGACGATGGCGAATGTTATTGATATTATAACGGGTTGGCTTGTACCTGAGTGACGAGTTCCACTACGGCTCGCTCAGTAGATTTGTTGAAGTTCGGTCTCTGTCTTGGAAGGTGTCATGCATTATTGCATGTTCATGTTCTTCAGGGCATCGTAATAGAGGGTGTTTGCTCCGCTTTTGGAGTCGACCAACATGGGTTTGACCAAGACTCCCCTGACAATGATCCAAATGACCAAAGCGCCGTCATGTGGGTAAGAGACTGATCCCATATCATTGTCCATAAAGTAGATGGCTTGCCCATGTTGCGTCTCTAGACCCGCCAAAATTTTGTAGGCCGTTTGCTGATTCTTACTTAGACGGTAACACTGCCGCATAGAATTAGAGATGACTTTATGGGATTGGGCCCTGTTGATATCACCTAGGATCATTTGACATACTACTACGTACCCCTATATCTGGACGTTCTCTACTGGTTTGGCGACGACTCTGTAAGGGAGCATGTGCTTGGGAGGGATTGGCCATTTGAGGTACTGAGTGCAATGCCCTTTTCGAAACTATGTCTCAGTCATGTTGACTAAATCGTAAAATTTCTAGGTCTCATGGTTGTACACTTCATGGTGAATGCAATATAGCCATCCTGGTCGGTCGACCTTTGAGTGTGGCTTCCAATAGTCTGAATCTTTCTTAGTAATGACGAGGAGGTCTGCTAGTATAATATTAAGTTCGCTGGGCGAGTAGCGTTCCCAACACGGGGCTTTTGGTTTTTCTTTAAGGAAGTAGGTCTCAGCTTTACTTCGAGGGTCTTTATTTACTCGTCTTTTGTTCCTACCTTCTTTAAACCTACGCTGAGTGGCGTGTGCGTCCCTCAGATGTTTAGACGTCTCCGAACATGCGATAGGCAACGAGGTAGAAGCGGTACTGAAAAAGGCAGCTGTATGGGAGACAAATGTGTTGTTGTCCGCTTCCACGTTCTTGTACTTTCATACTTTTTTATATAGACATTCGAGTGTTTCAAGGTGCTACATGTACAAAGCTTTGCGTCGCTTTGAGCAGGGTAGGCAGGCGCCCATGAACGTTAGGCAAGTTGTCAGAGTGTCTACCCATTCGATGAGGGTCAGCTCGTTCTTGAACCTTGTCAAGAAGGAATCGATGGTCTCCCCCACTTTAGAGAAAACAGCTCTACTAATTTCTTGTTGGATTATTAGTTATGCAAGTACTTTTCTATGAACACCAAAGAGAGTTCTCGAATGTGGAGATGGATTTAGGTTCGAGGCTTTGAAACCAAGCGGTGGCCTCGTCAGACAAAGTCGATGGGAATATATGGTACATGTACTCGTCGGTCTGGTATTGTAGATCAATATTGTACTGGAATTTTGAGATATATTGGCCTGGATCTTGGCTTTCAGTAAAGGCCTTTATCTTCGGCTGGAAATAGCACTTCTCTGGGACATAATTCCTGTTGGCTTCTGTGAATGGTGTGTAATGTATCCTGCGTAGAGTCTCCTTGGTTAACCGCTTGGTCGGGTAGTTGTTTTGCATACTTCTTATTAACGCTTCTATGGAGGTGGCCATTAATGGTAACTGGTCACTCTTGCATATCTCCATTCTTGGCTCGCGTCCTCCTCGGATTAACAACCCATCGCAATAACTGTCCTCATTTGGCTCGTATAAATGTTAATACGGGGGTGTTCTTGGGTACCGCTCATGAAATTGGTCATTGTAGCCAGGGTTCCCTTCTTGGTAGTGCCTGTAGCCATACCCGGGTGGGTAGGATGGGTCGTCGGGGGTGTATTGCTAGTGCCCGTGAGGGAGATTTACATATTCATTATCATACGAGGCCGCTAAATGTGTTGTAGGCGCGGGGGGATGCATACCGTGGTACTATATGATGTAACAGCCAGGCGGTGGGGGGCCGGTGTGGCAAAGTTGATGTGAAGGTCGTTGCCTGCCTACCTACTGTAGAGGTGGCCGTGGTGGTAATGGTCATTGGATAACCGGAGGCACTACTATTTCCTGGGGCGCTGGGTACGGATTGTAGATTGGTGTGGGCTGATGCTAGTATACCGGCCCGGATACTTGTGGCAGATGGGGGTGAGTATTAGGGTTTGGGTCGTTGGGGGCCACGTCATGGGGACTGGAGTTGCCATTGGATGCGGCTGGCACAGAGGTGTCAGCTGGCACTTGATGCCCAATGACAAGGGTTTCTCTCATTTCGTCATTTACCACTTGGAGCTAGCAGATCTGGTCCTTATTGGTTACTATTTTCTCTTACAATTGTAGGAGCGTAGCTCACATTTCTGCCATAGCTCACTCCTGGGTTTGTTTCGCGTAGAAACCACCATCTTTGCGTAGCTTTGTTATAGTTTACAGTCGCATGAATGCAGACGGTGCCAATTGTAGTCTTCAAGATCTTCACAGGGACGATAATGAGTGACTAGCAGTTTCGGTCTTGATACGTCTTACCGGAGGAGGGCACTACTCGACTCTCTTCGGGTCTCTTTCTTCTCTCCCTTTGGGACTGCTAGTATTTCATTGATGGAGAGAAGGTTCTCAGAAAAAAGGTCTTTCTTTAGGTTACCTTATCCCCCTATTTATATGGGGAGCTTCTGACCTAGAAGTACCCAGGCTAACATGAGGTAGGTAATTCCTAAGATACCCCTATGGGATCTTAGTCTTTACTTCTTCACGTGGGATGGACTACTATTGCTTGTCATTACACGTTGAGGAAGATTTCCCTACAGTGCGCTCGTCAATTGGGGGAGTCCGTTCCAGCGGAGCTCGTGGTCTTGTCCTGGCTAGCAGGCCGTTAGGAGAGTTTCCCCTGAGTTGTACTCAAATATATGTGGGGAAGTTGTTCAATGACCTTCCAATTCGTTGTTAGCGGGAGCGTGCTTCTACAAGGAAATGAGATCATTGGGGGGAATTTTTATATTACGAAAGGGTTTCCCAATTCTTGTATTTAACAAGATCTGTGATAGTGATTTGGGAACTGGAGTTATTGAAGTAAAAAATAGTATGTGAGGGACTAGTCTTCTAGGATTTAGGAACCTTGTGTAGTATCTGACTCATCTTATGCAGTTCAAGTTTTGAAGACATATTATTGGCTTGCTTAAATAATCGAAGAAGAGCTAGAAAGATAATGACAAGTATGAATTCTAGTGAGTTCATCTACATTCACTGGGAAGGTAATTGGCTGACCTCATTCCATCAATCTTAGACATACATGATGATTTTATTTTATTTCCCTGTAGCTTTCCTTAGAACTTGTAAATTTATGCATAACAGATGGTAGTAGGATTTTATATCCAAGATTGTAAATTATTGTAAATATTAATAAACTGGTGGGGGTTTGCCTAACCCCAACTTCCACTTAAAAAAGAAACAAAATTAAACTCCCACCTCAATCTCTCAATTTGGTCTCTCTCACAATCTGCATTGCTTTCTCTACCAAACAGAAGCTCTCTCACTCTTTAATGTTCTTCTAAATATTTTAGTTAATAACGATAGCGCACTACGTGAAAACTAGCTATTAGTGACATTTGTGCACAACCATTAACGATTGTTATATGTGTCGCAAAACCAACCATATTTCCAACATATACAAATGACACAAATTAGAAAAATGCGTCGTATTCCATCCAAAGTGCCTATTTTATTCTCGACGCTTTAAACTGTCGTATATAAACATTTTATCGACTTGTTTATCTGTCGTTGTTTAAATTTTGGCTTCTAAACGAAATTGGTTCCCAATTCACCCAAAATACCATATCTCAACACCACTTTGTCTTTTCTCTTTCTCCATGAATCCATCTTTCTCCCAAGAATCCTCCCTGCCACAACTACAATTGAGGTACTCCTCTCCTCTTTCTCTCTTTCTCTTTTTCTTTCTCTTTCTCTTTCTCTTTCTCTCTTTCTCTCTCTCTCTCTCTCTCTCTCTCTCTTTCTCTCTCTCTCTATCTCCCTCTTAATGGGAAATTGATGGCAAAATTGAAGTTCTTCAACTGAAATCCTAGATGTTGTAACCTAAGTAAGTTCCCTCTTCATTTTAACTTGCATCCTTGGTGGAGGGTCACAATGCTTGGTTAGTTTGTATTTAGATGATGTGATTTCTTCTAATGCTGACATTGATTGACAATTGCAAGTTAAGGTATGTGATAGTGCTACTGACTGGGGTTGGGGGGGTAGTAGTTAATGTGATGAAGAAATCCCCTGCAGCACTGGGAAATTTTCCTTTGGCGCTGTCTGCTAAACATGGTAGTGGCTATATAATGGATACTCTGCTCCATTGTTCACCTGGTTCAAGTGATAATGGTTCCCGCCCAAAATCATGCCCATCCTCTTCCGAAGAAAAGGGTGAAATGCACGTGGTAAGTTGAAGTGTTGTAAAAAATTGTCTTTTTTCAACGTTCAGTGTATTTGGCAATTAACATTTGGGCATCTTTCATTACATGTTAGAATAATGCAGAGTTGGTCGAATATCCAATATATCTTTTTCATCTGCTTTAGGTTCCAGTTCAGCTGCCCCTCATCTTCGCTCTCAGTAAAATAAGAATAAATGTCCCATCTGATTTACGCCCCATGGAAGCAAGACAGAGCGTTTTGCTGGTAGTATAGGAGCTGGCGATACGTTTTCCACAAGGTTTTCCAAAGCTTATTCCCGTAAAGGTATACATCACTTTTCGTTCCAAAAGGTATGTATTTTTATCTTGTTAATTACTTTTTATTGGCATTAAGTGTATAAATATAGTACCTAGTGATCGTTGCAAATATGATGTAATGCACTTGCTTAATGGTATAATTGAGTGGGTTAGAAAAACAAAACAATTTTGAGGGTTACTTTGCTTAACGGTATAAATTTTACACATAATCGCTTTTTTTTTGCATTCTCGTGCCACCCAAAATATTAAAAAGACAAATTATTTCCCGCTGTCTTCAAGTTAGGGTTTTCGAAGCTCTTATGAAATTGCAAATTATGGTTTTTTGGAATCTCTGATCTTCAGCAAATCAAAGTTGAAAGGTTAGATAGATTCAAGCCCTAATTTATTTTCACCTTATTGTAAAAATTTGTTGCTCTGTTTAAGATAAACCCTAACACTCAATCCCCAAACATACACATTAGATAAACCATTTTTATACTAGTAGAGCTTAAATTAGGGTATATAAGATTGGATTTATTGTAACAACATCATCAAACACACTATTGATTTAGGGTTTAACAGAGTTAGTAGTTTAGGGAGTAAAGAGTGATTATGGAGGAATTACAGGTGTTGGGAAAGCGAAAAGCGCAGGAGGATTTAAATATATTTGATGATAGGGTACAACATTTATAAAAGTCGTATTTTTATAAAGAACGACATATTTATTTGTTGTAAAGGCACGACATTTATAACTGTTGTTAACAAAAATGACTTCATTTTTTACGACAGTTGTTAGCGATAGAATATAAGTCGTTAATCAGACAATAACAACAGTTATATCCATCGCTAATTGCCATTTTTCACGTAGTGGCTCTGCCCCTGACAGTAAGTCCTATTGAATGGAAGAGATGGGATCTTCACGAGGTAAGTAGCATTAACCAGGCTCTTACATATCTCTTTGGTGTTGGGCCAGTGGTTGGGACCATTACTTAGAGAGAGTGGTCACGAGTTCGAATCCCAGCATCGGGGGATCTTCCGCCAAGATTTATCCTAACTTAAAATGGATAGTGCGGCTTGTGGAGGTACCATGGTGTTTCCTGAGAGACTAGTTAGGTGAATGGTAAAAAATGATGAACCTGATGAACTTCTGGATTCCAAAATAGCAAAACAAAACCCACTCTTACAGATACATGAATAATCCTAGTATAGCTTGCAAAAACCAGTTACCCGGCCTAAAAAATATACAATATAGCCATTTGTTGTTGTAAAACTTTGGAACTTATTACAAAAGTTAGATGGGGGGAAGGGTAGCATCCCTATGAAAACAAACATCCCAACGAGGTTGGCACCTTAGAAAGCATCAATCATATGCAGGCATACAATGTTGTTAAGTCCACTCTAACTTTAGAAAAAACTTGCATCATTATTTTCTCAAAAGAGATCTCAATATTTTTGAAAATTATCAATCAAAGGGCTTATTATATATGTATCTATGATAAGAGAGGCTTGCCTAATACAAACACTTAACTAAAATCCTTACGTATATTTCTCTAATAAGACCTCTAAGACATGAACAAACTCGCCCAAATAAGAGAATATGCAAACACCTAGGCGTTAGGAGGTCCTGGCTCCTGTGTATGATTCCCTTATTTTGAGCTTTAACCTGACTGAATGTTGTCGTCACTAAGGATTGGTACATCTATAACTGGTATTAAAATACCCACTCTCTTACTCTTGATGGTAATTACTTACCCTGGATGTTATGGTCTAACAATCATCTACATACTATGATTGTTAATTACTTCGCATTTATTAATTTTTAGTATAAAACATTATTGAGCTTATCCCTTCTGGTACCAAGGTTGGAGTGGAAAATATGACGGCGGAGGCCGATGATAAAAGCTTTAATTCCACGAAGAAAAGCTCTAATCTAGATCTTGATTCTACAAGATAAGAATTTAGAGAAGAATACTAATTAAAATAACATAAATTAAAGAAATTTCATTGATTAGTAAATTTAATTACCTAGTTATTACATCATACCAATTTAAAGGAAAGCAATCCTAATTCTAGAAGGACTCAAAATAGAAACTAGTAATTAAACTCTTATTAGACTTCTAAAGACTCTAGGACTCGAGACCTACTTTGCAACTCCTGTGAGTAGGGGGCACCTACCTACTCCTTCCAAAATTAATGGACACGTGGATTCTCCAACTCTCCTCCCACCTACTAATTCTTTTTTTTTTTCTTAATACCTTCTTTACCCCCTTGAGGACTAATCTCCAAATAAATTATTTTGTAGCTGTGGTTAAAATAAAGTTCTGATACATAGGACCTGCAGATTTGATTTGTTGGTACCCTTTTGTGCAACGCGCATCACCCCCAATAACAAATCCCATGTCCTAAACCTTAAAGCCCTCTCTATTTATATTTTCATCAACCTTTAACAACCAATAATCCTCAATAACTAGTGCTCCTTCCACCTTATTTATGTTGCCTTGTCGAGGCGAGATTATGCGTAAGAGGCAGCAACCCACCAAACCCAGATACATTCTTGCTCTAAACTATGTCTGCGTCTCCCAAATGCGTGAAACTACCTCTCCAATACCGAAGAAATCCAAGTACAAATGTAAGTAATGCCTCAAATAGTTCCTGAGTTCCCAAGCTTTAGGTAGCCACAACTTCAGTCAGCATCAAGCCAAAAGAAAAAAAAAAATACAGCTGCACAAGTTGGTGAAACACCATTCATGACATTTTTTAATCTGTATAGGGTACTTTATGGTGAAAACCATCAGAATGAGTGCTTTATCTACCAACACATTGTTTTTTTTTTTTTTTGAAGGCAAGCTGGGGTTGGAAGGACCACCCTATAAAATAAAGAAAAAAAACATTGAGCTATATCGTATACTAAATTTGAGGACTCACTATCATGAATGCCCTGTATGCCATACGATTTTTCCTTCCATAGCTTCGTTGAGTGATCACGAAAGGGGTCACCAGAATAATGGTTTAAACCTGTTGATTTATGGTGAACGCAATATTTTAGCATCAAAAAGTGTTGGTTGGACTGCTCCAAGTTTAGTTCAAAATCCCCGTGATTTTGATCTTAATTTTTCTTCTATGCCCGAATTTTCCTCCCAATATTCTTTCACAAGAACAGTACAAAATATTTAATTTGGAGATTAGTCCCCATGGGGGTAAAGAAGGTATTAAGAAAAAAAAAGTTAATGGGCAGGAGGAGAGCTGGAGAATCTACGTGTCCATTAATTTTGAGAAAGAGTAGGTAGATGTCCCCTACTCCCGGGAGTCGCAAAGCCGGTCTCACTTTTTGACTATTCATATCTTTTTCTGTTGCATCGAAACTACCTTGTAATACTCGAGTTATACACGAGCTATATGAAAAAA
The DNA here is from genome assembly GCA_014058105.1 of Kingdonia uniflora. Classification (NCBI taxonomy): domain Eukaryota; kingdom Viridiplantae; phylum Streptophyta; class Magnoliopsida; order Ranunculales; family Circaeasteraceae; genus Kingdonia; species Kingdonia uniflora. The sequence goes on along the minus strand of JACGCM010000140.1, from coordinate 2,650,800 downwards.
CTAAAAATTATTCTAGGGTAAATTTTATTCCCAGAAGAGAACTTAACAAGCGGTTCATATTTGGATAAAATTTGCTCCAAAAGAGGATTTAACCAGTATAACAAATACACCCTCTTTGAACCACTTATAAAGTAGCCCTTCTTCCAAGTGAGTATGATTTTTGTGTAACCACAGGTAAAGGAGAAAATACCTTAAACGTCTCCCATTCAAGTTGGTATTTCATGATTATGAAGCCTAATTGAACCCGGTTCGGATCAGAACGCAAACAAATTACATATAGCACTTATTTTAAGTTTTGCATAACTTCGTCTTAGTTTAGCCAAAAAAAGTAGGTTTTCTTGACGTGTTTAGATGTCCTCTTGAACAATAGCCTTTGGCAATTCAACATAATTTCTCCAGCATTTTCATTTGATACTGTTCAGTAGCCATTCTCTTTTATTCTGCATATATCAAGGGCATCACTAGGGCCAGTGCTAGGTGTTCAATAGCCTACAAAAAACTTAAAATAGATGGCTAATATTGGGGAGAAAAAAATGGAAATACCGAAGCAATTTTATGCAAAACTTGCCAATAAAACAACAAATTTGGCTTTTAAAACACAAACAAATTTAATAAACTAGTATTAATTAAAAAGCCATGAGATTTCTTTTCGGTCAAAAAGTTTTGCTTTCTTGATTATCTTTAAGGTGCAGTATCTTTTCGGTCAAAAGAGGGGGTGATTAACTTATGAGAGAGGGGGCTCAAATTGGTTCGCTGCAAACATGATGCAAATGTAAGCAAATTTCATTTGTAACACCTTCTATTTACTTGGTTTGTTTTACAATGCAAATGTGGTGCCTTTAAAATACTTGCATGTGTTTGGTTCATTTTTGCGAAACAACTTGCATTTCCATGCAAAAGCTTCTCTTTTTGCTTCATTTGGTTGCAGTGAAAATTTTCTGCAACAGAGTTTGCGTTTGTGCCTTCTACTTGGGAGAATAAATAGGAGAAAAATTAAGAACACCTTATGAGTTAAAAATAAAGTAGTTATCATTTACATTTGTAAGCAATGCACCTAATTAAACATCATCTTTCATTTGAAATCATTTATTTATACAATGCATTACAAATCTACCCTTACGAAACAAATACTCTGGCTTATATTATAATGCAACTCATTGCAAATGCATAGGAGTTCCATTTGCATCTTATATGCAACAAACCAAATTGAGCCTAGAGTATGGAAGATTAACTACCAGATAAAGATAAGGTTACAGTCCTAAAATAGTGGGAGTTCTTGGATTTCTTAAGATTGGCTGGGATTTGTGTGTCTACGGTATAAATTATGCGCTAAAGAGAAACATTTAGAGAGTTTGAGTTATCAGTATTGTGAGGCTCAAAGCAATCTCTTTGGTCGTCTTACACTAGCGCTGACCCTGGGCATCACTAATATCATAATCAAGCTACATTGCTAAGCCAACAGCTTCATGGCTTGATGACTTTCTCGTATGGATATACCCGGAAGCTTTTGGCTAATGCAGGAAGTTCACAAATGGGACTTACTGCCCCCCTGATAATCAGGTCATTTTGCAAAATAATCAAAATTACTTTATCATTCATCCTAAAATAGTTCCATGACTGTGTACCATCAGATTTTCTAAAAGAATATACTAGTATAACGCAGAATGGCAGGGACCGACGGTTATATACTCTTAAATTTAAACATGAGTACAAGCTAATATACACAAACACCCTCTATTTATCTATTTATCAACTTACAATTTGCAAATGTTGTAAAGAGTTGTCCTTGGTAAATGACCCTAATGATGTTGCTATGTATCGAAGAGGATATGAACATGGTTTGCTGCAAATGGCTACCGAGTTCATTGATAATATCTAGTTGGGCGGGGAAGACCCAATGAGAACCGAAACGACATAGAAATCTTCTAATGGGCGTTGCCCCAAATAAGGCGTTGAGCAAAGTCCATATATGCTTAAATTTTCTTCTTAAAATATGCCAACTTGATTAAATTTCAAATAATTGTGTCCTATGGAAACTCAAGATGTTGCTTAAATTCCAAGTAATTGTGTTCTATGGAAACTCAAGATGTTGTCCCACAACAGAGATACTAAAATTATCCAAAGTTCAAGCAGGTAGAAACCAAAGTTTTAAACATATAAAAATCAAGGCATTTAAATTTGTTATACATAGATGTAGTAATTCTTAAGTTGTAGAGGGCAAGAACAAATTCCCATTAAAATTCTAATATATACCAAAATGGTATTAAAATCATTTGTTATTAAAATCATTCATGAACCAATATCAAATCCATAAACCCCAGATGATGAAATTAGTTAAACTTATCAAACTTATATAAATGGGTAGGTATTTGAGCCCCGAGGAGTTGATTCTCAGAAGATTGAGCCATTGAGGAATTGAGGGATCAGTCATGAGTCATGAGATTGAGAGAATGAGATATACGCAACATTACTATTTTTTCATCAATATTTTGATAACTTCTGCTATAGGGGTAGTTTCGGTAATTTACACGGACAATCATACAGATGCTGGCATCATGCTACGTCTTTTCTTGCCATATCTAATGTAAGAAAGATCTCCTAACGTTGGCCTGATTAACTCTGCAGCCTCCTTGTTGTTCACCAGATGAAGGTTCTTATGGTCTAGGAGAAGTATGCACGTATGCTCTTCGTTTTAGCACAAAAGGCTTAGAGTAAAACTAAAAGAAAGCAAGTTTCAATCACTATATACGATATATATATATTGATTACAATTAGTAATTCCATCTTCCTATAGAAGTGCATATACAATATTGTATAATGATGATTACATTTACATAGTTGTCAATTAATCAAGAAATTTTTTTAATTGATAGGGGATACTATATATGTGATTAATGGGGGAGATTGTGCAAGATATACTTTATAATATGTTCTGATGAGTCTCACTATGAATACTGTTGGCAGAATCAAATTACTTTAACTGACCCCAGGCGACACTCTCCCCTCATCTTCTAAAGGTTTGAGATATTATTTAGACTCAGTTAGGTATTAGTGTTGGAGTATATGTTATCATATACTCTATTAGTCCCACATCGGGTACTAAGAGGGCTAGACTTATGTTCCCTACATATATAATGATATTTGGTTGTAATATATTAAAAATCAACTAAAGAATAAATAAAATTTCTCCTCTTATTTATTTCTATATGGTATAAGAGCCTATTCGAACTTCTAGACGACTTAAGGGTTTTACACTTACGTCGGCGACAGCCTTTGTCGTCGTCGGACAACTAAAGAATGTTATCTTTTCTCTATATTTTTTTTCAATCTTTCCAGTCTTTAGATATTTTTAGGTTTGCTTCTTATTTACCGAAACCTCTAATGTTATTTCAGTTTACAATGGCGGCCATATCACTTGAAGTCGACCTAATATTATTTCATTTTTCCACTTTCGTTTCCCCTATCAACTTAGTTTAACTTGATTGACTAGCTAAGCTCTCTCTATATATATTTTTAGGTTTGCTTCTTATTTACCGAAACCCCTAATGTTATTTCAGTTTACAATGGCGGCCATATCGCTTGAAGTCGACCTAATATTATTTCATTTTTCCGTTTTCGTTTCCCCTATCAACTTAGTTTAACTTGATTGACTAGCTAAGCTCTCTCTATATATATATCTATTATGGACTAAATTATCTCTTGTTTTTCATAAAAGGTAATTTCTTTGTACCTGTCGCGAGTTGCAATTTTTCCCTTTGGATTGGATGAAGGCGTTAACTGCCTTCCATCAGGATCATGAGATGTTTCTTTTCCTCAAGTGATTCATCACTCCTCGAGTGATTTTTATTTCCTAGAGTGATTTCTCTTTTCCTCTAGTGATTATATTATTTCTTTTCCGCCAAGTTCACAAGTTGTAGTTAAAAAATAGAGGTATTCTTAAGAGAGAATTGCTAAGCCTTGGTGATTTTTATCTCTTTCTATAGTAATTTTTCTTCGAATCACTATGATTTTTTTACTTCTTCTTTCATCGCTAATGTGGTTTGAGGTTTATAATCCTATAATAAGATGTGATATTTTATATCATATTTTATTGTGAGCTATGATTTCTTCTGTGGACAGGGTAAAGATGTTGAATTCCTTCTACCACGGTCATCTCTTCCTCGAGTACTTATCTATTCCTCGAGTGATTCATTCTTTCTTGAATGATTATCTATTATTTGAGTATTTTTTTTCTTTCCCTCTCTTGAGTGATCATCTTTACCTCAAATGATTCTTTCTTCCTTGACTGATCCTCTCTTTTACAGTTTTTTCACTTTTACTTGAGTATCTTGATTTCTTCAGTATTTATTCAAGATATTCATATTATCCTTACATGAGAAATTGGGCAAGTCGGTAGCTGCCGCCGATTTTATAACTTTTGGTTGTAAATCAACATGTGGGAAAAATTACAAGTCGGATATTACTGCCACAAATTTTATAGGTGATGTGTGAAGCTTTGAAATGTTTCTACTGCTGCAAAAGAAAAGACTGGAAGAAGGTTTATTAGGGGGAGTTTTATTTCTTTATCAGTGAGGGAGTGATTGTATTTTTATGAGAGGCTATTTATTTCTTTTCTTTTTTTGTTTTCCACCTTGACACGAACATTATATGTCTGTATCAACGTGAAGGGGAGTGTTGGAGTATATGTCATCATATACTCTATTAGACCTACATCGGGTACTAAGAAGGCTAGACTTATGTTCCCTACCTATATAATGATGTTTGGTTGTAATATATTTAAAATCAACTAAAGAATGATTAAACTTTCTCCTCTTATATATTTCTACAATTAGGATATGTGGCTATTTTACACCAGTAGCCCAATTCGAGTCTATCAATTTGTAACCCATTTTTAAACACTAAAAGGAGTCCTTTTTGATAAAAAGTGCAAAAAATAAAAGAAAAAAGGAAGCAACAATGAGATCTACCCTAACTATTAAAGGTAAGAGTCCCATGTAACACAGGAAACTTGAAATACAAGTGTTTAATTTCAAGGAACCATGGAGAGAGAGAGAGAGAGATGGTCTGATCTTCCCCAAGAGATCTTAGAATCTATTATGGTTTTCCTCTTGTTTACTGTAGTCTGTAAGGATTGGAGATCTATACGCCGTGTACAACCAGCAAAACAAATTTTATGGCTCTTTTTATGGAACAATAATAAATCCTTTATTTCAAATAAGCTCTATGACTTGATTTACAATAAAAATTTCCCCGTCAATACTATGAGTGTCCTTGAGTTTCCAAAGTCAGATATGAAAGTTTGGGATTTAAAACATGGTTGGTTGTTAATGTCATATTGGATCCCATCTTTGAGTGCTTCATACTTCCTTTTGTATAATCCATTTAGGAACGAGAAGTTTGAAGATCCCACTATTTGGGAAAGTAAGTTCAAGTATTCTAGCCTAGCCGCGTTTTTGGCTCCCCCGACTTCTCTGGATTGTGTCATCTTCGCTCTGATCTTTTACTCTGAGCACGCAAAGAGTACCACAATCCTAACATATCATCTTGGTGAGACAAGTTGGAGTACATATAGTTTCATTTGTGATTTTTGCCTCTATCATCATAGTAATGTGGTCTACACGGATGGGGTCTTTTACTGTCTCACTAATTTTTATAGTCGAGTTTTATTAATGTTTAACGTCGCCCGACGAAAATGAGATATAGTTCGATCCAAGGTACTTACTGGTCCCGGACCTATATATTTAGTAGAGTCCAAAGGGAAGATTATATTGATCTCTTACTACTATCCCAAATGAGATATACATCATAATAATCCACCTGAGCACAAAAGTGCTCTTTTAAGGCTTGATCGATTATAGATGTGTTGGGTGAGAGTTGATAGCTTGGGTAATCAAGTATTATTGTTGGCAGATAAAAGTTATTTGCTTTCGGAATCGACGATGAAGAGAACAATCAAAAATAGGATTTATCATTTTCATAAAGACAACCCAAGATTCTACTCAGTGGAGAATGATCGTATAGTTATGATCATAGCATATTTAGTAGTGTAAGAACCTAATTTCGTATATTAAACTTAGTCTCTCACACCAAAGATAATTAGAACGATATCAAGTAATTGTTAACATGTGATTTAGCGTGGAAAACCTTTAAATAGATTAAAAACCGTGACCTCTCTTGAGGAATTTAGAAAGAGGGATATTATTGATGATGGCTAAATTGCCCTGGATAATTTTGTGTAGAGTTTCTGGATAGAATTCTTTGTCCTTAATCTGTAGTTCTATGGTCATATTTATAGGCCTTATAATATGACCGTTTGACGACCATTATTGCATTTAATGACAAACATTATAATATAATTTTGAGGAGTCTTTGAACCGATTGCGCAATGGTCTGATCCGTCTATTTTGTAACGGCTTCTTTGATGACTGAGTGTTTGATGAATTGAGTTGTTAAAGTAGAAGTCGAGAATGAGAAGTAAACTCTTCTTTGTAGTTGTTCCATAGTGTGCCATGTAATTGTATGTTGATGAGGTCGAGTAAATGTATAATGGTCGAAGCTGAGGCATGAGTTCGAGATCTGAAATAGGCCACTACAACCGCCCCCTCTTAGCCAAGAGTATGAGAAGCATTATGGGAGAGTGATGTTGGTTGAGAAGCATCATTAATACTGTATTCAATACCCAGGGATCATTTCCAATGTTCCTTCATGAAAATATGTTGTGGATGTGGGGTTCCCTAGAACTAATGGCTTTTGTCAAGATTGTTGTGTTGGAATTCATTCTAACATTGGGAATTTGAAATTCATCATTAATGGAGGTATGGCATAAATACTATTGTGGCTTGTAATAGTAGTTGTTTATTCGTCATGTACTTCCTTTATTCCATATCTTCTGTAACTATTCTCTCTGTGACTCTTCTTTTAAGAAGATGGTGACCACCAGACTCCAAGCGTACGAGGCTAGGGTTCTTGCCAAGGTGTGAGAGCTATAGTTTTGATACTTTGGGACCCTGTCCCTTGACCGTCCTACTCCCTTTCTGGTGCATCCTACCTACCGTGGCATGACGTATGAAGATGTGGAGGAGGCGGTTGACGATTATTACTAAATGGTATGCTTTTACTATATGGTGAGATCAGGGCAGGGGCGTAGGGATAGTTTGTGTCTTCTGGCGAAAGAGACGGTTATAGTGGCGGATAAAGAGCTTGGTGTACATCCGAGGAAGTCTCGTCGGTACCCTGCTGGTGAATGGATTCTATAAAAATAAAATTATTCTTCTTTCACTGCCACTCGGCGTGGCGGGGGTTATGGAGGAAGAAGGGAGACGGAGAACGGAAGCATGCTTTCAGTCTTTGTCTTCAAGCTCTGTTATAACTATTTTCTTTATTTTTCATGAAGAAGTATTTTAGTCTGTAAACTAATATAATGTAAGTTATAGATCACTCTGAAGGAAAGTTGGGATTATGTAAGAAATATTCGAGCTAATGAGAATTTCGTATTTTGTGCCAAATTTGTATTGCAATTTGAACTAAAAATATATGTTTTGCATACTTTGTAATTCCCTATTTGATAAAGCAAACAACAAATGAAAATTGTAACTCAAACTGCTGATGGATCAAAGTGGGTGAAAAAAGGTGGAAATAACATAAAAGAATTTTGGAGGTCAAAAATATGTCGAGTTATCACCAGTCTGAATCACCTCCATCTTTGACTCACGCATTTTTAACATAACTTCCCCAGTCAACATTCCAACCTACCCCACGAACTGGTTAAGAACGTGGGCCAAACTTAAACTAAAAAGCCTTATCCAGTAAAAGACACATGCCTCTCACAAACTCGTTAGTTACTCAGTCAACCGCCACTAACCACATTGTTTGGAAAACGTACTCCAACACGATGAAGAACTGCGGAGAAGGCCTATATGAAGAAAAAGTTCTAGAAGAGATAGTGACCAGAAAAATTACACAAGAGATCATCAAGAAACTACTTATTCTAAATTCTCAGTAACATTCAAACTTCTTAGTTATAAGGTTCAAGCATTTCTATATCTAGAGATCACTTGAAATAAGATATCCGCCTCAAGCAATAAAGATACTGTTACAAAAATCCTCCACTTGAGGTTGTGGTTTTTTTACCTATTCAAAGGTTTTTCAGGCTAAAATCACATGTATTATTTCTTACTTTCCATTGGAATTTTGTCGTAGGTTCATTGGTGTGATAGCGAATTCTAAGCTATTCCGAGCTTACAAAATTTTGTCATTACATTTGGTGCCGTCTGGGGAAAGATTGCATTTCTACGATATCTTAAGGCATTCTTTCACTACAACTTTCAATCATGGTTACTTCCAGACGACGGGCTACAGGAACCCAGCTCAGTATTTCCATGGAGCCAGGGCAATTTACAGAGTTACGGACGAATCTCAATGCTAAAAAAGAGAAACGCGCGGAACTCGAACATCAATTAACTAAGGATCAGGAGCTCCGTGAGAAAGAGCTCGACGCAGAACGACAAGCTCATTTGACAGCGCTAAAGCGGCATGAAGACTAGATGACAATAATGCAGACTGCCCTAGAGGCTCTGTAAAATACCCAGCAGGCACCTCCAGCTAGAGGTCGCGAACAGTTGTCTGAGACCTCTCATGTTTCTGCAAGGGAAAGATTGGGACCTCAAGGAGTCGCCAATAAAGCTATTTCCAGGAATCTACAGCACAAACCACAACCTTCCATACATTTGGGGGGGTGAAGTTCAGTCTGAAATTAGTCGAGGTCACCGAATTTCCGTTCATCAGGAGGAAGAACAGCGACCTCAACATTAAGTTCTAGCACGAGACCGCCTGAGTAAAGGTGCGGGCACCCATCACCCATAACCTGCTCGCCCAGCGATTCAACCAACACGTCATTACGTCATGAAAGAGCATATGGACCAACGAATTAAGGAGTTGATCGAAGCACAAGTTCTGGGTACTACCGGCGACATCACAAAATTGCAAGGAAGTCTGATTGCCAAAGTGCTATTCGATATGGAGATACCAAAAGGTTCCCATACTCTAAAAATTTGTAAATACAAAGGTACTGACCCAAAGGAGCACATTCAACAGTACCGTAATTCCTTCATAAATACAAAGGTACTCCAATCTCAACCACATCCTCTGCCATCTGTTCTCCACAAGTCTATAAGAGGAACCACCCCGATGGTTCCATTCTCTGCCTGAGGACTTCATATATATATTCGACTAGCTGCAGAAATAGTTCATCAACACATATGCTCACGACAGGGATAAAGAGGAGAATTTGTATTCTCTTATTAGTCTTAAATAGTCACACAAAGAGAAGCTCGAGGATTTTGCGAAGAAAGTTTTAGAGCTCGCGCGTTAAGTGGATAACCTCGATCAGAAAACAGTTGTTACTGCTTTCACGAAAATACTCCGGCTTGACTGGAAGGTCAAAGAACACCTCTTCCTCAACAATCCTGTGACCTTGGAGGATATGATCACCAAGGTCAATAGTTACGTCGACCTGGAGAGGATGATGTCTGAGAGACCAAAATCTACTAAATCCGTCCTCTCCACAAAAGGCCCATCTACGGATCAAACCACTGATCCAAAGGAGGAATAGGGAGATCAATAGCGTACCAAGGGCAACACTGGCTACCCTCGGAAAAGCGGTCCACCGAACAAACCCATTCTCCCAAAGATGAACGTCCGAATCTTCGTAATTTTTTTACTACTTTTGAAGGATAAGCTCTACAGCGTCTCTCAACCACTAGAACCAATCGATTGTCGACCATATTGCCTACATCAAAAGGTAAACCTTTATTCTACTGACAATTGCTATGCTTTATAGAGGTTGCTCGAATACATTTTTAAAGAGGGACAGATGTTTAAATATATTGTCGACCTGGAATGATACGAAGATGGCAGCTATAAGAAGCAACTTGAAGTTATTTAGGTCAATGATCAAGCTGAGGAGAAGCATCTTTACCATATGCACCACAGGAACATGATCGAAATCAATCAAATCACCAATTCTAACAGATCCAAGCGCAGGAAACTATCAGAATGCTGCCATCTCACACCTCAAGACGAAGAAGTCAAGCTTTTTCCAGCATCAAGCAATCGCCGACTTGGGATTTCCTGCAAAGATTGCAATACTAGCCATGTCAAATTTCCATATCATGATACGTTAGTAATAATGCTCAAAATGAAGAAGTTTGTCATACATACAATGATGATCGATACTGGAAGCGGTATTGAGATTCTATTTCAAAGCACTATCGGCAAAATGGGTTTGGCCGACCAAGTTATTCAGAGGACACCAAAATTAGTGGGTTCAATGGTTCCAGAGAAGAACAAGTAGGCAAGATTATCCTACCTATCACCGCAGGATCAGCCACCATCGACGTCATCTTCTATATCATCAGCACCAAATCTCGTTATCTCAGGATTATGGGCCGCTGCTGGATTCACAACATGGAAGAAATCGCTACCACCTATCATTAGGCACTCTGATTCAAACACGACAACGGTATTTATAAGATCAGAGGTATTCAGAAGCTCTCTCGAGCTTGTGAAAATACCGTCTCTGCTATCCGAGATACTTCTGATAGATTTGCTACGCAGCAATTACAGGAAACTGATCACCTCAACGATAAACCTATAACGGAGGAGCCCACAGAATATATCAGCATTGATGGACCTAGCAGAGGTACTTTCATTAGTACTAAGCTGGTTCATCATGAAAATGATGCTCTCATTTAGTTCTTTCAACTAAATCGAGACGTTTTTATGTGGTCTTTCAAAGAAATACCTGGGGTCGATCCAGCCAAGGCATGTCATAAATTAGCCATCAACATCAATGCAGCGATGGTCAAACAGAAATAGTGACGATTATCACCTCGTCTTCGAGATGAAGTTAACACCAAGATCGAGAAATTAATCAAAGTGGGATTCATTCGAAAAGCTAAATATCCAGACTAGATATCTAATATTGTCGTTATCCCAAAGAAGAATGGAAAAGTCTGAGTTTGCATAGATTTCATCGATCTGAACAAACATACTCCAAAGGACAGTTTCCCTCTTCCCAATGATTATTAGATCCTTGATTCCACAGCAGGTCATGACCTCTTATCTATGATGGATACTGCTTCGGGATACAATCAAATTCTACTTTTGGAAGTAGATCAAGAAAAGACAACTTTCATCACTGAAAATGGTATTTATTGCTACAAAGTCATGCCCTTCGAACTCAAAAATGTGGGTGCCACATATCAACGGCTGATGACTACTATATTCAAACCACATCTAGGGAAAGTCATTGAAGTCTACATTGACAATCTCTTGTGCATGAGCATACAGTCAGCCAATCACATCTCAAATCTCGATACTATATTCAGTATTCTATGATCTTACAGGATGCGTCTCAACCCTGATAAGTATCAATTCAAGGTACATTCTGGCCAATTTCTAGACCACCTCATCAGTAAGAAGGGGATTGAGGTCGATCCAGATCAGATTTGGGTTCTCCTCAACATGCCCTCTCCAAAAACAACCAAAGGCATTCAGAAACTGGCCGACAAGATTGTCGCAATCAACCGTTTTTTTTCTAAATCTTCAGACCGTTGTCGTTGGCTATTCCTATTACTCTGCGGTTGTACCAAACAAGGAAAATTTTAGCCAAATACAGAGGTAAATAGACACCAGAATGTGAAGCAACTTTTTAGGATCTCAAAACCTATTTGGGGAGGCCTCCCATAATGAGCACCCCAGTAGATAATGAGGAACTGATTATCTACCTAGCAGTCACAGATACTTTCCTCAACTCAGTTCTCATTCGCCTTGAAGGGAAAATTAAGAAACTGGTCTACTTCATCAACAAAACCTTTACTCCAGCGGAAACGAGGTACTCTAAAATTGATAAACTTCTTCTCACTCTTGTTTACACTTCACAGAAACTCAAGCACTACTTCCAAGCTTATTCAGTCAAAGCCACGAAGAACTACCCACTTTGGGAAGTTCTATCCAAGTAAGAAAAATCAAGGAGAGTGCAATAGTGGTTAGTTAGTTTGGGAGAACATGATATCATGTTTGAACAATATCATTCCAAAAAGGGTTAAGCCATTGCCAATTTTCTCACGGATTTTCTAGTGGAGGATCCCGAGTGGGAGGAGGATGACCCTGACCTTACAGAAGAAACTCCTGAAGATCTACCCCCCAAACCATTTAACGAGCGAGCGGAATGGATTATAACAAAGGGGTGGAAACTTCTCATTGATGGATCAGTAGGACCTGCAGGGTCAGGAATCAGAATCGTTTTGATTACGCCTTCTAATGACGGAATTGAGAAATCAATCCGCTTAGATTTTGAGGCCTCAAATAATGTCACCGAGTGTGAAGCTCGCATTCATGGACTTGACCTCGCCCTTGAGCTCGATTCTCCCGTACTCTTAATTTACACAGATTTACTACTTATCGTCTGCCATTCCTCTAAGCAATACAGGAAGAATGAGAAGATGATTGAATACGCAGCCCTCATTACAATAGGATGATAAGTTCATAAAAACAACTCTCGATTATCTTGCTCGAGGTGAGAACAGACACGCCGATTCCTTAGCTTATCTAGCCGGGGTCTTGGGCACAGAAGCTCGATATCTCCAGATCGAAATCATTTTAACCCCCAGCATTGATCGTATTTCTATATGCACGATCAACACTGGGGGCGATAAAGGGGGAGACGACGATTGGCAAAAGCCTTTCTTAGCCTTCCTCGGTGTCGACAAAAGTTGCAAAGGACCACTTCCAGCCGATCCAAAAGAGCGCCGACAGTTGATCAAAAAATCAAAGCGATACACAAATCAAGATGGTATGCCATACCGCCTTTCCATCATGGGGCTGTATCTTAAGTGCCTCTCCAAACCAAAAACATATAAAATGCTCTGTGAATTTCTTGAAGGGACTTATGGCTCCCATGCCGCAGGTTGATCACTAGCAAACAGAGCTATTATACAAGGAGTATTCTGGTCTGGCATGCGCAAGCAAGCAGAGGAGTACTCACGCAGATGTGACACCTACCAAAGACATGGACACATGATATGTGCCCCTGCGCACGAACTCCATGTAAGTAAGGTGTTATGGTCATTCAAAAGATGGGTACTTGATCTCGTTGGTGAATTCCCTAACTCTCCAGGTAACCGCTGTCACCTACTCGTAGCTACTAATTATTTTACAAAATGGGTTGAAGCAGTTCCACTATGTCGAACCATAGAAGAAGAGGTCATCTCTTTTATCTGGGAACACATCATCACTTGGTTTGGGTGCCCCCTCCTAATTCGTATCGATAACGGGCCCCAATTTGTGAGAGAAAAAATCATAACCTTCCTCAACCAACGCAATATCATCTACTCACCATCCAATCCTTACTATCCTCAAGGCAATGGCCAAAATCACCAACAAAACCATCGTGGATGGACTCAAAAAATGGCTTCGCTCACAAAAAAAAAAAAAGAATTTGGTTCGAGAACTACCTTATGTCCTATGGGCATATCGTACCACTCCCAGATAGTCAACAGGATGCACCCCATTCTACCTTTCCTATGGCACTGAGGCCGTCATTCTTTCTGAATACAATAGGATCCAGTCAACAGGATTCAGTTCGAGATCATGAGCTGACTGACGAGGAAATGAGTTCGAATTGGCTTGCAACCTCAATATGATCGATGAAACTAGGAAATACGTCATCGCTAACCTAGGTTAATATTATCATATGCTATCTAGGTTCTATAATAGCCAAGTCAGAAACCGTACCTTCCAAATCGACGATCTCGTCCTCAGAGAAATTCCTCAACATCGCAAAGAGCCTCACGCTAGAAAATTAGCCGACAATTAGGAGGGTACATTCAATATCATAGGTCTCTCAGGCCTGGGATCATTTTATCTCATGACAGAAGTGGAAATCCCCATTTCAAATCCTTAGAATACTAGGCGACTGAAACGGTACTATCGTTAAGCATCTTACTACTCCATTTCTATTTATCACTTTTGTTTTTTCAATTCCAAAATTGAGATTTTCATCTCCATCCAATATAAATTATGAACTGATCAATGAAACTTCCAAGTTTTTCACAACATCTCTATACTTACGTAGATTCAACCACATTCTATAGATTAAAGCATAGATAATACTATCTTTCAATCGATCTTATACCAGTTATATCAAGGATAACACTTGGTTTGGCAGACTCTACTAAATCTCTGCGATTGAAACAAATGTAGAAACTTGTTTTATATCAAAGACTCTACCAAACATGAGATAGGGTAAAGATAATACTAGCCTTCATCTACTTCAACTTGTTTGGGACATTATACCAGTAAAATTAAGGATAATACTTGGTTTGGTTGACTCTACTAAATCTCTGCGATTGAAACAAATGTAGAAACATGTTTTATATCAAAGACTCTGCTAAACATGAGATAGGGCAAAGGTAATACTAGCCTTCATCTACTTCAACTTGTTTAGGACATTAAACCAGATAAATCAAAGATAACACCTGGTTTGGCTGGCTCTACTAAATCTCTGCGATTAAAACAAATGTAGAAACTTGTTTTATATCAACAACAGTAACAGGCATAAGATAAGGCAAAGATAATACTAGCCTTCAACCCTTTCAATATGTCTACAACATTACTACAGTTAAATGAAAATTTTCTTGGTTTGACTAACTCAACCCATCTCTGTGATTATAACAAATTAAAAAACTTGTTTTATATCAAAGACCCCACCAGACATAAGATAAGGTAAAGGTCATACTAGCTTTCATCTATTTCGATATGTCTGCGACAGATACTATTTATTTTCAGGTTATATTATAATGGATTATTTTCTGCTGCTAGGATGTCAGCCATGCTTTACCCTTCAGTAGGAGGTCGATCAGAATTCAGTTCACGAGTTACAGCAACTCTGCCCCTCTCTATCAGATCTGCAGGTTAAGGGCCTAAATTCATTTCCATAAAGGCCATACAATTCCCTCGATCTATATTGACTCTACAAATGCATCCCTTATCAGAAAAACTCTTGAACAAGGTATCTCGTTCTAACTCAAGTCCTTTTGCTTCCTCTATGAAATACGCCATTGTCAACTTTAACAAATTTGCGCGTGACGCATGAGATACGACGATCCTTGAAAAGTAAGATCTCACATTCTCGAGGCGTGACTCTAAAGTCGCATACAGTTTCTTCTGATGCACCATTTTTATTTATGTTCGAGCATCAAAAGCTATAGTCTCTTCTAATTTTTTAATAAATTTTGTTGATTCAGCCTGATTAATGGCCTCTAGGTCCGCCACCTGAGCTAGAAGTCTCTCGATTTTGGAATCTAACTCTTCCCTGGCCAAAGTATCCCTCAGCAAGTCATCTTTCTCTTCATCAGAATTTTCTTCGCCCTGATTTCCCCTTCCAAGATCTTCTCCCTGACAAGAGCAGCATCCAACGTGTATTGGCATTCTCTTAAGTTTGCATTCCCTTTCTGCACATGCCCTTGAATTTGAGCTACGTCACATTCCAGCTCTCTAATTCGACCTAACAACATCCCCAATTTAGTCTTCAATCGTGTCACCCTCTCATTTAAATTGTCACACTTTCGTTGTATCCCCCATAACTCCATATCCTTGGTGGGTAGGCCTATATGAAAGTGTTCGGTTGTAGCTTCTGAGGCTGATAGATTTTCTCGAACTACCTTCAGCTTGTAATATTTTTTAATCATTTTTTGTTTCAGCCGTTCTAGTTCGCTTCCACAATTCTAAAGATCTGCTCGAGATTGTCCCACCGATCTTTCTAGCGCCTGAATACGGTATTAAGTCATTTTAGCTTGCCTACCCTTAACCATCAGTATGTCAATCTAATTTAGAAGGTTTGTGGCGTACTCTTTTATCTCCGCGAGCTCTTTTAGCCCCTTGTCAATTATGGCGTGCTTCTTCTCGATCATGCGAGTGAGGTCGACAACAGTCTGGGTTGCCTCAACAAATTTAAAATGCACCTTTACATGTTGGTCATCTCTGTCCTTATTCGCCTCCCTCACCCCATCCAACTTCTCTGCAAATTCTCGTTTACATTGGAACGTCTCATCTTCGCACGAGCGAACTGAATCCAATTCGACCTGCCCAATAATAAATACATTATATACAACTCGATTTAGAACACCCATCAACATGATATATATATATATATATCTCATTTCTAAAACGATATCTAATTTCTAACATCTACTGTGTGCAACTACTTTTAGACTTAAAGGTCAAAGAAAAATCTCAGATAGGTGTTCTATGACATATATTTCAAAGTCTAAGGTACATGTTTTCTATATTCTACTTTATCTACATACTTTGAATTTTCCTATGCACTATATTAGTGTTATTTTCCTAAAATTGATAGTTTCTGGTCTGCCTCTACGCTATGTTATCTTATTTACTTAGCAGTTTTATGTTAATATAGCATACAAGTCAGAAGACCTATTCCGATCTAACCTGCAGCTCCACTTTCGAAGATAGCAAGGCTGTGGAGATCTCTTTTTCCCTGGCAAGCTCAGTCTCTAGATCTTTTATTCTGAGACTCATTTCTCTAAGTGCCTAAAAGAGGGTTACACAAAATAAGGGATCAGCCTACAAAAGTCAATTCAGCATGCAAATCAAACAATTTACAAGACACTTCCAAAATACTTATACAAAGTCATTTCTTTACCCTACCTTCTCATTCTCGCCCTCCAGGAGTTCGGTGTCATCCCCATGATTGTCTAATACCGTCTGACGGGAGACACCGTCTAGCCCATCAACAACTCCCACCGCAGATTCTTCCACTTCTTCATTATCACCCTCCTCAACATAGGTGTCTGCCTTAATGGCATCTACCTCATCCTTAGATCTCCTTTGATATCAGGTAGCGCCCAAGCCTTTTGTGCTCTGCCGCCACCTCCTGCAGATTCACTCTCGCCTCCGCCTGTAGATGGCCAATCACCACTGCATGAGAAGCCTTCAGTGCCTCCAGCTTCTTTGCTTCCTTAAGAGCATCAACCTTCACTCGAGCTACCATCTTTTCAAGCTCGACCTTCACCTTCATCAGCTCGGATTTTTCTTCTTTCACTCCAAGCCAAATCCCCTTCACCAAACAAGAAAAAAATCGACCTAAGCATGAGTTCGAAAAGCAATAAATAAATATTTCACATGATCGAACATAAATACATACCATCCTGTTCATGTCCTCCTCTCTGTGAAAAGCGGACAGCGTGGCCCTTTCCTCCACTTCTTTGAGATCATCCTCAGCAGCAGGTCGTTTTTCAGCGACCTTTTCCCACGACTTCCCCGAAGGTTTGATCCTTCTCCTTTTCTCTTTTCTGTCAACCTCACCACATCTAGTAGTACTAGAGACCGACGAACGCTTCAGCATCTATATTTTTGGAAACGTTCGAGCTAATTTGTTTGACGTAATAGACTCCGGCTGAATCGAACTGTCTATTCTAAGGGTCTTGGCTATATTGGTTTGACCTTCCCCACCAGTTCTTCTATTCTTCCCATCATCAACGTCCACCATCAGCCTGGTCGATTGAGATTTTTGAACCTTTTTTGACTTACTCCCAACCCTCTTCTTTCTGTTAAGGCCAAGTCCTTCCAACACAAATTCGAGTTCAACCCCTTCCTCTGCAACTTCGTCCAATAATGAATCTTTCCTCTTCACTCGGGACTTCAGGCCTGCCATGCATAACATTTGTTATTATCAACAAATGATCATCATTTCACACATTTCAATATTATACTCTATGCATTGTTATACTTACTTTTTTTTACAGTTCTAAACAGAAAAACCAAAGGTTCTTTATCATTTCTCTGAAGACAATTACCCTTCGACCATATTACGTTGTCATTCTAGGCTCGACCTGTTAAATAAAGATCGAAGAAGTGACGTTGCGTTACACTCACACAGAAATATACCCCACCACTGGTGTGATAATTCTTTACCCCATAAAACTGTAATACGTCCTCAAGTGATATTCTCCTCACTTTCCCCTAATTCTCCCATTTTCATTCAGATAGTTGCAAACACTTATTACCTCCCACATGTTCCTGTTCAATTGAACAGGACATGCTCCAATCGTATTCATAATCCCCTTTGCCTAATTGGTAAGGGGAAGACTCAACCCGTACTCTAATTGAGACAGGAAACACAAGAAACTCTCTGAAAGGTCACTCCAAACACTCCCATCAAAATATTATAATGAGATTGAATCATCTGTACCCCTATCTCATTTTTCCTCCTCCAAGTCAGCCAGCAAATAAAAATACCCCTCCACCGTCGCTACAGTACACCCCCTAAATAGCCTACCGGCAGTTACCCCATTTTCCTCCTACAATAGCCTTGGCTTTACAAAATTATTTAAATACATCTGAACCATAGGGATAGGCTAGCAATTTGCCAGGGAAACCTAAAAATTATTCCAATCCTACTTCAACCACACTATCAGACTCTACCGTCCCACCAGAGATCAAAACCTTGCTAATAGGCAATTTATCCATCTCAACTGCAATTCTACAGGTAAAGTTTTAGTCGTTCACAAATACCCCTCACGTTAGACCTACATGCAGGTTCAGGTATCTATCATTATTTCATACAAATCGATTATTCATATACAACATATCTTTCATATATTCTCTCTATCTAACAAATTTCATAGGTTGCTATAAATAGTAATTTTTTAGAGATTTGCTTAAAATAAATTACGATTTGCAAAAAACACAGCACACGTCTCTACTAACCTTCAATGTCAGAAAGAAAATCCGTAGTAATGCCAAGTCCTTCCCTTACAACGCTGCTATATAGCCACCTACGTGATTCAGTACCTACAACTCTCTTCGACTGTTGATCACCCTCAGATAAATCATTACCAAATCCTCTATAATTTTTTGACGCTTCTCTCTGTGTTCTCCAAATTTTTAGAAGTTAAAAAATGTTTGAATGATGAAGACGAAGCATTATTTATTTTTTCTCTCTCTAACAGCTGGCAGTTATTGCGCCTCGCACGACCCGTCCTCAGTTTTGGAACAGAGGCTTCTTTTCTACTATCTATGTCAGACGTTTTGTACCTTCTCAATAAAGCCATCTTTCCATCATTACCCCTACCCTCATATTTTAATCTATTTTTATCTCCTATTTCTGTATCTTTATCTGACCTTCCAACACTCATGATGACTCATACTCCACAATATCAAATTTTAGCAGCTTTACATAAAAAAAACTAGAAGCTCCTAAATTTTTTCTGTTCTTGTTCCTTATACTTATAGTACTAGTGACGTCATTTTCAAAGCTAACAAAATTTTCAAAGTTTTTCAAAATTTGTTTATCAAAATAGTCTCAAACAACATTTATAACTATAGAGGATCAAATTGACTTCTAAACTTTTTTGTTAAATTCAACAACCTTACATTTATTAATGATAACACTTTACATATAATTACATCTAAATTAGCCTTGATGACCTGAGTAACCACATCTGATCAGATCTCCTCCATTGATCATCCTATCTTCAAATTCGATCTCTACCTCAACAATCAATCCAGCCATCTCTTCTCGATCTGCAGGATCCCACGCCAATTCACGAAAGCATACCTCATAGAAGTACCGGACATACAAAAGTTCCCTACCACTTACATCCAGTCCTTCGAGCTGACACTCCCTTTGTGGTAACTCAGCATCATAACCAAACAATCCAAAAATTCTTTTCCGCACTTCAACGATCTTTATGACCAATCGTCCTTCAGTAGCATGAGAAATTCTCTGAGATCAAGTCTGCACCATCCTAATCTCTTCTCCATATTAAAAAAAATCATTGTACCCTTAATTATACATTTTTATTACATATTTCCTTCAAACCGTGATATTGACCTTATATCTCATAACAAAAAACCAGGAATCTTGAGAAAAATTAATTGAACTTATCCCTTACCCCGAACTCATACGTTATATTATTTTTCAAGTCGAGCTTATTTTTTCAAGATTTATTCTTCAATCGACCTCTATTGGCATGAATTTTTGCATTACAGATTTCCTATAATTTTTTATCTCCCACATCCAACACGTAGACATATCATACTTGCATCACAACATAAATTTTTGCACATATTTATCTCAGTTCGAATGTTACAATATCAATACTTGCGGTACTAATAAACTTCAATTCATTTCATACATCCTTCAAAATTTCCAGTTCTATCCTACGAGCTATTTTATATCTACATAAGCACAAGTAATTTAATGACAAATTTTATTCATGTCAAAAAAATATTACACGTGTTTTTATAGATAACAAGTCTTTCAGTAATTAATCTCAGGTACATTACAGATACCTAATCTATCCAGCACCCAACATCAGGTACTTTACAGATAACAAATTTTTTACTACTTTTTTAAGTAACAGGTCATCCAAGTACTCCGACACATCAAATCCTTCAGTTTATCCAGCTTTAGTGATCTTTCATCCTGATGCAAAGCATAAATTGGAGATAACACAAAGCTCCCCTCACATGAGTTTGGTCGAAGTCTACTCGAATTTCAAATGGAAACTTTACAAGCAGTAGACGCAGTGCTTATACCAACTCTTCAAATTGAAGGTCTTCTGAGCACAAAGCCGTAATGGAAATACAGAAGCAGACTTCTACATCCCGTCTTACTCTTCCACTGCCATCACCGTTGCTCCTATACCCACCACCCCCGAAGAGCTGGTAGAGATGAAGAGGGTCGGACCTTAGACTCAATAGTGATACAAGAAATCAACATAATTACCCCACAGTTATGCCTATCCCTGTATATGAAACCCCAACCTTGTCCTCCGCATGAGTTCAGATACAAGCCCAACGTTCCTCGCCTATCAAGATGACGGCATAAAACCTCCACTAATAGTAGAATTCCTCCTCAGCTTCAACCGCTTCGTCTTCTGACATGCCTTGATAAGTTGGAGGAATAAGAGATGGTATCAACATCTCCAAGGACTGGTCACTTAAGTATTTCAACTTTAACCTCTGCATTTCAAATGCAATCCTCTCTTCAAGGACCATCCTCCGTGTCTTCACCATTTTTAATATTTTAGAGAATTTGATAAATTACAAGCATACTGTGCTTCAAGGATTCGATACAGGTACTATTTAAATAACCTTACATTTATTGTGCAGGTATATTTTACCAAGCATCATAATTCATTAAAGACACAATTTTTTAAAATCATAATCGTCACATACATTAGTATCCACATCCTCATTAAATACACATCATTTCCCCATAACCCGCGTAACTTCCACACAGTCAAAGCCATCATTACTCTATTTCAATTATCAAGAACTTCAACCCAAATACCAATTACAAAAGATCATTTCTCAACCAAAGCCACTCATGACTTTGGTTGGGAGAGGGCGATTGTAGGAACTTATCCCTCGATCTCACCTAAAGTCGAGCAGTCGCCAGTTCAAATCACCTCCATCTCAGACTCATACATTTTTAACATAACATCCCTAGTCAACATTCCAACCTACCCCATAAAATAGTTAAGAACGTGGGCTGAACTTAAATCGAAAAGCCTTATCCAGTCAAAGACACCTATCTCACACAAACTCGTCAGTTACTCCGTCAACTACCACTAACCACATTATTTGAAAAATGTACTCCAGCACAATGAAGAGCTACAGAGAAGTCCTATATATAGAAAAAGTTCCAGAAGAGACGGGGACAAAAAAAATTATACAAGAGATCATCAAGAAACTACATATTTTAGATTCTCAGCAACATTCAAACTTTTTAGTTACAAGGTTCAAGCATTTCTATATCTAGAGATCACTTATAATAAGATATCCACCTCAAGCAATAAAGATACTTTTACAAAAATCCTCCACTCGAGGTCGTGGCTTTTTTACCTATTTAGAGGTTTGCCATGCTAAAATCACCTGTATCATTTATTACTTTCCATTAGAATATTGTCACAGGTTCATTGGTGTGATAAAAAATTCCAATCCATTTCGAGCATACGGAATTTGGCCATTGCATCGTATAATACACGAATTGTCCTATTTAGAGATGTGCAAGTGTGATAGGGATTTATGACGAACAAAAAGAAGTCTATTAAAGCGAGCAACAAGACATCAATCTGTTACAGGGGCGATGTACTATAACGAAATAGTTGAGAGATTGCGGAAGCGAGATTGAAAAAGAGATGGTCAAAATGTAATGAGGTCGCTTTGGGAAAATAAGCTTAAATAATTGGCGAACAAGATCATAATGGTATGTTTATGGGTTGTTGAACTGTAGATGTAAATATGAGAAAGCTTTTGTCGAATTATTTGTAGAATTTTTGATCTGTCAACTTAAAATTGCATAAGACTGTGTTATGTGAACAGTTTATAGAATTTTCAATTTGCTATCTTAAAATTATGTAATGGCATTCAGCACAGTTTTCATTTTCAATAAGCGTACTTCCGTTGACAAGGTCGTTAGAGTTCTAATGAACTATGCCCTTTTGACATTTGTAGGAGTCAAAGTATGCTACTGGCATGCAATAAGAATCATTTGTTAGTGATAGAGGACATTTTCTTTGTACTTCAAGATTTTGTGATTTGACGGCGTCCTTTGAATTACTTGTTCCGAACTATTTTGAAAATGTCGTGATATAGTTGGGTAAAGGATATCAGTCATGTAGTTTCTTGGTTGGAGTTGCTTCTGGATGGACTTGAATATTATGTGCGAGCTCTATCTTTTTGGATGTGTTATTTGTGCGAAGCACGTGATGAATAATATCCCCTAAGGATATACTTCATAGGATGGAAAGCAATAGTTGTCAAAAATATTCCCAAAAATTTGTTGATATCCTTGTTGCTAAAAAGTTGTTCCTGTAGAATATATCTTCTCTCAAAATTTGATAAAGAGGCGATAGTGGTGGTGTACAAAAAAACTACATGTTGGCTATATAAGATCTTGACCCTTTGGTGTTGTGCATTATATTCTTCTACAGGAAAAATTTGCTTTTGGTTTATTAGAAGTTATCATGGAGAGGACACGTTCTCAGGGTGCTCGTCATGTAACAAAAGGTAGGCTAAATATCAAGGTGGCTGAACTTCATGATCAGTACTTTTGCATGTTGCCCTATAATGTTATGTTACCAGAGTGGTCATTGCAGTTTGACGGTTTAGATGATAAGACTAGGCGCGTAGAGTTTTATTATTATTGGTGTAATGTGTTCCATGAGTTACTTTGGGATACAACCCTACGAGAAAAAGTTGTTTGAGAGATTGTATTAAATAAGCTGGCAGAAGAGGACGAGAGGGCTGCAGGGGAGTGATAATTCCATGTAGTGAATTGAATCACCAGGGAAACTTTAAATGTAACTATATTTGAATGTAAGCTCGAATTTTTATAGCTCAAAATGAATAAGTAATTTATTTGTAGTATTCTGTGTTTGTTACCTATTAAATTTAAGGATAAAGTATAGATTGAATCTACCACTTGAAAAGTAGGAGTAATATATTTGTTTAGCTGCTTATGGGGCAGTTATGATGGATTACAGCTCGCTGATCTTAACACCTGTATAAAGGACTTCAAATTTCAAATATTTGCTATTTATAGGAATGACCTATGGTGTGGTACGAACTTGATTGAGTATAAAAGCAAGGTGAGAGATCATGTAAATTGTCTTTGGAAAGAGGAACTGAATTGTTTAATGGCTAAAGTGAGGGACAAAAGTGATGATAGAATACGTTATCACAGAAGTTATCATGATGTTGTGAGGTAAAAAAACGTGTTTGTCGAGGCAGTAGGGGTGACTAACACGCATTTGAGAGAGTCATCATTCCAAAAATTGAAGGAGAGTATAAAAACTCATCTCTCTCTCCGCCATAAATTATCTTCGGTTATAGAGAGAGAAAAAGTGGTGTAACTAGTATTTTAAGAGAGAGAGAAAATGTTTGAATTCTGAGAATAATCTCATGGTAAAAACTTCATCTAGTGAAAGGAATTTGTTGGAAAAGCAAAGCAATCACGCTATCTCTGTAAAAGTTATTGGCAGAGTAGTAGATTGTGAGTCTTCCAATACAGGTTAGTAAATTTTATTCCTCTATTTTGTTTGAAGTGAAGGATATTATGTGTATGTGTGGTTGTGTTAATCGCTTTTATTTATGACTGATTGGGGATGGGAAATGTTTAAAATGTAAGGGGCTAAAAATGGATTGTTTTCCTGGCTTGGTGAATATTTGCAAAAGCTATGTGTATGGTAACAAATGTCTGGAGAGAAATAACTACTTTTGTAGAAGAAGAGGGAGAGTTGAAGTTGATTTTCTATTATTTTGGAAAGTTTTGAAAATAAATGTCTTTAAAAATACTGGGTTGTAAGTTTAGGTGCTGTTTTTTATTTGATGTGTATGTAGTATATTATGTGACTGTGTAAGTAAGGAATCATAAAGACAAAGTAAATAATAAAAATTATTTTGACCTGTAGGTCAAATATGCGCTCAAAAAATTTTAAGCCGAGTAGTAAGTTTGTAGTGTCGTCTAGTTCGGAGGAACCGTCATCATTGGGTAGAGAGGACGATTGTAGAGGTATGGAGGAGACTATAGATAGTAGAGAAGTGGTTATGAGGATAGTAGCAGAGATGCCTATTGAAGTGAGTAATGTAGTAGAGCAGGATGATGAAATAGGGTGGAGAATAAGATATTTTATAAATATCCAGAAGGAGTAGATGTAGGGAAAGAAAATATGAAATTAAGAAAAAGTTAACAAGGAAGTGAAGGAATTATGTAATGGAGCAAGGCCTGTGGTTTAGGACATTTGTACCAGAGAAAGGGGACAAAGGTAAATTATCAAGTACCCAATCTGGAGTTATGGAAGAGAGATAAAGGAATTGGGGAGAATATAGAGATTACATACTATAATAGGTCGGGTATAGTAGGTCTGAATGATGGTTTTTTATATTATTTGAACTAGGTTGTATATGGTCTTAGGATTCCTTTGACGTATTTTCATAAAGTGGTTATTAATGCATTGCAGTGTTGCCTCACACAATTAAATGAGAATGCATATGAGATAATGAGGGTGTGTGAGGTGTTGAATGAAAGGTGGAGAGAGAACGGGATGGCGAAGCAGTTCGTTACAGCTTACGTACTGAAATATTACGAAATAAAGTATGTGCATGCTCGTAGGAGTGGTCACCTTTTTAGTGATTTATCTAGGCTAAAGTTTTTTTACTTCGAATCTACTGGTAGACCGTGGAATGACCATCTTGTATAGGTAAGGGGTAATTGTATACAGGTTCCAGATGAACTAGCGCTCGACCTGAAACATAAATATTATAATCCGAGTAAGTAACACCGGCTAACTTGACCAAATATCACTTTGCCTACGAACTTCTAATCATTCCCTTGATTTTTTCTGCCAGATCCTGAACCCAAAGCCGTTCCAGATAAAATGGGCCTATTTGACTGCATAGCCCTTGAATAGGTTGAGTTGAAGCATGTACTTGGAGAGTTGAATATCTGTAAGGATAAGAGATTGGACCCCAAAGTTCTAAAAGTATAACGGGCTCATGAAAATCAAGTTATGGATGGTCAAGAGGGTACTGAGAAGGTTATGAACAAGGATCTTCATCCTCTAAGGAATTTGACTGGTATCCATTCACCTTCGCTAGGGAGTTTGAGCGGTACGCGGAAGCTCCATAGGGCAATAAAAACATTGCAAGAATCTTCTCATTCTGTTGTGGAGACGGCCCAAAGGAAAAAGGGTGACAAGCTGGTTGTCTCGTATGCGGTGGAGCAGTAGATAGTGAATGAGGTCATTCCTCAAGAGATAAAAAACACGTCTCTAAAATGGAAACAACATTAGATCAAAGTAGTAACCAAACTCAGGATAAAGCTATGGCCAAGCTTAGGGAAGTAGAACACAGATGTTTAAACATGGTTGGGACTGATCTGAGGAAGCTCGAAGTCGTATTTCAAGAGTTAATTCCGTGTATTGTATCGACAGCTCTCGATGTTGGTGAAAGGGGTTATAGATTTTATTAAGAGGAGAAACCAGAAGTATGTATATCTTTGCAGAAGTTTGATGCGCAAATAGCTCGGTTGAAGGAGCTCAAGAAGGAGAGAGAGTGAGTGAGAGAGAGAGAGAGCAAGGTAGATGTGGTGAACGTTGCTGAGGAGCAGCGTGTGCAAATGTTTTAACACGAAGAGACCCTAGAGAAAGTTGTGGCGGCGGTCAGGGTTACTAAATGCAATCTGATTCAATCCTATCATCAATTTGGTTTAACCGAGGCTAATATTACTCTTGGTTTAAAGGGTAGTGTAATAGCATATTTCCTAGGTTCGACAAATATAAGCCAACATGACATAGTCGAAGACAGCTCAGCATTCAAGGTGATGCCACATTTGTAACCAAAAGTTCTTGACCTACTAAAAGTAGCCGTTGTGGTTGGTCAAGAAAGAGTCGCTGGAGATCCGGGAAGCTTGCCCACTGTAATAACTATCAACCTATTGGATTTTACATCAAAAATCCTCTTCGAGGTCGTGGTTTTTCTTAGCCTTTACTGAGTTTCCACGTAAAATCTTATTCGTTTAAGCTTATTATTATACCATCCTTACTAAAAGTATTTGCGAAGATTATCCTCCTGGAAAACACGCCATTACAATTGGCGCTGTCAGTGGGAAAACCACATTTTTCTTTACCACTTCATATCTAAAAACAATCTGATGACAAACATGAAACTCTGAAGCCATTCAAGTACGTTGAGGAAGCATGAGATCAACCCAATACAGGAAACAGTTGATCTGCACAGCGCAATGATCGAATTATAGAAACAAATAGAATCTGACCGAGTCTAGAGGTTGGAAGATCAGGGAATTAACGCCCAAGCTTTTCAAGTCAAAAGAGACGAAAGGAGAAAGGCCTTGGACCAACAGAGTCGGACACATCAAAAAGAAATGGAGAATTTACGAAGAACTCAGGATCAGCTTACTGGCCGTCAAATATCACCTCCTCAGGACCAAAGTGAACACCGTTCCAGGGTGACCCAAAGAGAAAACCAGCCAGGAGAAGAACGAGCACAAACTTCTCGATCCAGATCAAGAAACCTAGATAGGGCTTCTCGACATTTTGGACTTACATCCTCAGCATCGACAACTCTCAGAAGCTAACGTACCCGTAATCAAACCCTATCACCACCAACGAGAAGTCCTATCAGAGAACGATTGGGACCTGAAGGACAGGGAAACTTTGATCCACAAGTTGTAGTCGTACTAATTCCTCTACCACAATTCATCACCTTGGACGACCTAAACAATAGGATCCAAGCCATAAAATTTGATATCCCAGGCTGAAGATCTACTCTCGATAGAATCGAAACAAATCCCATCTCTCCTCATCTTGAAGTCATGCCCATCCTAGAAATTTTCCACATGCCAAAATTTATTCAGTATGCAGGCCTTACTGACCCTCTCACCCACGTCTGACACTTCAAAGCCGTAGTTGGATTATATTCCAAACTCGACCACAAGCTATACAGCTTATTCAACAAGAGCCTAACAGAGGAACCGCTCATATGGTTCCATACTATCCCTGAAGGCTCTATCACAATATTCAACCAATTGCAGTGCCACTTTGAGTCGAATTATGCTCATGCTAAGGAGCGAGAGATAACTGTGGGTTCTTTGCTCTTCTCCGAGCTGGGTGTGAAAGAAACATTAGCAATTTTTTATAAATGATTCATACAGGAAACACAAAAGATTGGGAATTTAGATCCCAAGATTGTCGTTCCTGTATTTATCTCAGCACTGCATATAAACTCCAAAGTTTGAGAAGAACTAACCTTGCACAAGCCCAGAACAGTAATAAAAATGATTGATGTTGTTAATAACTACATTAAACTAGAACGATATAAGAAGGATAAGATGAAAAGCTCCTCTGTCATCCATTCTCGTGAAATATTTTCATCTCCACCCCAAAAATCAACCAATAACGAAGCACCCAAGTAACGCTGAAGAAATACCGACAACACTAGAAGGAGATATGGAAGGCCAGACACCCATCCCAATTTTACCTCCTATGACAACCACTCTCTCCACTATCTTACCAACGATAAAGGGAGATGAATTCTATCGGGTAGCACAAACAATTATTGATATCCCCAACAAACCTTTGTGTCAGTATCACAATGTGCATAGTCACGAAGCTGACAACTGCTACTCTCTCATTTAAATTTTTCATCGAATTCTATTTGCTGAAAGACTTTATAATTATGTAGTCGACGTTCAAAAGTTCCTAGAAGAAGAAACCAAAAATAAAGACGTTGATCAAGAGCAAGGCAAGGGAAAACTTTCCATCTTTACATGATAGAGATTGAGAAAGGAAAGACAAAAAAATAAGACGATCGAATTACATCTTGTTGTAAAATGAAATCCTCAGACAAATCATAAAAACTTCTCCCCAGCTCGAGCAAATTAAAACGTTCGTACTATATTACCTTTGAGGACTGTGACACCAGCCATGTCAAGTACCTTCATGATGACCCTCTGGCTATTATGCTCAAAATAGGATAAAACTACCTATACACGCTTCTCGTCGATACAGGAAGTGTCACAGATGTTTTGTTCAGAAGGGCAATTGAAGTTCAAGGACTCAAAGACTCAGTGAAAGCTTCGACAACCACCATCACAGGTTTTAATAATTTAAAAGAATCGGCCACAGGAGAAATCACCCTGCCAGTTCAAACAGTATCAAAAACAACTTTTGTTAAATTCGTGGTCATCAATGCTAAGTCCAAATATTTAGGAAATTTTGGGCAAAGTTGGCTACATTCGACCAAGGTAGTACCTTCGACATATCATCTTGCATTGAGATTTCTAACAGATCATGGAGTCTATGAAATCAAAGGAAGCCAAGCTATAACACGAATGTGTGAGAATACCACGACCAACTCTCACATAGCTAAACTTCCAGAGGCATAGAAACTACAGCAGGAAACACCCCCCACACTCGAGCAGCATGATACTGAAATTGTAGATTTCGTTGAACTCGATGGGCCTGGGCCTAATACCTTCATCGGCTCCAAGCTATCATCTGACGATAAAGAAACCATGATTCAACTCTGGAAGAAAAATGTCAACATCTTTGTGTGGTCATTCCAAGAGATGTCCTGTATTAATCCCTTGATCGCATACTACAAGCTCAACCTCCTTCCAGACAACAAAGCAGTGGTACAAAAGCGTCAAAATCTAGCTTCCCGCCATCGCGAAGCCGTTAATGAAGAAATTGATAAACTCCTTTGTGTAGGATTTATTAGGGAAACAAAGTATCCAAAATGGGTTTCTAAGATAGTAGCGATCCCAAAGAAGAATGTGAAAATCAGAGTTTGTGTTGATTTTACATAACCCAACAAGTTAATACCAAAGGATAACTTTCCTCTCCCATTGATCCCACAACTCCTAGATTCTGTAGCAGACGCAAACTTATTTTAATGATGGATACAACCTCCGGTTACAACTAGGTTCCTCTTACCGAGGAGGATCAAAAAAAAGTAACTTTTGTCATAGAAAGAGGTTTTTACTGTTATACAGTAATGTCTTTTAGGTTAAAGAATGTATGAGCCACTTACCAACGGCTTATCATAGAGATGTTCAAAGATCATTTAGAAAAAATTATGAAGGTGTACATCGATGATATGATCTGCAAAAACTTGAAGCGTGAAGATCATTGCAACAACCTCCAAACCATCTTCAATATCTTCTGTAGCTACCAGATAAAACTCAACTCAGAAAAATGCCAATTCGGTGTCGTATCTGGCAAATTTCTGGGACACCTAGTTAGTAAGAGGTAAATCGAAATCGATCCGGCACAAATCAAAGCACTTATGGAAATGCCATCTCCTCAAACCAATAAAGATGTACAAAAATTTACTGGCAAGATTGCAGCTCTTCACAAGTTCATCTCCAAGTAATATGATCGATGCAAACTTATTTACCTTCTTCTTCGTGAAAATCAAACTCAACTATCCAAAAAATAGCCCACGGAAATCGTTTCAACTCTTGACTGTGAATTAGCTTTTCAAGATCTTAAACGATACTTGAGGCGTCCTCCTATCATGAGTATTCTAGTTGATGGCGAAGCATTGACAATGTACTTATCAACAACCGATGAATCCATTAGCTTTATCCTTATTCAAAAAGACAAAGGTGTAGAAAAACTACTCTACTTCATCAGCAAAACTGTCATGCCAGCTGAGAATAGATATACAACAGCTGAAAAATAACTACTCGCCTTGGTCTACAGCTCTAAGAAACTTCGACCATATTTCTGAGCTCATCCTGTCAAAATCATTACCAAAAATCTTATAAAACTCGTACTCTCTAAAAACAGAAAAATCTCGTAGAGTTCAACAATGATATGTATTCCTCGGTGAATATGACATCTCTTTTGAGCCTCAGATATCTATCAAAGAACAGGCAGTAGCAGACTTCGTGGAAGATTTTCTATTTAAAGACCTCAATTGGGAAAAACTCAAAAGAGTATTGACTGATGACTTAATCGCAGAACCAGACGCATGGTCACGAAGCACGAGATGGCAACTCTTTAAAGACAGATCTGCTAGACCACAAGGATCAGAAATCGGCATTGTTCTCGTTACACCATCCAATCATCGCATCGAGAAAGCTATTAAACTTAAATTTTATGCCACCAACAATGAAATAGAATATGAAGCTATCCTTCATGGACTGGATCTTGCTATAATACTTGGGGCGGAAGAAATAGTTGTATATGTCGACTCCTTACTCGTTGCCAACCATTACAGTAAGACATTCAAGACATCAGGTAAGACGGTTGATTATGCAGCCTTGGTCGAAGAGAAAATAAGTAAATTTAAATCAGCAATAATCTCCTACCTCCCTCGAGCCGAAAATCGCCACACCGACGTACTAGCCTATATTGCTACAAGCTCGAAGACACTGAAAAAAGAACTATGGACATCGAGATCATCAAGCATTCTAGTCTCGATATAAGTTATACGATATAAATAGATGTTACTAAAAATGAAGATGAAGACGATTGGAGAAGACCATTCTATGCATACCTTAATTCCAACATCCTTCCAAGTAACAAATATGAAGCCTGATCCCTTTTGGCCATATGCCCCAGATTTACAGTTCATGATAAAATCCTATATCGCATTACAGGAAGAGGACCTCTTATTGAATGCATATCTCAGAAATAGGCTCAAATCAAAATCAAAGAACTTCACGAAGGGATCTGCGTGACTCATATTTCAGGACGATAATTGGCCCAATGGGCATTCACTCAAGGGTTATACTGGCCGAAGATATGACAAGGCTGCGAAGACTTTTTTTGTAGGTGCTACAAATGCCAAATCTACGCTCAAGACATCAAAATCCGAGTACTTGACTTACACATCAGTAATTTCCTTTGGCCATTCAAAAGATGGGGGATTGATATCATTGGGCATTTCTACCCAGTATCAGGAAATTACAAATTCGTTCTTGCAGCCACAGACTACTTCACCAAATGGGTTAAAGTATTCCTCAATATCATACTAATGAAAATGAAGTCATTAAGTTTATTTAGGAGCACATTATAACCAGATTTAGCTGCCCACACATGATACGATCTGATAACGGCAAACAATTCATCAGTAACAAAGTTCTTAGTTTCCTCCATAAATATAAAATTCAACTATCTACTTTGACCCCATACTACCCTCAGGGTAACGCACAAGCTGAAGCCATCAACCAAAACATCAAATCAAGACTACACAAATGCCTTGATAAGAGGAAGGGCAGATGAGTCGATGAATTACTAAGAATTTTCTGGGCATATCAAACTACTCCCCGAATATCTACAGGTTGCACTCCATTCATGATGGCCTTCGGCACTGAAGCAGTCATACTCTCAGACCTCGATCTACCGAGTGGTCGAAAAGAAATTACAGATGGAGACAATAAGCTATGACTCCCCTGTTACCTCAGCTGGATCAAAAAAACTTGAGACAAAGCCATTGCAAACTTGAGACGGTACCATGACACACTCAAGAAAGCTTACAACAAAAAAGTTTGAAAGTAAAAAATTTAGCATTGGGGACCTTGTCCTTCGACGAATCCAGGATAGTACTCGACCTAAAAATTCTGGCAAATTATCAAAAAACTGGGAAGGGCTATATATTGTCATTGATAAAACCGATAGTGGGACTTACTCGCTAATGACTGAAGACGAAATACAGCTCAAATATCCATGGAATACAACCCAACTAAAAATATTTTACAAGTGACAACTGTAACTGCTTTCGATCAATTCCAATACAACTATCTTTACTTTCAATTACATCTTTACTATCTTTACATTCATCTTTACCATTTTTCCTTTCACTTAATCTCGATACATACTTGATAAGTATGCATCAAAACTAACAATCATCTTTACTATCTTTACTTAGTCTCGATACATACTTGATAAGTATTCATAAAACTAACAATCATCTTTACTATCCTTACTTAGTATCGATACATACTTGATAAGTATGCATTAAAACTAACATTCATCTCTTTGACAAACACTATCTAATTATAGGATAATCTCTTTTGCACTCATTACTTATCGAACAAAACATATCATGTTTTGTTCTTTTCAATCAAAATACAGATATCCCATCGAGGAATAGCATCTGGTACTAATTTCAGATACTTGCCATTATATGGCCCTCTTTCAATCATCTACCTATTTTCTTCAAAGCAACACTCTACCACTATCCACAATCGAATCTCTTACTATCGATCTTGTCGAACCAAAACACATAGTATAAATTTAACAAAAACAATGTATCAATTACTTTCAAATAAATTCTTCGAAAAGCATAAACAACAACATTCAAGAAACATAGCAAAATATTATTTCTGTCCCATCGACCACTTTTCTATCTTTCATCAAATAAAAACTTTTACAAACATAATTTACTCTGCAGGGAGAGAAACTGTATCATCAACCTTTACGAATCTACCTGGAACAAGCTCATCCAATATTTCCCCGGGACAAAAACTCTCAGAAATTATCATCACCGGATCCTCGATAACCTCCGTCCCACTAGGAACCTTAGGGGTTTCAGGAACTTCATCTTTAACATCTGAATTGACAAACTCCAAGTTCCCAGCAATGACCAATCCTTTGTAGTAATCTTTTCTCTCCTCCGCAGCATCGTATTGACTTACATAATTGGCCATCACCTTCATACACGCTTCCAAACTATCTCGCAAAAGTTTAGCTCTCACCTCCTCCATAACCTTTCCGCGGTCCAACTCCATCGCCCTTCGCGCAACATTAGTCTGTTCCCACACATCATTTTTAAAATTTGCCCTCTACAAAGACAACGCCTCTTCAATATCTTTTGCTAGGTTGGCCCTAATCTCCTCGGCCTGTTTATCCCAAGCTTTCTTTGCATCATGAAGGGTAACCTCCTTCACCTTCCCAGCTGTATCCAGCTTATACCTGCTCAACCTCGCCTCTAATTTCTTCTTCTTATCGATAAATTCTTCTTTATCCTTCACCAGCTCCTTCTTTATATTGTTGTAAGCAACTAGCTGATTTGCCAGAGTGCCAGCACAGACAATGTGACCTTTGGCCTCAGTCAACAACTTTTTGATATGCATTACATTCATAATATGAGTATTCGAATGAGGCACCAAACTCTTTAATCAAAGAAAAGCAGAAAAATTTCTCACCTTCGACCTGTTTTTGTGGCCCTCGCTAAGAAAAGTGATCAAACTCTCTGCCCCAACTAAACAATCGTTAACTTCATCCTCCAGCACAGTCGCCCCAGCCACATAAGCATTCATGGTCTTTTGGACCTCAGTCTCTGATTCCTCGACATATTTCTTCTTCGACAATTCTGAAGACGCCTTCTTCTTCAGCATCATGCTCGTCGAAGCTAATGGGGGTCACCCATCAGGAATAGCAATTGGTGTTTCGATTTTAGCCCCTACCTCGATTGTTACCTTCCAGAAAGCCTTTTTGGGAGTAACAAAGGAGAAATAACTTGACTGGCCACCCTTTTCTTCTTACCTTTCCCCAAAGTTTGTGTAAACATGGAATCTTTCTCAGTAGTTACAAAATCCATAGTATACCAGCTAGTGAAGGATTTTCCAAAGGAAAGCTCACATCTGCAACCCCTTTATTCCTCGAGGACATCTTTCCATCGATTACTGGAACCTCTGCCCCTTTAGCCCTCGATCTCTTTAAACCTGCCTCTTGAAACAAAGTCTCAACTTTCTCTTGGTTGATAACGATATTGTCAAATCCTACCGTAGTAACCTTTCCTGATATTGTATAACGTTAATGCTTCAGTCGACCTCCTATCAATCTCCTTCAATGCTGTACAAGCACAAAACAACAGTTACACAACAATTTCAGCTACAAAAAAATCTAAAACATCGACAATTACATTACTTAACCACAAACCTAGATGGAAAGTTTTTCTTTTCAAGGGCTCCCCCGTATCTTTCTTGTCAAACTCCTAGTTCTCCAAAACGAGAAGACGGTCTCATCAAAAACCTCACCAAGT
Organism: Kingdonia uniflora; assembly: GCA_014058105.1. Lineage (NCBI taxonomy): Eukaryota > Viridiplantae > Streptophyta > Magnoliopsida > Ranunculales > Circaeasteraceae > Kingdonia > Kingdonia uniflora. The sequence goes on along the minus strand of JACGCM010000140.1, from coordinate 2,616,192 downwards.
ACCGGTATCCTAACTTCTAAGGGTTTTATTTGAGTGTGTAGTACACACATAGATCATCAACTGTAATCAACTCTTCCCCCCTTGCCTTTAATTGACTGTTTACCACCCCACATATACGAAAAAGGTCATAAACGTTTGGGTTCAACTAACCAGGTGTTGCGTCGAAGAAATTCAACAGCTTCTTTTGATCAGCTCGAAGAGGAAGCTTTAAACCCTTTTTAATTTGTTCTCGATGAACAATAATCTTACCCAAAGGAATTTCTTGATTAGTCATGTCATACAGATATTCTTCTAACCTAATATCTTGAGGAATACCATACTTCTTAAAACTCAATATATCTCTTTTTTGGGACCCTCACCATAAAAAGCCTCCTCACCTTCCTCAACATTTTCCTCCCCACACCCATTACCTTCTCGATCACTAGCTTGTAGCTCATGATCCACATCTGTCTCAATACCCTCATCGTCCAAAACTTCCATATTCCTGGGTGCCACCTTAAATTAGTCGACACTAGCCACATCCGCGCTACTCAACCCCACCCTATAACTACCACCCAACTTTTTAACACACGATATCACATTAATTACAAGGGCTCTACATCTTCCAGGTTCCCAAAGATTTCTTTATCATCAATATTGATAGGTTCAGCCATTTTTATGAACCTGAAAATCAGATTATATGTTTTAACAACAATTAGTATCTATCATATCTAATATATTATATATGTCCATATGCTAATATTCATATTGTTGTCGAGTTTCATCTCCAACACGTTATTCTATCATTGTTATCTTTACTATCATTAATATCATTACTATCTGAAGGATATTATTACTATCTGAATACACAGTTACTACATTTAGTTCCCGATGCAATAATTCTTTACTATTTTACTAAGTCCAAACATTGATTATTATACTAATGTTCTTTATCAAAGTTTAGGAACCTCAGCTTCTCGAATACACTTCGTCTGTTTCCCGCCAAAACGAGCCGAATTTAAAAAATGGGAATCCACCTACTCCGGCTTAAAACTCGGCCAAATCACACCTAATCTGGCACTCCATTACCGACAATCTCACAGATGTCATAATAAACACCCTGCAGTTGTGCCGTACTTGCAGCGATGCTTACAAATTACTTTTTCCACTCATCGCCACATATTTCCAATAACCTCTCTCTCACAAACACCCTTTAAAACCTTTTCGATAGCATTGCCACAATAAACACACCATCATCACTCCATATCGCAACTAATTTCATATAAACCCCAATGCATAATTTTTCTAATTACTTCCACTGCAACCTTTCTACATACAATCAATTCCTACACTATCACTTACGTGTCTAAATCAACAAAGGGTTTCATCATAATCATTCAATATCAAACGAGTACACAAAAAATCACTAACCTTGAATTCGCATTGCCTCGGTATCCCTCTATTTTGTACGCTTCGCCCTCTAAATGAGCATACTTATCTCCTCGTTCCCAATCGTTGACAGTGATTCAAGCGAAGAGCTCAACGTATTTGCACTTGAAGAAAATTTTTAGAGTTTATGAAATGTTAGTAGCCTACTACGGGGCTATTTATAGACCCCACACGACTGTTCGTCCCACCACTTCGCGATCATTAAAGTACTCAAGCATAATGCCTTATCCGTCTTTTCTCAAAGTCTTTGATTCTTCGCCTTCTAAAACCCAACAAACCCATGCACTATTGTTCTAAACCTTCCATATCTCTTTGTACATCCTCTAATATATCAATACTTGTCAAAGCACAGCCTATTTAATCACAAAGATGATGTACATCCATTTCCTTATACTTCAAAATATCACCTACAGGAGTACACCTAGCCATTTTAATTCTATCATTACCTATACACATTTTACCTTATTTACAATTATCTTATATTCTCGGGAAGATCTTCAACATCAATTTCTAATTTCAAATTTTATTTGACAAATCAATTACCAAAGCTCAACAAAACAATTATTCCCATACCTATGCAACATTGTATCAGTAAATTTCTTTTATAAACATAAGTCAAATTATATTCAAGAAATTTTAACTCATACACATCAGCAACAAATATATTCATTTTATTGAGATAACACCTTACACATATACTCATTTATTACATTCCAACACTCATTTCACTCCTCAAACTCTTTGACCGACCAACTCATCTTCTTTCTTCACAAAAGCCTTAGTTCGATTTCTTATCTTGTCGATGCGTTTAGGAGGACTTAGGAATTGTAAGTTAAGATGGAATTCATTATCCTATTTTGCCTTCTACACCTCCACTTCACTCAACTCATCATATTTGGGCTCCACTGGCACCAATACCTGCCCGTTTAAGTAACTCTTGCCAAAATGCCTGCCTAATAACTCAAAATACTTCACATGCACCCGATTCCAATGATCATCCTCCCAAAGTTGAGCCTTCATCCTCACCATCTCTACTCCCATAAATAGCCACATCTTACACATGGTATTTATATATACAGCAAACACGACCAGTCAAATCATTCATTCAATTCATATTGGAACTCTACAATTTCAAAGTCAAATCAAACCTCCTAGGAAACCATTTTTGGTACCACACAGTCAGCAAACTTCAATTCGAGATCTATCATACTAAAGATTCATATATATCCAGCACAATCTACCTCGACATCAAATAATTCGATTACTTATATATTTTCATTTCGAGATCACCATCTACAAACACAATACAAGATCAAGAAAATTTTTATTCATTGCACCACTCTGTTACATTTTACATTCGACAATTCACCCCATCGATTATATTACATCAGGCTACGTTTATATTTTATTATTCGACATGCAGAACTTAAAGCTATGTGCTTCTTTTCACCAGAATCTGACATTTCCTCCAGCGTAAAGGGCAATGATACCCTAAGAAACTCAATGAATTGTAGGTCAGAGAAGTTCTAAATAGAGTTGCATGTATGGAAAGGCAGCAGCAGAAAATTGTAAGAAGTTCTTTGGGTCGACCAGATCCACAAGACGCCAAACCAGCCATCGTATCATCATCTTCAATATGGGCAGTAACCACTTCTCTGAACATTTGATGAACTTCAAATACAGCAACTGACACTAGTTCTAATGAATACACCACGTGTAAACGCTTTCTACCTCCACCTCCCTCAATTCTCCCAACCATCATAACCACCGGTTCAAGATTATACCACAACAGAAACTTAACACCAAACTTTACCTATGTATAGTCGTCACAATTACCGTCTGCACCCTCCAGCCACTTGCTACGCCACGCCTGGGGCGACATCTTTACCATCACAGCTTCTAAACCATTCAACCACCGTACAAATTCTTATTTCTCCATCTATTATAACCTCACCTTTCAGCTGCATAGTCTAATGTTCTGCATTAAATGCTTCTCGAGACAAACATGACCAGATTCGCTTAACTTTGACCTCATAAATGATATAATAAAGACTTGTAAGATATTCAACAACCTCTTCAGCTTCCAATTTCTTCTCGACACAACCACAAGTACTTATGTCAAAAATGGGGCGATTATAGTAGCATATTTCCCAGGTTTGACAAATATAAGCTAACAAGACATAGTCGAATATAGCTCAGTATTCGAGGAGATGCCACATTTGTAACCACAAGTTCTCGACCTAGTAAAAGTAGTTGTTGTGCTTAGTCAAGAAAAAAATTTGGAGATCCGCAAAGTTCGTCTACTACCCCCGAAATAGGAAATTGTTTTTCTTTTTGAAAACTGCATGTATCTACTATAAATACAGGCAGAGAATAAGTTATTCAGATTCATAACTTTACTATTCATTTATCCTTACTTTACTATCACGCAACAAACTATAATAACTAGCAACCTATTAGATTTTGTATCAAAATCTTCCTCGAGGTCGTGGCTTTTCGTAGCCTTTAGTGAGTTTCCATGTAAAATCTTATTTGTTTAGGCTTATTATTGTACCATCCTTACTAAAAGTATTAGCGAAGATTATCCTCCCGAAAAACATGTCATTACAGGTAGGTACCAGGAGATAGTTTTTTCTTCGGATGCGGAATATGAGCCAGTTAAAGATATTGTAGCTCCAGTAAATGTACCCCCCTTTTAAATTGAGCAAGTGCCAACTGCAGGCACTAACGTGGAGCCACTGTCTGAGGTAGAGATTGGCAAGAATAATTAATATTATTTTGTGGTATCCTATTTGAACTATTACATTCCATTTTTACGTTGATAAGACTATTTTTTGTGAGTTTTGAAACTGTAAAGTTTGATAGTCATAAGTTTATTGTGCCTTATTTGAATGTTTGTTAACAAAAAATTTGTAATCTGTGTAGGAGATAGAGCGATTGAGAAAAATTGTTACCACAATGAAGAGATCATTGAGTAGAGAGAGGAATTTTGTGACTCGTATTCAACAGGAATTAAATAAAACTGAATATGAGATAAGGCAGTTTAAATTTAATTAAGCAAAAAAAATTTAAAAATTATGCGATCTTCAGTATAGATATGCAAAAATAAAAATAGAGAGGGATGACATTTTAAGAAAAGAGGAGGATAAAAGTACGCTAGTACAAAAAGCTAAAGACATGGTGTGTTTTACTGACATGAGTGATACAGACAGATGTTAGAGGCTTTTGTTAACTTTAACACTGTATTTTAAAACTAAAGTAGATAGTGAGCGGGGTTTAAATTAGGCTTATGTAGAGCCCTTAAAGGAAAGGGGTGTAGTACGTGATCCAACTCGAGTAATATTTTTAGCTTAAGAAGCGCATAATCGTCATAGCGTAGAGGAAAAAAAATGTTCGGCTCGAGCAGGTATGTCTATTATATGGGGTGACATAGGTCCCTTACCTGATGCTCTTGGCTTTATGTATGATCGAAGAGTAATGAGAATTTTATTTTTCAAAATAAGGAAAGTACAAAGAGTGGTGCAAGCTAAGTTAGAGGGTAAGATAAACAAGTTATAAAATACGTTGAAGCGATGTACAGAACAAAATGCATCTCGGACAAATTAACTGATAGTAGAAACAACTGTCAGAAAGAATGTTGAAGAAGAATCAAAAGCGTTGGGTGTATTGTAAAAGGATACACATAAGGATGCTGCTGAAGGAATATTTGTATCCGACGCGAGCATAGGTCGTTACTCAAACAGACCAAGAATGTCATATAGCGAGTGTGATTGAGTTTTATGGAGGAGAGATAGCAAGGGTGGAGAACAAATTTAGGAAGTATGTTATGGATTGTGGTAATAACTTTGATGTAGAAAACAAAAAGGCTAAAAATATGCAGTTCAAAAAGGATGAGGAGGAAAAAGATGTCGAAACACCAACTCCTAGACCGGCATAAAATTTGTTAGAGGAAGGCGAAAGTCTGATACATCGTTAACGGCGAAGGTAACACCAGCAGAAGGTGGTAACCTTCGTTGCACCTGAAGACGAGCAAGTAAACAGGTCAGGTCAATCAGAGAATAGGAGGGCAGTCTTCTCGTAGTTTGAGGAAGAGAAAATAAATTATATGTGTTATTCAAAAACTTGCATGTGCATTAGATATCCATTTACTGTTTTGATAATAAATGTGTTCTGTTTTTTATGGCAAAATAGATATGGATAGAAATGTAGATCGATCAGACACAAGTATTTTATTATCATAAGATCGATCGTATACAATATGTGAGTAAAATTGTGAGCTGTGATGATATGTAAATTGTATTGATGTACAAACTATTTTGTATCTGAATTTAAACTATTAACGCAGGGCGAACTAAAAGAGGTTCAAAGTTAGTGTGAAGAATTGCGCATTTTGAATGAAAATTTGGACGTTGATCTAAACTGGTATCGTGAAGCTTTAAAAAATGTTGCAGAGTTAAATATTAAAATAAATTTGAGGATGATCAAGGGGCAAAGTATGGCAAGTTATTTGTCCGAGCAAATGGTAAAAAAGGATACTAAACTAGTAATTGCCCAAGAGAAAATGGAATAGTTAAATGAGGTTGTAAAGAAAAAGAAGTTGGATATTGAAAAATCTCATTATCACATAAGTAATATCTTGGAACGAGTAACTAAGCAAGAAGGGGAATTGATACCTGCGCGAGCTAAACTGACAGAATTGTTGGCAATGTTTAGGAAAGAAGAGGATGATGCTAAATGTTCTCAGGTTCGGATCAACAAGTTAGAGGCGGAAGTATTCGGTTTACGAGATTCTGTTAGGAAGGAAAATGAGCGAGCAAGAGAGTCTGAAGGAATGTGGAACGTTGTTAAAAATAAAGAAAAGGATTTTGAGGAAGTTAACAGGAAACAGAATGAGTTGGTGAAAACTTATTGGGTTAGGATAGGGAACTTAGATAACGTAGTCCAAGTGTTGGAATTAGACCTTATGGGGTTTCAAACGATAGTGGAGGGGATGACAAGCTCGAATGAGAAATTGGGGACAGATCTTGTAACAGCCCAACAGGACCCTAACATAGAGGTTGATCAGCGGTGCCACGACCAGTTCGTTATGTAAGAATCATTAGCTATGTTGGGACAGATGGACGAACTTATGAGAGTGATGGAAACATGAAATAAAATTGCTATTGAAGAAAAAATTATAGTGGCAAATCGTTGTAAAGACTTGGAAAGTTTGTTAAATGAGGCAGGGGGAAAGATTACAGAGCTCGTCATACCTGACATGGATAAGCTCGGGGCAAATGAGGTGCATGATAAAAAAATGACAGCAGTACTTACCTTTTTTGTATCTGAGTTTAAGAGACTAGAAAAGGAAAGAGACACAATTCATAGCAGCATGATCGAAAATGGTGTGAAGTGTGAAATACAGCAAGTGCGGACTGAATACTTGGATCGTGTTATGTCAAAAATTGGCGTGCTCACTAAAGATAGATGGGCTGAAGGAAGAGAAATTGTTGCTTCGAGGGCACCAGAACTGAAGTTTCCGCCACCTTCGGAATGTGGGGAAAGTTTGCGAGATGGACGTTCAGGCTGAACTTTATAATTTAGGGGCGTTGGTATTGATTAAAAATGAATTATCCTGATCACCCAAAATATAGTATATATAGTGTAAATGCTGTAGAGAAATTTTATGTATGTTTGATAGTAGGACTAGTGGTCCGCAGATATCTGTATCAAACTTTAATCAACCAATTGTGGTTTTGGAGTATGTAATCTGTTGGCCGAACTGGGGAACCAATAACTGACCTGTTATGTATTAGAAGATCGAATTGTATGAAGCAATAATCGACCTATAATGTATTAGAAGATTGAATTGGACAAACCAATAACCGACCTGTAATGTATTAGAAGATCGAATTGTATGAAGCAACAGTCGACCTGTAATGTAATAGTAGAATTGGGGTGAACCCATTATTTATTTGCGATATAGTAGATGTGTTCTGTATATATGGTAGTTCTGAGATAGTAGAAGAGTATTGTATGAGATAGTACAATAGTACTGCAATGTAGGTCGATCAAACACAAGTATTTCATTAATGCAAGAACGACGTACAAAAATGTAAGAAATCGTATAATATAAACTGCGATAAATTGTTATCTGCGATACAATTTCAATCTCCTCGCATTCTAAGGATTGGGGACTTGTTCTTCGTCTGATGTAATGAGGTTATAAGAACCGAGGCCGCTTTTGTGGATAACGATAAAAGGTCCTTCCTAATTTTTAGTAAGTTTCCCAGTATTAAGCTCCTTTATGTGTTTGGGGACCACTTACAGGGCAAGATCTTTAATGTCAAACTATCTATGACGAACATGCTTGTTGTATGACTTTGCCAAAACGTGATGGTATTTTCCAAGTTTATAATTACTCTGTCTCTTATCTCGTCGATCCAGTTCATGTTACATGCTAACTGAAACTCATTTTTTTCATTTATCATTGTATGATAACGTACTGGGTGATGATATTGAGTAGGGAAGATTGCTTCAGTACCGTAAGCTAACAAGAATAGTATACATCCAGTCGATACTCGAGGTGTTGTCCGGTATGCCCACAACACGTGTGGTAATTCTTGTACCCATTTACCTTTCTTCTTTGTCAAACACTTTTTTATTCTGTCTACTATAGTACGATTAGTGATTTTGACCTGACCATTTCCTTGTGGGTAATACAGATTTGAAGGAGAGTGAATAATGTTATGTTAATTGAGGAAGTTGACAACTTTAGAATCGACGAACTATGGGTCATTATCTATTTGGTTGAGGTGAGGGCAACCAAACCGTATAATAATATTTTCCCATATGAATTTGATAACTTCGTCTTCGCGTGTTCAACTTCAAGGGACTGCTTCTACCCACTTGGTGAAGTAGTCTGTTGCTACTAAAAGGTGTTTCATTTTTCCTGGTACAATTGGAAATCCTCCCACGAAATCAAGGGCCCGCCTTTTGAATGGCCAAACGACTTTGCTAAAATCGAGTTCCAAAGCCAAAGCTCGAATTTTGGGTCCATATCGTTGGCAGGCATCACACTGCATGCATACTCGATGGCATGAGATTTTATTTTAGGCCAAAAGACTCCTTGAGTAATAGCTCAATTTTCTAAGGACCGACCTGCTGCATGGGATCCGTAAGTGCTTTCGCGTAAATCGTGCAGGAAGTCTTGGGCCTCCTTATTAGATAAACATTCGAGATAGGGCCCTGTAACTGACCTTTTGTAAAGGAGATTGCTGACAACGATGTATCATTTAGCATTGTCTACCAATCGTCTTCTTTCGTTGGCATCCTCGGGGAGTTTTCCATCATATGTACTTTTTGTTCTGATATATATGAGGAAGGGTCATCCCCAATCGTTTTCGACCTCTTTGTCGCCCCTAATATTAATGACATTTGAGCTTATGATGTTAATGTTGGGGGTGAATACCACTTCGATCTTTAAATAACAGGCTTCTGTTTTGAGGACTCCAGCAAGATAAGCGAGGGAGTCGGAATGCCTATTTTCCCCACGAGGTAAGTGTTCGATTGTGGCCTTTTAAAATCATCTCATTATGTCGGCTACTACTGCTGCGTAATCTATCATCTTTCTATTTTTCTGATATTTGTCGGTATAATGGTTTACGTTTAATAAAGAATCCATGTAAACAGATAATTTGGGTACACCGATCTCTAGTGCCATATCCAGTCTGTAGATTAGTGCCTCATATTTAGTATTGTTGTTGGTAGCTTTGAAGTTGAGCCAAATTGATTTCTCAATTATTTCATTGGAAGGTGTGATAAGAACTCTCCCGATGCCTGACCCAGCTAGTCCGGTAGACCCGTCAGTTAAAAGGTGATAACCTTTTTTTGAATATCCAATCTAATTTTTCTTCGAGCTGCTCTTTATTTATGCTAGCACTATCCTCATCCCAATCAAGGTCGTCTACTGGAAAATCAACGAAGAAATCTGCAACTGTTTGCCCTTTTTTAGAATATCGAGGTTCAAAACGTATGTCATGCTCACCAAGAGTAACCGACCATTGCTTGACTCGTTTGGATTTCTCTCATTTGGATAGAACTTCGCACAGAGGGTAATTTTTTATTGCTCAAACTGAATGAGCTTGGAAATATTGTTTTAACTTCTGCGATGTGAAGACGAGAGCTATGAGTAATTTCTCAATTTTAGTGTACCGTGTTTCTGCTGGAATAAGAGTCTTACTGATAAAGTAGGTGAGTTTTTTCATCTTCTCATCAATTCGGATGAGAACAGAGCTGAGTGAGTTATCAGTAACTGTAATGTATACCGTGAGCTCTTCTCCTTCAATGGGCGTACTTATTACGGGCGGTTTCCCCAAGTAGCGTTTTAGTTCCTGAAATGCTACTTCACATTCTCTGGTCTACTCGATCTCTTGATCTTTTAAAGTTTTTCCTTTCTTCATCCTTTCTCGTAGAAGGTCGAATAACCATCTACATCGACTTGAAGACTTGGAAACAAAACAATTTATTGCTACAATTTTGCTGGCTATCTTTTGGACGCCTTCCTTTATCTTTGGGGAAGGCAAGGATAACAAGGCACAGATGCGATCTGGGTTAGCCTCGATACCGCCTCGATACCTTGCTTGCTAATCAAATGTCCCAAGAATTTTCCTGATTGGACTCCAAATTGGCATTTGTCAGGATTTAGTCTCATTTTGTATGATCGAAAAATTTTAGACGTCATGTACAAATCTGCGAGATGGTTTTTCGTCTTGAGACTAACACAGCATATCATCAATGTAAACTTCCATTATTTTTCTGAGATGGTCATTGAACACCTGAATCATCAGTCTTTGGTAAGTAGCTCCGGCGTTCTTTAGGCTAAAAGACATTACTTTGTAGTAATATAATCCATGTTCTGTGATGAAAGCTATTTTTTCTTGATCTTCAGGCAAAAGGGGTATCTGATTGTACCCTGATGCGGCATCCATCATGGTCAAGAGTTCATATCCCGCAGTTAAATTGAGCATATGGTTGATGATAGGAAGGGGAAAACCATATTTTGAAGTATGCATATTTAAGTCTATGAAATCTACACATACTTTAATTTTGCCATTTTTCTTCGGGACCGCTACGATGTTCGAGATTCATTCGGGGTATTGGCTTTTTGAATAAAACCAACTTCAATGAATTTATCGAACTCTTTTTTGACTTATTCTCGTAGTCTCGGTGCTAATGTCCTTTGTTTCTGTTTGACCACCTCGGCCATATCTTTAAAGCTAACCTTGTGGCAAGCCAAAGTTGGGTCGATGTCTGGCCTTTTATGGAATGTCCATGCGAACACGTCGTTGTTATATGTTAGAAATTGAATAAGAGTATTTTGTTCTATTGTGGGCAAAAGAGTCCCAATGTAGGTACCTTGCTTGTCTTCACTGATCTTTACGTATTTTGTAGCTTCCGCACTCAGTAGGTGGTTCTTTGTAGTGTTTTTGTAGTATTCTGTAATTGATATGCGACGTGTTTTTTTGGTGGTTCTGTCACGCTGGTTACAGTATTTTTATAAGCACGATCTAGCTTCTGACTACCTTTGATTTCATAGAGACTGTCATTTTAATCGAACTGTAACGCCAGATGATAGGTCAATGGGATGGCTCTCATATTGTGCAGCCAGCAACATCCCATTATTCCCAAATAACGAGATTTTGCGTTTATAACGTAAAATACAACATCAATTGTTATCGATCTTGTAGTAATATGAAGCATGATCTTTCCTGTACATTCTTCTTTGGAGCCGTTGAAACAACTGACATCGATGTCACTAGGTCAACTTTATCGGCCAATCCTATCTGATCAATTATACTTTGGAAGAGTAGCTCAATACTACTACCAGTATTTACCATCATTGTGTGCATGACGACATTTTTCATCTTTAACATGATCACGAGTGTGTCATGATGAGGAAAGTTGACGTGGCGAACGTCGTAATCCTTAAAGGAGATCCCTGTTTGCTGTGAACTGGATGTTGGGATTAATTTTGCTTCTTAGTTGACCATGGCTAGATCGTAACACTGGCCGAGATGTCGTCTTTTGAACCTGACCGATCTGTTAATCGTATGAGTCTCTATAAAATTGTTGAGGGATATGTGGTACAAAAGCTTTTCCTCGGTCCCTCCTTCTATTTGTACAATCTAAGTATTAATCTTGTAACTCCCATTTTTATAACTTTCTATGTCTACGATGAACTCGTGCATTCTTCAATCCACAAAGATGTACTCCAAAAGTCTCTATAACGCGAAGCAATATTCTGTGTCATGATGTCAGACTTTGTAGTGTATGTAATATGGTATGCTTTCAATAGGTTGGAGATATTGGGTATTGCGGAAGAATTTATCCTTTTGAAGTGTGGGATACAGGCTGGCTATTGTAGCCGTTAGTTTGGGAAGGCATGGCTTCGATAAGTTACCACCCCTCCGAAGCAGATCTTCATTAGATTTAATATATTTTTGCCTACTCCGTAATCTGTAGTACAATTAAAATTTTGTTCTATGGATTGATCTCGTCCTGTCAGAATTAACTTGTGTGGCCTCTGTCTTTCGGTTAACATCCATTCGAGATCAATATAGCCGCTTACCTTTTTAATTATGTCTTCTAGGGTTGCGGGTTTATTAAGAATTAGGTGTTCCCTCGCTCTTCCATCCACGAGCAAGGCATTCCTAAAGGCCGAAATAGTAATCTTCTAATCAAATTGATCTACCTTTCTGGCCAACTCCAAGAATTTCTTAGTGAACAATTCAAGTTTTTCTCCCGGTATTTGTTTAAGGCTAAACAAGAATAGAGATTTTTCTCTATCTCTATTGTACAAGTAGTTCTTAACGAAAAGTTCTCGCAACTGCCCGAATGTGTGAATGGGTCCTTCTTGCAGCGAGTAGAACCATCGCAAAGGTTCACCCTGGAGCTGGTAGGAAATAGACGATATAAAATGTGGTTTGATGTTGAATGCAAGCCTAAAGCGTCCCAGAATTCTTGGACGTGTTCCACAGGATCTGTTCCCCTGTACTTTCAAATTTTTGAGGTGTAAAAACTGGCAGAAACCTCACTATTTTATAGATCTTGAGCTATCGAGCTCTTCTGTAGTCTGGTGTAGACGCCTTTGGCAGTTTGAATATGGGCTTCAAATAATTCTTTGATACATTTTTTGACATGTTCCTGGGTCACGAACAAACGATATATAATGGTCTGATGTGGGATACATCCTCGAGGAATATGCTCTTCACTTCCTTCAATTAGTCATTCATGTACAGGAATGCGAACTCTTCTACAGGGTGGGTCCTCTGCTTACCTAACTTTGACGGGAATGTTATCAACTTCTTATCAGATTCCTGGTATCTGTATGAGCTAGGCCCTCAGCTGATTATGATCAGATTGAGCATCAATTCCCTGGCTATTACATTGAGGTCCCAGTATGTCTCGAACAGAAACTCTTAAGGTGGCCGGCAGCGCATCTTTGTTCTTTTGGGTTGTCATCAGTTGTTACTGCAGAATTTTTAACGCGTCTCTGACATCTGCTAGTTGTTGTTCAAAAACGGCTCATCTTTTTGTTTCATAGTTTAGAGTGACCCGAAATTCTGTCAGTGCGACGCTTCCTTCTGCTGGGCCAACTGGAGCATTCTAGTCTGGAAGCTACATTCTGCGAAAAAAGAAAGTATCAGCTGTATCTGATAACTGTGGCTAACTGCTTCGTTCCCACAGATGGCGCCAAAGGTAAGAACCTAATATCCTATATTGAACTTAGTCTCCCACACCAAAGATAATTAGAGCGCTATCAAGTAATCGCTAACACGAAATTTAGCGTAAAAAGTCTTTGAATAGGTTAAAAACTACGACCTCTCTTGAGAATTTTAGAAATATAGATATTATTGATAATGGCTAACTATTACAAAGATTGTTCTGGATAATTCTTTGTAGAATTTCTGGATAGAATTCTCTGTCCTTAATCTGTAGTTTTATGGTCATATTTATAGCTTTTATAATATGACCGTTTGACGACCATTACTACTTTTAATGACGAACGTTACAATATAATTTTAATGAGTCTTTGAACCGATTACGTAACGGTCTGATCCTTCTATTTTGTAACAGTTTCTTTGATGACTGAGTATTTGTTGAATCGAGTTGATGCAGAGGTCGAGAATGAGAAGTAAACTCTTCTTTGTAATTGTTCCATAGTGTGTCATGTAATCGTATGTTGATGAGGTCGAGTAAATGTATGATAGTCGAAGCTAAGGCTTAAGTTCGAGATCTAGAATAGGCCACTACAAGTAGAATAGCCAAAAAGTATCCTGGTAATAGTACGAATTGGATTGAACCCTCTTTTTAAAAACTATTAGATCGATTTATTTTTGGAGCAAAGTCAATATATTTCATATTACATAGTTTACGTTCTTTTATTAGTATATATATATTATGGAGTTCAAATGATTAGTTCTTATAAAGTAACAATGTAGAAACATAAAATAATACAAAAGTAATGACAAAATGTACCTTTTATACCATGAGGTAGGCGCCATAGAAAATATTCAGGGAAACTGGCAAATCACTCCTTATATCGTTTGTATATAAGTATCCAACATCTTTGTCACAATCTGCGTTAGGGCTGCAACTTTTGTCCGAACTTCCAATTTTTTCTGGAATCTGAACCCTATTTTACAGTTCCAATTTCCGAAAAACCGATTTCTGATTTTTTTTAAAAAAATTCCGATCGAATCGGATAGCCTTGATCTATTCCAAAATTTTCGATCCGATTTTTCCGAACAAAATCCGATACAATTATTCTGAATACCCTCCGATCCGATTTAATCCGAACAATATTCTGATTTAATCCAAATTTTTCGGATTCGGATCCATTTTTATAGTTCCAAAAAAATTTGGATCGGAACAGATTTTACAGTTCCGAAAAAAATCAAAAAAAATCCGATCGCCCCCATTTCCGATCCTATCCGATCTGAAAAAAGGCCTAATCTGCATACATATGGAAATAAATGCATTTTTCATTTTATCCCAACGTAATTAAAAGCCATGAGGGAGAAATAATTAGTCACTGAAGCAATGTTAGATTACCATAGCTTTTTACTTCTGACCACGTCTGGGAACTATGTTGGAGTTTGAAAATTTTAAACGAATTCAATCATCCTTTGGAGAAGTACAAATATCGCAACCAACAACAATGCAGTCTTTGAATCTACGTAAAGCGTAGAATTTTCCACCATAGTACTGAGACCAAAATCATTTCTCTTACTTCTATAATAATTCATTTATCATCCCCTGGCTTACAAAACATTACTGTGCATTCTTCTTCATGCTCTTTCCATTCTGGGTCATAGATAATAGCCATAATGACACAATCATCAACAACTTTTCTATAGTCAGATTAGAAGATAATAAAGATTGACATATCAGACCATCTTCACCGGCGGAAGAGGAATTTGGTCTCTTATAATAGATTTTAATAACTTAATCACTTTGTTTTTATCAAAAATAACCAGCCAACCGTGATTCGACCCAAAACAATGATGTCCAGTTGAGAAAGTAAACATTAGATGTTTGAAGCAATGAAGAGAATTCCTAATGACTCTCCAATGGAAATTGTTAGAATTTTTCAAAACTTGTACCTCATTTTGAGTCTTGAACCCATGACCTCTTGGTCATCTATTTTATGTGACTCATATACTATAGCCTAAAGTTTAGTCTTACATTATTTATAAACAATAGATAAACTAAACATATAAGGTAGTACCCATGTGACATGTGTGTAACATGTGATATAGAGAGAGTGTATAGCTGTGTGAGTGTGTGAGAGGATTTTATACCCTATACACACTTGGACCTCTCTCAGGCGGCCCGGTAGACCGGGCCGACTCAGACTCGGACTTGGGATTGGGCTTTTGGCTCTGGAGGCCTTGGGGGACCATTGGGCTTGGGTCACCATAATCTTTTTAACAAAAAGTTCATTGGGCTTGGGCTTGGTTTATTCCTTAGTCTTGGTCTTCACTTTGTTTTCTCCACCTCTTGAGGAGACCTAATCCTCAGGGACGCGTCCCACACGTTTGAATAGAGAGAGCTGTTGGGCAACCTCTCTCTATAAATACAACTCCTCACCACCTTCTAAAAATATACAGAACACCACTCTCCTCTTTATGTTAAATCTCTCTCTTCTTATATATTGTACGGTTGAACTGAGGGTACATACTTCATCTTTACGTAGACTTCCGGGATAACAGAAACTACTGTATACGTTATGCTCATTGTATCCTAGAAGAGATCAAACCTTTGTTACCTTACCCGAGGTAGGTCAAAATACTCTTTAAAGAGAGTGTGACCTACGCCTCGAGCAATCACAATTCTACTGTCTGTCTCTCTCTCTGTTAACAGGCGCTACCGGTGTTTACTGCTTGCTACCTTTTACCGGAGTTCATACTGCATTACTGCTATAATTTATTACCGAGAATAGACCTAAGTTCCTCCTCCTGTTCAGTTCTTACTACTGCTCTACTAACCAATTTTGTCCACTGCTGTTTGCCGTAATTTGCCTGTTTGTGGTTATTGTATTCTACTATTGCAATCAGACCTGAAGTTGCTGTATATCGCCGTTGTTACAACAAGTTACTGTTGCGTGATTACAACTGAGTTACTACTCTACCTTGCCATTGTTTACAACTGAACTGTTGTTGCAAATTACCAAAGTTTACCAAACAAAAACTGAGTTTCTATTGCTACTTATTCCGCTACCTATCCAACTGTTTTTGCTGCTGAACCTGCATGTTATTCTTGTGTTAATACATTGTTGCTTGCTGGAGTTTAACCAAGCTGCCTTTTGTTGCTACTGCTATACTACTACAGTACTTGTGCTGCCTGTTTACTTCTCAACTGCGGCTGCTTATAAATCAGTTGCTACTGCTGCCAATTTTACATTTTCAACTACTGCTGCCTGTAACTCAGCTGCTGTTGTTGCCTATTTATGTTTTGTTGTTGTTACCAAAATACATAGAACTGATTACCACAGTTGTGCTATTCGTTCTACAGTTCTGGGAAAGTGAATAGCATGTTCATAAGACTTAATATTTTTACAATTTCTTTCAACCCTGAGTTTCCAACCCCATGAGGTTTCGGGTCTAGTACAGTTCATAGCGTAGCGAAGGCTACCAATAATACTTACGTATTCTTTCTGTCTCACAGCCTCCCCCAAGTTTTTTAATAGTTTAACTTGTGGATTTCTAGGAGTGCAAGCAGGTCTACGATCAAAATATTTGTATTTTCTTCAAGATCTTCTCAATATAATGAGATTGATCAAGAGTAATACCAGTGTCAATGCGTGTGATCTTCATGCCTAAAATTATACTAGTCTCACCAAGGTCCTTCATATCAAAATTATATTAAGCATGTTTTTGGCTTCTAAAGAAAATATCAAGTGTAGAACCAAAATATGAGAATAGAAAAATCATAATTAAAATGCTTAGGAATCTTTAAACATTTACCTCTACGAAGTTCTGGGTCTGTATCATGAGAATCAACAGCTTTAGAAACTTTTACTTGAGGTACATTAGGGGTCGAAGCAGTAGAAGGTTGAGAACCCCCACTACTACCCCCACTGTCCCACAGTAAGTAGGGAACCTTATCTTTAAAGAAATCAACATCATTTAAATCTACTTTAAGGATCATGGCAAGTTTACTCATATGTGTACAAACTTCTTATTATCATGACATAGTCTATAGTGCCAAATATTAAAAGAAGACAAGTAAGCAGAATCAGATTATTACATTTCAATACTCATCTTGAACATTCCATTACAAGCAAAACCCTTTCCCACAAAAACCCCACCTTTAGTTAAAATGTACTGATCAGACCCAATGGTCTGCTGAAATCCTGCCTTGTTGAGAAGATAGCCAGAAACAAGATTTTTCCTCATTTCAGGAGTGTGCATAACATCCTTCAGAGTCACTGTCCTTTCAGAGGTAAATACCAGTTCAACATCTCATGTGCCTAGCACTTTGGTACAATGAGAATCCCCAAGAAGCACCTTCTGGTCTTCAGTCTTCTTGTAGGTCTTGAACCAATTACGTTCATAACATATATGCCTAGAAGTGCCCGAATCAGCCCACCACCCGTCGATTCTACCGACCATGTTGATCTCTGTGATCATAGCCACTAAGGGCTCTTCAGTACGTTCGCCTGAACAACAGGTTTGCGGCTTCGACAGTTTCTAGATATGTGTCCATGTTTTTTACAGTTGAAACACATAATAGAACCTGTTCCATTATATGGTAGAGTTTGTTGGTTCGTTTCTTCATTAGGATTCTGGTATCCATAATTTTGACGGTTATTCGGATTACCACCGTTAGGACAGTTGTTCCGATTACCACCATTCTTAGCCTTGAAAGGTTTCCCTTTAGGTTTTAGATGGACCTTCCCTTTGGCTTGAACCAAAAGGATTTCCTCTTTCAGGTCTTGTTTTCTAGATTCTTCTTCAACCCTCAGACGAGTAATCAAGTTTTCCATGGTTAGTTCCTTTGACTTGCGTCGCAGGATATTTTTAAAGTCTTTCCAATTCGGCGGTAATTTGTCAATCATCACGGCAACCTGAAATTGTTCATCAAGAGGTATCCCTTCGGACACGATCTCATGCGCAATTCGTTGTAACTCATGTGATTGGAAAATTATCGACTTATCGTCGACCATATTGAACTTGAGATATTGGCTTACGGCAAACTATTTAGAGCCTGCCTCTTCCGTATCATACTTCTTCTGTAATGCATCCCAAACGATTTTTGCAGATTTGGACTGTAGATAATAATCGTACAGTTCGTCCGCTAAACCGTTTAGAATGAAGTTACGGCATTTGAATTCAGCCTCAGTCCAGTTTGAGATAGCCTCTAAGGTTTTATCATATTCATTTAGAATAAGATCAGGGTTTACCGCAGGTACGAAAACAGGAGGTTCAACAGGGCATTCTTGTTCCAGAACATACGCTACTTCCTTAAGTGTGAGATAGAAGAACATTTTGTTATTCCACCTCTTGAAGTTGAGACCATCAAACTTAGAGGGTTTGTTGGAATCAAACTTCAGCACTTCTGAGGTAAGAGCTATATTACAGGAAATCAAATACTCTTTAAAATTGTAAAAATATTAAGTCTTATGAATCTGTTATTCGCTTTCCCAGAACTGTAGAACGAATAGCACAACTGTGGTAATCAGCTCTATGTATTTTGGTAACAACAGCAACACATAAACAGGCAACAACAGCAACTGAGTTACAGGCAGCAGCAGCTGAAAATGTAAAACTGGCAGCAGTAACAACTAATTTATAAGCAGCCGCAAGTAAACAGGCAGCAGCACGCATGATCCAAGACTTTGAGGAGGTAAATGGTTATGCTTCTCTACAAAGACAAATCTCCATGGCTTAGACGGCACCGGAATGGATGTAATCTGCAATATTTGCAATGTTACTCTTTATCACCCGTGATCCAATCACTTTTAAGAGTTCCTTCGGAAGTTCTGACCACCTATACATTTTGTATGCTCTTCATAGCACAAAAGGTTGGAATAAAACTGAAAGAAAGCAAGTTTTATTCACTATATACAGTATACTTTACATATATATGTGTGTGTGTGTGTTCTGATGAGTCTCACGGTGAATACTGCTGACAGAATCTAATTACTTGATCGCAGCTAATGCATTTTAAAATGTCGAGGATCCCAGTTGTAAATGAAATCGTGATGGAAAACAATGTTATTCGCTCCAGGCATTTTGCCAATCTCTGCGTCTTTAGCTGACCCCAGGCGGCACTCTCCCCTCGTCCTCTAAAAGTTTGAGATTTCCTTTGGTCTCGGTTATATGTTAGGACAAGTAAGTATTTTACACCAGTAATCCAATTCGGGTTTACTTATTTATAACCAATCTTTAAACCCACTAAAAGGAGCCCCTTTTGACAAAAAGTGCAAAAATATATATATAATAAAAAATAATAATAATAATTTAGATCTACCCTAGTTATTAAAGGAAAGAGTCCTAATTAACATGTGAAACGTATTATATAAGTGTTTACTTTCAAAGAACTATGTAGAGATCAGAAAGAGAGAAAGAAAGAGATGGCAGAGAAGGAGAACAAAACCAAGGAGACAATGACAAAGAATAGACAACGATCAAGTTTACATACCTTAACAGAGAAACAACCATGGCGTGATCTTCCCCAAGAAATTGTGAAATTTATTATGGCGAACCTATTGTTTACTGATCAAGTACTTGTTCGTGCAGTCTGTAAGAGTTGGAGATCTATACGTCAAATGCAGCCAGTAAAACAAATTCCATGGTTCCTTATGTGGAACATGTTAGGAATCAGGGTAGCTAATCCTAATCCCACAGAAATGTCAATAAGAAATTATACGAAAGCAAGAACACAATAATTTACCCGGAGGAGGGAAGTGGAAAACCCTTACGGATAAAAAAAACCACTCCCCGAACAATCCATTATGATAATCAAACAGGTTACAACGATCTCTCCAAGCTTCTCAATCTTTAATGGAGTCTTTCAAATTCTAGGCCTCTCTAGAATTAAACTCACCAAGATTACTAATAAAATATTACTAATAAAATAACCTAAATCCTTTTTATATACTAGGGAACTAAAAAATACAAGTAGAACGAATCTCGAGGCAAACCCAACGACTCATAATAACATCTAGAGCAAATCTACGCTAAGCTCGTTCGAACGGCATCCAAGCCCGTTCGAACGACTTTGGACTCCTGGGCCAAAATTCCAGGGAGTTGGAAAAGGGCCGTTCGAACGACTTTACGATAATTGGTATTCATCCCTAGAAACATGACAACTCGTTCGAACGGCATCCAAGCTCGTACGAACGACTTCGACAATTCTATTCTTCACATTCGAGTTCACACCCAACAATCTCCCGCTTGAAATCGAATACCGTAACCCATCTCCAGATCTCCAAATGAATTTCTCGCACTACCCAGACCTTCAATCATGAAGTACCACTTATAAAATTTCACAATCTTCAACAAATCTTCCACTTGAAATTTAAAATGTGAGGTTCCCGTAACTTCACCTATCTTCAAAGCAACCCCATTTGTAACTGTGTCAAACTGAACTTTCATGCCAAAAGCTATCGTACCACACAAAACCATGTGATAATGTTTTAAACATTTTTCAACAAAAAAATTTAAGAACATTCCCTCACAAACTTCCAAAGCCGCACCATACTCATGCCTTTGCAATCAATGATGCAATTAACCATTGTCATCTAGATACCCAAGTAGTTTTAGTATAACACCGCGAAACTGTAGTCATTTAATTATCACTAACGTACTTCGCCATCACAAGTAAATGCAACTTTGCAAGCTGAACAAGAAACACTCCATAGCTATGAGCTACAACCGAGTCTTCTTCGAATACATAAAATTTATTATCAACGTCTAACAGCTCCCGCTTTATGAGAAAACTCTGGTCTCATGTAAACAATGGCATACATTAGCAAACAAATCACAATGAGTTTAGACATACCTCGATCTACACTCATATCGCATTCCATAGCCAAACAAACACGTATCTCAAGCCCGAAATAACGACAAATGGTGCGCTACCAAATAATACTCCAGCCAGTCTCAATGTACTGTCAATAACAACTTCTGCTTCACGTTCTTCCTATTGAACTATAACATATGTACAAGAATTAACCAATCCATCAATCTAACTCTTTATTGAGATAACCGTTCCCACGACTCTTCAATCTCATCCATGCTAGAACTTGCAAACGCAACTAGCATATCATCCATACTCTAAGAACGGATGATCCATAAGTTCTCAAAAACTCATAACATCAACAATGGTCTCTGTGGTATTTCAAAAAATCTACCAATAATATAAACATATCCAACATCGAGCCCCATTGTTTCGGTGTATATCTCGAAAAAGCATATGAGTTCTCATGTATGAGCCTCTGTAATGCAACTTCACCCAATAACTATGTATCCATGTAGCCGACTTACATACCCATCTTTAATAAGATCAATCATGAAGAATTTTTATTTTGTATCAAGTATCACTCGATCCAGAAAAATAAAGCCACCACAATACAAATAGCTTCACAACCGGTAAACCAAAACATCTTTATCTAAACACCTGTTTCTTCTTGAAAGTACTTTACCATAAGTTTTACCTTGAACCGCTTGAACAAACTTGTCCTCATTTAGCTTGTAAGCCAACTTGTGAAGTAAAGAGTTTTACCATCGGTAATATGATTGCATCATAAACCCGATATGACGATTGAGATCCCATCTCAACATCATCCATGATAAGCTCCCACTTGCCTATGACCACACCTTATAAAGCCACATTGTAGTCATCACCAATACCGGCTAGCCACAAACAATGTCGAGAGTAATAATAACGGGCTGCAGGTCTCAAAACCTTAGTTCTTCTTTTCATTACAATCGGAGAAGTATACGGTTCTCGTCGTTGAACCTTTTCAACCAATGGTTCCAACACTATCTCTGCCGAGATTTTTACATACTCACATGACCCCGATAAATCCACTTTTCCGCTCTACTTATCCATGTCTTCGCAAAAGACATCATCTTTGGATATTACATCAATAAGTTGGATAATTTTCCGATTTTTCACATCGCAAGATCGGTCACCAAAATCATCACAAACATATCCTATGAACATGTATAAACTAGACATATAATCTAGTAATTATCTACTACTAGAATATACAAAAAAAGTATAAATGATTACCTCATTTTTCGTCTAAGTAATCTCTTCTAATAGTCCAAGATCCAATGCATACCAAGACTTTATATCAACCGCCAAAACTACCGAATCTGCCCAGAACTGCTTTAACAACTCGATGAAACATTTCAAACTTCGTGCCCTTTTAGTAATCTCACGTACCACAATTTCAGCCATACCTTGTAGTATTATTGGGATCTTTTCAAGCCTTTTAATCCCAATAGATGCTTTATTTATAACAAACTCATCACAACAAAATTGATCACCATCACTGCTAGACCCAAGATACTTCAACATTGAACCCGTCTCAATCTCAACCCAAGCTTTCCATCTAGCGAAGACATCAAACCAATCCGTTTTAATCTTTAGGAAATGTATACCAAGCTCTCGTGTGGAATCACCAATAAAAATGACAAAAACATGAAATCCCCCGTTGGAGCTAACTCTAGTCGGTTCTCATACATTATCGTATATGTGGTTCGATCCCATATTCCATTTTCTTCTCTTTCTAGAAAACCCAACTTTCTTTTGTTTCATCAAGACAACGTCTTAACAAAAGAATAAATCTTTCGATTTTAACTTGTCATTCTCCTCGAGAACAATATTTTTATCCAAATGCTCACGTAAGCAAGTTTCTCATGCCATGCTCTGGAGTTCACCATCGAAGTAACAACACCAATAATCTCATCATTAGCGCTACACGTCCCTAAGAATGCATCATGTCTTTTGTCCCAAGCTAAAATAATAGCATCCTTCATGATCGTAAAAATATCATCGCCGAAGGTAGCCAAAAGACCCAAGTTCGATAGTTGGCTCGAAAATATATTTCTAGCCATACTAGACACATATTGGATCGTGTTCGAACTTAACGAATTATTATTCGTTAATGCAATCCGAACATCTCCATTATCTACAATGTGATGACACTTATCATAGCTAGACCATTCACTTTTATCCAACGTAATTTCTAATAGAGCATCCAAGTCTAACCCTGACCTTTTACAAACACCATAAGACAACCACCATGACTTATCCTGAGTACCATGAATCACATTACATGGTTTATCCTGAATATCACAAGTCATATCACATAAATCATTAAAAATAAGATTTGAGACACTATTTTAATTTTTACCTTCCCCGGAGAAAGTCACCAAACGTCTCTTTACAGATCTTCTCTTCTTCGTCGATCTACAATCTTCCTTCTTATGGCCAACTTTACCGCAATTCTAACAAATATCTTGTTGATTGTAATTTCATGCTTTAATATGCTTTTTACTTCCATTCTCAATATGTGAAGCTCTATTTCCTCCAACTTCAACATCCGAGTAATTACCCGATGTTAACAATGAAGCTCCAAGAGGTATTATGCGATAACTTTCACCATAGACTTCTACTACGTCACTGAAAGTAGCCCGCTTAGAAGAATTTGAAACACTTGTAACACACTTCTGAGAATTTAAATCACTCGAAGTTGATTTAAACATTTTTTATAGTTTGTCCATCATCTCTAACACGGTACTTACTTTAGGCAATTTAGAATAAATAAAACTTGAGTGTGTTGAACGAACTTTACCAAGAACATCTTGATCAAAAATCTCTCACTCCAAACAATCCATATCGGTCGGCTTCGTCAAAATCTCTCCTAGAAGAAAATCATAATCCTCCACATATAGAAAATCCTCTACTAGCATCTTCCAAATCCCAAAGTTCAATCCATTGAATTCATAGATTTCTAATTTCTCCATATCGGCCATCGCTTTAATCACACAAGCCCTAACCTTGCGCTCTGACACCAGTTGTTTGGTTTCAAGGTAGCTAATCCCAATCCCTTACCCCAAGAACAATAAACGGAAACGCCAATAAGAAATTATACGAAAGCAAGAACACAATAATTTACCCGGAGGAGAGAAGTGGAAATCCTTTACGGATAAAAAACCACTCCCCGAGCAATCCACTATGATAATCAAACAGGTTACAACGATCTCTCCAAGTTTCTCAAGCTTTAATGAAGTCTTTCACATTCTAGGTCTCTCTAGAATTAAACTCACCAAGATGGCTAACAAAATAACCTAAGCCTTCTTTATATACTAGGGAACTAAAAAATATAAGTAGAATGGATCTCAAGACAAACCCACCGACTCATAATAACATCTAAAGCAAACCTACGCCAAGCTTATTCGAAAAACATCCAAGCTCGTTCAAACGGCATCCAAGCCCATTCGAACGACTTTGGACTCCTGGGCCAATATTTCAGGGAGTTGGAAAAGGGTCGTTCGAACAACTCTCAACCTCGTTCGACTGACTTTACGATAATTGGTCTTCAGGCCTAGAAATATGACAACTCGTTCGAACGGCATCCAACTCGTTCGAACGACTTCGACAATATCAGTCTTCGACAATTTTATTCTTCACATTCGAGTTCACATCCAACAGAATAACACGTCATTAACTTTGGGTAACCTCTATGACCTAATTTACATGAAAATTAACTTTCCCCATTGATATTATATAACTCTGTGATTTTCCCAATTCAATAATAAAACTTTGGGATTCAACTTTCAAGACATGGTTGGTTGTTAATGTCATATTGGTTCCTGTCTTCGAGTTCTTCATTTTTCTACTGTATAATCCATTTACCAACGAAAAGTTCAAAGCTCCAACTATTTTGGAAAGTGGGTTCAAGAAATCCAGCCTAGCCACGTTTTAGGTTCCCCCGACTTCTCCGAATTGCCTTATCCTCACCGTGATCTATAATCCTGTTCAAAGAAAGTGTGCTACAATTATATTGTATCATCTTGGGAAGACAGCTTGGAATCGATATAGTTTAGATTGTGATTTTGACATCTAGTCTCACAGCAATGTGGTCTACATGGATGGGGTCTTTTATTGTCTCACTCATTTTTACTGATAGGAATCGTCCATGACCACGAGTAACTTGTCTCGCATGTTGCGTGCGCGCACCATTTTATTTAGTTATTTCTATTTAATTTAATTTTTTGAATAATAGGGCTAGTTTCCTAATTAGATTGGTATTAGAGTTTCTATTTGTGCTAGATCTCTTCACCTATAAAAGAGAGCCAACTTAAATTATTAAGTGGTTGATTTTGGGAGAGAAAAAGGCTTAGCCTTAGAGATATGTAGAGTTTGGGGTAAATCTCATAAACCCTAACTCTTTTTACTTTTATTTTATGCAATTGAGAGATCTTAATTTTAATTGAGAGTAATTTAGCTTCCGTAAATGTAGTTTTTAACAACTTTGTATCTGAGATAGCATGATTCTGCAGATGAATTATTTTTGTATTGGCTGGTATAGTAATTTTGGTATCTGCTACAGTAATTTCTGCGTTGCTACGGTAATTTATGTATCTGCTACAGTGATTTCTGCATTGCTATAGTGATTTTTGTATCTGCTACGATGATCTCTGCGTTGTTACAGTTACTTCTGCTGCAACAATGTTAAGCCAAGAAAATTTAGAAGGATTATGGGACAAGTTTGGATGTAAAGACTACGAAGAAGAAGAATACAAGAAAAATTGGATAAAACAGAGAATTTAAAATGATTAATACATACTTTATTAGAGAGAAGCCAATGAAGTATGGATTATGAATCGTCATGGATTAGAAATATTTTTATGTTTAGAAAAAGATCTGACAAGGGAGGCGTTAGAGATGTTTGAGAACTCTAATGAGATTTAGGCGATAGTTGTGACAGAGGATTCAAAGAAATTCGATGGAGATGGCTTAGAGATAAAACACCACGAAGTGACAACGGAGAAAGAGGTTCACCGTGCGATTGATCTCGTAGGTAGGAAAGACGGAGACATGTCAATGAGTTTTCGGCCAAAAACTGACGTTGAGGTTGCGACATTGATGCGAAAGGTTCATGCAATCAGCGATTCCAATTATTAAGAAGCCCAACCAAAGAAGACCAACCCCAATCCTAAACCCTTGCCTAGAATTGGACGAACTACCGGATAGGGGTTAATTAATTGGCCTTGACGACGGAGGGGTCACCGGTGACTAGTATGGCAGATTTTCAGAAGAGAGAGGTTCTTGTCATGACAGAGATCGTTAAAACCCGCAATCTAAAATGTGAGAGAGACCAGGGATTTAAAGGAGATAATGTGGGCATGCTGCAAGGGTAGAGCATGGGCAAGCCACAATAAGGTCAAGGCAAGGGTCAGAGTACAACAGGCACGGAGCAAGGCTTGCCTTTGAGTGACACGGGGCAGAGTTTGCCTTTGAGTGGCACGGGCATGCCTCTACAACAAATTATAACACCCAACGATTCGGGTCATGGGAACAGCGAGAAAAAGGGATTGTGGGCCTACAGTATCGACTCGAGTACGCTGCGAGACCTCTTGGGCACCAAGTCGATTCTGAATTGAGGGGCGGGCACGATTACCGCGAGGGAATCGCGGATTCCTACGGGCCGATAGAAGATTCAGAAGGCACGGGGGTGATGCCCAAAAAGGGGATCGCGACAGATCCTTGACGGAGAGCGTCGCGGAGGGCACTTACGTTATATGGGTCACTGACAAATAGAAAAGAGTTGACAGGGGGCTGATTCACAAAATGATTGAGGAGAGGGCAATTAGTTTTGGCAATATGCAGGGACATATTTGGGAACCATGAGGGAGTGATTTTTCGTAGACGGGTATACTGAAAATAGTTCCAGACGTTGACCCTTATTGGATAGAGTTTCTGATTTGTTCTTTCGACTTTGTGGGTTCGACGTTTTGGCGACTTCAAGTACAACGTCTAGTGTTGGCAGTTGGTAATACAATGAAGCAACATAAACTGCCATATGATGTGTTAGCCAATTCATTAGATATATTAGCGAGTTATAGAAAATTTTGTGGTCGTCTTTCCGCTTCTTTCGGCGTGCATTTACGGTTTTATATTGGTGAGTTGTAGATTTTCTCACTAGAGTTCGTGGTCGAACTCTTCTTAGACAGGAAGAGTTGATAGGAATCGTGATCCTATCAACGACAATGAATAGTACGTCTCGTGCGTCGCGTGCGCACTTTTTTATCTAGTTATTTCTATTTAATTTAATTTCTTGAATAATAAGGCTAGTATCCTAATTAGATTGGTATTATGGTTTTTATTTATGCTAGATCTCATCCCCTATAAAAGAGAGTCTAACCTTAGTTTATTAGAAGGTCGGTTTTGGGAGAGAGAAAGGTTTAGCCTTAGAGAGATATGTAGAGTATGGGGTAAATCTCATAAACCGTAGGTCTTTTGATATTTATTTTATGCAATTGAGAGATCTTAATTTTAATTGAGAGTAATTTAGCTTCCGCAAACATAGTTTTTAACATTTACACTGGAGTTTTATTGACTTTTAACGTAGCTCTGCCAAAATGGGACACAGTTCGATCAAAGGTAATTATTGGTCTCGGTCCTATAGATTTGGTAAACTCGGATGGAGAGCTGATGTTGATTTCTTACTACCCTTCCATTTACGGGGTCCTGCCTTCTGCTCTCTTAAATGATTTTTTCAGGCTCGATCGCTTGCAAATGTGTTGGGTGAAAGTTGAGAACTTAGGTGATCAAGTATTATTTTTGGGAAAGAAAAGTTATTGGCTTTCGTATTCGGCGACAAAGAGAGTTATTCGAAATAGGATTTAATAATTTTGACGAAGACAAGCCAAGATTCTACTCAGTGGAGAATAATCAAATAAATTACGGTCGCAACATTTTTAGTAGAATAATCAAAGAGCATCCTTGTCACAGTATGACTTGGATTGAACCCTCTGTTTAGTAACTACTTGATCGATTTATTATCTGAGGGAAATTAATTTATTTCTTGTTTCATAGTTTATATTCTTTTATCAGTATTAGTTGCAGAGTTCGAATGATTAGTTACATAAATGCAGACATAATATCCAAAAAGATAAAATAAATATGATTCAATGACAAATCGTACCTTTCGGACATGAGGAAGGCGCCATCCAAATATTCCGGGAAACTGGCAACTGGCTTCTTGCCAGATACATCGTCAATATACAGGTATTCAGCACATTCTTCTTCCAAGCTAAAAATACCACAACAGGAATCGTCACAATCGGTATACATACCCCAACTTTAAGAGCTAAGTGGGAGAAAGAATTTGCGTCACTGACAGTGTTGGATCAGCTTGGCTTTTTACTTCTGACCAGATCTGGAAACTTTGCTGAAGCCTGAAAACTGAAGCAATAAGAATTACCCAGAAGATTCAATTATAAGATCATGTTGTTGCTTTCGCAAGAAAAATCTGCTAAAACGATTTTTGTTCATCCGTGGAGAAGCACAAACGTTGTAACCAACAACTCTATCATCAGCTCCTTTTTTAAAGTGGGATGAGAAGATAATAGAGATTGAAATATCATACCATCTTTCACTGGCGATTAGTCTTTTATAATCATATTTAATAATTGAATTCATTTTCATCAGAGATAGCAAGCAAACCATGATTAGACCCAAAACAACGTTGTCCAGTTCAGAAAGAGAGCTTGAGATGTTACAAACGATGAAGAGAATGACCAGTGAAACTGTAGAACTGATGCCTCTATTCTCCAATAGCACATACAAAGACAGATCTGCGTGGCTTACAGATGTCATCAAAGCAGATGTAATCTATAATTATGTTCTCTATCACCTGCAATCCACTATTTAAGAAAGTTACTCAACCGAAGTTCTGATCACTTACACATTTTGTAAGCTTTACCAGTCTACCTTTTTAGCACAAAAGACTTGGAGTAAAACTGAAAGAAAGCAATTATAGACTGATGAAAATAAATGATACAGATACTATAGCAGTGCATAGCATCGTACTGTACAATAATGATTATAAATTTGTCAATTAATCAATGAGAGTTTGCGATTAATTGAGAAGATTATGTTGTGCAATGATATATTAACATCTTTTATATATCTTTCTTTTTTTAATTGATTCTGATAGTGATTATTATTGGTTGAATCGAATTCCTTGATTGCCACTAATGCGTTTGTAAATTGCCAGGATCCCAATTGTAAGTAAAGCAATGGCTTTTGTTCCAGGCATTTTGCCAATCTTTGTATCTTTATTTATTTTATGTGCTGCTTTCTCCACACGTTATATAGCAGTTTGAGGTTCGCTTTCGATTCATTTAACAACACCATTTATTTCCCTATAGAGTTATGCATGCATGTGTAGAAATAGATTAGAGAGAGAAATATATTATTATTGAATTGATAATTTAGGTTACATCATACCCTCTATATATAGGAGAGAGATAGTAAACTACTTTTATGAATAACCAATGTGGGACTAAAATAACATAAAAGAATCTTGCTAATACTCCCCCTCAAGCTGTAGTATGAATATCGCACATTCCCAGCTTGGACAAAACATCTAATAATAATCTGCTACTAACGGCCTTCGTGAGAAAATCTGCAAGCTGTTGCGAAGTAGAAATATAAAGAGTCTGAATCTGTACAGATTTAAGCTTCTCATGCAGAAAGTACAGATCAACCTCAATATGCCTGGTACGATCATGTTGCACCGGATTAGCCAAAATGCTAATAGAAGATTTGTTGTCACAATAGAGAGCCATAGGAAACGAGACCGATATCCGAAGTTGTTGTAGAAGACGCTTAAGCCATATTAGCTCATTAACACCTTGAGCCATGGCCCTATACTCAGCTTCTGCACTGGACCTGAAAACAACATCTTGTTTCTTACTCCGCCATATAACCAAATTACCACCAATAGTGATACAATACCCAGAAGTGGAGCGACGATCGGATAATGAACCTACATAGTCAGCATCAATCCAAGCCTCGACGCGAGATTAACCATGATCTCGAAATAAAATGCCACGACCAGAACACCCCTTGAGATACTGAAGAACACGAATAGCTGCTTGGAGATGGGGATGGCACGGCTTGTGCATAAACTGGCTAAGAACTTCAACCGCATATGCAATATCAGGATGGGTAAGAGAAAGATAGTAGAGCTTCCCAAGAAGCTGCTGGTATTCCCCAATGTCCCCTAATAGCTCCCCCTTAAAGTCTGTGAGGCGATGATTCAGTTCTAGAGGTGTATCAGCAGGACGACATGCAAGCTGTCCTAAAGCATAGAGAAAATCAAGAATATACGTTCTCTGAGATATGAAAATACCGGAACTAGAACGTACAACTTCGATCCCAAAGAAATAATGCAAGGGACTGAGATCTTTCACCTGAAAGTGGGTACAGGGGTAAGATTTTAGGTCATTAATACCATGAATATCATCTCCTGTAATAATAATATCGTCAACATAGACAAGCAATGCAACAATCTTCCTACCAGAATGTTAAAGAAACAAAGTCTAGTCAGCAGTACTCAAAACATAACCAAAGTCAATCATAGCAGTACAAAATGTATCAGCCCAAGTACGAGAAGACTGTTTAAGCCCATAGATAGACTTTTTTAGCTTATATACCAAGCCAGAAACATAAGCGGGATGAAAACCTGGAGGTGGAGACATATAAACCTCTTCCTGCAATATTCCATTCAGAAAAGTATTCTTCATATCCATGTGGAAGCAATAGAAAAGATGACTCGAATAATATTCATCTTGGCCACAGGAGCAAACGACTCCTAATAATCAACACCATGTATCTGTGCATACCCCATGGAAACTAACTGAGCCTTATACCTACTTACCATTCTATCTAGATTTTCTTTAACCGTAAACACCCATTTGTATCTGACTGATGTACGTCCAGGCGGGAGGGTAACCAATGACCAGGTATTATTGATCTCCAATGCATATAATTATTCCAACATCGCAACCTTCCAATGAGGTTTGGCTAACGCATCTGCCACTGTACGTGGTATATCAGCCAAAGAGAGAGAAGCTAGAAAAGCTCTATAAGTAGGAGATAAACGATGATCTGAAGTATAATCAGCGATAGAATAAACCGCTACATCTGAATATTATCAGGCTTCCCTGTATTACACTTCGCTTTCTGAATAACAATCAGTCTATCATCATCACTATGAGAAATAGGTGAATCATCATCAATAGTAATTGGTATAGAAGCGGTAGGAGAAGGCTCAATACCTGATAAAAGTGAATCGATGGCAGGTAGCACCTGGAGCTACAGCGGATGTTTGGCAATCTGGTGTAGGAGGCTGACGTTGAGTATAAACTTGTAAAGGACGTGAAACTGAAAGTAAAACTAAAGGTGGGATTACAGACTCACACGGAATACTCAACGGAAGTGGGTCTGAAGGAGGAGAAGATAAATCTTCTAAAGGAAGATGACGAACTGGAAAATACTCCTCCTGAGAGAGTAAACCGCCCACAAAGAACGGAGCATGTTCAAAGAAAGTAACGTCCATAGAGGTGAAATAACGAAAGGATGAGGGATGGAAGCACCTATAACCCGTCTGAGCATGAAAGTTACCCAGGAATATATATTTCAAGGCACGAGGATCTAGTTTAGAGGCTGACCCAGTGACTTGGACGAAACATACACACCCAAAAACACGAGGAAGAATCTGAAAAGTAGAACGATTAGGATAAAGAATAGAATACGGGGTACGAAAACCAAGAACTTGAGACGGAGACCGATTGATAAGAAACACCGCCGTAAGAGCAGTGTCAGACCAAAAACGTGAGGGGACATTCATGCCAATTGACATATCATGAGAAAGATCAAGAATATGATGATTTTTCCTTTCCGATTTACCATTTTGGTGCGGAGTTTTTGTATTAGAGGTTTGATGCTCAATGCCATTGACATTGCAGAATTTGCGAAGACCTTAGGACATAAATTCCCCACCTTGATCGGACCAAAAAACTTTAATAGTTTTCCCAAATTGAGTAGAAACCATTGTGGTGAATGTCTGGAAAATAGAGGAGACCTCATCTATGGATTTCATCAAATAAACCCAAGTACACCTTGAAAAATTGTCAATGAAAAACACAAAATAACGAAATCCTAAACAAAAGGTAACTAGGGCAAGATCCTAAACATCCGAATGCACAATATCAAAACAAGAAGAAGTTTTATTAATACTCAACGGATACGTACTACAACGATGTTTAGCTAGTTCACATGTCTCACAAGATAAGTCAGACATGGATACTTTAGAAAAAAAAAGATGGAAACAGATAACGTAGATACTCAAAAGAAATATGACCTAAGCGGTGATGCCAATGTAGCACCCACTTTATATTTTAACTACTACACATAGATTTTAACTGGAGAGCTTAAGGAGAAATATAAGAGACATGTCCACCCATAAAATAAAGACCACCCTCTTCACGTCTATTTCCAATCATCTTCCGTGACACCAGATCTTGAAAAATAACATAATCAAGAAAGAAGCTTATACTGCAGTTTTTATTTCTGGTAATTTACTAACATAAAGAAGATTAGTATCCAATTGAGGGACATGAAGGACATCAGGTAAAGAAAGGGAATCTGTAATCGGGATACAACCCTTCCCTGCAATAGGAGTCTCAGTTCCATTGGCAAGACGAACAGTCCATCGCCATGAACTAGAAGCATAAGACCAAAAAAAAGAAGGCATACTAGTCATATTATCGGTTGCACCCGAGTCAACAATCCAAGGCGAAGTTGAAGATGCAGAAATACTATTTGTAGATGCGAAGTTACTTGCATGAGTAGTTGCCGGTGTGGAAGACATAAAGCGAAGTTGTTAGAACCTGCTGATTTCATCCTTAGAGAGAGTACTAAAGGTTGAAGAATCTGGCATACTAGAGTCGGCAGATAAGTATGTTGAGGACTGAGTTGGGCAGGGTTTATAACCAGTAGGACGACCGTGCAAAGCAAGATAAGTTGTCTTTAGATGTCCTCACTTTTCACAATAATCACACTTTTTTCTCGAGGGTTGAGAATTACTGGAAGTCGTTGGTTACGGAGAAAGGCTAGGTGATGATGTATGTGAAGTTTGTGAAGGACCTGACGGTGTTGCCCATCGAACATATTTTAAGCCATCTAATAGCTGCGAGGTAATCTTCAGATTTGGATTGTCATGAACAGAGTTGAAAGACTAGATATCTTCACTCCTTCCAATCGAAAAAACGATCGAACTCGAACTCGACTCGTCACCGATAGTCATCGCGATCGATTGCCTCAAATAAATCAAATAGATCTGAGATTCAGATCAGCACCTATCGCATCTCGCGACCGGATCCAAAAAACCATAAAATAATAATTACGGAAGCTTAGGTTACGATCAGAACAACACTACCAAAGAGACAGTGATAATCGTCATTCTTCAAAACAGATGAGAGGGAGAGCGGTGGTGTGAATCAGACCAATATGAACAAAAATTGCAACCCTAATTTTTTATTTTTTTACATCCCAACGAACTCACCGCCGAGTTCGATCAGCGAGGGTGTTAAACGATAACTCGCCCTGACACCATGTAGAAATAGATTAGAGAGAGAATAATATTATTATTGAATTGATTATTTATGTTACATCATACCCTCTATATATAGGAGTTAGATAGTAAACTACTTCTATGAATAACCAATGTGGGACTAAAATAACATAAAATAGCCTTGCTAATAGCACGCACACCACCAACATCCACAAGAGAGATTTAGCAATAAGAGCGTACGAATGATTGCTTTTAATTACATTTTATTTCTCTAGGATTTTTATTTAAGAGATATAATTAATTCCAATTTTCATAATATTTTCCAAATCTCATATAACGACGATGAGGTCATTTTTCACACTAATTAACTTAGAATTAGTTTTCTTAAAGATTTTTGTTGTTTTTTCCCCTAATTTTGTATCCATTTCTTGCTAAATAAGCCTTGATAAATTTGGGTTTTTGGAAGAGGTTTCTTCAATCTTTGCAGAGAACAAGCACCTTGATGAGATGTCCACTGCCATTGATCGTATAATGAACGCAATGAAGATCGGTGACCGGGTTAGTCTCCGAGAGAGCTTAAAAAGGATTGATAACAAACTCGAGAAAGTTATTCGAGTTTCGGCGCTTACCAAATTTCCCCTTGCAGTATTTTCATAACTAAGAACAATACAGTTATAGTTTCTTCTCTCTCTATCTTTATTATTTATTAATTTCCCGAGTTTATGTGAATTAGAGTATTCTATAAAAAGTACAAAGTATTGGAAGGCTTCTCTCCCTGTAATAAGAAATTATACTTTTCAAACTCCTCGTTTTATCTTGGGGGAGGCCAAGCAGTGATAAACTGGATGCTGGGCAGTACACAGAAACATCAAAAAGAGAGCGACATTGTCTGTGACTTAGCATTTTCTACTTTAGTGTTTCAGATTTGCTTCTGCTATCAGATTCATAGTATTCAATTGTCTTATTATTCTCTTGCTGGAAATGAGGTAACTGCGTTATGTATCTAATAATTTTTAGGCATTTCCTACTACTATGGAGGATGATAAGAACACATCTGTCTTCACCGACAACAATAAACCCTTCAAATTTGAGAGTTTACACTTCAAACGGTTTATACACAAAATGTACCTCAACCTTACGACTAAGAAGGCCAATTTTGCTTGTGCGACGACAAAGCCTGACTTTGCACTTCCCTTGATGTTTGAACATTCTATTGAAATTGAAAATGATTTTCTCTGTTAACATTACATCCTGAATGCCTTTGGCTAACGGTATTTATGATTATTATACTGTAATGGATTCACCCAAGCATATTTGGGGTGCATTCCAAAAAATAGTTGATACCGGAGAGGTTGAGTCCAAGAAGTATGCGGTTAGCCGCTACCTCAAGTTCAAAATGGTTGATGAAAAATTTGCCCTAAACCAGTCTCGCAAAACTCGAAAGATAACTCAAGAGATTGTGTCGAAGGGTATAAAGCTCGATGAGAAGTTCCAGGTGGCTATCCTCATGGATAAATTACCACCTGGATGGAAAGAATTTAAAATTAAACTCAGACCCAAATCGAAAGAGTTCTTTATGGAGAGTCTCATTGTCCAGCTTAGGATTGAGGAGGAGGCTTGGAAACAAGACGTGAATGAAGAAATTTTGATTGTCTTGAACAATAAAAATAAGGGGAAGGTTGTTCTAAAGCCGAATAAGAAATGCATGAAACCGAACCTGAACCGAAAACCAAACCAAAATCAGAATAGGAACCAAAACCAGGATGGATCCTCTTCTCAGGTAGCTTCTGTAACTTACTCGGTTCTGTTCATTTGCTACAATTATAATAAACCTGACCATATGACTAAGTTTTCCAGAACCCCAAGCTTCCTGGACCTCCCCGGGCAAAGGTGCATGTAACCGAAGAGCCATTTATGGTTATGATATCAGAGGTCAATTTGATTAGTGAGAGAGAAAAGTGGTGGGCTGCCTCTGGCACCACCAACCATGTATGTTATGACAAGCCTGGTTCAAGACCTATACTGAGGTTGCAGACAGGAATGTGATGTAGGGAGACTCCAACATCACAAAGGTACTAGGAACTGGGAACGTTGAGCTGAAATTTAACTCTTAAAGGGCACTTCTACTGAAAGATGTTCTGTACACGCCAAAGATGAGAAAGAATTTGGTTTCCAAGTTTTTTTCTCAACAAGGTTGAATTTTTGCAAACTATAGGATCGGATCAGTACACGGTGTGTTTGCTGGCAAGGGATATGTACATGATGGGATGCTTAAAATAAATGTTGAATGAATAAAATTACTTCTTCTTACTCTGTTTGTACTTTAAATTTTTGCCATGCTAGACTATATCATGTAAATAAGAAACTTATTAAAAAAATATAGGTAATCTAGATTTGATTCATAAGTTCTCCTTGAATAGCTTTAAAAAATGTAAGTTTTGTAGTCAGGTGAAAATTACAAAGACTTCACACAAATCAGCCCAAAGGGAAACGATATTGTATTACCTTTATTGTTGTCCATTTGAATTTTACTTATGTTTATCTTATGGCACATAAGACCAAAGCTCTGGAAATGTTTAAAATCTTTTAGCGGAAATTGAAAATCCAATTTGAAAAGAAAATTAAATGTTTTACAGCGATAAGGGAACTGAGTATAACTCTGGTGCTTTCAATGATTTTTACAAATCAAAAGGAATTATACATGCACAACTTCACCTTATTCTCCTAAAATGAACAGTAAAGCTGAACGTAAAAACTGTACCCTTATTAAACTTGCAGTTGCTATCATGGTTAGTTCAGGTGATGCTCCACATTGGTAGGGAGAAATTATTTTTAACTGTTCGTTATGTATTAAATAGAATTCCTAACTCTAAGACTCTGACTTCATCACTAGAGTTATGGAATAAAAGAAAACCAAGTATTTCATATTTTAAGGATTGGGGATATTTAACTTATGTAAGAATTCCTGATCTTAAAAGAGTAAACCTTTCTAGCCGTGCTTATGAATATGTTTGTATTGGCTATACTATTAAATTGTAAGGCTTTTAGATTTTATGACTTGTAAAATTAGGTTATTAATGAGTCACTAGATGTTGACTTCTTTGAAGATAGATTTCCTTTTTAGTAGTACTGTATCTAGGATAGAACAACCTATAATTGTGGAGACTATAGACACTGATATAAAACCTAGGAGGAACAAAAAAGCTCATGTGAAGAATGTCTTTGGTCCTGATTATGTTGTACATACTCTAGAGGGTGATCCATCTACCCTTCAAGAGGAACTTATATTTATAGATTTGATTTTTGGTAAGAGGCCATTAATGATGAGATGGACTCTCTGGAGGCCAATGGAGCATAGGTCCGTTCTGACTTACCTTCTGGTTGGAAAACTATAGTTTGTAAATTGATCCTTAAGTTTACGCTTAAACCTGATTGTTTAGTAGAGAAATTCAAAGCTAGGCTTGTAGTAAGGGTTTTAGGCTGAGAAAATAATGTGGATTTCTTTAACATTTATTCCCCAATAACTGGGATTACTTCTATTCGAGATTTACTTGCTAGTACTGCTGTTTATGATTTAGTAGTTTACCAGATGGATGTAAAAGCTAATTTTTTTAATGGTGACTTGGAAGAAGAAATATACACGGTTCAACCTGAAGGTTTTGACGTACCTGGTTAGGAACGTAAAGTCTGTAATTGGTTAAATCCTTGTATGTTCTTGAATAATCACCTAAACAATAGCATGAAATTTTTGATAACTTTGTTACTTCACATGGTTTTAAAATTAATAAAAGTGACAAATACATTTACTACAAGGTAATAGAAAACGTTTGCACTATTAATTGTTTATATGTAGATGCCTTACTTATCATTGCTTCCAACATTTCTGTTATAAACGAGACTAAGAACCTTAGGGTCAAAGCTTTTGTATGAAGGATCTTGGAGATGATAGTGTTATTATGAGAATTAAGATTACTAGGAAAAAAGATGGTATCTCCTTAGATCGGTTCCATTACATTAACAAGATTCTAAAGAAATGTCATTATTTTGACTGCAAGCTTGGATGTACTCCATTCAACAATGTGTAGCTGTTTTAGCATACTGAAGATAGTGTAAGACAAGCTGAGTATGCGAGCATATTCGACAGTCTTTGATATGCAGCTGATTGCACTAGATCAGACATTGCTTATGCAGTAGGGTACTATGTAGATTTACCAATAGACCTAGTATGGATCATTTGCATGTTATTGAAAGGATCATGAGATATCTAAAAAGAACCATGAACCTAGGAATATAATATCAAAGGTTTCCATCAGTCCTTGAGGAATTTTGCGATGCCGATTGGAATACCCTTTCGGAAGATTCCAAGGCTACTAGCGCTTATGTTTTTAACATAGCAGGTGGGGCAATTTCTTAGAGGTCCAAGAAACAAACCATATTAGCCCAATCTACAATAGGATCGGAGTTGATAGCTAGCCACTGCCAGTTAGGAGGCAAAATGGTTGAGAAGCTTACTGTCAGATATCTCTTTATGGGATAAACCGATACCAGCTATACAAGTTCACTATAGTAATACTACAACTATCGTACTTATACAGAACTGTTATTACAATGATAAAAAAATTGTGATTCCTCGTAAACACAGCTTAGTTAGAGGCAAGCTAACAACATCAGTGTTAAGAGTAGATTTTGTTAGGTCTGAAGCAAACCTGGCTGATCTTTGATGAAAGGACTAGCACCAGATAAGGTGTGGAACACCTCAAAAGGGATAGGGCTAAAACCCATTTAGATTTAAACACTTAGAGATGATAACCCAACCTATAAACTGAGGATCCCAATAAATAGGTTCAAAGGGTAAAACAAGTCATATAATGATTGTGAAGAATCATGTATTAAAAAGGGAGTATAACTCGTAGTCCATCCCTATTGAGCATGGCATCCTGTAATATTACTGGTTAAGGATGTGTTATTTATAACTCTTAATGAGGATTATACTCCATATGGAGTGGGGTGCCTACAGAAGCACCCCTGCCAGACTCACCTCGATGACAATGGAAGTGGGGCCGCTTCCTATGGTAACTTGGGCAAGTTCTTTAGAGCTATCATTAGGACTGGGATATGAGCGCAATGTCATTAACGCGTTGGCTTTAAGAACTTTGCGATATAGGACCTGTATGTGATATAACTTCTTTGTACCCTCAAGAACTTAGAGTTTAAGACGTAGTCACTCTGTACTCCACTCTCCAGTCTTATATTCACAAAAGTAAAGGTTCAAGTCGAAAGACACCTATAATTATGCACAATTTTAGATTTTTACTCGGATATGTTTTATCGCTATAGTGGGGGATTGTTGAGCTTATATATATAAAATAAGAAAACTAGATATGGATTTTTAGTCCCACATTGTTTAAAGAAGTTGTTTGTACCTTTTATATAACTTAGAACAATTATCTATTACATCGGGGTGGGGGTGGGACGAAAAAACAAGTTCAAAATTTTCTTAGTAATTGGGGGGATGGGGATGGGCCGAAAAAATGAGTTTAAAACTTTACTTAGTAATTGGGGGTGAAATTAGGCCTGGGCCTAACTTTGAACTTAGGACTTTGAAGTTAGGTTTTAACTTGGTTTTACAAACATTTTATATGGGCCTGTATAAGATAGTTTGACTAATTAATTCATCTAGTTTTTGACTTGGTTTATCAGTTACGAATTTATCTTTGAATTAACTTGTCTACTAGCCATTATAGAGAACGTTTCTCCACCTTTTTCTTTCCCACAACGTCTCTGTATATTTTGCTTATAAAAGAAACTCTTCCCTGTAGTATTTTCATAACTAAAAAAACTACAGTTCTAGTTTCTTCACTCTATATTTCTGCTTTTTTATCAATTTCTCAGGTTTATGTGAATTCTGCTAGAGTTACATCTATTGTAAGGATAGTTTTGTATTTCCCTTTTTTTAGGTTTTTATATATATACTTCTCTGTAGTGAATCTGGTTTCTATAACTTTGATAAATGATACGATTATTATCATGGTACCGAGCCAAACATGAAACCTTTGCACATCTGATTTGGTTAGAGATCTTTATCTCTCTCTTTCTTTCTCTCTTTCTTTCTCTCTCTCTCTCTCTGTTAGCAAGATCTTTGATTTTTCTTTATTTTACTTTTCAAATTTGATTGGGATTCTTTAAAACCCTAGAATCTTGGTTGTTGTTGTTTTTAATTCAGGATGAAGAACAAATTTTGCTTCAAGATAAAAAGATTGGGTTGGATCGTGTTGTATCTCTCTTCTACATCGTGTGTAGATTTTTCTTGTAGTTAGTTTGAAGATTTTTCTAGGACTATGCATTTCTCTCTTTGAAGTTGTTTGCAGATTTCTACTTAATGTTGTTTGAACGATTCAATTTGGTAGTCGGTGGTAATCTATCTTCGATCTCTTTGATTTAATATTTGAGATTTGGGATTTTGTTCCAAATAGTTATTTGTTTATTATGGCTGTTACTCGCGAAGATTCTATTCATGTTATTAGTGCAAAATTATCGGGTGATAATTATGCTTATTAATCCACAATCCGATTGAGAAGCTTTAGTTAGTAGAAAGAACGAAGAATACCAATTAGATTTGGAAAAAAAAAGAATTTAATTACTAAAAACAAGCTATTACAATGAGAATCTCTCAAACCCTAGGTTTCTCTCAGAACTCTCTTCAGATCTAACGTAACCTAGAAAATTGCATAAGTTCCCTTTATATACTAGGGAACTCAAAAATCATAAAAGAATAGATCTCGAGGCAAAACAATGCCTGAGAATCCAAAACAGCGCCAAAGTTGTTCGAACGAACTAGGGAGTTGTTCGAACTGCTTCATGACTAATTGGTCTAAACCCTAGAAACTTGCCAGTTTCGTTTGAACGAAAACACAACTCGTTCGAACGAAATATTGCTCTAAGCCAAATTTTTAGTGGGATGAAAATAAGTCGTTCGAAGGACTCTCAACCTCGTTCGAACGACTTTGGCAAATCTTTAAGTAACTCCAGATTCTTCTGGATCATGGCTCCCCCCTGTAGAAGCCTTAAGCTCCTGCTCAAGCTAGAACAGGAGATATGGGAATGCGGCGATGCCTAATTCCCTACTGTACCACTTTGACTTACTCAGCAGCTGACCCTTCTTCCCAACTAGGAAGGAATCAATAGCACCCCGTCTTGTAGTATGAACCTTCCTCTCTAGAATACCATCCTCCGGCAACGAATCTTCTCTTTCCATCCATAAGTCATCAACTGGTGGTAGGCAAGTATCGATTGCAAAGTCTTCATCCAAAAGAGATGGCTCAAACAACTTTAAATGTTTGACATTAATCACCGAATACATCTTCATGAAAGGTGGCAACTCCAATTGGAATGCATTGTCACCAATCTTCTTGAGTATAAAAAATGGACCATAGCGGATAGATTTGAGCTTATTACCTTCTCCTTTAAGCCATTCCTTACGCAAATGCAACCAAACGAGGTCACCCTCTTGAAAAGTATACTCAACCCGATGCTTGTCTTGGTGAGCCTTATACTTTGCTTGAGTCTTGGTCAACTGAGCTTTAACCGCTTCATGAACCTTACTGATCTTCTCAATGAAACGCTGAGCTTTAACCTGCTCCTTTTCCTCCTTCCCTGACACCGTCTTATCGCCAAGACTAAACGCCAAATCAAAAGGGATTTACGGCAAGTACCCCAAACAAATTTTAAAAGGAGACTTCAACGTGGAACCATGAATCCCCGGTTAAACGCAAACTGAAGATACGGTAAACTCTCATCCCAAGTCTTAGGATGTTTATAATGGAATCCCCATAATAAATGTACCAAAGTATGATTAACGACTTCTATTTGTCCGCAGCTATCCCTATCATAAATAATAGAAGAAGGGAAATCGAAATAACTCCAGACGTCTCTGAAACACAATCGCGATACTCCTTCCCCAGTGACCATCATCTGGCATGGAATAAGAGCAATCATCTTGCTGAATCGATCCACCACCATAAACAAATAGTCATTCTTACACCAAGTCATGGGCAAACCTACCATAAAATCCATCAAAATACTCACCCAAGGTCGACTAGGAACTGGCAATAGTAAGTACAGTCTTATCGTCCTATTGGAAGGTTTTGATGTGTTGCATAGCATGCAACCAAGAACCACACGAGCAACATCCACTTAGAACTTTGGCCAATAGACATAACGTCGCAAATTCAAAAGAGTCTTATAAACCCTAAAATGACCTGCCACCCGGGAACAATGTGCCTCTCGAATCCACTGTAAACGGTCTTCACCCTCAGGAATACATAGTAGACTGCCCTTGTAAATCAAACCATCCTTCAAAACATACTTACACGTCTTACCCTGCAGCAAATTCTCGTGAATCACACTGAGCTCCTTGTCGTCATCATACCCTGAAACGTACTCAGAAGGAATAATCGGCTAGATCTGCATAGCTACCAACAAAGCAGAAATAGTTGGTAATGGAGGTCGAGATAACATATCAACCATCTTGTTGTCTACTTATTTCTTATACCTTATCAATAAGGTAAACTGCTGAAGGTACGACATCCACTTCATATGGCGAGCTTGTTGAAGCTTTGACTGTAAAGATAAGAACTTTAACGATTTGTGATCAGAATGTACTACAACCTCCTTCCACAATAAGTAACTCCGCAAATGCTTCACTGATTGATATAATGCGTAGAACTCCTTATCATAGGTAGGATAGTTGCGTACTGCTCCTGTAAACATCTCAGAATGGTAAGCAACCGGTATCCTATCCTGTAAAAGAATTACCCCCAATGAATAGTCTGACACATCTGTCTCGACCTCAAAAGGCCGCTGCAAATTAGGCAATGTTAATACTGGTGCATCCGTAATCTTCAGCTTCAGTAACAGAAAAAGTCTTCTCATTGTGTTCTTCTCACAAAAATTGTACCCCGGTCTTCGTCAAAGAATGCAACGGTGTGGCTATTTGTGAAAAATGCCGAATAAATTTTTGTAAGTACTGACAAGAACCCA
Organism: Kingdonia uniflora; assembly: GCA_014058105.1. Lineage (NCBI taxonomy): Eukaryota > Viridiplantae > Streptophyta > Magnoliopsida > Ranunculales > Circaeasteraceae > Kingdonia > Kingdonia uniflora. Next base: position 2,573,570 of record JACGCM010000140.1, on the reverse strand, counting down.
TAAAACTCCTCACTTCCGTCACTGTGTAGGGTCTAGGCCAATTAGTAATGACCGAGACCTTCTCTGGATCGACCTTAAGCTTGCCGCCACCAACAATAAAACCCAAATAGACTAGCTCCCATTTCCCAAACTCGTACTTCTTCCCGTTTAGAAAAAGTTGTTCTGATCGCAACACGCCCAACACTTTGCGTAAATGCCCAAGATGCTCCTCCCATGTACGACTATATATCAAGATATCATCCAAATATACAACCACAAATCATCAATAAACGTACGAAGTACCTCATTCATAGCCACATAAACGTCGTCGGAGCATTGCATAACCCAATAGGCATCACCAACTACTCAAATAAGCCCTGTTAGGTCTTGAAGGTTGTCTTCCAAGTATCCTCCTTCCGGATTCTAACTTGATGGTAACCCGACTTAAGATCCAAATTCGTGAAAAACTGAGCCGTCTGTAACTCATCTAAAAGCTCGACAATCTGTGGAAGCGGATAACGATTATTCACCGTGATCTTGTTCAACGCCCAATAATCCACATACATCCTCCAAAACCCATCCTTCTTTGACACCAGTAACACCGGTAAACCACAAGGTGAGCAACTTGGATTAATAACCCCTTGCTCCAGAAGTTCATGTACCTGTTTCTTGATCTCATCAGACTCTGTAACAGAAGTCCAACATAACCTAATATTGGGTAGTGGTTCACCATTCACCAAGGTGATATCATGCTCCATATCCCTCTTGCGCGGCATCCCTTCTATTCCCAGAAACAAGTCTTCATACTCCTCTTGGAACTCCCCCATATCAGTTTGTTGCTTAGGAGACATTGCCAAAGTAGACAATACCATAGCCGACGGACCTTCTTAAACTTGTCGCACCAACAATAATAAAAATTTGCCGCTCGCATTAACCAACCTCTTCGCCTGAGTCACCGTCACCAAATTACAAGTAGTGATATGTTTCTTGCACGCATTAATATAAAACTCAATCCCATCCTTAACCAAACGATACTTGCGAGCACGACGGTAAAGAATTGTATCTCGGTCCTAAAGATAAGGGCTACCCAAGATGACTTGGCACACTTCCAATAGAACCACCTCAAATGTCACTTTGTCAATAAACTTCTTAATAGTCGCAAACTTGAAAGTACACTGCTTAGTGATCTTTAACTCCGCGTCTTTCTTAATCCAACCCAAACCATAAGGCTTAGGATAAGCCACAGTATCCACCCATCTTCTTTACCACTGCCTCATAAATTAAATTCTTCTGACTACGCAGATCAATAATGGCCTCGACTAAGCTCCGCTTCACCGAAATACTGATAAAGAATAGTTCTTCCCAACTCGCCTCATCGATAGCTAGAGGTTGCTTAAACATTAGAGTAAGCTTAAGATTTTGCTTATCAAAATCTGGAAGATCCACAATCGCTGCGGCCGGTGCAAGTTTCTCTTTCTTGCCCTTCTCTTCCTTCGGCCAAAGCTCCGAGTGAAGTTTTCAACATCTATCAAAATTGTACCTATTAGCCTTGCAATGACTACAGACAGTCCCCTTGAATGAAGACCCCTCTCCTTTGGACACCCCATTCTGATTAAACTTCTAAGTAGCCTTGTACCCTGACTTATTCTTGTCGTCTTTCTTGTCGTTCTTCAAGTATTTGCCTTCAATAGCAATTACTTTAACGGTAGCGTCATCAATATTTGCCACATTGAAGAGCTTTAATTCTCTTTGAATGGACTCCAACAAACCCCCCGTATACTTCATGAACACATCGTACTCATCCACGTCAATATCCAAAACCAATGTTTGGTTATGAAACCCCATAGTGAATTGTTGTACGGATTACCCAAACCTTTGGCGCAAGTTGTGCCATTTGTACCATCGCTCATGTTTATACCCAATTGGATAGAATTGCTTCCTCACCAAAACCTTAAATTCCTTCCAACTCAGACTTTCGACATCATGTCATTTCCGATAGGACTTCCACCACGCAAGTGAGTGACTTGTGAATTTTAAAGTTAAGAAGCAAATATTCTGAGCATTAGAATATTCATCAATGGAAAAATAGATCTCCAACGTATCTAACCAATTATCTAATTTCTCGGCATCGACGGAACCATAAAAAATTGGAATCTCAATCTTAAAGCCAAGACGAAGATTACGCATAGGATTCAATGACTTACTAAACCCTGAGTGCTCCTTGACGGATTCGGCATCACTAGAATCATTAGCTATCCCTGCATTATCCTCGTCTTCATCCACCGCCGAAACCCCTTTCTTCTTCGAGCGGCCTCGCCGTTTTGCCGAAACAAAACCCAATGCGAGGTTTGTGAGATGCAATTATTCCACTAACTCCACTACAGTAGAAGTTAGGTCAGAAACTGTCGTTTCCAAAGTTGTGAGTCGATCGCTGGAATTGCCCATCCCTAAATCATCCTTCTTCTTCAAATTAGGTTTGCGATGGATCTTAAACAAACTCGCAAGCTTCTCCTTTGTTTGCTTGAAATGGTCATGTGTAAAGACCATAAACCATAATCTACCCCCCGAGAATCGTAACTAAAAAATTGATACCACTTAATCCATAATTCGATTGAAAAGCTTTAGTTAGTAGAAAGAGCGAAAAACGCCAATTAGATTTGGAAAAATAGATAATTCAATTACTAATAACAAGAAATTATAATAAGAATCTCTCAAACCCTAGGCTTCTCTTAGAACTCTCTTCAGATCTAACATAACCTAGAAAATAGCCTAAGTTACCTTTATAAACTAGAGAACTTAAAAATCATAAAAGAACGGATCTCGATGCGAAACAACGCCTAAGAATCCAAAGCAGCGCCAAAGTCGTTCGAACAAACTAGGGAGTCATTTGAATGACTTTACGACTAATTGGTCTAAACCCTAGAAACTTGCTAGTTTCGTTCAAATGAAAACACAACTCGTTCAAACGAAATATTGTTCTGGGCCAAATTTCTAGTGGGATGAAAATAAGTCGTTCGAAGGACTCTCAACCTCGTTCGAACGACTTTGACAAATCTTCAAATAACTCTAGATCCTCCTGGATCACTTATTGGGCGTATGTTATGAAAAAAAAATTAATGGGTAGAGAGATGTGGGGTTATGTGTCTAGGATAAGGAAGCTTCAGTTGGCACTAAAGCTGAGAATTATTACTTGGATAAACAATTCTGCTGATCAATCTATTAGAATTCATCTACCTAAGTTTGATACAACAAAAAAAGTTGGGATTATCTTTAAAAGTTGTATGTACAATCCAACTTTGCCAAAAGATATTAGCTGGAATCAGACATTCGGTCAGCTCTATAAGTGGAAAAAAGTATACAAAAATTTTACTCTGTTATGATAAGGTTTTGGGATCAATTAGCACTCACAGAACCATCTGTACTTGGTGCCATAGAGTTGGTATTAATTAATGTAGTTTTTGCAAAAAGAAGGGTCACTAGAAAGCACAATGCCCTTTGTTAATGAATAGGGGACAACAAACTATAAAGCAAAGGGATTGTCATACTGCTGCAGTTATGTCATCTGAGAATGGGTTACTTTTACCAGCTCCATCATTATTTTCCATTTCTGAGCAGTTGCAGAAACTTCTTTCTCCCCATACCATAGCCAATGCAGTCTTTTCATCTATAGGTTTGACCACTTCAGTTTCTTCAGGTAAATCTCATTATACTTGGATTTTTGATTCTGGTGCTATGAATCATATGGCTAATGATCCTTTTTTGTTCACATCTCTTATGTTTTTTCCTTCCTATTTCCCAGTTTTAACTGCCAATGGCATTCTTATTTCATTGGTAGGTACTGGCTCTATTGTTTTTTCTAACTTATCTCTTTCTGATGTATATTGTATTCCTCAACTTTCTGTAAATTTAATATATATTTGTTAATTATTTGACTCTAGATATTTTGTTTTGTTTTCTTCCACTCGTTGTTTTGCGTAGAATCTTCGTTCCCAGAAGCTAATTGGGACAGGTCGTAAAGAGGGAAGACTATATGTGTTAGAAACGCTTCATATCCCAGTTATTATCACTTCTGCATCCTTCGTGGACCTTTCTTCTTTTCGTTTGAGTCCTAAGTCATCTAGTTTATATTTATGGAATTCTCGTCTTCGACATGTTTCTAGTTCTCTCTTAAAATACTTAATTACTTCTAGAGTTCTGGGAAATTTACATAGTCATGATATTTTTTATTGTAGTGGTTGCAAACTTGCAATATTTTCCGCATTACCTTTTTAATAAAAGTGCATTTGTTTCTCTTGCACCTTTTGACTTAATTCTTTCTGGCGTTTGGGGACCTGCTCCTATTCCTACTAAATGAGAGTCAAAGTATTATGTTTCATTTATAAATGATTAATCTCGATATTGTTGGGTTTATCTTATGACTCGTCGTTCTGAGTTATTGTCTATTTTTAAGTCCTTTTGGTCTATGATTCAGACACAATATTCTTGTACTATTAAATGTTTTCGATGTGATTTGGGTGGCAAATATACGTCTCATGGATTTTCTGATATTTTAGCCTCTAATGGGACAATAAAAAAATCTTATTGTACTGACATGCCTGAACAAAATGGTATTGTTGAGCGTAAACATCGACAAGTCATTGAGACCGCTCGATCTCTTTTGTTATCTGTTAATGTTCCAAGTACCTTTTGGGGTGAAGCAGTTCTTACTGCTATCAATTTAATTAACCGAATTCCAACTGCTCTTATGTCTGGTAAATCACCTTCTGAAAGAATGTGTGGCAAGCTTCCAGATTATTTTTCTTTAAAGGTTTTCGGTTGTACTTTTTTTGTTCTTCGTCCTAAAGTTAAGCATTCAAAATTATATGTTCGTTCTACAATGTGTGTGTTTCTGGGTTACGGTGAAGAACAAAAGGGATATCGTTGTTATGATCCTGTTGTACACAAACTATGTCTCTCATCATATAGTTTTTCTTGAACATATTCCTTTTTTTCTATTCCTGTGAGTTTTAGTACATTGAGTAAGTCTGAACTTCTTTACATTGAACCATTTCCTTATGATGAGTCAAGTTAACCTTATGCTCATATGTTCGTCTGCCTATTATTCACACTTACTCCCGTTGAGGAAAATATGTTTCTTGTGCTGGTGCTCCTCTATCTCTCTCGGTAGACTCTCAAATAGTTTTAGGCAATGTGGAAACTCGCTACCCTCTCTACAATAGTAAGCCTCCTGATCATTTTGGCTTTTCTAATTCTTGTTATTCTGCAAATTTTCTTCCTTTTTAGCATTTATTCACTCTCTCTCTCTAAGCCTACCTCCTATAAGGAGGCTACTCTTGATCCTCATTGGTAATAGGCTATGGAAGAAGAACTTACTGCTTTGCATAAGACTGGTACGTGGGAATTGGTTCTTTTGCCTTGCGGTAAAATTGCAGTTGGGTGTCGATAGGTTTATAAAATAAAAATTAAGTTTGATGGCTTCGTAGAGCGGTATAAAGCTAGATTGGTTTCAAAAGGATTTGCACAAGAATATGGAATTGATTATGAGGAAACTTTTGCCCTTGTTGCCAAAATGCTGATTGTTCGCACCTTGATTGTGGTTGTATCTATTCGTAAGTGGGTTATGTCATAATTGGATGTGAAAAATGATTTTCTTAATGGAGACTTAAATGAAAAATTTTACATGGTTCCTCCTATAGGTGTTTCCCACCATCCTGGAAAGGTGTATATACTTCGAAAGGCATTGTATGGTCTCAAACAAGATCCTCGAGCTTGGTATGAGAAGTTCTCTGCAGTGATGGCCTCACTTGGTTTTCGTACTACCTTTCGTGATCTAGCTTTGTACATTCGCTAAACTTCAAATGGACGTATTTTTCTTCTTTTATATGTGGATGACATGATTTTAACAGGTGACGATATTAATGGTATTGTTTTCTTGAAGTTACAGTTGCAACAAAAATTTAAGATGAAGGATCTAGGGTTTCTTCGTTATTTTATTGGTATTGAAGTAGTCTATTCTCCCAGAGGATATCTTCTTTCTCAGTCCAAGTATGCAGCAGATATCATCTCTCGGGCTCATTTTACTGATTCACGGATTGTTAAAACTCCTCCAGAATTTAATGTTCGTTATACTCCTTCTAACGGTGTTCTTTTGGATGATCCTACCTTATATCAGGCTATTGTTGGTAGTTTAGTATATCATGCAATCACAAGGCCTGATATTGCTTAGGCAGTTCATATTGTTAGTTAATTTGTCTCTTCTCCCACTACTGTTCATTGGTCAGCAGTTCTTCGTATTTTATGTTATCTTTATGCTACTTTATATTAGAGTTTGCTACTTCCTTTTACATCTACTTTAGAACTTCGGGCTTTCTCTGACGTTGAATGGGTTGGTGATCCCACAGATCGTAAATCTACCACTGGTTTCTATATTTTTCTAGGCAACTCTGATTTCCTGGAAAAATAAGAAGCAAAATATAGGTGGTGTTTGTTTTTTAAGTTTTTGCTGCTGAAAAAAATTTCAGCAAAAAAATTTAGCACTTAAAGCAAGCTAAAAAAAAATTCAGCAAAAAAATTTAACAGTTGGGAACTTAAAAACAACCACCACCATAGTCTCTCGTTCTTCTACTGAAGCTGAATATCGTGTTATGGCTTCGACGGCTGCTAAGATAGTTTGGTTACGTTAGTTACTTGATGATTTAGGTGTTTCTCTTCCTTCTCATACACCTATGTACTGTGATAACAAGAGTACTATTAGAATTGCACATAACTCAGTCTTTCATGAATGTGCCAAGCATATCGAGATTGATTGTCATATTACACGTCATCGTTTAAAGTATGGCACAATCTCTTTATCGTTTGTCACTTCTACTATGCAGTTAGCTGATTTCTTCACAAAGTCTCATACTATTTTGCGCTTCCGTTTTCTTCTTAGAAAACTCTCGATGCTTCTTACTGCACCTTCATGAGTTTGAGGGGGGAGGGGGTTAGAGTTACATTTATTGTAAGGGTAGTTTAGTCTTTCCCCTTTTTAAGGTTTCTGTATATAAACTTCTTTGTATATATACGAACTTAAGAAAGTTATTCGAGTTTCGGTGCATACCGAGTCCAAGAGAAATCTCAACGTACGAAGAAGAAGTCACAAATTCGAAGGAGGGCAAAGATGAGTTGGATTCTGAAGTTTCTTAAATTTCTAATTTGAATCTTTTATTATATAGAGGCTTATATTTATCATAGTAAGAACCCTAACATTAGTTTATAACAACTTTTTTTGTTAGGCGCAGTTTGTGACGACTTCGATTTTAATTTTGTAAAATGTGATAGTGATGATAGTGAATTTGATTGTGATATTCCGTCCAAATCTCATAGTCAAAAGAGAGTTGTTCGACCAGAAAAAGACAAGCACTTCAATGAAATCTTTGTTTTGATTAATAGGATAAACAATTACGATGGTTGGGAAATCTGTAACCTCGACGTGGAAAACAAGGGCTTCGATAAAATGATTGCTTTCATCGATAAGATGTAGAATGCGATGAAAACTGATGATTGGATTCCAAGACGGTTTCGACAAAGATTGATGAAAAAGATGAGAATGTTATTCGAGTTACAGATATAAATGGTCTTGATAATAAGGAGGCCGTGAAGAATAACGAATTCGATGAGGATTGGATCACTGTGACAAGAAGGAAACTTAATGTCAAAGAAAAGATGGGGGAAAGAGTGGAGGACAAAAACACATTAGAGATTGCATCCGTGAGTTATATCAAATTCTAAAGATAGTGTTAATGAAAGATGAACCAACCGAGATGAAGTGAGATGTGATTAATAAGCAGCTGATGCGAGAAAACTCGGTCTTTAGATACCGCGCTCAAAATTACGGGTGTCGTAATATAATAAGGGTAAGCGGGGGTTGAATCCACAGGGAGTAAACGTATTAAAAATATAATTTCCTAATTAATTAATAAACGAATTTAAACTAATTTTGATAAAAAGGCTTTGATCTAAAACATAAATCTAAATTACTAACTTTCGGTACGATTATAAGGGGAAAAACCTAGGCTTTAGATCACCTCCGACTTAGTTTACTAAACGATATAAAAACGGTAGCTTCTATCCGCACGTAATAGCCATGGCAAGGTCTATTCGAGTCTAAGATCTAGGGTTTGTGGCTAAAACCCTAAGTAAGAACTTCGTTGTTCATGGACGATCGGATCTAGGGTTTATAAACTCCTTTCCATGACTAGGTAGAGAGTATTAACTCTCGTGATTTAAAATTCCCTTTGAGCGTGAAAATAATCAAATATGGCTAATTCGACATCTTCCTCATATCTGTAGTAACTTAGAGTTGTCATGGCTAGATCAACTCTTCGTAACTTCAAATCAGATAATTGAAGATTAATTCTAAATCTAAACTACTATTAACACAATTTAGCTCCCTTCACCGGAGGTTCAATCCTTAGCCTAAGCTAAGGAGATTAGCTCTCCATTAATGGTGTTGATCACAGCTTAAATTAAACGCATAAAATAAAAAAGAGAAAAAGAGAAAGATACTGAAAAATGCAAGCTTTATTCCTTCTTGAGATTGAGATATGTAAAATACATAGAATTGCTCTCATATTTATAGGAGATAGGAGAGACTTATTTACAATTCTAAAACTTTATCAGATAAAAATAAATCATATCTCATGTTAATCCTTGTAGAGTCCTTCATCATCTTTATTCTATGAAGAAAATCTACAAGTATATTGAATGTAGGCATCTTCCTTGTACCTGAAAGACTATTGGAGATGCTTCAACTCTTTATACCTTCTATTAGATGTCATTTTCTACTTATTAGTTCCAACAGTGATAAGTGCCTGAAAATAAGAAAATGCTACTAACATTAGAAATTAATAAATCGGGATTAACAAAACGATACTTTTAGGCGCATTAATCTACGTATTTCAACGTCTATCAAATACCCCCGAACTTACCATTTTGCTCATCTCGAGTAAAATAAATAAATAAAATTAAACTAAGAAAGGAAACCACTTTCGCAGGACTCGCGATTGCATCTAGCGTATGCAACAAGCCGTTAAACCCTCAGGTGTCCCTGGTGGACGAGTGTTGTCCCGTGAGGGTTTACAGTGACTCTACCCACAAAAGTCAATAATGACATTATGGCAATTCTAAATAACAAGAGACTCATTTCCTGTCAATTTATCCTTATTAAGTTATGACAAAAATATACAAACAGAAAATTCCTTAAAACCTTTTATTCCCTGAGTATACCATAGAATATATTGTACTTATCCGAAACTAGAGATACTACCTCATGATTATAAAGAAATTCAAGTATTTAACCAGATATATCTGAATGTATTGTGAACATAGTTTTATTACTTAATACATTGTCTAGAATCATTGAGTCAGTTTATGGTAGTCGAGTACTTACTGGAATAAATTCAGCGGTCAGTTTGACAAGTATCTTAGCCAATTTTACTCCCCGGTATCTTATTTTTCATAGCCTTTTTGAGTACATTGTTTCTTAATGAAGCCTCCGTAACAAGGAGTTTTCGGTCGACAATCCCCGCCAGTTGACTAAGGTTGCCAGGATTTGGTGCCCCTTCGTGACCTAGACTCAGGATTCTCACAAGTACCATTTTTCGTGCTCCTTTCATATAGTTCATGGTCATACTCGAGATTTGTGATAATTTTTCCTATTTCAGTTCTTAATCATGCGAGTAGCCTTGCAGCGTAAAAGTTTTAGGAGCAACTTTGGCTTCTTCTTTTTTCTTTTGGGAATGAACTTATTCTTAGGAAGTTGTCTCCCTGGGAGCGAATTATTCCTAACATAAATACTAGATTTCCCTAAAACTGGTCAATAACCTATCGAATGCATCAATTACAAAACTATAGTGAAGTGCAAGTTTTCAAAATATACCACGTTAACTTGAATTAGTCGTTAATTAAAATATAGTACATCTAACTTAAGATGGTGTAAAAATATTTTAGTGTATACTTGTAAACTTTTAAGTTTTTGGTTTCTTTTTAGATTTATTCGGGTTTCCCACCCAATATTTATGTCAAAATAAATTCAGTCTAAATGTTAAAAATTTATCCAAAGTACATCATAAATTGCCAAGAGTGTCATTATTTCACTTTTCTTCAAAAAAAAATATTTAAAAAATGATTTTCCTACCCCCAAACTTAAATGAAGTATTACCCCTAATATTGGAGAACAAAAAATATAAATGGAAAGGAAAATTGGAATTTCTCACCTGAATGTGTCGTGTGTTGCCTCCCAGAAAGCGCTATATTTTCCGTCTTCAGCCAGACAAAACTCTCGTACCCCCAAACTTATGTAAAGTCAAGGAATTATTCAGGGACGGGCAATTCCCCGAATTTGGGCTCGCAAAGATCTATATCAGGGAAATTTTCTAAAAGGATTGTCTCGAGATAAGGTTTAAGACGTTGGCCATTGACGTTAAAAGTTTTCCCAGTATGATAATTTTTTACTTCAGCCAACCATTTTGGTGTATGTTTACGACTTCAAACGGGCCATGCCAACGGGTTTGTAATTTTCCAGGAAAAAGACGAAGTTTTGAGTTAAACAAAAAGACTTTTTGTCCTGGTGTAAAAACCTTTCGGACTATATGTTTATCATGATATGTTTTGGTCAGATCCTTATATATTTTAGCATTATCGTACGCCTCTTGCCTTATTTCTTCTAACACACTTAGTTGAAGTTTTCGATGAAGTCTTGCTGCGTCTATTTGAAAATTAAATCTCTTAATTGCCCAGTAAGCTTTATGTTATAATTTCACAGGCAAGTGACAAGTTTTGCCAAAAATATATCTATAAGGTGAGATTTTAATCAGGGTTTTATAAGCGGTCCGATAGGCCCAAAGAGCATCATTAAGATGGGTGGACCAATCTTTACGATCTGGTCGGACAATTTTCTCTAAAATTCTTTTAATTTCCCAATTTGAAACCTCTACTTGCCCATTTGTCTGTGGATGATATGGGGTGGCAACTTTATGAGTAATATCATATTTATGCATAAAACTTTTAAAATAACGGTTACAAAAATGAGTTCCACCGTCACTTATAATTGCACGAGGTATACCAAATCAGACTAAAATATTATCGTTTAAAAAGTTAATTATGACGGCGTGATCATTTATTCGACATGGTACAGCTTCTACCCATTTAGAAACATAGTCAACTGGCTACTAAGATCCACAAATAGCCATTAGATATCGGAAATAGGCCCATAAAGTCAATGCCCCAGACATCAAAATTTTCAACCTCTAAAATATTATTAAGAGGCATCTCATCCTGACGACCCATGTTGCCAACCCCTTGGCAACGGTCACATCGTGAATAATGGTCGTAAGTGTCCTTAAATAAAGTAGGTCAATAGAAACCACATTGAAGTACTTTATTAGCCGTTCTACGGGGACCAAAATGACCACCATCATCATGAAGACTTTTTAAAAATTTTGAAATGTCATTTTCATGGACACAACGACAAATCACTAGATCAACGCCAACTTTAAATAAATAGGGATTTTCCCAAATAAATTATCTAGAGATTGTTTCAAATCTCTTTTTATCTTGTCTGCTCAAACCTGGTGGTATGTACCTTGCGGCTAAGTAATTTGCAATATCGGCGAACCAAGGTGCCCTATTAATATTCATTAACTGTTCATCGGGAAAATACTCAGAAATAGGAAGGTCTTCGTTAATGTAGTCGACTATCAAACGCGACAAATGGCCGACAATAACGTTTTCTTTCCCTTTTTATCATGTATTTCGAGGTTAAATTCTTAGAGTAAAAGGATCCAACGGATAAGACGTGGTTTAGCGTTCTTTTTATGAAGAAGATATCGAAGGGCTAAATGGTCAGAGTACACAATGACTTTTGACCCAAAAATGTATGACCAAAATTTTTCTAACGCGAAAACGATGGCTAACAACTCTTTTTCAGTCATCGTATAATTAATTTGAGCATCATTCAATGTTTTACTCGCATAACAAATGACATGGGGTGATTTTTCAAAACATTGTCCTAACACGGTACCCACAGCATAATTTGAAGCGTCACACATAATTTTGAAGGGTAAGGTCCAATCGGGTGGCTGGATAATCGGCGATATGGTCAATGAGGACTTAAGTGTGTCAAAAGACTTGTAACATTTATCGTTAAAATCAAAATGGATGTCTTTAGCAAGTAAATTGCATAAAGGTCGTAAGATTTTGCTAAAGTCTCTAATGAATCGTCGATAAAAACCTGCGTGCCCGAGGAATGCGCGAATGTCCTTCATTGTTTTAGGAGGAGGTAGAGAAGAAATCAAATCTATTTTTGCTTTATCAAGTTCTATCCCCTTAGATGATATCAAATGGCCGAGTACTATTCCTTGATTTACCATAAAATGACATTTTTCCCAATTTAGGATTAGGCTTTTCTCTTTACACCGGATCAAGGCCAATTCTAAGTTTATAAGACATTGATCAAATATAGAGCCATAAATGGAAAAGTCATCCATGAAGACCTCTAAAAACTTTTCTACCATATTTGAGAAAATACTTAAGATACACCGTTGAAAGGTCGCGGGTGCATTGCATAGGCCAAAAAGTATGCGACGATAGGCAAAAGTTCCAAATGGGCAAGTAAAAGTGGTTTTATCTTGGTCTTCAGGGGCTACTGAAATCTGGTTATATCCTGAATAACCATCCAGGAAACAGTAAAATGAATGACCAGCTAAACGTTCTAATATTTTATCCATGAATGGTAATGGGAAATGGTCTTTTCGAGTGGACGCGTTTAGCTTTCGGTAATCAATGCAAACTCGCCATCCAGTCTGAGTGCGGGTGGGTACTAGTTCATTGTCTGCATTTTTTACAACAGTAATACCTAATTTCTTAGGTACCACTTAGACTAGGCTTATCCAAGAGCTATCGGAGATGGAATAAATAATACCCACATTAAGAAGTTTCATAACTTCCGCCTTTACTACCTCCTTCATTGGAGGGTTCACACGTCGTTGTGGTTCTCGAGATGTTTTGGATAATTCCTCTAAGTGTATCCTATGCATAACCACTGATGGGCTTATTCCTTTTATATCTGTTATGGACCATCCAATTGCTTCTTTGTGGGTGTCTAGTACGGCAAGGAGTTTATTTTTCTGATCTAAGTCCAATGAAGATGAAATGATAATAGGAAGAGTTTTGTTAGGCTCGAGGAACCGATATCCTAGATTATATGGATGTACTTTAAGATCAAGCTTTGGCGGTGACACAATAGAAGGAACTGGGGGGTTAGAAGACATAGGGAGTGACTCAAAATTAGGAGTATACCGATGAGGATGAGTGTATGCAGGAGGATTATTTTCAAGAACAGCTGAAATGTCTTTTAGGATTGACTCGTGAATACCAACGATGTCGTCCTCCAGACAATCTTCTAAGAGGTCGTCCCTAAAATGTTCGGAGATAATGGTACCTATCATATTACACTCTTCAGCAGAATCCTGATATTGCCTCGTAACATTAAAAATGCTCAGTTCCAAGGTCATGTTACCGAATGTTAGGTTCATTATTCCATTTCTACAATTGATTATAGCATTGGAAGTAGCTAGGAAAGGTCGACCTAAAATTATAGGGATTTGGCAATGGACATTCGAAATCGGTGGTGTATCAAGGACTATAAAATCTACTGGAAAGTAAAATTCGTTCACCTTAATTATCACATCCTCAACAATACCCCTAGCAGTTTTGATAAATCTATCAGCGAGTTGAAGTTGTATCCTGGTGGGCTTAAGTTTGCCTAAATCAAGGTCCTCATAAACACAAAATGGAATAAGGTTTACACTAGCCCCAAGATCAAGGAGGGCCTGCTGGATGTAGTATTTTCTTATTACTAAAGGAATGGTGGGATATTCTAGCTCCTTTTGTTTGATCAGAATTTTAAATGGTAGGACAGAGCTAACTTGTTCAACACTAAAGGAATTCTTCCTAACTCTGGTTCTACGTTTCTTTGTACACAGTTCCTTAAGGAATTTAACATATGACGGAACCTGATCGATAGCGTCCAAGAGCGGAATGTTAATCCGTACTTGTTTAAATAACTCGAGAATATCTTTCAGGCCCTCGTTCTTTTTGGCAGGAACAAGTCAGTTAGGGAATGGGGGCCCTGGGCACATAAGGCTTGTCTACTTGGTCTGGTAGTGTTGGAACATGATGTGGCCTAGATGCTAAATTTTCATGGGCTTTTTCTTGAGATTTGGGAACTAAATTGCTCTTAGTTGGCAGTATGGGGTCTGGTCGAGTTTCTATAGTTCTTTTATTCCGAAGGGTCATAACTACTTGAGTAGTTTCAATGTTCTCAAGTGAGCTCTGTTGAGTATGAACCTCAAAGGTGGCCCTCGGGTTAGCAATTGGTTGACTAAGGAATTTTCTCTTTTCTCATTTACTTAATTGGCTTACTATTTGTCCTATTTGGGTGTCTAGCTTCTGTGTAAAGGCTCGCATTTTTGAAAGTTCCCTTGAATTTGTTAGGTAACCCCCCTAATCTCTGTTATAAACTGTTGGAGTGTGGATTCTAAACTAACTGGGTGGGCTTGTTTGGTCGGGTATGTTTGATTCTGCTGATATGGTGGAGGATTATAACTGGATTCTCCTTGTGGTTGACTCCTCCAAGAAAATGTTGGGTTACTTTGCCAAGGAGATCTACAAAAATTATTTTGGTGTTGTCTCCTTTCATTATCCAAGATAGCATTAACGTAGTCTGGATTAAAATTAATTAACTCAGGGAGTCATAGACACGTGTGTGCATAATGGGTCGGATCATTGCATAAATTACAGACCCCAAGAATAGATGCTGGTTTAGGGGCCGCTACTTTCCCTACAGTCATAGCCTCGACTTTACATGTAAGGGAGTCCAGCTGGACTTTTAATTCGAGGCCTTCAGGTAATTCAAGGATGCCTCCTTTTCTAATAGGCCTACGATCACGAGAAGGAAAGTCCCATTGCTGGGATGTCCCAGCGTATTTATCAAGAAATGCATATGCAGCAGTTTCATCCATATCTTGAAATTTTCCTGAGCTACAGGCTTTGATTGATTCACGGGTTGAAAGAGTTAACCCGTGAAGAAAGAATTGGATTAGTTTGTCTCCATTTCTCGAAACCATGATGGGGGCACCTTAACCATTTTTTCTTAAAACGTTCTCATGCTTCGTAAAAATTTTCTCCGTCTTCTTGAAGGAAATCAGAGATATCACGTTTTAAAAGGTCAATTTTTTGCATTGTAAAAAACTTGATTTTAAACTTCTGCTTAAGGGTATCCCACTTGTCAATTGACTCGGATAGCAGAGAGTTCAACCAACGCTTTGCCTTGTCTTTTAGAGAGAATGGGAAAAGGAGTAAATATATATACTCCATTGTTATGTCCTTACATCGAAACGTTTGGCAGATAGACTCAAATTCATCGATATGCAAGTATGGGTCTTGGTTATCAAGCCCATGAAAAGGTGGGATTAGGTTTAAAATCACAGGCTTGATATCGAACTGGGTTGCCGTAATTACTGGCAACTTAATATATTTTTGTGAGTTTTTCGAAACGGGAGCAAAAAGCTCCCTTAGTAACTTGTCACCCATTGGTTCAGGAAGAAATTCGTTTTCAATTTCAAGGTCGTATATGGCCTGAAGGTCTTCCTGTTGGACTTGGTTAGCTGTATTAGCTATTTTAGGAATAGGTGGTATATCAATGTGTTGCCTAATCCGATCGTACTTGGGCATATACTAATGAAATGAAATAAAATTGCAAAATTCAACGGGAATTTAAACACACAATTTAAGATAAACATATCAACGGTTTTTTAAAGTTAAATTAACTAAGTCAATCCTAATCTAGATGCTAATCAAACTGGGTAGATCGGGCTAGTGTGTGATTCCTAACACAAAAGCTTCACTATACTAATAACGGTCTTAGTGTTTGAGCATCAGTCTTCATGCCCGTGTGCCTCGCCTTATCGTACGTGACTCACACGGAACGGTGACCTCGCTTAACAACCGATGGTTCGCGGCGCTTGGCTGAAGTGGTTCCTATGAATCCATGTTGGTATCCCGGTCCGGTACCTTCTAATTCCTCAGGTGATGAGATCCCTTGGAAATCTTACTAATAGCTTTTTAAGTTTTAATTAAATTTAAAAGTCAGGACAGTTAGGAACGTGTGATACGAATTTCTCTGTATCCCTAGGTGGGAGGTCCCACTCGCTGGAGATTCCTTTAGGTGATGAAATCCCGTGGAAGAGCCCTAGCGGTTAAAAACCTTTACTATGTTAAGCATGAAGCAAAAATTGAAACACGATAACAGGTCAATCCAAACATAACAAATTTTTTAATTTAAGAGCAACGTGTATTTGAACAATCCACACGACTTACTTTCCTAATGTCGGGGTGGAGCGGTGATGAACCCCTCTTATATGTCAAGTTTTAAGATAAGACCAACCTACGGGAAGTGTTTCCCGGTGAAGCTCTGGCCGCCCCTTCACTTAGGGGGCGAAAGAAGGACATGCCCCTTCACTTAGAGGGCACAAGAAGGATTTAGAAATAAGCTTGTCAATGGATGTTGTAAATTCCTCATGATCTCTGAGTACCAAGTTTGTGATTATCCTGCAAAACAAGATAAAATAATAATAATTAGTGAACTTACGACAACAAAAATATAAATTCAATATCCAAGTTTATTGCAGTCTATGACGTCCTGATTTTCAAATACGTATATCGTTCAGCTCAATTGAGAGAGAACATTAAATAATACCAATTTGGAAAGATACTTCAGAAAAGAAAAGCATTGAAGAAGAAAGTTTTCTGTAATTTTGCATCCCTACCGCTCAAAACAACCGATTAATGAACAGCGGCGTCCTTTACTGAGACTGCATTTACTGTTATTTCAAAAGGCTGTAACTCTCTAACGGCTAAACAGAAAAATATGATCTATAGCAATTCGGAAAGGGTTTTGAATTATCTAGAACTTATGTCCCAAACAAATTTCTAAATTGTGAAGCATAGATGGTCAAAAACTGTAAAATATTCAGGAACACATCTTTCGATGAAAACTGAGTTTGTTTCTTCCAAAATTAATATCTCCGAAACCGCTTATAAGAAAATTTTGAGACTAATTTATTCGGAAAAAAAATCTCAGAGATCTAAACATAAAATAAATAAATTGGCAAACTTAAGAACTAAAAAGAATAAAATAAATTAACTAAAATAAAAAAAAAAACTATGATTTAATAGACCGTTGCCTACTCGGCAGCCGCGCCAATTTTGATGCGAGAAAAACTCGGTCTTTAAATACCCCATTCAAAACTACGGGTGTCGTAAGATAATAAGGGTAAGCGGGGGAGTAAACGTATTAAAAATATAATTTCCTAATTAACTAATAAACGAATCTAAACTAATTTTGATAAAAGGGTTTTGATCTAAAACATAAATCTAAATTACTAACTTTCGGTACGATTATAAGGAAAAAAAACCTAGGCTTTGGATCACTTCCGACTTAGTTTACTAAACGATATGAAAACGGTAGTTTTTATCCGCACGTAATAGTCATGGCTAAGTCTATTCGGGTCTGAGATCTAGGGTTTGCGGCTAAAACCCTAAGTAAGAACTTCGTTGTTCATGGACAATCGGATCTAAGGTTTATAAACTCATGTCCATAGCTAGGTGGAAAGTATTAACTCTAGTGATCTAGAATTTTTTTTGAGCGTGAAAACAATCAAATATGGCTAATTCGACATCTTCCTCATATCTGTAGTAACTCAGAGTTATCATGGCTAGATCAACTCTTCGTAACTTCAAATCATAAAATTGAAGATTAATTCTAGATCTAAACTACTACTAACATCAATTTAGCTCACTTCACCGGGGGTTTAATCCTTAGCCTGAGCTAAGGAGATTAGCTCTCCATTAATGGTGTTGATCACAGCTTAAATTAAACGCATAAAATAAAAGATAGAGAAAGAGAAAGAGAAAGATACTGAAAAACGCAGGTTGTATTCCTTCTTGAGATTGAGATGTGTAAAATACATAGAATTGCTCTCATATTTATAGAAGATAGAAGAGACTTATTTACAATTCTAAAACTCTATCAAATAAAGATAAATCATATCTCATATTAATCCTTGTAGAGTCCTTCATCATATTTATTCCATGGAGAGTAACATGATTTATAGTGAAGCAAATTCGTTCACAAATTCATAAGCAACACAACAACGTGCTAAAATTTTACATTAGTAGAGTAACATGATTTATAGTGATGAATGTATTAGCAAGGCTATTTTATGTTATTTTAGTCCCACATTGGTTATTCATAGAAGTAGTTTATTATCTCTCTCTTATATATAGAGGGTATGATGTAACTTAAATAATCGATTCAATAATAATATTTTTCTCTCTCTAATCTATTTTTACATGGTGTCAGAGCGAGTTATCGTTCAACACCCTCGCTGATTGAACTCGGCGGTGAGTTCGTTGGGAGGTAAAAAAATTTGGGGTTGCGATTTTCGTTCATGTTGGTCTGATTCACACCGTCGCTCTCTCCTCTATTTTTGAAGAACGATGATCATCATTATCTCTCTGGTAGCGTTGTTCTGATCGTAAATTAAGCTTCCGCAAAAAAAAAATTGGCTTTTGGGATCCGATCGCGAGATGCGATAGATGTTAATCTGAATCTCATATCAATTTGGTTTATTTGATGTAATCGATCGCGATGGCTATCGGTGACGAGTCGAGTTCGAGTTTGATCGTTTCTTCGATTGGAACGAGTGAAGATGCCCAGTCCTTCAACTCTGTTCATGACAAATCTGAAAATCACCTCATAGTTATTAGATGGCTTGAATTATGTTCGATGGGCACAGTCCGTGAAATTGTTTGTTGGTGGCCGTGGAAAGATAGGGTTTCTTCTTGGCACAGAAAAAGAACCTGCAGAATCAGATCCGAAGTATGCAAAGTGGTTCTCAGATGATTCGATGGTGAGAACTTGGTTGATTAATTCTATGCAGTCGACGATCTCCGCTGGATACTTATTCACAAACTATGCACATCTGATTTGGGAATCACTTCGTAATGTATATTCGCAACGAGAGAATATTGCTAGGATATTTCAACTTTCTAATGAGATTGAAAATTTTAAACAGGGTACTCAGACTTTGGGGATGTATTATGCGAGACTTCGATTGAGTTGGGAAGAATTACCTCATTATGATAGCTTCATCGAGTGGCCAACTAGTACACCAAGTGAAAATGTTCATATTCTACCTACGGCAGCAGAGATTTATGCAAAGATTGTGGAGAAGACTCGGGTGTTTCAGTTTCTTGCAGGGCTTAATCCCGACTTTGAGTAAGCACGAGCTCATCTACTTGACAGGACTCCTTTCCCAACTCTTGAAGAGGCAAACGCATATTGTCTCTCCGATCAGAGTCGTCGGTCACCTATGCCTCCTATCTCCGGGATCGTTATGCTTATCCGACACTACCATCAGTTCCTTCACAACTTCACATACATCATCACCTAGCCTTTCTCCGTTACCAACGGCTTCCGGTAACTCTCGCCCCTTGAGAAAGAAGTGTGATTATTGTGGTAAGTGGGGACATCAAAGACAACTTGTCATGCTTTGCACGGTCGTCCTGCTGGTTATCAACCCTGCCCATCTTAGTCCTCAGCAGACTTATCTGCCGACTCTAGCGTGCCAGATTCTTCAGCCTTTAGTGCTCTTTCTCAAGATAAAATTAACAGGTTTTGACAGCTTTTCTCTGTCTTCCACACCGGCAGCTTCTCATGCAGGTAACTTCGCATCTGCAAATATTATTTTTGCATCTCCAACTTTGTCTTGGATTGTTGACTCAGGTGCAACCGATAATATGACTGGTATGTCTTCTTTTTTCCGGTCTTATGATTCTAGTTCATGGCGATGGACTGTTCATCTTGCCAATGGAACTGAGACTCCTATTACAGGGAAGGGTTGTATCCCGATTACAGATTCCCTTTCTTTACATGATGTCCTTCATGTCCATCAGTTGGATACTAATTTTTTTCTGTTAATAAAATTACCATAAATAAAAACTGCAGTATAACTTTCTTTCCTGATTATATTATTTTTCAGGATCTGGTGCCACGGAAGATGATTGGCAGTGGACGTGAAGAGGGTGATCTTTATTTTCTGAATGGACATGTCTCTTCTAGTTATCCTCAAGCTCTCTAGTTAAAATCTATGTCTAGTAGTGAAAATATAAAGCGGGTGCTACGTTGGCATCACCGCTTAGGTCAAATTACCTTTGAGTATCTACGTTATTTGTTTCCGTCTTTCTTTTCTAGAGTATCCATGTCTGATTTGTCTTGTGAGACGTGTGAACTAGCTAAACATCGTTGTAGTACGTACCCGTTGAGTACTAATAAAACTTCTTCTTATTTTGATATTGTGCATTCGGATGTTTGGGCCCCAGTTACTTCTAGTTTAGGATTTCGTTATTTTGTGTTGTTCATTGACGATTTTTTAAGGTGTACTTGGGTTTATTTGATGAAATCCAAATATGAGGTCTCCTCTATTTTCCAGACATTCACCGCAATGGTTCTTACTCAGTTTGGGAAAACTACTAAAGTTTTTCGGTCCGATCAAGGTGGGGAATTTATGTCCCAAGGTCTTCGCAAATTCTGCAATGTCAATGGCATTGAGCATCAAACCTCTAATACGAAAACTCTGCAGCAAAATGGTAAATCGGAAAGGAAAAATCGTCATATTCTTGATCTTGCTCGTGCTATGTCAATTGGCATGAATGTCCCCTCACATTATTGGTTTGACACTGTTCTTACGGCGGTGTTTCTTATCAACCGGTCTCCGTCTCGAGTTCTTGGTTTTCGCACCCCGTATTCAATTATTTATCCTGATCATTCTATTTTTCAAATTCCACCTCGTGTTTTTGGATGTGTATGTTTCGTTCAAGTCACTGGGTCAGCCTCTAAACAAGATCTGCGTGCCTTGAAATGTGTATTCTTGGGTTACTCTCATGCTCATAAGGGTTATAGGTGCTTCCATCCCTCATCCCGTCGTTATTTCACCTCTATGGACATTACTTTCTTTGAACATGTTTTGTTCTTTACGGGCAGTTTTCTCTCTCAAGGGGAGTGTTTTCCAGTTTGTCATCTTCCTTTAGAAGATTTATCTTCTCCTCCTTCAGATCCACTTCTGTTGAGTGTTTCGTGTGAGTCTACAATCCCACCTTTAGTTTCACCTTCAGTTTCACGTCCTTTACAGGTTTATACTCGACGACATCCAGGATGTCAGCCTCCTATACCAGACTGTCAAGCATCCTCTGTAGCTCCAAGTCTGCCACCTGCCATCGATTTACCTTTATCAGGTATTGAACCATCTCCTACTACTTATATACCAATTACTACTGATGATGATTCACCTGTTTCTCATAGTGATGATGATAGACCGATTGCTATTCAGAAAGAGAAGCGTAATGCAGGGAAGCCTAATAGATATTTAGATGCAGCAGTTTATTCTATCATTGATTATACTTCAGATCATCGTTTATCTCCTACTTATAAAGCTTTTCTAGCTTTTCTCTCTTTGGTTGATATACCACGTATAGTGGCAGATGCGTTAGCCAAACCTCATTGAAAGGCTGCGATGTTGGAAGAATTACATGCATTGGAGATCAATAATACCTGGTTACCCTCCCGCCTACCCTCCCGCCTGGTTGTACATCAGTCGGATATAAATGGGTGTTTACGATTAAAGAAAATCCTGATGGAACGATAAGCAGGTACAAGGCTAAGTTAGTTGCCAAGGGGTATGCACAGATACATGGTGTTAATTATCATGAGACGATTGCTCCTGTGGCCAAGATAAATACTATTCGAGTCATCTTTTTTATTATTGCGTCGAAATCTTGGCCCCTTTTCCAAATAGATGTGAAGAATGCATTTCTGAATAGAATATTGCAGGAAGAGGTCTATATGTCTCCACCTCAAGGTTTTCGTCTCGCTTCTGCTTCTGGCTTGGTATGTAAGCTAAAAAAGTCCATCTATGGGCTTAAGCAGTCTCCTCGTACTTGGGCTGATACATTTGGTACCGCTATGATTGACTTTGGTTATGTTCCGAGTAGTGCTGACCATACTTTGTTTCTTCGACATTCTGGTAGAAAGATTGTTGCATTGCTTGTCTATGTTGACGATATTATTATTATAGGAGATAATATTCAGGGTATTAGTGACCTAAAATCTTACCTTTGTACTGGCTTTCAGGTGAAGGATCTCGGTCCCTTGCGTTATTTCCTTAGGATTGAAGTCGCACGTTCTAGTTCCGGTATTTTCATCTCTCAGAGAAAGTACATTCTTGATCTTCTCTCTGCTTCAGGACAGCTTGCGTGTCGTCCTGCTGATCATACTTTGTTTCTTCGACATTCTAATAGGAAGATTGTTGCATTGTTTGTCTATGTTGACGATATTGTTATTACAGGAGATGATATTCAGGGTAATAGTGACCTAAAATCTTATCTTTATACTCGTTTTCAGGTAAAGGATCTCGGTCCCTTGCGTTATTTCCTTGGGATTAAAGTTGCACATTCTAGTTCCGGTATTTTCATCTCTCAGAGAAAGTACATTCTTGATCTTCTCTCTGCTTCAGGACAGCTTGTGTGTCGTCCTGCTGATACACCTCTAGAACTGAATCATCGCCTGACAAACATTGAAGGGGAATTATTGGGGGACATTGGGTAGTACCAGCGACTTCTTGGGAAGCTCCTCTATCTTTCTCTTACCCTTTCTGATATTGCATATACGGTTGGAGTTCTTAGTCAGTTTATGAACAAACCGCGTCATCCCCATCTCCAGGCAGTTATTCGTGTTCTTCGGTATCTCAAGGTGTGTCTTGGTCGTGGCATTTTATTTCGAGATCATGGTCATTCTTGAGTCGAGACTTGGACTAATGCTGACTATGCAGGTTCATTATCCGATCGTCGCTCTACTTCTGGGCATTGTACCACTTTTAGTGATAATTTGGTTACATGGCGGAGCAAGAAACAAGAAGTTGTTTCCAGGTCCAGTGCAGAAGCCGAGTATAGGGCCATGACTCAAGGTGTTTGTG
Organism: Kingdonia uniflora; assembly: GCA_014058105.1. Taxonomy (NCBI): domain Eukaryota; kingdom Viridiplantae; phylum Streptophyta; class Magnoliopsida; order Ranunculales; family Circaeasteraceae; genus Kingdonia; species Kingdonia uniflora. Next base: position 2,550,459 of record JACGCM010000140.1, on the reverse strand, counting down.
AGTTAATATGGCTTAAGCATCTTCTACAAGAGCTTCGGATATCGGTCTCTCTTCCTATGACGCTCTATTGTGACAACAAATCTGCTATTAACATTTTGGCTAATCCGGTGCAACATGATCGTACCAGGCATATTGAAGTTGATCGGTACTTTCTGCACAAGAAGCTTAAATCTGGACAGATTCAAACTCTTTATGTTTCTATTTCGCAGCAGCTTGCAGATTTTCTCACGAAGCCGTTAGTAGCAGATTATTATTAGATATTTTGTCCAAGCTGGGCATGTGCGATATTCATGCTCCAGAATAGAAGAGGCAAATATTAGAAATGAAGCAGCGCTAAGCAATTACTATGTCAAAGATTCTATGGCCAGCAAATTCTTACCTACAAAAATCCAATAATGCCACCGTTGAATGTATTAGCCGTTAAGTTGTCAGAAACAGGTGAGATGATAATCACTGATATTTCAAAAATTAATATGAGCTTTGGGGTTTCCATCTGTATTTGGAGGTGGCATGAGAAGTGCAGAAATACTATCTGATGATGCGTACACCTGATGCATAAATCAAATGAGTAACAAAAATGAGATCACAATAAAATGCGAGTTACCTCCAGTTTTTTTGCATTCTTTAGAAACAGATTAAATAGGGTTGCAAACCCAAGAAATTTTAATATATTAGGATTTATTTTGATGCTTAAAAAGGTCCACTTTACACCTTGAGAATTGGGGGTTCATTTTATGCTGGATGCCAACCAAATGAAGCAGCCCATGATCCAAGCAAGGGACTGGAAATATGTGTCACGTGATAGGCACTGGCTAATTGGTATTAGCTTCTAAGATAAAGATATGAACCACAGAATCAGTTATCTGACTGATATTAGATATATTGAAATTCCAGACGTTTGATACAATACATATTACATTACATATTACTTAAGTTTTTTCTTTCTTAAAAGCAGTAAAGTACATTGTGCTATATTTCCTATATATTGGGTTTCGTTACATCGGCAACAGTATTTAACATCTAGAGATGGTCCTCATGTTACAAAATAAAGGCTAAACTGTCTGTCCTGAAAGTAATGCTGGAAAGCATCCAGAGTAATAGAATATGTTCTGCTATCATCAAAGCTAATACAACTTGAAGTTCGAATCCGCAAGATAATCTAAGTTCCAGATTTTGTAAAATAGAGCATCTAAAAATTGTATATTATTATGGTTACATTGCTACAAAAAAAAAGTTATCAATTAAGCAAATTAACGCAATTGAATTTCAGTAAGCTAAATTACCTGCTTTGGAACTTGTTAAGATATGAACATATAAGCAGTTACGTAAACTCTCAATTGATAGAAGGCCAAATCCACAACTCCTCTCAGAGGTCCCCTTTGCCATTCTTCCGAGAACCAGATATCCTCCTAAGTTCTTGCAACCAAGTTGATGATAATCGTCTCTATAGTCTTATATGCCAACTATCCTGCATTAACCAGAGATTACCTTCAAAACCATAAAAATATATGCATGCACAAATTTAGGTAAAACTAAAGTAGAACTGCACGAGTTTGAGGTAATGAAGTTACTGTTTCTGAGGCAAACTGGCAGTATCTGGGGAAGCATCGGACATCAGCAGTTAGGGAGGAAAGTAGTCAAATATGTGAGGGACATAAAGAAATTGTAGTAATCTATAACATTGGAGAGGTGCTGAAGATTTTAAGAGCTTGTAAGGGGGAGAAGTGTTAGGATTCAGGAGGTTACGTTCAGTAAATTTTTCTTCTTATTCGAATTTATGATATTTCAGGTTGCAAGTTTCAACAATTATTAACTGAACTTTTAAGTTATCACTTATCAATCGCAATTGTTATTTGGAGTTGGGGGATTTCAGAGAATAACAAGGAATAAACCAATTTTCAGGGTTAATTAATTACAACCAGGGGAGAGGCCAAGACTTTAGTCAGGGTTAATTGATTGCAACAAGTGAATAAATACATTTCCTCCCAAGCTTACATCTTTTTATTCTCCCTAACAGATTTTCCTCTTCTTCTAAATTTTTCTTTTCAAATCCACTCTATCTCTTGATTTTGTGTCATAATGTCTCACCATAAAATTATTTTTCTTTAGAATTGCTGTCTCGATTCTTGTCTAAGCGGACGTCATTAACAAAGTAAAATTGTACTATTCACTACTACTTGGCAATGAAGTTTAAGTTTAAACGAAATGTCCGATACATAATGTTGGTTAGATCATTTTCTTTGCTTTTTTGCTCAAGTTATAGAAAATGAAATGGGTTTCGAAACCACAAATATTTCCCAAAAGTACAAGGAACAACATAACATATAGATGAAACAGCAATGTTCTTCAAATGGAAGTAAATAGATTCATATGCAATGTATCTATTATGATCAGAATGAATAACAATATCAAGCTTTTTATTTGAAAACACTACAAAAATATGAAAGAGTTCCATAATTAGTTGAAATTGCTGTCATTTCGTAATTAGATTTTTTTCCTGCTATTGTTTGGTATAAGCCTAGAGAGTCTACCTCCTATTGTTGCAAACAATAATAAATAGGGGAAATTCTTTCATGATTCAATATATATACCATCAACTAAGCATGGGGTTTATTTTGCAACATAAAGTAACGAAAAGCTAATAGAAAGCAACCAAAAAATAAATAGGGGAAATTTTTTCATGCTCGTATTTAGCTGATAATTAAACCCGCACATAAACCCGCCGAGATCCATAAAGAACATATGCTACATTCATACTGAAACATCCATAGTTGGAGTTTGTTTCATTCTGTGTCTAGTTTAGATGTCAGCGTTATCTCGTGGTTACTCATCGTCAGAGATTGCACCTTGAGCGACTACAGGTTGACACTGAACAGGTAAGTGGGTTTCTAACTCCTTGTTCTATAATATCAAGCCCTAGGTATTTTTACAGAGTTCTGAAAATATAATAAGTATGTTTTTTAAAACAACATAACTTCTATTCGAATAGATTCCATTTTCTATTCGAATAGAACTGGGAACCTTTCTGTTCGAATAGAATAAATTTTATTCGAATAAAATGCCTCAGGCAGTTTTTTATTCGAATAGAATAAAATCTATTCGAATAGATTGGCTCATCCTGTTTCTTCATGTTTATTTTTATTCGTATAGATTTCTTTTTATTCAAATAGATTGGCTCAGTCTGATTTTATTCGAATAGATTTTAAATTTATTCAAACAAAGACCACGATTTCTGTTTTCTAATAAAAGACAATTTTCGTTTTTTCAAAACTTACTTCTTGAAAAAACCTATTTTTCTAGGGCTTGTTTTGGGGGAAAGATGAATAGAAAAATACAATGTGTCCCCAAATGACGTTTTTATTATCTTAAATCAGAGTCATAAAGAAAAAAAAATGGAGGAGAAGTGATATTTTATTTTATGTATACTCAATAAGAAAAAGAATAACAGAAGTTGAATTTGGTTTCAAGTGAGAAGGGGAGTTAGTGTAACTGTACTCCGCCATAAGATTACCCATGCCTACATTATAACCTATTCAAAGACCTATTTGATCTTGAGTTTGACGCAGTCACTATTAGTGGAGAATAGATATAGGGAGTCTTTATTAGTTTTAACTTGACACCATATATGACAAATAGGGTTATTTCCCATTAGATCTTCTATCTCACAGTGCGCCATTTTTGATAAAATATAATTTTTCTGTTGCTTTATATTCATATTCATATTTCACACAGAGTGTTTGCTGGTCAATTCTCAATGATTTTGAGTGACCACCATGAGAGTCCTAAGTTGAAACAACTTTCCAATATAGTATTCAAACTGCAGCTGAGTAATACGTTGAAATATGGGTATCTAATTGACTATGCACACACACACACACACCAAATAATTCATTTAGTGATTGTTTTATAATACGGTCGGCAATGTTTTGATCTTTATAGGATATTTTAGATTCATTGTCTTTCTATCATGCCTTGTGTTTAGGGGGAGTGTTGTTTTCTTTTGCTTACTTATTTCAGAGACACTCCCCGTGTGTGTTTTTCTTTTATTTCATTTTAAGGGGGTTATCGTTATTTTGAAGGGGAGATGCATATTACTTTGGGGTATTGGTTTTGACTTTTTTAGTATCCCAATAGTCTATCTGTTCAGAATATTTGCTCTGCCAATTATAAGTATATATTTCTCATTTATTCTGTGTTCAACTCATGGTTTGCTTCTTCTCTTATGGGCTATTTACCCTTTGTTCATCTGTGCCAAAAAGGGGAAGAGATGACCCTGACAGATTAGTCAGGTAAGTTATGTTCTTTTTTCTGGATCCCTTATTTTAAATGAACGGTTACGTGATGTATCTTGTTTAGTGTGCAGGGATTCCAGAATATATGATATATAAAATGAAAGTGGAGCTTTGAGTATGGATGTTTACTGATTGAGTCAGTCCATCGAGTTGTATTTTTATTTCTTATAGTTAGTTTTGGTTTTGACACTAAATGAACCAAAGGGGGAGATTGAAACATCCATAGTTGGAGTTTGTTTCATTCTGTGTCTAGTTTAGATGTCAGCGTTATCTCGTGGTTACTCATCGTCAGAGATTGCACCTTGAGCGACTACAGCTGGACTGACACTGAACAAGTATGTGAGTTTCTAACTCCTTGTTCTATAATATCAAGCCCCAGTTATTTTTACAGAGTTCTGAAAAGGTAATAAGTATGTTTTTTAAGACAACTTCTATTCGAATAGATTCTATTTTCTATTCGAATAGAATTTATTCTGCTGGAATAAAATGCCTCAGGCAGTTTTTTATTCGAATAAAATAAAATCTATTTGAATAGATTGGTCAGTCTGTTTCTTCAAGTTTCTTTTTATTCGAATAGATTTTAAATCTATTCGAACAGAGACCGTGATTTCTATTTTCTAATAAAAGACAACTTTCGTTTTTTCAAAACTTACTTCTTGAAAAAACCTATTTTTCTAGGGCTTGTTTTTTAGAGTGAGGAGAGATTATTCTTGAGAGATTCAAGAGAGATATAAATCACTCAAATCTTGAATTAATCATCATTGATCAAGAAACTTAGATTTATGAATTGAAGAGCTTGTGGGATTCAAGATTGGAAGCTTCGACGAGAAATTGGAGCGAGGCGTTGCGAGAACGTGGAATTGACTGCGAAGAGTTCAATTAGAAGAGAGGTAACCACGGGTTGTGCTTATTGAGTCTGTAAGTAATTGAATACTTGTAATTTAATTTTAATAGTGGATTGTTTAGCTGTCGGGTGATTCGATAGCGACCTGTGGGCTTTTCTACTGAGAAAGATTTCCCAAAGGTTAAAATTGCTTGGACTTGTCTTTAATTTCCAACTGCTTGCTTGACATTAGATAATTGTATCGTTTTGAACTAGGTTAAGCGTAGAACATTAATTCAAAGGAATTAGGACCTATCGGATTTTAAACCTAATTTATTCGAAATCGGTTAGTCTCAAGCGACTAGGATTTTTCACATACAATAGCACAAATATAAATTCACTCTGATGAATAATCAGAATAAAGGACTATATAATAAATATGGAGTAGAATTTTCAATTACAGCTAGGGGGGTTCAAACACTCGTAACGACCAGAGACAGGTTGCTTATATGGAGGTATGCTCTCAGCATCAACAAATCTGACTTCACCAGGACTGAATGACAAATCTCTGTGCCTGCAAAGTTCATATAAGAGAGAACATTATCACAGTGACTTACAAGCTAATTAAATTTAAAATTTTATATTGACCAAGTAATTCTGACCTGCGAAGATCGAGTCCTACCAAGCCTGCTTGTAGAACAGTCAAGTTATCAGAATCAGGCGAGACAATAATCACGGTATCCCCAGAGTATTGGGTTTCCAAAATTGACATGAGTTGGGTTACACGAACAAATACATCTGAAACACTCTCATTCGGGGTTCCATCATTTATAGGTGGTGGCTTGTTGCGGGGAGAAATGCTATCCAATGCATATACCTGAAGCATGTACCATATCAAGAATGAATATTGGTTCCATGTAATGCACGTTTGTTTGGGCATAAATATGTGAATGCATGTAATTACATTTATCCGTGCTTTTTCACTATTAGATATACGTGCTGGCCTCCCACTGGGGTTCCGCTATGCCAAAAGTGAGAGTGTCACGAGAGCAGGGTTGGTCAAATCGTCCACAGACTTTCAGGGCCTTGGCCTGTCACATGAGTCTGAATTTTATATTTCCGTATGTGAAACAGCCCATGCACGTCGAGGTATTGCAGAAGAAAAAACTGCAAAATCTCAAGCACAGTTTTGAATGAGAGAAAGAAGTGAGGAATCCTCTTTTTTACTCTGATTCTCCCCCACGAGTGGGTCCACAAAAACACAAGCAGTAGGAATTTCTTAAGTTTACTCTTGTTTCTGTAAATATTCAGGATTGGTCTTTGTACGAGGCGAAGAGAGTTCGGATAGCTCCACTTGAATTCGCGGCAAGGAGTTAAATAGGATCTTTTCAAATTACAAAAGTATCTTTCTACACTGAAAATAGGATTTGTTCTTTTTCCAAAGAAGGCCTAGAAGACTAGTAAAGGAACTTCAAAAGGGTATTGAGAGAGCTTTCTTGGGGAGAGCACTTTCTAGTCTTCATAGTTGATGATTAAATCAAGTCTTTCAACCTCTTATACCTGGTGGTAGCTCATGGTGGGAGTTGCTTTAGATCTACAGTTAATTTTTGGGGTTTTGTTTTTTACAAATCTATAGTCGAAGTGTGATTCATTGGACTTTAGGCAATGCTAATGATTTAGTACTTCTCTTTGTATGCTTCTCAAATACCCATCTCCGAGGAGTACAATTTTTTTTAAAGTGTAATATTATTAAAAATGACACCTGGAATGCAATTGACGAGATTACAAACATGATACCTAACCTTCGGCCCAACTTGTACAGTAAGAAGGCAAATGCGTCTGGATAGATGATGTCAAACGAAAGTTTATTGTTAACAATGCTTTCGCCTCTATTAGAGCTATCAAACCCAAAAACCAAAGTATGGTGGAACTTTGTTATCTGAAAAACTGCTGTCCCTCTTAGAATAGCCAACTTTCTTTCGAGGCTATGCAACAGCGAACAAAGCAATACCTACAGAGGCTGAACTTTGAAGAAGGGGAATAACATTGATATGATATTAAGATGATATCTCCGTGGTACTGGGAGCTGAAATTTTTTACCATGTCAGCTAGGAATGTTCTTTCACTAAGGAAGTCTTGCAGTGGGGACTGGAACTCTTTCATTACCATGGCTCCGCAGTGCTTTGCTTGAAAGACTTCATCAAATTCGAGGATCTAGCCTTATCGTGACGGAGCTGTGGAAGTGTTGTCTTCTTGTTTCATTGTATATTATTTGACAGCTCTAAAAAGAAAGATCATAAAAGGTCTACAAAAGTGCCCATCTATGAAAGAGGAAGTTATGAACAAAACAAGGCCAAGCAGGAGAGCTCCTTCATTTAAACAAGCCATTGGACATTCGACATTACCATTCATTGTGTACAAAATTGAGTGGGATGGAGCCTCATTAGACAATCCGTGGGTTGGAGGAGGCGCACTACTCAGAGACACTGAAGGAGTAGCACTGGATGTCTTAGTGCTGAAATTATCTCAAACTCCCATCTTACTTTGCAGATGTCTAGCTATGCTTGAAGTATTGCTAAAGGCAGTTGAATTGGGGATTCGAAGAGTAACTGCTTTCAATTCTGAATGTGTGCCAAGGAGACTTCTCAGTAGATGGAAGAATACGGCTAACAACTAGCTTAATCATGCTGAGAAGTGAACTTCAGCGCAGATAAATCATCTAAATGAGGGAGAAAATTGCCTTGGCTACTACAGACTGCCAAATTGGAGATTCTCTTTTCTGTCCAAGATACAGGCCCCAAATGTTACATACTTTAGATTTTGCTCGTAATGTGCTTGTAGCTGCAAATGATTACGGGGTTCTTTGGGTACAAACCCAGTCCGAAATCCCAATGAGGCCTTTGCAATTTTAAAGCCACTGTAAACCTATTATACTAGTTTAATAAAATTTCCTGCTTACAGCTCACCTAGCAAAAAAGTGCATGCGTCTGCCGGTTCTCCACTCGATATAACTTTGTGACTTGTGAGACATTCACGTAATTGTGTATTTAAATGTTTGGGGATCGTAATACAACTTGAATCTCAAATAAATCTTACCTTTGCGACGTAACCAAGTTGCTTTCCTTCGTAAACTCCCAAACCACGAGCATCCAAGAAACTATACTCCGGGACTATATTGCTATCAAATAAATAAATAAAATAGTTATGAATTCAGCGCAAATTAACCTAATCGGTTGATTTTAAATGTGTTTCAGATTACCTGTGATTGACCTTGTTGACCGCCGCAATGATCTCCGCAGCCTGATAAGCTCTCTGAGTAATCGACGGCCAAATCCAACAGCTCCCCTCACACGCTCCCATTGCCTTCAACGAGAACGCCGACCTCACCGTCTGTCTCTTCCCTTCTTCCGAAAGCCCGTTATCCACCGACGTCTTCGTCACCGGGTTCGTGTTAATTATCCCCAAACTTTCATACTCCGATTCTCCCGCCCTCACCAAAAAATACCTTCATCAATTCAAGAAAACAACAAATTATCATACGATAATAGCATATTAGTATGCTTCAAAAGAAAGGTTACCGGTTGTTGAGGCGAAGGGGTGGCATTTGAAAGAGTCCACGGGCATCAGCATTTGGGGTATTGAAATGAGGTGGAAATGAGGGAGTTGAAGTTGTAGTTGAGAGTGCGAGGCCGAGGCCGAGGCCGAGGCCGAGTAGGAGATTGCGGCGATTGATGATGAGGAGTTTGGGAGAGTTGTGGTGGTGGTTTCTAGGGTTTGTTGGAGGATAGAGTGAAGTAGGAATTGGGGAGGTTAAGGGTTCAAGCATTTTTTATTTTGTTTTTAATGTGTATGAAATTCTGTTATTTCAGTTGGAGTTTTATTTTGAAGATTTGGGGTTGAACTTGAATACCGTTTATGTCTTCGTTGGAAGGATTGTGATGTGAAAAGAATGACCGGTTTAAGAGCATGGGCAGCAGCCAGCAGGATAGCTAAATTAGCGAGCCATGCAGTCGTAAATTCAAGAAGCAAAAAAAAAAAAAAAAAAAAAAAAAAAAAAAAAGTTAGGGTTAAAAAAATGTTCTTTTTTTGGGTGGGGATGGATGTCAAATTTTGAAGTTTTTTTTTTTTTTTTTCAATAAAAAAAAATTGTTATGCGCCAATTCAATTGGCACCAACATTTAAAAAAAAAATTAATAATCATAATAAATATATATATATATATATATATACACAACGGCGCATTAAAAAATTCAACGAAACAATTTTTTAATAAAAAAACTATCTTTTGATAATTCATTTAAGCAGGCCCTACTGGCAGGCTGAAATGAACGGGGTCGCCACAGATAGCCACTAATTTTCTCGAAATTACTGAGATTTGAGCGATAACTATCCTGAAAAAGAGATTTTTATTGAATTTTGATCGCTAGCATAGCGATAGCTAATATGTTGCCCATGCTCTAAGATTTGGTGCTCCGTTAATAGGTTTGTCGGAGGTTTTAAAGTTGAGAAAGTCAGATAAGAGAGTTTATGATGTGAAAAGAGATTCTCAAACTTCAATTTAAGTTTTCTATGCATGGAGTATTATTATTTTGTAGTTGAAGAGAACACCGAATAGTTGAAAGAATGCAGCTGAGCTGAGAGTTGTTCATGTGCCAATAATTGCACATTTAGTTATCAGTTATGTGAAGAAATTTGTATACATCCAAAATGAAGAAATCTCGAAGAAGTGTGTTCGTCCATCGCTAAATAATCTATTAGCACTGCTGGTATACCGAAAATGTTTGTGAAACTGTATTTTGAGCTCCGCTCGGCACATTAGAATATATCACAAACATTTCCGGTGGTTATATACGACTTGATTCATGCATGAGAGTAAAGCTTAGCTAATTCAATTTCCAATGAACAACAACTATTTAAAACACCAAAAATGTTTATTTCCAAAATTATTTTCGGTGTACCAAGCTGAGCCTTAGTTGTCACTTCGGAAGCGTAACCTTCGGTATCGTTTTGTTGCGGCGAGCCGACAAAAAGGAAAAATGAAAAAATAAATAATAATAACCAATTTTCTACCTTATCCCTATAATTATTTTGTCCTAATCACACATTGGTGTCATAGACTGTTTCGAAATAGTCCAACTCACCATGGTGAGGTGGACGGTTTTTCTGACTATGATTCCAAAGTACAGAGACCACAATTGATGCTCCTCCAAATGAGCTGTAAATAAGAATTGTCCAATGATTGTGGAGCTTCATGTACGCTATCACTACCTTCGTATTATTTTATAAATACACCTCCTATGGGCCATTTTAACTTTTTCCTAGTGACTCATGGCAAAATGCAATATTTTCAAGGAGGAAGGTGTAATTAATTTAGAAGTTTTGTTGATTCCTAACTAGATTTCTTTTATATCTCACTCTAAAAAGTACAGAATTCCAATTACGATTTTAGATTTTCACTACAATAAGAGAAACGGAAAATGATCATTTAGTAAATATTTAGCCAATGTTATGTTCTGTGTGGCAGTTGAACATTTGAACAATAGATTATTAAGCTCTCCTGTCATACATGATCTAAATGAAACAAGTACAACCTAAGGCGTCTCCTCGTCCCTATTAAACACGATCATCCTCTCGAAGGGCCAACTCGAGAACCACTTGAAACGAATTAGGCCAAAGTCAAAGCCTCAAGGAGATCATCTACTACTATCCCAATAACTAAATGATGCACCTTAAATTATAAGAAGTAGATGGACAAACTGGAAAATAATATCTGGAAAACTATTGGCTCAAACAAAGAAAGCCAACACTAACACTTCCTCTCCCTGCTCATTTCCCAGCTCCCACTTTTTCCCCTTAAGCCATCACCAAAGAACTGATCCAATGGCCATGAAGAAAGCTTCCGGGCTTGGGATTCGTACTCTCGCTTCGAGGATTTCATCTCCACCGTTCATCTCAAGGCACCTCCATGTATGATTTGTTTTTCTTTACTTGTTAACTAATAGTCTGATCTCTAGTTATTAAAAATATGTAAAGGGTAGCTGAATTCTAGAGAAAATTGTTTACCAGGAAATATAATTTCCTTCATTTAGCAAATTATAGATAGGTCTTGTGGTTGAGTAGTTTACATGGGAGTACCTATAGGTGTTTTTGCATGTCAATGAGGGAAAATCAGAATGAAAGGGAAAAATAAATCTTGGAATAATGATTTCCTTATGTTTGGTTTCGTGAGGTTAATTCCCATAATTGGAAAAAGGAAGATCTTAGGAAGTTGATTTTCAGTGACTGTTGTTTGCGCGAAATTATTTTAAAACGAAAAAAATGTTGTTCTAGAAGAAATGTATATGATCACCAAAAATGTAATGGTTAGCATATGTCTGAATAACCGAAAATGTATATGTTCCTAAACAGTTCGGTGTCCGGAGTTAAATTTTAGATCATAGAAGTGAAGATAATTTAGTTTTAGAAGAAGTCATTTCCAAACAAGAAGCATTTTTTTTTTTCTTTATGAAAATTACTTTTCGAGAAAATTTAGGTGCGCCTGGTACGTCATAAATTTTTGTGATGGGGGTATTAGCAAGGCTATTTTATGTTCTTTTAGTCCCACATTGGTTATTTATAGAAGTAGTTTAATACCTCTCTCATATATATAGAGAGAGTATGATGTAACATAAATAATTAGTTCAATAATAATATTTTTCTCTCTTCAATCTATTTCTACATGGTATCGGAGCGAGTTACCCTCGTTCTACACCCTCGCTGACGAGTCTTTTGTTTTAGATCAACTTAGCTAATTCTTCGGTATGTCTTTTGTAACAGCTGATCCTAATTGTGAATTTTCCACCATGATTCAGTAGTCGCAACTTAGATTCGCTTTCAGGTTTAGAACTTCTATTCAATATAGTCATATTGATAGATAGATCATTAGATGTTGGAGCTTTACTTCATTTGATAGAGTCCCCACTTGTTATTAAAGTGAGGGTAGATAGATCATCTAGTTGTAAAAGCGGTAAATCTTTTGATATAGTTTTTTTTAGGGTTGCGATTTATATTCTTGTTGGTCTGATTCACATCGCCGCTCTCTTTCTCCTCTATTTTTGAAAAATGACGATTATCACTGTCTATTTGGTAACGTTGTTCTGATCGCAACCTAAGCTTCCACAATATTTTAGTTTTTTGGATCCGGTCGCAAGATGCTATGATGCCGATCTGAATCTCAGATCGGTTTGGTTTATTTGAGGTAATCGATCGCGATGGCTATCGGTGACGAATCGAGTTCGAGTTCTATCGTTTCTTCGATTGGAACGAGTGAAGATGTCCATTCCTTCAACTCTGTTCATGACAATCCAAATCTGAAGATTACCTCACAACTATTAGATGACTTGAATTATGTTCGATGGGCACAGTCCGCGAAATTGTTTGTTGGTGGCCGTGGAAAGATAGGGTTTCTTCTTGGCACAGGAAAAGAACCTCCAAAATCAGATCCGAAGTATGCAAAGTGGTTCTCAGATGATTCGATGGTGAGAACTTGGTTGATTAATTATATGCAGCCAACGATCTCCGCTGGGTACTTATTCACAAACAATGCGCATCTGATTTGGGAATCACTTTGTAAGACATATTCTCAGCGAAAGAATAATGCGAGGATCTTTCAACTTTCCAATGAGATTGAGAATTTTAAACAGGGTACTCAGACTTTAGGGATGTATTATGCGAGACTTCGATCGAGTTGGGAAGAATTATCTCATTATGATCGCTTCATCGAGTGGCCAGCTAGCGCACCAAGTGAAAATATTCATATTCCACCTACGGCAGTAGAGATTTATGCAAAGATTATAGAGAAAACTCGGGTGTTTCAGTTTCTTGCAGGGCTCAATCCCGACTTTGAGTATGCACGAGTTCATCTACTTAACAAAACTCATTTCTCAACTCTTGAAGAGGCACACGCATATTGCCTCTCCGATCAGAGTCGTCGGTCACATATGCCTCTTATCTCTGGGATCCCTTAAGAGATTTCTGCTATGGCTGTTCGTTATGCTTATCTGGCACCATCGTCAGTTCTTTCATAAACTTCACATACATCATCACCTAGCCTTTCTCTGTTACCAGCGGCTTCCGGTAACTCTCGCCCCCCGAGAAAGAAGTGTGATTATTGTGGTAAGTGGGGACATCTAAAGACAACTTTCCATGCTTTACACGGTCATCGTGCTGGTTATCAAACCCGCCCATCTTAGTCCTCAACACACTTATCTGTTGACTCTAGTGCGCTAGATTCTTCAGCCTTTAGTGCTCTCTCTCAGGATGAAATCAACAGGTTCTGACAGCTTCTCTCTATGTCTTCCACACCGACAGCTTCTCATACAAGTAACTTTGTATTTGTAAATAGTGTTTATGTATCTCTGACTTCGCCTTGGATTGATGACTAGGGTACAACCGATAATATGGCTGGTATGTTTTCTCTTTTTCAGTCTTATGCTTCTAGTTCATGGTGACGGACTGTTCGTCTTGCCAATGAAACTGAGACTCCTATTGCAGGGAAGGGTTATATCTCGATTACAGATTCCCTTTCTTTAACTGATGTCCTTCATGTCCCTCAGTTGGATACTAATCTTCTTTCTGTTAGTAAAATTATCAGAAATAAAAATTGCAATATAACCTTCTTTCTTGATTATGTTGTTTTTCAGGATCTAGTGTCACGGAAGATGATTGGCAGTAGACGTGAAGAGGGTGGTCTTTATTTCCTGGATGGACATGTCTCTTCTATTACCCCTCAAGCTTTCCAGTTAAAGTCTATGTCTAGTAGTAAAAATACAAAGTGGGTGCTACGTTGGCATCACCGCTTAGGTCATATTTCCTTTGAGTATCTACGTTATTTGTTTTCATCTTTCTTTTCCAAAGTATCCATGTCTGATTTGTTCTGTGAGACGTGTGAATTGGCTAGACATCGTTGCAGTACGTATCCGTTGAGTATTAATAAAACTTCTTCTTATTTTGATATTGTGCATTCGGATGTTTGGGTCCCCGTTACCTCTCGTTTAGGATTTCGTTATTTTGTGCTGCTTATTGACAATTTTTCGAGGTACACTTGGGTTTATTAGATGAAATCCAAAGATGAGGTTTCCTCTATTTTTTATACATTCACCGCAATGGTTCGTACTCAGTTTGGGAAAACTATTAAAGATTTTCGTTCCGATCAGGGTGGGGAATTTATGTCCCAAGGTCTTGGCAAATTCTACAATGTCAATGACATTGAGCATCAAACCTCTAATACGAAAACTCCGCAGCAAAATGGTAAATCATAAAGGAAAAATTGTCATATTCTTGATCTTGCTCGTGCTATGTCTATTGGCAGGAATGTCTCATCGCATTTTTGGTCTGACGTTGTTCTTACGGCGGTGATTCTTATTAACCGGTCTCCGTCTCGAGTTCTTGGTTTTCGCACCCCGTATTCTATTCTTTATCCTGATTGTTCCATTTTTCAGATCCCACCTCGTGTTTTTGGGTGTGTATGTTTCGTCTAAGTCACTGGGTCAGCCTCTAAACTGGATTCTAGTACCTTGAAATGTGTATTCGTGGGTTACTCTCATGGGTTATAGGTGTTTCCATCCCTCAACCCGTCGTCATTTCACCTTTATGGACGTTACTTTTTTTGAACACGCTCCATTCTTTACGGACGGTGTTCTCTCTCAAGGAGAGTATTTTCCATTTCGTCATCTTCCTTTAAAAGATTTTTCTTCTCCTCCTTCAGATCCACTTCCGGTGAGTATTGTGTGAGTTTCCAATCCCACCCTTTAGTTTCACCTTCAGTTTCACATCCTTTACACGTTTATACTTGACGGCATCCAGGACGCCAACCTCCTACACCAGATTGCCAAGCATCCTCTGTAACTCCAGGTCTGCCATCTGCCACCGATTTCCCTTTATCAGGTATTGAGCCTTCTCAAACCGCTTCTATACCAGTTACTACTACTGATGATGATTCACTTGTTTCTCATAGTGATGATGATAGACCGATTGTTATTCGGAAAGGGAAGCGTAATGGAGGGAAACCTGATAGATATTTAGATACAACGGTTTATTCTATCGCTAATTATACTTTAGTTCATTGTTTATCTCCTACTTACAGAGCTTTTATAGCTTCTCTTTCTTTGGTTGATATACCACGTACAGTGGCAGATGCGTTAGCCAAACCTCAATGGAAGGCTACAATGTTGGAAGAATTACATGCATTGGAGATCAATAATATCTGGTCATTGGTTTCTCTCCTGCCTGGACGTGCATCATTGGTTTCTCTCCCGCCTGGACGTACATCAGTCGGATGCAAATGGGTGTTTACGGTTAAAGAAAATCCAGATAGAACGGTAAGCATGTACAAGGCTCGGTTAGTTGCCAAGGGGTATGCACAAATAAATGGTGTTGATTATCAGGAGACGTTTTCTCCTGTGGCCAAAATGAATACTATTTGAGACATCTTCTCTATTGCTACGTTGAAATTTTGGCCCATTTTCCAGATGGATGTGAAGAATGCATTTTCTGAATGGGATATTGCAGAAATAGATCTATATGTTTCTACCTCTAGATTTTCGTCCCGCTACTGCTTCCGGCTTGGTATGTAAATTAAAAAAGTCCATCTATGTGCTTAAGCAGTCTCCTCATACTCGGGTTGATATATTTGGTACTGCTATGATTAACTTTGGTTATGTTCCAAGTAGTGCTGACCATACTTTGTTTCTTCAACATTCTGGTAGGAAGACTATTACATTGCTTGTCTATGTTGACGATATTGTTATTACAGGAGATGATATTCAGGGTAATAGTAACCTAAAATCTTATCTTTATACTCGCTTTTAGGTGAAGGATCTCGGTCCCTTGCATTATTTCCTTAGGATTGAAGTTGCTCGTTCTAGTTCCGGTATTTTTATCTCTCAAGAAAGTACATTCTTGATTTTCCCCCTGCTTCGGGACAGTTTGCGTGTCGTCTTGTTGATACACCTCTAGAACTGAATCATCGCCTGGTCGACTTTGAGGGGGAGTTATTGGGGGACATTGGGCAGTACCAGCGGCTTATTGGGAAGCTCCTCTATCTTTCTCTTACCCGTCCTGATATTACATATGCGGTTGGAGTTTTTAGTCAGTTTATGTACAAGCCACGTCTTCCCCATCTCCAGGCAACTATTCGTGTTCTTCTGTATCTCAAGGGGTGTCCTGGTCGTGGTGTCTTATTTTGAGATCATGGTCATTCTCGAGTCGGGGCTTGGACTGATGTTGACTATGCAGGTTCATTTTCAGATCGTCGTTCCACTTTTGGGTATTGTACCACTATCGGTGGTAATTTGGTTATATGGTGGAGTAAGAAATAAGATGTTTCCAGGTTCAGTGCAAAAGCTGAGTACATGGCTATACATGGCTATGGCTCAAGGTGTTTGTGAGTTAATATGGCTTAAGCGTCTTCTATAAGAGCTTCAGATGTCGGTTTCTCTTCCTATGACGCTCTATTGTGACAACAAATCTGCTATTAGCATTTTGGCTAATCCGGTGCAGCATGATTGTGCCAGAGACATTGAGGTTGATCGGTACCTCCTGCATGAGAAGCTTAAATCTGGATAAATTCAGACTCTCTGTGTTTCTACTTCGCAACAACTTGCAAATTTTCTCACGAAGGTTATTAGTAGCAGATTATTATTATATGTTTTGTCCAAACTTGGCATGTACGATATTCATGCTCCAGCTTGAGGGGGAGTATTAACAAGGCTATTTTATATTCTTTTAGTCCCATATTGGTTATTCATAGAAGTAGTTTAATATTTTCCTCTTATATATAGAGAGTATGATGTAACTTAAATAATTAATTCAATAATAATATTTTTCTCTCTTTAATCTATTTCTACAGGGGGAACATTTCTGCGATTCAGACAATTGTTGACCATTAGATTAACTAAGCTTTTCTTGAATACTTGAATCTAATGGCTAGCAGCATATGTCTAAATCACCAAAAATGTATGCGATCATAGATATTTCGGTGTAGGGAGCCTTAATTTAATATCATAGGAATAGAGATGATAGATTATACCTGAAGGGCTGATACTGTTGGGTATGAACTCGAACTAGAATGAAATTGTCGAAGTCTTTCGAACGAAAATGGAAGTCGTTCAAACGAGTCGTTCGAACGAGCTTCAAAGTCGTTCGAACGATATTTTTGTTTTTCGCGGTTTTGGACTTTGTTCGTCAAAGTTGTTCGAACGAGCTTGGATGTTGTTCGAACGAGTTGTCATGTTTATAGGGCTGAAGACCAATTATCGTAAAGTCGTTCGAACGAGCTTGGAGTCGTTCGAACGAGATATGCGTAGGCTTGCTTTGGATGTTATTTTGAGACGTTAAGTTTGCCTCGAGATTCGTTCTACTTGTATTTTAGTTTCCTAGTATATAAAGGGGACTTAGTTATTTAGTTAACTATATTTTCCTCTGTGAGTTTAATTTTAGAGACCTAGAATTTGAGAGACTCCATTAAAGTTTGAGAAGCTAGGAGAGATTATTGTAACCTGTTTGATTATCATAGTGGATTGTTCGGGGAGTGGTTTTTTATCCGCAAGGGTTTTCCACTTCCCTCCTCTAGGAATTCTTGTGTCCTTGTTGTTCTTGCTTGATCATTTCTTTTGTTAGAGCTTATTCTGCGTATCGTTCTTGTCAGAGAAGAGAGAGTAGCTACCTCGATTCTCAACAATTGGTGTCAGAACAAGTGTTATAGGGCTTGTGTGGTGAAGAGCGATGGCCGATTAGGAGAAGATGAAGATCACGAAGTTCAATGGATCTAATTTTGGAGTGTGGAAGATGCAGATAGAAGATTACCTCAATTAGAAGGATTTTGATTTACCACTGGGTGGAGTTGAGATGATGCCAGCAGAATACAATGCTGTTAAGTGGGTGCAATTGGATCGCAAGGCGCTTGGAATCGTTAGGTTAGCGTTATCATCTTAAATTTTACACATGATCTCCAAAGTTACGACAATGAAGGGTTTGATGGAGGCGTTGTTCATTATGTACTCGGAACCGTCCGGGGCAAACAAGGTCCATCTTTTAAGGCGCTTGTTTACTTTGAAGATGAAGGATAATGGTAGTGTGCAAGCTCATATCAGTGAGTTCAATACCATACATGCTCAACTGGAATCTGTTAAAATCACTTTTACCGAGGAGGTGAGAGCATGAGATCTTTTAGGGCAGATACCTGAGAGCTGGGAATGGTTCATTACAACTGTGAGCAACTCATCGGGGAAGGAAAACATCAAATTTGACACTATAGTCTCTTTGATTATGAGTGAAGAGAATAGGCGTAAAACATCTGAACTCTCTTCGAGTTCAAATGGTAGTGTGTTGAATGTCGAGAAAAGAGGGAGGTCTTACAATAAAGGACCAAAATTTGGAAAGGGTCGATCATAGTCAAGAGGAAAGTCTAAGCCGCCCGGTGCGTGTTGGACTTGTAGAAAGAAGGGTCACTTCAGGCGAGATTGCAACTCTTCTTCAAAGAAAAATGACGAGGAGAAAGATACAATGAACCTTACTGAGGAGGTTAGTTCTGACGAGGCTTTACTACTATCGTGTGACGATGTTAACGAATCTTGGATTGTTGATTCAGGCACCTCTTTCCATGCTACTATAAACGTAGGTTTTCTAACTAATATTGTTAAAGGTGAGTTCGGTACGGTCTTTCTTGCAGATTAGAGTGCACGCAAAATTACTGGAAAGTGAAACGCTAGGTTGTTATTGCCTTCAGGGGGAACGTTAGTTTTACAGAATGTGCAATTTGTACCTAAATTGGGGCGTAACTTTATATCGGTTAGCAAATTGGCGGATGATGGCGGATATGTGAGTACCTTTAGTGCTACCTTCTGGAAGGTTACAAAGGGAGCTATGGTAGTAGCTCAAGGCTTGCGACAAGGAACGTTGTATACAACGCAGAGCACAATTTCCACTATTTGTGCTGCCACTCCGGGGATTGATACAAGTACGTGGCACAAATGGCTCGGTCACATGAGTGAAAAATGGATAAAGATAATGGTAATAAAGGGAAAGCTAGAGGGTCTTGCTGAGGTTGTTCTCAAGTTTTGTGAAGAGTGTATTCTTGCGAAGCAGAAGAAGGTCAGTTTCAAAATATCTGGAAGATCAAATAAACCTGGAAAGCTGGATCTTGTACACACATATGTTTGGGGGCCAACCAATGTGTCTTCTCTTGGTAGTTCTCATTATTACGTTACTTTTATCGATGATGCTACTCGTAAACTATGGGCCTACTTCGTGAAGAACAAATCAGATGCGTTCGATAAATTCAAGAGGTGGAGGGCTTTAGTTGAAAATAAAACTGGTTTAAAACTAAAGTGTCTCAGGTAGGATAACGGGGGCGAATACTGTAGTGACAAGTTTAAAGAATTTTGCGCATCAAACGGAATTAGGAGACAAAAGACTATTCCCGGAATACCGCAATTAAATGGTGTTGCAGAACACATGAACCGAACAATAAACGAAAGAGCTATGCTGTCAGGGGCGGGGCGCTAGGCGGTGGGCATGGTCACTGACAGGGCGGGGCGGGGCGCTAGGCGGGAGAATGTAAATTTGTAATATGTGTAATGTGTAAATTTGTAAATTTGTAATGTGTGTAATATGTATAAATTTGTAAATTTGTATAATTATTTAATTTAAAGTATCAAACATGACTCAATGTATTTTTTTCCCATAATGTATATTATATATATATATTGCAATGACTCAATGTATTTTTTTTTTTTTGTTATATATTATTGTAATATGTCAATAACATAAAAGATAAATCCCAAATTGCAAGCAATGAAGCAAACATTAAAATAGATTAATAGAAGATCAATTCAACATAAAATAAAATCTTAGCATATCCAAAATAAAATCCAACCCCATCATCCAAAATATGCAAAACCAAAAAACCAAAATAAAAACAT
Organism: Kingdonia uniflora; assembly: GCA_014058105.1. Classification (NCBI taxonomy): domain Eukaryota; kingdom Viridiplantae; phylum Streptophyta; class Magnoliopsida; order Ranunculales; family Circaeasteraceae; genus Kingdonia; species Kingdonia uniflora. The sequence goes on along the minus strand of JACGCM010000140.1, from coordinate 2,530,384 downwards.
CTAGCTAGAATAATGAAATCAAATGTCCTCATCGGATCCCGAGTCAATGCCATCATCATCTCCATCGCCCATACCGTAGTTCGCATCAACATCGTAATCATCATCGTCGGAAGAGTTTTGAAGATGACGCGTTGTCGATCGTGAGCTTGATCCCCTCCATGTGAACAATGTGAAGCGGTGTTCGTGCGAGAAGTACGAGTCAACGGGGGGTCATCAAATCCATCTTCGGCGTCCTCAAGCACACCATAAGTCATGTCCGTCCCTAACACAATGTCGTCTCTCGCATCGTCGGGAACTAACCACTCCACACATTCATCGAAAGACTTCAACACAATTGGGTCTGTCTCTTTTCCAAAAATGCGTTCTTCATAACGCTTTTTAAGCCTCCTATTGTATTGAATATATGCAAGATCCCTCATCCGATCATGCTCCAAACAATTCCTCTTTTTAGTATGGATCTACAATAGTAAAATAAATAAATAAAAACTTAGAGAAATAAACTTTAACCTATAAGATAAATTGATAATGTATTTTGTTACAAATATTACAAGTAACTTACATTGTCAAATGTACTCCAAATCCTTTTACAAGAAGAAGCCGCACTAGTAAGCCCAAGAACTCTTTTAGCAAATCTTTGCAAGGCGGGAACTTCACTTCCAAAAGTGATCCACCACTCCACTATATTAAAAATCATAAAATTTAGAAATCAAATGAATAAAAACAAAAAAACCTTAAAATTACTAAACACTATAAAGAAGTAACTTAAAGCAATACTAAGTTACTAACCCGGAGAAATTGTTTTCACACAAGCTTGAGCACCCCTCTTTCCCAACCTCCCAGCCTTGGTACGATATACAATCAGATCTCGCAAGATTTGGCTTTCATCTTCCTCATCCAAAGTAAGTTTTGCTATGCAATCTAACAAGCCCTCTTTAAGTTTAGTATTTGATTCCATCTCATCTGAGCTTGTAAGAGTTGCATAATAATACTGAGGGTTAAGATAATGAGTCGCCGCGTGCAAAGGCTTTTGAAGCATACCAGACCACCTACGATCAAGAATTCTTTCCATCTTTTTTCATAACTCGCGGTCACCATCGTTTTGGTCTCCCAAATTAGTTTTTACCTTAAGTTTGCAATCCTCAATCCCCGAATAAATATAAGCCATAGAAGGTTTCTCCTCGGTATCCACCATTCGAATCACATCCACCAAAGGAGCCATAATTTTTAGGCAAGTATGCATATTGTTCCAAAATGTATTACTCTTAACTTTCTTCACAATTTCTTTTCCAATAGGGTGCTTTGGCCACTTGCTATTTCTCCACTCAACAGTATGAAACATGTCTCTTTTCATACATACTATGCAAACATAAAAAAGTGGTAGCAAATCGAGTCACCGCCGGCCTTACAATTTCTCTACCCTTTGTTTGCTTCCTCATCAAATGGAGCACATGTTTGTGATTGTAGATGAAAAGAGAAATCTTTTTCACATCTCTAACCGTTTTATCCACCAAATGCATCTTGCTCACATCTCCAACCATTAAATTTATACAATGTGCCGCACATGGCATCCAATAAATCTTTGATTCCGCCATAATCCATTCACCCGCTAGTACATAATTACTTGCATTATCCGTGCATATCTAGTGAAAAAGTATACAAAAATTCAAATATGTATAAAGTCTAAGCAAAACAACAAAGATAGGAAAAAACATAAATACTCAAGACTTACTTGAATAACATTCTTCTCTCCAACCTCTTCAATCACATTTTTTAGCATTTTATAAATGAGTTCCGCATCATGAATATGTGCGGATCCATCAATAGAATTTAGGAAGACCGTTCCTTTCGGACAATTCACAAGAAAGTTAATAAGTGTCCTTCCCTTGCCATCGGTCCACCAATCGGTCATGATGGTTACTCCATAAGTTTCCCAATGAACTTTAAAATTATCTACCCAATTTGAGGTCTCTTCCTTCTTCTTCTTCTTCTTCAAGATCTTAACTCTCAAGTCATTATATGAGGGTGGCTTGAAAGCTACAAATTAAATTTAAAACTAAAAAGATTAAGAGTGTATTTGACAATTTTCTTTAACTTGTATTGTAAAAAATAATTTGTAAGATAAAAGACTTACTCGATGGATCATTGTATTGGACAATTGCTTGCATCATCTTGGAATAACTATCCGATCTTGCACAATTAAATGATATGCTATTTTCATAAAAGAAGTCGGCAATGTAACCATGGATGTTCTCTAAAGCTTTTTTGTTTTCGTTTGAATTAGGAGCTTTAGGGCGGAAATCCACATCAATAGGGGCTACAAAAGCATCCATAGGCCCTTTCCTCTTCTTAGGAATTTGAATCTCAACTTCTTCAACCTCGTCATCATCATTTCCATTCATATTGACGTTTCTAATCATCTCGTCTTTCTTATTTTGTTTCTCTTCGGTTATTTTTTGTTTTCCTTCCATAAAGCTTCTAAGTACATCAACAACATCTTGTGGAACTTTATCACATTTCCTAACGTCTTTGTACATAGTCCCTTTGTACGAAGCTTTCACAAGATGTTGTTTCAACCTCTTAATCCCCCCTTTCGACACATGACCACAAAAGTCGCACTTAACGTGATCTCTATTTCCATCTACCGGTTGACCATAGTCCCACCCCGGATCATTCGAATTAGTCGGTCTATACCGACCAGTACTTCCCTGAGAACCTTCCACCGACATTACAAACCCCAAAAGATCGCAGTATCGCAAGAGAGAGAGACACAACAACCAGCAAGAACGCCGAGAGAGAGAGACGCAGCAACCAGTATAAGGTACTCTGAAGTCTGAACAATATAGGGTACTCTTAATAGCATATATCATCCAAAATCCAAATTATACGCATCCAAATTATATCATCCAAATTATATCATCCAAATTATATCATCAAAAGCATTTAAGTCTGAGGTATAAATGAAAAGAAGAAAAACTGATGTCAAGAAGTAAGAAAATGTTTTCAGTATTAAAAGCTAAGTTGCAACTCATACCACCGGAGATGAGAGCAGGTAAACTGATGTCAAGAAATCACGGTTAGTTCCAGGATGATGATTTGGCTGATGTCAAGAAATCACAGTATTAAACAGAGCAGGAACAATGCTGGCCCCATCGTTAGCTGATGCCAAGAAATCACAGTATTAAACATATATGTATCTTCTTCAAATTTATTTTGAGGCCAACAATGTCCTCCTGGCATTTGCAGTTTTACTGACGCAAAGGAAGAACAAGTGTCGAGTTCAGAAAAGTTACAGAAGTTGGGATGGAATTACAGGTCACTAGAACAGACCTTGATTGACTCTGCTTAATCGCTTAAATAGAGCAGTTCCCGTCGTTAGCTGAGTACCCGTCGTTACTTTGAAGAACGCCGAGGCCCGAGAGAGAGAGAGAGAGTAATTACAGCTAGTTCCAGGAATAATCAACAATATTATACCACCGGAGATGAGTGCAAGACGCAGGTGCAGTGAATGTGGATCAAGAATCCAAGATGAATGAGAGTGACGCAGGTGCAGTGCTCACGCAGGAAGAATTGCAAATTGATTTGGGTTTTTTTTTGTTAAACAAACTTAAATGAGCCAAATCATTTGGCAGTTTGAGTTTTTTATTTTTTTATTTTTAACAAAATAAGCCATATCATTTGGCAGTTTTCAAAAAAACAAAAAACAAAAAAAAATGCCATATCATAAGGCACCCCCGCCTAGCACCTTGAAATAGGCACCCCGCCTCAGCGCCGCCTTGTTCTCTGAAGCGCCTAGGGCGCTAAAATGTTACGGCGAGGCGGTTTGTTCAAATTTGGGATCCCCGGCGGCGCCCCTGACAGCATAGCGAAAGAGTGAGGAGTATGAGACTCCACGCTGGATTGCCAAAAATGTTTTTGGGCGGATGCGGTTAGTACGATGACACACTTGATTAACAGAGGGCCTTCAACGGCTTTGGATTTTGAATTTCTTGAAGAAGCATGGACCAGTAAAGAGGTAAACCTTAATTACTTGCGTATTTTCGGTTGCACCTCATATGTGTTTGATAATTCAGATACAAAGACCAAATTAGATGCAAAGACAGCGAAATGCATATTCATTGGATACGGTGGTGATGAGTTTGGGTACCGATTTTGGGATGCGAAGAATCGAAAAGTTATCCGGAGCCGTAACGTTACATTCAATGAGGAAGTCTTATATAAATATTTCAAAGTACCTAGTGAAAGAAGTAGAAGTGAAGTAGCGGAAAGTGTCGACATTGAAGATGATGAACAATCTCGAGAGGTTGATGAAGAAGCTGTTGTTGAGTCCGATGCATCAGATCAAAAAGAGGAATCTAATGATTTAGACATTCCAATAGCACTTCAAAAGGAGCCGAGAGTTGTAAGAATTCCGGCTAGGTACGTTAACTCCTTAAATCACTTGTTACTTACAAATGGTGGTGAACCTGAAAGTTACAAGGAAGCTTTAGATGTGGGAGCCAAGAGCCATTGAGAGCTTGCTATGGATGATAAAATGCAGTCATTATCAGTTAATCGAACTTGTGATTTAGTTCGGTTACCGAAAGGGAATAAAACATTGCATAACAAGTAGGTATACAAATTAAAGCAGGAATATGACGGTTCAAGGAGATTCAAGGCTAGACTTGTGGTGAAGGGTTTCTAACAGAAAGAAGGCGTTGATTTCGGTGAGATTTTTGCTTCTGTTGTGAAGATGTCTATTCGGGTTGTGATGAATATAATTGCAGTTTAAGATTTGCATCTTGAGCAACTAGATGTCAAAGCAGCATTTCTTCACGGTAACCTTGATGAAGAAATTTATATGAAGCAGCCAGAACGGTATTTGGTTAAAGGGAAAGAAGATCTTGTGTGTAGGCTCACGAAGAGCTTATATGGTTTGAAACAAGCGCCGAGACAGTGGTATTTGAAGTTCGAGCAATTCATGTCCAAAAATGGTTATTCGAAGAGCAATGCAGATCACTGTTATTTTATTAAAAATATGGGGAACTTGTATATTATTTTACTTCTGTATGCAGATGATATATTGGTAGCAAGTGCTGACATGGGAGAAGTTGTCAAGTTGAAGGAATAATTATCCTGGGAGTTTTCTATGAAGGACTTGGGTGCAGCAAGATAAGTTTTTGGTATGTGTGTTACAAGGGACAGAAAGCGGCGAGAATTGAAGTTATCTCAAGCTGAGTATATCGGCAAAGTATTGAAGCAGTTTAATATGGATGGTTCTAAAGTTGTTAGTACACCATTGGGAGGTCACTTCAAATTATCAAAGGATTGTTGTCCGAAGATGCAGAAGGATCGCGATGAGATGCGGAAGGTTCCTTATCAATCCGCGGTTGGTAGCCTAATGTACGCTATGATTTGTAGGAGACCAGATATTGCCCAAACAGTGGGAGTTGTTAGTAGGTATATGAGTAATCTAGGCAAGGAGCATTGGAGAGCTGTGAAATGGATACTGAGGTATCTAAAGGGGACTCAAGATATGGCATTATGTTATGGGGGTTCTCAGATATGTTTACAGTTTTTTGTTGATTTTGATATGGCGGGTGACATTGATAGGCGTAAAAGCACTAGTGGTTTCATTTTTACATTGGGAAGTGGTGCGGTTACATGGGCTTCTAGGCTACAGAAGATTGTAGCTTTGTCCACGACGGAGGTGGAATATGTTGCAGCTATAAAAGCGTGCAAGGATATGGTTTGGCTAAAAGGGTTGATGAAAGAGCTTGGTAGAGAACAATTTTCACCTAAGTTGTATAGTGATAGTCAAAGCGCTATACACTTAGGGAAGAATTCAGTTTTTCACTCTAGGACCAAACATATTGATATTCGGTATCATTATATTCGCTCGCTCCTCGAGGACGGTGTGTTGAAGCTTGTGAAAATTCACACTGATGTGAATCCGGCCGATATGTTTACGAAGGTGGTGACTTTTCTGAAGTTGACGACATGTACAACTTCTGTGGGTCTTCAAGATTGAAGGTCCGGGTAGTGCGAACAATTCATTTGGAGATCTGGAGATGGGTTACGGGATTCGATTTCAAGTGGGAGATTGTTAGGTGTGAACTTGAACTAGAATAAAATTGTCAAAGTTGGAAATTATCGAAGTCGTTCGAACGAAAATGGAAGTCGTTCGAATGAGATCTCTGTTTTTTGCGGTTTTGGACTTTGTTCGTCAAAGTCGTTTGAACGAGCTTGGATGCCGTTCGAACGAGTTGACATGTTTCTAGGGCTAGAGACCAATTATCGTAAAGTCGTTCGAACGAGCTTGGAGTCGTTTGAACGAGATATGCGTAGGTTTGCTTTGGATGTTATTTTGAGACATTGAGTTTGCCTCGAGATCCGTTCTACTTGTATTTTAGTTCCCTAGTAAATAAATGGGATTTAGTTATTTAGTTAACTATCTTTTCCTCTGTGAGTTTAATTCTAGAGACCTAGAATTTGAGAGACTTCATTAAAGCTTGAGAAGCTTGGAGAGATCATTGTAACTTGTTTGATTATCATAGTGGATTGTTCGGGGAGTGGTTATTTATTCGCAAGGGTTTTCCACTTCCCTCATCTGGGAATTTTTGTGTCTTCGTTGTTCTTGCTTGATCGTTTCTTCTGTTAGGGCTTATTCCACGTATCATTCTTGTCAGAGAAGAGAGAGTAGCTACCTCGATTCTCAACTAATACTGGATGACCCTTTCTCACTCGTAAGGGTTGCTGGCACTTTAGATGCTTTAATATTTGGAAGTATCCATTATTCAAAAACTTAATAATTCCCCTTCTCCGATAAAAAATCCGGCCAAATCCCAAGACAAAAATAATGTCCCCGACAATCTCGCCGAATCAAAATGATATTTACACTCATCTTTACAATCGCGCCGTAACCCCAGTGCCACCAACCAATCACCCTCTCTACTCATCTCCACCCATTTCTCACACAACCCACACCATAACCATCCATAAAACCCCTACGACTCCATTTCTTCCACCTTAACACCCAACGAATCACACCCAAACCAAAATTATCTAAAACTACTCTATCAAACCCAAACATTGTTATCTTACAAATTATTCACTTTCGATTCAATTCAACATACGGCGACATTCATTTTACTTAATTATATTCGTTTATAACTTAATCAATCACAACAGCAAACATAAAATCCATAATCACTAACCTTGTTTACGAACAACTTCTTTATCCCTCTCCTTTGCTCACTTGGCTCTTTCAATCAGAATGCTACTCTCCTCCTTCACAATCGTAGACAACCAATCTAACGACAAGCAAACGTAGTTCGGACTAAAGAATTTTTTTTGTCTTTGAAAAGTATGAACAGTCGCCCACTTCAAAGGTATTTAAAGACCCCATGAGACTGTTCATCGTACCACTTTACGACCATTCAATTCCATGAATATAACGCTTTCTACTTCTCTTCCAAGCCTCTTCCATACTTTACCTTCTCAGAGCCAACAAACGCTTACACTTCTATTATAATCCTTCTATATATCAAAGAACTTCTTCAGCTATATTCACGTGCAACAAAACACAACCTATATAGTCACAAAGACGTTTAACATCATCTTCCTTATATTTTATACTCTCACCGAAAGGAGCACATCTAGCCATATAATTATTCTTGATAGTTCCCATACTTTTACTTTACCTACTAAATCCTATATTTAGGGGTCCATATTCAACAACATCTATAATATCATTATATTCGACATTCTACCAGAAACTTGTTTAAAATAATTTTCCATTGCCAAAATTTCAACAAGTACATATTCAATTTGACAAATAAACAAAACCTTGCTTTACTCAACAACACATCTTATACAACAAATCCTTACAAAGACCTACTTCTACTAAACATTACAACTTCATAAACCCCTAGCTGCAGCTTCATCTTCCCTATTCACCAACAATGTTACTCGAGTCCACATACCACCACATCGCTCAGGATGACGCCAAAACTATAATTTAACATGAAACTCAAAGTTCTCCTCAGCCTCCTTCACTTTTGCCTTGCTGATCCCATTATAATTACTGTACTGTATTAATTGCGCCTTGGGAATGACTTGACCAAATACAACTCCTTTGACCTCGAAAATAGCACTGACGACTCATCTTCTCATTCGGCAACCTCTTTAGCTTCCAACTTCTTCTCGACACAACCACAAGTGCTTCTATAAAAAATGGGTCGATTGTAGTAGTATACTCCCTATATTCTAAAAGTGCAAGCCATCAAAATGTAGTTGAAGGTAGCCACACATGATCGAAGGCCATCATTCGAGAAGTTACTATGAGTCCTCGACTTGCCAAAATAGCCGTTGAAGCCTAGTCAAGAAAGAACTGTTAGAGATCCACAAAGTTTGCCCACTCACCCGGAATAGGAGACTATTTCTTTTTTTTTGCAAAATTACTTATATGACTATAAATATAGGCAAAGAATAGATTCTACAAAATGGCAATCTCTTAATATTCTTACTTCTGAAACCCAATATCGCTGCAAAACCACTAATAACTAGCATCTTACTAGATTTTACATAAAAATCATCCTCGAGGTCATAGTTTTTCTCAGCCTTTACTGAGTTTTTTACGTAAAATCTTATTTTATCTAGCTTTATTACATTCTATTTACGAATAAGTATTGGCGAAGATTCTCCTTCTGTAAAATACGCTATTACAGAACCACAGCTCGCATAGTAATTATAGAAAATAACAAGAAACATCATAGAAAACTATATAGTAAATTCCACAGAGAACCATCTGCCACGTATAAAAACTACTGAGTATGATGAAATTAGTAGAGACAAGCGAAGGACATATATTGGCACTTTTCTGCCCACAACATAATGAGATGTCCTCATCCAATTCCTCAAAGACAATAGTGATGTCATCTCTTGGACCTTTTACGAAACGTCGGACATTGATCCAAATCTGGCTTGCCACAAACTCAATTTAAAGGATTAAACTAAAGCTGTAAAACCAAAATAGAGGACCTTAGCACAAAGACTCCGAGAAGAAGTTAATAAAGAGATCGACAAACTAATCAAAGTTGGCTTTATCAGAAAAGCCAATTACCCAGAATGGATCACGAACATTGCAGCAGTCCCAAAGAAGAATGGCAAGATTAGGGTGTGCGTGGATTTCATGAACCTCAACAAACATACTCCAAAGGATAGTTTTCCACTTCCTATCATAAACTATTTGCTCGATTCTGCTGTGGGACACGAACTATGTTCTATGATAGATACCGTATCAGGATACAATCAGATACCTATGCTACCTGATGACCAAGATAAGGCATCTTTCATTGCAGAATATGCCTTATACTATTATAAGGTCATACCTATCGGTTTCAAGAATGCTAGAGCCCCTTATTAGCATTTAATGACACAAATGTTCAAAGATAACCTTAGAAAAATAATGGAAGTCTACATTAATGATATAATGTCTAAAAAACTTAAAAAGGAGAACCATATTACATATTTACCTACTACTTTCAAAATTCTCTATTTCTACAAGATGGTTCATCCCTGAAAAATGCCAGTTCGGGGTCCAATCAGAAAAAATCTTGGGACATTTAATCAGTAAGAGAGGTATAGAAGCTGATCCAGATCGTATTCGCGTACTATTGTTAATGTCTTCTCCAAAAATAAAGAAAGACTTACAAAAGTTAGCAGACTAAGATTGCCACAATAAATTATTTCGTTTCAAAGTGTTTAGACCGATGATGATGGTTGTTCAACCTATTGCTTAAAGGGACAACAAAATAGAAGTCTAAGAAGGATCCTAAGATCGAGTGGACAGGAGAGTATGAAGCAGCATTTCAGGAACTCAAACTTTACTTGGGTTCACCACAAGTGATGAGTACACCTAACGAGGGGGAAGAACTCATAATATATCTTGCAGTTACCTACGAATAATTAAGTTTTGTTCTCATTCGACTTGATGGAAAGACGGAAAAACTTGTCTACTTCATCAGTACAACTCTCACTCCTGCAGAGTCCCGGTATACCAAGATCGAGAAATTTCTCTTAGCTTTCGTATGCATATCACGAAAATTAAGATAGTATTTTCAAGCATACTTAGTTCGAGTGGTGACAAATTACCCTTTGCGAGAGATCTTATCTAAACGGTAAAAATCCAGACAAGTACAACAATGGTCGGTCACTCTTGGCAAACATGACATCCATTTTGAACCACGACATTCTGAAAAAGATCAAGCAGTAGAAGATTTCCTTGCGAACTTCCTAGTAGAAGATCCTGACTGGGAAGAAAACAGCATGGATACCAATGAGGAACAAATCTAAGAAAAGTTTGAAGAGAAGTCAGACTAGATAACTCAAAAGGGGTAGCATCTTTTAACTGGTGAATTTTCTAGACCTGCAGGATCAGGAATTAGAATCATGCTTATCACACCTTCCAATGACAGGATTGAAAAAGCAGTCAGACTCAATTTTAAAGCTACCAACAATGAGGCCGAGTATGAAGCAATGATTCACGGTGTAGATATGACTCTTGAGATTGGAGTCTCTGAGCTATCTGTATACACGAACTCTTTACTCATTATGAACTATTACACACAAAAATTCCAGAAGGACGGAAAGATGATTGACTACGCAGTAGCAGTAACCGACAGAATGAGCAGATTTAAAAGAATTACTATTAAACATTTACCGCGCGGTAAAAATAGACATTCAGACTCTCTCGCTTATCTGGCAGGAATCCTTGAGACGAAAGCTCGTTATCTGAAGATCGAAGTATTATCCACCCCCAGTATTAACATCAGAAGCTCAAATTCTGTCAATATTAGGGGCGCTGAAGAGGACGAGGACGATTGGAAATGACCTTTCCTTAAGTATATTGGGACTAAAAACACGTTTGACGGTGAACTCCCAATAGATCCCATTAAAAGGAGATGCGTGCTGGATAATGCTAAGCAATACATCGTAGAAAATGGTTTTCTATATAAAATTATGGTCACAAGACCGTATCTCAAGACTTATGTTTGATCCCTATACGTTTGAGTACTTTCTACTATCACATACAGTACTTTATCTAACACATTCATCATACATTAATCTTACACCAATAAAATACTTATGTTTGATTGCCCTATACTATAATATTTTTCTAATATATGCAACAAGTACTTCTATATTCAGATTACAGATTATTTGTTGCTTCAGCCAATCTGATTATCTATACATTACAGTCAATTATGTCTTCTAGAGTTGTTAGCATATTTAGGACGTGGTACTCCTTTGCCCTTCTATCAGCAAGTAAAGCATTGGTGAATGTTGAAATAGTAATCTTCTGGTCGAGCCGATCTACCTTTCGAGCTAACAATAAAAGCTTCTTAGTGGATGTCTCGAGCTTCTCTTCAGGCATCTGCTTAAGGCTGAAAAGAGAATATAGATTCTCCTTTTTGTCTCTGTTGTACGAGTAATTCTTGACGAAGAGTTCTCGCAGCTGTTTGAAAGCTATGATGGATCCCTTAGGTTGTGTGTGGAACCATCGGATGGGCTTGCCTGATAAGTTGGTCAGAAATAGCCGGCATAGAATGTGGTTGGACATGGAATGTAGACCTAAAGCATCTTGGAACTCTTGGACGTGTTCCACTGGATTAGTTATTTTATATTTTTAGATCTTCGAAGTATGGAGCCCAGTGGGGACCTCGCCATCTGATAGCTCCTGTGCGATCAGGCTCTTCTGTAATCTATTGTGGATTCCTTTAGTCAGAGTTTAAGCTTCGAGTAATTCTTTTATTTCCCTGTCAACATGTTCTTGAGTCATATATTGTTGAGCCATAGTGGTCGGGTGTACGACGTGTTCTTCTCCAAGATTATGGTCGCCACTCCCTTCACTTAGACACTCTTTTATTGGGACTCAAACTCTTTAGGGCAGATTTTTAGCCTGTCTATCTCCCGCAGGGCCGCCATCTACTTCCTGGTGGGCCTCCTGGATCGGGATGGGCACCATTTCTTATTGATGATGGTTAGATCGAAGCGTACCTCCTATGAGATTGCCTTTCAGAGGAGATCCTATTCTGTTATGAATAGAGATTTGCGAGTCTTCAGGTTGTACAGCTTTGTTCTTCTGGGTGGAGACCTGCTGACCTTGTTAAATAGTCAGTGCATCCTATAGACTCGCTAGTTGTTGCTCCAAAGCAGCACATCTTTCTGTTTCAGAATTTTAAGTGGCTCACATATCTTCTAGTACAGCATTTTCCTCTACTTAAACTATCGGCGTGCTCTGACCCGGAGGTGATATTCTAAAAGAATATGATCAGCAGTTTCTGAGATGATGGGCTTGAGACCGCACCAAATATAATAGCCAAATTCTGGGATACATAATTAACCTTTACACCAGATGTGCTTAAAGCGCTCAAGAATAGTAAACAATAATCAACAAGATAATTTAACGTAGAAAACCTTTGAATAGATTAAAACCACGACCTCTCTTAAGGATTTTGATAAAGAGAAGAGAATCTTATTAAGGTTGCTATCTTATTACAATGAGCGTTCGAAATATTAGAAGTTTCGGAGTAAGGATTCTTCTGTGTCGAATTTCCTGCCTCTAACCTATAGTTCTCTAGTCCTATATATAAGTCTTATAATATGACTGTTTGATGACCATTAAGATTCTTAATGGTGGACTTTACAATGTATATGTAAGATATTCTTTGACTAGATAGTGTAACGTTCGGACCTCTGTTACTGTATAATGGCTCTATTAATGATTGTACACTTGCATAAATTGAATTGTTGTTGTAGAGGTCGAAAGCGGTGACTCGATATGAAGAATATTGAATATAACTTTAGTAGTATTTTCTGTATGCAAGCCCTTAATTTTTATCTTTGTTGAGATGTCTTAAACCATAATTTACTTTTGTAAACATGAAAGATGGAAGAGCTCGAGCTTGTAAATGCAAAGAGTAAACAACATGAAAGTAATAGCAACAACAACAACTTAATCATCCCTCAAGATCTCATTATCAACGATATACTTACAAGACTTCCGGTTAGATCTTTCATGAAATTCAAGTCAGTTTGTAAACACTGGGATTCATTTATCAATGATCCTTACTTGTCAATTTGCATTTTAGGAGAAACATAACCAGCACTAGGCTTATGTACTAAAGGTCTATTTTTGACATTTCATTTGTGCGGGACAAAACCTTGTCATATTTTTCTATATACAAATATCAACCATGTTGTTATAAGAAGGTGTTGTTTCCATGTAATGGTTTGATTTGTTTCTCCCCTCTTGATCAAGAAATAGTATATCCGTGAAGCCCTAGTACACAAAGTTTATGAAGGTCTCTTTGTAAAGCCAATATCACCCCTCTAAAATATTCTTACTCTATGATTCTTGGTTTAGGTTTGATTCCTTTAACCCTATTATAAAATACTATATATGCTTTGGAACATCGACGCATGCGTAGTTGAGTGTGAAGTCTTCACTTTGGGTTGTATTTATGAAAACTAGAGGAACATAATGAAGAACTCTCATCGGAACTTCAAATTACTTCCATGTAGTACAAACTAAGTAGTGCATTAAAAATTAATTTGAGCAAAATGGCTTTCATGATTTCATTAAAAGATTTCATTTCGATGATGGAATATTTGAGGTTCATCTAATAACGATTATGTCGAGTAACATCAGGGATTTATGAGCCTGGTGTGGCTTATCCATTATTAAAAGGTTGAAGGGTATAAGAATGGATATATGGAATCTAAAGGACTATAGAACTCTAGATTGGGTTAAAGAATACAACTTTGACCTTAACCAACCAATCTTCGATTATCTCCAACGTGGAATATTCTATGTTCTAGATATCCTAGATGAGAATGTCACAATTCAATGTTCAAGTAATGTGCTCTACGCATACAATATACGGAGCAAAAAACCATGGATAATTTTTTTAAAGGGGATTGTAGGTATAGAGATGTGGTGGTCTGCACAGAGAGCTTGGTCTCAGTTAGAGATAAACATAGACGTCTTTAGTATTTAAATGCAACCCGAATGGTTAGTATGCTTCTATAACGTCTCTACATTATGATCACTTGGTAAATGTTTAAGTGATAGATTCCTATATAAGTTGTTAGGGATTTAAAAGAGTCCGATTTTCATTTTTAGATTTTTATCTTGCACAATTTTATTTTTTTTATTTTTGCCTTTTTGTTTAAATATTGAAACTCTTTATGAGACTTCCTTTATCTAGCAACATGAATGAAATGTTTCAAGAAGATATTCTATATTCTTCTTTCCTAAATTTTCAATCATAGACGTAAACGATATGCATAATTTTTTTCATAATTTCTTCATTAATGTTTGTAACATATTTCCCATCACAGTTTACATTTAAGGGAATCAACTGCGCTAAAACTCAACATTTTAATAATTCATAAACATTTGAAAGAGGATTCTAATCTTTAAAAAGGTGAAGATTGAACAACACCTCCATTAACTACTGTAGCATTGCACTGCAAAAATATCACTAAATTTCAAAGATATAACCACAAAACATTGCCAACTTCAACTGACACGAGTTTTTTAACCCTCGTGCTTTGCACAACTCGAATATGAGATTTTGAAAACGTGTTCTTAATTTAATTTAGATCTTAGTCCTGCTATACACGCAATTTAGTTTGAAAAAGAAGTTGGTATTAAAGAAGATGAAAGGATTTTCATTTTATTTAGGGAAGATGGCTTTTAATCGTAGATATAACTCATGTAACTACCATTAATTTTCATTTATTTTAGATGAGCAAAAATGCCCTCAATTTTATAAATTACAACACATTATCTATTGCCACGTGGCGCTATATTATTTCAAAAAATTGTTAGGAATGCTCTCCGTCCTCCAAATTCCTTAGCTTTCATATAAAATAATAAAATTATAGATATTACTAAGACAGCCAAAACATATTCAAAAGGAAAGACTTCGAATGGTAATTCTTCATGTCCCCACGAAGTACATGTATGAATATATGAGAAAGATATTCATAATTTTGAACCATATCGTCAAGTTCTAGACTATCGTTTCGGTCCTCGAGATATTCCTCGCAAGACAACATTGGATGGTCGATGAATTTGCACAAAACACACCAAGATAGAAGGTTAAAGTGTCGTAAAATTAATAATGCGTATGTTAGTCTTACGTACAACACAATATACTAGGAGTCGCACGCACATCGTCGCGTGCGGCTACACTGTGCTTAAAACAAGCAATTTAAGCATCCTTCCAGGCACTACTGGAGATGTTCTCACAAATCATTTGAATAAAACCAATAATCAAACGACCATAAGGAATGTTTCCACGTTGGGTTTATTTTATACATGGACGGATGATAGACTTTCTATCTGCTAAAACAAAAACTCTCAACTTTGGACTCAACACTTCACAATCTCTCTTCCTCCTAATTTCTATCACCCCCGCAAAATTTAATCCCTTTCTCTCTGTCTCTCTCTTTCTCTGTTGGTGCTGTAAATGTTTTACTTTTATTCAAGGGCTCACTTTGAATATCTGATTGGAAATTATGGATTTGGGTTCATAAAGTTTTTTTTTTTTTGATTTGTAAACCATATATTAATAATCATAATGAGATACAAAAGTAGTACCATCCTCCGCTAGAATTGGAAATAACCATTCTGGGGGAGAATCATACCAAGTTCAGCTAGTCGAGTCACCCACAGGTCGACTAGCAATAATATGAGCAACAGAGTCAGTGCTTCGCGGCGCATAATTAATGCAAATATTATGAGAAGAGTCCAATAAGGCAAGACAATCCTGTAAGATAGCCTTTGTAGTCCAGGAGATGTTCGCTCCTCCAGATT
Source organism: Kingdonia uniflora (assembly GCA_014058105.1). NCBI lineage: Eukaryota > Viridiplantae > Streptophyta > Magnoliopsida > Ranunculales > Circaeasteraceae > Kingdonia > Kingdonia uniflora. Next base: position 2,514,519 of record JACGCM010000140.1, on the reverse strand, counting down.
TGCAAAAAGAGACGATGGCTTCCGCATCTGTCTCAATAATAGTTTTCATCTGTCCTTGATCTAGTGCCCACTGAATACCTACTAGGACTGCTACTGCTTCCCCCTCTTCAGCGGAGGCAAATCTGCAGGAAGAAACATGGGCAGCACTAAATACATTGTTAGTGTCACGGATAACCAGACCAATGCAATTACAACATTTATTTTTGTAGAAAGAGGCATCGACATTTATTTTTTCCCAGCTAGAAGCCGGATACCCCCAAGGGACCTTGATAGATATCCGTTCATTGCGAAAAACCGTTTCAGAAGCAATAATTTTATTAATGGCCCATGAAATCCGAAGGGGATCTGGAATAGTATTTTGAAAGGTCCAGGCACATCAAGCTTTCCAAGATAACCAGTAAAGAGAGAAAGTAATTTCAGTCCAAGTATCCCGTTCAATCAGCTAGTCCGTCGGAGGAGAAAGCCACATCTCAATCCATTCATGGACAGATAGATGTACAGCCTGATAAAATAACCCACCTAGGGATGTACCAAACCAGACTGCTCGGGTAAAAGCGTATTGCAGAAGGAAATGATGAAGCCACTCCACTAGAACGAGACACAAAGGACATGAAATATCAGTTTACGCTAAACACACTACTATCTTCGCACGGCAAGGAATCATATCGCGAAAACATTTCCACACAAACATCTGGGCTCAGGGGGACGCCTTATTCCTCCAGAAACTTAGGAAAAAGGAGGGGGTTCCCTTAACCTGCTCCATTTGGGTTCTTAAAGTTATCCATTCCCAATCATTGACAAATTTTTTCATCCTTTTCTCTCTCTAAAATCGAATTTGGGGTTCTCTTTTTTACTCGCCAAAATATTGCATTTGGGGTTCCTCACTGTAATCATGGAGTTTGAGGTTAGTTAGTGAGATAAAATATTTTCTAAATTTTGTTTGATATTTATTTATTATCTATATATTATCCAAGAAGAGTGTTTCTCGTATAAACAAATTTACCCACAAGGAAGAGTTTTATCTAGAGACGAAGAGGGGTTGAGATAGAGTTTTAAATCCTCATGATTAAGGATTTAAAAAGATCAAGAGATGAGATCAAAGATAGAGGTCTAGGTGGTAGGTTATTTCGAGGTTTATGATCACTTTTAGGGGTTTAATAATAGTCAAGCAAACTTAAAACACAACAGTTTCAACTTTTAACTTTCAACCCCATGATTATCTCCTTCCCTCTTTTCCTTAAAATAAACTACCCCTCTCTTTCATCCTCTCCCAACACAAACTAGGGTTTTATCGTAATATTCTATGTGCCAAAGGAATCTCCCCTCTTATGAATTTCATATTTCTGTTTTAAAATCGAAATTGGTAAATTCTACACCACCTTCATAGATTTAAGATTTGCTATTTCTTTTAGATCTCAGGGATGATCACTTGAAGGGTACCCAGTTCATACGTTGCTCCCCCAAATCGGTACCAATTTTTTATCTTCTCATATACTATGAATTTTCTGTTGTTACATTCCCAAAAGTCAATTAGTGGTGAATTCAACATTAGTATATTTTTGTGATTGATCTAATCCTACAATTTATTTTCGGTTCGACTTGAGTCACTTGACCAATGTGAATTTTTCTTTTTTAATCCCATTCTTGATTTTTATAGTTATAATTTGTACTTACGGTAATTGCAGAAATGTACAAGGGATTAGAAAAGCATTAGATATTTAATATTAGGCTATGGTTGAGAAAATTACATCCAAATTGAAACTTGCTTTCTTAAATCTTTCTCTATATCGATTTGCATATGCAAGTCATGCAAAATATATATTTATTTGCTTACATATCATATCAAGGTCCTTATGATGAAAAAGGTAGGATGATGCTCGCCAAAAAGGGTTATCGAGAATCTCCATTTCTTATGGTTTCAGTCAAATAAATTTTCTTGAAACTGCTTACATCGCAAAGGGACAACGCAGGTTGGTATCAAATAAACATGATTTCACTATAGTGAGACTTGATATATTTGTCTAAAGTGGTGCCTAGCTAATGTCTTTTCATGTATATCATACACCGTCCTCAATTAAGTCGTCCTTATCTTTTTTAACTGGTGTAAAACATCATTCTTAATTCTTATGTGATTGCTTTATTTAGGTGTACTACAACAAGATGCCAATACAATGGATGATCTTAACTCAATCAAAATAGTGCAAGAAATGGCTTGAGGAGAACTTTCAAAAAGACGAGAACGTATTAGCAAGATGCTACTAGCTGTTATTCGTCAATAAGTATTAATGACTTTGCATAGATTTGTTAAATAAAGTTGGTAGAGATGTAAGGAATAATAATTTGAATACAATTTTAAGTTAAAAAATTGCTTAGGCATTCGTTTTCTTTATTATGATTTATTTGTTGAGATTTTGTCAGATATGTACAATTTTTGTATAGCGAATTTATGGAAAACAAACAGCAAAGAAGATGGTCTGGATGGAATTATTGGTTTATGTTGTGTCGTGTCGTGGTCCTGTAAATTTCGTGCATGTGAACCTTTCAAAGTTGTATTGTTCCTAGGAGTACTATTTTTTAAGGAACTATTGCTTTAGAGCTATGCATCAATTATAAGGCAAGATGAATTAAATGTAGTGCCAAGGTGCGTTGACGTCAAAGGTTCTACAAGGTATAAATTGTAGCGCCGAAGGCACATCAACTGCTTCACCGTGGCGAGCCACGGGTAGTACTAGTATTTCCTTATAATTAACTTTTGTGTAATTGTTTCTGAACTAAGTCTGGGATTTGACATTATAAGATCTAGCAATATTGTTTTTGTTTGTTGGGTTTGGCAGCAAAAATATGATTGTTTGATAATTGGGGAATATTGGGTGTTGGTGGAGATTGAGTTATTCTGGGAAACAGGGCATATTAGTTTTGCAAATTATCGGTTGTAGATTAAGTTAATAACTGCATTGAGTTTGTTTTTGAATGTTGACTACATTGTAAATACATAATACAAGTTAGTTTGAATTTGGAGTAGTACTATGTTACTGAAATAACAAAACTCTTTTCAGCTTCCTTCACATTTTGGGCATGCTCATAACAAGTTAGTCCTAGAGATCTTCAGAAAGTAGGTCTGAAAATGAGTATCGCTCATAACCAGTTTTGGGTTTTTGTGGGTTATTTAATATATAGTTCATAATATATTTTTCATCTTTTGTGTTAATCTGACCGACCGATAGGGAAGTCACTTACAAATGACTTGGGCTGGAAATGTAGTCAAGTGATTACAAGTAGTTACATGGTAGTCCGACTGAAGCTTTTTCAAAACCCCTAATTACCCTTTTGATTTTTTTTCCTATTTAGACTCTATGTTTGTTGTGAAAAAAGAAATAAAGTGAAAGTTATTGGGCATTTTAGGTAAAGCAAAATATCACTCTCCTACTCCCATATTTATCTCCTCTCTATCCTCCTATAATCTCTCCAACATTTCTATCTTTTTGTTAGATTTATATAGAGCATTCCTGAGTTCAAATTTGCCAACCCTCTATAATGGAGGGCTGTGACAACCCTCTCCCCAATTGGTTCTAGACCTAACGTCTGTTTCTTAGAGACTTTCCATTTTCCAAAATGAAAAAGATACTAGATTTCCCAAGAAAATATTTCTATCACCTATTTTATCTCCACACTCTCTTCTTTCTTCAATCTTTTTTTCTAACTAGCTATCTCATCCATCTCTCTTCAGTCTTCATATAACTTTTATCTGTAATTCTCTCACATTAGCTCCCATTAACTTTCCTCAAGAATGCACAAAAGTTAATTGGAATAACAAAAACTGACCCGACCATACAACTAAATTATAAGGATAATTAACATCTTGATCAATTATATCTCATATGGAGAGGGAAAATTTTCATATTGGGAACTCACAAACTCTATAATCATATGTTATCCTTTCTAAGAATTTACATGACCAATTAATTCTTTACTGTTAGTGCCTACATCTCACAATACAAGTTGCTTACAGACCAATCACTAATGAAGGCATATCCAGCATACTTATCGCAAGATGAGTAAAATTGTGCTGCGAGGTATAAGAAATCAAGGGAAAATTGTGATAATTTTCTCTGGTTAGATTAAAGAAACAAATGCTACAAGCTACATTAAGAAAATAAAAGTATCTTGTTCTTATTTGAGGAAAGCTTGGAGCACACTTCTTGTGTATGATCATATCATTCTTTAGTCATGGTATTCCTTGCTTTTAACCGATTATTTTTAAGTAATATATGGAAGGGGATTTGAAAATTTATTAAAAGGGAATGAGGAGAGGGACGCGGAAATGAAAGATGTAGGTAGGGAAGAAGAAAGTGGAGAGAAAATAGAGGATGAAGATATTTTGACTTAGAAAATTTTGTATTTTTGTTATTGTTTTAAAATGGAAAATCTTTCAATAACACCCGTTAGGTCAAGAGCCAATGGGAGAGAGGGTTGTCACAACCCTCCGTTATGAAGGGTTGGCAAATCTAGACTCGAGCATTCCCTATCTCTACAAATCTCTCTCTCCTTCTCTTTTCCATAAAATTCTATTTTTCTCTCTCATCTAATTGCAAATACGTTATCTCTCTCTCTTCCACTGCCGATTATTGAGGTAAGGGTGGTGTAAAATAAGGTCTCCATTTCCTATTTTATCACCCATGATGACCATATCTCTATGTTATTGCTAAGATCATTCTCTCTGTGTGCTACATAGAACATGATAATCATTTTATAAGAACATAGATTTTTAAAATATAATGAGAAAACGTTATTGTCCAAAAAGTATTGGAATACAAAAACTTAGCGGTCGGTCCCACTGACACCCGGTATACTAGTATTAAAGTTGTTTTATGGTTCTTGATTGAGTTTGAGATATATATCTACTATAAGAGCATCTTCAGCAGTGATTTTTTGGGTTTGGGTTGGGTTAGGTTTGTCAAACAAAACCCAAACTCACACCCAAATGCCTTCCAGCAGTCCCTAAATGAGTATGAGTCTGCTGACGTGGCTTTGTTAGAATTCAAGTGTGAGCTCCTCGCACTAAAAAAAAGAGTTTAGCGTACTTTTAATTACCGCACGGTGTTCTGATTACCGCCTGGAATACTCGTAACAAAGATCTGCCACGACACCGTAGCTTAAGAAACGTAGTGCCACGATTATCTTTTGGTACGGTGACTGCCCCATAGTTTTTGCATTGTTGGATTTTTGGACAAAGTAGTCATCGTGTGCAACTACTGCATTAAATATGTATATAAACATTTGTCTACTCAAACGAAAGCGTCGTCGAAATTCTTTTGGAGCATATGTGCACTCCGTGTTGAAGTAGTTCCGCATAACGTTGTAAAGCCCCAATTGGTGGTCTCACATCTTTCTCTTATCCTTACGGCCCATGATACTCCTACGGTGACTCGAAGTTTCATCATGTATAATGTACAAGGTTCACTGCATTTTGGTACATAATGGTCATTGCCATAGAACAATCAAATATAAGATCGTCAAAGGATGACTATACACGTAGAGAATCATCAATGGATGAAAATAATGATGAGGAAGACATTTGAGGCTGTGGAGTTGAGATAATGGTGTTGAAGGTGAAGAAGGAAAAAAGATAGAGAAGAAAGAAGCGTAAAAGGATAAAGGGAAGAAGAACTAGCTATTGTGGGAGATTAGAACTCGCAGTGGTCTTTTGATTACTGCGCAGTAATCCAAATACCACGCGGTAATCCAAATACTGCGCGGTACTCAAAACACCACCGCATTCCCTAACGGCTAGTTCTTCTTTTGGTTCCTCCCCAACGGCTAGTTTTGGCATCCTGACGGTTATTTTTGCATCCTAACAGCTATTTTTGTTTATATATATATATAGATGTTAGTTGGAGATGCTTTTATAACAGTCCCTCCACTTCAACTTAATAATGCCAATTTTTTAGCTCTAAAATAGGATTTTTCAGTGGTATCTGGCTGGAATGAAGATTGCGCCCATTGTCGCGTCTTGGCAGTATTCTGTTGATAATTTACCTCTCCGACAACTCAACTTCAATCAGTTATGGGACCGAGTCTATATTCTATTTAGGGACCACATGGAACTTTGATACCCTCCTATAGGTTTATACAACAGGTGGAATGTTCTTAAGGTTAAATGTGATGAGTTGTATGAGATACAGAAGAGTATAGATATATGGGTAAGAGGTATTCTACTAGCATATATTCTGCACGAAGCCATAGACGAATGTTATGATAAATATAACCAGCTGTTCTCATTCGAGACTCCATACAATATTTTTGACCGGAACTATGTCCTGCCTGATGAGTTTCCTACAAATTATCAACTTTCCAACTATGGACGAGATCCACTCCCTCTTACTGAATGGTCTAAGTTTAATCCCCACATCAGTCGTGAACAATGAATAAAGTTTACTTATATCTATTTTGAGTTTAATTTTGTGCATAAAAAACTAATATTTTAAGAATTATAATTGCATTTCCATTTAAATTCAAGTTATAGCAAAATTTAATCGATAATAATTAGATTTAAAGAAATGGGACATCAGGTCGTACAAGTACTTATACAGTGAAACAAAAATCTATAATATAAATAGTTCAATAGTTATTTACACAATAAAAATATGCATCTACAGGAACACTCATCTATCAACTATATCTATTGAGACGGACTAATATCATATCCAGTACCCCGCCCCCTGCGAATACTATCAGCTCCCCTGGTTTGAATGCCAGGCCCATGGGTCGTCTGCCTAGTCCTAGCGCTACTACCATATGGTAGCGACACTACCTGTATAGTCAGTGTCATCCTCAGTTGTAAGTTCTAAAAGGGAGAAAGAAAATTTATTTAGATTTTGACAAAATAAATATGACCTTAAAAAGTAAAAATAAATAAATAAATTATTTACATCCTGATATAGTTGCTCGTTGATATTATTATAACTCCTTGTTTGAGTAACATTTGGATCAGTCAACGATGTGATAGTTTCGGCATCCTACATAAACTCTGAAATAGTGACTCGCCGCATACCCAAACTCAGTTTCTACAACTCCTCTAAGTCGAAGGAATGAGACACCGCTGGTGACTCCCTCAAGCGGTAGATGAGGATGGTCTGACTCCTCCCTATCTATTTCATGTAACCACAACGGGTGTAACACCAGACCTGAGTGTACTGACCCCAAATAGATTTATGTTCCCTGTAATAGCCTAGTTCCAGGATATGGACTTAGCCCTTACACCAAATGTATTTAGAGCGTTCAATAATAATAGACAAAAATAACAAGACAGTTTAGCATGGAAAACCTTTGAATAGGTTAAAAACTATGACCTCTCCTGAGGATTTTAAGAAACTGATGATCTTATTGAGATTGCTATTGTATTATAATGAACGGTTAGAGAATGTAAAATTACAAAGTAGGAACTTTCTATGGTGATCATTCCTTCCTCATTTGCAGTCCTCCAGGTCTTTTTATATGTTCTCTAATATGACCGTTTGATGACCATAAAGTTCCTTAATGATGGACATTACAAAGTGAGTGTAAGATATTTTTTAACCAGGTTGTGTAACATTCTGACTTTTACTGTTGTTCAACGGATCTATTGCTGATTGTGTACTTTATGTAGGTCAAACCATTGGTGCAGAGGTTGAAAGTGACGTCTCGAACTAAGTAGAGTTGGTTGCGTCTTTGGTTATACTTCCTGAATGCTAATAAGATCAAGGATGAAGTCTGAGTTCGAGATACGAAATAAGTTATTAAAAGATGGCTCTCAACCAATTGTATAAGGGTTGTCCAGGGTGAGTGGTATTGGTTAAGAGGTTCGTGTTGTATGTGCCACGTGCTCTGTTTATTGGGGTTGAAAGTTCGTCTGTAGTTCGAAGATGAAGCATGAGCTTGAGATGCGGAATAAGCCACTACAACTGCCCCCACTCAGTCAATAGTACGAGAATGATTGTAGGCGAGTGGTGTTAGTTAAGAAGTGTCAATAAATGTTGTAGTTATATCGGGGTCTCATTTCCAATGTTAGTTTATGAATCTCTGTTAGTGTCTGTTGGGTTTCCTAGAACTAGTGACTGTAGTCAAATATTGGTGCATGGGGAATTTATTTGACGTTGAGAATTGGTAGAGTCTACTTTGAATGTTGATATGTGCATAAAAGGTACTCGAAGTTGAGTTATGAGGAGCAAACCCTTCGTCTCTATTTTCGGCCTCAGTGGTTATTGATGGTGACGACTAGGACTCAAGCCCGATAGTCTATGATCTAGAGGAAGATGGAGGAATTACGTATCAGGTAATTTGGATATCAATCACTGCATCTGCCTACTCCAATTCCTGTGTCTCCCACTTTTCATTGTATGTCTTATGAAGAAGTGATGGAGGAAGAGGATGATTACTACCAAATGGTACGCATTCATTACTTGGTGAATTCGGAGGCTGAACGTCGCAACGGTCTTCATCTGCTGGCGGAGGAGGCTGTTACAACTGAAGATGAAGCGGTAGACAATCGGCCGAGGGAGTCTCGATGATATCCTACTAATGAGTGGGTCTTGTTGAAGAAATGAGGCCTTCTTTTTGTCTCTAGCATGCGGAGGGGTGATGAAGATGCAGAGGATCAATTTCATCCATGGACCATAGTTCTTTGGCTATGAAGAAGATCTTTTATCTCTAAAAATGCCTTTCTCTTTGTCTCTAGCATGTGGGGAGGTGAAAAGGATGTAGAGGATCATTTTCTTCTATGGACAATAGTTCTTTAGCCATAAAAAAATTCTTTCCTCTGTGAAATTGGTCTTTCGACTTCCTTGCGTCTCGTAGCATGGGATCAAAGTTTGAGGCCTGCTGTGTCTATGAACTATTTGTCCCAGGAAAAGGGTTTCAAGCTGATACTTGATGTAAATTAAAGTAATCTGTAAAGTCTCTGTTGTAAAATATTTTGTAATAGTAATTTTTAGAGTGAATAAAATATAAATTTTTCTGCTATGATGATATTGTGTCTTCGAGCTCTGTTATTTTTCATTTCTACTTATACCATAGGAGGTGGAGGCAACAACAGAGATGGTTGGGCCCAATAGAACTAAGGGTGTGAAAGAGAAGGAGAACGAAAGGGAGGAAGAGAGATTCTTTGTCATATACCCGAGGGGGTGGATATAGGGAAAGAGTACTTGAGATATAAAAGGAAATGTCCAAGAGAGTGGGGTAGGTATGTGGAGGACCAAGGTCTTTGGTTTAGAGCCTATGTCTTTGAAAAATGGAGGTACACAATGCATTATCAAGTTCCCTATTTAGAAAAGTGGAAGAAGGATAAAGGTATTAGTGAGGGGGTGAGCCTCTCACATTACAATGGGCTTAGATTATCAGGCCCAAGTGGGGTTTTTTTATGTTTCTTGAATCAGGTCATATATGGTCTTAGAATTCCGCTGACCTTCCTTCAGAAATGGGTTATGAATGCGTTACAGTGCTGCCCTACCCAAATGAATGGGAATGTTTACGGGATAATGAGGGTGTGTGAGGCAGTGAACGAAAAAATGGAGGGAAGGGATTGCAAAGCAGTTTCGCAGCTGAAGATGTTATAAAATTTTATAAATTTAAGTATATTGAGGGTCAAAATAGTGGTTACCTGTATAGTAACTCGGTGTAGCTGAAATTCTTTAATTTCAAGTCTGCAGATAGACCATGGAATAACCATCTTGTGTGGGTTGAGGGCAACTGTTTGCAGGTTCTAGATGAACCAGCACTCGAGCTGAACCATATATATTATAATCCGAGTAAGTAATGTTGACCAACCTTTGAATAGTTGATAGCTATGTCCTCATATCTGTATGACTGATATTCTGTTCTTTTGTATTGGCATAGCCCAAACCGTTGGTTACTCTGGATAAGACTAGTCTGTTCGATTATAATGCTCATGACCAGGACGAACTAACAGAGGTACTCAGTGAATTGGGTATCCGAAGACATAAACGAGTAGATTCGATAGTGCTAAAAGTTTAGCGAGCTCACGAAAAATGAGTTATGGCCGAGGGGAAAGCTGCAGAGACCATTGCTGACTTGCTTAGTCCCCACCTTTTGTACCACAGACTACCAAGCGGCTTACCCTCAGTACAGTGGTTCAGCTGCTGGGGTTGTACCCGCAGAACAAGAGATCACAAAGCCTGTTGCTGGTAACGTGTAGGAAAAACTCGAAGTGAGCGCGTTCGCACTTGGGGACATTGAGAAAAGTCTGAAGAGGAAATGGCCTGTGGAGGAGGATAGTGACCGAACTAACCCTCATGTTGTTGCCAAGAAGAGAGAGTTGGAGCGGCGATATTGTCATATGGTCGGGACTGACTCGTAGAAGCTCGAAGATGAGTATCTTGAGCACACATTCGCGGTATGTGGTTTGAAAAACTGTTTACTTGATGTTGCTTGTGAACTGAATAAAATTGTTAAACTGACTCTTCTGTTTTGTTATATTGGCAGCTATCTATGATGCTGAAGGGGGACAGGCAATGTTTGGACAAGAGAGGCCAGAAATTTGTGGCTCTAACGTTGAAGTTTGAGGCTCACTCAGCTCGTGTGAAGGAGCTCGAGGTTGACCTTCAATTGGAGAGAGAAAGAAGGGTTGCGGATACTACCACAGCTGTAAAAAAAGTATAGTGAGCTGTCAAAGCACGATAAGCTCATGTCTGAAGCAGTTGCCGCAGCCTCAGTGGAAAGGGATCACTTCATCAATTCGTACTAAAATTTTGGGTTGAGTGTTGATGATGTGGCTTTGGCTCAGAATGGTAGGTATGTGGAGATCAAGCTCCCTGCTGAGAAGGAATAAATGGGTGATGATACTGCTGGTGTGGCTGAGAAAGTTTTGAATCTTTCTCCAGGCAGTGCGGAGGTAGTTCGTACTATTGAGCAGATAGTGGACCCTCTGTTGGAACGTGCTGAAATAGTACTCTCTCTGGGGAAAACACTAAAATCTCTTTCTGAGGTAGACATGAGCAAGCCTCTTTAAACGTTCTATGGTACCTTATCTTCAATTTTTTAGTTCGTGTGACTTAGATTGTGATAGTACTCTGTATAATCGTATACTATTTTTCTTTTGAGTGATATTTCGAAATACGTTGTTTATGAATGTTAGTATTGAAATAAGATATTTGTAATCTGTGTAAGAGATATAGCGTTTGAGAAAAATAAACTTTGAGTTGGAGAAGTTCCTAAGTAAAACAAGGGACTCCGTGACCCGTATTCAACAGGTACTTAACAAAACTGAATACGAGAGAAGACAATTTAAGTTAAATTCAGAGAAAACTTTTAAAGAGTTATATGATCTGCAATGTAAATATGCTAAGATAAAAGTAGAAAGAGATTAAGTGTTAAGAAAGAAAGAGGAAAGGCGAGGATTAGTTCGAAAACTGAGAGAGTTGGTCTATTTTAACGACCCAAGTGATAAGGCGAGGTGTCAAAGTATGTTATTAGCTCTGACCCTGTACTTTGAGGTCAAAATAGATAGTAAATGAGGGTTAAAAAAGGCTTATATAAAGCTGCTGAGGGAGAGAGGTGTAGTTCTGGACCCAGCTTGTGTTATATTTTTAGCTCAAGAAGTACGCAATCGTCATAGTTTATAAGTGAAAAAATGTTATGCTCGGGCTAGTGTATCTGTTGTCTGGGGTGATATATAATCTTTATCTGATGTCTTTGGCTTAATGTAGGATCGGAGAGCCATGAGGATTGTGTTTTTCAGGATAAGGAAAGAGCAAATAGAGGTTCAATCGTAATTAGAAGGTGAGGTGAAGGGGTTACAGGATGAGCTATCGCAGCACGTGGAGCAAAAAAATATCTTTAGCAACACGGCTATCAAAAGGAGTTGCTACTCAAATGAAGGTGGAGGCAGAATTGAGGACTTTAGGTATACTCCTGAAAAATACGCGTCAACGGTTGCACAAAGTGCAAATAATATTGAATGATAAATGTAATCTGTGTTTTGTGAGAACAAAATGGTATATCTAACTTGCTCAGATACTATGTTCTAGATGTAGTTTTGTCAACTATTATATGTGCTCTGTTGTTATGAAAATAAAACTATTATAAATGTAATCTATTATGCATAGGTGGACCTGTCTGTTATACAAGGTCAGTGTGACGCATTACGTGTCAGAAATAACTGAATGCGTACTGAGCTAAGATCGAGTTAGTGTGTCATAAAAGTTGTTATTGAAGCAGAAGAAAAGTTGAGGGAAGAAATGACTAAAAAGCATCACGAGAAAGAAACAGTATTGTCTGCTAGTTTGAGAAGAATAAAGAGTATAAAAGAAGAGGTAAGGGAAAAGTGCATTGAGGTTGGAAGTGGCTTGGGATGAGCTGGTCAGGAAAGTGTTGAATTGTTGTCGGTACGAATGCAAATTGCAGAACTACTAGTTGCATTAGAGGTTGAAGGAAATAATGTGAATGAGTTACAGTGTTTCAAGTGAATATGCATGAAACAGAGCTAAACGATGTTAGAGCTCGTGCTCGTAAATACGAAGCGTTGTGGTTGGTTTACAAGGTTACGGGAAAGAAGATGGTGGTTTTCGCCCAACATAATAAAGCCATAAAAAAGGACTGGAACAAAATATGGGATCTAGAGCAGCTTCGTAAGCGTGGTACTTGGATATCTTAGAATATCAGTCTGAAAATGACAGACTTCAAAGCGCGAATACTAAGATGGAGGAGGATCTATTGCGGTTAGAGATAAGTTATGATACGAAGAGGGTATAGTATATAGATTATGAAAATCCGGTGTCTCTGATTTACCATATGGACGATTTTGTGACAGTACTGGAAGCTCAGAATTCGGATGTGCGTCGTGCGAAACAGCGAGTAGACGATCATTACAAGCAACTGGAAGATGCTCTGAAGGAAGCGCAACATAAGTTGAGTGAACTTCTTCTTAGTAAGCAGGTGAAAAATGAGGCAAGTGGAAGTCACGAGAGAGAGATGGTCGCAGTAGTATCATTCTTCACGGTTGAATTGAAGAGACTGGAAACAGAAAGCCAGATGGTATATGATGATTTGACTTCTCAAGGTATTGAATGCGAGATTGATGTAATTCAAACTGCATATTTAAAACCCATGATCTCCCAAATTGGATTGTTTAAACAGAGAATGATTAGAGATGGAAAGAAGATTATTGTGGGGAGGATGCCAGAATTCATGTATTAGAGCTTACATAAATGTGGTGTAAAGGTCAAGGCAGGACCTTTTAATGTGGGTAATGAGTTAAGTGACAACTCTAGTGAAGAATGAGTAATGAGTTGTATGTGTATGCACAATGGATAAAAAGAGTTATATATGTGTAAAGAAATAGTTAAAGATGAACAGTGAACTGTACTAATCGTATGAGGTACCAAGGTAATGTATGTAAAGCAGTGTGATATGTGATCGGGACGCCAAAGTGGCAAATGATCTGTGATGCATGAGATGATTTGTTTGGCAGGAGCAACGAATGATCCATAATGTAGTTTAGGTTATTAATTTGGCCGAAGCAGCAAATGACCTGTAATGTAGGCTAAATGGTCGATTCGACCGAAGCCACAAATGACCTGCAATCTGTGTATAGAAATTTTGTAGGGAAATCAAACACAAGTATTTCATTGGTGTAAGATTGGCATATAGTGCATGTATTAGATAGATCAGTTTGGCCGAAGCAACAAATGACCTGTAATCTAGTTTAGATGGTCAATTTGGCTGAAGTAACAAATGACCTGTAATCTGTATATAAAAATTTTGTAGGGCAATCAAACACTAGTATAAGATTAACGTACAAATGATCTGTAATGTACTAGATGATCAATTTGGCCAAAACAACAAATGATCTGTAATCTGTGTATAGAAATTTTATAGGGCAATCGAACAAAAGTATTTTATTGGTGTAAGATTGACGTATAGCGAATGTATTAGATAGATCGGTTTGGCCGAAGCAACAAATGATTTATAATGTACTAGATGATCAATTTGGCCAAAACAACAAATGATCTGTAATCTGTGTATAAAAATTTTGTAGGGAAATTGAACACAAGTATTTCATTGGTATAAGATTGACGTACAACGAATGTATTAGATAGATCGGTTTGGTCGAAGTAATAAATGATCTGTAATGTACTAGATGATCAATTTGGCCAAAGCAACAAATGATCTGTAATTTGTGTATAGAAATTTTGTAGGGCATTCGAGAACAAGTATTTTATTGGTGTAAGATTGACGTACAAGGAATGCATTAGATAGATCGATTTGGCCAAAGCAATAAACGATCTGTAATCTATTAGACGATCAATTTGGCCAAAGAAACAAATGATCTGTAATCTGTGTATCGAAGTTTTTGTATGGCATAATATAAAGTACTCAGTTGTAGTGATTAAATAGTAATCTTTATTGATGTGAGCTCGTCATACGAAATGACAGACTGATTTGAGGAAAAGTACACTATGATGGATGTGTTATCTACGATACAACTTCAGTCTCCTGGTATTCTAATGAGTAGGTATGTGCTCACCATGTTCAGTGGCGAAGTCGTAAGAGCCGAGGCCGCTTTTCTCAATGACGACAAAAGGACTTTCCCAATTTTTGGATAATTTCCCTGCATTGAGCTCTTTATGATGTTTGGGAATCTCCTAGAGGAATAGATCTTTGATTTCAAACTCTCTATGCCGAACGTGTTTGTTATAAGATCGGGCTAAAGTTTGGTGATATCTTCCCAAATTTATGGCTGCTTTGTCCCGAGTCTCCTCAATCCAGTTTATATTACACACTAACTAGAATTTATTTTCTTCATCAGTCATGGTATGGTCGCGAATAGGGTAATGATACTAAGTTGGGATAATTGCATCGGTACCGCAAGCCAGACGGAACGGTGTGCATCTAGTTGAAACTCGGGACGTAGTTCAATAAGCCCATAACACATACGATAACTCCATAACCCAATTTCCTTTCTTTTCTGTTAGGCACTTTTTAATTCCATTAACGATAGTACGATTAGTGATATCGGCCTGGCCATTCCCTTGTGGGTAATGTGGATTCAAAGGGGAAGATATGATGTTGTGTTAATTTAGAAATTTGATGACCTTGGAGTCAACGAACTGAAGTCCATTGTCAATCCTGATGAGATGGGGGCAGCCGAAATAAATAATAATATTTTCCTGGATGAACCTGATGACTTCATCTTCTCGTGTGTGGCATAGGGGAACTGTTTCTACCCACTTAGTGAAGTAATCTGTTACGACTAAAAGGTATTTCCATTTTTCTAGTACAGTAGGAATCTCACCGACAAGGACGAGGGTCCATCTTTTAAATAGCCAAGCGACGTTGCTAGAATGTAGTTCTAAAGCTGGGGCTCAAATTTGAGGACCATGACGTTGACAGGCATCGCATTTGCTTGCGAGCTTGATTGCTTGAGCTTTTATTTTAGGCCAGAAGACACCTTGGGTAAGAGCTCGATTGGCTAGAGATCTTCTTGCTACGTGGGAACCACAAGTGCCTTTATGTAGTTTGTGTAAGAATTTTCGAGCTTCTTTGTAAGATAAACATTCAAGATATGGCCCTGTGACCGAAATCTTGTATAAGAGACCATTTTTGACGATCTAATGTTTGGTGTTATCAAGTACACATCTTTTTTTGGTGGGGTCTTGAGGAAGCTCGCCATCGAATGTGTTCTTGTCACCGATATACTTGAGGAAAGGTCACCTCCAATCATCATCATCCTCTTCACCGCTCCCAGTATTAACATAATTCAAACTTATGATGTTAATGTTGGGGGTTGATATTACTTTGATCTTGAGATAGCGAACTTCTGAGCCAAGGACTCCTGCGAGATATGCGAGGGAATCAGAATATCTATTTTCTCCTCGCGGTAAATGTTTGATAGAAAATTTCTTGAATCTACTCATTCTGTTGGCTATTGCGGCTGCGTAATCAACCATTTTCTCATTCTTCTAGAATTTTTCTGTGTAGTGGTTGACTATGAGCAAAGAGTCTATATATATGGACAGTTCGGACACTCTAATCTCTAAAGCCATGTCTA
This sequence comes from Kingdonia uniflora, assembly GCA_014058105.1. NCBI lineage: Eukaryota > Viridiplantae > Streptophyta > Magnoliopsida > Ranunculales > Circaeasteraceae > Kingdonia > Kingdonia uniflora. The sequence goes on along the minus strand of JACGCM010000140.1, from coordinate 2,498,477 downwards.
AACTGTGAATCATTGCCTCGTATTTTGTTGCATTGTTGATAGCTTCAAAATTTAATCAGATTTCTTTCTCAATATTTTCATTAGAAGGTGTAATCAACACAATTCTGATGCCTGATCTTGTGGGTCCAGAGGATCCATCAGTTAGGAGACGACAACCCCTTTGCGTTATCCAGTCAGCCTTTTCTTAGAGCTGTTCTTCATGAATATTTGTATTATATTCTTCCCAGTCAGGATCTTCAATGGGGAAGTCCATAAGGAAATCTGCTGCAGCTTGACCCTTTTCCGAATGTCTGGGCTTAAATCAGATGTCATGCTCACCAAGAGTAACTGACCATTGTTAGATTCGTCTGGATTTTTCTCGTTTGGATAGCATTTCACGTAGAGGGTAGTTGGTCACTACTCATACTGAATGGGCTTAGAAGTATTGTCTTAATTTTTGCGAGGTGTAGACGAGAGCCAAAAGCAATTTTTTGACCATGTTGTATCAGGATTCTGCCGAAGTGAGAGTTTTACTGATAAAGTAGATTGGTTTCTCAGTCTTCTCATCAAGCCGAATGAGAACAAAACTTAATAATTCTTCAGTAACCGCAAGATAGATGGTGAGTTCTTCTCCTTCGCTAGGTGTACTCATCACTGGTGCTGAACCCAAGTAAAGTTTTAGCTACTGGAAAGCTGCTTCGCATTCCGGTGTCCATTCAATCTCGTGGTCTTTCTTAGGTTTCTATTTTGTTGTCCCCTCACGTAATAAGTTGAACAACCATCGACAGCGATCGAACGATTTTAAAACAAAGTAATTTATTACGGCAATCTTCCCTGCTAACTTTTAGACATCTTACTTCATTCTGGGGGACGGCATAGATAATAGTGCGCGAATGCGATCCGGATTGGCTTCTATACCCGTGCTTGTTAATTAAGTGGCCCAAGAATTTCCCTGATTGAACTCCAAACTGGCATTTATCAGGGTTGAGTTTCATCATGTAGAGGTGGAGGATATCAAAGGTCGTGTGTAAATCCGCGATATGTTTTCTTTCTTAAGACTTTTGCACAACATATCGTCTGTATAAACCTCTATTATTTTTCTGAGGTGATCCTTGAACATTTGAGTCATCAATCGCTAGTAAGTAGCTCCAGCATTTTTTAGATCGAATGGCATGACTTTATAGCAGTATAGGTAGTACTTTATAATGAAGGTTATTTTCTCTTGGTCGTCAGGTAGCATAGGTATCTGGTTGTAGCCTGACGCAACATTCATCATAGACAGGAACTCGTACCCTGATGTAGATTCGAGTAGGTTATTTATGACAGGGAGTGGGAAACTATCCATGCACACCCTAATCTTCCCGTTCATCCAGGGTACCACTACGATATTCGATATCCACTCTGTATAATTGACCTTGCGGATAAAACTAACTTCGATAAGTTTTTTAATTTCATTGTTGACTTCATCGCGAAGTCTAGGTGCTAAAGTCCTCTGTCTCTATTTGATAGCTACGGCTTTTTCCTTCAAGTTGAGTTTCTAACAGGCCAGGTTCGGATCGATACCTGACATCTCGTAAAACGTCCAGGCGAAGACGTTACTATTTTCTTTAAGGAACTGGATAAGACTGTCGTACTCTATTGGGGGCAAATGGGTGTTAATATCTGTCCAATACTTGGGTCTACTGTTTTCAATGTATTTTGTGGTCTCCGCGGTGGGCAGATGTTGCCCCGCAGCGTTGATAGTATAGTTCTCTATAATGTTTCCTGTTGTCTTCTATAATTTTTATGCGAGTTGATGTTCAGAAGGTTCTAGTACAATGACGATAGAATTTTTGCATGCTCGTGATAATTTCTGGCTTCCTTTTATCTCGTAAACACTACCCTCCCACTCAAAACGTAATGCCAAGTGGTAGGTTGATGGAATAGCGTGCATATTGTGTAACCAACAACTTCCCATGATCCCCTGATAACGGGACTTTGTATTGATGACGTAAAAGACAACGTCGAGTGTTACTAGCCCTGCGGTAATAAGAAGCACGATCTTTCCTACGCGCCCCTCCTTGGACCCATTAAAACCACATATATCGATGTCGCTGGGTTGGACCTTATCGACCAGACCCATCTAGTCGATCGTGCTCTGAAAAAGGAGTTCGATAGTGCTGCTGGTGTCTACCATCATTTTATGAGGCACCACGTTCCACATTTTCAACATGATTACTAAGGCATCTTGGTGGGGGTAGTTGATATGCCGAACGTCGCAATCGTCGAAAGAGATCCTAGTTTACTGAGAGCTGAATGCCAGGATTAAATGAGCTTATTTATCTTGCATGGATAATTCGTGACATTAGGTGGCAATCCTTCGCTTGCTTCTGTTCACTCTTTGATGACCTGGGTCTCCACTAGATGGCAGAGCGAAATATGGTACAAATGCTTCTCGGCTGTGGGATCTTCGACTAGTACAGCTTTAGTGGGGTTTTTGTAACTCTTGGTCTTATAACCCTTCACGTCCACTATATACTTGTGCATTCGTCCATCTGCAGAGATGTACTCTAATAAATATTGTAAGGCAAAGCACTGCTCTGTCTCATGATGCCGGACCTTATGTTGGATGCAGTATGGTTTATTCTCGATCGGTTGAAGGTACTGCAGATTTCGAAATAATATGTCTTTCTGTAAGATAGGATATATGCTGGCTATAGTCACATTCAACTTTGGATGGTAAGATCGAGGCAAGTTACTCCCCTTCCGAGGTTGCTCGTTGTTGGATTTGGTGCGTTTTGTCTCCTCCTTGATCTGATATCCGATTAAAATCGGAATGGTTTGACTGATCTCGAGCTATCGGTGTTAATTTATGAGGTTTCTGTCTGTCGAACACCATCCGCTCTAGGTCGATGTATCCGTTGACCTTTTCGATCATGTCTTCCAATGTTGTTGGTTTGTTGAGGATGAGGTACTCCTTCACTCGACCATCGAGGAGTAAGGCATTGGTAAAAACAGAAATAGTTATCTTTTGGTTGAGTTGATCTACTTTTTGGGCTAACTCCAAGATTTTTTTGGTAAATGTCTCGAGTTTTTCTCTAGCATCTGTTTGAAGGTAAAAAGAGAATATAAGTTATCTTCTTTATTTGTGTTATGCGAGTAATTGTTGACGAATAGTTCGCGTAGCTGTTCAAAAGTTGTGATGGATCCTTCAGGCAGTGTGTGCTCTAGCATCTGTTTGAGGCTAAAAAGAGAATATAAGTTATCTTCTTTATTTGTGTTATGCGAGTAATTCTTGACGAATAGTTTGCATAGCTGTTCAAAAGTTGTGATAGATCCTTCAGGCAGTGTGTTGAACCATCATAAAAGTTTGCCCGACAAGCTGGTAGGAAAGAGCTGGCATAGAATGTGGTTGGTGTGGAATGCAAGCCCAGAGCATCCTGGAACTCTTGAACATGTTTCACTGGATTAGTCCCTTTGTACTTTCGGATCTTTGGGGTGTGGAACCCGGTGGGGACTTCACCATCTAAAAGCTCTTGAGCGATTGGGCTCTTCTGTAATCTGTTGTAGATCCTTTTAGTCAGCGTGTGAGCATCGAGCAATTCTTTGATCTGCTTTTCGACATGTTCTTGCGTGACATATTGTCGAGCTATGGTGGTTGGTCGTATAACGCCCCCTTCTACAGGGTTGTGCTCGCCACTCCCCTCGCTTAGATGTTCCTTTGTCGGGACTCGAACTCTTTGAGGTAGATTTTCAGTCTGTCTGGCTCTAGCCGGGCTGCCATCTACTTCCTATTAGATCTCTTGGATTGGGATGGGATCCATATTTTGTTGTTGACGGCTAGATCGAAGCGTACCTCCTGCGTAAACGCCCTTCGGAGAAGGCCTTATCCTGTCATGAACGGAAATCCGCGAGCCTTGGAGGTGTACTGCTTTATTCTTCTGGGCGGCGACCTGCTGACCCTGTAAGACCTTTAGCACGTCCTGCACACTCGCGAGTTGTTGTTCTAGGGTTGCACGCCTTTATATTTCTGAATTCAGACTGGCCCTCAGGTCTGCTAAAGCTACATTCTCTTCTACCTGGATGATCAGCGTGCTTTGACCTGGAGGTGATATTCTTAGAAAAAAAAAGTGATCAACGGCGTTTGAGAACTTTGGTTCCCACAGACGGTGCCAAATGAAATAACCTAGTTTCGGGATACGAACTTAGCCTTTACACCAAATGTATTTAGAGCGTTCAAGAATAACAGACAGAAACAACAAGACAATTTAGCGTGGAAAACCTTTGAATAGGTTAAAAGCCATAACCTCTCCTAAGGATTTTTAGAAAGTGATAATCTTATTGAGATTACTATTGTATTACAATGAACGGTTAGAGAGTATAAAATCACAAAGTAGGAACTTTCTATGATGATCGTTCTGTCCCTCATTTGTATAGGTTTTCTAATATGACCGTTTGATGACCATAAAGTTCCTTAATGATGGACGTTACAAAGTGAGTGTGAGATATTCTTTGACCAGGTTATATAACGTTCTGATTTTTACTGTTGTTCAACGGCTCTATTGCTGACTGTGTGCTTCGTGTAGGTCGAACCGTTAATGCAAAGGTCGAAAGTGACGTCTCGAACTAAGATGAGTTGGTTACGTCTTTGGTCATACTTCCTGTATGCTGATGAGATCGAGGACGAAGTCTGAGTCCGAGATATGAAATAAGCTATTACAAGACGGCTCTCAACCAATAGAATGAGGGTTGTCCAGGGTGAGTGGTGTTGGTTGAGAAGTTCGTGTTGTATGTGTCACGTGCTCTGTTTGTTAGGGTCAAAAGTTTATCTGTAGTTCGAAGATAAAGCATGAGCTTGAGATACAAAATAAGCCACTACATTCCCCATCCTCTGCGAATCTGTCAACAGGTGGGCAACCTCAAAAGTTTGGCTATGCCAATATGTGTCATAAGTCATCCTCGACTCGTTTATCACAAACAGGCAACAACCTCTAAATTAGCTGGACTAAGATGTGGCGACATGTTGGATAGAAGATTCATCGAAATACCCGTATAACCAGTCAACTGCCTCCAATATCTATTCCCCAAGTAATACTCGCAGTTTCCATTTGGGATTTGAAATGACATCCTCTTTAAGGACAACTTTGAATCAATATGTACGTCATCTAACTCTAATACCACAGATATATTCCAAGGACGCCAGTTGATCGAATTAATAGTCCGGTGGTCAATGAGGTATCTGGCTATCGTAAACAAGTTCTATACCTGGTCATTTATTTTATTTCTGTTCTCCTCCTCCCATGCTTTGAGGCGAGGATACGACGTGATCTTCAACGTATTATTGACAATGGGGTGACCAACCCCACAATACTTATAGAACCAATACTGCATTTAGGAACAATACAGAAAACAATAAGAAATTATATTTAAGATATTTATTGCAAGATATTTGATTTGTATAATTGGAAAAAGTGTTAGTGTACCTCAATAAGTAGCAAAAATCCAATGATGGCACTCCCGACCGTGACTGCGGTATCCAAGCCATGGTATAGAGAAGGAAGAATAGTAGAACCCCAGTCATATGAGGGAACTTCGTCCAAATCGTCCATGACCTCAAGATATCCAAGCGGGATGGTGTCGCTGGCCGCTTGGAACCATAAACGTCCCATCATAAAAAGGATAAAAGCACGAGCCATCGCACTATCATTAAATCGATCATCTGTGACGGTCAAGTACTTCCTCAGATGTGCAATGCTGATGTTTTTACTCTTTGTATTGTTGGATGTAATGCGGGAGAGTAATTTATGGGCCTCAGATATAACACTCCATCGGTCGTCATACGGCAATGGTGTATGATTTTTGCTGATTGACAATGATGTAAGCATTGTAAAATTTAATGGAGTAATCCCTGTCTCCACACACGGGAAGAGAAAAGTATGTTTGTCGGCCACCAACGTTATGCTAGCGCTTGAATTAGTCGATTATCGAAATTACCCAATTTAATATCCACGAACCTCCCGAATATCTTTACCACATGATCCTTTATTGTCGAAATTATGGAAATCTCGTTCCAAACTTTTATCACCGTAGTGAATGTGCCGTGCGGACACATTGAATCGCGATTCTATTCATTAGAGCATTTTGTCAAATACTTGATTAACAAAAATAACAAAATTACTTTTGGACAAAAACTTACCGTGAGATCCTTGTCGGTGTGAAATATGTGCATCACGCCGTCTGGGAGAGCAGTAATAAACCGCATCTATGGAATTTTATCTTCGGTTGGATGTGATTGGCTTTGAATTTCTTTTAGTTCTTTAAATACATTTTTTTTTTCTTCTGGACCTCGACTGAATTACAGCTTCTCTTGAGTGTGGGTCACCCTCTGTCATTTGCATTTTATTGGGTTTGACTCAGGTAATTTTTTTTAAAGGTTTTGACAAAAATGAGAGAGATATGATGAAACAGTGTGGGGGAGGGAACGAGTTCGAGTTGGTTTTGTTCAACAGATGACGCGGCGGTGTTCTGTTTACCGCGCGGTAATCAGAACACCAATAAAATAAATCCACGTCACCCCAACAGCTGGAAGGAAACGAGTGTGGGTTTGGGTTTGTGGTTTTGTCGTGTGGGCCAGGTCGTCAGAACTCAAACCGAACTGTTGGAGATGTTATGTTCTTGATTGAGTTTGCAGCTAAAAAACCTACTCAAAATAGTATTCGGTCGTTTACCCATCGTGATACGGTATACTAGTTTTAATCGGGAATTTCTGGGTTTAGGGTTTATTTCTTCTCTCTCCAACTCTATTGTTTCAAACCTCTGAAATCCGCAATTCTACCACTCGAAACTCTAAAAAAGGTCAGTTCTTCAACTCGAATCTATCTTTCTAATCTCCCCTTTGATTTCGATTTTTGATTTCTCTTGTAGTTGTATGTTTCTATGGTGATTCTTACACACTTTTGGTTAAAATAATTGTTAGTGAATTGGTGTTTCTTCTTCCAATTCCAACTTAAATTTCGTATTTTTTCTACGCTTTCCCCTGTAATCGCTTATTGGGGTTTTGGGTTTTGTTGTAATTATCAGTCTTTAGGTCATAATCATTAAATTTGTGGGGTTTTTTGTGACATTTTTTGAGTAATTTTCGCAAACTCAGTGTATGTTTCATTTCATTTTCAGTTAGAAATGGCTCTAAACAATCCTGTGATTGGCCTGACATGGGAACCTAAACTTCCCCCTCTAACATCTGGAGCTAAAACAAGTGGTTCGCCTAACTTAGAGAAGTGGCAGGAGAGCATATTAGTGAGACACGGGGCGAAACTTGTTGATGGACTGTATGTTCCATCCAATGATCCAAGGAAGTTGAATAAGATGATAAAGATGCAGCGGAAGGATACCGCTGGTAGTAGCTGGTATTGGGTCTTGCTATGAACATTCTAATTAAGTTTTTCATTTGGATGTTATTAGGGGTTTGTTTTGATGTTGAGTGAATGTATGTTTATAGGTTTGATATGGCCGCAACGACTATTACACCAGAGATAAAGAAAGATCTTCAGCTTTTAAAGGTACCCATTTTTTGGTTTTGCATTTGATGTTGTACAAGTAATCATGTAGGTGTAATTAGGTGAAAAGCTTGTGATCGGAGAATCCCATATACCAATAACATCTCCCCTGCTTCTTGGCTCAGCCTAACCCTACTCTCGATTTGACAATGTAGTTCATTTGCACGATTGACTTCCACTTTCATTAACTCGTCCAAAAGTAAAAGCTAAGGCGCAACTGACATTCAATTGAAGTGCCGAGATCTTTGTCCAGCCTCTTAAAGGCTCTATAAAAAGTGGTGGATCTAGTTAATCAACAACAGCTCCTATATCATGAAATTTTGCCAATCTTCTACTTAAGATCACAAGCCTTGCGAAGATATGGGTGCATCGAGTCACACTCACTGAGTCAAACCATATGTTAGGCCAAGCTTATCCTCTGTACTTTCCACTAGAGTTAAAATCCTTCTCTGAACGCATCGGACATGTTGATATATATACCACTGTAACTCTACCCTAAGTAAGTAATCTGAGGCCTAGAGCCTGTCTTTTTACTGTTTCCGAATGGAAAAATGAGCTTATATTGTAGTTTTTGCTGCTGTATATCTTTCAGGCTACTTACTAGAGAACATTATTATCCAGAGTGTTGTTGTGGTTAAGCGTTCTCTACAATGCTATAATACTTAGGGCCAGGGGTTACACTTGAAGTTGTACCCTGTTCTTATCTTATTTTTATTGATTTCAGCTTTAATTGTAAATCGAAGAATTTGTTACAGGGACTAACTTTGTTGCAAAAATCACTTCATGCAGAATTACAAGTTATTTAAAAAGAAGAGTGTTAGCTTCAACTTCTGTAGTTCCTACTTAAAACTTATCCATTTTCTAAGCATCAAAAGTATGCAATATGGCAAGAAAAAAGCAATGACAAATGAAAATCGTGCAAGTACGCATAGCTATTTTTTTGGGAGATTATCCTATTTGACAGTTGATTATCCTATTTGATCACTAGCCCATCGCATATTTTATTGACCGGCACTTGTTATAGAATTCGTCGCACAGGGATGTGCTAGGCTTTTTACACTTAAAAATAACATCATCGTGTTGAGACATGCTTGGCCCCTTTACTTTCTCACGCATTGAAAAAAGAGAGTCCCCTCACGCCATTACCCGGGGGGTTTTGAAAACACAAAAAAACCACACAGCAGCCGCTACTACCCATTTTTTCTAATAACAGTGTAGAAAGTAGTTATATCAAGTTCACTGACTTTACCGGAACTCCAGGCCTAACTGTAACTTTAGCTGACAGTGAATTTCATTTAGGTTTTTAGTTAGTTAACAACAAGAGTACGGGGTTACTTAGCTCCTTCATTAATTTTGATTACTGGCTCTGGCTATCCTAGGCTTCTGGATAGGATTCATTAGTGATAGTGGCTAAGCCACTTAGCAGTGCATGTGCGTGAGTTTGCTTCATTATTAGTGATTACTGACCCTTGCTATCTCGGCTTTTGCGTAGGACCCGAAGTGATAGCGGCTTAGCCACTTAGCAATGCATGGTGGGTGAGTTTGCGTGCCAGGCGGAGCTCGCTACGCTGTTGGAGCAGGCTTTTACTTAACCATCAGCTAGGGTAAGGGCATTCTTACCTCTTTTCATCTGTCTCACTGTCCAACATCTTCGGCTATTAGGCTAGGCAAAGCTTATGAAATAGGGTAGGCGCCACGTTGAGATAGCCTAGAAGCCAGCCAACCATAAGGGTAGTTCCTGACGCGCAATAGAAAGTTTCTCCGTGGGTAGCTTCGCCTATTATATGGTGGCTAACGCTTGTAAATCTAGAAGCCCAATAGAATCAGTGTATAAATCTCAGGTTTAATGTCGATCATTTCCTTTTCAATGGGTCCCGCCCAATAATATATGGAATAGATATGTCTAAGCATTAGTAGAAGTGTCATAAGTTTTGATGCGAAAAGTTGCCTAGAGTCAGTTGTAACTTATCATATATATTGAAAAAATATTATGGCAGTTGACATATCTAATAAAATGTAATATCATTATTATTTTTTGTCGTTCTGACAACTGAGGAGAATTCCAAATAGATATGCTGTAGGAACCTTCCCTGCTTGTGTGGCTTTCTTCAATATTCATGAATCACAAATAGATTCAGTGTATCCTTAATTCAGAAGTTTCTCCCAACACAAAGAATTTTGAGACTATTTGCCATCTTAATTTTTTTAGCTACTCACTAAACTTAGAAATTAGGTGTGTACAAAAACATTTGAATTTTTATCACACCACCAAAGAATACCTTGTTTTTTGCCAAGACAAGTTGGGGTTTAGGCAGTCCCCCATGAACCAAAATGAATAGGAAGTATTACAGTTTAAGGTATTTCTTTCCACTACCATCCTCCTCTAACATCACACTTAACTCTGGAGGTAGATTGCTAGGGAAGAAGATACTCTCCCCTTTTACAACAATAAGAGAAGCCATATAATCAACACATCTATTGGCTTCCCTAGAAGGCGGTGGTGTACAAATCTGTGAATCCTAGTTTGAGTTGGTACGAGATTGGAGGTGCCATACTCAAGTATTCGGGTAAAGAAGAAATCAAATTACTTACTTTTGGGAACGGTAGAGTTATATTTTTTGCTGAATCAGATGACGAGGCTATCTACTTGGCTAGAGGAGGATCATTGTATGTCCGAGACCAGCAAATCTTGTTTCACCCTTGGACACCTGCTGTGAACACCTTCTACGATAAGGCTCTTAAAGCGCTTGTAGTTTGGATTTGAGTCTTTGGCGTTCCTCTGCATTTATGGTCGACAAATGATTTTAGACTCATCGGGGAATGTTGTAGGGGGCTCCTTGAAGTTGATAATGATACTAGCTCTGAGCGCGTTCTTTTGGCGATAAGGATGAAGGTTCTAAGCAGTGGGGGGAATGTTTTACCAAGGAGGGTTCCAATTCCTTACAAAACATCAATTTTTACTACCATTATAGAATTGGAAGGTGCTTGTATTGGTGGTGGTGGTTTGATCCAGCCAGTAATAGTAGAAAGGATAAACGAAGACACATAAGCTTGCGCTTTAGGGTCAAGGAGCTTGGGACCCAAGTATTCTCAAATAGTTACAAAGTCAATAAATTTGGATATGCAATTTGCCTCAGTAAGAGAAGGTTCAAGCTCTAATCTTCAGGAGGGAGAAATTATTCCAAGAACAAGTCCAAGTAGAGTATTGCGACGTTTGGAGGGTTTACTTGAGACTCATAAGGAAGAAACTAGGGGTGATTTGCCAATTTTAAACCGGTTAAAACCAAAGATAATTGATGATACGGAGTGCGAATCCCTTAAAGTCTATTCGCGGCAAAACAAAAGGTTGGGTGAAAGAAAGAATTTAGGCAAGGAAAAATATGGTAACATTCAAAAAAGAATTGGTTGGGGGAGATCTTGGCTTTTCAAATCGAGATGCGTAAGATCACACATGTCTTTAAGGAAGAAGGGGATGAGAAGGAAATCTCAAGGGTCTCTTGACAATATTCATGAATCCTTGGATTCCCATGATCCTTTACCGGTCTTATTGCTTCAACGGGAGATGTACTAATTGGAAGAAATACATCTAATGGGTCGATTCATTCTCAAACAAGTGCTCCTACTAAGCATAAGGGGAAGAGAAAGATCAATAAAAGGAAGGAAAACCGAATAGATGCATTGCCGAGAATTTCTTCAACCCATACCCCTTTGCTTCTCGATTGTAGGGCAGCTCGATCAGGACCTGACCTTCTTCTTTCAGATTCGAACTTTAGTGGCTTAAATGCGACGATTTGCTTCCGTTAATAGAAGAGTGATAAAATTCCTTCTTATTTGAGGGAACGCCTAGTTACATTTTGTGGTTTAAGCTAAAAGCTCTTAAGCCTAAGTTGAAGGAGTGGAGTAAGACTAAGTTTGGTAAAATGGAATTGAAAATGCAAACTCTTATCAAAGATGGGAAGAAGGTGGAACTTTGACTGAAATTGAAATTACGGAAAGGGGAAATAAGAAGTTGGGGATCTAAAAGTTATTGCTTTGGGAGGAAATTAAATGGAAGCAACGATCTAGAGTGAAGTGGCTGAAAGAAGGCGACAACAACACAGTTTTTTTACTCAGTAGCCAATGGGAGATGTCGGATCAATAGTATGTCTAAGTATAGATTGATGATCATTTAGTGGAGGATAAAAATATAATCAGTGAACATGTTGTCGAATACTATTCGGGTTTGAATAAGGAACCTCTCCATTGGAGACCTAGACTTGACGGTGTGGAATTCGACGGTATCATATCAAAACATGCAGATCGACTTGAGAGTCCTTTTGAAGACGAAGAGATTGTGGAGGCCATGAAGAGTTGTGGTGGGGATAAAGCTCCAGGCCTGACGGATACCCAATGCGATTCTTTAACAAATGCTGGTATATTCTTCGCGAAGACGTTATGGCTACAATAAAGGAGTTTCATCAAACTGGTTTCTTGGACTGGAGGCTCAACACGACTTTTCTTAAGCTTATCCTTAAGTCCTCTGGAGCTAGGGAACTTAAGAACTTTAGGCCGATAAGTCTTATTAGCGGTGCTTACAAGATTTTAGTTAAGGTTTTGGTAAGGAGATTGAAAGCTATGATGGGCGCTGTAATTTCGAGATTTTAAGGAGCTTTTGTCTCCAATCGACCGATCTTGGATGGCGTTCAAGATCGGGGTTCTCATTGCCAACGAGTCCATCGATTCTAGGATGAGGGAGTAAGTGTTGAGCGTGATTTGCAAAATTGACTATGACAAGGCTTACAACCTTGTTAGTTGGAACTTTATTTTATACGTTTTGGAGATGATGGACTTTGGGGAAAAGTGGAGGAGGTGGATAAAAGTTTGCATATCAACAACAAAGTTCTCAGTTTTGGTTGATAGAGTTTTGGCAGGGTTTTTCTCCAGTTCTAGAGAAATTTGATACGGTGATCCTTTGTCTCCTTTCTTGTTCATTATAATGGGGAAGGCTTTAAGCAGGTTGACTTGTACGGCTAGAAACCTGGGTCTGATTCATGGGTTAGGGTCAATGAAGAGGCGCCAAAGATTACTCACATTCAGTTTTTTGATGATACTATTTTCTTTGTAGGGTAGGATCCGGCTGAGATCAGACACCTTCGGTTTGTACTATTGAGCTTCCAGCTGGCCTCTGGTTTACGTGCAAACTTGACAAAAAGCAAAGTTATGGGAGTTGGAACCAATATTGATATTGGGAATTTGGCTTTCTCTTTAGGTTGTGGCACAAGAAATCTTCCTTCGACTTACCTTGGTATGCCTCTTGGGGCTCCTTCTCGTTGTGTTGAGATTTGGGATTCGGTTATTGAATGTTTTGGTAAGAAGTTGGCTTTGTGGAAAAGAAAGATGTTATCAAAGGGGTTCGACTTACGCTTGTCAAGAGTACTTTGTCAAGCTTACCAATTTACTACCTTTCTTTATTTCATTTACCGACGTCTATTGCATCTAAGTTGTAGAGGATTGTTAGAAACTTTCTTTGGGATGACACTGAAGTAACTCGAAAACTCCATTTACTAAAATGGGAAGTAGTTTGTATGGAAAAAGAAGTTGGTGGTTTGGGGCTTAAATTCTTTACTGAGATGAATACGGCTATGCTTGGGAAGTAGTTGTGGAGATTTTGTAACGATAGGGATGACTTATGGGTAGAGGTTATTAAAGCTAAGTTTGGGATTGGGGAATCTGACTGGCTCCCAAACAAGTCGACTATGTCTTATGGCGTAGGCCTTTGGAGGTCAATTTTCAATACGTGGGATAGGGTTAAAGGTGTTGACATTGATATTGGAAATGGGCAAAGTGTTAACTTTTGGCACGATGTCTGGTGTGATTCAAGACCATTGGCTCTAATATATCCTTCGCTCCGAAATGGAGGGGGAGACGGTGTGTTGGAATTTCCATTTTCGAAGGGAGTTTTTTTGATAGGGAGCTTGAGGATCTCGGGTTTATAATTCTAAAAGTTACCTCGGTTGCGATTCGATTGGGGGCAGACAAATAAATATGGGCTGCAAATGTGATATTCACGGTGAATTCTATTGGAGTCATTTGGTGGAAACAAGAAGCACAAGAGGTGAGTATCGAGTCACAGACTTCCTGAGACATTTGGTTTGGAAGAAAGATATCCCATCTAAAGTTGCTTTCTTTTATTGGGGAGTAGCCTGGGGAGAGCAACGACTAAAGATCAGTTAAGACGAAGAGGTATGAATGTAGATCTCTTGCGTCTTCTTTGTGGTATTGCAGATGAGGATATTGATCACATACTCTTATAGTATCCGACCACGATGGAGGTGTGGAATTATTTTCTTATTCTCTTCGTTGTTTTTTGGGTTTTTGAAAGGGATTTTGTTTCTTCCTTAAAATCACGGTGGTGTACGCCGTTTAGGAGGAAGATTGAAAAAGTTCTTTGGGACCTTACCCCGTATGCTATTTGATAGGTTTTATGGAAGAAGAGGAATGATAGGCACTTCAATGAAAAGAGGAAGAACGTGAAAGCTATCATCCTTGATGTTTACGCGACTATCTTGTATTGGTCTTCTTCTTCTATTTTCATGAAAGGGGTTCGGTTCGAAGATCTTTTGACACGGTGGAAAGATTTTGTTTTTGCGAATGCATAGTGATGTTTAGGGAGTTGTATCGTTTCTTCTTTTTCCTTTGTTTTGCCTTTGGGTTGCATTCTTTCTACCTCGGAAAGTTTCGCTTTGTTCTTCAATAAATTATTTTTACATTCTCAAAAAAAAACAAAAAAAATGAAAAATACTAAAAGAGTTTAAAGTAGCTATAATCCTTTTGACGGTCTTCAGAATGCGATAGCATGTCTAGGGATAAGATATCATAAGCAGAGATTCGGTGGCTTTGCAGGTGTCAAGTCATTACCTCTCTGGGTTCTCAACAACAAGCCTCTATTTATAGCAAACATCTCTTGGTACACCACAGACACCTCTTTAGTAGCTCCACTGTAACTGTAACTGTAACTGAAGATGCATTGACTCAGACTATCTCTGAAAATGCCTCCATATCCCCCTATTTGGTCTCCCCAAGTGCCATCAGAATTAAGCATTATAGTACCGTCAGGAGGGGGAGACTACGGCAGTGAACTCTCTTAGGCAAGCTGTGTTGAGGGGCAAGATCCCATGCATGACACAAATCTCTAGACTGGGCACCATCTGGAATCCTCTTAATAGACTGTCTCAGTCTAGTAGTGACATCAAAATACAAAAGTTTAAAGATCACATCAGCTGGAAACCTTTCATTTCTGAAGACAATGCTATTCCTTGCTCAAAAGAAGAGAAGGCAGAGCTCATAACAGCATAGCAATTTTCAGAGTTCCTGAGGTAAACAAGCCACTCCACTTCACTGTCAAGCCCCTGAATATTTCTCACAAAACTGGATTTGTGCTTTACCCTCCAAATCTTGTTGACATAACTATAGTCCATGAACAGGTGGCCTGTACTTTCAGGTTCAAGATCACAAAAAGGACAAAGGGAAAGATTGAGCACTCTCCTTCTCATAAGGAAATCCTGAGTAGCAAGAGCACCCTAAAGCATTCTCCAAGTAGTAAAACCTTGCTTAGGGATAACATGGGTGGACCAACACAAAGAAAATTTATGATCAACACTTCTCATGGCTCTGAGCTTCTCTTTGGTTGCAGCATCTGAGAAATCACCTTTAGAAGAAGGGGACCCTATAATTTTATCTTCATCACAATCTGACACCATAGGAAGATTTGATAATATCACTCACAACACAGTTAAGATGAGGGGATATACTCCACTGACCATTGGCTCTGACTTTAGAAATGTTAACAGTAAGATGGAGATGAGAGTTATACTTACGACTCTGGGGAAACTTGAGCCTAAGAATGCCACTCTTATTCCAAGGATCCAAATAAAATCTGGTTTTCTGCCCATTACCAATGAGTTGTAGAGTGAACTTTTCAGCATGTGGCCTAGACTGAAGAATATCTCTCCAAGCCCAAGAACAATCTTGAGAATCCAAAAGTTTCTACGTTTGATAAGGTTATTTTCCACCCAGATACTCCATGAACTCCTCTCCTTAGAAGCAATCCTGAAAGTCTGCCTCATGAATGGAAGCCTTATTCTGCACTTCAAGTCTTCTAATGCTGAGCCCACCTTCTTTAAGAGGATAACAAACTTCATTCCATGACATGGGAACTGTTCTCCTGCTATTATATGCACATTCCAAAGGAACTTGGAATAGACTCCAACCTATCAATGATAAGCTTAGGGAGTTTGAGGACATTAATCCAGTACACATGAATGCTAAGAAGGACAAAATTGAGAAGCTGGAGCCTACTAGCATAAGAAAGAAAGAAATTTGTCCACAAGTTGATTCTCACAGTCATCCTATCAATAAGAGGGTTGCAATCTTTTGCTTTCAGACTTGTAGAGATGAGGGGAAGCCCAAGGTATTTGAAATGATGCACATCTTCAAAGAACCCAAGTATAGAGCACATCATGTCCATACTTTCAGCTTCAACAGAGAAGTACACAACAAGAGAAGTACATAACAGTTAATTTCAAGTGGTCTGCTTCAAATCATGTAAGGCTGTGGAAGGAACCAAAAAAATCTTTAACTGCATCAGCTGAAATGATATCTCCACCAGAGAACACCAAGAGATCATCTGCAAAGACTAAATGAGTTAGAGTTAGTCTGGAATACCTATAGTGCAAATTCAAGGTACCGTCACTAGCTTTCTCATGAAAACAAAGGCCCATAGATTCTATGACAAGGACAAAAAGGTAAGGTGAAATATGGTCATCTTATCTTAGACCTCTGTTACTTTAGACCTCTCTTACCCTTAAAATAGCCCTCAAGATACCCAGTGATGTCTACATAGTAAGAAGGACGAGCAATACAAACTTGAATCCAAGAGATGGACAAGGTGAGGAAATTGAGAGCAGTGAGAATAGAGAGAACTGCATCCCACTGAACCTTATCATAGGCTTTTATAAGGTCAATTTTGATAGTACATCTAGGGTGGAAAGACTCTTTACAATAAGAAGGGTATCAGAAATGTTTCAACCTTCAATAAAAGGCTGATTGATTGGGACTGGCAAGGGGGGACATGACTCTCTTCAATCTTTTAGTAATGATTTTTTATATGACTCTATATGAGACATTACAAGAAGATATGAGTCTATAATCACTGAAACAAGAGGGACTAGAGACTTTGGGGACAAGAGCAATAGAATTTGCATTAGCTTGGGATTAGAGCTTCCCACCTTCGAAATGTTTTTTTTATACCAGCAGTTAAAATATTTTGTAAATCTCTTACTTGTGTTTGAAAAACAATTAGGATTAGAGCTCTCAATTTCTAACAAGGTTTCCTCCACTTCTTTATCAGAGTCACCTCTGAGCTTTATCAATGACATTATTATAAGCATAGACAAGAGTAATAAGGAAAGTTTTACCTTCAACTTCAGCTTCACAGTGGACATAAGAAAATTTGACTACCAAAATAGTCAGACAATTGCAGAGGGTCCCAACAAAATAGTATCCTACCCTTAGCTGTATTTGTAGAGTTCCCAACAAAAGACCAGGTGGAGCACACCCTCATGGCAATCTAAGCTTCATTGCATTTTATTAGCTTTGTTTCAACCAGCATTTTCTTAGCTTTGTTTCCGCTCCCTCACAGTTCATTACGGTTGTTGGAGCACTCATCAGGAACTGTTTGTTAACATTGAAAGGCATTAGATGACTGAGTAGTAACTCCCTCCACCTGATTCTTTTTAATGAAGGTTATAGGGGATCAGAAACCTCTCAGAATCCACTTCATTACCATCCTTGGCTGTGGGTTTGTTAGTATTCTCTTTTGTGTTGCTAGCTCCAACTTGTCAGCATCACCCTTTAGTCTCCACACTCTTTTGATGACTTTTTTGGCTAAGCGTTGAGTATTAGAGGCCTCTATTTTTGCACAGTTCACATCATTGTGACCAAGCACTTGACAGTGTTTACATCTCGTAAACACCCAATTATATTCAATTTCAATCTCTATGGTATAGCTATCATCAATCTCCACTGTAGTCTCACTGGAAAACTCACTGCTGGTCTGAATATCAGCATACACCCTTGCAAATGCTCTCTTGTTGGTTTAACAGAACCTTGGTTCTTCAAACAAGAACAGGGGATCGATCTCTATCCACATTAGTCCCGCCAGTATCCTTTTCCTTGCATACACTATTAACAGAACCTTAGTCCTTCAAACAAGGAGTTTTATTACTACGCAGCTGACCATCCTTTCCAACCTGAGCCTCCTCATTTAATGTTTCCTGGTTATGTGCTTCACCTACAGTATGAGCATTCAATTCATTACAACCACCATTGATTTCAATCATATGGCACTGCTTCAAACAAAACCCCACCATAGAGGTGCGCTATTTAACAAACTCTTTAACACAGCTATGATGGTCACATCCCTCAACGTGGCAGGGTTTTAAGTTGAGCATTAGTTCCTTCATAACATTTGCCCCTTCATTAACCCCACCTCCAGTATCATTGAGTGTGCAATGTTGTTGGAGGACTGCTATGGACTCCCCCCCCCCTCCCTCGGTTGAGTACACGAAAGGAGCCGGTGTTCAAAGGAGCATTTTTGGCTAGTTTTGATTGAAACAATTCATTAGCAAGCCTCCGTAGCAAGCTTCCATTCCCAGTCAGCACTAGAATCAGTGCTAGCATCAAAAGCTCGAAGTTCCTGCATCTCCTCTCTCTCCGTTCTTTGGATTCAATCTACCATCCCAACAGTTGTAATAGGTTTACCCCTTGTAGATTGGCGAGCGTCTATCTGTTGACCACCTTTACCGTTTGTTTTTACGCTACGACTAGCAGTCGAGTTCGATTTAGCTTCTCGGGCATCGTCCCCCTTCGCATTTCGAGAATGGGAGTTGTTCAATTGGGAATGGTTCAATAACGACGACCGGTGGGCTGTCCCACTGGAAGGGGCCATAGCCCAGGACCTAGATTGCCCTCAAACACCGTCGTCTTCTTCCCCAAATTGCTAAATAAGGAAAGTGGTAGATTACAAACCTAGAAGAGTATATTGTAATTTTCCCGATTTGGTCAGAAACGGTCTAATTAAGTCTCGGGATATTCATAAAGCTAAAAGATCGCTAACGTGAGTTGTTACTAAAGTCACCGCTAGCTTCTCAACACTTCATCGACTCACTACTTTTTTGTAGGCCGAAAGCAGAAATACCTTGTTAGTTGAGCCTGACAGCCTTGGGAGAAAGAAAGAATTTTAAATGGAATATATTATTTCTTTTTATATTGTATTCTCTGACTCATAAACAATATGTAATGAAAATTAAAGGGAATATCAATTAGTTATATTAATGGATACCCAAATTTGTTTGTCGACCTAGTAGTGTCCAACTGATCACTCCATGTTCTTCAAATAAGATACATCTGCACCTTTTGATGTCCAAATAGATGTTGTAAGACTTCCCTGAGTTGTTTTTCAGTTTCATATTTATTGGTTCTGATTCTCTTCGGGATGAGGATTTAGATTCTATTGATCGGTCCAGTGGGAAAGGGTTAAGTCTTAATTCATGTGTTGTGCCCCTAAATTATCAGCAAATAACTCAGTTATTTTTTCTTGTCTCTAAAACTAGAACGGCCCTATCAGGTGCTTGCTTAGCCTGCAAATTTGGAAAACCCTGGGGGTTGGGCTTATTATGGATGGTGGAACTAAAAAGAGAGAGACGTGAATACATAA
Organism: Kingdonia uniflora; assembly: GCA_014058105.1. Lineage (NCBI taxonomy): Eukaryota > Viridiplantae > Streptophyta > Magnoliopsida > Ranunculales > Circaeasteraceae > Kingdonia > Kingdonia uniflora. Next base: position 2,479,208 of record JACGCM010000140.1, on the reverse strand, counting down.
ATATAATCACATTAAAAACAATGCAACATTACTTTCAAGAACGACCCTATCACGTGCTTGCTTAGCCTACAAACTTGGAAAACCCTTGGGATTGGGTTTATGGATGGTGGAACTAAAAAGAGAAAAACATGAATACATGAATATGATCACATTAAAAAAACAATGCAACATTACTTTATATTCAATTTTGAATGTATACTACATTCTTTATAATTTCGCAAAGTGAAAATGGCCATTTAATCATTTTGGGAAGTTGGATGTTGTAAGTTGCTGCGTTGTACTGGTGGTGGTTGTCGAAAGCAAAATGGATCTGATTTGGAAAGTGCAAGGAGTCAGGGGTATGCTAATCATAGTAACTAGCTCTTATTTACCCATCACTAATTTTGACACTAATACTTATAACATTCCAACACAAATATTAATCTTTGTTGTAATTTCAGAGAACAACATTTTATTCATATACTATATTTTGTTGTCTGTTTTCTAGAGTATAGTTATAGTTTATATCTGCCATGCAAGTCCTGTTTTGTGCCTATCATGCGTTGTTTTGGTATATGGCGCATAGGAGACGTATTCTATTAAAATCAGTCGGCCCCTGGCCCATAATAGGACTCACATGGGAGGTACAAAGTAATGTTCTCTTAAAACATAATGCAAAATATAATAGAGGAGTATAATTATAATTTTCCTAATTTGGTCATATCCTTAATGCTTGTGATGGAATTTGTTTTGAACTTATCATTATTAGTACTTAAATTTGTGGTTGATTAGAATAAATAAGGTTAGCATTCCTAATATTCACATAATATCTCTCACTTTTTTGTCACACTCATTTCATTTTACTTAGTGGTTTTTAATTTATATCTGGATTTGAATACACCACCTCTAGCAGGAAGCAACACGCAAAATCCAACTTCCTAAATGAACAATATGAATGCTTAGGTGAACCTTTTTCAAATTACGAGGGGGTAATATCCACCTCAAAATATTAGCAAGTCTTGTAAAAATAAACATTGAAGTCATCCACCTCGAGTGCTTTGTCTTCTATTTCTGCAAAAACCATGTATTTTATCTCCTTGGCAGAAAATTCTTTGATTAGATCATCTTCTTGTTCAATAGGCATATGCATTGATATATTGAAGTCTTCAATAGTGTCTGTATTCTGCTCTTTTCGTTCAGAGTAAAATTTCAGAGCTTCATTGAATTGCCTCAAGATTATCAACAGGATTATCAACAGTGGACCATCCTGACATCTGATTTAGGTGATTAATGCTTCTCTCTTTAATTGGATAATGAAAATACATTGAATTAGAATCACCTAAAGAAATCCATTCTTCTTTATACCTTTATCTCATAGTTATCTCTTCGTGGTATAGGAGTTTGTTAAGAAATTCTCTGTGATCTCTTTCTTTATTGGTAAGATCTTCACTGAAAACATTACTACTGTCTCAATCTGTTGAACTTTACTTCTTTCCTTTTCAATTTCCTTAGTTGTATATCCATACACCTCTATCTTCCATCTCTTAAAGTGCATTTATAAGAATCTTTAACTTCTGCGCTATAGTGTACATGGGGTTTCGTTGTATAGGATGCCCCCAAGCATTCGTGAACCTGGAGGGAACCCTTTTCTTTTTCCTTCATTTCAACGTCTAAGAAAGTTATACTCGTAGGAGCATGATCTGAAATACCCAAATTTTGAAGATGTACACTTCAGAAATATGGAAGGTATCTAGCCCCAGTTCATTAGCTAGTGTTCTGTAAGCTTGGAAAGGATTCTTGTTGCACTGGTAGTTTATCCATGTGTATTGTAAACCAACCCAATTGAGATCTTTGATGTTCATGTTGTCAATACATACCTGAGTGAGGTCATTTCGTTCTTTTGAACATCTATAAAAGCCATTGAGTTAAAATCTCCAGAAACAAGGCAATGAGTCTGGATATTAGTAGCCAACTAAATCAAATGCTCCCAAAGATTAGTCCTATCTCCACGATTGTTTAATGCATAAATGCAAGTGATGATATACACAACTTTTGATAAATTGTTGTATATTTTCCTTAATGTACATTATCCGACTATTCTTCTAAACAAGGCAAACTTGAAATACTTTTGGATCCTACATTATACTAATTCTTCCATTTGGAACTTCCTCTAAGTTGTGTAAATTCTCCCAAGAGGCAACATTATTCTTCATTATTCTACCATAGTTAGTATCTAATATGTATGAGTAACTGATTTGGTTTTGTAATCTTCTCCATTTCTTGACATCTCTTTTCCACCAATTTTGAGTTAACTCATCTTTCTTTCTTTTTTCCATCTTTTTTAATCTTCTTGCCATTTTTTCCCTGCGTTTTGACAACTTTGGATCACTTGTGCCATCATTGGGTTTTGATAAATCCATCAGGTTCCCAAAACTGTTAGTTACATAATTCTTTTTGGAGTTATCAATTTTGGTTTCAATGTTAGCCCCATTTAGGCTGCTAAATCAATCCCCTTAAAATGCTACTAATGGTACCACGATTGGAGTAAGAGGGCTAATACCTTGAGATTTTGGTACATTAAGTCTTTTTTCATCCCTTTTCGACTTTCTGAACTTGACAATTTCCTATCATTCTTCAATTTCCTGTTCAATACTCTGAGAAATCTGCCCCATTTTATATGTATCTTGGATATGATCAACTGTATTAGTCTCTAGTGCCTGTTTTTCAGTCAAAACTTCCCCTTTCCTTGATTTTTTACCCTCATAACAACCGCCACACATCTCATCATAGTTTGATCGTTCAGTGTTGTGATCTAAAACCCTGATGATGATGCTTTTGGTTGATTCGTGGTATCTTGATTCCTCTCTGCTGATACGACATCTTTCTCAACCCCATTTTGTTTCATTACTGATTTTCCCATCATAGTCAGGGATTCCATCGAAAAATCAAACAATACTTCTCAAATCTACATTATAATCGACGATTTCAACAAAATCTAGTCGAATCTAGTCAATAACAGGATGAAATCACTTTCTTATCTTGCTTTATGCTTCGTACACCAATTTTTCATTTTCATGTTATTATGTGTGTCTACTCCGTATTTCAAAATTATTGTTATTATGTGTGTCATCAGTATTTCATAGTTATTGGTCCAGTCCATTTTTACACGTGCTTCCAAAGTACCATTGCCTCACTATCGGTGACTACCATTGTCTTGCAAAAGCGTCAATGCACGTTGTCAAATTCATTGATAAACAAAGGACAATCAACAATTTTTAGTAATTTAAACACTAAGTATGTTTTTGACAAGTTTAGAATAAAATATTGGAAAAAAGTGCCCCTAACAAGTGTAGCTCTCAATATTCAAAATATGAATACAGTTAAAACAAGATGTATGTTAGTAGTGTTGGAATAAGATCATGGTCTTACATTAAACTGTAAAGGATCTAGCAAATAAGGATGGGACAGGTTTTCAAATGAAATAAGTGCACTCATTTAGGTAAACCGCTAGACCGTTTTAGGTGATTGGAGATTCACTTTGTATGAGTTGGTAGGTCGAATTAGAATTACAATCAAAAGTGTAATATTGTTTTTAAATTCAAAAATAAATCCTAAAAAGTGTCAGCTTTGACTAAAAAAAACTCGTTGGGAAGGGCGGTGTGTGGTAAGGTCTGCAAAGAACAATCTTAGCAGAGTATGAGATGAGTTTAAAGGTTGTCTAAACTCATTTCTCCCCAGCAGTTGAGACTATGAGTTAGAGATGAAGAGCAACTTGCTTTAGGAGCCCAGCAGCAGCTTCGAGTCCTAGCTAACCCCTCGGTTTAGTGATTGCCGTAGCGGATGGGATTTGTCTAAAAGCCTAATCTCCTTAAGTTTGGCATTTGGTCTCAACTCGTATGCAGTATGGGTTTTCCATACTCCACAGGTACTTCTGGCGTAAAAAGTCAGATGGGTTGGTGCTGCCAATCATAGTCTGCTAAGAGATGCTCTTATTAAATCATCAGTTTGAATTTACTCTTAAATCAGTACCTGTATGTGATTTGACATGTGCATGCTCTCAGGTAGGGGAGTGTAAAGAGATATACAGGAGCTGTTTCCAAAAGTACGTTAAATTCATTATATATAACAAGAGATTTACAGGAGACATCAATTCTATGATTAACAAAAGAGAGAACTGCATCTGTAAACGGCATATTAGGTACCTCGTTGGCAATGACGAATGAGAAATAGGAGCATAGGCGGACTCGCGCTTAGCCGCAAGCTGTTTAACTTTTTGGAAATCTTGCAAGGTAGCCTCTAAATCCCTTGCAAACTTAACAAAAAAACCAAGCGCAGGTATTTCCTTAGAAACAAATTTACTATATCATGATTATTCGTCATGTGAATTTTGCCTCAGAATTTCCTCATTTATGGAATACACATCTCTATGAAATAACCAAACTCTTCTGATGCACACATTTTGGTGAAAGATACACAATGATGAAATATATGAACCCTTAACTAAATATTTTTCATGCAAAGTAGGATGCTGAGCTTTTCCCAGAAGCGCCTGAACTGCATCCAAAGGTTGCCGCTCTTGAAGATGAAAAATGGGAGTCAGAAGTAGATCAAGTCTCCAATTTCGCACACTTTGGCGAAAACATAAGTGACATGCTTGCAGGAGATCTTGACGCCACCTGTGGGATCGCTGACTTCGATACATCACTTGATTTTTCGCTATTAGTAAGCCTAATTTTCTGCCCCTTTTGTCAAACTTCCCTTGCAAGCTTAGTCATCTCCAACATCGAATCAACAGCATCAACAAATTAGCTTTTACTCCGTTCATTTCTCTTCCCCCCATCTCCTCTACTCATTTCTCCAATATTGAATCAGCAGCATCAGCATCGAATCGGCAACCATTAACTAAGGCTGCCTTCTCCAACATATAGCCATCCTCCACCTTATTCAAAATCAAAGAAGAAGATTGAATGAAGAGAGGAGGACTAGGAGGTAGTTAGAATTGGGGAATTGGGGAAGGATGAGATAGGGAATTGGGGAATTGAAAGAAGATTGAATGATGAGATAGGGTTTTTTTTTGTTAGAATTGGGGAAGGAAGAGAGGCAGAGAGCTGAGAGAGAGGACTAGGAGGTAGTTAGGTTTTTATTTTTGTTAATATGTTAATAGTCGGTTCGGTTCAGTTTTGGTCCGGTTTCTCTGTAGTCGAACCGAACCGAAACCGATTCGGTTTTCAGCTTTTTAAACCGAAACCGAACCGAAACTCCTGAAAACCGAACCAAACCGAAAAAATTGTTCGGTTTCGGTTCGGTTTGGTCGGTTTACTGCTCAGCCCTACTCTCAGGCACCAACTTCTTGGTATTGACTCACTGGATAATTTAGTTTTATTTCCTATCTAATGGTGGCTATTATAATGCTGCTGTAGCTGAGGAGTGTTATGGATCCAAAGAGGCACTACAAGAAAGGTGATACAAAGTCAAAGGCCCTTCCCAAATATTTCCAGGTAATTGTATCATACTTACATTTGTTTTAGGTACTTGTCATTACAAAGTTACACAATAATGTAATATGTTTTATTCAAAATCTTAATTGTCATTTCTTATTTAAATCAATCAGGTAGGAACAGTAATTGAATCTGCATCAGATTTCTACTCCGGCAGATTGACAAAGAAGGAAAGAAAGCAAACTCTTGCAGAGGAGTTACTTTCTGACCATCACCTTGGGGATTACAGGTGAGAGAGATGACTATATTTGGATATTCAGTACCAGGGAGGAACAAAATACAACAATTTGCTTCAGGACTCCGTTTTTCTTGCTGAGTTATGGTGGTTTTACATACATAGGTTCATTATCTTTTTTAAATTGCGTTACAGGAAACGTAAGGTTCGAGAAATTGAAGAACATAACCGGCCAGCTGGAAATGAGAAATGGAAGAATAAAGGTCCTCAAACGTACAAGAGTGCAAAGCAAAGAAGGCACTAAGTACTACACCCTGCCTGCTCCAGCTTACTCTTCTATATTCATGGGCTTGCGCATCGGTGCTGTGCAACTCTGCAGCTTTCTATATTCAGAGATATATACATTTTTGCTAATTATCAGACATCTACCAGATGACATCTCTGGGGCTTCTGCAGTGTAATAGATAATGTAAACTAGTTAACATTCTACTTCCTTTCATTTTTTTGTCAATGCAAATATTTTTTGTTCCCATAATGCAAGAAGTTTGTGTTCCCATTTGGTATGGGGTTATGTTGAGCTCCATTCTGTTTATTTTTTTTTCCTAAAGTAAGTTATGAGCCTAGTGATGGATTGTATATAGTTTTTAGTTCTTTAAAGTTCTTACATTTCGTTTCGTAAAGCAATCCACCTTGTGGGGCTGTTATTACCTTATAACTTCTTGTGTTTACTATATGATGATAACATGATACAGTTCTTTTATAGATATAAAGATACTACCTCAGAGAAATGGTCATACTATAATGTGTATGAATACCAGCTAACCTGGTTCTTCCTGCTTTCATCTCATGGGAGATTCCGAGTAGGTGCAGGCACAAATATGATTCAGTCCCAATGAATGCTGAACAAATCATAAGAGAGGTTTGTAAATAGTTGCAAGACATTTTCTTAAAAATTAAGGTCACTAAATAGGCTTCTTTTGTTTCTATGTTGTCTTTCCCTATTCTGAGCATTCCAAGGAAACCTGTTAGGTTCAAGCCTTTGAAGATTGTGAGATGGGTGAAGCCTAATGCAGGGGTATTCAAGCTGAATGTAGATGGTTCTGCAAAGAGCTCTACTGGTATGTGTGATGGGGTGTAGTTAGAGATATCAATGGCAATATTGTGTTTGCTCTCTCTTGTGCTTTAGGACCAGGTTCTAACACTGTAGCTGAATTATAGAGTTTCTTTCATGTTTAAGACATTGTAGGTTGCACAATTTTGCTTTTATGGTATTGGAGATTGACTTTCAGTGGTGGAATGGGAATTTGCCATTGGTGGGTGTAAGGGATAAATTCTGGACTCGAACTTGGTTTCTCACACCAAAGATGAGCAGAATATTTTAGACAGTAAACAAGTAACCACAAATGAAAACAAGATCTAGCATGAAAATCTTTGAATAAGTAAAAACTACGATCTTTCTTGAGGATTTAGAAACAATGATCTTATTGATTGAGTGACTACTTATTACAACGAGTATTCTGAGTAATGTTGCCTTAAACTTCTAGAGAGAAAGTCTGTCATTTATTTGTTATTCTCTACTCTTATTTATAGGTCTCATATTATAACCGTTTAATGACCACTATTTCCTTTCAATGAAGGACGTTACAAAAATAGTTATAAGGCATCTTCGTAACGATTGTATAACGACATGAGTGATTTTTATTCTTTGTAACTACCTCATAATGTACCATAAATATACCACGTTATCGTATGTTGACGAGGTCGAGTAAATGTATGTTGATCGAAGCTAGGGCTTGAGCTCGAGATTCGAAATAGACCCTTATAGTGGGGATTTATATGTAGCTCTAATACATATTTTATGGGAAGCAAATGGGCTAGTAGATATTTTGGCAAAACTTAAATACCTACCCTGACAAAGTGCTTTTCTACTTTGCTCGCTAGATGTCAACAATTCTGCTTGTGTGGCTCAGCATGGTGCTGTGAAGGTTGAACTCTAGATATTTTTTTCTTTTCTACTAAAGGTATCCGGGTCACTAGTCAGACCGTCAATTCTCGACTAGATCCTCTAAGGCTCGTGCAATAACGCGCAAATCACACGAAGCAGGCAAGCCGACTCAAGGCTGAGCTAATAGGCTTATACCAACCTTGAACCCTACACAGAGGTGAGATTCGAACCCTTGACCTCCTTGTTGGTGTTACCTAACCATCTTGAGTTTGAGCACCAGCTCCAGGCACATCTGGTGGAGATCGTCTTCAACTCTTTGTCAACTCAGAACAAAATAAAACTCTCGCGCTCTCTAGCTCTCTCTCTCTTTTGAAATCTCTCTCTTCAACCTCGATTCAATCGGAGAAGAATTCAATTTTTAGAGCAAAATCATCACTCATAAACCCTAATCTACTCTTTCTCTCTCTGAACTCTGTAAATCCACTATGGATCTCTTAAGCACCTACAAAGAAACCGAAGAAGATGACGACGAAGAACCCCAACTTCAAAATCCTAATTCACCATCATCATCACCACCATCATCCCCTCCTCGACTCTCTCTCCAAACCAAATCCTCAGCTCCCAAAGTAGACGACACAATGCTCGCTCTAACAGTGGCCGATGCAAACCGAACCCTAAACAAACCAATTGACCCAACTCAACACATGGTATCCTTCAATCCGACTTACGATCAGCTCTGGGCACCAATCTATGGTCCTGCTCATCCCTTTGCGAAAGATGGGATTGCTCAAGGTATGCGAAATCATAAACTAGGGTTTGTTGAGAATGCTGCAATTGATACATTTTTATTTGATGAACAATATAATACGTTTCATAAGTATGGGTATGCAGCAGACCCTTCGGGTTCGTCTGGGGTTAATTATGTTGGGGATATGGATGCGTTGGCAAAGAATGATGGGATTTCGGTGTATAATATACCGCAAAGTGAGCAGAAAAGGCGAAAGCTTGAGAAGAAGAGGGAAGAAGTTGGGAATGAGGTGGAGGTGGAGGTGGAGGGGGATGGTGGGGTTGGTGTAGATGGGGATGAGGTGAAGAATCCGGCGTCGGAAGAGTGGGTGATGAAGAATAGGAAGAGCCCGTGGGCAGGGAAGAAAGTGGGGTTACAAGGGGAGTTGACCGAAGAGCAGAAGAAGTATGCGGAGGAGTACGCGGAGAAGAAAGCGAAAGAGGAGAGAGATAGAAATGGGGGTGGAGATAAAGGGGAGGTTGTTGCGGATAAGACTACGTTTCATGGGAAGGAAGAGAAGGATTATCAGGGGAGGTCGTGGATTGTTCATCCGAAAGATGCTAAGGCTTCAAATGAGCAATGTTATATGCCCAAAAGATGGATTCATACTTGGAGTGGACATACAAAGGGTGTATCGGCAATTCGGTTCTTTCCGAAGCACGGACATTTGTTGCTATCCGCTGGTATGGATTCAAAGGTGAAAATTTGGGATGTTTTCAATTCAGGGAAATGTATGAGGACTTATATGGGACATTCTAAAGCTGTACGGGATATTTCGTTTTCTAATGATGGGACTAAGTTTTTGAGTGCTGGGTATGATAAGAACATTAAGTATTGGGATACCGAGACGGGCAAGGTGATATCGTCGTTCTCCACGGGTAAGATTCCTTATGTGGTTAAGCTTAATCCTGATGATGATAAACAAAATATTCTACTAGCAGGGATGAGTGATAAGAAGATTGTTCAATGGGATATGAATTCTGGGAATATCACACAAGAGTATGATCAACATTTGGGGGCGGTAAATACGATAACATTTGTGGATAATAATAGACGTTTTGTTACCTCAAGTGATGACAAGTCCCTTCGTGTGTGGGAATTTGGAATTCCTGTTGTTATTAAGTACATTAGCGAGCCTCATATGCACTCGATGCCTGCGATTTCGCTTCATCCCAATGGGAATTGGCTTGCTGCACAGAGTTTGGATAATCAGATTCTTATCTATAGTACAAGAGAGAGGTTTCAGCTTAATAAGAAGAAGAGGTTTGCAGGGCATATAGTGGCTGGGTATGCGTGCCAAGTCAATTTTTCACCAGACGGACAGTATGTAATGTCTGGAGATGGTGAGGGGAAATGCTGGTTTTGGAATTGGAAGACTTGTAAAGTTTCGCGAACTTTGAAGTGCCATGAAGGTGTTTGCATTGGGGCCGAGTGGCATCCGTTGGAACAGAGTAAAGTAGCCACTTGTGGCTGGGACGGCATGATCAAATACTGGTAAATTTTCTCTCTCCCTGACTTAATCTTAAATATCATATTATGCTGCACACTGGAACATGTATGTGTTATGATGTTCGTTTTTAATCCATATCTGCTGCATATGTCAAACCGCCTTAGATCATATCATTAAAATTTTATGCCCACATTGATACTAGCATCTGCATGCGCATTCATAAGTTTATTAACAAATAAATTAAGTTCTACCTAGGTTTAATCCTAAACTTTTGGCATAGTCATTGTCACTGATATAGATGGGGCCAAAGTGATTAAATTTGCCCATTTGGTTTTCTGTTAGGAAGTCTTTCGTGCAGAAGATTGTTCCATCCATCATCATTTGCATGGACCTTTAGTATTTTCCTTTATTTTTGTGTTGCATTATAATGAGCCCCTTGTTTTCCCTCTAATTGTATCACTGTATCTCTCTTTTGCTCACTGTGGTCTTGAGTCGCTTTTGAGTCATCAAATCCCATCGCAGAAAAATAAAGATCCCATCCTTGTGTATTTTTTATTATTTCACGATTGACGAAATAAATGCTTATATATAAAATCCTCATTCGTTCTTATTTAACATGTACAATTTTGGCATATCTTACATGCTTGTAGCAATACGAGCCAAATTGTCTAGGGCTGTAGAACTAAGCCAGTGAGAGGCAGCAGATGTGGATACGGATGTAATATACTCTCAACGCCTATTTATTTCATGCTTAAAAACCTAGGCTTCTAGCACCAAAAAGTATGCATTATATGGAAATAAATAAATAAAGGTTCTAGTTCGACTCATTTGATCCACGTCTGAAACATTCGTTATTTATATACATAGTACAATTTCGGAGCATGAACCCTAGGTTTCCTACTTAGATACAATTTTACACTAACATTATATCTGGGTTGTATCCACTGGGTTGTATCCACTGACTCTTACATGTTTCCTTTTGGCAATTCGAGCTAAGATGTTTACGGATGTTGGACTAAGCATGTAAGAGGCAATTGATGTGGGTAAAGATGTAATATAATATTATGCTTCATTTTCTTTAGCAAGGAAACATAGGCTTCTAGCTCCTAAGGTGTTCTTTGTAAGAACAAAATGAAGGTTCTAGTTAGACTCATCGTGTTGCTTGTGGTATAATGTTTTTTTTATTTAGTTATATAGTACTATTTTGGAGCATGAATCCTAGATTCCTTACTTGAGATAACTTGTTATAATTATATCTGGTCAATTCACATGATGTTGAATCTTACATGCTTCTTGTGGCAATCCGAGACAAAATGTAGGTTGTCAAAATAAGCATGTAAGAGGCAATATATATGAATAGAAATGTAATATAATAACGAGTAATCAAGTCGCAGAAGCGAAAATTTGAATTGAAATCGTTAACCTAAATTCAATTAGAGTTTTAAACTCTTAAAGCAAAAAAAATAACTAAGTTGGATATTATTAACTTTTAAGTTCTTTGCAACTGAAATTCAAAATACTCTACCCTCTCCCATATATCCTTAAACCCCAAAATATCTCTCCTACAATATCTCCCTAAATCCCAATTAGAAACTAACTATTATTCTTAAAACATCTCCAACAATAGACTACACACTACTAAACATAAAATAGGGAAACTTAACACGGGTGTGAGACAACAAAGAGGGATGTGCCACATCAAACTCTCCGTCTGAGAAGATTTCGACCACGAAATCAGAGAGGAGGCGCCCCCGTGGACGCACGCGCAACCCTGGTACCACCCTCGGTGAAATCATCAACATTGTCGTCTTCGTCCTGTAAAACTCGCTGAACAGTCGCAATAATACTCTCACGTATCCCATTAACGGCTAAACCAACCTTCTTCGTAAATGCAGGACAATCACGTTTATGGTGCCCGGGCTTCCCGCATCCATAACAGTTACTCAAAACATAAGTACGCGGCGCAGTGACTGTTGAAATAGCTGGAGACGTGGCTGTTTGTGCTGGAACTTGAGAACGAGACTCTGTAATTTGGAACTCGCTCGCCTTCTTGGCTAAATGTACAATCTCTGATGAACAGTAAACAAGCTGCAAGACTATCATCTCCTGAAGCTTCTTCGTCAGACCATGCTTGTACCTGTTGACTCGCTGCTGCTCTGTCTCGCAAAAACGGGCACGAGGCTCAAGGAGATAGAACTGGTTGGTGTAATCATCAATGGTAAAGATCCCCATCTTCAAGGATTGGAGTTTCCTAAAAACTATCTTACCATAGTTGGATGAACTGTTCTTTCATATTACGTCTCATCTTTGACCACTCGGTAATCATCAGTTAACCCTGAGACCTGCGAGAATGTTGCACGTTGTTCCACCTTGTGAGGGCGTATCCAGAAAGTCAAGATTCAACTATCGTTACCTTTTTCGGATCTTCGTAGCGTTTATAGGTCAAAATCTTCTCAACTTTGTCCAACCAGTCAATAAATGCATTTGTGTCTGATTTACTGCCAAACTCAGGGATCTTCAGGTGAAGATCGCGTGTCTTCTCTGTGAGTGCTCAAGCCATTATCTCAATATCAGTACCCCGTCCTTGTCTCTGTGGCTGTTGCTCAAACCCTCAAACCCTGTCTCTGTATAATACTCGTCGTCCTGGTACTGAGTCGCATAAGGGTGTCTAGGAGGCCATGGAGGAGAGCCCAATGACTTGTGCTGCTCCTGGGTTGCTCCTCACGCAGTGGAGTGACAACCAGGGGGTTAAAACCACGACCCCGGCCTCGCTCGCTTGCTTATGGCTGATGCCCAAACGGTGGAACATATTGTCCACCACCTTGGTGAGAATTAAACCCATTGTTGTTGCTATCAACAAATGTGAACTTCTCCTCGTCACCGTGCCATATACCGATGTCAGGACGGGGATACAAACCCATAAAACCAGGTGGGTATGTTGGAAATGCACTAGGTTGATGTTGCTATGATGATGGTGTTGAATAAAGTGGAATAGTACCCTCAAACGTGTCATATGGCGAACGACCTGAGCAACTACCCCCCGGTAATCCAAACTGATGTGGTCGCCCAATGGTCGGTATTGTAGTCGGGATAGAATCGTTTAACTGAAGGACTGGATTGGAGAGCCGGGAAGTGTACATGGGTTGAGCGCCGCCATGGTTAGAAGGTGGAGCTCGGTTTTGTGTTGGTACAGTTGTCGTGGTTGTGATGAGTGGAGGGGGAAAAGAAGAATAAAAGAGGGAATTGTTTGTTGTATTGGGTAGACCCACAAGAGGTGCTAGTAATGGAGGCCAGGGAGAAGTGGTGCTGAGTGGAGGGAGAGACAAAGAAGGGAAAAGCTGGTTGTGGGTTGTTGGGTTTGAAGTAGGTGGAGGGAAAGTGTTTAAAGAAGAAGAGATGGCTTGTGATTGATTGAGTGGGCCCAAAAAAGGTGTGGGTAAGAGAGGGTAGACGATAGTCGTTGGTAATGGAGCACAACTAGTGTGTGAAGGAGATGGGTTGGTTAAAGTTGGGTTTGAAGGAGGGAAATTCAAATAAGAAGTAGAAGATGGGTTGGTTACAGTTGGGCGTACAAACCCTGGGTTGAGCTTGGCCCATTGAGCCCAGTCGCTTTGGGGGTTGTGGGGTTAGGTTTCCTGGTTGGTTGGGGGATCCACTAAGCAACTGAAGTTCTGGGTTCTAGAACTGAGCAAGGGCCTGGCCAGTTGGCATACTGTCCCTGGGTCATTTGGATTGGGCTTGGGCCGATTGGGGCTTGCATGGTGATCACGTGAGGGGCACATTTATCTTGTAGCTGGGCGGGCTTGGCGACATCACGTGTTGTCTGCGGGCATCTATTTCGCTCCCATCGCGAACTGTATATCTTTCAATCGCGAGATCTCTGGAAAAACCGGCAAGACCTCTATTTTTGGCATCAATACCGGGCATGACTTCAATCTAGAACGACCATTGGACTCTGGTTTGAGGTCCGGTGGGTCCGCCTTTGACAATAGCTCTTCTCCCTGCGGGAACTGTTGACGCCTCCGCCGCTATTGTGGTAATTACTTCGGGATTTCCGGTGAGAATACCGGTCGTGGTAAGGTGTGGGGTATTCCTTGAACTCCAATATGTCGAACAGTGGTAGGGGATTTTTGAGAATCATCAGGAAGAGGTGCGAAAGGATTCACGTCGTCGACCGACTTTATGATTTTTGTGGTGCTTTTCTCAGTTTCGATATCCGTTGATTCTGAAATCAGCAACCAGGTGCCGGTTGCGGAGGAGGTTGTAGCGTTTGAGCGTTGAGAATGGCGACGAGTAGTCGGAATTCACCGGACAATTCAGCGAGGCTTCTGCAGTGGTTAGTTTCTTCGAAGCATTGGTTTTCTTCTTCCTTCTCGAAGTCATTGCTAGACGAAATGAACCTATCCCGTGGATCTGGATATTGCTCTGATGCCAATTTAACGAGTAATCAAGTCGCGGAAGCGGAAACTTGAATTGAAATTGTTAACCTGAATTCAATTAGGGTTTTAAACTCTTAAAACAAAGAAAATAACTAAGTTGGATATTATTAACTTTGTAGTTCTCTGCAACAACTGAATATCAAAATACTCTACCCTCTCCCCCAAAATATCTCTTCTACAATATCTCCCTAAATCCCAATTAGAAACTAACTATAATTCCTAAAACATCTCCAACAATAGACTGCACACTACTAAACATAAAATAGGGAAACTCAACATGGGTGGGAGACGACCAATAGGGATGTTCCACATCATATAATCTCCGCGCCAATTTGTTTCAAGGAATGAAACCTAAGTTTCTAGCTCCAAAAGTGTGCTTCATAAGAAAAATTGAAGCTTTTAGTTATACTCATTTGCATCTCTTTTGGTAGAATTATTTATTTATTTTCATATATAGTGCAATTTTAGAAAATGAACCCTAGGTTTTTCACTTGAGGAAAGTTGAAATTAAGATTTTACTTGGGTCGCAACCTCTTCTCTTTGACTCTTACATGATTCATGTAGCAAATAGAGCCAAAATGTCCAGGGTTGCCAAACAAGTACGTAAAATGCAATAAATATGGATAAATATGTAATATAATCTTAATGCCAATTTTTTCAACAAGGAAACCTAGGCTTCTAGTTCAAAAAGCGTTCACTTTAAGAACAAAATGAAGGTTAGACTCCTTTGTTTTGCTTCTCGTTCAATATTTATTATTATTTGGATACAGAGAAATTTTGGAACATAAACCCTAGGTTTCGCTATTTGAAGAGAAAATTTGACACTGAGATTATACCTGGGCTGTCTCCACATACTGTTGACTCTTGCATGTTTCCGGTAGCAATCCGAGCTAAGATGTTCAGGGTTTTCAAACGAAGCACATAAGAGGCAAAAGATATGGATACAGATCTAGTACAGTCTCATTGCAAAAAATTTCAGCAAAGAAACCTAGGCTTCTAGTCCCAAAAGTGTGCTTTATAGGAAATAATGAAGAATACTTTGTGTTCCTTGTAGTGCAATTTTTTATTATTTATTTTTCATTATTATAATTGAGTATGAACGCTAGGTTTCCCCACTTTGGAAAATTTGACACTGCTAGTATACCTGGGTCGTATCCATCATGTTTGACTCTTGCATGCCTGCCGTATCATTCTGAGCCAAAATGTCTAGGATTGTCGAAGTAAGCATGTAAGAGGCAACAAACGTGGATAGTGATGTAATATAATTTCAGTGTCAATTTTTTCAAGCAAGAAAACCTAGGCGTGTAGCTCCAAATGCGTGCTTTATAAGAAAAAATGAAGGTCGGTCTAAGCTCTTTCTTGTCTCCTTCCCCGGTCTTGTGATGTCTATTCATGCGTCTTAGTAGAGGCTATGCTATTTTGCGTCTTAGTGGAGGCTACTATGCTATTTTGCGTCTCTAGTTCTCCTCCCTATAGCTATAGTAGTGGTCTACGTTTCTCATAAGAGATGGGCTGAAAGTCTGTTTCGGGGAGTGTGTTTATACTCATTTGTGTCGCTCGTGGTATTTTTTTGATGAATGGTTTATTCTTTTTTCTTTAATGATGGAATTTCATATATCAAAAAGAGGCTTCCAGCCATATTGGCCAGACGCCTGAGACGCCGGGGATGCAGGATACATTTAGGGGACCAAAATGATTACCATTATGTATCATACCCAATACAGTAAGAAGATCAAATTAAGGGCAAATACTAAATCTCCAAAATCATGAAAGAGGGATTCGGGAGAATTGACATCCAACCAGAAGCCACATTTGTACTCCTTCATAATTGCTCGTTTATATAAAAGGAGATATTGGACTTTGAGTTTAGTGGCGTGTTGACTCGGATTTGGAAATATGTTTGAAGTCTATTAAGGTGGCTGCTAGATACAAGAGATTGATTTAGTTCGGAAGGGGAGTCTCTTATGCCCTCTTCAATGAAGCAATATCTTTTCTTGGGGACGATTGTTGGGAGAGTTGACTGAGGACGAGAAAGCCCAAAATGCAGATAATGTTAAAAGGGGCAATTAAGAGAGTTTTCTGAAGAGGAGACTTGTTTGAGATATCTTGTGGATTCAAGCGAGGCCAGCTATATAACAAAGCAAAAAAGGATGAAGCCTGGCGGAATGAAGTGAAGAGAGGAGAAAACAAATAGAGTTGCCCTGGAGGCTAGCAAACACTTTACTGAACCTAAATCTAGTTAAGTGAATCTTCGATAACATGTAGCAATGTCTACTCTTTTGGAATGCTAGCACAATAGAAGGATATGAAACTTTTGAACCATTTTGTTCCTGAAAAAAGTAAATATTTGGGGTCAACCAGAGATCATTGGTTTAGCAGAGCCCACGATTCAAGCTAGTACCTATTCAGGTAAATAATGCTATTCTATCTCTTTTTGTACGGGTAATATGTGAGAGATTAGGCAATATGTGAATCCCATGGTATTAAGGGTGCAATGCTCCATCCATCATTCTCATGTACTCCCAACAAATCTCTGTTTGCTTTGAAAACCATCTAATCTTCTTTGCTCTTGCTTCTTCCCTTGGAACTGGAGTTTGACTATGTTGAATGACTTCGATTAAGTTAGTAGATCTAAAGCGTTTGCACTTGGGAACGAATTGCCGGCTTAAGTGTATTTACTAGCATTATGAGTAACTTCCTAGTGGATTTTGGGCAATGGAGTTAGCCTTTCAACTCAAGGATTACCGATATTTAGGTGAATGTTGGAGAACAACCTCTTTTGAAGAATGATAATATGAAACAACACATTTTTTCACCTCTTTTTTTTAAGATTCTAAGGTAGTAGTAGCTCATGGGGCAGACAATGGCGGCTTAATATCAACAAGTCTTCTCCTTTTGAACACACTCAATAGGATACTATGTTGCAGCAGTGGTGTGCATTGGAAAGAGCTTTATCTCTTGGATTTTAATAGTGTTTTGCATCAATAGAGAGGATAACGAGATAGTGGAGGTTTCATTTTTCTCTTTAAAAACTCTATTGGATAAATGAAGGTTCTGGAGGTGCTCCGAGAAGATTATTTTTCGGTCTTGTTAATGTTAATTAAACTTAAGGGTTCAAGAGAGGTCAGAGGTACTAGTAAATTTGGTTTTGCAGGAATCAACCCTTAGATTGGTGTGAGTAACCATTCGTATTAAGGAAACCACTTGTGAGGTTATATCTACCAAACATTGCCAAATTTCAGATAATGCTAAACATTCTTTCGTTTTACTGGCCATCAATCTGAAAAACCGTGTAATAGGAGAGTTTGGGGTCTAGTGAACTTTGAAAATGAACGAAAGGTTTAGTTTTTGCAATTGCAAGTCCAAGTTTGGGGTGGTCGTCAATTGGATACGATCAAGTATGAAGCTCCAAGTTTAGTGGCCCCTCTGCATGTGTCTTGATAAGCTTTTCGAGAAAAGTTAAACATACAATTTTTAGCTCTTGACGTTATATTATGGATCAATCAATCAAATCAATTGGATAACCCGAGTTATAAGATTTGAAGGTCCGGAGTTGTGATTTATAATAAAATTGCCAATATATATCTAACTATCTACGAAGAGAGGACAATGCAATATAGGTTCAAAGCGAGGGATGGTCTACAAGTGCCTTAATAATAGATTATGGAATGATTCAATGCCTCTTGTTGGATTTTAAATTGAGTTAGATCAAGTACTGACGCTCATACTTCATTAAGCATCTAGTTCTTTATGAAAATTTTCCTACTGAGGCTTAAGCTTCTCCAATAAAGTTTAAGTTTATAAAAAATGGCTTGTGCCTTACCAATTACTGAGGCTTAAACCTCAAAATCCTTTAACTGTTTCTTTTTTTTAATACAAAATATGGGGTTTGGTTCTCTACAAAATACTGCTAAGTTTCCATTTCTGACCAATCTTTACAAAGCAGAAGTGTTAGATTTATAAAAGGTAAGGCTTACAGCTCACACTAACTCACCGCCTCGTTTCTGCCTTTTTAAACCTTGATATTGGTGAGTACGAAGAGAGGGAGTGCGTTTCACGAGAAGGAAGAGAAAGATAATCATGGTAGGACGTGGATTGTTCATTGATTAGTATATGCCCAAAAGAGGGATTCTTTCTTGGAGCGTGCATCCTAACGGTGTATCAGCAATTTGATTCTTTTCAAAGCCGGGAAATTTGTTGCTCTCCACTGCTATGGTTTGAATGGTGAATAGTTGGGATGTTTTTATTTCACTGAAATGTACGAGGCCTACATAGCACAAAATATATCCTAAAGATGCCCTAGGTATTTCTTTATCTAATGATGGGACTAAATTCTTCAAGTGTGCGCGGTATGAAAAAGTAACAACTTAAAAAGTATTTGGATATGGAGACATGCAAGGCTATATCCGCTTTCTCCAGTAGGAAGATTTTTTTTAGTTAAGCTCAAACCCCCTTATATTAATCAAATAGTACTCTGTTAGCAGGGGTGAGTGATTAAGTACATTCGAGAGGCTCATATGCACTTTTTTTTTTGGGTCTCATATGCACTTTTTTTTGCCTCATATGCACTCGATGTCTGTGATTTTACTTTTTCCCAATGGGAATTGGCTTGCTCACGTGGTTTGGATTACCATATTCTTATATGAGGAGAAATCAGTCGACTCTGCTCCTTATACTCCCCCTAAAACTCCTCATTCTTGCCATTAGATGAAAATAATCCACCGCAGTTTTCTGTGTTGACTACGCAGTCCAAACAAAAAGTATATCTCGTTTCTCGTATTATCCACCTTTAACTCAAGATTACTTCCCTTTTCATTTTCCTTTATTTTCTCCCTTTCTTCCTTCACCTTCAGTGCCAGAAACTCCATTAGATTTCCACAGAGATGATTAAAATCCAACGTGAGTTGTACTTTTAGGGTCTTAAGTGAGTTCTACTTTTAGGGATTAAAACGATTCCCACGGACAGTATGCAATGTTGGAAGACGGCGAGAGGATATACTGTTTTGGATTTGGAAGTTTGCAAGTTCATGGACTTTGAAGTGCTATGAAGGCATTTGCGTTGGAGTCAAGACGTCAAGTGGTATCTGTTGGAACAGAGTAAAGTGGGCATATTGTGGCTGAAACGACATGACTAAATAATCATAAATAATCTCACTCCCTTGCTTTATCTCAAATACCATATTGTGCTGGGCAAAAACCTAATTGCCGTCGTTTCTGTCTCATAATTTTCATGTTTATCTTGTTATGATTGTTTTCATCCATATGCCCTATACCCCGATGTTTGATCTTCCCAGTTGTAACCAACTTTCAAATAATATATCTACTTCAACTTGGAAATTAATTAAACTTGTTTAGTTGCTTCCATCTCAGACTTGATATGATACGATACTGCAGATTTAGTTTCAGTATTTTTTCACTACATTTTCTTACCTACTTTCTTTGTGCGTTTGATACTAACTTATATTTATTCTGGCCTTCAGGGACTAGTCAGTGTTTACCGCTGGATACAGGGATCGTTTCACTAGTACCTCTTTGAGGAGTTGGAAGAGGAGAAGAGACAACAGGCTGATGTACTATTACAAGATGTCCAATGTTCCAACAACCACTGATGTAATATTAATGTTATTCGTTGTTGTTATTTCAGGGTTTGGCAACCGAAGTAACCTAAACATGTAACAATTATTTTTCTCTTGATTCAAGTGAAGTTTGTAGCATTTGTGGTGTCTTATATTGTTATTATATCTATCATTAAAATGAATAATATAGTTTGATTTAATTTATATCTCGGGCATTTTTTGTCGAGTGTTGAACTGTGTTACTGAAATGAAAGTTACCTTGACTGGAATTACAGAAAATGTTTGGTGATCCATGGGGACTTGCATGTCTTAGTTGTGTGCCTCTCAACTCCAGGTGTTCCAAGTTCAGTATTTCGTCTACTGGGCATACATTACCTCTCATTCTTCGACGTGTTGTAAAACTTTGATCATTTTCTCACATTATGCCTCCCTTGTTTTCCCTCGAAAGTGTGACAACCCACATGTTCCCCTACGAGCAATAATGTTATGTTTTTCAGTTTTTTGTGTTGAGAGCCTTTCCAGTATTTATTCGTGCCGAAGTTTGAGAGCTTAAGGGTAATTATGGTATATTAAACTGTAGGCTTTGGCTTGGATTGTTTTGAAATAAGGGTAATTATGGTATATTAAACAGTTAAATAGAGAAATTTTAAACGGTAAATTTTGACTTAAGTCCTTATGTTTATATGGATATTAGACTCAAGTCGTGATGTTTATCAAAAAAACAATGTTAGTCTTTAAGTCCCGATGTTTATCAAAAAAACAATGTTTGTCTTTGTTTTGCAGTTTGACCCAAGCCAACTACAATTGACCTGGGTCAAATCTGGTTGTTATTTCACAAAGACTGAAATACCCTTCTGTTCAACACGTGCAAATCACTTGAGTTACTGTTGTTTTAACTAATTTTCTTGGACAAATTTAAAAAATAAACAACTTCAAATAAAAACCACAACCTCGAGATACTTATCGTGTATTTTTATTTGTATTTATTTGAATTTGAATTTGTTTTTATTTGAATTTATTTGTTTTTTAAATTTAATTCAAAATGACAAAATAGTATTTAATATTTGTTGATTTGGGCAAACTAGGTGAAACTGCAGTCAATTGCAGTTGACTCGGGTCAAACTATAAAACCAGGACTAACATTGTTTTTTATTTTTTGGCAAACATCGGGACTCGACTCTAATATCTATATAAATATCAGAACTTAAATAAAAAAACCAATTTTAAACCCACCCCATTCTTTAATAAGCTCATCCCACTTTTTTGCTAGGCAAGTTGGGTTTAGGTACCCCATGGACTTTTTATATATGAATAAATAACATTTACAACCTAATAAAGACCTTTCCTTTAGCATTTTCCTCCATCATTATAAGCAAATCAAGGGGTAGAGAGCTAAGGTCCAAGATAATCTACACTAAGAGGGTACAAAAAGAAGCAAGGTAGTCTGCACACTTGTTAGCTTCTCTATACAAGTGGAAAATAACAAAAAACCTAAGAGTCTTGATTATAGCTTTAATAGAGTGGAGGATCTGAATGCACTCCCAAAAAGGGGGTTGGTTGTCCCTGAATGTAAGAGATCATAATTGTGGAGCAACAACCTATACAGCAAGACTGAGGTAGCCATGTTCAATGCAAAGTTTTAGTTCTCTTTTAGAGCATCTCCTAAAGTGCCCTCACTCACTTGGTTGAAAAAAAAGCCAAATCCAAGTGAGTGAGGTTTTATTTATTTCAACAGTACCTGACTTGAATTTGCCCATAATTGAAATAAGTGCATAACATTTGAGCGCTCGTTTGTATAAATATAAGTTTTAATCCTCTTTTAGAGCATCTCCTAAAGTGCCTCACTCACTTGGTTGAAAAAAAGCCAAATCCAAGTGAGTGAGGTTCTATTTATTTCAACAGTACCTGACTTGGATTTGCACATAATTGAAATAGGTGCATAACATTTGAGCCTCGTTTGTATAAATATACATGCATCTAACATTTAGGTGCCCACAAATTTTTTTTTTAAATAAATAAATTAGGCGCTTGATAGGCTTAAGCTTCTAACTTGAATTTGTCTTCCTCTCTTCTCAACTTAAACCAAATCACAAAAACCTTTAGAAAAGTTTTGTCCTCACACACACACACACACACACACACACACACACACACACACACACACATATTGGATTTAGAATTTCTAAACTAGGTTAAGAATTTAGGTAAGTATTTGTTGATTTAATGGTGGGATGGAAATACCATGGGTTGCAGAATTTGGGTTTTAAGGGCTTGCTGGTGTTTGCAGATTTTATGGTGGGAAATCAACAATTGAGATATAGGTTTCTTCCCCATTTTCATGTACCATTTCATCAATGAAATATGGTCTTTCCCTTCACTTTTTGTTTGTGGGTATGATGCAATTGCAATAATCCCTAATTTAAGAACTTTTCATGTCGGGATTTGATGATTGTAAATGGAACTATACTTTACACTTTCTCTATTATATTTTTTTTGTTATGCATTATATAGTTTGGAATGTACGATCAAAATGTGTGATTTGATGTTGATTGTAAATGGGTTTGTACATGATTGACTTAGTTGAACTTTCTGTATAGGCATATTATCTGGAGAGAAGAATTTTGAGTTTGAAGTTGGGCTTACAATACTTTGGAAATTATCTCGCGTTATAATACTTACGACGTAGATGAATATGTTTAGATTGGAGAGACCACAACAATTGAGGCCCTTACGAGATTTTACAAGGTGATAGTTGCGCAATTCGGTACGAAATATTTGAGATCACCAACTTTGGACGATATAAAATGGTTGTTGTACGTTGTCGAGAAGCATAGATTTCTCGGCATGCTAGGTAGTTTGGATTGCATGTATTGGGAGTAGAAAAATTGCCGCACAGCTTGGGCGGGTCAATACACGAGGCATAAGGAAACATCAACAATCATTTTGGAAGCGGTGGCATCTCATGATTTATGGATATGGCACATTTTTTTTGGAATGCATGGTTCCAACAACGGCGTAAATGTTCTTGATCAATCACATCATTTTCGAGATCTTTGTCTTGGCCGTTCTTCACGTACCTTGCAACTTTGAAGTCGATAGAAATCCGTACGACATGGGATACTACTTGGCGGATGGTATATATCTGAAATGGGCAACGCTTGTTCAAAATTTACAATTTCCCTAAGGTAATGCAGACAAATATTTTGCCAAGCAACAAGAGTCATATCGAAAAGACGTGGAACGGGCTTTCGGTGTGCTTCAATCTCGATTTGTAATTGTGAAAGGTCAAGCAAGAAGTTGGTCACCCAAAAACCTTGATAAAATAATTAAAATATGTATAATTATGCACAACATGATCGTCGAGGAGGAACGTAACAGGTACGGAGTAAACTTATTGACCGAGTATTTTTTCCTAGACCCTCAACCGATTGACTTGAATCAAGAAGAAGTCACTTTACAAGGATACATTGCGAAGTAGTACAAAAAGATGACAAGTTCAGATAAGTATATATGACACTTCAAAATGATCTCATTAAACATTTGTGGAAGCATTGGGGAAACAACTATCATTTTTAATTCTATGTAATTTTAATGTATAAACAACTTTATTTTAATTTTATGTAATTTCAATTAAGTAATTTTATGAAATTTATTTCAATTTCAATATAAATTCAAATAAAAACTAATTAAAAATACTAAACTTTCTCAACAAGATTCTATTAATTAAAAAAATACTAAATTTCTTAAACAAGGTTCTTGAACAAAGAATAACCAAACTTTTTAAACAAGATTCACCAAAATACATCCAGACTTCCAAAATAACTATATTTTTTTAGCAAAATATGAGCAAACTTCTCAAACAAAAACCTTAAACAAAATATAACCAAACATCCAAAATAAAATTCTTGAGCGCCATATATACATGTTAGGCATTATTATTACCCTTAAACATTCTGGCCATAACCGCATTACGTTATGCCTCCCAATAAACCCTTTGAGTATCATCCAAAGTTGAGAAGTCCATCGTCATTACCTCTCTATCCATTTTTGCGATCTCTCGATCGTTTTGAGTTTGAAATTGAGCTTCAAAATTTACTACGGTTTTTGTCTTCTTTTCTCTTAACTCCATTATACAGGCATCTCTCTCTTCTTTCTTATTATCTCTCTTGGATATATACTCTTCTTTCTTCTTTTCTCTCTCGGCAACAGACTCTTCTTTCTTCTTCTCCATTTGCTCAAGGCGACTAATAAATATATTTGGGCGATCAATGAGAAGATTTTGTCTTTTTTCATTCTTTTCCTTTAGTTTATCAGTTTTGATACCGCTGGGATGATCCGTCTCCACATACTCATTAAGTATCGAAGAGCCAGAGTTGGAAGTAATGGGTGTGTTGGGTATTGCTGAATTAGAGATTCCCAGGCTAGAATTTGATGTTTGCTTCATTCATACATTGCGAGCTAAAGTGTCCGGGTGTTGGTCTTGCAAGATTTTCCAACATTGATGGCCACTTAAAACATCATAAACTTCTTTATACACCCATTTTCCTTTACCACGTGCTTCATAAATCATTTTGGCGGCATCGTCCTATAAAATAAATTAAGATAATAAAAAAATACATAATTTTAGTAAAAAGAATTTATAATTTATTAAGTAATGTCGATTGTTGAATTACTTACGTAATTTTCTTGTTGCATACCGCTTATGGGACCTATCATCATATTTTTCAAACAAGTACCATAAACCTTGCAAGCACGATTTATATCTGACCAATAATTTTTTACAGATGACACTGTACGCTCGACCTGTTCACCATCATGTTAAAAATAATCATGAAATACATCCAAAATCGAGTCCCAAAAAACGTCAAGTTGTTGGCTGTTATTTTTGATTGTATCCTTTTAGACATGAATCCAAGCTTTCACAAGATTTTTGTTTTGATTGCCCGTCCATTTCAACAACTAGACCTAGCCCCTCCATTGGTATTTTTCTTGGTCGAGCGATGTTTGCCTTTGCCCTTTTGTTAATCAGCAACCCTAGCGTCTTTAGATTGAGATAAGTCAACCGATTGAGATACTTGTGATTGAAATTGTGAGGGATTGGAAAATGGAGAAGGATGTTGGAATTGAGCGGGATTGGTGAATTGAGAAGGTTGTCCCCAATTATTAGGTCCTAAGAGCGGCTGAGAGGGTTGTCCAGGTTAAATAATTGAAAGAGTTATGATTGAGATAATTGAGGTTTAGGGGGGATGAATGAATTGCAAGGGTTGCACCTAATTAGGTGGAATCAATTGTTGTTGCTGTTGTCCTTAATTGTTGGGTTGGATCAAACTACTCTCAATAGTAAAATCTCTTTTGCGTTAAAGTATTCATAGAACTCATATAAGAATTTCAATATAAATAGTATTATTTATAATCAAGAAAAAAATAAATAATTGAGAAAAATTAAAACCCTAGAATATTGTTAATATAATCTAGAAATTTAGGTGATATGGTAAGATTAAACATGAATTTACCTTGAGAGATCAAGCTTCAACGATGTCAAACCTAATTTGATGGGGATAGAGTGAAGAAGAGGAGCTATGGTACAATTGTTATTTTTTTTAAGTGGTGAAGAGAGGGAAAAATAACTTTATTTTTTAACTAAAGAAGGGAAAATGAATTTAGTTAGGAAGCTCAGTCCAATAGGTGCCTAATTAATTTTTTTTTTGAAATAGGCGCCCAAAGCTTAGGCGTATGTTTATAAAAATAACAGACGCCCAACACTTGGGTGCCCAATCGTGATGTAAGAAAGCAAGGTTGAACCTTGGAAAGAAGGACTCAATCTTGCTTTTTGAGTTGAAAAGCTAAGACAGTGAGGTGCTGTTGGAGCTCAAAAATTCTACGTGGCACCTTGAAAAACAAGTCAGTAAGGCACTTTAGGGGATGCTCTCAATAGCCAGTATCTCCTCATGAGCAACAAAGATCAGTCCTTCAGCTTTAAAATTCCTAGGGGTCCCACTATAGCTTCCTCTGTTATCTGTGAATGATCCATCTATATTTAGTAGAGCAGTACCTTGATTTGGTGGCTTCCAAGAGTAGTATTTGACAATGGGAAAGGTAAATCTTGGTTGTAGGTTCCAGTTGTAGCATATATCTCTAGCTGTGAAGATATCCTTCATAGTTTGAATGATATGGCTTGCTCTAACTTGCACATCTTAAACAATGAGGTTGAGGGTGGCAACTGCTAATCTTTTCATGTTTTTAAACCACATAAGGTTTTGGGATTTCCACACATGGTATATGTAATAACAAAAAACAATGCCGATGACCTAAAAAATGGGTTGTGAATTCCTAAGCCACACATCTAGTTTGCTTCATCCATGAGGATACCAGTTGTTCTGATTATATCGCATTTAAAAAGGATCTTTTACCAGATACCCTTGGAGTAAAGGCAAGTCATAAACAGGTGATCTGCGGTCTCATTACTTGCTAAACATAAATAACAACAAGAGAAAGTTCAAATTCTTTTTTGAACAAGCCTTGATACAAGAAAAACTTGGTCTTTAAATACCCCTCTCAAAAATATGGGTGCCATAATATAATAAGGCCAAGCGGGGGTCGAATTCACGGGGAGTAAACGTATTAAAAATTGAATTTCCTAATTAACTAACAAATGAATTCTAAACTAATTTTCTAAAAGGGTTTTTGGTTGAAACTTAAATCTAAACTAAATTATATTACGAACTTGGGTACAATTTAAAGAAGGAAAACCTAGGTTTTAGATCTACTCCGACATAATTTACTAAAGTAATCTTTATATAATAAAATTTATCCGCTTGTAATAACCATGGCTAGGTCTATTCGGGTCTTGAATCTAGGGTTTATGGCTAAAACCCTACATAATGACTTAATCGTTCTTAGACAATCAGATCTAGGTCTTGTACACTCCCTCCATGGCTAGGCGGAGTATCTAAGTTCCTAGTGATGTAGTAATCTCTTTGAATGCAGAGATCACCAAATATGGATAATTTGATATCTCCTTCATCTTTATAATAGATCGGGGTTGTCATGGCTAAATTAACCCTTCCCCACTACAAACCAGATTATTGTAGAAAAAATACTAGATCTATTCGATTATATAAATACTACAATTAGCTCATAATCGCCGGAGGGTCGATCCTTAGCCTAAGATAAGGAAACGAACTCTCCATTAATGGCTATCGATCATAGCTTAATTCTAAGAGCATAAAATAAATAAATAAATAAGAAAGAGAGAGAGAGATGAAAAACTCAAGCTTTATTTTCTTCTAAAAATGAGATAAAAAATACATAAAATTGCTCTTCTATTTATAGGAGACATAAGAGACTTGTTTACATTTCTTAAAGTCTTTTTCTAAGTAAAGATAAACCCTATCTCGGAGAAATCCTATATCATTTATACTTTATCTTCTATCTGGATAATTCTTCTCAAGCTAATCCTTGTAGAGTCTTTCATCATCTTCATTTCTTGGAATAAATCTACAAGTACATTAAATGTAGACTTTTTCCTTGTAACCGATAGACTACTAGAGATGCTTCAGCTCTTTGTACCTTCTATCAACTATCTTTTTCTACTTATTAGCTCCAACAGTGATAAGTGCTTAAAAATAAGAAAATGCTACTAACATTAGAAAATAATAAATCGGGATTAACAAAACGATACTTTTAGGCGTATTAATCCTACGTATTTATACGTCTATCAAGCCTATCCTGTATTGATAAATAGTTTTTGAACATTCTTTATGTAATAAACCCATGTGTGGGATTTGGGAACAAAGTCATTGCCCCAGCATAACTTATTCCAAGTGGATACAGGTATGGTAGCCCTAAGTTTATTGTATGTAGAAGACATGCTATACTCCATGGGTATCTGGAGTCTAAACCACAATATCAGTGGAATCAGAGTTGCTATTAAACTTGGGCATGCAGTTAAGGATCTCACTACCCAAGCTATGATAAATGTAGGGAGGGGCTCTCCAATCATTATTGTAAATGAAGTTGCTCACCTTTGCATTGAGGCTGAGATAAGAATCATACATGTGGATCCCTAAAAACCTATCAAAGAATACCTTTACCATGCCAAGGATCATGTCATATTTTGGTATGCTTTCCATTTCTCATGATATGCCTAACAAAGTTTTGGGCTTCCTGTCTAGAGTAAAGAACCTGTGTCCAAAACTAGGAATAATTTCTTGGAACTTTCATAGTCCAAAAGTTTTTTAATTTAATAAGATTTGCTATAATCCAACAAGCCCAACTATTATCAAAGTTTTGAGGCAATCTTGTATGTGTGTCTTATGACAACAGCTTTGTTCCAAGTGAAAAGATCTCTTAGACCAAACCCCCCTTCCTCCTTAGGGTAGCAAAGTTCATTCCAGCCAATTAGTTTAAATTTTTTGTCATGACCAAACAACAAAAAGTAGCACAAATCTTATTAATCTCATCAATAATCATTTTGGGGAGAACAAAGATATTAATTGAAGTAGCCTATTCGTAGCCTTCGACACTCAGTCAAAGCCTACTTCACAGCCTACTCGAATATATCAAAGCCCTCTCAATCTCTAAAACAGACTCCCCAGAGATCTCCCGAAGACGAAGCTTCGACATCTAACAAAGCTTCAAGAATGGATTAACAAACTACAACAGAAATCCTTCGACCTCACTAACACACGATCGAAGCAAGATAAGACAGACAACCACTTCATCAGATTAGACGGTGCATTGATTGGCCCATGCAGCTACAATGACAGGTCAACCACCACGCCATTCAGAGACATCACCAATAAATGTTGCAGTGACAGAACCAACATGATCGACGTCCATAACTCGCCGGGATTTCCTGACAGTAATCATGTAATCCTGACCCCACTTGGTGACTCAGCTCCTTATATCTCTATAAATAGAGGAGAGGGAAAACCAAGGAGGGGTTAGAAAAATGATCTCCACCCTCTGGCATTTTACCTTCGACCATCCAGACACTCTGTACTCGAATCTAGTTATTTACTCTTGAGTAATACAATCTGTCTTAAAAATCCTCATCAGCGGTCGTAGAGAGTCACATTTGGGCCTTTAGGCTAATTGCTTGTATCCTTTGATTGAAGATTGATTATGCGTTGTGAGAACCTATTTCACTTCCAAACGAAGTTAGTTCCCTATAATTGGCGCCATCTGTGCTTCCCCCACCACCAATCTCCCTTCCTTTTTTCTTCCCTCTTTTCATTTTCTACCTTAACTGATTTCCCTCAATGGCACCCACACGCCGTTCCAACTCAACCCAGGCAGGCCACTCCATTGACGGAGTAGCTGCCCAAATAGCCTTGTTATCCCAACAAGTCTCTCAGGCAGAGAAGCACCACCAGAACCAACTAAACCAGGAGCGTGAAAGCCACCATTTGGTACTGGAAACTGAGCGGAATCGCCCCTTGAATGATGAGAACAAACAGAACAGAACAATCGACGAGCTGCGTAACACCGTCCGAGAGGTCCAGAGATTACAGCCCTTGGAACCTACTCGCCCGTCCCAGGTACCAGACTCATCGCATGTCTCTACTCGCGCCCGCCTAGAGCCTTCACCAAACCTCAAGATACCCCCCGTTCACACCGGTGCCAAATATTTTCCCTGTATTATTCCCCTAACCGGCTCCATTCACCTTGGGATTCACCCCACAAAAGACTCTTCTAACTCAACCCTCCACTTCTCCAGACACCCCAGACGCCGTCCTGCTCGGGAATGGTTCGGCAAACGCAGTGCTGATTTTATATCACACACTAGACCTCACAACCTTTGAATCCATCAATCTCTCCCACATCCTGCATATGTTACACAACAGGACTTCGACCACAAAATACAACCCGTCATTCGCCTTAGCACGAGCCCAACCACAAACTCCTAGAGCCGCCTCAATAACCCGATCTGCCCCAAACTTTTGGCTATCAAAATACCCTCCAACTTCCGTGCCCCCAAACTCAGCAAATACTGTAACACAGACCCCAAATCCCACATCCTCGAATTCCAAAACTCCCTGAGCCTCTACTCTACGGCTGACTACCTATTATGTTGCCTTTTCCAACGAGTCTTACTAATAACCCCCTTCGATGGTATCATAATCTCCCAAATGGCTCAATTCGTAACTTCGAGCAACTTTCACACCTTTTCATTGCCCAGTTTGCCTTCAACAAAGACAGGGATGTTAGAGTTGACGCTCTTTTCAATTTAAAAAAATCCGGCAGTGAGACCCTCAAAGCCTTCACCAGAAGATTCCTTGACGAATCCTGGAAAATAGAAAATCTTGACTGCTCGAATGCTATTTTGGCATAGTCGAATGCCCTGCCCGACCACAGCCGAGTAAAAGAGCACCCAGTCCTCCGCAAACCAAAAATACTCGAAGAGATGCTCTCGAAGGTCAATAGCTACATCGATCTCGAGTACCTTCAAGAGTCCCGCAAACAGAGCCAGTCTCCGCAAACAACAATCTTCCATAAACCTCGGCAACACCCCCACTCTACTCCCACACCTCTGATCGCTCCTATCTTACAGGAGACTGAGAGCCGCAAACGCCCCAACATTGATAATAGCACCGAAGCTCGCAAGAAGCGACCAAGGCCAGTTTTGCTTACACTCACTGCCACCCTTAGTACCCTTCTGCCACATATACAGGCAGACCCCATTGGGCGTATCCCTTTCCCCATCGAAGTCAGACCAGGCGAATCTTACTGCGCCAACCATAAGTGCAACTGTCACCATACCAATAAATGCTTCGCCTTTCAGTGCTCTCTCAAACTTATCTTCAGAGCAGGTTGTTTGCACTAGTATATTGCTGATCTTCCAAGCTACCTCGACGGGTCCTACCTCAAATCTCTATCCACCCCTGTAACTGACCCAGTCGAGGTGCACATCGATAGAGTCAAGTTCATCGAAGTCAACAACATAGACAGTGGACATTCCAGGAGCAAATAAAAGCGCATTGAAGAGTGTTACAAGCTCACCTATCAGGAGAAATTTCTTACCCTTTTGCCAGGATCAAGCCGTCACCCTCGACTTGAAGGTATTTCTTTTATCGACTGTGACACTTTACAAGTTCGTTTCCCCCATTCCGATCTGTTAGTCATCATGATTAAGATCGAGAACCTCGTCCTCCATACAATGCTCGTAGATACTGGGTGCGCAACGGATGTCCTCTTTCTCCAAACAATCCAAATCATGAAGAAAACCGACCACATAACCGCGGCCAACATCGAACTAAAAGGTTTTAATGGATCAACAGAAGCCGCTGTTGGCTGTATCAGCATACCCGTCACTACATGCCCCATTACCCTTCAAACTAACTTCATCGTCATTGACAAGAAGTCTGAATACCTCATAATACTCGGACGAGATTGGCTTCACGCCATGCGAGCTATACCTTTGACCTACCATCAGACCCTTCGATTCAGCAATCACGAGGGTACTTGGAATTCGAAAGGCTCTCAATGCCTTGTCCGCTCATGTGAGCACCCTGTGATCGGCCAGACCCCAAAAAGTTGTCAGCCGCCCATAACAATCACAACATCTTTCTATCCCTTCAACTTTGACAGATACCACCCCATCCATCGAACCCACTGTTTATATCTAACTCAACGGTCCTTGTCGGGGTACATTTATCGAAACTTTCCTCAATGAGTCAGAATACCTCAAACTTTCCGAGTTCCTTCGAACAAATAAAGACATCTTTGCCTGGACATTTCAAGAGATACCTGGTGTCGACCTCAACCTGGCCTGCCATTGCCTCGATGATATGTATGCAAGAGCCTTCAGAAAAGCACCCATATCCAAGACCTCTCAAAAATCTTCTCGATACTTTGCACGTATAAAATGAAACTCAACCCAGACAAGTGCCAATTTGGCGTGTCATCCAGAAAATTTTTGGGTCACCTTATCAGTAAACGCGGGATTGAGATTGACCCCATCCACATTCGAGCCCTCATAGACATGCCTTCGCCCCGAACCAAGAAAGACGCACAAAAAGTGGCGGGCAGGATAGCAGCCCTCAATCGTTTCATTTATTAATCCTCAGATCGATGTGCCTGGATCTTTTTCTTCTTATGCGATCATGGCGTCCACAAAGCAAAAAAGAAAAAAAATTCCGAGATCGAATGGACCCCTGAGTGCGAACAAGCCTTCCTTGAACTCAAAATTTACCTTGGCCATCCACCGATCATCAGTACACCTATCGAAGGAGAGACACTCTCTTTATACCTTGCTACCACAGAAACCTCTCTCAGTTCAGTACGCATTCGACTTAATTCCAACATAAAAAAACTGGATATTTCATCAACAAAACCCTAACCCCCGCAAAAACTCAATATTCAAAACTTGAGCGTTTACTCCTCACACTTGTCTATTCAGCCCGTAAGCTCAAACCATATTTTCAGGCTCATCCCATCCGTATTATTACCAGTTATCCCCTTCGAGGGGCACTTAACAAAAAAGAAAAATCCAGACGAGTGCAACAGTGGTCCGTATACCTTGGTAAGCATGACATTACCTTCGAGAAGAAAATATCCCAGAAAGGCCAAGCTGTAGCATACTTTCTAGCTGACTTCTCGGTCAAAGATGTCGACTGGGAAGAACACGAAAATAATTTATCAGAAGATCAACCCGAAATACTAGACCCCTGGGACCCTCTCATTGGATGGCGTTTATTCACAGATGGATCAACAAGACCTAATGGCTCAGGAATTGGTATTATCTTGGTAACACCCACTAATGATCGCATAGAGAAAGTCGTCAAACTGGTCTTCGAATGATCTAATAACGAAGTAGAGTATGAAGCCTTGATCCACGGCCTCGACCTCGCACTCGACCTTGGCATTCCCAAACTTGCAGTCTTTACAGATTCCCAACTTGTTCAGAGGCATTACACAGGAGAAAACCAAGAACGGTCGCATGGCTGACTACGCTCTTTTTGTGTGACAGCGCATGGACCGGTTCCTCGAAAAATCAACAATCACACATTACCCTCGAGGAGAAAATAGGCATGCAGATGCCCTCGCCTACATTGCAGCTATACTCAGACAATCAGAATTTTGGATACTCCACATCGAAGTACTCGAACGCCCAAGTATCGACCAGATGGAAATCAATACCATCAATACTGGGGGCAAGAATCACGACCCAGATGATTGGCGAACACCATTTCTTCATTACCTCAACAACGCCACCCTCCCAGGTGATCCCAAAGCCAAACGGTCCTTGCTTAAAAACTGCCGCAGATACACTATACACAAAAACCAACTACATCAAAAATCCCCAAATGGCGTCCTCCTTCGATGCATATCCCAAGACGAAGTCTTTCAAACCTTAGCCGAACTTCATAAAGGAACCTGTGGTGCTCATACTGCTGGTCATTCTATGGCCCTTCGAGCTATTACCCAAAGATTATTTTGGCCCGATATGAAAAGATAAGCTTCAGACTACGCAAAACACTATAACAAATGCCAGCGTCACGCTCATGTCATCAATTGCCCCTCTCAATACCTCTATTTCAGTCAAGTTTCCTGGCCATTTAAAAGATGGGCTATCAATCTCATTGGACCCTTCCCCAAAGCCTTGGGTAGTAGAGAAAACATCCTCGTCGCAACTGATTACTTTACAAAATAGGTCAAAGCGGTACCTATATGCCGAACCAGAGATGAGGAAGTTGTCAAATTTTTATGGGAAAACATTATCACTCGCTTCGCCTGTCCCCAATTCGTTGGTAGCAAAGTCAAAAACTTTCTCGAAAAACACAATATCATCCTCTCACCCTCCACACCTTACTATCCCCAAGGCAACGGTCAAGTCGAATCAATTAACAGAACCATCATCGATGGTCATAAGAAGAGAGTCGATGCAAAGAAAGGATGATGGGTTCAAGAGTTACAACATGTCCTATGGGCCTATCGTACAACCCCAAGAAAATATACAGGATGCACCCTCATCCTCTTAACATATAGAGCCGAAGCTGTATTACCAACCCAATTCGAAGTACCCACTCGAGACCCTAACCTCCTAGACGAAGATAATGAGTTCGAACTTGCATGCAACATGTTATGGATCGATGAAGCCAGAGATCGAGCTATCACCAACTTTGGCCGGTACCACACATCACTTCAGAAATCCTTCAACAAAAGAGTTCGACCATAGAGTTTCAACATTGGAGATCTAGTACTTCGACGTGTCAATCAATCTTCGAAGCCTCGAAACGCCGGCAAGTTAGCCGAATCTTGGGTAGAACCATATGTTGTCTACGATAAAACAGATAAGGATTCTTATTACTTAATGACGGAAGACGAAGAGCCTCTACCAAACCCCTAGAATATAATGTAGCTGGTCTCCTATAACAGGCCATATTTATAACCATGTACAACTGATGTAATCCAGAACATTGAATAAACAAGTTTTTTAACCCTTACTTCGTCTCCTGTTTCATTTTGAGTTTCTTGATTTAACTCAGGTATCATGTTAACCTACGAATGACTGATACTTGAGGGTAATCTCGAGATGTTTCAAACTCCCAACGTCGAGCAAACTTGAGGGGCAAGAATGGTCGAAAGGCCGGATCCTCGGGGATGCATTGGGGGCGATCAGATATTGCTTCGCTGTGGCTTAGGCCTTCGAAGCCCAGTCCTTTTCTTGATTGACCCTAGGTATCATGTCCACACTCTCCCCGACTGATACTTGGGGGCGACCTTGAATTGCTCAAGTCTCCAATTTCGAGCAAACTTGAAGGGCAAGGATGGTCAAAAGACCGGACTCTCGGGGATACATTGGGGGCGATCAGATATACTTCGTCCAGGCTCTGAAACCGTCAAAGTCCATTCCTTTTCTTGGTTTACCCTGGGTATCATGTCCACCCTCGCCCCGACTGGTACTTGGGGACGACCTTGAATTGTTCAAGTTTCCAACATTCGAGCAGACTCGAGGGGCAAGGATGGTCGAAAGACCAAACCCTCGGGAATACGCTGGAGGCGATCAAATATTGCTTCGCTGTGGCTTAGGCCTTTGAAGTTCAGTAAATTTTCAGGTTTCCTCTAGGTATCATGTCCCCTTGGCCCGACTGATACTCGGAGACGACCCATAAATTTTTTAATATTTCAACATCGTTGTGGCCTCGGCTTCGATGTCCAGTAAAACATTCAGTGTTCGATCTATATATCTTTGACACTGCTCAGGTTTCGATCACACTACAGTCATTCAAACAGATCAAATTTCTACTCAAACAGATTTAATTTCAACAAAAACTGTATACAGAATACTATCTACAATTCTATCAAATGAAGAGCACATTCAACATATTATCCATCAGAGGAATAGTTGTAGTATAATTCAAAGACCAATCATCAAGAGTTCGAAACAAGAAAAATCAACAGAATGTGCATTCAAATTCCAATAATTCAAGGTCAGAGAATGATTACACAATCCATCAGCAAATCAGATATCAAATCAGAAGTTGAGAATCAGTATGATCAAAAAATACGCATCAATATGTTCAGCATCAACTTTAGAAGTTCAACAGATAACAAAAGCATAAACAACCTACCGAGTTCAGAGACCAACAGAAAACAACAACATCGTTTAAAATATTTCAACTCAACATTATAATCAGCAGAAGAAGACATGAAATCCCGGCCCTAAATACTTCATATTGGTGCGGTTACACCTTCTTGCTCCACAGATCCCCCAACAGCTTCATTCGAACCTTCGACGACCACACCATCAACAGTTCTACCAATGGGAACTCCAACAAGAGAAGTATCTACACCACCCCCAATACTTCCAACTTCTTCTTCAACAATGTTTGCCCCCCCCCTCCCTTCATCTACAAATTATCCTCTTCAACAAGTTCTAGAGACACAGGATAAGGTTCCAATGTCTCGGGGTCATACCCCTTATCATCTATAAAGCTTTTCAACTTAACGTTCACCTTGCATTCGCTATCATACTGCCACTAAAAATTTACCTTCTGTTCCGCTTTCTCCCTCTCACACACCACAAGCTTCGCAGACCACTCTCGCTCCAGCCTCAACCTCTGCAGCTCGAACCTCTCGTCCTAAGAGCCGGTAAGCACCTCCAAATCTTGCTTCAACTTCCTGACTTCAGACACCAGTGATGTCTCTTTCCCATGAGAAAGATTCAGATTGTTCCTTGCTTATTTCAATTTCGCCTTTACTGACTTCATTGCCTTGCTGCAGTTTGTACCCAAGCATCCGTCTGCTAAAATTTTCAAGAAATTAGTGCAACTCAAAACTTAAAGAATTTTCAAGAAATCTCAAAGTACCACAACAGAAAGCCATATATAGTTACCAGAAACATGTGCTTCTTTATTTCCTTCGAAGCCTCACCTAGATCACCTTCCCAGAGTTTGATCATCGAAGCCTACTTTGCCACGGCCTGCTCCTGTCATTCAAAATCCGTCATCTCTTTATCTTCCTCCAGTGTATCATCCTCCCCCAAGACCTTACGCCTCTTGCGTTGGCCAACTTTCGATTCCTGCACCTTCGGGGCTTCGGGAGCTAAACGACCCTTTCCCTTCTCAGTTTGAGTTGCTACCGGCCTCGGCCTCAACTTCGATGCCTCTCCTGCCACTTTGGGTACTGGCGGTGCTTGCTTCGATCCCCTATGCGATCTCGGTACAAATTGGTAGTTCCTTAGCAACTCTTCCCCTCCCATCTCTTTTGGCCCCTTCAAAATACCTTTACATCTTTTTCTTTGGTAGCTTCGGCATAGTGGGTACGTCTCGATGCAGGAAATCCGCCCTCTTCCTCCTTTGCTTTTTAATTTTAAGATTGTCAAATATAGAATTTACCTAGTCTTCACTAGCTTCGAGCAGAGTATCAATATAATTTACCGGATTATCCCAAGACAAACTCTTCGGACCAGCAAATTAAAACAAGAACAAAGTTATCACTTATTCTAGACACACATCAACAACAACCCTTCGATTGTAAACTTACTTTCGTTATATACCCTATGATGTAATTTATACGGGTCATCCTTATCTACATTCTCATAGTTACCCCTTACTATCAGTAAATCTTTATTCCACCCATGGCCTATCGAGCACAGATCAAAAAACCAAGGTTTCTCTGGGTGATATTTGATGTGATAGGTCCCCGGGTTTTGTCTAGCCTTCCTCGAGTAAAAGGTGATAATGTCAAACTACTTAATCAAACTTCGACCCTCACTAGCCAGTTTTACATTCATCCCCTCTACAACCCTCATCATCTCATAAAAATTACCGTTCATTTGCACCGGAGCCACCCCTCATAAATTTAATACTTCTTTCACCAGTCTTCGGAGAGGAAGCTCCAGTCCGAATCGAATTTGGCCTCTATAAGCCAAATCCCTTCCCCAGGGTCCGACTTGAAGGTTAACCTCACCCCTGCAACACTCAGATACACCCCCACCTTTGGGAGTTCTAATTTGGCGGCAAATCGATCTAATCTAATCCTATCTTTAGCTGAAATGACACCTTCAACCCTATCCGACTAAGTCGAATCGCCACTATCTTCACTCTATACCTTATCTCCCTCACCACCACCAGAAAGCCCTACATTACCCTCATCCCCCCATACTGTTTCCTCTTCATCACTATCTTCGGTCACTATCGTCCTTCGGCATCTTAAAACTGGAACCTTCTCAGCCGGTAGAACCATAAACAATGGAGCCTCGGTTAAAACATCTAACACTTCTGCATCACTACCCCTATCCATTGGGGCTCGACCAGAAATACTAGCTTCGAATTCTTCGGCCTCCTCATCTATCAGTCTCCGTCTCGAAACTTGACGGCTATGCATTTTAGCCTACAGAAGAAGAGGCACACAATTAGATCGATAAACTCAACAATGCTGTGTTCACATACCCTATCTCGTCTACCCC
Organism: Kingdonia uniflora; assembly: GCA_014058105.1. Lineage (NCBI taxonomy): Eukaryota > Viridiplantae > Streptophyta > Magnoliopsida > Ranunculales > Circaeasteraceae > Kingdonia > Kingdonia uniflora. The sequence goes on along the minus strand of JACGCM010000140.1, from coordinate 2,441,442 downwards.
CTTTTGCAGTTGATCAAAACTTCGATCTCAAATCCTATACCTCCTTTAAACCACCTCCAACCCCAGAATGAGTCGAAACCCAGAACCCTCAAGTCTCTTTACCCTCGAAAATAACCTCTAAACACCAAACACAGACTTCCCAACCTATATTTTCAAAAGGGAAAAACAAAGTACAAGCGGCAGAGATCAAGTAACTTACCAGTGGTTAGCAGCACTACCTCCAATTAGCAAGACTAAACCAACAATTGGAGCAATAACTCCCAAGTTCGAAATGGCGTACGTTCCCTTCTCTCCACTCTTTAATTCTCACAGTAAAACAGTATAGTAATTAAAATTCTCCCTCTTTTATATCTTATGATAAACCAAAAACCGCCTCAATTTTTCAACCACTATCATTACCACGACCCCACTACCCGGCTTTTTGGCTATACTGTATTTTGACTAATATTCCCCCCGTACTTCTCACGTGCGAACAACACCCCCTCACTTTTAACCGCCTGCAAAAGTCGAAGCTTCTCGAACCTTCTTTTCCCCTACTCGAAGCTAAAAAACCAAGTCCAAATATTCACATCATAACCTTCTCCATCATACGAGAAAAACATCATCATTACATTTTGCACACTGCCCCAGGCACTCGTAACAGTCTGACAGACCAGCTGTCTGGGCTGTCAGAACGGCTAGTCAAATCCAGCACAACCGTCGACACAATCCCCAAACTCGAGTACTCGACCATTTGACGCCTCGAACAATCCGCAGAAGATTGCCTCAAACAAACTTATCAAATATATTGACCGTCGACATCCAACACATCCTTTAACTTAAAAGTTCTGACCCTTAGACCGAATACAGTCATAAACTTTGACCATTCAAAAATCTCATGCTTACAGATAAAGTTTTCAGCTTCGACACAATTTACCTTTTACTTCGACAAATTCATTTTTATCTTCGAACAACATAAACAATACATTTCGACAACTGTATTATCCCTTCAATACCTCAAATTACAATTCAGATTGTATTAATATTACCCACAGTTCGAAAAATTAAGTTATCAACAAAAACCATTTTCATTCAGCAACTCAGACAACATTACAGGCTTCATACAAAAAAAAGAGAAGGGAAAAAGAGGACAAAAATAGGAAAGCAACAACAAGAAAACATACAAAAGAGAACCCTATTTGTTGGCGGGTTGCTTCTTTTTAGCAACGGCCGCTGTATCTTCATCCTCCTGGTCCACTATATCCTCCGCGAAGCCTTTGAGAAGAGATAGACGATGGCTGGAAAACGGCCCCATAATCTGTACTATTCCCTACCAGTACGCGAAGGGCATGTCATAGAGTGGTGGCCCAGGTTCCACTTCAGAAAAATCTGGCATTTCTGTATTAATATCCTCCTCTATTCTAAACCTCCGTTGAAGACCCAGCAAGGCCTCCTGGATCCTCCTTGCCCTCACCACCGCTTGATCTCCTTGAACCGGTACATTTTTAGCCATGTTGATCAGCAAACTAAGCAGTAGATGAAGAGAAAGTTGCAGGACAGATGATGAAATTCCCTGTAACCTATCCCCTTTTATACCTACAAACCCACCACAACTTTCCTCCTTCCCTAACCGAATTAATGGAAACCTTCAATTCCCAACCTCAAAAAGTTTGCAAACAAACTTTCTAACTTCCCAGATGTAACTGATTCATCAGTACATGCATTCAAACCTCATTCCCGAGGACGCCTAGTTGAGCATACCTCCAGCGTCGAGCATTCGATCATCATTACCTTCGGGCATATCATTATACCTCGCGCCTATAAGAGTAATCATCTACATTCGTCTACATTATCTATTAGACACATCAATACAAGTATGCAGAAAATATTTTGTCCATTCCAAACACTCGATCAAACAAACAAATTATATTTCTACTACCATTCCAAAAACAAAAAAACCCCCCACATTGCAAAACAAAAACCTACAAAATTTCAAAAATTCACCACATCAACATGATGCCCCATTTTCGGAAGGACCAGCTCCGCATGCCGCGTTTCGCTCCTCGATGATCTCCTCCGCATAAACGAGACTTTCGTCAAGAGCCATCAGAATGAGATAACGCCTCTCAACAGTCGTAAAATAAAGCCTCAGCTGTTCCCACAAATAGGCATAAGGTTCACCATTGATGAATTCCTCAGGTCCGACCCTCACAAGGTCTGGCATGTCCCAGTTCAGATCATACTGCTCAAAAAACTTCATATGCAGTTTCGCCAGCTTCCGCCCCACTCGACGGTCGCGAGCGAAGCCCATCCTCTTCTGGTAATACGTGTTCAGCGTGGTATCCATTCAGATGTTCAGAATATTAAGAAAGAGCAGATGACTATTGCAAATGGAAGAGGATACAGTATACCTCTACAATAACCCATACTTATAGCCTTTAATATATTTATTACCCTATAACCACCCACATCTCTTAAAAACCCTCTTTTATTACCTACCCAGAAACCAACAGTCGAATAGCTCAAATTCTAAGACCAAACAGTTTTCTCAGCGAATACCTCTCCACCTGGCTTCGAGACCTTCGCTGAGAGGGGGCGAATGATGTAGCCTATTCATAGCCTTCGACACTCAGTCGAAGCCTACTTCACAGCCTACTCGAATATATCAAAGCCCACTCAATCTCTAAAAAAAACTCCCCAAAGATCCCCCAAAGACGAAGCTTCAACATCAAACAAAGCTTCGAGAACGGATTAAATACTACAACAGAAATCCTTTGGCCTCACTAACACACGACCGAAGCAAGATTAGAGAGACAGCCACCTCATCAGATTAGACGGTGCATTGATTGGCCCATGCAGCTACAGTGACAGGTCCAACCACTGCGCCGTTCAGAGACATCACCAATAAATGTTGTCGTGACAGAACCGACATGATCGGCGCCCATAACTCGCCGGGATTTCCTGACAGTAATCATGTAATCCTGACCCCACTTGGAGAGGGGAAACCAAGGAGGGGTTTGAAAAATGATCTCCACCCTCTGGCATTTTATCTTCGACCACCCAGACACTCTGTACTCGAACCCAGTTATTTACTCTTGAGTAATACAATCTGTCTTAAAAATCCTCATCAGAGGTCGTAGAGAGTTACATTTGGGCCTCTTGGCAAGTATTTGTCTATAGTTAAATCTTACTTTAGGTTAATTGCTTGTATCCTTTGATTGAAGATTGATTCTGCGTTGTGAGAACCTACTTCACCTACAAGCGAAGTTAGTTCCCTACATTAATCCAATATATATGTGTACTACATAAGACACATTTAATAAGTTGCAGTCTCCCAGCATAAGAAAGAAACCTATTCTTCTAGGAAAAGATTCTTTTAGTCAATTTTTTAATTAGGGGACTTCAATCTTAGATCTTAACCTAGTGGAGATGAGGGGAACCCCCATATACCTAAATCGAATATTATCTTCTTTGAATTCTAGCCTGTTAGTGAAGTGGTCTTTAATATTAATCCATAATCAAATTAGAGACTAATCTTAGAAGATGAATTATCACAGTCAAATGATTTGGTGGGATAATTTCCCAATAGGAACTTCTTTATGCTCAATTCAATTGATTACAATGAGTTACACCTAAAAACTCAAATTTTAGATAATATCTCGAATTTCTTCATTCTCCTTATTTCACATTTCTTAGCCTTGCCCATAAATAGGTTATAAGTTTCCTAGTTATAATATTGGACCAAATTGCCCTTAAAACGACCTAAATTTAGTAGTAGTCGCGATAGTTGTTCAAACAGACCCAAAAGTTGCTCGAATGACTTCCTAATTTTTGCCTAAAAAATGAAGTAGTAAGAATGCTTGCCTTTCTCTTCGACTTGTTCAAACGACTCCATATCTCTTTTGAACGAGCTTGGCAATTTTGCCTAAAATCGACAATAGGAACTTTTGGCTTGATTTTTCTTTGAAATCGTTCGAATGGGTCCATAGATCGTTCAAATGACTTGGCCTTCTTTTGAGGGGTTTAATGTTTAGATCCTTCTAGATCATGGCTCCCCCCTTTAAGAGCCTTGAGCTCCTGCTGATCAGGCTAGAACTGGAGATGAGGGAAAATGGCCATGCCCATATCCCTGTTGTACCACTTTGACTTGATGGGTAGTTGACCATTCTTCTCAAATCTAAACGACTCAATACTTTCCTATCTTATAGCAGTAGCCTTCCCCTCTAGAATATTATCCTCCAACAATGAATCTTCTATTTACATTCATAAGTCATCAAATAACGGTAGGCGAGTATCGATTATTGAGTCTTCATCTAGGAGAGACGGCTCAAAGAGTTTCAAGTACTTGACATTAATAACCAAATACATTTTCATAAATTGTGGCAAATCTAATAGAAATGCGTTGCCACAGACCTTCTTGAGTATAGTTAACGGACCATAACGGATAGGCTTGAGCTTCTTACCTTCTCCCTTGAGCCGTTCATTACCCAAATGCAACCAAACTAGAATACCCACTTGAAAAATACATTAAACCCGATACTTGTCATGTTGTGCCTTATACATCCCCTAATCCTTCTTCAATTGTTCTATAACTTCCTCATAAACCTTACTTATCTTCTCAATGCAACACTAGGCTTTAGCTTGTTCTCTTCATCCTTCCATAACACCTTTTTATCACCAAGACTAAAGGCCATATTAATGGGGATTTGAGGCATGTACCTAAGACAAACTTCAAATGGAGACTTCAAAGTAAAACCATGAATCGCCCGGTTAAAAGCAAACTGATGATACGGTAAACACTCATCCCAAATTTTAGGATGCTTAGAATGGAATCCCCAAAATGAATAAACCAAAGTGCGATTGACTACCTCTGCTTGCCAGTTAGTCTGCAGATAAAACATAATACTTCTCTTCAACTTAGTGTCCACCATCCCTCATAATGATCTCCATAATTAAATACCCCAAAAATGGCTACCCCTATAAAAAATATAGAAGAAGGGAGCCCGTAATAGCTCCAAACGTTGAAAAATAATCGCCCTGCTCCATTCCCAGTAATCATCTTCTGGCATAAAATAAGAACTATCATCTTGCTGAATCGATCTACTACCACAAACAAATAATTACTCTTACACATGGTCATGGGAAAACTGCCCATAAAATCTATCGACATACTCTCCCAAGGTTGGTTAGATACTGGTAATGGTAAGTATAGTCCAAACTTACGATTGGAAGGCTTTGATGTGTTGTATAAAATGCAACCACGAACCACATGAGCAATATCCACCTACATCTTCGACCAATAAACATAGCACTGAAAATTCAAAATGAGACTTCTTAACCCTAAAATAACCTGCAACCCATGAACGATGGGCCTCTCTAATCTAATACAAACGGTCTCCCCCCTTAAAAAATACATAGTAGAGTTCCCATATAAATCAAACCATCCTTCAATTCATACTACATGTCTTGCCTTACGGCAACTTCTAGTGAATCACACTGAGCTCTTTGTCGTCATCATACCCTGCAACATATTCAGATGGAATAGTAGGCCGTATCAGGATAGCTTCCAACAAAGTAGAAGTAGCTGGTAATGGGGGTCTAGATAACATGTCAGCTATTTTGTTGTCCACTTCCTTCTTATACTCGATAATCAAGGTAAATTGTTGTAGATTCGGCGTCCACTTCATATGGCGAGTTGTTGTAGGTTTGACTATGTAGATAAAACTGTAATTGTTTGTGATCGGAATGCACTACAATCTCCTTCCCCAATGAGTAACTCTGCCAATGCATCACTGATTGATATAACGTGATAAACTCCTTATTATAGGTAGGATAGTAGCGCACTACTCTTGTAAACATCTCAGAATGGTAGGCAACTGGCTTCCCATCTTGCATTAAAGCTGCCCTTAATGCATAGTTTAATGCACCTGCTTCTACCACAAAAGGATGTTGTAAATTCGACAATGCTAATACTGGTGCTTCTGAAATCTTTTGCTCCAGTAACAGAAAGGCTTATTCATGGTGATCTTCTGATGCAAACTTTACATCTGCCTTTGTCAAGGAATGCAAAGGTGCTGAAATCTATCAAAAAAATGCCAAATAAACTTTCATAAATACTGACAAGAACCCATAAAGCCTCGCACTTCTGTCACTGAACAGAGTCTAGGCCAATTAGTAAGAACCGAGACCTTCTCTAGATCTACCTTAAGTTTACCTCCACCAACAATGAACCCCAAGTATACTAGGTCCTTCTTTCCAAACTCATACTTCTTCCTATTGAGAAAATGTTGTTGTGATCTCAATGCTTCCAGCACTTTACGTATATGCACGAGGTGCTCCTCCAATGTCTGACTATATATTGATATATCATCTTAATAGATAATCACGAAATCATCTATAAAAGCATGAAATACCTCATTCATCAACCACATAAATGTCGTTGGAGCGTTGGATAACCCATAAGGCATCACCAATCACTCGAAGAGTCCCAGTTTGGTCTTGAAAGCCATCTTCCATGTATCTTCTTCCCAGATTCTAATTTGATGGTAACCCGACTTAGGATCCAGCTTGGTGAAATACTGACCCCCCTGTAACTCATTTAAAAGACCGTCAATATGTGGAAGTGGATAAGGATTCTTCACAGTAATCTTGTTCAGCCCTCGATAATCTACACACATTCTCCAAGTCCCATCCTTCATCGGTACTAATAATACCGATGAACCTCAAGGTGAGCAACTCGGATGAATAACTATTTTCTCCAAGAACTCTTGTACATGTTTCTTTATTTCCTCAGACTCGATTACAGAAGTTTGATACAACCAAATGTTAGATAGTGGCTCACCACTCACCAATATAATATCATGTTCCACATCCCTCTAAAATGGTATCCCTTCTACTCTAAGAAACGAGTCTCTATACTTCTCTTGCAATTTCCCATTTTGGTTGTTGTTTAGATGACATTGTCATAGTAGATAATACCCTCTTAAACCAATCGTACCAGCAATAGCACAAACTTGCCCCTTACATTAGCAAACCTTTTTATTTAAGTCATTGTTACTAAATTCTCCGATGTGACATATTCTGAACAAGCATTGATATGTGACTTCTTCCCTCCTTCACAAGATGATACTTGCAAGCTCTACGATAATGAATCACATCTCAGTCCCAAAGATAAGGACTACCCAAAATGGCATGACACACATCTAAAGGAACTACCTTACACGTCACCTTGTTAATAAACATTTCATTAGTTGCAAACTTAAATGTGCACTGCTTTGTGATCTTTAACTCTATGTCCTTCTGAATCCAACCTAAACCATATGGCTTAGGATGAACTATAGTATCCAAACCCATCTTCTTCACCAATGTAGGGGCCTGATCTTTGTTGAGAAGCGAGGATGGCTCTTACAACACGGAGGTGAACCTCTCACCAAAGATGTACAAGTATATGGCCAAAAAAGAGACTAATTAGAGACAAATACTTACGTAAAGGCTCAAATGTGACCCTCTACGACCTCTGATGAGGATTTTTAAACTGTGATTCTATTACTGATAAGTAATAATAAAGAACGAATACAGTTTGCAAGTGGTCGAAGGTAAAAAGCATAGGGTTTGGAGAAGAATTTTTTAGCCCCTTCTTGGTTTCCCCTTTCTCTTATTTATAAAGACATAAGAGGCTGAGTCACCAAGAGCGGGTCAGGCTACATGATTACTGTCTGGGTTTTTCGGCGGTGGCATTTATTACGGACATCCCTGTCACTGTAGCTGAGAGAATAATTAATGCGTCATCCTTTCCGTTTGAGCTGACTGCTAGTCTCATCATACTTTCGAGCGTTCAGTCGAAGGGTATCTGCTATTATGTGTTGATCTGTTCTCGAAGGTCTATCTGCTATTATGTGCTGATTTGTTCTCGAAGGTTTATCTGATGTCGAGGCGTTGACTACAAAAGTTTCTTGATCGACTTGATTCTGAGTCGAAATAGTCTTCGATATCTTCGAGTAGGATGCGAAGTGGACTTCGAGTGAGGAGGTCGAAGGCTGCGAGTAGGCTACCACATTCGCCCCCTCTCAGCAAGGGTCTCGAAGCCAGGTGGAGAGGCATTTGCTGAGAAAATTGTTATCTTGGAACCTGTTCTTGTTTGACCGTTAGTTTCTGGAAAAATAATAAAGTAGGGGGAGGGGTAATTAAGAGGTGTAGGTGGGTAAAAGGTAATAAATGGGGTGAAGGCTATAAAAATTGGTTCTTGTACTGGGATTCTATATCTTCATCCATCTTCAACATTGCTCTGTTCTTTATTCTGAATATCTGAATGGACAGCTCGCCCAATACCCGTTATCAGAAGAGGATGGGGTTTGCCCGTGATCATCCTGTGGGGCGGAAAATGGCGAGCTATACATGAGGTTTTTCAGACAACATGATCTGAATTGGGACATGCCAGATCTTGTGAACGAGAGGCCAGATAAGTTCATCAATGGAAAACCGTACGCCTATCTCTGGGAACAATTGAGGTCGTGCTTTACGACCAAGCAGAAACGTTTTCTTTTCTTGATGGCATTAGCTGAAAGCCTTGTCTGTGCAGAGGAGATCATCGAGGAGGAACATGCGGCGAGCGGAGCTGGTTCTTCCGGAAGTTGGGCGTTGGGTTGATGTTGTGAATGTTTTGGTATTATTTTGTGTAGTTTCTATTTTGTTATTTGGGAAGAAATTGTTTTGAGTTTGGGGTGGTAGGGGAAAAATGTAATTTGTTTTTCTGGATTTGGTAATTAAAATGGATATAATATTTTGCTCGTGTTTGTATTCCTATTTTTTGGTTAGATAATGTAAACGAATGCAAATGACTGCTCTTCTAGGTGCAAGGTATAAAGATATGCTCGAAGAAAATTATGATCGAAGGTTGATGATGGGCTGTTGTGAAGATTGAGTCTTACGATGGTCGAATGTTTGATGTTGGAGATATGTTCTACTGGGAGTCGCTGGGGAGGAGGTTTGAATGTAGGTACAAACGAATCAGTTACGTCTTGGAAGTTTGAGAGGTTACATGTTAACTTTTCGTTGCTGGGAATTGAAGTTTACCATTAATTCGGTTAGGAATGAGGGAAAGTTCTGGTGAGTTTGAAGGTATAAAAATGTGTAAGGAGGAAGAGATTTCTTTATCTGTATTGCAGCATTCTTCTCTTCTAATTGAGTACTTCCTGTTTATCAATATGGCTGAGAATGTACCGGTTGCTGAAGATCAAGCGACTGTGAGGGCGAAGAGGATTCAAGAGACCCTGCTAGGTCTTCAACAAAGGTTTGAGATAGAGGATGATATTAACGCTGAAATGCCAGATCTCTTTGAAGCGGAACCTGGAGCACCTCTCTATGATATGCCCTTCGCGTACTGGTGGGGAATAGTGCAAATGATGGTGCTGCTACCCGGCAATTGGCTGTCGCTTCTCAAAGGCTTCGCGGAGGATATAGTGGATCAGGAGAATGAAGCTGTGGTAACCACTATTGTAGAGGAGCAACCTACTATTAAGATAGGGCTCCCTTTTCTAGTTTCTCATGTTACTACGTTCATGTGTTTTCTATCTCTCTTCTTTCTATTTTTTTTGCATGATTTTTATAGTGTTAACCTCGTTGTCGGAATGAAAAGTGCTTTTGTTGATAGTACTAATAGAAATTGTTGTGAATTGTGGGATATGGTTGTAGAATCTAAATTCCAAATATAATACTGTTCGGTACGAGGTCGGTAGTATAACTATATTAATTGAATATTTGGAATATAAAACTGAACTTGTTGGGATAAAAAAAAAACTTTGTCGAAATTAAAAATTTTGTCTGACGGCACAAAATTTTGACTGGTCGAATGGGGCGTTTGTTGGTATGAGATATTTAATAAATTTGAGGTAATTTGTTGAAGATTCTTCGAGGTGTATTCTGGTCGAATGTTCGAGTTTGGAAGTGTATCGAAGGTGAAGTTTGATAATGTATAGAAGGTAAGGTTTGATAGTGTATCGAAGGTGAAGTTATGATTTGACTGGCCGACCTGACAATCCAAACGGCTGGTTTGTCAGAGTTGTACGTGCGTTTAGGGTAGTGTGCTGGGAGGTAATGATTATGTTTTACTCGTTTGATGAAAAAAGGTGGTGATGTGACTATTGGATTTTGACTGTTTAGTTTTGATCTGGGAGAATAAGGTTCAAGAAGCTTCGGCAGTACATGTATTTTTAGGCAAACGGGTTGTTCGCACGTGGGAAATGTTAAGGGTGTATTTGTTAAAGCACACAGTTAGCCGAAAATCTGGGGAGGTGGGGTCGTGGTAATAATAGCAGTTAATAAATCGGGGTGTTTTCGGGTTTTTGAAATATATATAAGTGAGAGATGAGTAATTACTGTGCTAGTTTGCTGTAAAAACCATAGAGAGTGAGAAGGAGAAGGAGAAGCGCCATTGCGAACGTGGAAGTTGTTAGGGCATCTGAGGCTATGATCTTTCTGATTTGGGGGTAGTTCTGCTAATTTCAGGTATGCATTTAATCTCTGTGAACTCTGTTCTATTTTTTTTTGGTTTAGATAGTAGAGGTGGAACAATCAGTGGTTGTGGTTTATAAATGGCACTCGAGATGTCGGAGAGGGGAAAAGTTTGGGTTATGACCCGGTCTGTGGTTTGTTTTGGAGGGGGTAGATAGGATGGTCATGGCTTTTGTTGAGTTTGTGGATCTAATTGTGTGCCTCTTCTTTTGTAGGCTAAAAATGGATAACCGTCCGGCTTTGAGACGGGCATTGATAGATGAAGAGATCAAAGAAATCAAAGCTAGTATTTCTGGTCTAGCCCCGATGGGTGATGGTAGTGATGTAGAAGTTTTAGATGTAGTAACCGAGGCCCCATTATCAATGGTACTGCCTGCTGAGGAGGTTGTGGTTTTGAGGCGTTGAAGAACGATAGTAACTGAGGATAGCGAGGAGGAGGAAAAAGTGAGGGGGGAGAGGGATGATGTAGGGCCCTCAGGTAAAAGAGAGGGAGATAAAGGGCATTGTAGCGATATCGGGGATTCGACTAGGTCGGATGGCGTTGGGGGTCTCGTTGCGGAGATGGATAGAGTTAGGCTAGAGCGGTTTGTCGCTAAGTTAGAGCTGTGAAAGGTGGGGATATTTTTGAGTGTTGCGGGGGCGGGATTGACTTTTAAATCGAATCCTTGGAGCGGGATTATGGCTTATAGGGGCCAGATTCGATTGGGGATGGAGTTACCACTCCGAAGGCTGGTGAAAGAAGTTCTGAATTTTTGGGAGGTGGCTCCAGTGCAAATGAACAAGAATTTTTATGAGATGATGATGGTGATAGAGGGGATGAATGTAAAATTGGCTGGTGAGGGCCGAAATTTGATTAAGTAGTTTGACATTGTTACCTTTTACTCGAGGAAGGCGAGTCAGAACCTAGGGACCTATCACATCTAATGTCACTCTGAGAAACCTTGGTTCTTTGATCTGTGCTCGACGGGTCGAGGGTGGAATAAAGATTTGTTGATAGTGAGAGGTAACTTCGAGAATGTAGACGAGGATGACCCTTATAAATTGCATCATAGGGTATATAATGAAAGTAAGTTTGCTGTCGAGGAGTTTGTTGTTGATGTATTTTTGAAATAAGTGATAATTTTGTTTTGTTTTACTGTTGCAGGTCCGGGAAGTTTGACTTGGGATAATCCGGTGAATCACATTGATAATCTGCTCAAGGCTAGTGAAGATTAGGTAAATTCGATGTTTGTCAGTCCCAAAATAAAAAGGCAAAGGAGGAAAAAGGCTGATTCCCTGTTTCGATGCGAACCCACTACGCCGAAGCTAGCAAAGAGAAAAAGAAGTGAAGGTTCTTCCAAGAGGTCAAAGGAAATAGGAGGAAAGGAGCTACTTAGGAACTATCAGTTTGTGCCAAGATTTCGCAAGGGGTCAAAGCAAGTGGCAACGGTGCCCGAAGTGGCTGTCGAGGTTTCGAGGTTGAGGCCAAGGCTAGTATCGACTCATGTTGAGAAAGGGAAGAGTCGTGCTGCTCCCGAAGCCCCGAAATTGCTGCAATCGAAGGATGGCCAATGCAAGAGGTGTCAGGCACTGGGGGAGGATGATAAATTGGAGGAGGATGAAGAACTGACAGAGGCAAAATGACAGGAGCAGGCTGTCGCTAAGCAATCTTCGATGGTCGAACTCTGGGAGGACGATCCAGACGAGGCATCGAAGGAAGTAAAGAGGTACATGTTTCAGCTAACTATATACTGCTCCTTATTGTGATATTCTGAAATGCCTTTCGAATTCTTTGAGTTTCGAGGTTCACTGACTGATTGAATATTTTAGCAGACGGATGCTTGGGTGCAAACGTGCAGTAAGGCTATGAAATCGGTAAAAACGATGTTGCGGCAAGCAAGGGAAAATCTTGATCTTTCCCGTGGGACGGAGGCATCACTGGTGTCTGAGGTGAAGAAGTTGAAGCAGGACCTTGGGTTTCTTACCGAATCTTATGATGAGAGACTGAAACTTTAGCGGTCGAGACTGGAGGGGGAGTGGGCTACGAAGCTTGCAGCGTGTGAGAGGGAAAAGGCTGAACAGAAGGTATAATTCCAGGGATAGTACGATGGCGAATGCAAGGTGACTGTGAGGTTGAAGACTTTTATAGATAAAAAGGGGTATGACCCTGATACACTTGAACCGTACCCTGTGTCTCCAGAATTTGTTGAAGGTGATGAGGTCCAGCTGAAGGGAGTAAAGTTGCCCGTTGCTTATGAGACAGTTGGGAGTACTGAAGGTGTTGGAGATACTTCTCTCCATGGAGCACCCAATAGTGTTCTTGTTGATGGTAGAGCTGTCGGAGTCTCGAATGAAGCCGCCGAGGTTGCTGATGGTGGAGTGTTGTGGAACAAGAATGTGAGACCGTGCCGGTGTGAGGTACTTGTAGTTGGGGTTGCTCGTCGTTTTCTACTGACATGTGGTGATTTGTAATATGTTGAACTGCGCCGCTGCTGTTTTTCTTTGAGCTTCTGTAGTTAATTCTGAGCATGCTGATGTGTACTTTATGTAGTACATTCTGAGTCTGGTGAATCTGACTTTCTGATGTAGTGCCTTAGTAGTCATGCTATCTTATGCTAACCTTGGAATGTTGGAATTTGCATGCTTATTCTGCCTATTTTGCTTGCTTTGAACTGCTGATGATGGATCTTTGACTTACTCTGCGGCTGCTGCGTTGACAGATAATATGCATGATACTTCTTTGATGTTTACATGACTGTAGCATTGTCGATCCATGTAGAATTTGGATGTAATGTGGATCAAATTCAGTGTGTTACATCGAAGGCCGAAGCCACAGTAATGTTGAAAACTCTAAACATTTCCAGGTCGCCCCCGACTATCAGTCGGGGCGAGGAGACGTGAAACCTTGGGGAAACCCGAAAATGTGCTGAACTTCGAAGGCCTAAGCCACAGCGAAGCATTCGAATTGCCTCCATCGCATTCCCGAGGTTCCAGTCTTTCGACCATCTTTGCCCCTCGAGTTTGCTCGAATGTTGGAAACTTGAGAAATTCAAGGTTGCCCCCAAGTATCTGTCGGGGCGAAGGTGGACATGATGCCCGGGGTAGACCAAGAAAAGGACTGTACTTCATCAGTTTCAGAGCTTGGACGAAGGAATATCGAATCGCCTCCAATACATCCCCGAGGGTCTGGTCTTTCGACCATTCTTGCCCCTCGAGTTTGCTCAAATTTGAGAGACTTGAGCAATTCAAGGTCACCCCCAAGTATCTGTCGGGGCGAGGGTGGACATGATACCCAGGGTAGACCAAGAAATGGACTGTACTTCGTCGGTTTTAGAGCCTGGATGAAGGAATATCGAATCACCTCTAATGCATCCCCGATGGTTCGGTCTTTCGACCATTCTTGCCCCTCGAGTTTGCTTAAATTTTGGAGACTTGAGCAATTCAAGGTCGCCCCCAAGTATCTGTCGGGGCGAGGGTGGACATGATATCCAGGGTAGACCAAGAAAAGTACTGTACTTTGAAGGCCGTAACCACAGCAAAGGAATATCGAATTGCCTTCCATGCATCCCTGAGGGTCCGGTCTTTCGACCATTCTTGCCCCTCAAGTTTACTCAAATTTAGGAGACTGGAAAATTGTCCAGATCATCCTCGAGTACCAGTTGGGTCAAAGGTGGACATGGTATTCGAGTTAAACCAAGAAATTTAAAGTGAAGCATGAGACGAAGTATTGGTGACAAAAATCTCTTTTATTGATTATCCTGGATTACATCGGTGGTACATGATTGTAGGTAAGGCCTTTTATAAGAGACCAACTGCATTGTGTTCTAAGGGTTTGGTAGAGGATCTTCGTCTTCTGTCATCAAGTAGTTAGATCCTTTGTCTGTTTTATCATAGTCAATGTAGGGTCCTTCCCAAGATTCGGCTAATTTTCCAGCATTAGCGGGCTTCATCGACTGATTAACAAGTCGGAGTAGTAGATCTCCAACATTGAAACTTCATGGTCGAACTCGCTTATTGTAAGATTTCTGAAATGATGCGTGGTAGCAGCTCAAGTTGTCGATAGCTCGGTCTCTGGTTTCATCGATCCACAACATGATGTATTCAAGTTCAAACTCACTATCTTCATCTGGGAGGTTAGGATCTCGAGTGGGTATTTCGAACTGAGTTGGTAGTACTGCTTCTGTTCCATATGTTAGGAGGAGGGGGGTGTATCCGGTAGACTTTCTTGGTGTTGTGTGATAGGCCCAGAGGACGTGTTGTACTCATGAACCCATCGTTCGTTCTTTGTATCGACTCTCTTCATCAGACCATCAATGATAGTTTTGTTAATTGCTTCGACTTGACCGTTTCCCTGGGGGTAGTAAGGTGTGGAGGGAGAGAGAATAATGCTGTGCTTTTTGAGGAAATTCCTTACTTTACTGCCAACGAACTGGGGACCATTATCGCACCGAATCTTGTGGGGGCAGCCAAAATGAGTGATGATGTTTTCCCATAAAAAAATGATAACTTCCTCTTCTCTGGTTCGGCATAAGGGAGTAACTTCGACCCATTTGGCAAAGTAATCAGTGGTAACGAGGATGTTTTCTCTTCTACCCGAAGCTTTTGGAAATGGACCAATGAGATCGATGACCCATCTTTTGAATGGCAAAAAAACTTGGCTGACATGAAGATCTCAAAAGGGGAATTGGATGTCATGAGCATGACCCTGGCATTTGTCATAACGTGCTGTATATCCTGAAGCTTACGTTCTCATATTGGGCCAACAAAATCCTTGGGTTACAGCTGGAAGGGCCAAAGATCGACCAGCGGTGTGAACACCACAGGTGCCTTCGTGAAGCTCTACTAAGATTTGAGAGGCTTCAGTATTGGATATACATCGAAGGAGGATGCCATTTGGAGATTTAAGATGTAGTTCATTGTTATGGATAGTGTATCTGCGGCAGTTTTCTAATAGTTAACGTATGGCTTTGGGATCATCGGGAAGGGTGGCGTTGGTAAGGTAATGAAGGAATGGTGTTTGCCAATCATCTAAATCGAGACTCTCGCCCCCTGTATTGATGGCATTGATTTCCATCTGGTCGATACTTGGGCCTTCGAGTACTTTGATATAGAGGGTTCAAGATTCTGTCTGTCCCAGCATAGCTGCTATGTAGGCGAGGGCATTGACATGTCTGTTTTCTCCTCGAGGATAATGGTAATTGCTAATTTTTCGAGAAATCGGTCCATGCACTGTCGTACAAGTAAAGCATAGTCAGCCATGCGACCGTTAGCTTGATTTTCTCCTGAGTAATGTCTCTGAATTAGTTGGGAATCTGTAAAGACTGCGAGTTTGGGAATGCCGAGATCGAGTACGAGGTCGAGACCATGGATCAATGCTTCATACTCTGCTTCATTACTGGAACATTCAAAGGTAAGTTTAACTGCTTTATCTATTCGGTCATTAGTCGGTGCGACCAAGACAATGCCAATTCTAAAACCATTGGGTCCTACGGAGCCATCTGTGAATAAACGCCAACCGGTAAGGGGGTCCCATGGATCTACAACTTTAGGTTGATCTTCCGGTAGATCGCCTTTGTGTTCTTCCCAGTGCAATCTTTGACCGGGAAGTCGGCGAGAAAATCTGCTACTGCTTGGCCTTTCTGAGATATTTACTTCTCAAAGGTTATATCGCGCTCGCCAAGGTATATAGACCATTGTTGTATTCGTCTGGATTTTTCTTTTTTACTAAGTACTTCGCAGAGAGGGTAACTCGTAATGGCACGAATGGGGTGGTCCTGAAAATATGGTATGAGCTTGTAGGCTGAATAAACAAGTGCCAGGAGCAATCGCTCAAGTTTGGAATAACGGGTTTTAGCAAGGGTTAGAGCTTTGCTGATAAAATAGACTGGTTTTTCGATGTTGGAATCAAGGGGAATGAGTACAGAACTAATTGAAGTTTCTGTGGCAGCGAGATATAAGGATAGTGTTTCACCTTCGATGGGGGTACTGATGATGGGTGGGCAACCAAGATAAGTTTAGAGTTCGAGAAAGGCGTCTTCGCACTCTGGGGTCCAATTAATCTCAGGGTTGTTTTTCTTTCTTATTTTATGGGCGCCCTGACTGCGTAAGAGGGAGAAGAGCCAAACACATCTATCAGAGGACTTGGAAATAAAATGGTTAAGGGCTGCTATCCTGCCAGCCACCTTTTGAACGTCTCTCTTTATTGTGGGTGAGGGCATGCCAATGAGGGATCGAATATGGGTGGGGTCGATTTCGATGCCACGTTTACTGATATGGTGGCCCAATATTTTTTTGGATGAGACGCCAAACTGACACTTCTCTGGGTTGAGTTTCATTTTACAGGTGTGAAGTAATGAGAAGATGTCGGTCCGGTCGTGGATGTGGGTTTGTTTTTGTATACTCTTGTATTACATGTCGTCGATGTAGACTTCGACTGACTTGCCAAGCAAAGGTTTAAACATAGTTGTGACGAGGCGCTGGTAAGTGGCACCCACATTTTTAAGGCCGAAGGGCATGACATTAAAACAATAAAGGCCCTGTTTAATTATGAAGGAAGTTTTAAGTTGATCTTCTGGGAGGAGGGGTGCCTGATTGTAACCCAAAGCTGCGTCCATCTTGATAGGTGCTCGTGTTCAGCAGTAGCATCGAGGAGTGCTGAAATGGTCGGCAGTGGGAAACTGTCCTTCGGTGTATGTTTATTGAGGTCGGTGAAGTCGACGCAGATTCGGATCTTTCCATTCTTCTTAGGAACTGCCACAATGTTCGATATCCAGTCAGCGTACTTGATTTCTCTGATAAAGCCCGCAACTATAAGCTTGTCTACTTCGAGGTTAACTGCTTCTCGAAGTCGTGGTACCAGGGTACGTTTCTTTTGTTTGACTGCCATGGAATTGGGAATGAGATCGGGGCGATGGCATGCAAGGCTGGGGTCGACACCAAGGCATCTCCTGAAATGTCCAAGTAAAAATGTCTGTATTTGCTCGAAGGAAACCTGTAAGCTCAAGGCGCTCGGCCTCGCTGAGAAAAGTTTCAATAAATGTTCCTCGGCCAGGACCGTCGAGTTCAATATAAATGGTAGGTTCGATATGGGGGGTGGTATCTGTCAAAGTCGATGGGATAGAAAGGTGCAGTAATTGCTATGGGCGCCTGACAAGTTTTCTTGTCTGGTCAATTTTTGGGTACTCGTATGAGCAGGCGAGACGTTGAGATCCTTTGAGGTTTCACGTACCCTCGGGAATTGCAAAACAAAGGGTTAGGTGATTGGTCGTGGGTATAGCTCGCATAGCATGGAGCCAGTCCCGACCGAGTATACCGAGGTATTCATATTTCTTGCCGATGACAAGGAAGCTGGTTTGAAGGGTGAGGGGTCCTGTGGTGACAGGTAGGCTGATACAACTGACGGCGACTTTGGTAGTCCCATTGAATCCTTTTAACTCGACGTTGGCTGGGGTAATGAATTCAGTTTTCTACATTTTTTCGACGGTGGGTAGAAATAGAACGTCAGCTGCATTTCTTGTATCGGTGAGCATTGCGTGAAGGACAATGTTCTCAATCTTAATCATAATGACCAGAGGATTGGAATGAGGGAAATGGACGTGTGACGTGCCACAATTGATGAAAGAAATGCCCTCGTGACGAGGGTGACGGCTGCATTATGGCAGTAGGGTAGGAAATTTTTCCTGGTAAGAAAGTTTGTTACATTCGCCGATGCACTTTCATTTGCTAAGCGAACGACCAATGTCTATATTCTTGACATTGATGAAATATGATCGATAGATATGTACCACGGCTGGGTCAGCAGTAGGGGTGGAGAGGGATTTGAGGTAAGACCTATCGAGATAACTGAGAAGGTTGGTAACGTACTGGTCCAGGCGTCCTGCTCGGAGAATGAGTTTGAGAGAACGTTGGAGGGCGAAGCATTTGTTCGTATGGTGTCAATTTCATTTGTGATTGGGAGAGGGATGCGCCATATGGGGTTAGCCTGAATGTACGGTAAAGAGGTACTGAGGGAGGCAGTGAGTGTAGTCAAGATAGGCTTCGATCGCTTCTTGCGAGCTTCAGCACTACTATCGGCATAAGGGCGTTTGCAACTCTCAGTCTCCTGTGAGACGGGAGCGATCAAGGGTAGTGGAGTGGCATGCGAATGCTATCGCGGTTTGTTGAAGTGGGCAGTGTTCGAAGGTTGGGTATCTTTGTGGGATTCTTGGAGTCTTGAGAGCGATATAACCGTTGACCTTCGAGAGCATCTCTTCGAGTGTTTGGGGTTTGTGGAGGACGAGGTGCTCTTTTACTCGACTATGATCAGGCAGAGCATTTAAATATTTGAGGATAGCATTTGCACAGTCGAGGTTCTTTATTTTCCGTGACTCGTCTAGGAATCCCTTTATGAAGGCTTCGAGGGTCTCTGTGCTTGACTTTCTAAAATTAAATAATGCGTCAACTCTGACTTCTCTGTCTTTGTTGAAGGCAAACTAGGCGATGAAGAGCCGCGTGAGTTGCTCGAAGCTTTGTATCGAGCCATTTGGGAGATTGTGATACCATCGAAGAGGGTTTTCAGTGAGGCTGATTGGGAAAAGTCAACGTAACAGGTAGTCGGCAGTAGTGTAAAGGCTTAGTGAGTTTTGGGGTTTGTGTTGGGGGAACGGAAATTGCGGGGGGGGGGGGGGGGGTATGTCGATGGCGAGTAGGGTGGCACAAATGGGATTGTTTAGGGGGCTCCATGAGTTTAAGGCTGGCTTGTGCTGATGCGAATAGCGGGTTGTATCTTGTGGTCGAAGTCTTGTTGCGTGACATATGCAGTAGGGGGAGATTGGTGATGTCCATGGTTGCAGGGTCGAATGTGTGGTATATATTCAGTACTGCGCTCCCCGATTCGGTCTCGAGCGGGACGACGCTCCCCGAGTCGGTCTTTGATAGGTCGAGGGTGTCTTGATGAATGGAGGGTTGAGTCAGAAGAGTCTTCTGTGGGGTGGATTCCGAGGTGGATTGGGCCAGTGGGGGGAATAGTACGGGGAATACCTTCAGCACCGATGGGAGCTGGGGGTAACTCAAGGTTTGTTGAGGGTCAAAGGCGGGCGCGGGCAGATACGCGCGATTGATTCGGTACCTGGGACTGACGGGGGGTGGGGGGGGGGGGGGGGGGGGGGGGGGGGGGGGGGGGGTTCCAAGGGCTCTAACCGTTAAAGTTCTCGGACTGTGTTGCGCAGCTCATCGATTGCTCGATTCTGTCTATTTTCGTCGTCTACCCGGCGATTCCGTTCGGTTTCCAACGCCTGGCAGTGGTTTTCTCGTTCCTGGGTGAGTTGATGCTGATGGCGCTCTTCTGCTTGAGCAATTTGCTGAGATAGTTAAACGACTTGAGCGGCGACTCCGTCAATGGAGCTGCTTGCCTGAGTTGAGTTGGCACGGCAGGAAGGGGCCACGGAGGTCAACCTCTCACCAAAGATGTACAAGTATATGGCCTAAAAAATGACTAATTAGAGACAAATACTTGGGTAAAGGCCAGAATGTGACTCTCTACGGCCTCTGATGAGGATTTTTAAACTGTGATTCTATTACTGGTGAGTAATAATAAAGATCGAATACAGTTTGTAAGTGGTCGAAGGTAAAATGCATAGGGTTTGGAGAGGATTTTTATTATTACTTTCGACCACTTACATACTGTATTCGATCTTTAGGGAAAAAATGTAGTTTCTACTTTGTATTCGGTAATTGAAATGGAAAAAATATTTTGCTCGTATCTGTATTCTTGTTATTTGGTTGGATAATGTAGACGAATGCAAACGACTGCTCTTCTAAGCGCGAGGTATAATGATATGCTCGAAGAAAATTATGATCGAAGGTTGATGATGGGCTATTGTGAAGATTGAGTCTTACGATGGTTGAATGTTCGATGTTGGAGATATGTTCGACAGGGAATCGTTGGGGAGGAGGTTTGAATGCAGGTACAAACGAATCAGTTATGCCTTGAAAGTTGGAGAGGTTACATGTTGGCTTTTCGTTGTTGGGAATTGAAGGTTACCATTAATTCGGTTAGGGAAGAGGGAAAGTTCTGGTGAGTTTGGAGGTATAAAAAGGTGCAAGGAGGGAGAGATTTCTTTATCTATCTTGAAGCATTCTTATCTTCTAACTGAGTACTTCCTGTTTATCAATATAGCTGAGAACGTATCGGTTGTTGAAGATCAAGCGGTCGTGAGGGCGAGGAGGATTCAAGAAGCCCTGCTAGGTCTTCAACAAAGGTTTGGGATAGAGGATGACATTAACGCTGAAATGCCAGATCTCTTTGAAGCGGAGCTTGGAGCACCTCTCTATGATATGTCCTCCGCATACTGGTGGGGAATAGTGCAAATGATGGGGCCACTTCCCAGCCATCGGCTGTCGCTTTTCAAAGGCTTTGTGGAGGATATAGTGGATCGGGAGGATAAAGCTGCGGTGGCCGCTGTTGCAGAGGAGCAACCTGCTTATTAGATTGGGATCCCTTTTGTAGTTCCTCATGTTGCTGCATTCATGTGTTTTGTTTCTCTCTTCTTTCCATTTTTTTTTGCATCACTTTTATAATGTTGTCCCCGTTGTCAGAATAAAAAGTGCTTTTGTTGATAGTACTAATAGAAATTGTTGTGAACTGTGGGATATGGTAGTAGAATCTAAATTCCGAATATAATACTGTTCGGTACGAGGTCAGTAGTATAACTGTATTGATTGAATATTTAGAATATAAAACTTAACTTTGTCAAAACTAAAAATTTTGTCTGAAGGCACGAAGTTTTGACTGGTCGAATGGGGGGTTTGTTGGTATGAGAGATTTAATAAATCTGAGGTAATTTGTTGAAGATTCATCGAGGTATAGACTGGTCAAATGTTCGAGTTCGAAAGTGTAATGTCGGTGAAGTTTGATAGTGCATCGAAGGTAAAGTTTGATGGTGTATCGAAGGTGAAGTTTGATAGTGCATCGAAGTTGAAGTTTTGATTTAACTGGCCGATCTGACAATCTAAATGGTTGGTCTGTCAGAGTGGTACGTGCGTTTAGGACAGTATGCCGGGAAGTAATGATTATGTTTTACTCGCTTGACAAAAAAAGTGGTGATGTGACGTTTGGATTCTGACTGTTTAGTTTTGATCTGGGAGAATAAGGTTCGAAAAGTTTCGACAGTACATATATTTTTAGGCAAACGGGTTATTCGCACGTGGGAAATGTTAAGAGTATATTTGTCAAAGCACACTGTTAGCCGAAAAGCCGGGGAGGTGGGGTCAGGGTAATAATAGCGGTTAATAAATCTAGGTGATTTTGGGTTTTTGAAATATATATAAGTGAGAGATGAGGAATTACTGTGCTAGTTTGCTGTGAAAACCATAGAGAGTGAGAAGGAGAAGGACAAGCGCCATTGCGAACATGGACGCTTTTGGGGTATCTGAGGCCGTGATCTTTCTGATTTGGGGGTAGTTCTGCTAATTTCAGGTATGCATTTGATCTCTGTGAACTCTGTTCTATTTTTTTTTGGTTTTGATAGTAGAGGCAAAACAATTTGTGTTTGTGGTTTGGAAATGGCACTCGAGATGTCGGAGAGGGGAAAAGTCTGGGTTACGGTATGGTCTGTGGCTTGTTTTGGAGGGGGTAGATAGGATGGTCACGGAATTTGTCAAGTTTGTCGATCTAATTGCGTGCCTCTTCTTTTGTAGGCTAAAAATGGATAACCGTCCGGCTTCGAGACGGGCATTGATAGATGAAGAGATTGAAGAAATCAAAGCTAGTATTTTTGGTCGAGCCCCAATGGGTGATGGTAGTGATGTAGAATTTTTAGATGTAGTAACCGAGGCCCCATTATCAATGTTACTGCCTGCTGAGGAGGTCGTAGTTTCGAGGCGTCGAAGGACGATAGTAACTGAGAATAGTAAGGTGGAGGAAAAAGTGTGAGGGGAGAGAGATGATGTAGGGCCCTCAGGTGAGAGAGAGGGAGATAATGGTAATTGTAGTGATAACAGGGATTCGACTGAGTCGCATGGCGTTGGGGGTCTCGTTGCGGTGATGGATAGGGTTAGGTTAGAGCGGATGGCGTTGGGGGTCTCGTTGCGGTGAAGGATAGGGTTAGGTTAGAACGGTTTACCGCTAAGTTAGAACTGTCGAAGGGGGGGGGGATATTTTTGAATGTTGCAGGGGCGAGATTGACCTTTAAATCGAATCCTGGGAGCGGGATTATGGCTTATGGGGGCCAGATTAGATTGGGGATGGAGTTACCGCTCCGAAGGCTAGTGAAAGAAGTTTTGAATTTTTGGAAGGTGGCTCCAGTGCAAATGAACGGCAATTTTTATGAGATGATGAAGGTGATAGATGGGATGAATGTAAAATTGGCTGGTGAGGGCTGAAATTTGATTAAGTGGTTTGATATTGTTACCTTTTACTCGAGGAAGGCGAGTCAGAACCCAGGGACCTATCACATCCAATGTCATCCTGTGAAACCTCGGTTCTTTGATCTGTGCTCGACGGGTCGAGGGTGGAATAATGATTTGTTGACAGTGAGAGGTAACTTCAAGAATGTAGATGAGGATGATCCATATAAATTGTATTATAGGTTATATAATGAAAGTAAGTTTGCTGTCGAATGTTTTCTTATTGATATGTTTATGAAATAAGTGATAACTGTGTATTGTTTTACTGTTGCAGGTCCGGGAAGTTCGACTTGGGATAGTCCGGTGAAATACATTGATAACCTGCATAAGGCAAGTGAAAATTGGGTAAATTTGCTGTTTGACAGTCTCAAAATAAAGAGGCAAAGGAGGAAGAAGGCTGATTCCCTGCTTCGAAGCGTACCCACTACGCCAAAGCTAGAAAAGAGAAAAAGAAGTGATGGTTCTTCCAAGAGGTCAAAGGAGATAGGAGGAGAGGAGCTACCGAGGAACTATCAGTTTGTGCCGAGATCTCGCAAGGGGTTAAAGAAAGTAGCAACGATGCTCGAAGTGGCTGTCGAGGCTTTTAGGTTGAGGCCAAGGCCAATATCGAATCATGTTGAGAAAGGGAAGAGTCGTGCTGCTCCCGAAGCCCCGAAATTATAGCAATCGAAAGATGGCCAACGCAAGAGGCATAGGGCACTGGGGGAGGACGATACACAGGAGGAGGATGAAGAAATGACAGCTAAGAAATCTTCGATGGTCGAACACTGGGTGGACGACCCAGACGAGGCGTCGAAGGAAGTAAAGAGGCACATGTTTCAGGTAACTATATACTGCTCCTTATTGTGATTTTCTGAAATGTCTTTTGAATTCTTCGGGTTTTGAGGTTCTCTGGCTGATTGAATATTTTAGCAGACGGATGCTTGGGTCCGAACGTGCAGCAAGGCTATGAAGTCGGTAAAAATGAAGTTGCGGCAAGCAAGGGAAAATCTTGATATTTCCTGTGGGATTGGGGCATCATTGGTGTCTGAGGTGAAGAAGTTAATGCAGGACCTTAGGGTTCTTACTGAATCTTATGATGAGAGACTCGAACTTCAGCGGTCGAAGCTGGTGCGGAAGTGGGTTGCGAAGCTTACAACGTGTGAGGGGGAGAAGGCTGAATAGAAGGTGCAGTTCCAGGGACAATACGATGGCGAATGCAAGGTGGCTGTGAGGTTGAAGACTTTCATAGATGAAAAGGGGTATGACCCAGATACACTTGAACCATACCCTGTGTCTCCAGAATTTGCTGAAGGTGATGAGGTCCAACTGAAGGGAGTGGAGTTGTCTGTTGTTCATGAGACAGTTGGGAGTACTGAAGGTGGGGGAGATGCTTCTGTCCTTGGAGCACACAGTAATGGTCTTGTTGATGGTAAAGTTGTCAGTGTCTCGAATGAAGCCGCCGAAGTTGCTGATGGTGGAGTGTGTGTGGAACAAGAATGTGAGACCGTGCCGGTGTGAGGTACTTCTAGTTGGGGTTATTCGTCGTTTTCTGCTGACATGTGGTGATTTGTAATATGTTGATCTGTGTTGCTGCTATTTTTCTTTGTATTTCTGTAGTAAATTATGAACATGCTGATGTGTATTTTCTGTGGTACATTCTGAGTTTGCTGAATCTGACTTTCCGATGTAGTTCCTTAGTAGTCATGCTATCTTATGCTAACCTTGGAATGTTGGAATTTGCATGCTTATTCTGCCGATCTTGCTTGATTTAAACTGTTGGTGGCTGATCTTTGACTTGCTCTGCGACTTCTGTATTGACAAATAATATGTAAGATAATTCCTTGATGTTTACATGACTGTAGCATTGTCGATCCATGTACAATGTTGATGTAATGTGGATCAAACTCAGTGTGTTCTTTGGGACATCGAAGGCCGAAGCCACAGCGATGTTTAAAAACTCAAAACATTTCTAGGTCGCCCCCGAGTATCAGTCAGGGTGAGAGGACGTGATACCTAGGGGAATCCCGAAAATGTGCTGAACTTCAAAGGCCTAAGCCACAATGAAGCATTTGAATCGCCTCCAACGCATTCCCGAGGGTCCGGTCTTTCGACCATCCTTTCCCCTCGAGTTTGCTCGAATGTTGGAAACTTGAGCAATTCAAGGTCGCCCCCAAGTATATGTCGGGGTGAGG
The DNA here is from genome assembly GCA_014058105.1 of Kingdonia uniflora. Taxonomy (NCBI): domain Eukaryota; kingdom Viridiplantae; phylum Streptophyta; class Magnoliopsida; order Ranunculales; family Circaeasteraceae; genus Kingdonia; species Kingdonia uniflora. Next base: position 2,416,417 of record JACGCM010000140.1, on the reverse strand, counting down.
GTGGACATGATACCCAGGGTAGGCCAAGAAAATGACTGTACTTCGTCAGTTTTAGAGCCGGGATGAAGGAATATCGAATCGCCTCCAATGTATCCCCGAGGGTTTGGTCTTTCGACCATTCTTGCCCCTCGAGTTTGCTCGAATTTTGGAGACTTGAGAAATTCATGGTCAACCCCAATTATCTGTCGGGACGAGGGTGGACATGATACCCAGGGTAGACCAAGAAAAGGAAAGTACTTTGTCAGTTTCAGAGCCATGACGAAGGAATATCGAATCGCCTCAAATGCATCCCCGAGGGTTCGGTCTTGCGACCATCCTTGCCCCTCGAGTTTGCTCGAATTTAGGAGACTTGAGCAATTTAAGGTCGCCCTCAAGTATCTGTCGGGGTGAGGGTGGACATGATACCCAGGGTAGACCAAGAAAAGGACTGTACTTCGAAGGTTGAAACCACAGTAAAGGAATATCAAACTGCCTCCCATGCATCCCCGAGGCTCCGGTCCTTCGACCATTCTTGCCCCTCGAGTTTTTTAACAGTTGACGTCTGGCGTTAGGATCAACGGGAAGGGTGACGTTGGTAAGGTAACGAAGGAATGGTGTTCGCCAATCATCTAAATCTAGACTCTCTCCCCCAGTATTGATGGCATTAATTTCCATCTGTTCGATACTTGGGCGTTCGAGTACTCCGATGTGGAGGGTTTGAGATTTTTTCTGTCCAAGTATAGCTGCAATGTAGGCGAGGGCATCGGCATGTCTATTTTTTCCTCGAGGATAATGAAAAATTGTTGATTTTTCAGGAAATCGGTTCATGCGCTGTCGCACAAGTAAAGCGTAGTCAGCCATGCGACTGTTAGCTTGATTTTCTCCTGAGTAATGTTTATGAATGAGCTGGGAATCTGTAAAGACTGCGAGTTTGGGAATACCGAGAACGAGTGCGAGGTCAAGACCATGGATCAGTGCTTCATACTCTGCTTCATTATTGGAACATTCAAAGGTAAGTTTAACTGCTTCTCTATTCGGTCATTAGTCGGTGTGACCAAGATAATACCAATTCCTGAACCATTGGGTCCTGCGGAGCCATCTGTGAATAAGCACCAACCGGTAAGGGGGTCCCATAGATCTAAAACTTCAGGTTGATCTTCCGGTAGATCATCTTCATGTTCTTCCCAGTCACAATCTTCAACCGGGAAGTCGGCGAGGAAATATTCTACTTCTTGACCTTTATGAGATATTTGCTTCTCGAAGGTTATGTCGTGCTCGCCAAGGTATACAGACCATTATTGTACTCGTCTGGATTTTTCTTTTTCACTAAGTACTTCGCTGAGAAGGTACTCGTGATGACACGAATGGGGCGGGCCTAAAAATATGGTTAGAGCTTGCGGGCTGAATAGACTTGTCAGGAGTAATCGCCCAAGTTTGGAATAACAGGTTTCGGCAAGGGTTAGAGTTTTGCTGATGAAATACACAGGTTTTTCGATGTTGGAATCAAGGCGAATGAGTACAGAGCTAATTGAAGTTTCTGTTACAGCGAGATGTAAGGAGAGTGTTTCACCTTCGATGGGGGTAGTGATGATGGGTGGACGGCTAAGATAAGTTTTGAGTTCGAAAAAGGAGTCTTCGCACTCAGGGGTCCAATTGATCTCAGGGTTATTTTTCTTTCTTATTTTATGGGCGCCCTGACTGCGTAAGAGGGAGAAGAGCCAAGTACATCTATCGGAGGACTTGGAAATAAAGCGGTTAAGGGCTGCTATCCTGCAAGCCACCTTTTGTACGTCTCTCTTTGTTGTGGGTGAGGACATGTCAATGAGGGCTCGAATATGGGTGGGGTCAATTTTGATGCCACGTTTACTGATAAGATGGCCCAAGAATTTTCCGGATGAGACGCCAAATTGGCACTTCTCTGGGTTGAGTTTCATTTTATGGGTGCAAAGTATTGAGATGATGTCGGTCAGGTCATGGATGTGGGTCTATTTTTGTATGCTCTTGCATAACATGTCGTCGATGTAGACTTTGACTGACTTGCCAAGCTGGGGTTTAAACATAGCTGTGACGAGGCGTTGGTAAGTGGCACCCGCATTTTTAAGGCCGAAGGGCATGACATTAAAACAGTAAAGGCCTTGTTCAGTTATGAAGGAAGTTTTAAGTTGATCTTCTGGGAGGAGGGATACCTGATTGTAACCCGAAGCAGCGTCTACCATGGATAGGCGCTCGTGTCCAGCAGTGGCATCGAGGAGTGCTGAAATGGTCGGCAGTGGGAAACTGTCCTTCGGTGTGGGTTTATTGAGGTCGGTGAAGCCGACGCAGATTTGGATCATTCCGTTCTTCTTAGGAATTGCCACAATGTTTGATATCCAGTCAGCGTACTTGACGTCTCTGATAAAGCCCGCGGCTACAAGCTTGTCTACTTCGAGGTTAACCGCTTCTCAAAGTCGTGGTGCCAGGGTACGCTTCTTTTGTTTGACTGCCATGGAATTGGGAATGAGATCGATGCGATGGCATGCCAGGCTGGGGTCGACACCAAGGCATCTCCTGAAATATCTAGGCAAAGATGTCCGTGTTTGCTCGAAGGAAATCTGTAAGCTCGAGGCGTTCGGCCTTGTTGAGAAAAGTTCCAATGAATGTTCCTCGACCAGGGCCGTGGAGTTTGATATAAACGGCAGGTTTGATATGGGGGGTGGCATTTGTCGAAGTCGAAGGGATAGAAAGACGCAGTAATTGTTATGGGCATCTGGCAAGTTTTCTGGTCTGGTAAATTTCTAGGTTCTCTCATGAGCAGGCGAGATGTTGAGATCCTTTGTGGTTCCACATACCCTCGGGAGTTGCAAAATGAAGGGTTAGGTGATAGGTCGAGGGTATAGCTCGCATAACATGGAGCCAGTCCCAGCCGAGGATTCTGAGGTATTCGGATTTCTTGTCGATGACAAGGAAGCTGGTTTGATGGGTGAGGGGTCCTATGGTGACATGTAGGCTGATACGACCGACGAAGACTTCGGTAGTCCCATTAAATCCTTTTAACTCGAGGTTGGCTGGGGTAATGAGTTCAGTTTTCTATATTTTTTCGACGGTGGGTAGAAATAGAACTTCAGCTGCACTTCCTGTGTCGATGAGCATTGTGTGAAGGACAATGTTCTCAATCTTAATCATAATGACCAGAGGATTGGAATGAGGGAAACGGACGTGTGACGGGTCACAATTGATAAAAGAAATGCCCTCAAGACGAGGGTGATGGCTGCATTCTGGCAGTAGGGTAGGGAATTTTTCCTGGTAAGAAAGTTTATAACATTCGCCGATGCGCTTTCGTTTGCTAAGCGAACGACCGCTATCTATATTGTTGACTTCGATGAAATATGATTGGTAGATATGTACCACGGCTTGGTCCGCACTAGGGGTGGAGAGGGATTGAAGGTATGACCCATCGAGATAACTAGAAAGGCCGGTAACGTACTGGTGCTGACGTCCTGCTCTGAGGATGAGTTCGAGATAACGTTGGTGGGTGAAGCATTTGTTCGTATGGTGTCAATTGCATTTGTGATTGGCGCAATAAGGCTCCCTGGTCTGACTTCAATTGGGAGAGGGATGCGCCATATGGGGTCTGCCTGAATGTTCGGTAAGAGGGTACTGAGGGCGGCGGTTAGTGTTGGTAAGATAGGCTTCGATCGCTTCTTGCGAGCTTCAGCACTACTGTCGGTATAAGGGTGTTTGCGGCGCTCAGTCTCCTGTGAGACGGGAACGATCAAAGGTAGTGGAGTGGGATGCGAATGCTATCGCAGTTTGTTGAAGTAGGTAGTGCTCGATGGTTGGGTATGTTTTGCCGGATTCTTGGAGTCGTTCGAGGCCGATATAGCCGTTGACCTTCGAGAGCATCTCTTCGAGTGTTTGGTGTTTGTGGAGGACGAGGTGCTCTTTTACTCGACTATGATCAGGCAGAGTATTTGAATATGCGAGGATAGCATTTGCACAGTCGAGGTTATCTACTTTCTGTGACTCGTCGAGGAATCGCTTTGTGAAGGCTTCGAGGGTCTCTGTGCTTGACTTTCTAAAATTAAATAATGCGTTAATTCTAATTTCTCTTTCTTTGTTGAAGGCAAACTGGGCGATGAAGAGCTGCGTGAGTTGCTCGAAGCTTCGTATCGAGCTATTTGGGAGATTGTGATACTATCGAAGTGGGTTTTTAGTGAGGCTAGTTGGGAAAATTCGACATAACAGGTAGTCGGAAGTAGAGTAAAGGCTTAGTGAGTTTTGAAATTCGAAAATGTGGGTTTTGGGGTCTGTGTTGCGATATTTGTTGTGCTTGGGGGGATAAAAATTGGTGGGGATGTCGATGGCGAGTAGGGTGGCACAAATGGGATTGTTGAGGTGGCTCCACGAGTTTAAGGCTGGGCTTGCAGTAACGCGAATAGCAGGTTGTATCTTGTGGTCGAAGTCTTATTGCATGACATATGCATGAGGGGGAGATTGGTGATGTTGATGGTTGTAGGGTCGAATGTGTGGTATATATTCAGCACTGCGCTCCCCAATTCGGTCTCGAGCGGGACGATGCTTGCCAAGTCGGTCTTTGACAGGCCGAGGGTGTCTTGATGAATGGAGGGTAGAGTCAGAAGAATCTTCTGTGGGGTGGATTCCGAGGTGGATAGAGCCAGTAGGGGGAATAGTATGGGGAATACCTTCGGCACCAATGGGATCTGGGGGTAACTCGAGGTTTATTGAGGGTCCAACGCAGGCGCGAGCAGATACACGCAATTGATCCAGTACCTGGGATTGACGGGCAGGTTCTAAGGGCTCTAACCATCGATGTTCCCGGACTGTGTTGCGTAGCTCATCGATTGCTCGATTCTACCTATTGTCGTCGTCTACCTTGCGATTCCATTCAGTTTCCAACTCCTGGCGGTGGTTTTCTCGTTCCTGGGTGAGTTGATGCTGATGGCGCTCTTCTGCTTGAGCAATTTGTTGAGATAGTAAAACGACTTGAGCAATGACTCCGTCAATGGAGTTGCCTGCCTGAGTTGAGTTGGCACGGCGGGAAGGGGCCATTGAAAAGGAGCGGTAAATGGTAGGAAATAAAGGAAGGTAACAAAGACGAGGTAACTGATAGTTTGGAAAGCACAGACAGCGCCAATTGTTGGGGTCTGATCTTCATTGAGAAGCGAAGATGGCTCTTACAGCACGGAGGTCAACCTCTCATCAAAGATGTACAAGTATATTGACTAAAAAGTGACTAATTAGAGACAAATACTTGTGTAGAGTCCCGAATGTGACTCTCTGCGACCTCTGATGAGGATTTTTAAACTGTAATTCTATTACTGATGAGTAATAATAAAGATCGAGTACAGTTTGTAAGTGGTCGAAGGTAAAAAGCATAGGCTTTGGAGAAGATTTTTCTAACCCCTTCTTGGCTTCCCCTCACTCTTATTTATAGAGACATATGAGGCTGAGTCACCTAGAGTGGGCCAGGCTACATGATTACTGTCCGGGTTTTCCCTCGGCGGCCTTTCTTACGGACATTCCTGTCACTGTAGCTGAGAAAATAATTAATGCACCGTCCAATCTGTTTGAGCTGACTGCTAGTCTCATCATACTTTCAAACGTTCAGTCAAAGGGTATCTGCTATTATGTGCTGATCCGTTCTTGAAGGTCTATCTGCTATTATGTGCTTATCTGTTCTCGAAGGTTTATCTGATGTCGAGGCTTCGAATACAAGATTTTCTTGGGGGGCTTGAGTCTGAGTCGAAATAGACTTCAATTTGTTCGAGTAGGATACGAAGTGGACTTCGAGTGAGGAGGTCGAAGGCTGCGAGTATGCTACCACAACCAGCACCTGTGAAATCAAGTTCTTCTGACTACCCGAGTCAATGATGACCTCTACTAAGCTCTATTTTACCTAAATACTGACAAGAAAAAGTTCTTCCCGACTCGCCTCCTCGGTAGCCATAGTTTACTTAAATATAAGAGTAAGCTTAGGATTTGGTTTATCTAATTCTGAAAGGTTAACAACCGCGCTGTGGCTAGTACATGTTTCTCTTTCTTGATCTTCTCCTCCTTCAGCCTAATCTCCGGGTGAAGTTTACAATATTTATCTAAAATATTCCCACTTGCCTTACACTGACTGCAATAATTCCCCTTAGACTCACCCATGTTCTTATTCGTCCAACCAGACTTGTACCATAACTTGTCTTGTTGTCTTTCTTGTCACTCTTCAAGTACTTTCCCTCAATGGCAATCACCTTCATGGTAGCATCTTTGATATTCGCCACATTAAAGAGCTTCAACTCCCTTCTAATGAACTCTGACAACCTACCCGTGTACTTCATAAACACCTCATTCTCTTTCACATCGACGTTTAAAACAAAAAACTAGTTATAAAACTCTGTAGTGCACTCTTGAACTGATTGTCCATGCTTTTGGCCTAAATGATACCACTTATATTATCTCTCTTACTTATACTAAATTGGATAAAACTGCTTCCTAACCAGCACTTTAAATTCTTTCCAACTCAAGACTTCTACAAGATGACGTTTCTTATAAGATTTCCACTGCGTAAGTGCATGACTTGTAAATTTCAATGTCGAAAAGTATATTTTATGAATATTCGAGTATTCATACACTAAAAAATGGATCTCTAACCTATCTATTCAGCTATCCAATTTTTCAGCATCGATTGACTCGTCGAATACTAGAATTTATATTTTAAAATCAATACGAAGATTATACATTGAATTTATGGACTTACCAATAACTGCTTCTTCTTCTACGGAGTCGGTATCATTAGAATCTCCATGTTTGTCCTTGTTATACCTTCATCATTCTCCTCTCCCTCAACTCATTTCTTCTCCTTGCGCTCTTTTGACTTCATTGAAGTGAATGCCTTAAAGAGGTTCATGAGAGTTAATTGTTCTACTAAGTCCCTTAGAATAGTAGTTAGGCCAAAAACTTGACCTTTAAGTTTTGTGACTCGATCTTCTGAATCGTCTATCTTCGTATTCACGTTCTTATTCTTTGGCGTACTCACAAGTCTAACCTTCATTTGCTTGAGTCAATCACGCGTAGAGACCATAAACGATCAACTCCTCAAGAATCGTAACTCCAAAATTTGATATAACTTAATGGACAATCAAAATAGAGACTAACCTTAGAAGAAGAATTAACACAGTCAAACAATTTGGTGGGATTATTTTTCAATATAAACTTTTATTTACTCAATTCAACTGATTACAATAAATTACTCATAAAACCCAAATTCTAAATTATATATTGGATTTTCTCTTTCTCCTCCTTTTATATTGCCTAGCCTTGCTCTTAAAAAGGTTACATGTTTCCTAGTTATAATATATGACCAAATTGCCCTTAAAACGACCTTAATTTAGATGTAGTCGTGATAGTCATTCGAACGGACCCATAAGTCCTTCGAACGACTTCCCAATTTTTGCCTAAACAACAAGGTAGTAAGAATGCTTACTTTTGTTTTTGACTCGGTCGAACGATCTTGGCAATTTTGCCTAGAGTCGGCAACAAGATCTTTTAGCTTGACTTTTCTTCGAACTTGTTCGAACGTATCCATGATTGATTCGAAAGACTTGGTCTTCTTTTAATGGGTTAGTGTTTAGGTCCTCCTGGATCAAATGTCAACATGGACCCTAGAAAAGTAGAGGGTAGACTTGTGGCTGGTAACCTCCAAGCCTATTAAAGAGTAAAAAGAAACAAGGTAATCCTGAATAGCTAACATTTTCAGAGTTAGTATCACCTACAAAGCACAAGCAGGTCATCAACAAAAGCAAGGTGTATCAACAAAGATTTTTTTACACTTGAAGTGAGGAGTGAGAGCTTTCTCATAAACTTTGGATTCAAGGAGTAAACCCAAAGACTCCGTGATCAACACAAAGATGTAGGGGGACATGGAGTCACCCTGTATTTGGCTCCTCATCCCCTAAAGGACCCCTCAAGGGACCTATTAATGGAGATTGAATATGAGAGTGTAGTGATACACTCCATGATCCAATAAACAAAAATGCCAGGTAAGTTAAGCTTAAGAAGAATAGTGGAGATAGACTCCTCTTGGACAAGATCATAAGCTTTCCTAAGGTCAATCTTTGTTGTACATCTAACTTGGGGAGAGTTAAGGTGGTAATTCCTGACAAGCTCATGGGTAATAAGTAGATTATCAGAGATGTTTCTACCCTCTATAAAAGCAGACTGACTAGGGCTGATAAGGGGATCTATGACCAACTTAATCTTGCTAGTAAGGATTTTAGAGATAACTTTGTACACCATATTGCAACATGAGATAGATCTATTATCACTGAAGGAGCTAGGGTTAGGAACTTTAAAGACCAAGGTAATTGAAGTAGTATTAATTTTCCTTAAGAGTTTTACCACTCCTCAAGAAACTACTAATAGCTCTAATAAAATCAACTTTGATAATATCCCAGTTTTCTTTAAAGCATTGAGCACTAAACCTATCAGGACCAGAGGCTTTGGAGTTGTTAATTGAATTTAGGGCCCCTCCCAAATCTCCTTGTCATGAACAGGAGCAATAAGATGTAAATGGTCCTCATCCTTCACATACTCCTTAAAATTAAGGGTATTAATAGCAACTGTATTCACTTAAGTAGAGTTAGAAGCAAAAATGTTCTTAAAGTAGTCCACAACTTTGCCAACAACCTTAACAAGGTTAGAAATGAGGGTATTAGTATTATCTCAAATGGTTAGAATAGAGTTGCAGTGATTCCTGTTAATAACAGACTTGCGAAAAAGGAAGTGCAGAAGTCCTCCAAGTGCAGCCAATGTATCTTGGCCTTTGCTTGTAGAAAGATTCCTTCTGTTTAACCAAGTTGGTTTAGTGAGTTTCAACTTCACTCTCTACCATACAAAGAGAGAGGTTGTGGGGGTCAGTTTGGATAACATCCTGAATAGAGTCCAGATTAAGCTTGATCTTCATAGTAGTAGATGTACTGTCCCCCCCACCCTTTCCTTGTTCAATTTTCTTAGGCTTTCATTTGCTGCTTTGAGTTTACTTGCAAGCCTGTACATTAGATTGCCATGGACTGTGGTGTCCCACCCTTCCTTGACAGCTTCTCTATAACCCCCAATACTTGCCCAAAATTGAAAATACTTGAAGTTTTTCCTTCTCTTATGGACATGTTGGAGGAGTTTAGTAATGCAAGGACTATGGTCAAACAGACTTGTTGCATGGAACTCAGCTTCTAAATTAGGAAAGTATTTACTCCATTGCTCATTTATAAGGACCTTGACCAGCTTGACTAGTACTATATCTTCATTCATCTACTTGTTAGTCCAGGTGTATTGATGACCTTTGTATTTGAGCTCCTAGAGGTTAGTTATCTGATGATACCATTTTTGCTTAACCATAACTGAGGTGAGCATTGGTCTCCCACCAACTTTGTCCTTATTAGTGAAAGCAGAGTTGTAATCCCCCATGATTGCTCAAGGCTTGCTGAAGTGTTTGGGGATCACATACAGGTCTTCCCACATAATGTCCCTACCTGCAACATCATTAAGCCCATAAACAAAACAAACCATAAAGTTATAGTTAAGACATTTAACAATGCAATATATGGCTTGTGGAAAAATACCTATGATAGTGACATTCATAAGAGTAGGGTTCCAATAAACTAGAATCCTTCCCTTTGAAGTATTAGTGACATTACTAGCACTATCCCAATAAAGGCAGATAATATTGTAGGAATTTATCCTCTTGTCCTACACAATGTCTAGTTTAACCGGTTTCACAACACATACGGTATGTATCATATTAGTGACATATTAGGTATGTACCCAAGTATTGCACGTTATATAGGTCGGTGGGACCTGGGTGTAACCCTTGTTAGGTTAGAAGGACATAATAGAAAGGCATCTCTAACCTAGTACTTAATATACAAGGAGAGGTCCCTCTTGGTCTTTACGCTAGTTGTCGCCCATTAGGTGTTTAAAGAATCCAAGAGAAGACTTCTTCATCAAGGATTTGCTATTTGCTGGAATAAAGGTTAGTAGTATTAATTTCATTTAGTAATTGACTATAGTGATAATAAATAGATCATATCTGAAGATTTCAACAATTGGAATAAGTAGGAAGGGATTCTTATGCTATAGTTGATTTGGTAATTAATAATTGTTGTTTAAGGCTTTGTTTTATTGATTAAACCCTAAACCAGCTAGATATGAGTTTTACGTGCAAATCAATACACACGTTGAAATATCACAATCAATCATTATATATCGTCATCTGTTCTCATCCTCTTGTGGTCCTCATATTTCAAAGTTACAATATAATATGAAGTATCTTGTCAAAGAATTATAAGTTATCATTGACCCCATATTTATTCATGAGAAAGACATGGATGTTCGGTAAATTCAAGGACATGTCATGTGATATCATACATGGTTCTCATTAAAGTATTTTGTGAAATATCTAGAGCTTGACTATATCTTATTTATATCTCTTGAATTTATGGTACAAGTTGAATATGCTTTACAATGGTGTTGACATTGACTAATTTTAATATTATAAAGTTGTCACAAGAACACACTAGACCATAGTTCTGATTGTAAAAATTGCTTTGATGGAGATGATACACTAGTTCATCATCTTTATTGTACCAATACTTATACGAGCTTTTATATATTCTCTTTTGGTATACAGTTGTCGATCTTTATTGTACAAACACTTATATGAGCATTTATATATTATTTTTTGGTATACAAAGTTGTTGATCTTTATTGTACCAGCACTTCTATGAGCATCATACTTGATCAACCTATATGGAGATACTAAATCTTAGTATCTTCCAAATGGGGGATTTATGTAAATCATTATTGATTGAAAACTAATAATATCTCATATTATTAAATTAAGGATAAGGGCATAATGCCAAGATACCCAATAGTGATTAAAGAAGGTTTTCTTTCATAACCCAAATAAAGAATCTCTGATGGGGTTTAAGTATTATCAAGTAGTAATTAGGAAGACGGGATACAAAGTTGGTAAATACACCCAAGATATTTTTGTCCATGGAGTTGAACATTTTACTAATTTTGGGACTTTCAAGTAAAGTCTCATTAAGACTACTTTGCACTAATTGAACTTAAAATAATTTAACCACCCAGGAGGCTAAAAAAATTATAATGTATTAACGGGTCAAGATAGGCTACATGGTACGGGGAGATGAGGATTTCCCTGGGCCCAATAGTAAGGAAGTGTCTCGAGTCAAACTGTAAGTGGACAGTCTAATCTTGAGCATGAGTTATCACCAACTTGGGGGTAATGTATGTCAAATCACCCCCCAAAAAAAGGATTCGATGATACACCGCTAGACCCGCATAGTGAAAAGTTAATACCATACAATCTAGATTCTAACTTGACCATCCTAACCCCGGATAGGATCGAGATAAAGGACATCAAGCTATAGATCTTTTATAGATCAAGTTAAATGTGTATAAATTAATTTTACATATCCTACTATAAGTCTTTGTTTCATTTAGCTATGTACCACATGATCTAGAACCACTGACTAATATTGAGACCTTGACAGACTCTAACTACTCCAATTGGAAGCTCCAAATCTAAATTTATTAGAAAAACATACATGTTTTAGTTAATTTGAATGTTATACTTGGTGTTTTTATTTAGTCCCATTTTGGATAAGTGAAAAGAGGATTTTTACTTTATTATGGGTTGTACACTACTATCATATGTAGCATGTGTAAGTAGGTGGCGCCCTCACGTGTGTGTAAGGCGAGTTTGTGAAGGCTTATTATATGGGGACGTCCATGAACTTGCTTCCACGACCCGACTCATGACCCACCTAAACTATTTATAAGCCCTAGGTTATCTTGATTTCAAATTTGTTCTCACTAAAGCCAAGCCCGCGGATCTTACAGATATTTCTTCTGATACTGAGAAAGTAGCTTGCGCTAAATGGGCCAAGGCCAATAAAGTGGCAAATTTTATCATTCTTTCTGCCATTTATCCTATTATGCCGGGCAGTATTGCTGAGAAAGGTATCACAAAGAAACTGTTAGATGTCATTAAGAAATAATTTGAGGGTTTCGTCAAGGGAAGGCAGTACAATAACTTATCTCAGCTTCTCTCACTGAAGTATGATGGTAATTGAAATATGCACTTGCACATTCTTAAGATCTCCAAGTTAGTTTTTACTTTGAAAGAACTCGGTCTCACCATTAATGATATGTTGATGGTTCACTTAGCAGTTTGGTCTCTTCCAAAATGTTTTGAGATGTTCCAGGTTCACTACCTAATTAAGGATAAAACTTGGGAAATAAATGAGTTGATTGTAACATTGGTCTCTGAGAAAGAATGACATTAGAAAGGTAAAGTAGAATCGGCTCATCTGACTACGTCTATGATGAGTTTGTCCATCAATTCTTAGGGAAGGAAGATGTTTAAGAATCAATGATCTACAAAGAAGAAAGGTTCCAAGTCTGGTCTAGGGTAGAGTTTTAGTTCAGGGAATAGGAATGGGAAGTAGAATGTGACTTCGTCAGTGACTGCATCATTAGTTATATAGTGTTTCTTTTGTAAGAAGAAAGGTCATATGAAGTAGGACTGTCGTTCATACAAAAAATGGTTAACCAAGCAAGAAGGTATTAGTTTTGAATAAAATTTGGTTGATGTTCCCACCAACTCTTGGTGGCTAGATTATGGGGTAACTGTTCATATTTTGAATTCTCTACAGGGGTTTATTAGCAGGCGGGAGGCAAGGTATGAGGAGAAGGTTTTCTGGGGAGATGCTTGATGCCTTCCCATTGACTTTATTGGTATTTTTCACTTGTTTTTAGACACGGGTATAATCTTAGATTTGTCAGATACCTTTTATGTTCTATCGATGAGGCGATCTTTAGTTTCTATTTTCCGGTTACACTCATTTAATTTTTTTCAATTTTAGACATGGTAGTTTTGACATTATTCATTACGATTCTATTATTAGTTCTCATTTACTAGTTGATGGGTTATATCGTCTATCTTTTGATAATTAATTTGAGACTTTAGTATTATGTTTATCTGTCGAGGTTAGTACTTCTACTTTTAAACGTTCTAGATTTTTTGAGCAATCTTCGATGTTATGGTACAGACGTCTAAGATATATTTCCAGGAAGAGGTTAGAGATTATGTTTTGAAATGGGGTTCTCGGGGATTTAGACTTGTATCATTTATAAGATCAGGAAATTTGACTCTACTAGTAGCACAAATCTTTTACAATTGATTCATACAGATATATGCAGACCTTTTCCTACTCCGTCCCACGGTGGTCATCGGTATTTTCTCACCTTCATTAATAATTTCTCTCGTTATACCTATATTTTTCTTATCCATCAGAAGTCTGAATTACTTAACGTATTTTAAGATTTTGCAGTTAGAGGTTGAGAAATAGTTAGATTGAAAGATCAAGGTTGTCCAGTTAGATTGAGGAGGCAAATATTATGTATAAATCATTCAAGACGGTCAACATTTAGAATCATTTTATCACTATTTAAAGGATCTAGGTATTGTAGCCCAATACACTACTCCTGGATCACCAGAGCAGAATAGTGTTTGTGAGCATCATAATCGAACTTATCATAATATGGTTCACAATATGTTATGTCATACTAATTTACCTATGAATTTTGGGGGTGAGTGTCTATGCTACTCAAATACCGAAAAGTTAGATTCGAGGACGTTTAGTTACTTCTTTGTTGGTTTCCCAAAGAGATCAAAAGGTTTTAGGTTTTACTATCCTTCCTAACCTATAGAGATTGTTGAGTGTGCTCAGGCTCTTTCATAGAAGAGGGGGGGGGGTCACTTTACTAGTATTATTCATATAGATATTGTCTTTGAGAAGGGTACTGAAACTCATAGTTCAACTGATAATCATATTAGTGTTGCTATGCTTCCGCATTTATCAAATATAAATACTTTGATGAGTACGGTTCCAGTTCCCAACCTCGTCGCAATACCAGTGCTCCCACATATTTTTCCTCTACCCGCTTCTGTTTAATTTCCTATTATTTCACCTGTAGCCTAACCTCTTGCTCCTATTTAGAGATTTTCTATAGAGAGGCGTTCAACTATTTCTCTATATTACTATCTTTATTCAGTTGAAGGGGATTTATTTGATTTTGAGGATCCAGTAACTTTTAGTGTGGGTATGGATAGTAGTTTTGCAAATATGTAGCATAATACCATGACGGTAGAGATGGTTTTTATGTTTTGCAACTCTGTCTAGGAGTTGCCACCTTTGCCTGAAGGATGTAAGGCAGTTAAATACAAATGAATCTTTAAGGCCAAACGTGATTCTGACGGGAAGGTTGAGCATTTCAAAGTGAGACTTATTGTGAAGAGCTTCAAACAGCGTCCAGGAATTGACTTTGATGTGACTTTTTTGCCTGTTTTGTACAAGGATTTATTACAAATTATTTTGCTTCTTACAGTACATTTTGACTTGGGGCTTCATTAGATGGACATCAAGACGGCTTTTCTTAATGAGCGTTTCAACGAGGAGATTTATATCCAATAACCCAAAGGTTTTGAGATCGAAGGGAAGGTTCGACTATTTTGTAACCATAATCACTCTATCTACGGTCTCAAGCTGGTGTCTAGGCAATGATACCTACAGTTTCATGAGGTAGCTTCGAACCACGGCTTTGTCGAGTGAAAAATGGGTCGTTATATATACGTCAAATAGAGTGGGAAACGTTTTATATTTATGGTTTTGTACGTCGACGATATTTTACTCGTTAGCAGTGACGTCCGGTTTCTTCGGGAGATAAAAGCCTTCTTATCTCAATATTTTGATATAAAGGATATGAGAGATGCAAGCGATGTCCTTGGCATCAATATTGAACGAGACATGACTAGAGGGATGCTATGCATATCTTTGAGTGTGTATATCAATAAAGTCTTAAAGAGGTATGACATATAGGATTGCAAAGCAGGTAAAGTCCCTGCTATTAAGGAAGACATCATCAGGAAGGCGATGCCATTCGAGATAGTTTCTTCTGAAAATGCTAAGGAGTATGCTTTAGTAGTTGGTAGCCTCATGTATGGCATGATATGTACGAGATCAACTTTGCTATTGGGATGCTATAAGGAAGGTACCAACAAAATCCTTTTATTGTCCATTGGCAAGTAGCCTAGAAGGTTCTTCGCTATTTGAAGACGACTAAAGATTAGAAATTGGTTTATAGTGGATCAAACGAGCTCATGGTTTTGGCCTATTTTAACTCAAATTTTGTGGGGGACAAAGATGACAAGAAATCTACTTCTGGTTATGTTTTTTTGATTTCTCATGGCGCTGTCTCACGAAAAAGTATTAAACAGTCTTTCCTAGCTTCCTCGACTCTGGAAGCAGAGTATGCAACTTTTTATGAAGCCTCCCGACAGACTGTATGACTCAAACTGTTTATTTATGAGTTGAAGGTTGTTGATTCCATTTCTAGACCGTTACGAGTACTTTGTGATAATGAGTTTGTCATCAAGTATGTTAAGAATGATTACCTGGCTATGGAGAACAGGTATATTGATATTAGGTGTTACGTTGTCATTTAAAAAGTGCAGAAACAAATTATCGAGATTCCTCATTTGTCAACACTGGAGATGATTTATGATTTACTTACTAAGTACTGTCGGTACCAGCTTTCAGGGGACATGTTATGCATATGAGATTGCTGGAGTCTCTTTGATGATCGCTCTTTTATGTGGGAGTAGTTATTCATTTATATTTATTTACTATTATTGCATTAAGATTATTTATCCCTATGGGAGTTGTTCCCGATTATTATTTTAATTGACATTCAGCTATGATTTTGATTATTTAGCTACTATTATATTTGGATCTATTACTATATGTGCACATATTCTGTCATTATTATAGTTATACAATTGCAATAATGTTTTAGATTTAAGTGATTTTATCACATGACAGTTGTTTAAGTATCAAGTACATATAGAGAATACTAAACGCTTTCTCAAGTTTGTTTGGGCATGATATGGGTAGGCTCCACATCCTTAGGCCTTCATTTCAGTATGAGTGATGGTCTTCGTATTACAGTTTATTTAAGTATTGATATGACATATGTCAAGTAAATACATGTTGTAGGACACTAATAGAAATGTACCAGTACACAATTAAGGTGTAAATTTGTCATTCACGCACTAAACTCATATAGTAAAAAAATTATACTTGAAAGCTATTGAGGTTGCTAGCCTGATGTCCACGCTATGAATTAGGCATGTGCTCAAAGGCCTGACCAAACTTAATCCGTAAACCGTATTAGTCATCTTATTAGTCGTAGAGTGACAGTTTTAAGTGTAACAAAGCAAATGATAAATACTTTGTATGGATTTCAAAAGCCCCCAAAGGATAGCTGATAGACGTAAAAATACGTAGGATTAATATGCCTAAAAGTATCATTTTATTAATCCTGATTTATTATTTTCTAATGCTAGTAGCATTTTCTTATTTTTAGGCACTTATCACTGTTGGAGCTAATAAGTTTAAATATACATCTAATAGAAGGTACAAAGAGCTTAAGCATCTCCTGTAGTTTCTCAAGTATTAGAAAGATGTCTACATTCAATATACTTGTAGATTTACTCTAAGAAATAAAGATGATAAGGGACTCTACAAGGATTAGCTTGAGAAGAATTATCTAGATAGAAGATAAAATATAAATGAGATAGGATTTATCTGAGATAGGGTTTATCTTTACTTAGAGATAGAGTTTCAGAAATGTAGACAAGTCTTTCCTATCTCCTATAAATAGGAGAACAATTATATGTATTTTTTATATCTCAATTTTGGAAAGAATAAAGCTTGGAGTTTTTTAGTATCTCTCTCTATCTCTATTTTATTTTATGCATAAGTTGTGATCAATGCCATTAAAAGAGAGCTAGTTTTCCTAGCTTAGGCTAAGGATCAACCCTCTAGCAATTGGGAGCTAAGTATAATAGTCATTTATTAAAATAGATCTAGTATTGTTCTACAATACTCTGGTTTGTAGTAGGGGGGATTGATCTAGCTATGATAACCCCGATCTATTATGAAGATGAAGAAGCCATATTTGGTGGTCTCCACGTTCAAAGAGATTACTAGATCACTGGGAAGTTAGACATTCTGCCTAACCATGGAGGGAGTATATAAGACCAAGATCCGATTGTCCAAGAACGATTAAGTCTTTATATAGGGTTTTAGCCATAAACCCAAGATTTAAGACCCGAATAGACCTAGCCACGGCTAGTACGAGCAGATAAATTTTATATTATAATTATTGCTTTAGTAAGCTAAGTCGGAGGTGATTTAAAGCACTGGTTCTTTTCTCTATATTTTTACCAAGTTAGTAATTTAGATTTAATTTTTAGTTCATAAAACCTTTTCCAAAAATTAGTTTAATAAACGATATTAGTTAGATTAATAAAATTAGTTTTTAATACGTTTAGTTCCCGTGGATTTGACCCCCGCTTGCCCTTATTATATTACGACACCCGTAGCTTTGAGAAGGGTATTTAAAGGATGAGTTTTTCTCGCATAAAAATTGGCGCTGCTGTCGGGGAGGTAACGGTCTATTAAATCATAGTTTTTTGATTTTAGCTAATTTATTTATTATCTTATTTTTAGTTGCTAAATTTGCCAATTTATTTTATGATTAGATCTCTGTGATTTCTTTCCAAATAAATTAGTCTCAACATTTTTTGATAAACGTATTCGGAGATATTATGTTTGGAAGAAACATACTCAGTTTTCAACGAAAAGTGTGTTCCTAAATGTTTTACGGCTTTTGACCATTTATACTTCATAATTGGGAAATATGTTTTCGAAGAAAGTTTTAGATAATTCAAAACCCTTTCTAAATTGCTACAAATCATATTTTTATATTTTGTTTTCTAAGAGTTACAACCTTTTGAAACAACAGTAAAAATAATCTCAGTAAAGGACGCCGCTGTTCATTAATCACATTTTTTGAGCGGCAGGGAAGCTAATTTCTAGAAAACTTCATTCTTGAATGCTTTTTCCTTTATCAATTATTTTTCCAAATTAATATTATTTAATGCTCTCTTTCAACCGTGCTGAACGATATACATATTTAAAAATTAGGACATCATAGACTACAATAAACTTGGAAATTAGATATATATATTTTTTGCAGTTGTAAGTTCACTAATCCTTTTTCTCTTGTTTTTCAGGATAGTCACAAAGTTGGTACTCTGAGATCGTGAGGATTTTACAAAGTACATTGACAAACATCTATCTAATCCTTCTTGTGCCAACTAAGTGAAGGGACAATTCTTCTTTCGCGCCCTAAGTGAAGGGGCAGCCACAACTTCACCGAGAAATATTTCCCGCAGGTTGGTCCTTTCTTCAAACTTGATATATAAAAGGGGTTCATCACCGCTCTGCCCCGGCATTAGGAAAGTAAGTCGTGTGGACTATTCAAATATACATTGCTCTTAAATTAAATTTTTTGCTATGTTTAGATTGACCTCTTATCGTGTTTCAATTTTTGTTCCATGATTAATATAGTAAGGGCTTTAACCGCTAGGGCTCTTTCGCTGGATTTCATCATACAGAGAAATCTTCAGTGAGGGGGACCTCCCACCTAAGGATACAGCAAAATTTGTATCACACGTTCCTAGCTGTCTTGACCTTTAAATTTAATTAAAACTTAAAAAGCTATTAGTACGATTTCTAAGGGATTTCATCACTTGAGGAATTAGGAGGTACCGGACCGGGGTACCAATACAGATTCATAGGAACCACTTCAGCCAAGCGCTATTAGGAGGTATCGGACCGGGGTACTAACACGGATTCATAAGAACCACTTTAGCCAAGCGCCGTGAACCATCGGTTGTTAAACGACATCACTAATCTGTGTGAGTCATGTACTATAAGGCGAGGCACACGGGCGTGAGGACTGATGCTCAAATACTAAGATCATTGCTAGCATAGTAAATCTTTCGTGTTAAGAATCACATACAAGCCCAACCTACCCAGTTTGATTAACATCAAGATTAGGATTGACTTAGTTAATTTAACTTTAAAAACCCTCGATTTGTTTATTTTAAATTATGCGTTTAAATTCTCGTTGAATTTTACAATTCTATTTCATTTTATTAGTACATTCCCAAGTACGATCGGATTAGGAAATACATTGATATACCACCAATTTCTAAAACAGCTAATACGGCTAACCAAGTCCAACAGAAGGACCTTCAGGCCATATACGGCCTTGAAACTGAAAATGAATTTCTTCCTGAACTAATGGGTGACAAGTCATTGAGGGAACTTTTTGCTCCCGTTTCAGAAAACTTGCCAAAATACATTAAGTTGCCGGTAATTACGGCAACCCAGTTCAATATCAAGCCTTCAATTTTGAACCTAATCCAATCTTTTCATGGACTCGATAATCAAGACCCATATTTATATATCGATGAATTTGATTATATCTGCCAAATGTTTCGATGTAAGGACATAGCAATAGAGTACATCTATTTACTTCTTTTCCCATTCTCTCTAAAAGACAAGGCAAAACATTGGCTAAATTCTCTGCCATTCAAGTCAATTAACAAGTGGGATACCCTTGACCAGAAGTTTAAAATCAAGTTTTTCACCATGCAAAAAACCGACTTTTTAAGACGTGATATCTCCTATTTTCTTCAAGAAAACAATTTTTTTTTACGAAGCATGGGAACATTTTAAGGAAAAATTATTGAAGTTCCCCCATCATGGTTTTGAGAAATGGAGACGAATTCAATTCTTTCTGCATGGGTTAACTCTTTCAACCTATGAATCAATCAAAGTCCATAGCTCAGGAAAATTCCAAGATATGGATGAAACTACCGCATATGCATTTCTTGATAAATACGCTGAGACATCCCAACAATGGGATTTTACTTTTCGTTGGAAGGGGTAATTAGTACGATTCCAATTCCTGATTCGGCAGGTCCCGCTAAACCATGTGTAAGAAATCTCCACCCTTTCTTTGTAATCTATTCAGTGCGCTCGTCAAATAGTTTGGTGGGTGGATTTTCTGCAACATCTTCTGCAAGGTCAAGATCGTACTCCTCCCAATTAGGATCTTCCATTAGAAAATCTGTGAAAAAATTGGCAATGGCCTGACCTTTTTCTGAATGTCGTTGTTTGAACTTGATATCATATTCTCCAAAATTGACTGACCATTACTGTACTTTCTAGATTTTTTTAGACAAGACATCTCAGAGTGGGTAGTTTGTTATGACTTTGATATAATTAGCTTGGAAGTAGTGCTTGAGATTCTGTAAAGTATAAACAAGAGTTTGAAGGAGTCGCTCGATTTTTGAATACTTTATTTCCATTGGAGTGAGGGTTTTGTTGATAAAATAGACTAGTTTTTTGACCTTCCCCTTAGGCCAAATGAGGACCGAGCTGATAGAATTGTCTGTAACTGCGAGATAGATGATCAGTTCCTCATCATCCACTAGGGTGCTCATAATGGGAGACTTTCCCAGATAGATTTTGAGTTTCTGAAAAGCTACCTTACATTCTGATGTTCACTGGATCTCTTTGTTGGGATATATTTTTCCTCATTTCGTACAACCTCGGAGTAATAAGAATAGCCATTAATAATAATATGAAGACTTATAAATGAATCGGTTGATAGCAACAATCTTGCCTCCTCTGAGTTTTTATACGTCCTTTGTTATTCTCAGTGAGGGCATATTTAGGAGAACTCGAATTTGATTTGGGTTTGCTTCAATCCCTTTCTTGCTGATGAGATGGCCAAGAAACTTGCCTGAATGCACGCCAAATTGACATTTATCATGATTGAGCCACATCCTTTAAGAATGGGGAATGTTGAATATTGTGGATAAATCTGTGATATGATCCTTTAACTATAAGCTCTTACACAGGAAATCATCGATATAAACTTCAACGATTTTCCCTAAGTGTGCTTTGAGCATAGTTATCGTTAACCGTTGATAAGTTCCACCTACATTCTTTAGTCCGAAGGGCATAACTTTATAACAGTAAAGTCTTCTTTCAGTAATAAAAATAGTCTTTTCCTGATCAGTCTCCAAGAGAGGTATTTAATTATATCCAGAGGAAACATTCATCATAGATAAGAGCTCATAACCTATTGTGGAATTAAGAATTTAATGAATGATTAGAAAGGAGAAACTGCCCTTCAGAGTGTGTTTGTTTAGATCGGTAAAATCTATACATACTCAGACCTTTCTATTCTTCTTTGGAACTGCGACGATGTTGGAGATCTAATCAGGGTACTTGGCTTCTCGAATGAATCCCACTTTGATCAACTAATCGATCTTAATGTTGACTTCAACTCAGAGCCAAGGTGAGAGATGTCGTTAATTCTATTTGACCGCCGTGATATTGTTGTTGATGCTCAATCAATGGCATACCTAGGATGGATCGACCCCTGGCATTTATTTGAAAGTCCATGCAAAGATGTCTTAATTCATTTGTAAGAAGTGAACGAGAGCCTCCATGTTGTACTGCACCAGCTTGGTACCAATATAAGTACCTCTGCTAGGTCCATCAATGTCTATGCACTCTGTAGGTTCTTCTATGGAAGGCTACTTATCGATATAATCAGCTTTTTGTAATCGCTATGCAGCGTATCTGTTTGATATATCTAGAATTATAGAGATGGTATTCCCACAAGCTCTAGAAATCTTTTGACTACCTTTGATTTCGTAGATGCCTCATTCTGTTTGAAGTGAAGTGCTTGATGATAAGTGGAAGCGATTGCTTCCATGTTGTGAATCCAACAGCGGCCCAGACTCCCGAGATAACGAGATTTGGCGTTGATGATGAAGAATACAATGTCGATGGTAGCTAGTCCAGCGGTGATAGGTAAGATGATCTTGCCCACTTATTCTTCCTTGGAACCATTAAATCTACTGATATCGATGTCGTCTGGAATGACTTGATAGACCAACCCCATTTGGTCGATTGTACTCAGAAAGAGAATCTCAATACCGCTACTAGTATCAATCATCATTGTATGCATGACAAACTTCTTCATCTTGAGCATGATAACCAATGCGTCATGATGAGGAAAATTTGTCGTGACTAATGTCACAATCCTTGAATGAAATCGCTAGCCGGCGATTGCTCGATTCAGGAAGAAGTTTAGCTTCTTTATCTTGAGGTGTTAGATTGTAACATTCTGATAATCTTTGTCACTTGAATCTACAAGAGTTATTAATTTGATGGATCTCGATCAAGTTGCTATGGTACAAGTATTTCTCCTTAGCTTGATCTATGACCCAGACTACTTCGATCTCCGTCTTGTAGCTACCATTCTTTTATGATTCCAGATCGACAATCTATTCATACATTTTCCCATCTTTGAAGATATATTCTAGCAACCTCGGTAAGGCATAGCAGTTGTCAGTGTCATGATGATTTACCTTGTGATGCATATAATATGGCCTACCTTTAATTGGTTCCAGTGGCTGAGATAGACTGTTGAACTTGTCCTTCGTTTGAATTGGAAAAATTATAGAGATTTAGACATTCATCTTCGGGAGGATCGGCTTGGGTAATAAATTGCCCTTCTGAGGTTTGTCTGTGTTTGCTTTGGAATGTTTTTGATCACCCTGGTCCTCTTTTGTCTCACTGTTGCATTTTTTGTTTGGACCTTTAGTGGCTAGGATGGATTTAGTAGATTTATGCCTTTTGGTTATCATCCTTTCCAGGTCGACATACCCGTTGACCTTGGTGATCATATCCTCCAAGGTGTTGGGTTTGTTTTAGAAGAGATACCTTTTGGCTTTGTAATCGAGTTGAAGTACATTAGTAAAAGCGGTAATGGCTATTTTATGATCCTGATTATCAGCTTTTCCTGCGAGCTCCAAAAACTTCTTTGTGAAGACCTTGTGCTTTTCTCCTTGTGACTGTTTGAGACTAATAAAAGAATATAAATTATCTTTCTTATCTTTATTATGAGCATAAGTCTTGATGAAATTCTTCTATAGTTGATCAAATGTGAGGATAGAATCTTTAGGTAGATAATAGAACCACCGTAGCGGTTCTCCCTGCAGACTTGTTGCGAACAGGCGGCATAAAATATGGTTGAGGTTTGAGTGCAATCCCAAGGAATCTTAGAATTGTTGGATGTGCTCCTTTGGATCGGTGCCTTTGTATTATTGAATCTTTGGAGTATGGAAACCTGTTGGTAGTTCCATATCAAATAACTCTTTGGCAATTGGACTACCTTGTAATTTTGTAAAGTTGTCCTTACTGCCAAGAGCTTGAACTTCAATTAACTCCTTGATACGTTGATCAATATGCTCTTGTGTGACGTACTAACATGTGACCTGAGTGACTTGGTGAGGTGGTTGAGGATTATGAGCGTCGGTGCCTTCGCTCAAGTGCCCACGCGCTAGAATACGTTATTGAGGTCGCCATTCTTTCTCTGGATGCTTGGAAGGTCAGAGACCTCTACCAATATCAGATTGGGCTTCTCTGCCAAAATGAATTGAAGGTTGTTATTCATGCTAAATATTTATGGAAATGGCTTTGCTGGTGGCTCCTCGAGTGCCTAATCTTTCGCGTGCAGAAAATTGGGTGTTTGCCAGTACTTGATCATGATTTATCGTATGAGGGGCCTGTTGAGTGTCCTACAAAGCTTATAATGCTGTCTACATGGTTATCATATGTTCTTTACATTTCTTGAATGCTTTCAAATGAGCTTGACGCTCATCTTCGGGCTCTTTGCCGCGGAGCTTTCGGTCAAGAGTTAACTGACGTTCGAGCTCATTACGTATCTCTGTTTCGGCATGGAGATTTTCCCATAGTTCAGGGAACTGTTCTGGTTCATCTAAAATATTGAGCTGGATTATTGTTGTGGCTCGCTTGGAAGTGACCATGATTGGAAATGGATAGTAGAGAAAATATATGCCTTAGGATATCGTGGAAATGTCTTTTTTCCCACAGACGACGCCAAATGTAATGACCTAATTCCGTAGCTTGAAATAGCCCAAAATTAGATCTTACACCAAATGTACATGCGAGAAAAAGTAATGTAATACAAGAAATGACACAAGCGATTTAGCATGGAAAACCTTTGAATAGGTAAAAAACCATGACCTCGAGTGGAGGGTTTAGTAACCGTAACTTTTATTGCTTGAGGTTAATATCTTATTATAAGTGACCTCTTGAGCTAGAAATGCTTGATCTTGAAATAGGAAGTTTTTGTATTAAAGCCTAGAAAATCTAGTTTTTCTTGTCCTTATCTCCTCTAGAAAATTTTCTTTATATAGACCTTACCTGCAGCTCGTTATCGTGTAGAAGCGCGTTCTCCTGATAATGGGGTAAGTGGTAGTTGAATTTGTAACTATTTAGGTCATGGGAGACAAGTGTCTTTGACTTGTTCATATGTTGTTGTAGTGCTTGATCCACATTCTTTATCATTTCGTGGTCTAAGTGGAAATGCTGACTGCTTATGTCACGTATGAAATGCATAAGTTTGATATTTAGGTAGTTTAAATTTGGACTAGTTCGAGGGATAGGTCCCTATAATAACCGTATGGTCGTGGGTTTGATTCCTACAGATGGCACCAAATGTAATGGCCTAATTTTGTAGCTCGAAATAGCTCGAAATTAGATCTTACACCAAATGTACTTGTGACAAAAATTAATGTAATACAAGAAATGACACAGGTAATTTAGCGGAGAAAAATTTTGAATAGGTAAAAAACCACGACCTCGAGTTGAGGGTTTAGTAACCGTAACTTTAATTGCTTGAGGCTGATATCTTATTACATGTAATCTCTTGAACTAGAAATGTTTGATTTTAAAATAAGAAGTTTTAGTATTAGAGCGTAGAAAATCTGGTTTTTCTAGTCCTTATCTCCTTTGGAACCTTTTCTTTATATAGACCTTACCCTCAGTTTGTTCTTGTGTAGAAGCATGTTCTCCTGATAATGAGGCAAGTGGTAGTTGAATGTATAACTATTTAGTTCGTAGAAGACAGGTGTCTTTGACTTGTTCATATGTTGCTGTAGTGCTCAATCCACGTTCTTTATTAGTTCATGGTTTAGGTGGAAATGTTGACTCTTTATGTCACGTGCGAAATGTGTGAGTCTGATATTTAGGTAGTTCAAATTTGGACTAGATCGAGGGACAGGTCCCTGCAATTCTGATAAGTTTTTAACTTCTCGTTGTTTCAGGGTGTCAATAAAGACCCCTAATGTTCCATACATAAACATTAATCTTTAAATAACATAGTGGAGTTTAGTAACACTACTAACCTGAACAGGTAACCTAGGGTTGTTTCTTAACAATGTTTCCCTAACTCTCTCTTGCTCTCTTAATTTATGTTCATGTTGATTTTTTTTTAGAGTAGCTTCCCTAGTAGATTCATAGCTATTGACCTTTCCAGTAAGTGAGGAAGGGGTTTGAAGGATTTAAGTTTGTGGGCGGGTTTTTGATGCGGATATTCTAGGGTAGGTTTGACTGGTTTGGGTTGTTAGGTTTTTGGGGTATAGGGGTTATGGTTGGTCATTCTTTTGTCAAGATTGTTGTTGCTCGTAGTACCCCTGCACATTAACACCATTAATATTTAAAGCAGTGACACACTACATAAAAATGTGTAACTACCAACACTTTTGGATTATTATTTGCGACTTGGCGCATGTGTCATATTTTGAATAAAAAATAAGTCTTCCATTAGAAGTCGCAATTTTGGAACCCCTGTAGTTTTAATTTTTTTCCTTCTTATTTATGTCTTAAAACATACGACTGTTTAAGGAGTTGCAAAACTATTATAATTTAAACGCTTGATCAAG
Organism: Kingdonia uniflora; assembly: GCA_014058105.1. Lineage (NCBI taxonomy): Eukaryota > Viridiplantae > Streptophyta > Magnoliopsida > Ranunculales > Circaeasteraceae > Kingdonia > Kingdonia uniflora. The sequence goes on along the minus strand of JACGCM010000140.1, from coordinate 2,390,619 downwards.
TCGCTTTATTTGATTAGCAATATACAACTTTAATCCTTCTCCCCAAAATCAAATTCTTGTTCCAGTAAGGAGGAATCGTCCACTTTCTTTCTAGAAAAAACACCGTAGGCTCGCTATGGTAAATTTGTCTTTAGAATAGAGTTTTGAGCGCTCATTCCCCACTACCAGCACTGCACCTTTAGTAGCTTTATTAGGCCCCGACAAGAAATAGACAAAAGGCACCATAGTTAAATAAGAGCAGGCGCTGGTAGGTCGTGCTATTCTTGGAGCTATTTAAAAAAGGTAGGGCGGTCTTGTCTTCGGCAAGAAGAATCCTTGGTAAGAAAACCCTAACGTTTTGAACCTCTAACTACTTAAAGTCTGGCCTCCTAAATCAAATAGCCTAGTGGAGAGCTGCGATTTAACCTCCGATCCATAAATGTGCTAATGTTAAACATCTTAGGACTTTAAAATAAGGTGGGCTCAATACAGTATTAAGAAGGCCGACACTACGAGGGTCTAGAGGAGAGAAGCAACGCCTTTCTTTTAGCAAAAGGCTGTAGAGAGAGGAGACACGTCAGTCCAAGACTTAAAGCGTCCAGAAAGAAAGGTGCCCAATAAGAACACAATGAAATTTTGAAAATTAAGCGAGTTTAGCAGTTTTAAGCGAACTCTATTAATTCCCCGCTCAAATTAAACAAAGTGAGAACCAATATATCCGCGCAAATCCAAAATTAGGATCCAATCATGTTGGGATTCCTTAAATCTTTGAGGTAAAGTTGAAATCTAACTTCCCAATCCATGTATCTTTCTACAAATTTGTCTTTCATGAGAAATTCTATAATTGCCTCTCAAATCAAATACACAAAAAACCATAACCCCGCTCAAATTGATCAATCTCCAACAATTCTACAACAATATGAGCAGTTCAGGTTTCTCCCAAAAATTTTAATCTCAATTTTATCTTAATTACCCCACTCTTTATCTCTCTATACATCTCATGTCTCTTCACCTCTATGCTTTCTGATAGAGAAGGAGATAGAATAACTTCTAATTTTGAAGGTTTTTGTTGCAGAAAGATATAACTTGGCAGAGTATATAACTTCTTCTCCTAATTTTTTCTCACATGAGTTACAATGGGTTAAATTTTATTGGTTTCCTTTAATCTTTTCCATATTGTAACTACAGGTTTTCTGATTGAATTGGTAAGAGCGAGAATTGCAAGGAATTATTGAAACCTGGATAAAGGTATGTATTCTTATGCTTAAGGTTTTTCTTTTTTGTTTGTTAATTTCCTCTTAATTTAACATCTTATATTATACTAGATTAAGAACATCTGATTAGATTTATTTTGTAATTACATGCTTATTGGATTTCTCTAATGTCATTAATCTTGTGTAAATTATAATAGTAATTTAAGATACATTTAGGTTTTAATGGAGTCTTGATGGGGTTGGATTAATATTTTTTGGAGTACCTCTATTTATTATCTCTAAAATGATTTATACGTACCATTCATGTGTAATTCGAGGACGTTCATAAATTTAGAGTACATCTAGTACTAGAGATCTAAGTAGGTGAGACATATGTACCCTCTCTCTCATTGGCTAGAGACTTAACAGAGTTAATAAATAAGTTATTTTATTTAAATTCTAAAATATTTTAGATTATCTCTCTCTTCCTCTCTTTCCTCTCTTCTACAAAATATGCTTCCTTCTCTCTTCCTCCCTCTCTCATCTCTTCCTCCCACTCTCTCCTTTATCTTATTGTATGTCTACAATTGGGCCATTTCTCTCTTAAAATTTCTCTCAAGAACTCAAAACCCTAAATTGCAACAACTTATCAGAAGAACAAGAGATCAATCACCATGAATAACAACACAATGTGGATCAATTTGATGGTTCAATCGAAGAAACTTCTTTGGAGGAGGAGAACTCATCACGGGCTTCCCATTAATCAATAAATATTTTGAAGAAACCTCTTCCTGCATTCCCAACATCGTTCGCTTTACCCGAATCAGTCGCAATAGCCCCGAATATTACCCAGAAAACACCACACACAAGTGCAGGTGCCGTAGAATTTATCTTCGAAGGCGCCCTAACAACCTTCACCAACACCAACCGTACTCCATCCAACGTGCAAGAATTAACTTCAGAGATCTCTATGATTCAGCGATTGAGATCTTTCAGAGATATATCAATGTCCCCTACCAGGGGCCACACGGCAATAGAAGTTTCTATGACATTAAGCCACAGAATGTTCAAAGCTCTATTGTTCTCTCCCAAGCAAGAAGAGTGAGTCATCGCGCGCGGCTGAGAAGATCCGTGCTCTGGAAATTATATCTGCAAAGAATAAGAAAACAAACTATTAGCATAGAAAGAGTTGCAGATATTGCATGTTAAATGGTTTGGCGGTAATGTGAGAATGAAACTAGATACTGCTTTGGCATATGATTCTCTCAATGGGATTATTTTGCTTGTAATGCTCAAGAAATTAGAGTTCTCTAAACAGTGCTGCGCTTGGATATTAAATATACTAAGCAATACTCAAAATATTTGTTGATTAATGGGAGATCCCATGATGAGGTCTCCTCTTCCAAATAGATTTCTTCGATTAATCATCAAATCTATCCACATTGTGTTATTGTTGATGGTGATCGATCTCTTATTCTTCTGATGAGCTGCTGCGATTTAGGGTTTTGAGTTCTTGAGAGCAATTTCAAGAGAGAAATGACCCAATTGTAGACATGTAGCAAGAAAAAGTAGAGAGAGAGAGAGAGGAAGAGAGGAGAGAGGGAGGAAGAGAGAAGGAAGCGTTTTCTATGAAAGAGAGGAGAGAGAGAAGAAGAAAGAGATAATCTAAAATATTATAGAATTTAAATAAAATAACTTATTTATTAACTCTGTTAAGTCTCTAGCCAATGAGAGAGAGGGTTGTGACAACCTTCCGTTAAGAGGGTTGGCAAATCCGGACTCATTGTCATGTAACCCACTTGGAGACTCTACTTTAGGAATGCGTGTAATATATGATGATGTATAGGGAGACTATCCAAAAAACTCCTTCACTGTACCATGGAGATCCTCTTTAATTATTTCCCAGTCTATTATGAAGAATATAGCTATGAATCCATCACTCCCAGGAGCACTGTCTATAGGAATAATGTTAAGACTTTCTCTTAACTCCTCTATAGTAGGCATCTCCAACAACATATCATTGTCATTTTTATCAACAAGCTTTAAAATGTAAGATAAGAAGTCATCATCACTATGAAATACCTCAGCAGTTAGCACGTCATTACAATAAGAAATTGCAGCATCATGTATGACATTAAGATCTTGAGAGGATCTTCCATCTCGTAACTTGAAATTGGACATGGTAGAGAATTTTCTGTGTACCTTTGTGACATTGTGAAAGAATGAAGTGTTTTTGTCTCCAGCTTCAAGCCAAGTTATTCTTGATTTCTCTCTCCATATCACTTCCTCTTGGTGAAATAATTTAGACAACTCTACTTTTGTTTTTGCAAGCTCTTCACCTAGTACATCATCCCAGCCCAACTGCAACTTTAATAGCAATTATTTTATCTTGAATCTGACTTATGTTGTTCTGAACATTACCAAAAATCATCTTATTCCATGGTCTGAGAGTCTTTTTGACCATCTTTAGCTTATACATGAAAGATTAAGCAGTTCCCATAAATACTTGAAGGCCAACCTCCTTTACAGACCCTAAAAAAGAGTCATGCGTCACCCACATTTTTAGTAATTTGAAATACCTTGGTCCCTCATATATCCTAATTTTAAAAGACATTAACATTGGTATGTGATCAGAGCATACTCTGGTAAGATAGTTAACCTTCAAGGTAGGAAATGAAGATACAAAGTCTGCATTAAGGAACATTTTATGATGAAGCCTAGCCCATACTCTTGCTACACCTTGTTGTTCATTACACCAGGTAAATTTAAAACCTTCAAAACCAGCCTCAATAAAGCCTGCAGTCTGTATCATGCTTTCAAAATAACCCATAGATGTATTGAAATATGGTCTTAGGTGCATATGTTTTAGCTCTTTTTTGCACACTTAAAATACTATAAAATTCTGAGGTTTTTTTTTTTTTTTCCAGACAGACTCTCCGCTATTTGTGAGGGAGAAAGTGATCTGGGATTTTCATGCATGGAAAGAGTTAGAGTTGACGGTTTAAATCTTATTTTCTTCTTTATTTTCTCAATGTTCTTGCTGATAACTTTTGTTAGAAAGCATTCTTGTGAAGGAAGCACTAGAAGGGATTGGATTTTTGTAGTTATTTATGTTTGTTATGGTATTACTAGCATTGCATATTTTACTACGTTTAGGATTATGGTTCAAACAAGGGAAAGTCGTTTGAACGAGTGGGGAAGTCGTTCGAATGGTAGAGTTTCCATTGAAGTCATTCAAACGAGTCATGAGGTCGTTCGAATAAAAAAGGCTCTGTTTGTTTGTTTCTAAGTTCATTTTAAAGGGGATTTAATCTAAAGAAATGGATTATCTCGTGATGCATACTTTACAGATGACCTAATAGAAGGTTTATAAATATAGAGTATGAGTTCAAAGCCTCTAAACATAGTGTGTGAGTTAAAAAGCCTCTGTGTGAAAAACTTGAAATCTAGAAGAGATGTAGCCTCTGTGGTAGACCTTGTAAAGAGTTGGTCTTTACAAAGAAGAAGGTGGAAGGTGTTGTTCTCTTGGGATTTGATGGTGAGAGAGGAAGTACCTCTTGGTTGCTAAGGTAAGAAATCAAGGAAGAGAGAAGATTGAAGGGTTTCAAGAAGAAAGTATGTAACATGGTCATTGTTGAGGTAATCCTTAGATTCTTGATGGATCTCTTATGTTTTTTTATATCTTTTGTAAGTCTATGTGAGGATTATTGCGAGATTATGGATTTCCATGTTTGTTGGAATCCCTTGAGTGCTTGTAATTAAACTTGGATACATAGTGGATTTCTAGCTTGGTGAGGGGAGCAGCCTTATGGTGAACCTTCGATAAATATTGTGCTTTGTGTGCATGTTAATTTTGTTTCTATTTTCTTGGTAGATTATTTGTATGTTAAGAGGATAACGGATACAACCAAATTGTGCGAGGGTGATGTATTTCGCACGTTTACCCCCAACAATTACTTGTTTCTTGCATATATTGGAGAAAGACGGTTCTTCACGTTTCACCTGGGTGGTCTACATTGTTAGAGGATTTATTTGGATTTCATTATATGTTTCCCTTAACATACTGAGAACAAAATTCTTAGAAGTCCGTCCTTGCTTTAGTCTGGTGGGTCTCCTTCTTTTTATTCGCTTATCTGATAAACGTTGAACTCTTAGTGAAAAAACATATTATCGGAATCCTCAATGTATTTTCATGGACTACAAACTTGTTACTTCTCTTACGTGCTTTTAACTCATGAGGCAATATATTTTTCAAAATGCTCAAAATCAAAGTTTATCTGAACCTTTACGGATCACTGAAGGTGAAAGCAATCGATCGAAGCTGGCAAAGTCCAGTTTAATTAGTCGATTGACATTTTCTTGGCTCAATCCTTTATTTCTTTGGGTTACTCTAAAGCATTAAACCTTGAACATATTCCTTCTTTAGTTTCTAAAGACAAATTTTTTATGGCGTACCAGTTGTTTTCTCATGCATATGATCTTTGCAGAAGTTCTATAAGCTTTATTAATACCAGAAACTTGATCTTTTGGGTATTAGTTAAAGTTTACTCCAAAGATATAATAATTGTGAAATATCCATATTTGGAGTTTGTTTCATTCCGTGTCTAGTTTAGATGTCAGCACTATCTCGTGGTTACTCGACGCCAGAGATTGCACATGGAGCGACTACAGCTGGACTGCACTAAACAGGTATGTAAGTTTCACTCCCTATTCTAAAAATCAAGCCCTATATATTTTACAGAGTATGGAAAAGGTAATAGGTATATCTTTTTAAGAGAACAAAACTTCTATACGAATAGATTTTATTGTATTCGAATAAAATGACTCAGGCTGTTTTCTATTCGAATAGATTTATTTTTTTATTTAAATAGAACTGGGAACAATTCTATTCGATTAGATTTTATTGTATTTGAATAAAATGCCTCAAACTATTTTTAATTAAAATAGATTCCTTTATTATTCGAATCGATTGGCTCAGTTTGATTTTTATTCGAATACATTTTTTTTATTCGAACAAAGAACGTGATTTCTATTTTCTTATAAAAGATATTTTTCTTTTTTCATAACTCACCTCTTCCAAAACCTATTTTTTTAAAGCTTGATATTTAGAAAGATGAGAGATTTTAACGAACGATTTAATGCAAAGTAAAAATCCTATTAAATCAATAAGAGAGATTTTGAAAACCTAATCATTAATTTGTAAAGTTTGAGCGATTCAGGCTTTGAAGCTTTGGTATGTTATCCTAGGCGAGGCGTTGCGAGAACGTAAAATTAATTGCGAGGATTTCAATTAGGAAACAGGTAACCACGGGATGTGCTTATCGAGTCTGTAAGTAATTGAATACTTGTAATTTGATTTCAATAGTGGATTATTTAGTTGTCGGGTGATTTGACAGCGACCTGTGGGTTTTTCTCCTTAGAAAGGTTTCCCACAGGGTTAAAATTTCTTGGCCTTGTCTTTAATTTCCAATTGCTTGTTGACATTAGATAATTAAATTGAATTGAATTAGGTTAAGCGTAGACCATTAATTCAAAAGAATTTGGACCTATCAATTTTAGACCTAATTTATTCAAAATCGACTAGTCTCAAGGGTCTAAGGATTTCAAATTGTAGGAATTTATGTGTTAACTAGGACTTTGTGTGCCATTTTCTCTCCATTATTACTTTATGCATTTATTTAATATTCAAGTAGTCTGGATGGTAACTTGTCCGAAGGGATCTTATTGGTTGGGTGCTTGGTTGCTATTAAAGTCTTTGAGTCTTTGTCCCAGAGACATTGCTATTTTAACGCAACAAGATGTGGTATGAGGATGAGATTGGCGTTAATGGTGGCAAAATATTGAAATCAAATTAAACTTTCTTGTCTTAGTAGGAAAATTCCCGTAACCGAGGTGGGGGAACGACTATGACATATCAAGTTGTGTTGCCTAGATAACATATAAGATGGAGGGCTCAGTGTTAAATATTTTTTGTGACAATGCCTCACCAATTAGGTTTCTATGATTGGTAAGGAAATCATACTGAATCTACAATTAGAAGAAGTCAGTCAATTTGTGAGTTAAACGTCATACTGAGAATAAGAGTTAGGAAAGAGGCATGTTCTCCATGGTTTATATGGGTCTTTCTCCATATTTTTTCACCAGAATTCGTCTCACCATATTATTCTTTTACATTTTCTCCCCAAATTTCTCTTTCTTGATTTTTCTCAATGTTCCATGTTTCTCTCCATCTTCTTCTCAAGATTTTCTCCATTAATATTTCTTTATCTAACTCTCATTTCTCAGTATTCTTTTTCCTAATATGTTCCCCTTCAGAATTTTTCTTTAAAATTTTTATTTCCATATTTCTTCTCTCCAAAAGCTAGTTTCTTGCAAATACAACTTTTAGATCCAAATGATGAAAATCATGATATCCTTAAGAAGTTGATTAAGTAGAAATTCGCAATAAAAGAACTACACAAAGCTAATCATTCATATTATTTTTTCCATGAACATCTTAAGTAAGTTTAAAGTTACATTTTATTTTCCATCTCTACACTAGACAATTTGGTCAAGTCTCCCGTAGAATGATATGCATATAGTAACTAAATTAGAACAAATCATCATTTAATTGTTAAGATAGGGTAACTACAGTGACAAAAAATAACTATAGCGGTAAAAATGATACTGATTTTGCAAAGTAATTTCCTCTTACAATTCATTGGATTTCATAACAAATTGGCACACCTTCTATATGTTTGAGAGTTTTATGAGGATGACACTTCTTCCTCTAGATTTACTAAATTTTTGTATATAACAGGCTTAGATCAACATGATTGAATTTGATTTCTGAGGTCTGCATCTTACCGTGTTGCTTATAAGAATTTAATGAATCCCAATAGTTCTAACTTTATGTTAGTACTTGATACTTTTCAGATTAAATATCGTCCAAATGCTCCTCTAGTTCTCAACGGAATAACTTACAATTTCAAAGTGGGGACTAGAGTGAGAGTTGTCGGAAGAACTGGAAGTGGAAAGACTACTCTTATCGGTACTTTGTTCTACCTTGTTGAACTAGTGAGTGGAAGGATTTTCATTGATGGACTAGATATTTGCTCAATTGATCTTAGGGACTTAAGATTGAAACTCAGCATTATTCCGCAAGGGCCAACTCTTTTTAGAGGCACTGTTAGAACTAACTTGGACCCTTTGGGTCTTTACTCTCTCCAGCACATCTAGGAGGTGAGCTAACTAAATTCAATCTCCAAAATTTTAATGGTTGTTCTTTTCATTAGCTAAAGTCCGTTGGTTCAGAAATGCCAAACACACCTATCTTCCTAAACATCTTTGTTACCATTAGAAATTTTCACAAACCTCTTTTGAACTCCTCCTTCCTGATCATTTTCCCCGTTTTGACATTATTTACCTTAGTAGCAATTCAAAGATGCAATCATAAATTCTTGGTAATTATTACATTGTTTATTATAGGCTATAAAGAAGTACCAGTTAAAGTCCTCAATTTAAAGTCTTCCAAGCCTCTTTGATTCACATGGTGAATTAAACTTTAATGACAAGTATATTTTTAATCCTACATTTTACCATGTATAAACTGTACGAGGCATATATCAGATGTATTAGATCTTTAATGTCTCCTCCATCCACTTTCTGAATAGAGTTAATCTGGTTTGCCCTGATCTGGGAATTAATATCCTTTCAATCCATTTTCTGAACCATCTGGATCTGCTTATATGCAACAAGTCTGTTGTAGCCATCTGCCCCATTTTTGATTAGGTTCTGAGTGTGTTTCCTATGCATCCTTGTGTTTGTTATTGTTGTATCTTGCAGCTTTTGCCCCCCATACGAGGAATTTACCAGATGGACTTCATCTTGATCACCAAAATGGCCTCCATATCCATTTTTTGAAACTGCCTCATACAACTTGTATGCTTCCTCAATGTTCTCTTGTCTACACGGTAAAGCAAACAATTTTTTCATTGTGCAACTAGATGTATGGGGAAGTTTGGGTTCAAGTAAATCCATAATAACAAACTCAAGTTTTTCATCATCGTGTATTTCAGAAAAGTCACAAAATTCTTGACAACATTAATAGCTTCTACGATGTGATCCATCACCAACATCTCATCAATGGAGGACTTATGATTTTGAAAAAGATTACTAGATGTTACCTTCTTTAATGACTCATCGGATCCCTTCTGACTAGCAGTTATTTTTGTTGACTCAATATGTTTTTCTTTCTCCAAATCAGGAGTGAGAGTGCCATTCAAATTACAATCTTCGTCATCATCAAACACTAGTTGTTTTGGTTTTACAGTCATGCTATCTTCAGTGGGAGGCCTGAAAACTAAATATCCTATCCTTGCTCAAAGGCTAGCCCCTACAACATTAGATTCCGAATGAACATAAGTAGTTTCAACATGCACTGAAACAATGAATTTTTTAACCTTGGTTAATTCTTCTGCTGGTAGTAGGGCTGTACAAAAAACTGGTGAACCGGTGAACCCGATCCGGACCGGCCCGACCCGGCTGATTCGGTCCGGTTCTAATGAATAACCGGTTCGGTTTTAATTATCATTTCAGTAACCCGAATCTCATCGGTTTGGGTTTGGCTTAGACCTTTCAAATCCCGGCCAAGCCCAAACTGGTTTAGACTTTACGGTTAGGGTGAAAGTGAAATAGATCTGCCTCTCTACCTTGAGTCCCTCCACATTTCCTCTCTCAATCTCGCCTCCCTCTGGGTTCTGAGCTTGGAGAGCTTCAACATTTGCAATACTTGCAAGAATTTTTTTGATCAAATTTTGATTTTTATTTATAGCCTTTGTTAGTTTATGTGAGAATTAAATTGGGTAATTTGAATTTTTCGAAAATATTGTGTTTTCAGGGAGCTTTAGAGGAATAATATAAAGGGGAGAATTCCTTAGGAATTGGGTAAATTGATGAGTCTTGTTAGTATGGATTTGAATGAGAATAATTTTGAAGGAGAAATACCAAAGTCTCTTTCCAAGTTGAAGTCACTTAAGTTTCTGTAAGTTTGGGTTATTTGATTTTAAGGTTTTGTATAGTTAATGAATTAGGGATGTTGATTGAATTGATTGTTTCATGTTTTTGATTGTGTTCTGCAGGTGGCTGATTAAAAATAGGCTTATAGGATCGATTCCCAGAGAGCTCACCAAGCTTTCAAACCTCAAAGTCTTGAAGGATTTCAACAAATGAGTCTCATTCCCTTTTCATTTCATTGAAGAGAAACATTAAGAACTTGAATTTATTTATGAAATCATTTCATTTAAAACCTGCCATCTAGTTTGTTTTGTCCAGTAAGTATCACAATTAAGATTCTGGACATTATAAATTGAACTGAAATGAGACCATACCTTTCTTTCTACATTATGATGCGTTAGTCATAATGCTCAAGATGAAATAGTTTGGCATGCACACAATGATGATCGATACTGGAAGCAGTATTGAAATTCTTTTTAAGAGTTCGATCGACCAGATGGGTTTGGCCGACTAAGTCATTCAGAGTGACGCAGACATCAGTGTGTTCAACGGCTCCAGGGAGGAATGAGTAGGCAAGATTTTCATACCTATTACCGCAGGACCAGCCACTATCGACATCATTTTCTATGTCATCAATGCCAAGTCTCGCTATCTTAGGATTATGGGCCGCTGCTGGATACACAATATGGAAGCAATCGCTTCTACCAATCATCAAGTACTCCAGTTCAAGCACGACAACGATATTTATGAGATCAGAGGTAGTCTAAAAATCTCTCGAGCTTGTGAAAATACTGTCTCTGCCATCTTAGATACTTTAAACAGATTGACCGCATAGCAATTACAAAAAAGTGATCACCTCGACGACCAATCACCTATAAAGGAGCCCACAAAATATCTCAACATTGATGAACCTAGCATGGGCACATTCATCGGAACCAAGCTGGTTTAGCATGAGAAAGGCACTCTCATCTAGTTCCTGCAACTCAATCAAGACATTTTTGCATGGTCTTTCGAAGAATTGCCCAGAGTCAATCCAGCTATGGTATGTCACAAGTTAGCCATCAACATCAACGCCCCAACGGTCAAACAGAAATAACGATGACTTTCACCTCGTCTTGGAGATGAAGTTAACACTGAGATCGAGAAATTGATCAAAGTGGGATTTATTTGAGAAGCCAAGTATCTGGACTGGATATCCACATTGTTGCTATCCCAAAGAAGAACAGAAAAGTATGCATTTGTGTAAACATACTCCAAATGACAGTTTCCCTCTTCCAAACATTCATCAGATCCTCAATTCCATTGCAGGCCATGATCTTCTATCTATGATGGACGCTGCTTCAGGATATAATCAAATACCACTTTTGGAAGAAGATCATGAAAAGACAACATTCATCACCGAAAGTGGCCTTTACTGTTATAAAGTCATTCCCATCGGACTCAAGAACACAGAGGTCACATATTAACGATTGATGACTGCTTTGTTCAAGGCCAACTAGGGAAAAATTATTGAAGTCTACATCGATGATCTTATGTGCAAAAGCATACAGTCAGATAATCACATCTCAGATCTCAACACAATATTCAGCATCCTTCGATCTTACCGAATGTGTCTCAACCCTGATAAGTGTCAATTCGGGGTACATTATGGCAGCTTTCTAGGCCACCTCATCAGCAAAAAAGGGATTGAGGCCAATCCGGATCAAATTCGGGCTCTCCTCGACATGCTTTATCTAAAGAAAACTAAAGACGTTCAAAAACTCGCCGGCAAGATTACCGCGATCAACCGTTTTGTCTCAAAATCTTCAAACCACTGCCATTAGCTATTCCTATTACTCTATGGATGTACCAAATGAGGAAAGGTTTAGCCAACTGCGGAAGTCACCTGGACTCCAGAATGTGAAGCAGCTTTTTCAGATCTCAAAATATATTTAGGGAGGTTTCCCATAATGAGCACCCCAGTAGGTATTGACGAACTGATAATCAACTTAGCAGTCACAGACACATCTCTCAACTTAGTTCTCATTCGCCTGGAAGGGAAAATAGAGAAGCCAGTCTTCTTCATCATCAAAACACTCACACCAACAGAAATAAGGTACTCTAAAATTGAGAATCTTCTTCTTACCCTTGTTTACACTTTGCAGAAATTCAAGCACTACTTCCAAGCACATTCCGTCAAAGTTATGATGAACTACCCACTTCGGGAAGTTTTGTCAAAAAAAGAGAAGTCACGAAGAGTGCAATAATGGTCAGTCAGTTTGGGCGAACATGATATCAAGTTTGAACAACGTTATTACGAAAAAGGTCAGGCCATTGCCGATTTTCTCATAGATTTTTTAGTTGAGGATCCCGAGTGGGAGAAGCACGGCCCGGACCTTACCGAAAATATGCCAGATAATCCAACCCCCATGCCATTCGACGAACGAGCTGACTAGATCACTATGTCAGGGTTGAGGCTTCCCACAGAGGGATTACCAGGACCTGTAGGGTCAGGAATCGGGATTGTTTTGATTGCCCCTTCTAATAATAGAATTTAGAAATCAATCTGCTTAGATTTTGAGGCCTCAAATAATGACACCAAGTATGAAGCTCTCATTCACGGACTCGACCTCGCTCTTGAGCTCGATTTCCCCAAACTCTTATTTTACACAAATTCATTACTTATCGTTCATCATTATTCAGAGCAGTACAAGAAGAATGGGAAGATGATTGAATACGCAGCCCTCAATGCAGATAGGATGAGTGAGTTTGCGAAAACAACTCTCGAATATCTTCTTCGAGGGGAAAATAGACACGCCGATTCCTTGGCATATCTAGCCGGGGTCTTGGGAACGAAAGCTCGATATCTTTAGATCGAGATTATTTCAACCCCCAACATTGATCGTATATCTGTATGCTCGATCTATACTGGGGGTGATAAAAGGGGAGATGATAATTGGCGAAAGCCTTTCTTAGCCTACCTCGGAGTCGACAACAAGTGCAAAGGATCACTCCCAGCAGATCCAAAAGAGTGTCGACAACTAATCTATAACTTGAAGCGTTATATTACTTAGAACGATATGATTTACCCCCTCTCTGTTATAGAGCCATACCTCTGATACCTCTTAAGTCAAAAGCAGACGAACTGCTCTACAAATTACACGAAGGAACTTGTGGCTCCCACGCCGCAGGTAGATCATTAGCTAACCGAGCTATGACTCAAGAAGTATTCTAGCCTGGTATGCGCAAGCATGCAGAGGAGTACTCCCGCAGGTGCGACACCTGCCAGAAACATGGAAATATGATACGCACTCCTGCGCTTGAACTCCATGCAAGCAAGGTTTTCTGGTCATTCAAAAGATGGGCACTAGACCTCTTTGGAAAATTCCCTAACTCTCCTGGTAATCGCCGTCACCTACTCGTAACTGCCGATTACTTTACAAAATGGGTAGAAGCAATTCTGCTATATCGAACCAGAGAAGAAGGGGTCATCACTTTTATCTGGAACCACATAATCACTCAATTAGGGTGCCCTCACCTAATTCGTATCAATAACGGGCCCCAATTTGTGGGAGATAAGGTCATAAACTTCCTAAATTACTACAACATCATCGAATCACCATCAAATCCATACTACCCTCAAGGTAATGGCCAAGCCAAAATTACCAATAAAACCATCGTGGATGGACCCAAGAAATGGCTTCACTAACAGAAAAAAGGAAATTAGGTTCGCGAGCTACCTCACGTCCTGTGGGCGTATCGATCCACTCCCCGACAATCCACTGGTTATGCCACGTTCCTCCTTGCTTAATGCAACGAGGCAATAATTCCTTCTGAATATCATCACCCAGTCCGTGATCACGAGTAGACTGACGAGGAAAATGAGTTCGAATTGGCTTGTAACCTCAAATGATTGATGAAACCAGGGAACGCGCCATCGCTAACCTAGGTCGATATCATCATATGTATGCCAGATCGTATAATAATCGAGTAAGGAGCCGTAATTTCCAAATTAGAGATCTCGTCCTCAGAGAAATTTCTTAACATTGCAAAGAACCTCTCGCTGGAAAATTAGCCGACAATTGGGAGGGTCCATTCATTATCATAGGTCTCTCTGGCCTAGATCATACTATCTCATAATAGAAGAGGGAATCCCCATTTCAAATCCTTGGAATACTAGATGACTGAAACGGTACTATCATTACGCATCTTACTACTCTATTTTCATTTCTCATTTTTTTTTGCAATTCCAAAAGTGACATTCTTATCTCCATCCAATGTAAATTCTGAACTTATCAATGAAAGTTTTTTTTTGAACAATGCCATTCTCTTCATGAACATTCGTCCATATTTAACAGATTCAAGCATAGATAATACTTGCTTACAATCAATCTTTTCCAAGTTCAATAAGGGATATCACTTGATTGGCTTCTGTTACTACATCTTTGCGATAGTGGCAAGTATAAAAACTTATTTCACATCAAAGACTCAGCCAAACAAGAGATAAGGCAAAGGTCATACTACTCTTCATCTTTTACAGCTCGTTTGGATTAATTCAGTAGGCTGGATCGAGGATAACAGTTGGTTCAGCTGAATCTTTCTATCTCTGCGATTGAGGTAAGTGTAAAAAATTGGTTTACATCAAAGACTCAGCCAAACAAGAGATAAGGCAAAGGTAATACTAGCCTTCATCTTTTGCAACTTGTTTAGATTAATTTAGTAGGCTGGATCGAGGATAACACTTGGTTTAGCTGAATCTTTCTATCTCTACGATTGTGGCAAGTGTAAAAAATTGGTTCTCATCAAAGACTCAGCCAAACAAGGGATAAGGCAAAGGTAATGCTAGACTTCATCTTTTACAACTTGTTTGGATCATTTCAGTAGGCTGGATTGGGGATAATACTTGGTTCAGCTGAATCTTTCTATCTTTGCGATTGTGGCAAGTGTAAAAACTTGGTTTACATTAAAGACTCAGCCAAACAAGAGATAAGGCAAAGGTAATACTAGTCTTCATCTTTTACAACTTGTTTGGATCATTTCAATAGGCCGGATCGAGGATAATACTTGGTTCAGCTGAATCTTTCCATCTCTGCGATTGGGGAAAGTGTAAAAACTTGGTTCACATCAAAGACTCAGCCAGGCATAAGATAAGGCAAATGTCATACTAGCTTTCATCTCTTTCAATATGCCTGTAACATTTCTATAGTTCAAATCAAGTTTCAACTTGGTTTAACTCAACCCATTTCTATGATTAAAACGAAAGTAAAAAATTTGTTTTATATCAAAGACCCCACCATACACAAGATAAGGCAATGGTCATACTAACTTTCATTTATTTTATTGTGTCTGCGAGAAATACTAGTTATTTTCAAGTTAAATTCATATTACAAAGGATTCTTTTTTGCTGAGGTACTGTCAGCCACAATTCCCCACACATCAAGAGGTTTCTCTTTCAGTTCGCGGGCCACCACAACTCTACCTCATTCTACTGATTCAACAATTCAAGGGCCCAGTTCGGTCTCCATGACGCCAGACAGTCCCCTCAATCTATCTTAGCTCTTTAGATGTAAACCTCATCCGACAGAGTTTTTAACAAGGTATCTCGTTCTGACTCAAGTCTTTTAACTTCCTCTATAAAATATATAACGATCACCCTTAATAGGTTAGATCGAGACCCATCAGGTTCTACCACCATTTTAAATCTCGCCTTTAACCTCTCGAAGTGTGACTTTAGCCTAGCGTAATCATTCTTCCGTTCAATTATATCTGCATCGACCTTATCATGATAAATAACATCTTCTTCCAATTTGGCAATATACTTCGCTGACTCAGCTCGGTTTATGGCTTCTAAGTCTACTACCCGAGCGCGAAGTCTCCCAATTTCTGCGTTCAACTCTTCCCTAGCCGGCATATCTTTCAAAAAAATTTCCTTCCTCTTCACCAGAAAGTCCTTTGCTTTGATCTCCCCTTCCAAAACTTTCTCCCTGATAAGAGCAGCATCCAACTTATGCTGGCATTCCCTCAAATTTGCAGTTCCCTTCTGATCATGCCCCTAAATTTGAGATACATAGCTTTCTAGCTCTCTAATGCGACCTGAGGGACTAATTACATCCCCTCAAACTAGAGGAGCCTTAACCTCAGTTCTACTTCCCCCTGAATGCTCTCTAGCCTTGGCTTTCTTGGCACAAGCAATGGCTTGGTCCTTTTTGGCCTTAAGTCGAGCAACTCTCCCGTTTAAGTCATCGCACCTTCGTTACATTTCTCGGAATTCCATATCCTTGGCTGGGAGGGCTGTTTGCAAATGTTCAATTGCGGCCTCTGAAGCTAATAGATTTTCCCGAGTTACTCTCAGCTCATTGTCCTTTTCGATTAATTTTTGTCTCATTCGCTCTAGCTCGTTCCTACACCTATGATGGTTGGATCAAAATTCTTCCTCTGATTGCTCCAGCACCTGAATACAATATTGAGCCATGTCAGCCATATTACCCTTCATAGCAGAACTATGGACGAATCGCCATGCTAAAATAGAGAAAGGTAATGAGCCCGAGCGTTAGTTAACTTTTGACCGAGAGCTCCATGACAAAGAGCTCAAAGTAGAGCGACGAGATCATTTCACAGCATTCAAATAACATGAACAACAGATGGCAACCATACATACTACTTTACAAGCTTTGCAAGAAACTCAACAGGCTCCACAAACTAGAGATCGTGATTAAGTTCATGAGAACTCTTGAGTTTCTGCACAAGAAAGATTAGGACCTCAAGGTGCCACCAGTAAAGCCGTTTCCAGAAATATTTAGTACGAACTTCAGCATTCCATTCATTTGGGCGGCGAAGTACAGTCCAATAACACCCGTGGTTTCTGACCTTCCAAACGTTAGGAGGAAGAACAATAACCTCAACCTCGGATTCTAGTACGTGATCGCTTGAGTGAGGGAACCAGTACTCATAATCCTCAACTTCCTCGCCAAGCCACTCATGCTACACGTTAGCACATCACACAAGAGTATATGAATCAGTGCATCAAGGAGTTCATTGAAGCTCAGCCTTTAGGCAATAAAGATGATCTTGCCAAATTGCAAGGTAGTCCAATTCCCAAAGAGTTATTCGATATGGAAGTTCTGAAAGGTTTTTATACTCCGAAAATACGTAAATACCAGGGCACTGATTCGAAGGAACACATTCAACAATACCGTAATTCACTGGGGTTGTACTCCATTCTTAAATACATTCTATGCCGTCTGCTCAAATCAAGTCTATAGGGAGAACCGCTTCATTGGTTCTACTCTCTACCTGAAGATTCTATCCTCACATTCAATCAGCTAAAAAAGAAATTGATCAAGACATATGCTCACAACAAATACAAAGAGAAGAATTTATATTTTCTTATTAGTCATACAAAATCATTAGGAGAGAAGCTTGAGGCCTTTGCAAAGAAGTTTCTAGAGTTCGCATGTAAAGTAGATAATTTCGAAAAGAAAATAACTATTACTGCTTTTACCAATGCGCTCTAGCTCGACTGCAAGGCCAAGGAGTACCTCTTCTTAAACAAGCCCGTGACCTTGGATGATATGATTACCAAGGTTAATGGATATGTTGACCTGGAAAGGCCGAAATACATAAATCTACGAAATCTATCCTTACCACTAAAGGTCCAACTACAGATCGCAATAATGAACCAAAGGAGGATCAGGGTGATCAAAAGCGTCCCATGGTGAACACTGGCAAGCGGCAGATATCAAAAGCGTTCCAATGATAATCAATACAAGAAGCGGTATTGATATTCTTTTTCGGAGCACGATCGACAAGATGGGCTTGGCCGATCAAGTTATTCTAAGCGGCACCGATATCAGTAAATTTAATGGTTCTAAAGAAGAACGAGTAGTAAGATCATCTTACCTATAATTGCTGGACTAGCCACAATTGACGTCGTATTCTATGTCATCAATGCCAAATCTCGTTATCTCAGGATTATGGGCCGCTGCTGGATTCCCAACATGGATCCAATCATTTCAACTTATCACCAAATATTTTGCTTCAAACACAATGATGGCATCTACAAAATCAATGGCAGTCAAAAGTTTCTAGAGCTTACGAGAATACTGTCTTTGCTATTCTAGATACATCAGACAGATACGCTTCATACCAATTACGCCGAGGTACTTTTATCGGTACCAAGCTAGTTCAACATGATACGGATGCTCTCATTCAATGCTTACGAATGAATCGAGACATCTTTGCATGGACTTTCGAAAAGATGCCCGGGGTTGATTCATCTAAGGCATGTCACAAATTGGCTATAAACATCAATGCCGGGATGATCAAATAGAAACAGCGATAACTATCACCTCACCTTCGTGATGAAGTCAAAATTGAGATTGATAAATTGATCAAAGTGGGGTTCATTTGAGAAGCCAAGTATCCAGATTTGATCTCTAACATCGTTACAGTTCCTAAGAAGAATTGAAAGGTCTGAGTTTGTATAGATTTCACTGATCTAATCAAACACACTCCAAATGATAGCTTTTCTCTTCCGATCATCCATCAAATTTTTGATGCCATGGTAGGTCACGTGTTCTTATCTAAGATGGATACTGCTTCTCATTACAATCAGATGCCTATCTTCGAGGAGGATCAGGAAAAGTCCACTTTCAACACTAAAAGAGGACTTTACTGTTACAAAGTCATTCCCTTCGGACTAAAAAATGCAGGCCCGACTTTTCAACGGTTAATGATGACTATGTTCAAAGTTCAAAGAACACCTTGGGAAAATTGTTGAAGTTTACATCGATGATCTCCTTTGTAAGAGCATACAGTCAAATGACCACATCATAGATCTAACCAAAATATTTAACATTCTGCAATCTTACAGGATGCGACTCAATCCTGATAAGTATTAATTTGGAGTACATTCAGGAAAATTTATCTGCCATCTCATCAGTAAGAAGGGGATTAAGGCCAATCCAGATCAAATTCAAGTTCTCCTCAACATGCCATCTTTAGCAGCAACAAAGGACATACAGAAACTTGCAGGCAAAATCACTGCTATCAACCGGTTCATTTTTAAATCTGTAGATCACTATCGTTGGCTGTTCCTACTGATCCATGGTTATACCAAATGAGGAAAAGTTCAGTCTAACGAAGAGATCTAATAAACATCAGAATACGAGACAGCTTTTTAGGAACTCAAAACCTATCTGGGGAAGTCACCCATCATGAGCACCCCAATAGATAATGTGGAACTGATCATCTACAAGGAAGATAGAGATACTACTATCAGCTCGGTTCTCATTCGACTTGAGGAGAAGATCAAAAAGTCAGTTTATTTCATCAGAAAAACTCCCACTCCAGGAGAAACGTGGTATTCTAAAATTGGGAGATTCCTCCTAATTCTTGTTTACACTTCGAAAAAACTTAAGCACTACTTCCGAGCTTATTCAATCAAAGTCATGACGATCTACCCACTTCGGGAAGTTTTGTCTAAAATAGAAAAATCACAAATAGTGCA
The DNA here is from genome assembly GCA_014058105.1 of Kingdonia uniflora. Lineage (NCBI taxonomy): Eukaryota > Viridiplantae > Streptophyta > Magnoliopsida > Ranunculales > Circaeasteraceae > Kingdonia > Kingdonia uniflora. The sequence continues at coordinate 2,370,966 of JACGCM010000140.1, read as the reverse complement.
CCAATGGCCACTCAGTTTGGGAGAACATGATATCATGTTCAAATAATGACATTCAAAAAAAGGTCAGGCCGTTGCCAATTTTCTCGCGGATTTTCCATTGGAAGATCCTGATTGGGAGGACCACAATCTTGACTTTACAGAAGATCCACCCACCAAAGATTTTGACGAGCGAGATGAATGGATTACAAGGAAAGGGTGGAGACTTCTTACAGATGGTTTAACAGGACCCACAGGATCAGGAATTGGAATCGTACTGATTACCCCTTCTAACGACTATATCGTGAAATCAAACTGCTTGAATTTCGAAGCCTCAAACAATGCCACAGAATACGAAGCTCTAATTCATGGTCTCGACCTTGCACCCAAGATTGGCATCCCAGAGCTCTCTGTCTATACAAATTTTCTACTCATCATCCACCATTACTCGGAGTAGTACAAGAAGAATGTCAAGGTGATCGAATATGCAGCCCTCATTACTGATAGAATGAGCAGATTTATGAAAGCTACTCTCGACTATCTTCCTCGAGGTGAAAAACGAAACGCCGATTCCTTATCTTATTTAGCAAGGTCTTGGGTACAGAAACACGATATCTATAAATTAAAGTGATATCCACCCCCAGTATTGATCTTCACTCTATATGCACGATTAATACTGTGGCCAATGAAGAGGAGGACAATAATTGGCAAAAGCCCTTTGCTGTCTACCTCAGCCCAAAGAACAAATACGACAGGCCCCATCCAACAGATCCAAAAGAGCGCCGACAGTTGATAGAAAGCTTGAAGCGTTATACAGTTCAGAACGGTCGTTTATATTACCGCTCAGTCATAGGGCCTTATCTTAAGTGTCTCTCAAAGAAAATATATATAAAATGCTCATAGATTTACAAGAAGGAACTTGTGGATCCTATGCCACAGGCCGATTACTTGCTAACAGAGTAATTACACAAGGAGTATTATGGCCAGGAATATGCAAGTAAACAGAAGAATACTCACGCAAATGCGGCGCATGCTAACGTCATGGACACATGATCCGTACTTCTGCACTCGAACTACAAGTAAGGTGTTCTAGACATTCAAGCGGTGGGCACTCAATCTCGTCGGAGAATTTTCTAATACTCTAGGTAACTATCATTTCTTACTCATAGTAACCAATTCTATTACGAAATGGGTAGAAGCAGTTCCTCTCTGTTGAACTAGAGAAGAAGAGGTCATATCTTTTATTTGGGAACACATTATCACGCGATTCGGTTGCCCCCACCTTATTTTGTTCGATAGCGGGCCACAGTTTGTTGGTAAAAAAGTTGTAGTCTTCCTCATCAAACACAACATCATCCACTCACCATCTAATCCCTACTACCCTCAAGGAATTGGCCAAGCCAAAATCACCAGCAAAACCATTGTGAATGGACTCAAGAAAAGGCTTCAATCACAGAAAAAAGGAAATTGGATACGGGAACTTCCTCACGTCTTATGGGCGTACAGTACCACTCCACGTCAATCAACTAGCTATTCCCCCTCCCTCCTAGCTTATAGTACAGAAGTCGTCATTCCAACAAATTACCACCATCCAGTTAAAGATTACGAGCTTACAGACGACAAAAATGAGTTCGAATTGGCCTGTAATATGAACTAGATTGAAGAAACTAAGGAATGCGCTATTGCCAACCAAAGTCGATATCACCATATGCTAGCCAGTTCGTACAACAAAGGTGTCCAAAGTTATGAGTTTCAAGTCGACGATCTCATCCTCAGAGAGATCTCGCAATACAGAAAAGAAGCACATGTTAGGAAATTGGCAGAAAATTGGGAAGGTCCATTCCTCATCATTGGTTGAACTGGTCTCAGATCATACTATCTCTTGACGGAGTAAGGAGTTCGAATTCAAAATCCATGGAACATTAGGCTACTGAAGCGGTATTATCATTAAGTCTCTGGTTTCTCCATTTTAATATTCTCATTCTATCTATTCTAAAAGTGTGAGTTCAATCTCCATACAGTGTACATTCTATTCGACTCAATGAAAACTTCTAAGTTTTTTCCTACATTACTCTTTAATTACGTAGACTCTACTAAATCTCATAGATTAAAGTAAATGTAATACTAGTTTTCAATTGACCTCCATACACAGATTAAAGTAAAGGAAAAACTAGCTTTCAATCGCCCATCTAAACAGATTAAAGAATAGGTAATACTATCTATCAATCGACCTCTATATACAGATTAAAGCAAAGGTAAAACTAGATTTTAATCGCTCTTTTACACATATTAAAACAAAGGTAATACTAGCTTTCAATCAACCTTTATGCACATATTAAAGCAAAGGTAATACTAGCTTTCAATCGTCCATCTGTACATATATCTACGATTAAAACAAAGGTAATACTAGTTTTCAATAAAAAATATTTAACAAACATAATATAAAGCAAAGGTAAAACTAGCCATCATCTCTTAATATGTCTGCAACTACAGGTTACTTTTACAAGTTACTTCTAAAGGTTCTTCTCTGCTTATGGGAGGTCAGCCATGCCTTCCCCTACAATAGGAGGATGTTCAGCCAAATTTTTTGAAGCTCGAGCTGCTATAATAATCCTGCCTTGCTCTACCAATTCCGCAGGTCGGGAACCTAACTCCATTTTCATAGCATTCATACAGTTTGATTGATCTATATCAGCTTTGCAAATACATCCTCGGGATGACAGACAATCGTCCAAGGTATCCCTCTCAAATACTCAAGTCTTTCTACTTTTTCTACAAAATAGGCAATAACAACCATTAGCTCTTGCGAGTGTACTATTTCTTGAACAGACGTATTTTGATCAAGCATCACAACCTCGAAAAAATGCTTTTGTAATATTTGGTGACGATCCAACTGCTCGGCTACACTTTCAGAATTGGCACGGTCAGCTCGAGCTTTCTCAAGCTCATTTTCTTTTCTAGTCAGTTCACTCCTCAACTCTGCAGTCGCACCTGTGAAATTTGCCAAATTAACTCGAGCTTTCTTAAGCTTGTATATTTTATTGGTCATTTGACCCTTCAGACTAGCCATAAAATCCAGTAATGATTTTTCTGATATTTCTAGTGACTTAATACGGTATTGAGCGGAATCTACCTCTTTATTTTTTACTGCTGTCTCTTCCTTCGCCTCCGCAAGCTCTTTTTGTACTTTTATTATTTTGGCATCTTTCCTCTCGATCTTCTGTGTCAGGTCATCAATAGTTTATGTCACCTCGATAAATTGAAAATGTACTTTGACATGTTGATCCTCCTTATCTTCAGTTGCCACTCTAATTCTATCAAACTCCACCGCAAAATCCTTATTCTATTGGAGCATTTGTTGTTCACTTGAGCGAACAATCTCCAATTCGACCTACATCACAGATACAGTATATGAAGCTTGATTTAACAATACTCCACAAATATAATCAATCATAATACATGAGACTTTCAAAATTCTAATAGACTTCTATTTTTTTAACATTCTATTGTGATGAGACTGCTTATAAATTTAAGGTCAAAGTATGATCTCAGTTCATTGGCAATAACATCTACATCCAATTTAAAGGTACATATTTTCTATGTTCTGATTTTCTAAACACTTTGGTATTATCTGGACATACTTGATTACCCTCGCTCCTAAATTTTTAACACATTTATGATATATTTTAATTTCCAAATTTTATTTTGTAGCTTTAAAGTAAGGCAACATAAAAATTAAATATTTCTTGCTCTTATCAAACCTGTAGCTCCGCTTGCGAAGTTGATAGGGACGCTGAGGCATCATTATCCTTAGCGAGCTCATTTTCTAATTCTTCAATTCTGATGCGCATATCCTTAAGTTCCTACAAACAATGTTTACAAACACCTCTTAGTCTATCCGAAAGTTTCCTATAAAGCGATATTTTATACAATTAGAGTTTTTTAAACCACCAAAAAGAAAAGAAAAAATACACAGCAAAACTTCAACAACTTTACTCTACCTACTCATTATCTTCCCCCCAGTTCCCTAGATCAATTTTGAGAGAAACCGCATCAAAACCTGTTACCATACCTCCTTCAATAGGTACATCCTCTTCCCCTTCGTCCTCTTCGGCGTAGGTACCAGCCATAATGGCTTTGACGTCCGCTTTTGTGTACCCCACTACAAGGAGTTGGCGCCCAAGTCTGTCATATTGTAATGCGACGTCATCAATATTCCTCTGTGCCTCCTCAGTAAGCTCGCTTATTAACACCTTATGTGTAGCCTTCGCAGCAAGCAATCACTCCCCCTCTAGAGCCACATCAGATTCAAGTCGAGCAACCTTCTTCTCAAACTTGACCTTCCCACTCACGATCTCAGATTTTCCCTCTTTGATCCTGAGGTAAATACCCTTTAGCAGACGAGCAGTCTAAAATAAAGCTAAGCACATTTTTTAGCTCGAATCCAGATTCAAAGTTCACATATAAAACAAGTCATCAAAACTTACTATTTTACTCAACTCCAATTGTGCAGAGGTACTCAGCTCCTCATTGCCCTTTCGAGCTGCAAGCCTCAACCTATTCTCTACAGCTCGTAACTCACCTTCTTCAGCAGGTCAGCTCTCCACGACCTTCGCTCCTCTCACTTCAGTAGGATTATTTACCCTCATCTTTTTCATAATTTTTTCGACCTCCTCACTCATTGTGGTTTCGGAGGCCAAGCTATCCTTCACAGGCTTCTTCTATGGAAACTTTAGAGCTAACTTGCTCAAATTGGTCAATTCTGAAATATCCACAAAATCCATATCAGAATCCCTTGGCAAAACTAGACGTTTCTCCCCATCCGCCCCTCTCTTCTTTATGGCTCCAACCCCTGTCATTAGTCTCTTCGCCTGGGACTTTTGTACCTTCTCGGACCTACTATCAGCTCTTTTATTTATGTTGATGACAAGCTCCTTTGGAACTATCTCGAGCTCAACCCCATCTCGAGTAACAGTGTCTAACAGTGACTCCTTCCTTGTCACCTTCGACCGAGGACTAGTAAAGCAAACACAACATATTGTCAAACAATATAATAACCCTTCAGTTACAGCAGTTTGATATTATACACTATTACTTACTTTTCTTCATAGTATTATACATAAGTTTCATTGGTTTTTCATCGTCTCTTTGAAGGCAATCACCCTTCACCTATATTACATTATCGTTCCAAACTCGACCTGCTGAATTTAGATTGAAGAAAAGCGGTCGGAACGACCTTGAACAGAAATACGCACCCCCACTTGTGCTATAATATTGCATAACGTAATACTGCAAAACGTCCTTAGGAGTTATTCTCCTCTCCACTTCATTCTCCTCCCATAATCTATTCAAATTCTTTAAGCATTGATCACCACCCACATGTTCCCATTCAGTTGGGCACGACAAACGTCTATAGTATTTATTATACCGTTAGCAAAATTGTTAAGGGGCAAACATAGTCCATATTTTAACTGAGATAGATAGCACGGAAAACCCTCATCCAGGTCGCCTTGGACATTCCCATTAAAATACTCAAGAGAGGTCGATTCCTCCACTCCCCTATCCAATTTCCCCTTTTCTATGTCAGGCAGCAAGAAGAAATGTTCTTCCCCTGATAATATAGTGCAACCTTTAAAAATCCTACCGGCATGTTTACAACATTGCCCCATTTTCCATATACAAGAGCTTTAGATTTACAGAACTCCCTAACTATATCAGAGTTCGAAGGGTACAATACCAATTTACCATAGAAATCTAGAAATTGAACAAGTACTACTTCGTCTTCCCCCTCAGACTCTACATTTATAGATTCTACATTCTTAGACTCAATCATATAACCAGAGGTCGACATCGCAATATCAGGTGAAGTCTCAATTTCAAGGCTTAAAGATGAGGTTTGATTCTATAATAGATATTCCTCACGCCCAAACTACATAAAGCTCCAAGTATTCTGTCAACTTATCATTATCTTTTATCTATACATATCCATGCACACATCTACCATACATCCATCATACATATATGTATATCATATACATATCTCTTTTTTACACATAGATCAAACAAATTTTTTTCGGTTACTATAAATAGCAATCTTTCAAAATTTGAAAAAAAAAAAAACCACAAAATCTTTCAGAACCCATATTTACACAATCATAAATCAGTTACTAACCTTCAACGCTCGAATATGAATCTAAAGCAGTGCCAAATCCTTCCTTCACAACATTTTTTTACAACCACCATCATGAATCTGTCTCTATAACTTTTTCTCTTCCTTGAGGGATGATCTCTTTCGTCAAATCTCTCACATGAATCTCTGTAATTTTTTTCTTTTCTCTCCTACCGTTCTTCTATTTTTTAGAAGTTGATAAACGTTTGAATGAGGAAGATGAACTATTATTTATATTTTCCCTCTTTAACTGTTGGTAGTTATTGGGCCTCGCATGAGCCACCCTCAGTTTTGGAACCTTGGCGTCCCTTTCACAATTAATGTTAGACGATTTGTACCCTTTTGATGAAAATGCCTTCTTATCATTACCCTCAACTCTATATTTTAATATATTCTTATCTCTCCTATACAAATCTCTCTCTGACCTCCCCACACTCAAAATTACTTAATATCCACACGCAATCAAACTCTCCCTGCAATAACACAAAGAACAAAAATCAAAGCTCACCTACTTTTCCTATTCTAACTTCTTCTACTTATAGAACTGCTAACATCATTTCCAAAGATATCCAATTTCAAATTTAATTTCTTTATTGACAAAGAGTCCCAAACAACATTTGCAACAAAACAGACAGATTCAAGCAAAACATTCTACATAATTCAATTAACAGTTATTCAACCTCATTCAATTCACTCCTTCACATATAATTAAACCTAAAACATCCCAGATGTCCTGGAAGGCCGCACCTAATCAGTTCGTCCCCAGCGATCCTCACATCTTCTTCCTCGATTTCTTCCTTAACAATTTGTATCACGACATCTTTTCGAGCTACAGGCTCAAGAATCACTTTACAAAATATCTCTGAGTAAAAATGATGCCCTATTTCAAGTTCCCTCTCCCTTATATCCAGGCCTTTAAACTACATTTCAGATTCAGGCAAGTCAAAATCATAGTCTAACAACCTAGAAATCCTCTCCCGTATTTCTATAATTTTTACCGCCAATCGTCCCTCAACAGTATGACAAACTCTTTCAGAATGAGTCCTCACGATATTCTCTTTCTTCCTTCTCTTTACATCTCAGGCCCCTCATATTTATACACTTTTCAAGTTCATTTCAAATCTTCCACATTCCGCATATATTATAATCAGTTTTTCCATAACTGGAAACCCTAAGATCATGATAGAAAGTTATATGAACTTATCTGCCCGCATCGACCTCTATGGATCCGTTCACTCATATTTTTGACCTACTCTTTACAATCTCTGCACCTATACAATATTTCCAATCAGGAACTCCATAAGCTCGAAATTTTCTTCCCCCATATTCTATACTTGAAAAGATATTTTTCCCCATGATTATATAATTTATTCAGTTCGATACATATTGCAGGGCATGATCTTCGTTGAGAAGCGAAGATGGCTCTTACAACACAGATGTCAACCTCTCATCAAAGATGTATAAGTATATGGCCTAAAAAGAGACTAATCAGAGACAAATACTTGAGTAGAGGCCCGAATGTGACTCTCTACGACCTCTGATGCGGATTTTTAAACTGTAATTCTATTACTGATGAGTAATAATAAAGATCGAATAAAGTTTGTAACTGGTCGAAGGTAAAAAGCATAGGGTTTGGAGAGGATTTTTCTAACCCATTCTTGGTTTCCCCTCTTTCTTATTTATAGAGACATAAGATGCTGAGTCTCCAAGAGTGGACCAGGTTACATTATTACTGTCCTGGTCTTCCGGCGACGGCATTTATTACGGACATCCCTGTCACTGTAGCTGAGAGACCAATTAATGCGCCGTACAATCTGTTTGAGCTGACTGCTTTCTTATCACACTTTTGCTATTCGAATGTTAAGTCGAAGGGTATCTGCTATTATATACTGATCTGTTCTCGAAGGTTTATCTGCTATCGAGGCTTCGACTACAAGAGTTCCTTGAGGGGCTTGATTTTGAGTCAAAATAGTTTTCGATATGTTCGAGTAGGATATGAAGTAGACTTCGAGTGAGGAGGTCGAAGGCTGCGAGTAGGCTACCATATTCGCTACCTCTCAGCAAGGGTCTCGAAGCCAGGTGGAGAAGCATTTGCTGTGAAAACTGTTATCTTAGAACCTGTTCTTGTTTGACCGTTGGTTTCCAGGAAAATTATTAAGTGGGTGTATGTGTGTGTGGGGGGGGGGGGGGGGGTAATTAAGAGATGTAGGTGGGTTAAAGGTAATAAATGGGGTGAAGGCTATAAAAATTGGTTCTTGTGCGGGGATTATGTATCTTCAACATTACTCTGTTCTTCATTCTGAATATCTGAATGGATAGCCCACCCAATACCCATTATCATAAGAGGGTGGGATTTGCCCGTGATCGTCGTGTGGGGCGGAAAATGGCGGTGCTGCACATAAGGTTTTTTGGACAACATGATCTGAATTGGGACATGCCAGATCTTGTGGACGAGAGGCCAGAGGAGTTCATCAATGGCGAACCGTATGCTTATCTCTGGGAGCAATTGAGGTCGTACTTTATGACCAAGCAGAAACATTATCTTTTCTTGATGGCATTACCTAAAAGCCTGGTCTGTTCAGAGGAGATCATCGAGGAGGAATATGCGACGAGCGGAGCTGGTTCTTCCGAAAGTAGGGCTCTGGGTTGATGTTGTGAATGTTTTGGTATTATTTTGTGTATTTTCTATTTTGTTCTGTGGGAGGAAGCTATTTTGATTTTGGGGTGGTAGGGAAAAAATGTAATTTGTTTTTCTGGATTCGGTAATTGAAATGGACTGAATATTTTGCTCGTGTCTATATTCCTGTTATTTGGTTAGATAATGTAGACAAATTCAAGCGACTACTCTTCTAGGCGCGAGGTTTAAAGATATGCTCGAAGGTTGATGATGGGCTGTTGTGAAGATCGAGTCTTACGATGGGGAGTCTTTGGGGAGGAGGTTTGAATGCAAGTACAGACAAATCAATTACGTCTTAGAAGTTGGAGAGGTTACATGTTGACTTTTCGTTGTTGGGAATTGATGGTTACCATTAATTCAGTTAGGGAAGAGGGAAAGTTCAGGTGAGTTTGGAGGTATAAAAAGGGGTAAGGAGGGAGAAATTTCTTTATCTGTCTTGCAACGTTCTTCTCTTCTAACTGAGTACTTCTTGTTTATCAATATGGCTGAGAACGTACCAGTTGCTGAAGATCAAACGGTCGTGAGGGCGAGGAGGATTCAAGAGGCCCTGCTAGGTCTTCAATGAAGGTTTGGGATAGAGTGATATTGTTACCTTTTACTCAAGGAAGGCGAGTCAGAACCCAGGGACCTATCACATCCAATGTCACCCTAAGAAACCTTGGTTCTTTGATCTGTGCTTGACGGGTCGAGGGTGGAATACCGATTTGTTAATAGTAAGGGGTAACTTCGAGAATGTAGACGAGGATAACCCTTATAAATTGCATCATAGGGTATATAATGAAAGTAAGTTTGTTGTCGAAGGGTTTGTTGTTGATGTGTTTTGAAATAACTGATAACTGTGTTTTGTTTTACTATTACTGGTCTGGGAAGTTTGACTTTGGATAATCTGGTGAATTTCATTGATAATCTTTTCAAGGCTAGTAAAGACTGGGTAAATTCGGCTTTTGACAGTCTCAAAATCAAGAGGCAAAGGAGGAAGATGGATGATTCCTTGCTTCGAAGCGTACCCACTACGCCGAAGATAGTAAAGAGAAAAAGAAGTAAAGGTTCTTCCAAGAGGTCAAAGGAAATAGGAGGAGAGGAGCAACCGAGGAACTATCAGTTTGTGGTGAGACCTCGCAAGGGGTCGAAGCAAGTGGCAACGGTGCCCGAAGTGGCTGTCGATGCATCGAGGTTGAGGCCAAGGCCAGTATCGACTCATGATGAGAAAAGGAAGAGTCGTGCTGCTCCCAAAGCCCCAAAATTACGTCAATCGAAGGATGGCCAATTCAAGAGGCATTGGCACTGGGGGAGGACGATACACGAGAGGAGGATGAAGAAATGACAGAGGCGGAATGACAGGATCAGGCTATTGCTCTGTATTCTTTGTTGGCCGAACTCTGGGAGGACGACCCAGATAAGGCGTTGAAGGAAGTAAAGAGGTACATGTTTCAGGTAACTATATACTGCTCCTTATTGTGATATCCTGAAATGTCTTTCGAATTCATTGAGTTTCGAGGTTCACTGACTGATTGAATATTTTAGCAGGCGGATGCTTGGGTGCGAACGTGCAGTAAGGCTATGAAGTCGGTAAAAGCAAAGTTGCGGCAAGCAAAGGAAAATATTGATCATTCCCATGGGACGGAGGCATCATTGGTGTCTGAGGTAAAGAAGTTGAAGCATGACCTTGGGGTTCTTACCGAATCTTATGTCGAGAGACTCGAACTTTAGCGATCAAGGCTGGAGTGGGAGTGGGTTGGGAAGCTTGCAATGTGTGAGAGGGAGAAGGCTGAACAGAAGGTGCGGTTCCAAGGACAGTACGATGGCGAATGCAAGGTGAGTGTGAGGTTGAAGACTTTCATAGATGAAAAGGGGTATGACCCTGATACACTAGAACCGTACCCTGTGTCTCCAGAATTTGTTGAAGGTGATGAGGTCCAGCTGAAGGAAGTGGAGTTGCCAGTTGTTCATGAGACAGTTGGGAGTACTGAAGGTGGTGGAGATACTTCTCTCCCTGGAGCACCCAGTAGTGGTCTTGTCAATGGTCGAGCTATCGGAATCTCGAATGAAGCCGCCGAGGTTGCTGATGGTGGAGTATCTGTGGAACAGGAATGTGAGACCGTGCCAGTGTGAGGTACTTGTAGTTGGGGTTGTTCGTCATTTTCTGCTGACATGTGGTGATTTGTAATATGATGAACTGTGCTGCTGCTGCTGTTTTTCTTTGAACTTCTGCTATTAATTCTGAACATGCTGATGTGTATTCTCTGTGGTACATTATGAGTTTGTTGAATCTAATTTCTGATGTAGTGCCTTAGTAGTCATGCTATCTTATGCTAACCTTGGAATGTTGGAATTTGTATGCTTATTCTGCCGATTTTGCTTGCTTTGAACTGTCGATGATTAATCTTTGACTTGCTCTGCGACTGCTGCGTTGACAGATAATATGTAAGATACTTCCTTGATGTTTACATGACTGTAGCATTGTCGATCCATGTAGAATGTGGATGTAATGTGGATCAAACTCAGTAGGGATGCTAATTTTCCCCACCCCGATGGGGATCCACCCCGCCCCGAACGGGGTAGATTTGGTATTAGCTAAGCGGGTATGGGGGTGGGGATGGTATAAGCTGTCCAAAATCCGATGGGGATCGGGGTGGATTTGGGCCTGCTCACAAAAAATCCGTTATCCGCCCCGCATCCACCCCATTAGATACTTAATACATTTACTAGTATACCCCCAATAATTTTTCTATTCAGAATTCAGAATTAAAAAGTAGAAACCCTATCAGAACAACAAGCTGCTGCTCTCTACTTTCAACAGCAAGCCAACACGGCAACAACAAGCTCTCCTCTTTTAGCAGCATGTTCTTCAATTAGGTGAACAAGAAGCTCTCTTCTCTTTCAACCGCCAACAACAAATAACAACTCAATTTATTCAAGATTTCAACTCTTTCAACTCCATCAACTTTTAAATTTCAAGAAGCTCTCTTCTCTTCAATTGGGTTTATACTTAATCAAGATTTTAACTCAGCAAACAACAACTCAATTTAATCGAGATTTCATGCAATTTGGTTTCTAGCAATTGGGTTTAATCGAAATTTCAACAGCAAACAATAGCTGTGGAAAATCAAAGGTCAGTTGCATCTCTTTCTCTCCAAATCAAGCTGTAAATATAAAGTTTTAACTCAATGATTTAGTCGTCCATTTGTTCTTCTTTTGACAACCTATTATTAGAGCTATTTAATACTTCATTATTCATTGCTCCTCTGCCATATACATATATATGCTGATTAAGTGATTATTGGTTGACAGTTCACAAATTGGTCTAAAGTTTAGGAATAAAAATATCCCAATGTGTATTTTCATCTATCATTGATTGGTCTAAAGTTTAGAATCAAGATTTGATAGACCTGTGAAATACGTTGGCCTGTTGTATAATATGTTGTATAATCAAGGTCTGTTGTATCATATGTTGTATAATTTGCATAATCAAGGTCTGACAGACTTGGTCTGTTGCATCTGTTGTATAATCTGCTGTATAATCTGTTGTGTAATCTGTTGTATAATCTGCTGTATAATCTCTGATCTGTTGCATCTGCTGGATTTATACTGTTGAATGTTGATCGAAACTATTATTCTTGCTTGTATTTTTTCTAGGTGAATATGTCAAACAAAATTCCTCCAAGTGCAAGTAACCCTTTAGATTCCGTAAATGAAGTGCAAATACAGTCGAGCAACACTCCAATTGTTATTGTTGACGAGGAACAACAGCAACTGGCAAAAAAAGGAAGTTGACATCAAGAGCTTGGGAACATTTTACAAAGAAGACTGCTAAGTGGCAAGTGAAATCTGAGTGTCGTCATTGTAAGAAATTACTTGGAGGGGAAACTCGGGGTGGTACAACACATCTGCTTGATCATATTGATTCTTCATGTCTTGTTATTCGCCAAGGAAATACTTTGCAAAAAATGTTGAATACATCTTAAATGTGTGATGGAAGAGTTCAGGTCAATACTTACATATTCGACCAAGAAAATGCACGGGCGGCTCTCGGAAAAATGATAACTTTGCATGAGTACCCACTTTCAAGGGTTGAACACCACGGGTTTAGAGAGTATATCAAGGCTCTCCAACCAATGTATATGGTTGTTTCTCGGAACACTATTAAAAGTGACATCTTAAAAATATATGATTACGAGAGGACTAAGACAATGGCACTTTTGGAGAGGAATCGGAGTAGAATTGCAATTACTACCGATATGTGGACTGCTAACTACCAAAAGAGGGGACTCAAGGCCGCCACAACTCATTTTATTGACGACACTTGGAGTTTACAAAGTCGAATTATGAGGCACATTTTAAATAAAATCTTTCTTTTAGTTGTAACTGATTTGAGATTATAGTATTTATTTATAGTAATATATATTACATTTTCTTTTTATCTTAGATTAATATATGTGCCATGTCCTCATACATCGGAGACTATTTCTAATGCTCTTATGGAATACTTGTTGGAGTGGAACATTGACCGTAAGTTGTCTACTTTGACAGTAGATAATTGTTCTACTAATGATGCTATGATTGAGATCCTTTTAGAAAGACTTCCTTTAGACACAATGCTGCGACGAGGGGATGTTTTTCACATGCGATGTCCTGACCATATTCTAAATTTGATTGTAAAAGATGGGTTAGATGTTATAGAAGATGGTATCGAGAGAGTTCGTGATAGTGTTGCTTATTGGAGCGCAACGCCAAAGAGAGATGAAAAATTTGTTGAAGCAGTACGTTAGTTGAACATTTCAAGTATAAAGAAGTTAGCATTAGATTGCAAAACTAGATGGAATTCTATGTTTTTGATGCTTCAGATTGCCTTAGGAAGTTTTTCCTCGTTTAAAGTAGTGTGAATCCCAATACAAATGTTTTCCACTTTCAGCTGATTGGTTGTTGGCAACCGAGATTTGGGAGAGATTGAATTAGTTCTTTGAGGTAACATAATTGTTTTCTGGGTCTAAATATCCTATAACTAATTTGTACTTCCCTAAAATTTGTGAAGTCAAGATATCAATATATGATTGGCTCAAGTTTAGTTATGGCGAAGTAAGATCGATGGGAGAAAAAATGATTACAAAATTTGAGAAGTATTGGAGTACAATTCATACGATTATGGTTGTGGCAACAATTATGGATCCAAGGTACAAGATGAAGTTGATCGAGTTCTACTATCCCCTCATTTACGAAGACGATTCTGCAAGAGAAATTAAAAAAATTCACAAATTATGCTTTGATATATTGGAGGAGTATCAAATGCGTTCCAGTAGTCTTAGAGGTCAATCCTCAATTGCCTCACCCCAACCGCAGGAAAGTCGAATTGCAAAGAATGATTTTTTGAAGATGTTTGCTTTGTTTGTTTCTAATACGACCACTATTGAGGTTGTTAAGTCAGAATTGGATATTTATTTTGGGGAGGGTATCTTACCTAGGACTGAAAACTTTGAGATATTAAGTTGGTAGAAAGCAAATGAGAGTAAATATCCTACTTTGCATTGCATTGCTAGATATGTTTTGTCTATTTCCATGTCTACGATTGCTTCAGAGTCCACTTTTAGTACTAGTGGTAGATTTGTGAGCCCTCATCGTAGCAGACTACATCAAAAGACATTGGAAGCCTTAATGTGTGCGCAAGACTGGTTATGGGCTGAAATCAAAGGTAATAGTTGGATGTTTCTATTTATTTTTTTAATATTGTCTAAATATTAATGATTTTGTTTTTATATTTTAAGGTTGACTAATTAGTTTTTATTGTATGATTAGATCCTTCTTTGGTAACACAATTTACAAGAAGCTCAATAAGTGAAGATGTAGATGTAGATCAGGTAAATGATTGTTATTGATCATTTTTGACTATGAATTATTTAAATATGGTTAACATTTTTATTTATGAAGATTTATAACTAGGCATGTGTTTAATTTTTTAATAGGAACCATGTCTCACAAGTGCGAGCGCTTAAGATGATGTCAAAGATGCTTTGAGAAGATATCGGGTATTTGCTTTGCTTTATTGATTTATGTGGGAATGTTTTTGTATCTTGGATATTACTCTTGTTTTAGTTTATTTCTGGCTATTTTTGTATCTTGGATATTTTTTGTATCTTGTATCTTGGATATTTTTGTATCTTGGATTTATGTGAGAAGATGCTTAAGACTAATGTTTAAGTTTCTATTTGAACATATGTTATTAATGCTTGAATAATGGATGTTAGTAATGTTTTTTTCATGTATGGATGTTAGTAATGTTTTTTTTTGAATGGAATAATAGATGTATGGAATATGAATGGAATAGTGGATGAATGGAATAATGGATGTCTTATTTTTTGAACATATGTTATTAATGCTTGAATAATAGATGTTAGTAATGCCTTTTTTTTTGTATGGATGTTAGTAATGTTTTGTTTTGAATGAAATAATAGATGTATGGAGTATGAATGGAATAATGGATGTATTTTTTTTTGAACATATGGAATAATGGATGTTAGTAATGTTTTTTTCTTGTATGGATGTTAGTAATGTTTTTTTGAATGGAATAATAGATGTATGGAATATGAATGGAATAGTGGATGTTTTTTTTTTTGAACATATGTTATTAATGCTTGAATAATAGATGTTAGTAATGCCTTTTTTTTTGTATGGATGTTAGTAATGTTTTTTTTTGAATGAAATAATAGATGTATGGAATATGAATGGAATAGTGGATGTTTTTTTTTTTAACATATGGAATAATGGATGTTAGTAATGTTTTTTTTTGTATGGATGTTAATAATGATTTTGTTTTAGAATGTGTGGATGTTTAGTAAAGTTTTTTTTAATGGAATAATGGATGCAGGATGTATGAAATATGAATATGTGGGGCGGATCCGGGGATCCCCGAATGTCATTTAAATGGAGCGGGGATGGGGCGGATTGGAGGATCCCCGCTTATTTTAAATGGGGATCAGGGAGGGGATGGCATTGGACTTATTTAAGTGGGGCGGATTCGGGGATCCCCGCTTATTTTAAATGGGGATCGGGGAGGGGATGAGAGGTGGGAACCTAAGCGGGGATGGGGATGGTATTGGCTCCCCCTCCCCAAATCCGCCCCATTGCCATCCCTAAAACTCAGTGTGTTATTTTGGACATCGAAGGCCGAAGCCACAACGATGTTGAAAAATCAAAACATTTCCAGGCCGCCCCCGAGTATCAGTAGGGGCGAGGGGGCGTGATACCTAGGGGAAACCCGAAAATGTGCTGAATTTCAAAGGCCTAAGCCACAGCGAAGCATTATCGAATCGACCATCCTTGCCCTTCGAGTTTGCTCGAATGTTAGAAACTTGACTAATTCAAGGTCGCCCCCAAGTATCTGTCGGGGCGAGGGTGGATATGATACCCAGGGTAGACCAAGAAAGGAACTGTACTTTGTCAATTTCAGAGCCTGGACGAAGGAATATCGAATCGCCTCCAATACATCTCCGAGGGTCCGGTCTTTCGACCATTCATGCCCCTCGAGTTTTCTCAAATTTAGGAGACTTGAGCAATTCAAGGCTGCCCCTAAGTATCTGTCAGGGCGAGGGTGGACAAGATACCCAGGGTAGACCAAGAAAAGGACTGTACTTCGAAGGCCGTAGCCACAGCGAAGGAATATCGAACTGCCTCCAATGCATCCCCGAGGGTCTTGTCCTTCGACCATCCTTTCCCCTAGAGTTTGCTCAAATTTTGGAGACAGGAAAATTGTCGAGATCCTCCTCGAGTACCAGTTGGTTCGAAGGTTGACATGGTATTCGAGTTAAACCAAGAAATTTAAAGTGAAACATGAGACAAAGTATTGGTGACAAAAGCCTCATTTATTGATTATCTTGGATTACATCGGTGGTACATGATTGTAGGTAAGGCCTATTATAAGAGACCAACTGCATTGTGTTCCAAGGGTTTGGCAGAGGCTCTTCGTCTTCTATCATCAAGTAGTAAGATCCTTTGTATGTTTTATCGTAGACAATGTCGGGTCCTTCCCAAGATTCAGCTAATTTGCCAGCATTCGCAGGCTTTATTGACTAATTAACACGTCAGAGTACTAGATCTCCAACATTGAAACTTCGTGGTCGAACTCTCTCATTATAAGATTTTTGAAGTGATGCGTGGTAATGGCCCAGGTTGGCGATAGCTCAGTCTCTGGCTTCATCGATCCACAACATGTTGCATGCGAGTTCAAACTCATTATCTTCGTCTAGGAGGTTAGGATCTTGAGTGGGTATTTCGAATTGAGTTGGCAGTACTGCTTCTGTTTCATATGTTAGGAGGAAGAGGGTACATCCGGTAGACTTCTTGGTATTGTGTGATAGGCCCAGAGGACGCGTTGAAACTCATGAGCCCATCGTCCTTTCTTTATATCGACTCTCTTCTTCATACCATCAACGATAGTTTTGTTAATTGCTTCGACTTGACCGTTGCCCTGGGGGTAGTAAGGTGTGAAGCGCGAGAAAATAATGTTGTGTTTTTTGAAGAAATTCTTTACTTTACTACCAACGAACTGGGGACCATTATCGTACCGAATCATGTGGGGGCAGTCGAAGCGAGTGATGATGTTTGCCCATAAGAACTTGATAACTTCCTCTTCTCTGGTTCGGCATAAGGGAACAACTTCGACCCATTTGGTGAAGTAATCAGTGGCAATGAGGATGTTTTCTCTACTACCCGAAGCTTTTGGAAAGAGACCAATGAGATCGATGGCCCATCTTTTGAATGGCCATGAAACTTGGCTGACATGAAGATCTCGAGAGGGGCAATGGATGTCATGAGCATGACGCTGGAATTTGTCACAATGTGCTACATATTCTGAAGCTTGCTTTCTCATATCAGGCTAAAGCAATCCTTGGGTTACAGCTCGAAGGGCCAAAGATCGACCAGCGGTGTGAGCACCACAAATGCCATCGTGAAGCTCTGCTAAGATTCGAGAGGCTTCAGTATTGGATATACATCGAAGGAGGACGCCATTTGGAGATTTGCGATGTAGTTCATTGTTATGGATAGTGTATCTACAGCAGTTTTCTAACAGTGGACGTCTGGTTTTGGGATCATCGAGAAGGGTGGCGTTGGTAAGCTAACGAAGGAATGGTGTTCGCCAATCATCTAAATCGAGACTCTCACCCCCAGTATTGATGGCATTGATTTCCATCTGGTCAATACTTGGGCGTTTGAGTACTTTGATGTGGAGGGTTTGAGATTCTGTCTATCCCAGCATAGCTGCTATGTAGGCGAGGGCATCGGCATATCTCTTTTCTCCTCGAGGATAATGGGTAATTGATGATTTTTTGGGAAATCGGTCCATGCGCTATCGCACAAGTAAAGCGTAGTCAGCCATGTGACCGTTAGTTTGATTTTTTCCTGAGTAATGTCTCTGAATGAGTTGGGAATGCCGAGATCTAGTGCGAGGTCGAGACCATGGATCAGTGCATCATACTCTGCTTCATTATTGGAATATTCAAAGTAAGTTTAACTACTTTCTCTATTCGGTCATTGGTCGGTGTGACCAAGACAATACCAATTCCTAAACTATTGGGTCTTGTGGAGCCATCTGTGAATAAATATGAACCGGTAAGGGGGTCCTATGGATTTACGACATCAGGTTGATCTTATGGTAGATCGCCTTCGTGTTCTTCCCAGTTGTAATCTTCGACCGGGAAGTCGGTAAGAAAATTTGCTACTACTTGGCCTTTCTGAGATATTTGCTTCTCGAAGGTTATGTCGTGCTTGCCAAGGTATACAGACCATTGTTGTATTCTTTTGAATTTTTCTTTTTAACTAAGTACTTCGCAGAGAGGGTAACTCGTGATGACACGAATGGGGTGGGATTGAAAATATAGTTTGAGCTTGCGGGCTGAATAAACAAGTGTCTGGAGCAATCGCTCAAGTTTGGAATAATGGGTTTCGCCAGGGGTTAGAGTTTTACTCATGAAATACACAGGTTTTTCAATGTTGGAATCAAGGTGAATGATTACGAAACTAATTGAAGTTTCTGTGGCAGTGAGATATAAGGAGAGTGTTTCACCTTCGATGGGGGTACTGATGATGGGTGGGCGGCCAAGATAAGTTTTGAGTTTGAGAAAGGCATCTTCGCACTCTGGGGTCCAATTGATCTCAGGGTTATTTTTTTTCTTATTTTATGGGCGCCCTGACTGCGTAAGAGGGAGAAGAGCCAAGCACATCTATCGGAGGACTTGGAAATAAAACGGTTAAGGGCTGCGATCCTGCCAGCCACCTTTTGGATGTCTCTCTTTGTTGTGGGTGAGGGCATGTCAATGGGGGCTCGAATATGGGTGGGGTCGATTTCGATGCCACGTTTACTGATAAGATGGCCCAAGAATTTTTCGGATGAGACGCCAAACTGGCACTTCTTTGGGTTGAGTTTCATTTTATAGGTGCAAAGTATTAAGAAGATGTCGGTCAGGTCGTGAATGTGGGTCTATTTTTGTATACTCTTGCATAACATGTCGTCGATGTAGACTTCGACTGACTTGCCAAACAGGGGTTTAAACACAGTTGTGACGAGGCGTTGGTATGTGGCACCCGCATTTTTTAGGCCGAAGGGCATGACATTAAAACAATAAAGGCCTTGTTCAGTTATAAAGGAAGTTTTAAGTTGATCCTCTGGGAGGAGGGGTACCTGATTGTAACTCGAAGCTGCGTCCATCATGGGTAGGTGCTCGTGTCCAGCAGTGGCATCGAGGAGTGTTGAAATGGCCGGCAATGGGAAACTCTCCTTCGGTGTGTGTTTATTGAGGTCGATAAAGTCGACACAGATTGGGATCTTTCCGTTCTTCTTAGGAACTTCCACAATATTTGATATCAAGCCAGCGTACTTGACTTATCTAATAAAGTACGCTGCTATGAGCTTGTCTACTTCGAGGTTAACCGCTTCTCAAAGTCCTGGTGCCAGGGTACGTTTCTTTTGCTTGACTGTAGAGGAATTGGGAATGAGATCGAGGCGATGGCATTCCAGGCTGGGGTCGACACCAGGCATCTCCTGAAATGTCCAAGCAAAGATGTTCGTGTTTGCTCGAAGGAAATCTTTAAGCTCGAGGCGTTCGCCCTCGCTGAGAAAAGTTCTAATGAATGTTCCTCAACCAGGGCTGTCGAGTTCAATGTAAATGGTAGGCTCGATATGGGGGGTCGTATCTATCGAAGTCGATGGGATAGAAAGGTGCAGTGATTTCTATGGGCGTCTGACAAGTTTTCTGGTCTGGTCAATTTTTGGATGCTCGGATGAGCGGACGAGACGTTTAGATCCTTTGAGGTTCCATGTACCCTCGGGAGTTGCAAAACGAAGGGTTTGGTGATTGGTAGAGAGTATAGCTCGTATAGCATGGAGCCAGTCCCGGCCGAGTATGCCGAGGTATTCAAATTTCTTGTCGATGACAAGGAAGCTTGTTTGATGGGTGAGGGGTCCTGTGGTGACAGGTAGGCTGATACGACCGACGGTGACTTCGGTAGTCCCATTGAATCCATTTAACTCGATGTTGGCTTGGGTAATGAGTTTAGATTTCTGCATTTTTCCGACGGTGGGTAGAAATAGGACGTCAGCTGCACTTCCTGTGTCGATGAGCATTATGTGAAGGACAATGTTCTCAATCTTAATCGTAATAACCAGAGGATCGGATTGAAGGAAATGGAAGTGTGACGTTTCACAATTGATGAAAGAAATTCCCTCATGACGAGGGTGACGGCTGTATTCTGGCACTAGGGTAGGGAATTTTTGCCGGTAAGAAAGTTTGTAACATTCGCCGATGCGCTTTCGCTTACTATGCGAACGACCACTGTCTATATTGTTGACTTCGATGAAATATGATCGGTAGATATGTACCACAGCTGGGCCAGCAGTAGGGGTGGAGAGGGATTGGAGGAAAGAACCATCGAGATAACTGGGAAGGTTGGTAACGTAATGGTACAGACGTCCTACTCGGAAGATGAGTTCGAGAAAACGTTGGAGGGCGAAGCATTTGTTCGTATGGTGACAATTATATTCGTGATTGGCGCAATAAGGCTCCCCAGGTCTGACTTCGATTGGGAGAGGGATGCGCCATATAGGGTCTGCCTGAATGTGCGGTAAGAAGGTACTGAGGGAGACGGTGAGTGTAGGCAAGATAGGCTTCGATCGCTTCTTGTGAGCTTCAACACTACTGTCGGTATAAGGGCGTTTGCGGCTCTCGGTCTCCTGTGAGATGGGAGCGATCAAGGGTAGTGGAGTGGGATGCGAATGCTGTCGCGGTTTGTTGAAGTGGGTAGTGTTTGAAGGTTGGGTTTGTTTGCGGGATTCTTGGAGTCTTTCAAGGTCGATAAAGCCGTTGACCTTCGAAAGCATCTCTTCGAGTGTTTGGAGTTTGTGGAGAACGAGGTGCTCTTTTACTCGACTATGATCAGGCAGAGCATTTGAATATGCGAGGATAGCATTTGCACAGTCGAGGTTATCTATTTTCCGTGACTCATCGAGGAATCTCTTTGTGAAGGCTTCGAGGGTCTCTGTGCTTGACTTTTTGAAATTAAATAATACGTTAACTCTGACTTCTCTGTCTTTGTTGAAAGCAAACTTGGTGATGAAGAGCTGCGTGAGTTGCTCAAAACTTCGTATCGAGCCATTTGGGAGATTGTGATACCATCGAAGTGGGTTTTCAGTGAGGCTAGTTGGGAAAAGTTGACATAACAGGTAGTCGACAGTAGAGTAAAGGCTTATGAGTTTTGAAATTTGAAAATCTGGGTTTTAGGGTCCGTGTTATGATATTTGCTGAGCTTGGGGGCACAATAATTGGGGGTATATCGATGGCGAGTAGGGTGGCACAAATGGGATTGTTGAGGCGGCTCAATGAGTTTAAGGCTGGGCTTGCGCTGATGTGAATAGCGGGTTGTATCTTGTGGTCGAAGTCTTATTGCATGACATATGCAGGAGGGGGAGATTGGTGATATCAATGGTTGCAGGGTCGAATGTGTGGTATAAATTCAGCACTGCACTCCACGATTCGGTCCCGAGCGGGACGATGCTCGCTGAGTCGGTCTTTGATGGGCCGAGGGTGTCTTGATGAATGGAGGGTGGAGTCAGAAGTGTCTTCTGTGGGGTGGATAGAGCCAGTGGGGGGAATAGTACGGGGAATACCTTTGACACCGATGGGAGCTGGGGGTAACTCGAGGTTTGTTGAGGTCCAAGGCGGGCGCGGGAAGATACGCGCGATTGATCCAGTACCTGGGACTGACGGGCGGGTTCTAAAGGCTCAAACCTTTGATGTTCTCGGACTGTGTTGCTTAGCTCATCGATTGCTTGATTCTGTCAATTTTCGTCGTCTACTCGGCGATTCCATTCAGTTTCCAACGCCTGGTGGTGGCTTTCTTGTTCCTGGGTGAGTTGATGCTGATGGCGCTCTTCTGCTTGAGAAATTTACTGAGATAGTAAAGCGAATTGAGCGGCGGCTCCATTAATGGAGTTTCCTACCTGAGTTGAGTTGGCACGGCGGGAAGGGGCCACGGTGGGAGGAGGCCATTGAAAAGGAGCGGTAAATGGTAGGAAAGAAAGGAAGATAACAAAGACGAGGTAACTGATAGTGTGGGAAGCACAAACGGCGCCAATTATAGGGGCCTGATCTTCGTTGAGAAGAGAAGATGGCTCTAACAACACGGAGGTCAACCTCTCATCAAAGATGTACAAGTATATGGCCTAAAAATAGACTAATTAGAGGCAAATACTTGCGTAGAGGCCCGAATGTGACTTTCTATGACCTCTGATGAGGAGTTTTAAACTGTGATTCTATTGCTGATGAGTAATAATAATGGTTGAATACACTTTGTAATTGGTCGAAGGTAAAAAGCATAGGGTTTGGAGAGGATTTTTCTAAGCCCTACTTTGTTTCCCCTCTCACCTATTTATAGAGACATAAGAGGCTGAGTCACTAAGAGTGGACCAGGCTACATAATTATTGTCCAGGTTTTCTGGCGGTGTCATTTATTACAGACATCCCTGTCACTGTAGTTGAGAGACCAATTAATGCGCCGTCCAATCAGTTTGAGCTGACTGCTAGTCTCAACACACTTTTGCTATTCGAACGTTCAGTCGAAGGGTATCTGCTATTATGTGCTGATCTGTTCCCGAAGGTTTATCTATGGTCGAGGCTTCGACTACAAGAGTTCCTTGAGGGGCTTTATTATAAGTCAAAATAGTCTTCGATATGTTTGAGTAGGATATGAAGTAGACTTCGAGTGAGGAGGTCGAAGGCTGCGAGTAGGCTACCACACATATTTTCTTACATCTGTATATTCACACAAACACATTTTTCACATGTATTCACATATATTTTTCACAGTTCGACTAGTTAAAATTATATTTTTTAGTTCAACTTCCAATATTACATTTTCTTCCTCTAATATACATATTTATACTTCTTCTAGCTCGATTTCAATAAAAAGGGTTATTTCTATCTATCAACACTGAGTTAGAACAAAATCTTTTTTATTAGATTGAATATCAATTAAGATACTTACAGATAATATGTCTTTCAAATACTTTGCAGATAAAAAGTCTTTTAGATACTATTACAGATCACTCTACAGGTTACATGATAATTTGCAGTACTGTTTTACCCCGAGAATCTTCTGAAGTAAAGTTGGAACTAGAATTCACTGAGCCTGATCCCTCCTTCATACCATTTATTTCTATAAGAAGCTGAGGAAGTAAAGGTGTCAGTGCTTGAACCAAAACCTTCTTCGTAATAAGAGAAGATGACAGTAGAATAAAAAGACTTCAAATATCCATATTCCTCCTCCACTACCACCCTCTCCTCCTCCATAACCCCCACGAACTAAGAGTTGATAGAGACGAAAGGGAGACCAACCTTGGAATCCAGTCCCTCGCAGAATACCACTAGTAACGCCTTGCATATATGCTGGCCTCCACAGCTGTTTCCTCAACCTTGTCCTCCGCAAGAATTTGAAGATACCTCCGACGTTGCTCATCTTTCAAGACAACGTAATGAAATCTCCACATATCGTAAAAATCATCCTCAGCTTCAGCCGCATCATCTTCCGACATACCGAAATAAGTCGGTGGTACGGTAATAGGCGTGGGCATCTCCAACGATTGATCCCCAAAGTATCACAACTTCAACCTCTGTACTTTAGCAAACACTCTCTCCTCATACAGCATTCGCCTGGCCTTTACCATTATCAACCAGAATATAGGGGATATATGTACAACAATATAGTACATTACCCGATCTCCAGTATAGGTACTATTTATATTAAACGCACATTTAATACGTAAGTACATTCCAAAGTAGTCATCATTCAAAACAAAGCCACTCTCGGAGCCCCAAGCATCAAATACATCAATCATTTCCATCGTCATAAATGTCAGATACATCCCTCTATAAAAAATACCAAACCCTCAACCAATCAGATCACCATTAATTCCTCCTATCTTCTCAGCTTCCAATACAAATAATATACATGTTATTTCTCGATCAAAGCATCTCTTGCCTTCAGTTGCGAGGGGGCAATTGTAGGGACCTATCCCTCGACCTAGTCCAAATTCGAACTACCTCAGTATCAGACTCACGCATTTCACACATGACATAAGCAATCAACATTGCCACCTAGACCACGAATTGATAAAGAACGTGGATCGAGCACAACAGAAGAATATGAACAAGTTAAGGACACCTGTTTCCCACAAACTAAATAGTTACACTGTTAACCACCACTTACCTCATTATTCAGAGAACGTACTTCAGCATAGTAATGAGCAACGAGTAAGGTCTATATAAATAAAAAATTCCAGAGGAGATAGGGACCAAAAAATCTAGATTTTCTTGACTCTTACACATGAATTTTTAGATTCTGAGCACCACAAAACTTCTTATTTCAAGATCAAGCATTTCTAGTTAGAAAGATCACTTATAATAAATATCAGCCTCAAGCAATAAAAGTTACTATTACTAAAACCCTCAAATCGAGGTTGTAGTTTTTTACCTATACAAAGGTTTTCTACGCTAAATTCCCTGTGTAATTTCTTGCTTTACATTTGTTTTTGCCACATATACATTTGGTAAAAGAGCTAATTTCGAGCTATCTCAAGCTACGGAATTAGGCCATTATAGTTAGTTCCAATATTACTTTGCAGACTTCAATGTGAGGTACTCAGTGTCGTTATCTCATTTGTCTGTCTGTTATGTGTGACGGTCAACCTGAATTTCCATAAAGTGCACAAAAGGCTATACGGGAAACCACAAGGTGTGACGGTCAACCTGAAAGGCTCTAAAGCAGATAATTATTTTCTAAACAAGTCTTAAATTTTAAAGTCATCATCATCCCACTCTGCATCTCAGGTATGAATTCTCCTTCTTTTATTAAATTCTAACTTGGGTTTTTCATTGTATTTTTTGGTCATGTATTTCCTATACCGAGTTTTATTTTAGAATAATAATTTGTATCCCTTTCTTTTGAACACATTAAGAATATTAATAGTATTTAACTGTTCTTAGCATGATGTGGCTTTGGTAACTACCCAAGCCTGGTCACCCTGCAGAGACCTTGAATGACCCCTAATATGAGCCACATTTTTCAGTTATAAAATCATGAAAAACTAATAGAAGTAAGAAAGTTGTAGTTTGAGTCTGAATTCATTATCCAAAAAATGGTAAGGAAATGATCTATGGATTAAAGCTCAATTTAGAAGAATTCGAAGTGATTTGATTAAGCCACCAAGTGGGTCTGTGTTTCGCAAAAAAA
This sequence comes from Kingdonia uniflora, assembly GCA_014058105.1. NCBI lineage: Eukaryota > Viridiplantae > Streptophyta > Magnoliopsida > Ranunculales > Circaeasteraceae > Kingdonia > Kingdonia uniflora. The sequence continues at coordinate 2,345,374 of JACGCM010000140.1, read as the reverse complement.
TAAAATAAAATATAGATAATAAAATTTTGTTATATTTGTTAAGAATAAAACCCTTAATCAAATCAACTCCTATCTTTATTTAAAAAAGTAAAACTATAAAATCTATAAATCTATAAAATACCCTAAACATTTACGAAAGAGATATAAAAGCTATAAAATCTATAAATCTAAAGAACCAAAAAGATTTCATAAAAGAAAATTCAGACGTTTTAATTTTAAGAAAAATAATAATAACGACTTTAAAAACAAACCAAAGAAAGGCTATACATGTTATATATGTGGACAACCAGGTCATAATATATATAAATTTCCTGAAAAAGACAAAAAAAAAAGCAAAACAAATAATTGAAATTTTGGATTTAGATTACAATGGTCATATATATTGCCTAAATTCTGATTGTGATGATAGTAACTCAAGTGTGTATAGCATCCAAACTGACAGTGATATAGAAATAAATGAAAAATTAAAAAATTTAGAAATAGATACAACCGATTCTGAATCAGAAACAGATAATATATACTCAATAATAGAAGTTAAAGAAGAAGTAAAACTTTGTAATATTTATACAAAACAAAATAAAAAAGAATATTGTAAACATTGTAATACGTGTCAAGAAAATATGGTAAACTATAAAAACTGTCGTAACATTTGTTGTTTTAATTGTTTTATGTATAAAAGAATAAAATTATACTGTGAAGATAAACAGAGCAAAATTTTACAAATAAAAGAAAAATTAAAATAATTAGAACAAGAAAAGATTCAAATAGAACTAGAAATTTCTATTTTAAACGGGATGGATGAAAAACCAGAAACCTCGAGTAAAATTGAAATTTCGGAACAATGTAACATGATTGAGATAATAGAAAGATGTTGCATGATACAAGATTTAAATATGTTATTAATAGTAGTAGAATTAGAATTTGAAAGCACTAAGAGATTACCTTTTAAAGTACTCTTTGATACTGGTGCATCAAAATGCATGATAAAAAATGTAGTACCACCAAACATAGTAAAAAATAACGGAAAGAATAGAGTCAGCTTAGCTGATAATTCTTATAAAACATTAGATAAATATATAACAAATGTACCTCTAGAATAACGGAAAGAATAGAGTCAGCTTAGCTCATAACGGAAAGAATAGAGTCAGCTTAGCTCATAATTTTTATTCATTAATAACACAACCTCTAGAAAAATAAGATGAAATAAATAAACAAAGTAAGTTTGAAGAGGAAGAAGAAAATATAGAAGATATAATTAATAGTTTAACAAATAATATTGAAACAATTAAACTACCACCAACGTTAGAGGATGATTTAGAAATACAAAAAATCATTCAATTAGCAGAAACAAGTGAATTATTTTTAGTAAATCCGAACCCTTTACAACATTGGGATAGAAATAAAATTTATGCAGAAATTAAACTCAATGATGATAACCTAACTATAAGAACCAAAGATCTAGCATATAATATAGAAGATCTGAAAGAGTTTAAAATACAAATAGAAGAATTATTAACAATAAAATTAATAAGAAAATCAAACGACCCTCATAGATCAGCCTCTTTTATGGTAAGAAACAATAGTCAAATAAAATGAGGAAAAACTAGAATGGTAATAAACTATAAATGATTAAATGACAATACTATAGATGACGGATAAAAAGCCCCTAATAAAGACATGTTAATAAACAACATTCAAGATAAAACTCTATTTTCAAAATTCAATTGCAAAAGTTGATTTTGGCAATTAAAAATGTTATAAAAAATATACCTTGGACAACTTTTACTTCTCCTGAAGGTCATTATGAATGGTTAGTAATGCCCTTTGGACTTAAAAACGCTCCACAAATCTTTCAACAAAAAATGGATAATATCTTCAAAACATATTCTGATTTCTGTTTAGTATACATAGATGATATACTAGTTTTCTCTGATTCTTTAGAAAATCATAAAAAACATTTAAAACTTATTTTAACTGAATTAATTGATAACGGTATAGCAATTAGTACAAAGAAAATGGAACTATGTAAACCAGAAATAGAATATTTAGGCCTATACATAAAAGGAGGAAAAATTGAATTACAAGAATATATAGTTAAAAAGATTTTAGAATTTCCTGATAAAATAGAAGAAACTAAGAAACTTCAAGCTTTTCTTGGAATATTAAATTATGCAAGAAACTTTATTCCTAACTTAGCAAAACTTGTCGGACCTTTATATAGTAAAACTAGTACTAAGGGTAATAAATATTTCAATCAAGAAGATATAGAACAAGTAAAGAAAATAAAACAAGTAGTTCAAACTTTACAACCATTAAATCTACTATTCGAATCAAACTATAAAATTGTTGAGACTGACGTCTCAAAAGAAGGTTGGGGAGGAATATTAAAAGCAAAAAATAGAAATAGTTACGAAGATGAAAAACTATGTAGATACTGCAGTGGTAACTTTAACGAAGCACAAAAGAAACTATCATCAACAGATTTAGAAATATTAGGAATAATTAATACTATAAATTCCTTTGAACTATTTTTAACAAACGAAAATTTTAATTTAAGAATAAATGCCAATAATATTAAAAAGGCTTTTGAAACAAAAACTGCTGCGACTTCAAATAATAGAAGATGGAATTTTTTTATTGATTTCTTTATAAATAGAGGATTAAAACCAAATATAGTGCATATAAGGGGAAAAGATAATTCACTGTTCACTGTAGCAGTAAATAAAATTTTAACTGTTTTACTGTATAAACTTCTGTATAATAAAGTTACCTAGTAACAAAATTTTTACTGCTTTACTGTAAAACTTTTTAACTTTTGCTTTCTTTTGTTTGTAAAAGCTTTGTAAAAGACCCCTCTATATTGGTATCAGATCATGCGTGCTTCATGAGATTAGCTAAGTTTAATACTACCTCTATCTTAAAAATTAAATACAAATAGAGGGATACCTGAATAAAGGTTATATTGATAGAAGGTTTGAATTTACAAAGTCGTTGCGCAAGAACTCATATAAGAACTTGAAGAACACGTGAACTTACAGACTTTTACAGACTCAATTTCTTTTTTCTCTCCCTCTCTACTTCTCTACCCTCTAAACTCTATACATGACTACCTTATATAAGCAAATGACTCTAGATTTAAACTTGTTTCAAATCCACAAAGTTTTCTCGAGTGCTCATTGGGTCCCATCGACAGAAAACTATTGAAAATAAAACAAAGCAAATGACTCACACAAGATGCTCATAGCACATGGACGACAACATTTGTGGGGTATCCTGAGCATCAGACAAAAACACGTTGAAAGTAAAATAATGACTCATGGCCACTAATGGGCCCACTTACATTATTAACATTATTATAACTCAGTAGTTTATCCTTGCTTTTTATCTTAATACGTCATCCATGACGTATTTAGTCTCTCATTGTTTCCCAATCAATGTCATCTATTTCGTCATTTTGGCTTTCTCCAGGAAGGCAATCCATGGTGAACTGGTCATGGATTGTTTCTAACTCTTGCGTTATGCTAATTTCTTAAGGAGAAATGTCAATGGTGACATATGGCACGATTTTTTCTGCGATTACGTCATAACCATAATAACGAGCAGTTCCTGTTTGAGCAATAAGTTTGAAATGATTCTTTGTTTCCATAATTTTTTGAGTTTGATGGATTCTCCAGTTTTGATAGTGTTGTTCAGTTTCTTCAATCATTTGGGACCAGGAGAGCCAATAGTTACTGATGAAGAAATTATGTTGAGCAGGGGAAAATTGAGTTTCACCAATCCATGCTGGAGGAACTGTTACTGCTTCAACTTAAACAGTAGTTTCAGGAGTGAGAACAAAATGATTTGTTGTTCGGACTAAAAAATTTTCTTCTCCTAGGGCTTGTTTAAAGTTATTATGTCCTTTTATCCCTTTGAAACGAAACCTTTTGATAAATCCAAAGTCTAAAAGTAGACCAAAAGTTAAACCAATGTTTTTAAGGAACCAATAACTTGAATCAGGAAAACGGTTTATTTTGAACATGTCAAGGTCCAAATGAAGAAGACAGATTGAATGGTTAAAAGGACAGTTTGGATGAGGACAAGGGTAATGGCGAGGGTTTAGACATTCCAAAGCTATAATTCTTTCAAAACCTGGTTGTTCGATTGTTTGAATTAATCTTGCAACTTCTAACCAAACAAAGAATTCTTGTTGGTTTTTCTTCTCAAGAATGATGGTTTGGACTTCCTCTGGGAGAATGGTTTTCATGATCTTTATGGTTTTTTTATGAAGTTTAGGAGAAAAAGGAATGAGTTTAGGAGAGAATGAAAAGGCTGAAGAGTGCCCAATATTTTTATTTATATGCGAACTATGTTTCTTCTTAAAGTCTAGGACTTGTTTTCCTTTCATTTCGTGGGCAAGTTTCCTTTCCGCTTCTAAATCCTTAAGTGTCGTATCATACTTATGTTTTAGAGTTCAAAAATGTTTCATAAGCACTTCATTTTCCTTTTTTTGAAGTTCTTCGCCATCTTTGTTTGTTTCTAATGCTAAATGTTTGTTTAAATCATTGGTAGCGATAGAGTTATTAAACAATTTTTCAAAATGATTTGCTTTTCCTTCAAAATAACTAGCTCTTTCTTCAAAATGGCTGGTTTTTTCTTCGAGATGTTTTTGCCATAAATTTAAAGCAGTTATGGAGTAAAAGAAAGCTCCAGGTACTTTCTGGTTTTGAAAATGTCGTTTGTAACTAAATATGTTATGTAACAGAATAGAACTTTGAGGAGAACGGTTTCCTTTAATAGTATTAAATCTCAAATTTTCTGCGTAAGAAGCAGTTATCCTTATGTTATCAAACATTATAGTTTCTGTTGTCTTGAAGTTTGAAAAATTGTTTTGTTTATTACTACTGTTTGAATTTGGGGATGAAGAAGATGATGATCTAGTAAACATGTATCTTCCCTGCATTGCTGTAAAGTAAAAATTATACAAAAAGTTTTCTACTTTGAAAATTAGCAAGTAAATTATCTTTTCCCCTTATATGCACTATATTTGGTTTTAATCCTTTATTTATAAAGCAATCATTAAAATTTCTCCATCATCTATTATTTGAAGTCGTAGCAGTTTTTGTTTCAAAAGCCTTTTTAATATTATTGGCATCTATTCTTAAATTAAAAATTTCGTTTGTTAAAAATAGTTCAAAGGAATTTATAGTATTAATTATTCCTAATATTTCTAAATCTGTTGATGATAGTTTCTTTTGTGCTTCGTTAAAGTTACCACTGCAGTATCTACATAGTTTTTCATAAAATTTTATTACTAGGTAACTTTATTATACGAAAGTTTATACTGTAAAACAGTTAAAATTTTATTTACTGCTACAAGGAACAGTAAAAAATTTTGTCGGTGACACAAAATTTAAAACATTTAAGAAAAAATTATCTCCTTACATTTAATTTACCAAGTCACTGAATTTCCATAAAGTGCACAAAAGGCTATACGGGAAACCACAAGGTGTGACGGTCAACCTGAAAGGCTCTAAAGCAGATAATTATTTTCTAAACAAGTCTTAAATTTTAAAGTCATCATCATCCCACTCTGCATCTCAGGTATGAATTCTCCTTCTTTTATTAAATTCTAACTTGGGTTTTTCATTGTATTTTTTGGTCATGTATTTCCTATACCGAGTTTTATTTTAGAATAATAATTTGTATCCCTTTCTTTTGAACACATTAAGAATATTAATAGTATTTAACTGTTCTTAGCATGATGTGGCTTTGGTAACTACCCAAGCCTGGTCACCCTGCAGAGACCTTGAATGACCCCTAATATGAGCCACATTTTTCAGTTATAAAATCATGAAAAACTAATAGAAGTAAGAAAGTTGTAGTTTGAGTATGAATTCATTATCCAAAAAATGGTAAGGAAATGACCTAAGGATTAAAGCTCAATTTAGAAGAATTTAAAGTGATTTGATTAAGCCACCAAGTGGGTCTGTGTTTCGCAAAAAAAAGAAAAGAAAATATAGATAATAGAATTTTGTTATATTTGTTAAGAATACAACCCTTAATCAAATCAACTCCTATCTTTATTTTTTTCTCTCTCTATCTCTATTTACAAGCTCTCATCATCTCTCTCTTTGATGTGCTTTCTCTTCCTCAATGTTTTGCACTAACAAGTTCCAAGACCATGTTGGATAAGCTCCTCATGGTCATAAACCCCCATGAATAAATTAAGCTTGAAAGGATGTATTACCTTTTTCATAGTAGTTGAGCTTGAAGGAAGTCTTACCTTTCTCTGAAGTACTACCTTTCATGTCCAGTATGCACTAATGTTTCTTCCCCTATTCATATTAAGTATTACAGTTTACGACACGTTAAGGACCACTGAGTTTAAGGGATTTTTTTTGAGAAGTGGATGCAGACCATAAAGACTCTTATTTGCATTATAGCGTTCAACTGGAAGTAAGCATTTAGCTTATTCTCTAACACATCTTCAATTAAAATTTCAAATTAATAACTAATGTAGTTGCAGTGAAGGTCAAGTGTGCAAACCCCCCATAACAAAACTACTTTGTTGGTTTGGAAAAGGGTTTATTTTAAGGGGAACTAACAGATAATAAGCCCAATATTTAGATACATAATAAACTTTATCTTGGAAACAACCTAAACATTATTCTCTAAGTAACACAGCTCTATAATTTTCTCATGTTTTTTATTAATATTGTGTAGCAATAGATTAGCTACTCATTAAGCTCTCTTTTTTGGGTTGGTGTTATCTTTTTGGTGGTCTAGCCATTGCTATGCACACATACAATCTCTTGGTTGTGATTATGTTAATTACCATAACTCTATAGATGAATGGTTACAATTAACTTTTTCATTAACATTGTGCTTTAAGTGTATAGTATTAATGTTACGGTGATTTCCATTAATTTTTTGTTATATTTGGTTGTAATTCGTATGGCTTGATTGATTTTCAAGATATAAACTATTGTCATATATTTTTGGTCTTGAGTGTTATGATATGCCCATTTTTTCCTTGACAATCTTTTCTTTTTTCATTTACTGATCCAGATAAAATGCAATCAAATGAAAAGGTAACGTTGAGCATTTCGATAGTATATCCGCTATACATTTTTTTTCATTTGGGACATGAAAATTAACAGAGAGAAAGTACATTTTCTTTTCCACCGATATTCAATTCTCTTGATGGAAACTATGAAATTTTGATTCCGAGATCAAAACTAAGTTGGAAAAAGTTTGTAGATAGAGCATTGGTTTGGGTTGGTGTTAGTTTTTTAGGCCACTGATTGTCAGGTGGTTGTTAAGTAAAAATCATTTTGTTAGATACGTGTAGTCTTGCTACTTGAGTAATAAAATATTTGCATGTTGGTCTTGCTTCATGTCTTCTTGAATGTTGATGCTTACTTATGCATGTTCAGCCTTTTGAAGTTCATGTTATATATTAATCATACTCTACCTTGCCAAACAAAAATCAAATCTACCAATGAATTATATAATACTAAAATTAGTAAAATCTATGAAGTACCTGATAGAAGATTATTTTTCCTTTCTTTTTTCATAGGCTTTTTTAAGCAATTATTTCTATCATAGATCTTATGGAAGAATAATTACTAAAATGAAAGAGAGGGATATGAATATTCCTTTACAATCGAGTTTTGACATGCATCCTTCACTATTGTAAACTGAGAGAATGAGAGATATGAGAGAAGTCCGTTCTCACTCGAAATCGAAACGCTTCATTATATATTTTTTTATATCCATCATTATGAACTACAACAACCGTGTGTAGCATGGGCTTAAAACCTATTTCTTCATTATAACGGGGTGCTGTTTTTGTCGCTTTGGACAAGTCTGCCTTATGTCCAGAGACAAAGAGGGGCCAATATGGACTCTCAGTGCCTTGAAATTCCTACATGTAAGGGCAGCTATGCAAATTTATGTTTCAAGTGGTAAAGCCAAAAAGACTAATCTCGACTAAAACACTAAACTTCTCTTTTCCCGACTAAAAATTTTACTTTCCTCTAAACAACAACAACATGCAACTCTCTCTCCCAGCGCTTAGGGAATGACTTATCTCTCCCCATTAGACAATCTCTATCCATCATACATCTCTTTCTCCATCAAACATCTCTTTCTCTTTTCAAAACTCTTGAAAACTTGGTTTGATTATGTATCGGATTTTAGAGATTCGTCATCGTCGTCAATAGCAGGTAAAACTACTACTGCTATCGATGCTACTAGAAGTAGTGAAGTTTCTTTGAGTAATGAAGATTTGGCTCTCACCGGTACGACTATGATTGGTAAAGATGCATTTTTGTTGCTTCAATCAAGGATATTTGAGGATATATGTTTGGATGCTATGAATCAAAGGTCATTCCTTTTTCAATTTTGATTTGTTTTTGTCGTAATCTATGTTCTTTGTTGTGAAATGGTAAGTTTTTGATTTTTTTTAAGGAATTTGATTTATGTATATTTTTGCTAATTTTGATGGAAATGTACAAAAAATCCCAAAATTTGGTATTGGTTTATGATTTAAATTTGTAATTTATAGTGGTTCTTTTCTGTTTAATTGATTAGGGGATTTGAACTTAGTGGAGTGTCTTTGTGAGACGCAAATGTGTAATCTAGACTTTGTGAGGAACTTAGTTTGATGTTTTATGGAGTTGGATTTAGTTTATTGGACAACATTGAGGAATAACTTTATTAAACTAGAGAAACATAAGAATAAGGTAAAATGAGAAAGAAGAAAGAAGGGATTGGGAAAGATAATAAGTTTTACTTATAGATAGTTGATTTATAGAGAGAGAGATAGAGAGAGAGAGAGAGAGAGTAATTTCATAATAATATAAACAGTTGGAATTGAATCCATTTCTATGTCTAGTGACTACTAGGTTTGAAAAAGGCAAATCAGTATGAGGAACATAATAGGGTTAAGTCAAATATTTGTGAACCTTTATTCAAAGTTGAGGATCAACACATATGAGTACTTGGTTATCTCCATTCATGATTTGTTGATTTTTTTAATACACAGGGTTCTTCATCGATTTCATGATTTCATCCTAAACCCTAGTTGTTGTAATGAAAACTCACATCAGTGCCATAAACGTTCTCAAAGATCCATACAGAAAAGGAGAAAAAAAAAGGTTATCAAAAATATCAATAATGGATAAATTGAGGTTTACAAGGAAATATGTCGAATAGGTTCGTAAAGGAATTTTTTTTAAATGGGTGGGATCATCCTTAGTATGAGTGGGGCTGTAGTGCCATGCGTAACCACACTAAAAGTAGAAGCATTCTACTGGGATATATAAGAGTAGATAGGAAATCAGCTGGAATCAATTGCCATGAAAATTGTTGTTTTTAGTATAGCTTTTTGGTCGGTAATGGGTACTTAGAGTAATGTTTTGCTTGAAAATAAAGCTAGTTTTTAGAGCCCTGTTCTTTTATAATGTTTTATGTTATAATATGATGTTTCTTTGCAGGCGTTAATTGCCATTAATTTTTTACAAGAAATCTTTATAGCCTCATGCCAGGAAAAATTCTATTTACACCAATGTGATTGCTTATCTAATATTTTTATCAAAGCTTTATCCATATTTTTTATAAGTACCATGGACTTAGCTTTTCTTTTACCTAAGGAGTTGGTTGTTCAGTTGTTCCTCTTATTCAGTTAGTGCATATCAAAGAACAATAACCATGAAATCACTTAGAACTGTATCATTAAATTTACATTATATATAAGGAGTTTGGAATCTATAACCCAAGCACGAACATAAAAAATCCTGTAACATGCACCTATCAGCCTCTTAATAGTAACTGCTTATGCTTTAATTGTTGATCCTTTTATTGATGCAGTTGATCATTTACAAGCAATCAGAACTTTTTTTTGCAAAGAAGTTATACTATATTTAAGGTGTTATAACTGTTGAACGTAGAGGGTGGGATTGGCTGGTAATTTTCTTAATTTCTTCTTTGAATTTTGTTTATTACAGGCATAATTTAGTGGGTTTTGCATACTGCGTTAAATTGGATGGGTTTAGAAATTGATTTATAACTTTGTCTTTCAAGCATCTGGATTTTGGGTTTTTTTTCGAAAACTTCATCCCACATTCACTTTTCTGAAACACCAATCATTAGGATTCTCAGGTTCCTTTATATTATTGATCTAATATGACCCTAAAGTTTCCATAAAGATTACCTTTTTATTCTTTGATTTCATCTCTAAAATCTAACTGGAACATCAAGCTATTTTACTAAAACTAATGCACTTGTGCCTAATCTCTTGGCGCCTCCCACTCAATCATTATCTATAAAATCAAGTTCTAGATTATTTTCAAGGTTTCTTATGATCAGTAGACATGTGCTTTAAAATGAGACCAAATCAAGGTATTTATTGTTCTAATGATGTACATATAGATTATCTTCTACATATGTAAATATAGGCAATTATACCGATTATGTTTGTTGTTGATTATTTTTTTTCCAAAATATGGTTAAGAAATACCTAAGAATTTATGGTAGCCATTTAGCTCATTCATCTATTATAAACGTATAAGCATAATGAAAGGACTAGATCATTCTCTGTAAAGCAGTCCTAATTAAAGGTTTATTAAAGCCTCCTTACATTCTTTGGCAACTTTTAACAGGTACTACAACTATGCAAAATAGCTAGAGGGAGACAAAGATTCCCTTCCAGATACTATGTTACCATTTTAAGGCCACTACTAAGAGTATCGCCCATGTGTTCATGGGATGCGCAAAATAAAAAGCAAATGAGAGTACTTAATAATGATGAGGTTCGATGACTTGATCACTGCAATTATGTAAGTCTTCATAAATTTTATAAGCGATCCAGTTCCATAAAAACTTATGTGATGAATTCATCAATTCCTAGATCGAGTGTGGCCATAAATGAGTGCAGACGTAGTGGGCCAAGGGTACAACTAGTCTATATTACAATTGGGGAGGGTTGTCCTACGTGGAAATCCAGTCATAAATATAGTCATAATACTTGTAAAGAAGATAACTATTCCCACATTTCTCGTTTTAACTGCCTTGGGATGGTACACCAAAAATGATAGTGGCTGCAGTGTAATATACAACATTTCAAATGTACCAATTGGCGCTGTGTGGAGATAAACAACATGTATCAATCCTATACGGTGAGAAATTTTTCTAGAGGTGTGGAAACACGGAGGAAGCGCTTGGGTTATTTGGGTTGGGGTTTTGAGTTAGATGATAACATCTCAACCAGTTAACCTCGGGCAAAAATGGACTATAGACTCAATTTATTATTTTATTTATGCACTAAAGCGTCTAAGATGATCATTGTAATGGCCCAATTTCATAACTCGAAATGGCTCAAAATTAGCTCTTACACCAAATGTACCTGTGACAAAAACTAATGTAAAGCAAGTAATGGCACAGGTAATTTAGCATGGAAAACCTTTGAATAGGTAAAAAACTATAACCTCAAGTTGAAGGCTTTAGTAACAGTAACTTTTATTACTTGAGGCTGATATCTTATTACAATTGATCTCTCAAACTAGAAATACTTGATCTTGTAACTAAGAAGTTTTGTGGTGTTCTGAATCTAGAAATTCCTGTGTTAGAGTCTATAAAATCTGGCTTTTCTTTGCCCTTGCCTCATCTGGAACATTTTATTTATATAGACCTTACCCACAACTCATTATCATACTGAAGAACATTCTTTGAATAATAAGGTAAATGGTGGTTGACTGTGTAACTGTTTAGTTCGTGGGAGACAGGTGTCTTTGACTTGTCCATATTCTTTTATTGTGCTCGATCCACATTCTTTATCAATTCATGGTATAGGTGGAAATGCTAACTGTTTATATCACCTATGAAATGTGTGAGTCTGATATGGAGGTAGTTCAAATTTGGACTAGGTCGAGGGATAGGTTCCTACAATTGCCCCCTCACAACTGAAGGCGCTAGTGGCTTTGTTTGAGAAAGAACCTATATATTATGGTATTGGAAGTTTAAAAGAACTGATGTATTGTATCTGTGATGTAGGTCAAATTGAAGTCTGTTCGCTTGAGTGAACAAGTGACGCTCCAATATAACTAAGAGTATGTGGCGGAGTTCGATAAGATGAGAGAGGCAACTAAGATAGGGATGATCAACACGTTAAAGTACATTTTAAGTTTGTTGAGGCAATACAAACTGTTAATGACTAGACTTGGATGATCGAGGGAAAAGACACCAAAATCAAAAAATGGCAAAAAGAGCTCGCGGGGACGAAAGAGGAGACGACGAAGCTCAAATACCGGAATGATGCACTGACGGTGAAGAGTAAGGACGTGGACATGGCTCGATACCGTATCCAGTCGTTAGAAGAGATAGAAAAAGAGTTACGATATTTTGTGGCCAGTCTAAAGGGTCAAATAACTAGAAAAATAGATGATCTTGAGAAATCACGAGCTAATCTGGATAATTTTGCAAGTACTACTGTGGAGTTGTGGAGCGAACTGGCTAGGAAAGAAGATGAGCTTAAGAAGGCTTGAGCTGACCTAGCCCGGTCTGAAAGTGTAGGTGATCAATTGAGTGAGGCTTTGTTCACTAAGGACTTGGATTTCCCTATGGTTCAAAGACGATGTGATAAATTTAATGAGAGAGTGGCCCAATTGATGACAGATTTGGCTATGACCAATTCATGTGTCAAGAAGGCCGAGGCTGGAGAACGGTTAAAGAAGAAAATAGGTGATGTCAGAGTCTCCATTGTAAAAGGAGATGTGGTTAATTTATCAGCTCGAATTAGAGGGCTAGAGAGAGATGTAGCTCGCATTCAAGCTCACGTGCAAAGGGGAAACGAGCGTTTAAGGGAGAGCCAAGGTAAGTTGGACATAGCTCTTGGCAGAGAGTATGAGTTATAGGGGGTGATCAGAGGTAAGGATCAGTTAATAAGGAAGAAAGATGACTTATTGAAGATGTCTCATACTGGGGAAAGTGTAGGTAAATATTGGGAGCTTGAGGAAAGTCATGCTCAATTGGCAGAGTTAAGGATGACGAACCAGGTAGAATCAAATAAAGTAACAGAGAAGATGAAGGAGGATAATAAGATTATGTCGTGCGTAGATAAACACATAGAGTGGAAAGACGAACGGCATAAAAAATTGTAAGATTGCTATCAGAGATTGAGAGAGTATTTTTCCCAGGTAGTTATACTTGAAGCAACGCGCTTACAGGGGCTAATAGCTAATATTGCCTATTTTGTTGAGGAAGTGAGAAGGCTTGAGTTTAAGAGGGATATCTTATATGACTGTCAATCGGGGAGAGGATGTATTTGTAAAGCCGATATAGATTGAGGAAATTGTATGAATGCCATAGAAATGGAGCTAGGTTCTCAACCTGTTGAATTGGTAGAGCAAGGTAGGATTATTGTAACTGTTCGAGCTCCAGATTTTAAGGCATAACGTCCTCCTGCTGTAGGGGAAGGCGTAGCTGACCTCTCATCAGCAAAGAAGAACCTTTAGAAGTGGCTTATAGAAGTAACTTGTAGAAGTAATTGTAGTTGTAGACGCATTGAGATATAAAAGCTAGTTTTACCTATGCTTTATCTTATGTCTAATAGAGATTTTTGATTGAAAACTAGTATTATCTTTGTTTTAATCGCAGATAAATGTATTGATGGGCGATTGAAAGCTAGTATTACCTTTGCTTTAATCTTTGTATAGATGTCGATTTAAAGCTAGTATTAGCTTTTCTTTAATCTGTCCAGATGGGCAATTGAAAGCTAGATTTACCTTTGCTTTAATCAGTGTATAGATGTCAATTAAAAGCTAGTATTGCCTTTGCTTTAATCTGTTTAGATGGGCAATTAAAAACAAGTTTTACCTTTGCTTTAAGTTATGTATAAATGTCGATTAAAGCTAGTATTACCTTTGCTTTAATTTTTTTAGATGGGTGATTAAAAGCTTGTATAACCTTTACTTTAATATATGTAATGTAGTAGAATCTACGTAAGTAGAGAATAACGTGGGAAAAAACTTAGAAGTTTTCATTAGGAAAAATAGATTGTACACTGTATAGAGATTAAAATCCCACTTTTGTAATGAAAAGCTTGTACCATTTCAGTTGTCTAGTATTCCATAGATTTGGGATTTGAACTCCTTGCTCCGTCATAAGATAGTATGATCCTAGACCAGTTCAACCAACAATGAGGAATGGGGCTTCCTAATTTTCTGCCAGCTTTTCAGCATGTGCTTCTTTTCTATGTTGTGGGATTTCTCTGAGGATGAGATCATCGATTTGGAACTCACAGCTTTGAACTCTTCTGTTGTACGAGCTGGCCAACATATGGTAATATTGACCTAGGTTGGCAATAGCGCGTTCCCTAGTTTCATCAATCCAATTCATATTGTAGGCCAATTCAAGCTCATTTTCTACGTCTGTAAGATCGTGATCTCTGATGGGATAGTGGTATTCTCTTGGAATGATGGATTCTATGCCATAAACTAGGATGAAGGGGGAACAGCCAGTTGATTGAAGTTTAGTGGTATGGTATGCCCATAAGATATGAGGAAGTTCCAGTATCCAATTTCCTTTTTTCTGTGATTGAAGCCTTTTCTTGAGTCTATCCACTATGGTTTTGTTGGTAATTTTGTCTTGGCCATTACCATGAGGGTAGTAGGGATTGGATGGTAAGTGGATGATATTATGTTTGTTGAGGAAGGCTATGACCATTTCACCAACGAACTGTGACCCATTATCGATCTAAATCAGGTAGGGGCATCCAAACCATATAATGATATGTTCCCAGATAAAAGAGGTGACCTCTTCTTCCCTAGTTTGACAGAGAGGAGTTGATTCTACCCATTTTGTAAAATAATTTGTTGCTACGAGTAAAAATTGTCAGTTACTTGGAGTTTTAGAAAATTCCCCGGCAAGATCGAGTCCCCACTGCTTAAATTGTAAGAAAACCATGCATATATATAGTTCGACCGCGGGGGCGCAGATCATGTGTCCATGTTGTTGACATATGTTGCATTTTCGTAAGTAATCTTCTGCTTGCTTGTGCATTCCTGGCCAGAATACTCCTTGTGTAATCGCTCTGTTAGCGAGTGATCAACCTGCGGCATGGGAGCCACAAGTTTCTTCATGTAAATTTCTGAGCATTCTATTAACTTTTTTCTTCAAGAGGCACTTAAGGTAAGGCCCTGTGACTGAACGGTAATATAAATGACTGTTTTGAACTGTGTAACGCTTCTAGTTCTCGATTAGCTGTAGGCGCTCTTTTAGATATGTTAGGACGACCCCTTTGCATTTGTTATCCGACCCAGGATAGGGAATGAATGGTTTCTACCAATCGTCGTCCTCTTCTTTATCTTCCCAAGTGTTGATCAGGCATACAAAATGGAGATCAATGCTGGGGGTTGATATTACTTCAATCTGTAGATGTCTTGCATATATACCCAAGACCATGGTTAGATAAGCCAAGGAATCGGCATGTCAGCTTTCACCTAGAGGTAGATAGTCGAGAGTTGCTTTCGTAAATCTGTTCATCCTGTCGGTAGCGAGGGTTGTATACTCGATTATCTTACCATTCTTCTTGTACTATTTTGAATAATGGTGGACGATAAGTAGAAAATCTGTATGATTCCAATTCCAGACCCTGCGGGTCCAGCTGAGCCATCTGTAACAAGTCTCTACCCTTTCCTTGTAATCCATTCAGCTTATTTGTCAAATGCTTTGGTGGGTGAATCTTCTATAATTTCTTCTATAAGGTTAGGATTGTACTCCTCCCAATCGGGATCTTCCACTGAAAAATCTGTGAGAAAATTAGCAATGGTCTGACCTTTTTCTAAATGTCATTGTTCAAACTTAATATCATATTCTCCCAAATTGACTAACCATTGCTGCACTCTTCTTAATTTTTCTTTTTTGGACAAAACTTCCCAGAGTGGGTAGTTTGTCATGACTTTGACTGAATGAGCTTGGAAGTAGTGCTTAAGTTTTTGTGAGCTATAAATAAGAGTTAGAAGGAGTCTCTCGATTATAGAATACCTCGTTTCTGTTGGAGTGAGGGTTTTGCTATTAAAATATACTGGCTCTTCTATCTTCCCCTCAAGTTGAATGAAAACTGAGCTGATAGAAGTGTCTGTAGCTGCTAGGTAGATGATTAGTTCTTTATTATCAACTAGGGTGCTCATGATGGAAGACTTCCCCAGATAGATTTTGAGTTCCTAAAAGCTGCCTCGCATTCTAATATTCATTTGATATCTTCGTTGGGATAAACTTTTCATCGTTTGGTACAACCTCAGAGTAGTAGGAACAACTAACAACAACAATTTGAAGATTTAGAAATAAATCGATTTATAGCGGTGATATTGCCTATAAATTTTTGTACGCCCTTCGTTGTCTTTTGAGATGGCATATTGAGCAGAGTTCAAATTTGGTCTGGATCGGCTTCAATCCCCCTCTTGCTGATTAAATGGCCAAGGAATTTGCTTGAATGTACTCTGAATTGACCCTTATCAGGATTGAGGCACATCCTGTAAGATAGTGGAATGTTAAATATTGTAGAGAGATCTGTGATGTGGTTGTTTTACTGCTTGCTCTTGCACAATATATCATCGATGCAAACTTTAATGATTTTCCCATGATGTACTTTGGACATAGTCGTCATTAACCATTGATAAGTTGTGCCTACATTCTTTAGTTCGAAGGGTATGACTTTGTAACAGTAGAGTCCTCTTTCAGTAATGAAAGTGGTCTTTTCTTAATCCGCTTCCAAGAGAGGTATCTGATTGTAACCAGAATTGGCATCCATCATAGATAAGAGCTTGTGTCCTGCCGCAGAATAAATAATTTGATGGATGATGAGAAGAGGGAAACTGTCTTTTGGAGTATGTTTGCTTAGGTCGGTGAAATCAACACAAACTCGAACCTTTCCATTCTTCTTTGGAACAACGACGATGTTGGAGATCCAATCTGGATACTTGGCTTCTCGAATGAACCCCACTTTGATCAATTTATCGATTTCAATGTTGACTTTATCTCGAAGACGAGGTGAGAGTCATCGCTGTGTTTCTGTTTGACCACCGTGGCGTTGATGTTTATGGACAATTTTTGACATGCCTTGGATGGATCATCCCCGGGCATCTTTTCGAAAGTTGACAGAAAGATGTCTCGATTCATTCGAAAAAAGTGAATGAGAGCATCCTTATCCTGCTGGACCAGCTTGGTAACGATGAAAGTACCTCATCTAGGTCCATCAATGTTGATGTACTTTGCAGGTTCTTTGGTTGAAGGTTGATAGAATGGCAGAGATAGTATTCTCTCAAGCTCTAGAAATCTATTGACTGCATTTGATTTCATAGATGTCATCATTGTATTTGAAGCGAAGTACTTGATGATAAGTGGAAACAATTGCTTCCATAAATTGTGAATCTAGCAGTGGCCCATAATCTCGAGATAACGAGATTTGGCGTTGATGATGTAGAATACGATGTCGAATGTGGCTGGTTCAGCGTTGATAAGTAAGATGATTTTTGCCTACTCGCTCTTCTTTGGAACTATTAAATCCACTGATATCGGTATTGCTTGGAATAACTTAATCAGCCAATTCCTTCTGATCGATTGTGCTCTGAAAGAGAATCTCAATACCTTTTCTAGTATCTATCATCATTGTATGCATGACAAACTTCTTCATCTTTAGCATTATGACTAATGCATCATGATGTAGAAATTTGAAGAGACTAACGTCGCATTCTTCGAATAAAATCCCAAGCTGGCGATTGTTTGACTCAGGTAAAAGCTTGGCTTATTTATCTTAAGGTATGAGATCACAACATTCTGATAATCTCTTGAGCTTGAATCTATAAGAGTTTTTAATTTGATGAATCTTGATCATGTTGTTGTGGTACATATGGTATAGATATTTCTCCTCAGCTTGATCTTTGATCTGGACTACATCGATTTGCATCTTGCAGCTTCCATTCTTATATGATTCTAGATTGACAATATATTCATAAATCCTCCCATCTTTGAAAATAAATTCCAGTAACCTCTATAAAGTATAGCAGTTGTCAGTAGCAAGATGATTTACCATGTGATGCATGCAGTATGGTTTGCCTTCGATTGGTTTTAATTGTTGAGATAGACGGTATAGCCTATCCTTTGATAGAATTGGAAAAATTATGGAGATTTGGGGATTTATCTTAGGAAGGACTGGTTTGGGTAATAAATTAGCTTTCCAAGATCTGTCAGGGTTGGCCATGGAATGCTTTTTATCACCTTAATCCTCCTCCAGTTTACTATTTAGTTATGTAGTTGGACCTTTAATGGTTAGGATAGATTTAGTAGATTTATGCCTTTCAGACATCAACCTTTCTAGGTCGACATACCCATTGACCTTGGTGATCATATCCTCCAAGGTCGTAGGATTATTTAAGAAGAGGTGATCTTGGCCTTGCAGTCGAGTTAGAGCACGCTGGTAAAAGTAGTAACAACTATTTTCTGATTAAGATTACCTACTTTTCGTGCGAGCTCCAAATACTTCTTTGCAAAGGCCTAGAGCTTCTCCCCTTGTGATTGTTTAAGACTAATAAGAGAATATAAATTCTTCTCCTTGTCTTTGTTATGACCATACGTCTTGATAAATTTCTTCTGCAGCTGATCGAATGTGAGGATGGAATCTTCAAGTCGAGAGTGGAACCACCAGAGAGGTTCTCCATGTAGGCTTATTGCGAACATATGACATAGAATGTGGTTGAGATTGAAGTGAAACCCCAATGAATTGCGGTATTGTTGAATATGCTCCTTCGGATCGGTGCCCTTGTATTTACATATTTTAGGAGTATAGAAACCTTTTGGTACTTCCATATTAAATAACTCTTTGGCAATTAGACTACCTTGTAACTTGGTAAGATCACCTTTATTGTTGAGAACTTGTGCTACAATCAACTCCTTGATTTGTTAATCCATATGCTCTTGAGTAATGTATTGACGTTTGGCCTGAGCGGTTTGGCGAGGTGGTTGAGTATTATGAGTACTGGTGTCTTCACTTAAGCGATTACATACTGGAATTCAAGGTGGAGGTCGTTCTTCTTCGTCTTGACGCTTGGAAGGTCAGATACCTCTGCTGATATCAGAGTGAACTTCGCCGCCTAAATAAATGGAAGGTTGAGGTTCATGTTGAATATTTCATAAAATGGGCTTATTGGTAGCTCCTTGAGGTCCAAACCTTGATGCTCGGTTTATAGAAAATAGTTGAACGCTGTCAAATGAGCTTGATGCTCGGTTTTGAGCTCTCTGTTGCAAAGCTCTTTGTCAAGGGTTAACTGAAGCTCGTGCTCATTGCACTTCTCTATTTCGGCATGGAGATTCGCCCGTAGTTCTATAAGCTATAAGGTGTTCTGGCTCAGCTGAAAGATCGAGCTAGATTCCGGTTGCTGGTCGTCTATAAGTGACCATGATTAGAGATTGATAGTAGAGTGATTGTATACCTTAGGATATCGTGGAAAAGTCTTCTTTCCCACAGACGACGCCAAATAAAATGGCCTAATTTCATAGCTCAAAATGGTTTGAAATTAGTTCTTACACCAAATGTACCTGTGACAAAAACTAATGTAAAACAAGTAATGACATAGGTGATTTAGCGTGGAAAACCTTGGAATGGGTAAAAAGCCATGACCTAAAGTTGAGGGCTTTAGTAATAGTAACTTTTATTGCTTGAGGCTGATATCTTATTATAAGTGATATCTTGAACTAGAAATACTTGATCTTGTAAATAAGAAGTTTTTGTGGTGTTTTGAATATAGAAATTTATTTGTTAGAGTCTAGAGAATCTAGTTTTTCTTGGTCCCTATCTCTTCTGTAACTTTTTCTTTATATAGACCGTACCTATAGCTCGTTATCGTGCTGAAGCACGTTCTCCAAATAAAGAGGTAAGTGGTGGTTGACTGTGTAACTGTTTAGATCGTTGGAGATAAGTGTCTTTGACTTGTTCATATTCTTCTATTGTTCTTGATCCACGTTCTTTATTAGTTTGTGGTCTAGGTGGAAATGCTGACTATTTATGTCATGTGAAAAATGTGTGAGTCTGAAATAGAGATAGTTCATATTTGGACTAGGTCAAGGGATAGGTCCTTACAATCGTCTTTGTGCCACATCCCCTTTTACAATGGAGACCCCAGCATCACCTTTTTTCTTCTTCAGCCGCACTCTAGCCTCGGTCTTCTTGACACGCGAATTGGCTGTAGCAAAATCTACCATCAGTTTGGCCACCCTCTCATTCAATTCATCACATCATCTTTAAACCATACAAAAATCTAAGTCCTTAGTGGGCAAAGTCTCACTCAATTGATCAGCCACACTTTCAGACTGGGCCAGGTCAGCTCGAGATTTTTTAAGCCCATTTTCTTTCCTATCCAGTTCACACCTCAACTCTGCAACAGTACTTGCAGAATTAGCCAGATCAGTTCATGATTTCTCAAGCTTATCTATTTTTCTAGCCATTTGACCCTTCAGACTGGCCACAAAACCCCGTAACTCATTCTCTGTCTCTTCTAAGGACTGGATACTATATTGAGCCATGTCCGCCTCCTTACTTTTCACCATCAACGCATCATTCTGACTTTTGAGCTTCGTTGTCTCCTTCTTCGCCGTCGCGAGCTTTTTTGCCCTTTTTCGATTTCGGCGTCTTTTTCCTTGATCTTTCGAATTAGGTTATCAATAGTTTGTGTTACCTCGACAAACTTGAAATGTATTCTGACGTGTTGATCCTCCCTCTCTTTAGTTGCCTCTCTCATTCAATCCAACTCTGTCGCATACTCTTGGTTATATTGGAGCGACTCATGTTCACTCAAGCGAGCAGAT
The DNA here is from genome assembly GCA_014058105.1 of Kingdonia uniflora. NCBI lineage: Eukaryota > Viridiplantae > Streptophyta > Magnoliopsida > Ranunculales > Circaeasteraceae > Kingdonia > Kingdonia uniflora. The sequence goes on along the minus strand of JACGCM010000140.1, from coordinate 2,324,533 downwards.
TCCAATTTAACCTACATTACAGATGCAATACATAAAGATTAATTAAAAAATATTCTACAAATATATTCGATCATAATACATGAGACTTTCAAATTTCTAACAAATTTCTATTTTCTAACATTCTACTGTTGTGAGAATGCTTCTAAACTTAAGGTCGAAGTATGATCTCAGTTCGATGACAATAGCACCTACATTCAATTTCAAGGTACACATTTTTAATGTTCGAACTTTCTCAAAACTTTAGTATTATCTGGACCCATTTGATTACCATTGCCCCTAAAATTTCTAACATATTTAAGATCTATTTCTATTTTTCTAAATTTTACCTTGCAGCTCTACAGTAATGCAGCATATAAGTCAAATATTTCTTGTTCTTCTCTAACCTGTAGCTCCGCTTGCGAAGTCAACAGGGACGTTGAGGCCTTTTTCTCCTGAGTGAGCTCATTATCTAATTCCTCAATTCTAAGGCACATATCCTTAAGTTCCTGCAAACAATATTTACAAACATCTCTTAGCCTATCCAATGTTAATCCTACAAAACAATATTCCATACAATTACAGTTTTCCAGAACCCATAAAAATACACAGCCAAAATACAACAACTTTACTCTACCTTCTTATTATCTTCCCCGTGGTTCTCTAGCTCTGTTCTGGGAGAGATACCATCCAACCCTACTACCACACCAGGGACATCCTCTTCTACCTCATCCACTTCGACGTAGGTACCATCCATAATGGCTTTGACGCCAGCTTTTGAGTACCCCACTAAAAGGAATTGGTGCCCAAGTCTGTCGCGCTGGACTACAATGTCATCCAAATTTTTTTGCGCCTCCTCTTTCAGCTCACTAATCAGTACCTCCTACGCAACCTTCACAACATCTAATCACTTACCCTCTAGAACCAAGTCGGACTTTAGTCGAGCCACCCTCATATCGAGCACCACTTTCCCATTTTCGAGCTCAGTTTTTCCCTCCTCGATCCTGAGGTAGGTCCCCTTCAACAGGCGAGCAGCCTACAATATATCAAACACATTCTTAGCTCAAATTTAAATGCAATGTTTAGCAATAAATGAGTCATCAAAACATACCATTTTGCTCAACTCTAACTGTGCAAAGGCACTCATTTCCTCAACACCTTTGCAAGCTGAAAGCCTCACCCTGTCCTCCACAACTTAAAGCCCATCTTCCTCAACATGTCGACTCTCCATGACCTTCACCCCTATCACTTCAGCAGGAGGATCTACCCTCCGCTTTTTCACTTCCCCCTCGACTTCACCACTCCCCGTGGTTTCAGAGGCCAAGCCACACTTCCCAATTTTCTTCTTTCAGAATTTTAGAGCTAACTTGCTCGACGTGGAAGCTTCTGGCACATCCGAAAAATCTACATCAGTAGCCTTCGATAAAATTGAATGCTTCTCCCCATCAGCCCCTCTCTTCTTGCTAGTTCTAGCCCCCGTCATTAGTCTCTTCGCCTGAGACTTTTGTACCTTCTCAGACTTGTTGTTAGCTAGTTTATTTTTGTTAATACCGAGCTCCTTCAGAATTATCTCGAGCTCAACCCCTTCTCGTGCAATAGTATCTAACAGGGACTTCTTCTTTGTCACCTACAACTGAGGACCTATAAAATAAATGCAACACATTGTCAAACAACAGTACAACCTTCAATTGCAGTAGTTTGATATTATACATTATTACTTACTTTTCTTCACAGTTCTATACATAAGATCCATTGATTCTTCAACCTCTCTTTGAAGGCAGTCACCCTTCACCCAGGTCACATTATCATTCCACACTCGACCTGGTGAACTCAGATCGAAGAAAAGCGGTCAGAACGAGCTTAACCAAACATACGCACCTCCAAACGCGGCATAATGTTTCATAGCATAGTACTGGAAAAGGTCCTCAGGAGTTATTCTCCTTTCTACCTAATTCTTCTCCCATAACCTATTCAAACTCTCAAAAACAATGATCACCTCCCATATGTTCCCATTTAGTTAGGCAAGACAAGCCCCTATAATATTCATTATACCTTTCTCAAGATTGTAAAGGGGCAAAGTCAATCCATACTCCAACTGAGACAGATAACATAGAAAACCCTCATCCAGGTCGCCTTGGACATTTCCATCAAAATACTCAGGAGTGATCGTCTCATCCACTCCCTTATCCTATTTCTCCTTTTCTGGGTCAGGCAACAAAAAGAAATGCACTTCCCCGAATAATACAGTACAACCCCTGAACTGCCTATCAACATGCTCTACAACGCTACCCCATATTTTACCTACAAGAGCTTGAATTTATAGAACTCTCTAAACACATCAGAGTTCGGAGGGTACGATACCAATTTACCAGAGAAGTCTGGAAATTGAATAGTTACTACTTCGTCCGCCCCCTCAGATTCTACATTAATAGATTCTACATGTTTAGACTCAATGGTTCAAACAAAAGTCGACGTCTCTATATCAATTGAACTCTCCATCCTTATGATAAGCTTAAGGATAAGATTTGATTCTATACAAATATTCCTCACTCTCAGCCTACATACAGGTTCAGGTATTATATTATTATTTTTTTATCTATACACATTCATGTACACATCTACCATACACAAGTCATACATATACGTCTATTATGCATATATATCTTTTTACACAAAAAGATCAAACTAATTTTTTATAAAATTACAATAAATAGCAATTTTTTAAAATTTGAAAATCACAAAATCTTTCAAACCCACATTCATAAAATCATAAATCATTCACTAACCTTCAACTTCAGAATACGATTCTAAAGAAAAACCAAATCCTTTATTCACGATACTGCTGGACAACCACCATTGTGACTCTGTCTTTGTAACTTTTTCACGCCTTGATTGATGATCACTTTCGTCTAATCTCACTCATAAAGCTCTACAATTTTCCCCCCTTTCTCTCCCACTGTTCTTCAGTTTTTTCGAAGTTGATTAACGTTTGAATGAGGAAGATGAAGTATTATATAGTTTCTCTCTTTAACTTCTAGCAATTATTAGGCCTCTTACGAGCCGCTATCAGTTTTGGAATTGAGGCGTCCCTTCTATAATTAATGTCAGGCGTTTTATACCTTTTTGGTGAAAACACCTTCCCATCATTACCCCTGGTCCTATATTTTAATATATTATCATCGCTCCTAGCCAAATCTCCCTCTGGCCTCCCCACACTCATGATGGCTCAACACTTACACGCAATAAAACTTTTCTGGTAACTATGCAGGAGACAAAAATCAAAGCTACCTATTTTTCTATTCCTACTTTTGCTATTTATAGAACTGTTAACATTATTTCCAATGCTATCACATTTCAAATTCAATTTTTTTATTCACAACAGTTCTAAATAGTATTTACAACAAAACATGGCAGATTCAAATAACAACACTTTACCTAAGTTTTAAATATAGTTATTCGAACTCATTTAATTCGCCTCCCCACATATAATTATACTTAAGACATCCCGAATATCATGAAAGGCCACACCTAATCAGTTTTCCCCCAGCAATCCTCACATCTTCCTCCTCAATCTCTTCCTCAGCAAATTGCCTCACGACCTCTTTTTGAGCAGCAGGCTTCAAAATCACTTCCCAGAATATCTCCAAGTAAAAGCCTTCAAACTGTAATTCAGATTTAGGCAAGTCAGCATCATAATCTAATAACCCAAATATCCTCTTCCGCACTTCAGCAATTTTTATCGCCAATCCTCCTTCAACAACATGATAAACTCTCACAGAGTGAGTTCTCACCATACTCTCTTTCTCCTCTTTACCTCAAATTCCTCCCATGTTTATACTCTTTCCAAGATAACTTCAAATCCCTAAAATTACGTGCATATATTATCATCTATTTTCCATAACTGGAAACCCTAAGATCATGATAGAAAGTTATTTGAACTTATTTGTCCACATCGACCTCATTGGATTTGCCCTATCTCATTTCGAACTATTATTTATAATTTTCCCACCTTTACAACACTTCCAAACAAACAACACTATAAGCTCAAAATTTTCAATTTCTGCATATTCTATATCTGGAAAGATATTCTTCCTTCATAATTCTATAACTTGTTCAGCACGATACATATTTTTATACATCTACAAACTTACACAAATACATTTTTCACATGTATTAACATATATTTTACACAGTTCGACTAAATATAACTCTATTTTTTAGTTTGACTTCCAATATTACATTTCGTCCTCTAAATATAAATATCTATATTTCTTCTAGTTCGATTTTAGTAAGTTGAACTAATTCTATCTATCAACACAGAGTTTGAACAAAACTATTTTCATTAGCTTGAATATTAGTTATATATACTTTACAAATAAAAAGTCTTTTAAACACTTTACAGATAACAAGTCTTTTAGATACTGTTACAGTTCAGTCTACAAGTCACATATCAATTTTCAGGGATGTTTCACATCGAGAATCTTCTGAAGCAAATTTGGAACTAAAAATCACTAAATATCCTTCTTCCTTGACAACATTTACTTCTATTAAAGACTGATGAAGCAAGGCTATCAGTGCTTGAACCAACCCTTCAAATAGAAGGCCTTCGTCACGCCAAGAGACAATGATTATGCAAGGGAAAAACTTCCAATATCTGTTTTCCTTGACCACCACCATCGTCTCCTCCTCCATAACCCCCCCCCCCCTAACTAAGAGTTGATGGAGACGAAAAGGAGTCCTACCTTAGAATACAGTCCTTCGCAGGATACCGGCGATACTGCCTCGCAGATATACGGGCCTCCACATCTATTTCATTAACCTTGTCCTCTGCAAGGATGCGAAGATACCTCCAATGTTGCTTGCCTGTCAAGATAACATAGTAAAATCTCCACATACAGTAAAAATCTTTCTCAGGTTCAGCCGCTTCATCTTCTAACATACCGTAATACGTCAGTGGTACAGGAATTGGGATAGGCATCTCCAAAGATTGATCCCCAAAATATCTCAACTTTAACCTCTATAATTTGGCTGAAACTCTCTCTTCATACACCATTTGCCCAGTCTTCGCCATTATCACTCAGGAGTAACAGAGAATATTGTAACCACAGTGTACTTTGCCAGACTTATATCAAACTCATATTTAATGCACATGTACATTTCTAAAACAGTAATCATTCAAAGTCAGAACCCCAAGCGTCAAATACATTAATCATTTCTATAATCATAAATACTAGATACATCCCTCCATAAAAAATACCGAGTACCCAACAAGTCAAATCACCATTAATACGTTATTTCTTTTTAACTCCCAATACCACAATACACAGGTTCTTTCTCAACCAAAGCCACTCGTGCCTTCAGTTGTGAGGGGGCAATTATAGGGGCCTATCCCGCAACCTAGTCCAAATTTGTTCTGCATCCATATCAGACTCACACATTTCATACGTAACATAAACAGTCAGCATTGCCACCTTGACCACGAACTGATAAAAATTATAGATCGAGCACAATAGAAGAATATGAATAAGTCAAAGGCAACTGTCTCCCATGAACTAAATAGTTATACTGTCAACCACCACTTACCTCATTATTCGTAGAACGTGCTTTAGCACGATAACGAGTTGCGGGTAAGGTCTATATAAAGAAAAAGTTTTTGAAGAGATAGGGACCAAGAAAAACCAGATTTTCTAGACATCTAATGCAGGAATTAATAGATTCAGAACACGACAAAAATTCTTATTTGCAAGATCAAATATTTCTAGTACGAGAGATCACTTGTAATAAGATATCAGCCTCAAACATTTTAAAAGTAACTGCTACTAAAACCTTCAACTCGAGATCACGGTTTTTTACCTATTCATAGGTTTTCCACGCTAAATTACCTGTATCATTTTGGCTTTACATTAGTTTTTGTCACATGAACCTTTGGCGCAAGAGCTAATTTTGAGCCATTTTAAGCTACGAAATTAGGCCATTACAATCATTGAACCAATAAGCATAGTGTATATTTGATATATGTTATGTATTAGTACTGGGATCCTTTTAATATTGACATTATAATATTGTATAAATGGCAATAATTCAATCTGATCACAACCAAGACCATGGTATGAATTGGATCAAACCTAATATATTTACATTGTAATGGGATCCTTTCAATCATACTATGTTTATTGGCTCAAAATAAATATGTAGAGTTAGCTTGAAGCTCATAGATTAAATTCAATCACAAATGGAACATATATTGGGATCAGATAGTCCCATTAAATTGAATCAAAGATCCCGTAAATATCGAAAAACCTTCAAGATATAATTTATGCATCAGTATTCCTACAATCCATCTTCAATAAGTCCTCATTTCAGAGCAAATGAAAATAAGTGAGATCACCGTTTATCCAAAATTGTGTACAAGGTTAAGATCACTTTTTTCTTATCTCTAGGTAAGGATAAACTCTCTGGTTGTTTATGATTCCCCATACCAAGTGTCCCAAAGAAATCTTTGTCCAAAGGGCATTTGTAGAATACAATTGGTAGAATGTAGTCTGCCAAAAAAGAAAATTGCTTAAACAAGTCTCACCAGATGTATGAACTAAGATGTTGGGATCGAAGCCCACAACCATGTACATATGCTTCTCAAGATCATCCAACTTCATTCGGAACTCCTCAACTATATCATGATGTCGAATATCATCCTTTTTCTTCTTGTAGGATTCTTGAACAGTATGCACAATCTCATCAGTGGAAGTGTATACCACACAGATCATGAGCACAGCCTTATCATTTTTTTTGTAGTTGCAGCCATTGCCTTCTCTGCCACTAACCTAACAAGTTCATTCAAGAGCTTCAAATTTCCCAAAAAAAATATACCCTAATTCAGTAGCTATTTCCTTGAGCAACCCCTCGATCTTTCTTACATAAGATCTATCACATATTGAACTTTGTTTGGCCGATGATTGAAATTGTCAATGTTAAAAGCATAAATTGTTACATACTTTATTCCCAATTTGTAGAAGTATGATAGGCATGAAAAATGCCTATATTTGTACTTCAATTTACATTATCTAGGACCTTATTTTATGTTTCAATGGGCCTAATTGAAGTATGTTTGAATATTACAGGTAATAAGACAATTGCAACCAAGCCTGGCCTGAAAGCCTAAATTTTACAAGCTAAAGGATGCCACTGGAAATGACCTAGTGAAGAGAAGGTTACAAGAGCTGCTAGAAGACTTAGTAGTCAAGCCTAGCTAAAAGATCTCCAAAAAATAAGGACCTGTTGAGTGAGAATAAGACTTTTAGTTAAGTTAAAGAGAGATAGAGTTACAGAGAGGAGGGAATCATTTTTTACTCTCTGGGAACTGTAGCTTTCTTGCAGAGAATTGTAAGTGTTTTTATCAATGTTTTATGGAGAATCTTGGGAAATCTAAATTATGGAAATCAATTGTAAGTATTTTCTTTATCAATAAGTTCTTTATAATCTCTATTTACTAATTTGATAATAGAATTGTGATTTTGATCGATGCATCCATGAATAACAACAACCCTCTTTTATACTATAATACCCAATTTGATACGGTTTATCAAACGGCGTTTAATCTCTACTTCACCTCCGACGTTAACTTTGATTGAACAGTACTTTTTAGTCTCCTAGAAAGCAACAAAACAAATCACATGTCAAGAAAAGCTAACCGATGAAAATATTCCAATTAAATATATAGATAATAAAATAAAGGAGATGATGAATATAGCAAATCGGTTATCCTTTGGAAGATGTCATGATGACATAGGCAATAAATGTGCAATAAAGCATAAAATATTCCATTGAAAATGACAATACAGCTAGTAAACGAAAGAGAATAAAATATTTATAAATATATTATTTAAAAAATAACAAAAGCCAATAGTAAATAAAGAAGGGAGATTGAGTTTGAAGTTCTCTTATGATGATGCCGTGATGATATAACCACCACATGCTCCGATTAATTTATCCACAGTAACTTTGACAAAACTTTAACCTGCAAACAACAAATAAAGCAACATACCTCCAACGGGAAAAAAAATACTAATGTTAAACTAAAATATTTAAAGCAACTTATCAAATCGATCAAAAATTTAATAAAAGATATTTGATTTAAACTAATTTCATCCCCGACAATGGCGCCATTTGATCAACCGCATCAAATCGGGTATTATATAGTATAAAAGAGGGTTGTCATTCTTCAGGGATGCATAGATCAAAATCACAATTCTATTATCAAATTAGTTAATAGAGATTATAAAGAACTTATTCATAAAGAAAATACTTACAATTGATTTCCATAATTTAGATTCCCCAAGATTCTCCATAAGAACATTGATAAAAACACTTACAATTCTCTGCAAGAAAGCTGCGGTTCCCAAAGAGTAAAAAATGATTCCCTCCTCTCTACAACTCTATCTCTCATTAACCTAACTAAAAGTCCTATTCTCACTCAACAACTCCTTATTTTCTAGAGATCTTTTAGTTAGGCTTGACTACTAAGTCTTCTAGCAGCTCTAGCAGCTCTTGTAACCTTCTCTTCACTAGGTCATCTCCAGGAACATCTTTTTGCTTTTAAAAGTTGGGCTTTCACGCCAGGCTTGGTTGCAATTGTTTTATTACTTGTAATAGTCAAACATACTTCAATTAGACCCATTGAAACATAAAATAAGGTCCTAGATAATGTAAATTGAAGGACAAATATCGGCATTTTTCATGCCTATCAAAATACTTGAGCATGGATATAAGAGCAATAAAACTAGCTTTGTGCCCCTCGCCTTCTTGTATATTACACTTCTGAGCATACCTTCGGTTCTGTCGAGGATAAACGCAATATGTGTAGAAAATCAACATCCCACAATATCTCCAAGTTAACAAGATATCTAGGAGATCGCTCTATATCAAAGCTAAGTCAAAAGTTGGTTCCTTAACTATAGATATATTGATGTAACTTAGAAATCAACTTAACTATAGATATATTAATGTAACTTAGAAATCAATCCCTACAACCATGGGATTAGTTGATAGTAATTTTTAATTTATTGTAAAACTCAAAGAACAAATGTATCAAGGAAATAATAAGATTCTTTTTTATTTTACATGGTATCAGATTACACTTCTTCTTCTTCTTCTTCTTCTTCTTATTCTTCTTTATTGAGCTTCTATTTTATCACAATGACTAACACTACATCTAGTAAATTTAATGGCTCTGGGGTCCTTCTTCTCCTATCCCCAATATCTCAAATAATCTTTACAATAACCCCCTTTATCTTTATCTCTATATATAGATATACTTACAGAGTCCTCATAAATATAAATACAGTGATAAACCTTTTCTTAGATGAGGATAACTAAACCCACTCTTATCAGGTCTGGGTTGTAACTAAAGTCTATCTTAACGTAGTTTAACACCCTCCCTCAAGTTGGGCAGGAGTGGACGAATGGTTAACTTTTCCCTTAATTGCTAAAAATGTGGGGATCCCAAGCCTTTGGTGAAAATTTCAGCGAGCTAATCTTTTGTGGAAATAAATTAGACATCAAGCTTTTTTTGAGCAACCCATTCTCGCACGAAATGGTAGTCAATTTCGATATGTTTCATTCGAGATAGGTGGCAGCTAAGTTATCACACCACAATGTCGATGAGACAGAAGAAATGTCAAGTTCGCGTAAGAGCAACTGAATCCAGATTACCTTAGAGCAATGGTAACGCTACGATATTCGGCCTCTGCACTTGAACGAGAGATGGTCTTTTGCTTATGAGCACTCAAAAAAATTAAGATCCCTCCAAGGAACATACAAAAGCTACTAGTGGAATGTCTATAATCAGGGCAACCAGCCCAATCCGCATAAGAATAAGCATGGAGATGATATGTAAAAGGGCGACGAAGAACTAAACCATAATCAACCATACTTTAAAGGTACCGCAAAATGCACTTAACCGTAACCCAATAATCTTCTGTTAGATCATGCATAAATTGATAAACATTATTAACAGCGACTGAAATATCCGGTCTAGTAAATGTAAGATACTGAAGGGCCCCAACGACACTGCGATAACACGTGGGATCTGAGAACTTATGGCTTCCTTCCTTTGTTAATTGGGTGTTCACAGCTAAAGGATTATGAATGGGCTTAATTCTATCAAGCTTTGTACGATACAAAAGATCAGTAATATATTGGTGTTATGAGAGAAAAAGACCATCGCCTCGTGGAAGGACCTCAACACCCAAGAAATATTATAACTTACCCAAGTCTTTAATTGCAAATTCTGAGTTAAGTTGAAGAAGCAACTTATCAATAAGCCGAGAATCCGATCCAGTAACTATAAGATCGTCGACATAAATAAGAATATACATTGTAGAAGTTGAGGTCTGTTGAATAAGAAGTGACGTATCTGCGCTAGAAATTTGAAAACCAAGGCCAATAATGTATGAGCTTAGTCGAGAATACCACGCACGAGGGCTCAGTTTCATGCCATAGAGTGATTTTGAAGACGGCAAACATGAGTTGGACATCTTTGATCAATAAAGCCAGGAGGTTATTTCATATAGAATTCCTCGTTTAACACGCCATGTAAGAATACATTTTGGACATCAAGCTGTTGAATTGGCCATTGATGCATAAGTGCAATAGAGAGAACAATACGAATGGTACACGGCTTCACAACTGGGCTAAATGTTTCACCATAGGTAAGTCCATCTTACTAATTAAACGCCTTAGCAAGGAGACGTGCTTTATGCCGTTTAAGAGATCCATCGGCCTTGCGCTTCAACTACAAAACCCACTTGCAGCCCATAATATTCATGTGTGGTTATAATGGTACGAGTGTCCATGTTCCATTTTTGAAATGCGCATTGAGTTCATCTTCCATAGAACATCACCAGTTAGGATTTAAGGAAGCTTGTATAAAGTAAGTAGGTTCTTTGATATTATCAACCTACAAAGGATACTTGGTAGCCATTAAACTCATTTTTGTAAGTGGTTTAAAGATCTCAACGCAAGCTCGAGTAATCAGATGATGTTGGTCCACCGAGTTGGGAATAATAGGAGGTTGAGGCGGGTCTAGTATTGGTGTAGAAACTGAAGAAGTTGGTTCTGGGATATGTGATGATGCAGCTAGTGAGGTGGTCTTAGGTGTAGGCAAATCAGGTAAGGATGGAAATAACGGAGGAGATGTTGGAAAACAAGGTGGGTCATGATGGAGTATGTGAGTTGAAGTGGACTTGAGTAGTTGAGGTGGGGGGATATTATAAAGGTTGGCGATGAGGAAATTCTAGGCCTTGGGGATGGGCTGCTATTCACATCCAAAAAGGGGAAGGTTGACTCTTCAAAGTGAACATGCCGTGATATGTAAACCTGGTGTGTAGGACGATGATAACACAAGTAACCATTATGAACACTATAATAGTTGATAAATACACAAGGAAGAGACCTATATGCCAATTTGTAAGGGTTATATGGTCTGAGGTAAGGGTAACATAGACACCCAAATGCACGAAACGAATGATAATCAGGCTTTGTCTCAAAAAGAAGCTCCAATGGAGATTGTTTTGTAGAGATAGAGGTTGGCAGCCGATTAATTAAAAGTCAAGCGATTGTAAAGCTGTTGAACCAAAAGCTCAAAGGAACTAAAGCATGATTCAAGAGTGATAAACTAGTTTCAACAATGTGCCTATGACGACATTCGGCTAATCCGTTTATCTCCGGAGTATGAGGACATGAAAACCGATGAAAAATACCGTGACTATCCAAATATGGAGTAAATTTCTTGAATTCACCGCCATTATCAAATTGAAATTTTTTGATTTTATGTCCGTTGAGTTTTTCAATTTTATTTTTGAACGTAATGAAAAAAGATAAAGCATCGAAATTTCGAGCAAGTGGGTAAATCCAAGTATAATGAGTATGAACATCCATAAGTAGCAGGCAGTAACGAAAACCATATTTAGATAATATCGGGGAAGGACCCCATAAATTGGAGGCAATCAAATCTAAAGCCCATTACATAAAATTGAACTTAAAGGAAATGAGTATTTTCGACTCTTACTAACATGACATGAATGACAGAATGAAAAGACTTGCTAGAAGCTGGTAAAGAATTCGATCTAATAACTTTATTAACTGTTCGAATCATTGGATGACCTTATCTTTGATGCCAAACTGGAAGAGACGCTGAGAAAAAGGCTGAAAAAGAAGAAGAAACTGGGCTTTGTAAATCGCAAGCATGATCAAAGTGCAAAGACCACCCCTATTCAGATCATTTAAAAGCACCTTCCATGTGCGGCAATCCTTCACAGCAAAAAAGTAAGGGTAAATATTAAAAAATACATTATTATCTATTGAAAACTAGAAAACTGAGGAGGTTTGCAAATATTTTAGGAAAATGATAAAATATTTGCAAATAAAATTTTCTAGAGTTATGGGAAAATGAAGCATTGCCAATATTTTCAATGGGAAGATTTGTACCATTACCAACTAGAATTTGATATGTACCGTCATACTCGGCTCGAAGATGGAAGTTGTTGAAGTTTGGCGTTAAATGATGTGTAGCACCGCTGTCTGAAATCTAATTGTGATCAGCAAAGAAACCTGGTGCAGCAACATATGCTGTTGGAAGAGAAGGAGCGGCTTGAGACATTTGGTCAAAGCAGTGCCAACAAGTTTGGGCAGTGTGATTTTTTCGGCCACAAATTAGGCAAGGTCCAACAACAGTTTGCATCGGCTGAGAACGATTTGTAAATCAATTCATACCTTGACCGCGGTTGCAATATTGATTACCGATGTAGAAGGATTCTTGTTCTGGTTGAATCCAGACTTTAAAGACATGTTGCGTTGCTGAGTAGAAGCATTAGCAACTTGATGTTGTTGTAGCATGACTATTTGCGCTTCAAGACGCAATAAGATGAGCATAGAAATCATCCATTAATGTCGGCCATTGTGGTAGCTAGCGTAGTAACAATTGCATCATAAGAGTTATCAAGACCGTTAAGAATGATTTTTTGGAGATCAGGGCCACTCATTGGGTGACCGGAAGCGGCAAGACTATCGGCCAATTCTTTCACATGAAGAAAATAGTATTTCATGGGTTTGGAGCCTTTGCGCATTATTTGTACTCGTGTCGAAGCTGTATAATCCGTGTTCGTGATTTGGAGGCATAGTGCTTTTGAAGAGCATCCCAAACAGTACGAGGCGTACTCAATCCAACAACTTGGGCAAGGGCTGTTCGGGAGAGTGAAGATAACAAGCATCCGAGAAGGATCTGATCCTGTTTTTGTCACTGTAAATATGTCGGATTGATAGTAGAGTCAGTGGTGGAGAGTGTACGAGGAGGACAAGGTAAGGTCCCGTCAACGTACCCTTCAAGGTTATAGCCTTTGAGTAATGGTGTGAACTGTGTAAACCATAACAAATAGTTGTCGGTGTCGAGTGTCTCTGAGATAAGATTATGGATAGTAGTGGTTTGAAGAGGCAGAAAAACATTTTGAGAGGAAGAAGAAGCGAAGGAGATTGAACTGGAAGATACCATTATTGCGAAAACGTTGGATCCTAGGATCGTAATAGGCTGATACCATGTAAAGATAAACCACTCTTTGAGAAATCACTCGATAATATTCATTAATGAGTTCTTCTTTATATATAGATATACTTACAGAGTCTTCATAAATAAAAATATAGTGTTAAACCTTATCTTAGATGAGGATAACTAAACCCACTCTTATCAGGTTTGGGTTGTAACTGGAGTCTATCTTAACGTGGTTTAACACTAATAACTCCAGGAACATACTTGCTACTACACCTCTTTATGGTGAAAATGTTCAGACATGGGCAGGGTGATGCAAATGGCTTTTACTACCAAAAACAAACTCAGGTTTGTCGATGGAACTGTTAAAGAACCCGACGCCTCCACACCAGATTTTGGTTCATGGTCTCGTTGCAACACAATGATTCTTTCATGGTTGCTCAATGCCATTTCCAACGATCTCCATGAAAGTATAATACACTCGAGTACGTTTGTAGAAGTTTGGAATGATCTACGAAATCATTTTTCTCAAGGAAACGACACCAAAGTCTACCATATTCGACGCGCTATTATCAATTATCGCCAAACACAACTTTCTGTTTCTATTTATTATATGAAATTGAAAGCACATTGGGATAAGTTGTGTTATGTTGTCCTTCCTTCATGTTCATGTGGACCTATGAAAAATCTTGTGACCATTCAACAAGAGAAGAGAGTTATGCAATTTTTAATGGGCCTAAATGAATCATTTTCGGCCATACAAAGTTGCATCTTCTTAATGGACCCCTTACCAGTTGTTAACAAGGTCCATAACATGGCTCTTCAAGAAGAACACCAATCTCTCATGCGAGTTAGCTATGAGTCTCACATTGATAGAAATGTCACAGCTAACCAGATTATTTGAGCTAACTACACTCCTTCTGCAGCTGTTGTTATTCTCAATTCTTTTCATGGGAATACTCCAAGGATTCTAAATACCACCCGTGAACGTCCTTGATGTACTTATTACAATAAATTTTGTCATACGGAAGACTGTTGCTTCAGCAAACATGGATATTCTCCTCTTATCGTGCTTTGAAACGTGATACTCCATATGCAAATAATGTTCAATCGGATCTGCTTACAACCATATTGCCAACAAGTTCATCATCAAATCAATTCACATCAGAGCAAGTGCATCGGTTGCTTGGCCTTCTCTCCTTGGGTTACTTAAATCCTAGTACAAACATGGAGGGCAAGTCTCCTTGGGTTACTTAAGCATATTCCCCAGATTCGATAAGGGTAAGCCAGCTTAACATTGTCGAAGACAGTCAGCATTGCATAGTCGAAGACAGACAGAATTCGAGAAGATACCACAAGTCATCGATTAACTAAAAGTAGCCGTTGTGCCTGGTCATGAAAGAGCTTTTAGAGATCCACGAAGTTTGCCTACTACCCCCAAACTAGGAAACTATTTTTCTTTTTGTAAACTGTTTGTATCTACTATAAATACAGGCAGAGAATAGATAATTCAGATCTACAGCTTTACTGTTTACTCTTCCATACTTTACTATCATCCCATAATTTGTAATAACTGGTAACCAATTGAATTTTACATCAAAATCCTCCTCGAGGTCGTGGCTTTTCTCAGCTTTTACTGAGTTTTCACATAAAATCTTATTTGCCTTAGCTTATTATTACACCATCCTTACAAAAAGTATTGGCGAAGTTTATCCTTTTGGAAAACACACAATTATAATTGGCATCGTCTATGGGAAATACCATACTTTTCTTTACCATCTCTGATCTAAAAACAATCCGATGACAAATATGAATCTCCGAAGCCATTCCAGTACACTGAGGAATCATGAAATCAACCTGATACCAGAAACCATCGACTTGCACGGTGCAGTGATCGAATTATAGAGACAAATGGAAATCGACCGAGTCCAGAGGTTGGAAGATTAGCGCATTCACGCTCAAGCTCTTCAAGTGGAAAGAGATGAAAGAAGGAAAGCCCTAGACCAACAAAGTTGAACACATCAAAAAGAGATGGAAAAATTATGGAGAACTCAAGATCGACTCATTGGCCTGGCCGTCAAACGTCACCTCCACAAGCCCGAAATGAAGAGCGACCGAAAGAGATGATCAGCCAAGAGAAGAAAGAATTTAAACACCTCGAAGTTATACCAATTTCGGATAATTTCCACATGCCAAAATTTATTTAGTATGCAGGCCTCACTGACCCTCTCACCCACATCCAACACTTCAAGGCCGCAGTTGGGTTATACTCTAAACTCGATCATATGCTATGTAGATTATTCAATATGAGTCTGAAAGAGGAACCACTCAGATGGTTTCATACTATAAATGAAGGTTCCATCACCACGTTCAGCCAGCTACAACGTCTCTTTGAGTCAAATTATAATCCCGCTAAGGAGAGAGAGATAACTGTAGATTCCTTGTTCCTCTATGAGCAAGGCGCAAAAGAAACCTTGGCAAGATTTTACAAACATTTCTTACAAGAAACACTAAAGATTGGAAACTCAGATCCTAAAATCATCGTTCCAGTATTCACCTCAGCCCTGCATATAGACTCCAAGGTTCTAGAAGAGCTCACCTTGCATAAGCCCAGAACGGTGACTGAGATGATCAATGTTGTTAATAACTACATCGAATTGGAATGATCAAAGAAGGATAAAATGAAGAGCTCATCTATCATCCAATCTTAAGAAACATTTACATCTCAACCCCTAAAGTTAGCCAATGTCGAAGCACCCAAGAAATGTGGAAGAAACACCGACAATGCAAGAAGAAGAGATAGAAGGCCAGACAGACCTGTCCCCATTCTACCTGCGATGACAACAACTCTCTCTACTATCTTACCAACGATAAAGGGAGACGAGTTCTATTGTCCAGCACAAGCAATTACATACATCCCCAATAAACCTTTATGTCAGTATCATAACGTGCATAGTCACGAAACGGACAGCTGCTACTCTCTCATTCAAATTTTTTATCGCATTCTATTAGTTGGATGAATTCATAATTATGTAGTCAATATTCAAAAGTTTCTCGAAGAAGAAACTAAAAACAAAGATATCGAACGAGATCAAGTCCAAGGGTAAGCTCGCCATCATTACATTATTGAAATTGGAAAAGGGAAGAAAAGGAAACCAGACAATCGAATTACATCTTGTTGTAAAATGAACTCCTCGGATAAGTCAGCAAAACTACTCCCTAGCTCTAGCAAATCAAAACGTCTTTACCATATTTCCTTCGAGGACTGTGATACCAGCCATGCCAAGTACCATCATGATGACCCTCTAGTCATTATGCACAAAGTAGGACAAGACTACCTACACACGTTTCTCGTCGATACCGGAAGCGCTACGGATATTTTATTCAGAAGGGCAATTAAGGTTCTAGGACTCAAAGACTCCATGAAAGCTTCGACAACAATAGTCACAGGTTTTAACTGTTCAAAAGAATCGGCAATAGGAGAAATCACACTACCAGTTCAGGCGGGATCAGAAACTGCCTTTGTTAAATTCATAGTCATCGATGTTAAGTCCAAATATCTAGGAATTTTAGGGCGAAGTTCGATACATTCAATTAAAATAGTACCATCCATATTTTACTTGGCATTACGATTTCCAACGGATTACGGAGTCCATGAAATCAAAGGCAGCCAAGCAGTTACACGTATGTGCGAGAATACCACCACCAACTCTTATACGGTGAAACTTCTCAAGGCATAGCAGCTACAGCAAGAAATACTACCCACATTCGAGCAACACGACACCAAGGTAGCAGATTCCATTGAGCTCGATTGCCCCGGCTGTAATACCTTCATTTGCTCCAATCTATCTTCTGATGAGAAAGAAACCATGATCCAACTCCTTAAGAAAAATGTCAACATCTTTACATGGTCATTCCAAGAAATGCCCGGTATTCATCCTTCCATCGCATCCCACAAACTCAACCTCCTTCCAGACAGTAAGGTAGTCTTACAAAAGTGTTAAAATCTAACTCCCCGCCTTTGAGAAGCTATTAATGAGGAAATCGATAAACTCCTTCGAGTAAGATTTATCAGGGAAGTCAAATATCTATAATCGATTTTTTACATAGTATTAATCCCTAAGAAAAATGAGAAATTCAGAGTCTGTGTTGATTTCACCGAACCCAACAAGTTTACCCCAAAAGATAACTTTCCCCTCCCACCGATCCCGCAACTCCTTGACTCGGTTGCCGAACACCAACTTCTTTTATTGATGGATGCAGCTTTCGGCTACAATCAGGTTCCTCTCGCAAAAGATGATAAGGAAAAAACAACTTTTATTATAGAAAAAGGTCTTTACTATTACACAGTATGCCTTTCGGGCTAAAGAATGCAGGAGCAACTTACCTGCGACTCGTCACCAAAATGTTCAAAGATCACTTAGGCAAAATTATGAAGGTATACAATGATGATATGATCTGCAAAAGCCTAAAGCGCAAAGATCACTTCAGCAACCTCCAAACCATATTCGAAATCCTTCGTAATTACCAGATAAAACTCAACCCTGAAAAATGCCAATTCGGTATTGCGCTCGGTAAATTTCTCGGTCATCTGGATAGTAAAAGGGGATTCAAAATCGATCAGGCACAAATCAAAGTTCTTATGGCAATGCCATCTCCTTGATCAAAGAAAGATGTACAAAAATTTCCTAGCAAGATTACTGCTCTCTACGGGTTCATATCAAATTTATCTGACCGATGTAAACTTCTTCACCTCCTTCTTCGTGGAAATCAAGCTCCACTATCCAAAAAATAGACTGAAGAAATCGTTTGGACTCCCGATTGTGAATTAGCTCTCTATAATCTTAAACGATACTTGGGGCGCCCTCTTATCATGAGCACTCTCCAGTTGATGGTGAAACACTAACAATGTACTTGTCTACAACTGATGATTCTATTAGCTCGGTCTTTATTCGAGAAGACGATGGTGTAGAAAAGCTAATCTACTTCATCAGCAAGACACTCATGCCTGCCGAAAAAAGATATACAACCACCGATAAACAGCTACTTGCCTAGGTCTACAGCTCTCAGAAACTCTAATCTTATTTCTAAGCACATCTCATCAAAATCATTACTAAATATCCTCTCAGACTTGTACTCTCTAAAAAAGAAAAATCTTGAAGAGTTTAATAATGGTCTGTATTCCTTGGAGAATATGACATCTCTTTCAAACCTCAGATATCAATCAAATGATAGGTAATAGCTAATTTCTTAGCAGATTTTTCGGTCAATGACCCAGATTAGGAAAAACTCGAAAAAGTATTGATTGACAACTCAATTGTAGAGCCAGACGCCTGGTCACAAAGTACAGGGTAAAGACTCTTTACTAATTGATCCGCGAAACTGCGAAGATTCAGAATAGGCATCGTTCTCGTTATACCATCCAATTATCACATCGAGAAAGCTATTAAACTTAAATTCTATGCAACCAATAATGAAATAGAATATGAAGCTATCCTTCATGGACTAGATCTTGCTAGAACACTCAGAGCAGAAGAAATAGCTGTCTATGTCGACTTCTTACTCGCCGCCAATCATTACAACAAATTATTCAAAACTTCCAGAAAGATGGTTGACTATGCAGCCTTGGTCAAAGAAAAAATGAGAAAATTCAAATCAGTAACAATCTCTTACCTCCCTCGAGTCAAAAATTACCATGCAGACGCATTAGTATACATTACTGCAATGCTTAAAGGCGGTGAAAAGAGAACTTTGGAAATTGAAGTTAACGAACATTCCAGCCTCGATATGTTCCCTACGATGCGCATCAATGCTGTTGAAGATGAAAATAAAGATGTTTAGAGAAGACCTTTTTATGCATACCTCAATTCCAACAACATCCCGAATAGGAAAGAAGAGTCTCAAGCACTCCTGACCAAATATCCATAATTTATAGTCCAAGATAAAATCCTCAATCGCATTACGGGAGAAGGACCTCTTATTGAATGCATATCTCTGAAACAAGCTCGAATAAAAATCATAGAACTTCACAAAGGGATCTGCGCAGCTCATGTTTCAGGACGTTCATTAGCCCAAAGGGTATTCACTCAAGGTTTATACTGGCCAAAAATGCGACAAGACTATGAAGACTTTGTTCGCAAATGCTACAAATGCCAAATCCACGCTCAAGACATGAAAAGCCTAGTACTCGACTTGCACATTAGCAATGTTCTCTGGCCATTCAAAAGATGGGGGATCAATATCATTGGGCCCTTCCACCCTGCATCGAGAAATTGTAAATTCATTCCTATGGCCACAAATTACTTCAAAAAATGGGCCAAAACAGTTCCTCTTTGTCATACCGATGAAAATGAAATCATCAAGTTCTTTTGAGAACACATAATTACTAGATTTGGCTGCCCACAGATGGTACGATTCGACGATGACAAATAGTTTATCAACAATAAAGTCCTTACTTTCCTCCACAAGTACAAGATTCATCTCTCAACCTCAATACCATACTACCCTCAAGGCAACAGAAAAGCTGAAGCCATTAATAAGAGCATCAAATAAGGACTATGTAAACGCCTCAACGAAAAGAAGGGTAGATGGGTCGATGAATTATTAAGTGCCCTATGGGCATACAGGGTAGCACCTCGAACATCCATAGGTTGTACTCCGCTGATGGCCTTCGGTACTGAAGCAGTCATACCATCAGACCTTGATCTACCAAGTGCTCGAAGAAAAGTCACAGATAAAGACAATTAGGAATTAGGTCTCCTCGGCAACCTAAACTGGATCAAAGAAATACGAAACAAAGCCATTGCAAACTTCAGAAGATATCATGACACACTAAAAAAACTTATAACAAAAAAGTATGAACACGAAAGTTTGGTATTGGAGACCTTGTCCTTCGACGGATTCAAGATAGTACTTGGCCTAAGAATTCAGGAAAATTATCAGAAAATAGGGAAGGGCCATACATCGTCAATGACAAAATAGATAGTGGTACTTACTAGCTAATGGCGGAAAACAAAAATCTAACTCGAATATCTATGGAATACTACACAACTGAAAATGTTTTACAGATAACAACTGTAACCCCATTCATTAATACAAATAAACTATCTTCATTTTCACTTCAATCATTACTATCTTTACTTAGTCTTGATCCATACTTGATAAGTATCCATCAGATAGTCAATCATCTTTACTATCTTTACATGGTCTCGGTCCATACTTGATAAGCATGCATAAGACAATCAATCATCTTTACTGTCTATACTTTGCCTCGATCCATACTTGATAAGTATGCGTCAGACAAGCAATCATCTTTATTATCTTTACTTGGTCTCGATCCATACTTGATAAGTATGCATCAGCACTACCATCATCTTTACTATCTTTACTTTGTCTAGATCCATACTTGATATGTATGGGGACAACTAACATTCCATCCTTCGACAATAATATCCTATTACAGGATAACATTGTTTACATTCATTACTTATTGATACACAACATGTCATGTTTTTATTCTTTTCCATCCAATCCAGATATCCCATTGAGGATTAGCATCTAGCAAATATTGTAACTACTTTCCATTACATGGCCTTCTATACATACACAGGAATAGTTGCTTCAGGCAACACTCTAAGCTATATACATTTACATTTCACTATATCAATCTTATCGAATACCAACACTAAGCATATATTTAAATATGTATCAAATATTTTTAAACAACATCTTCAAAAATACAGCATAACATTCAAAAAACATAGTTAAAATTCTCTTGGTCCCATCGACCATTTTTACATCACTTCAAAAAAAATAAGAATACTATCTACTAAAACTTTATTTAAACTGCAGGAGGAGACACCACATCATCAACCTTCGGTAACCCCTTAGGAGCAAACACATCTAATTTTTCCCCAAGACGCAAACCATCAGCTTTCATCATCAACAAATCATCGACAATTTCTGGCCCAGAAGGAACTTCAGGCATTTCTGGAACATCATCGTCCAGATCTGAATCCTCGAAGATTTTACCCCTAACCCTGACCAGCTCTTTATAATAGTCTTTCCTCTGCTCCATCTTCTCATATTGGCCTAGATAATTGGCCCTGGCCTTCTTTCAAGGATCTAAATTCTCTCGAATCAATTCAGCCGTCATCTCATCCAAGATATTCCCGTGCTCCTGCTCTATCGTCTTTCTAGCATCAGCAATTTGCTCCAACCCTTCTATTTCTCGAAGAAATTCCTCTAACATATTTGTACTCAACAAAGCACAACCTATCTTGTCACAAAGATGTTGTACATCTTTTTCCTTATACTTCAAAATGTCACCTACAGGAACACACCTCGCCATGTTTAATCCTATCATTACCTCCACACATTTTTACTTTATTTACAATTCCCTATATCTAGGGAAGATCTTCAACACTAAATTCAAATTTCAAAATTTCACTCGATATTACAAATACCAACATGCACATTGTATTACTACATTCCAACAATCTGCCAAGTTCAAAATATATTCGACAACAATTTTGCATTCCAAAACATCGACAACTACATTCTGACAAATAAATTTATTCTCATTTCTCCATACAAAATTATTCGATCATTACATTTGACTACTTCTACAGCAAATATAATTCAAATATTCCTAATCGTAGCAACATCTTCTTTCCTAATCAACATTTTCGTACTAGTATACATATAACTCACACGTTACGGAGGACTCCAAAATTCAAGTTGGCAGTGAAACTGAAAATCCGCTTCAGCATCCTTCGCCTCTGCCTCGCTCATCCCTTCATAATTTGGTTCAACAGGTTCTTCCATCTGATAATTAATATACCGGTTTCCGTAGTACCGTTAATACAATTCTCAATACTTTGCCTGAACGTGGTTGAACACTTCATTACATACATAAGACCTAGTCTTCACCATCTCTAAATACACGAGATCTCAACTCCACTGCATACACGAGATACTTATAGTCCAACAAAGTCCAAGTCAACACAATCAACATTTATTTATCCTTGGAACTTTACAATTTCAACCGTCAATTCAATCAACCTCAAAATCTGTTCTTGGCCCCACACAGTTAATTATACTTCGAGATGTATTATACTCGTGATTTATACACATTCAACACATTTGAGTTCCACATCATACTAATTTAATCATTTGTTTATTTTACCATACTTTAAACAACACAAGAGGTCAAAAAACAAAGTTTATTAAATGAACTATCTTTACATTTTACATTCGACAAGTCACTCCTTCGATTGCATTACATCCAATTACAATTCTATCTTTAATTCGACTTGAAGGTTTAATTGCTTTGTTCATCTTTTTACCAGAATCTAACATTATTGTTTCTTTTACCAGAATCTGACATTAGCTCTGGAAACAAGGGCAATGATATCCTAAGAAACTCAATGAATCTCAGGTCAGGGAACTTCTAAACAGCGTTGTTCCTACATAAGTACGGTAGTAGAAAATTGTAAGAAGGTCATTGAAATCGACAAGTTGCCAGGACGCCCAGCCAGCCTTTACATCATCATCTTCACTATGAGCAGTAGCCCCTTCTCCACAAATTTGATGAACTTCATTACCTTCGGCAACAACAACTGACACAAACCCCAACGGATACTCCACGTAAAAATGTTCTCTAACTCCACCTCCCCCAAATCCCCCTTCCACCACCATGATAGCAACCAATACAGGATTACAAAACAAGGACTTGCAAAAATACTTTACCTCTACTTGGTCGCTACAGTAACCGTCTTCCTCCTCAGTCTACTTGCTGCACTACACTTGGGGCAATATCTTTCCAAATAAACCACCACTCAATCCTTTTTTATACCGCCTATTTATACTCCACTTACATTTGCCAAGTCCAATGTTCCACATTAATTGTTCTTCGGGAAAGACATGACAAGGTTCACTTCACTTTGACCTCGGAAATGGCAACATGAAGACTTTCTCAGACATTCGACAACCTCTTCGGATTCCAATTTCTTCTTTACACAACCACATGTTCTTCTATTGAGAATCATGTGATAGTAGTAGGATATTCCCCAGATTTGACAAGGGTAAGCCAACATGGCATAGTCGAAGGCAGATAGCATTCAAGAAGATACTACAAGTCCTCAACCTACTAAAAGTAGGCACTGTGCCTAGTCAAGAAAGAGCCGTTAGAGATCCGCAAAGTTCACCCACTACCCCAAAAATTGGAAACTATTTTTCTTTTTGTAAACTGCCTATATCTACTATAAATACAAGCAGAGAATAGATTATTCAGATCCGTAACTTTACTGTTCACTCTTCCTTACTTTACTATCATCCCAAAACTTGTAATAACTAGCAACCTATTGGATTTTACATCAAAATCCTCCTCGAGGTTGTGGCTTTTTTCAGTTTTTACTGAGTTTCCACGTAAAATCTTATTTGTCTTAGCTTATTATTGTACCATCCTTTCAAAAAGTATTGGCAAAGTTTATCCTTCCAAAAAATATGCCATTACAATACCCATTTCAAAAACTTGGGATATCACCATATTACATAATTTTCTACTTGTTAACGTACGCTGGGTGCCTTCTTTTAAGCATAACTTATTATCCGTTAAGACTCTCACAAAAAATATCCAATGTGCAGTGAATTTTTTCCTTGACCATTGTATTATGTAGGACCTACGTTCGATGAAGACAATTAAAGTAGGTAAAGAATAAGGAGGATTATACCTTCTACAATCGCAAAACTTTGTTGCACTCACTACTGTTGAGTCGCAATTGTGGAAGCTGAAACTCCAACTCGATTTAGTTAGCCACAAACTAGCAACAATCAAAGAAATACACAACACACAAGTTTAAGGTGGTTCAACAAATTGTCTACGTCCACCTTACAAGAAAGAGAGAGAGTTTATTCAAGAACCAAGGTTACAATCTCCTATCTCAATTTGAGGTTTCTCAATCAAGAAAACCTCCTTAATTAATCTCACCAAGGTTGGCTTCAAAAGAAACCCAAGTTCCCCTTATATACTTGGGGAACTATTTACAATCGCTCAAATCTCAAGGCAAACAAGTGGTTCCAAAGCCATCTTAAAAAATAGAGTTCAACATTGTCGTTCGAATGACCCTGATAGTCGTTCGAACGATTTCATAACTCATTCGAACGACAAAGACAACATGCCCATAATTTTCCACCTCGATGAAGATTTCCCCAACCAAACGAACCGAAATCTGAGCCGAATATAGCAACCATCTAAACGAGCCCAAACAAACCCTCTCCTCCATCAAATGTTAAAGACCGAAATACACAAACGGCCCAAGGAAACCAACCAAAACCAAGCGTCCCCCAAAGGACCAAATCCAAACCAAACATCCCAAAGGACCGAATCCTAACCAAGTGTCCCAAGGAACCAAATCGAAACCAAGCGTCCCAAGGAACCAATCAAACCAAATGTCCCAAAGGACCAAATCCAAAACCAATCATCCCAAAGGACCAAATCTAAACCAGTCATCTTAAGGAACCAAATCCAAAAAAAGCGTCCCAAGAAACCAATCAAACCAAACGTTCCAAAGGACCAAAGCGAACCAAGCGTCCTAAAAAATCAAAATCAAACAAATGTCCCAAGGAACCAAAATCAACCAAATGTCCCAAGGAACCCAGACCAACCAAATGTCCCAAAGAACCAAAATCGAACAAATGTCCCAGGGAACCAAAACCAACCAAATGTCCCAAAGGAACCGAAATCGTCCAAATGTCCCAAGAAACCCAAATCGACCAAATGCCCTAAGAAACTCAAATAAACCAAATATCCCAAGGAACCCAAATCAATGGTTGCCTACGTACCACCGTGGATCAAGTCGCCCATAGTTCCCACAATCCCAGTGATGGGCCAAATCAATTCATACGAAAGAGATCATTATCTCTATCTCTATGATTCTCCGTATCAAAAGTTCGTTTGTTTCATTTTCTTGGAAACCTCTTCAAACTGTATAGCGATCTCTTCATCAATTGACATACATTTTCCTCCCTAGCAATAGTAAACCTACTCGGCTAAGTCATTTTGATATCTTCTTTCAACTTTCCATTAAAAAATGCCGCTTTAACATCGAGTTGTTACAACTCTAATTCAAATGTGCTACTAAGGCCAATAGGATACAAATGGAGAAGTATTTTACCACTAGACTTGCCTTGAAGCGTAGCACCATCTTGAGATCCTTGTTTCCTTTTGTAGACCCATTTACCACCAATCATCTTCTTTTTCTTATGCAACTTTGAAAGTTGCCAAGTTTCATTCTTGCGAAAAGAATACATCTCTTCCATCCTTGCTCCTTCCCAATGTTTAGCCGTGGAAGGAACACCTTCAACAAATGGTAGTGCATAGGCTACCATGGCCTTCACCTTTGGAAGTACCATGTCTTTTGTAAGCCATTCCAACTTACCCACATTCCTCTTTGGTTTACTAGTTGCAATTGAATCCACAACCGAAGTCTCCTCATCTGTACTACCAAATACTTTACCATCGTCTATGTCTTCATCATTTGGAGTATGAACTAATGGCCCATCACCCATTGCCACACCGGTAGATGACACCCCCTTTAGTACGGATCTTTCTGGCCAATGTGAAGACGCATCAATCTCCACCCACTGTAAAACCTCACTGGTCATCATCTTCTCTCTGTGCTCAGAGACATGTGACTTAATCATAGTAGTCTCATCAAAAGTGGCATCTCTGCTCATAATGATCTTCCGGTCTCTCGTATCCTATAACTTATAGTCTTTCACACCCTTCTTCTTGCCCAGAAAAAGGCCTTCCTAGCTCATGGATCCAACTTACCATCCTTAACATAATAGTATACGGAACACCAAAATATACGAAGGGTATCATAATCTGCAGAAGGTTCTCCTGACCAAGCTTCTATTGGTGTTTTACACTCAATTGCAGCCAAATGCAACCTATTAACGAGGTAGCATGCATATGTAAAAGCCTCAGCCCAAAATGCCTTGCCCAACCCAGAATTGTATAACATACACCAAACTTTCTCTAATAAAGTACGGTTCATGCACTCGGGTACCCCGTTTTGTTACAGTGTCTCTCTAATCGCGACGTGTTGAACTATCCCCTTATCCCGACATAGTTGTAAGAATGGATCACTAGTATACTCCCCACCATTATCCAAATGGAGCGACTTGATCTTTTTTCCGATCTGAGTCTCAATCAACTTCTTCCATGTCATAAAAATTCTAGGACTTCATCCTTCCTCCTCATAGTGTACACCCAAACAAGCCTAGAAAAGTTATCCACAAAAGACACAAAGTAATATTTCCCCCCTAGCGATGCATTTTTGGAGGGTTCCCAAACATCAGAGTGAATATAATCAAGGGTTCCACGAGTACTGTGGATAGCGGTGTCGAACATTACCCTTGTCTCCTGGCCCAGAATACAGCGTTCACACATGACCAATTTACATACCTTGGCACCTTTCAATAGCCCTTGGATCGCGAGAATTCTTAAAGACTTTTCTCCAGCATGCGCTAACCACATGTGTCATAGCCGAGTGGTATCTATGGAAGTGGTCTCCTCCTTTCCCGCGGTAGCAACCTCACCAAGAACGGCTGTACCATCCAAATAGTACAAGTTGTTACTTCTTCTGTAGCCTTTTAATACAATAAGAGCCAAATTTTCCCCCTTTCTTCTTCTTCAGAAGCGTGGGACATTCAATTTTCTAATGACCCGTTTCCTTACAAAATGCACAATGGTCATTTCTTAATTTGCTGCTATTTAAACCGCAACCGTTCGACTTCGATCGAAGGTTATTACCACTCAACTTCTTCCAAACACTCTCCTCTACCTCATCTGAATTGTCCTCCAATACCTCATCTAAGTCTAATTGACTTAACGCATCAATAACCTCGTATTGCCACATGCCGAAGTTATTGGTACCGTTGAATTTCTCAACTTCAATCCTTGCATTGTTGAATATCACCGTTATATTCCTTTTCGGGGCCGAAGAACTAGATTCAACTACGACTCCCATGTTTCTCCCAATTTTTATGAAATAACCAAATCCCAAAACCAATTTGAAATTGAGAAACCCTAAGTTACCTCAAAATCGCGTACCACCGAGGAATCGACATCGCTCTAACACCAATTGTGGAATCGCAACCGTGGAAGCCAAAATTCTAACTCGATTTGGTTAGCTTCAAACAAGCAACAATCAAAGAAATACACAATACACAAGTTTAAGGTGGTTCGGCGAATTGCCTACGTCCACCTTACAAGAGAGAGAGAGAAAAAAAAGAGAGTTTATTCAAGAACCAAGGTTACAATCTCATATCTCAATTTAAGGTTTCTCACTCAAGAAACCCTCCTCAACTGATCTCACCAAGGTTGGCTTCAAAAGAAATCCAAGTTCCTTTTATATACTTGAGAAACTATTTACAATCGCTCAGATCTCGAGGCAAACAAGTGGTTCTAAAATCATCTTAAAAAATAAAATTTCGTATTGTCGTTCAAACGACCCTGATAGTCGTTCGAACGACTTAGACTGAAGCAGAGGCTGGGCCAAAAAGCCAGAGAGTTGTTCAAGTGTCGTTCGAACGAGTTCTGAAGTCGTTGAAGCGACCAAGGCAAACGACTTCATAACTCGTTCGAACGACCAAGACAACAGCCTCACAACTACTAATCAAGTCGATCTATGGCACTTGTGTTTGGGACATCCATCATCTTCGCATCTTCGTGATATCTCTAAATCAAATAATGATATAATTTCTTCTCCTTGTTTTTGTCCAGTTTCTCCATTAGATAAAGTGCTAAACAAACTAGACTTTCATTTTTTCGCTGTTGCATCTAGACAACTTTTCCTTTTGAGTTAATACATTGCAATATTTGGGGGCCATACTATAATCTTTTAAATGGTGAAAATTACTTCTTGACAATTGTTGATGATTTTAGCCATTCGACATGGATTTATTTGATGCGATATAAGTCTGAAGCCCCTTCTTTGCTAAAAGCGCTTCTTAATTTGGCAAAAACACAATTTAACGCTTCAGTTCGAGTTATTCGCTCTGATAATGGTTTAGAATTTTCTAGCCATGAAATTAAAGAACTCTACCGAAACGGCATTTTACATCAAAGAAGTTGTGTTTCTACATCCCAATAAAATGTAGTAGTAGAAAGGAAACATCGACATTTTTTTGAAGTTGCTAGAGCTCTACGATTTCAAGCAAATCTACGTACCTTTACATTTGGTGGAGAGTGCGTCTTAACCGCAGCTTATCTCGTAACTCTACTTCTGACGCCTTTGTTGTAAAATAAAAGCCCTCATGAGATATCGTTCAAAGTCAAACCCACTTCCAAAAATCTTTGAGTTTTTGGTTGTCTCTCGTACGCTCACAACATTTACCTTCGACATAAATTTGATGCACAAGCACGTCGATGTGTTTTCCTTGACTACCCATATGGCCAACGAGGTTATAAGTTATTTGATCTTGATACTTGTAAGATTTTTACTAGTCGCGATGTCACCTTTCATGAATTAGTTTTCCCCTTCCATGGCACATCCAATGAAGGGACCAACTATGTTGTAATCCTGCTTCCCATATTGGATCATTCATACCCAGATTGTGATGTTCCCCACTCCTCACCCGTATGTCCAACTACTTCAGTTAAAACATTTGATGTCCTTAGTATTGAGAGCTCACCTCATGTTACCAACCAAAATGTCACAAATATGCCTTCTTTAGTACGACACTCAACCCGCATTCAAACTCCTACACCATATCTTGTTGATTTTGAATGTCCAACAGTTGCTTCTAACCCATCTTCGGCGGCTTCTTTGTCAGTAAAACAAAACGGTATGTGCTACCTTGTCAAAAAATTTAAGTTATGCAAAATTTCCCTCCAACCACCGTGCCTTCCTAGCTTCTATAACATCGGTTGTAGATCCAACTTCATTTACCCAAGCTATTAAAGAGAACCACCGGAGAGAAACCATGGCTTCCAAAATTCAAGTTTTAGATGCAAACAACACGTGAACACTCATTGCTCTTTCATCCAACAAAATACCCATTGGTTACAAATGGGTATATAAGACTAAACATTGGACGGATGGTTCAATCCAACGGTACAAAGCTCGGCTAGTGGCTAAATGGTATACTTAACAAGAAGGCTTGGATTATAACCATACATATGCTCATGCGGCCAAGATTGTTACTGTTCTTTGTCTTTTTGCTATTGCTAGTGCACGGAAATCCTTTATACCAAATGGGGGTTAATAATGCATTTCTTCATGGTAAGCTCAACGAGGAAGTGTACATGAAATTACCACCTGGATATTCTAGAAATGGGGAGTTTCGTGTTTGCAAGCTCAACAAATCCATTTATGGCTAAGCCTCTTCAAATGTTTGGCACTCCACATTTTTCAACGCCTTACTTGATGCTGGTTATACTCAATCTAAGGTAGATTACTTGCTATTTTTCCATCGCACTAAGTGTAGTTACACTTGTGTACTGGTATATGTTGGTGATATCATAATTACCGGTGATAACCCGCAAACCATCTCACGGTCGAAGACATTCATTCACACAAAATTTTGAAACATGGAGCGACTATAGCTGAACTGACACTTAACAGGTACGTGGGATTGTACCTCTTCGCTCAAAAATATCAAACCCTTAATATTTTTCAAAATGACAGAAAGGAAGTGATATTTTTTGGAGAAAAAGGCTTCTGCTCAAACAGGCTTTTGCTCTGTTCAAAAAGACTCCGTTCGAACATACTTTTTCTCTATTCGAACAGGTTACTCAGAACTTCATTTATTCGAATAAAGATTTTGTTATGTTCGAATAAACTCTATTCGAACAGACTTTTTCTCTGTTCGAACAGGTTACTCAGAACTTTGTTTGTTCGAATTGAATCTTGGCTCTGTTCAAATAAAAACAATGTCTGTTTGAGCAGACTATTTCTATGTTTGAACAGAGGTCGGGTTTTTAGATTTTTGATAAAGAACTTCCTTTCTTATTTTGACTTCAATTCTTCCAAAACCTATTCTTTTAGGGTTTGAGTTTTTTAGAGATGGGAGATTTCAACGAGCGATTCAATGCGATGTAAAACTCAAATTAAATCAATTAAAGAGATTTAAAAACCTAATCATTGATTTACAAAACTTGTGAGTTTCATGCATGGATGCTTTGACAGGAGATTGAAGCAAGGCGCTGCAAGAACGAGGAATCAATTGCAAGGAGCTTGATTAGAAGAGAGGTAACCATGAGATGTGTTTATCGAGTCTATAAGTAGTTAAACTCTTGTAATTTTGTTTCAATATTAAATTGTTTAGCAGTCGGGCAATTCGGCAGTAACCTGTGGGTTTATCTCCTGAGAAAGGTTTCCCATAGAGTTAAAATTGTTTGTTCGTATGCTTAATTTACCTTTGCTTATTTCCACTAGAATATTGGACCAACTTGAATTAGGCTAAGGTTAGAACGTTAATTCAAGTTTTTTTGAACCTATTGATTTTGACCTAAAATTAATCGAAATCAGTTAGTCTCAAGTGATTATTTATTTTAATTGGTATCAGAGCGATCACACCTTGAGGATTAACAACCTAAGCGTGGATCCTGACTTGATTGTCCGAGAATAATGAATCCTGAGAAGTTTGGAGTTCTTGTTAATTGTCCTCTACTCTTCGATGACAAAGATTATCCATACTGGAAAGTTTAAATCGTCGTTTTCTTGCAATCAATCGAGGAAGATGTATGGATTACCATTGAGGATGGATGGAAACAACTTACCGTAATACAAGGTGCACCAGGTAGTACTATAGAGGTCCTTAAACCTAGAAGCCAATGGTCAAAGGAAGAAAAGGATGTTGCCGGTTATAACTCTAAAGGCCGCAATGCTACCTTTATGGCCGTGAGTCAAAGTGAGTTTCGACATATTTCTGCTTGTACCACTGCGAAAGAAGCTTGGGACATTCTAGTTCGAACTAATTAAGGCGATGATACAGTTAAAGAAAGTAAACTCCAAATGCTTACTTCGCAATTTAAGAATATTAGAATGAGTGAAAATGAACATTATGATAAATTTTATGCGAGACTAAGTGAAATTTCAAATACTAGTGCCGCATTAGGAGCTCCTTATTCCGATGTCCAAATTGTTCGCAAAGTTCTAAGATCTCTTCCTAAAAGCTTTAGATCCAGACGTGATGCTATCGAGAAATCTTAGGTTCTTAAGAAAATGAAACCAGATACATTAGCTAAAAAGTTATGAACTGTTAAACTCGAGATGAAAATAGAAAACCCTGAGAAGAACAAGAGTGTTGCTTTTAAATCTTTATCTTACTCTTCTTTTTCTTCTAAGGGAACCAAAGAGGTTGATCACTCATATATCTCAGATGATGTTAAAAGTTCGGATATAAATTCATCAATTGCTCTTATTAGCCAACAATTACAAAAATCTTAAGAAAATGTCAATTTCAAAAACAAGGGCAATCGATAAACTATAAACGACGACCTCATGATCGGGTCAAATCTTATAATTGGCAGACTAATAGTGACACTGACCTAAGTCAAGTTGAATGTTATAAGTATCACAAGTTTGGTCATTATGCTCACAGTTGTTCCAATAATAAATCTAGAACTAATCATAAAACTATGAACATTGGTGTTACTTAGGATGATAGTAATGATGAAAATAATAATAATGAGGATCATCCCCAAGTAGTTAAGAATGGACAATATTTCACATATCCTGCTTTTTTATATTATAGTAATGAGAACTCTGATACTTTCAAACTTGAGAATTCTATTGAAAATCAGAGTGATCATGAAAAAAATGATTTTGAGGACTTGAATCTTGAAGACTTGTATGCTTAGACTTTTGCGAAGTGTATTAAATTTGGTAAACTTAGCAAAGTCTTGAAAGACCAAGTTAATATACTCACGCGTAAACTTCAAGAAAAAATAGAAAATTCAAGTCACGAGATAAAAATGCTTGATGATGAGAGACAAGGTCTTCTTGATAAGGTTATGATCATTTTAAAAAAAGAAGGTCATGATGCGAAGGATAAAATAAAATCATATTTGGACAAACTACATGCGGCCAAGCTTGATTTAGCTTTATCTCAGTAGAAACTTGAAATTTTTTGTCATGAAACTAAAAATATTGATAAGATGTTATGTATGGGAAAGACAAATACTGACAAAAAGGATCTAGGATATGAGGAACATCTCTCTAATACCAAGACTCCTCAAGTCACAAAAAATTTCAAAGCAATTGCTACTGCATCATTGCCCAAACATAATATAATCTCATCTACTTGTAATTAAGCCGAAAGGTTCTCGTACTCTCAGATTTATTATTGTGGATTATGTCGTCGAAGGGGCCATATTGCGTCTTATTGTAGATTTGTTGGACCCTATTAACCATATGCTCAACCATTCAATGGACAAAGATATAAGTCAAATGTGATTTCTACTAATGTGAAAAGTAAGAATTTATCTAGATGGTTTGCACAGGAACTTCAACTCGAAGGGTTCTTTGAACTATTTGGTGCGGAAAACTGATTTTGTACCTCAAATAAGGTTCAATGTTGTACTAACTGCTTTGAATGCCTTCAAGTTTGTTCAGTTGTATATGGATAGTGGATGTTCTCGTCATATGACTGGTGATGAGTCCAAGCTTAGTCACCTAGAGGATATTCAGGGTGGCAATGTTACTTTTGGTGATGGGGACATATCTATGGTTAGAAAGGGTAAGGCTATAGGAATTGGTACTCCGACGATAGATAATGTTCTTTTGGTTAAGGGACTGAAAGAAAATCTTCTTAGTTTTAGTCAGTTATATGATAAAGACCATACTGTTACTTTTTCTAAAGGAGGTTTTGATGTATTAAATTCCCAAGGACAACGTGTGATGTATGCTGCTCGAACTGCTGATAACTACTATGTTGTTTAACAAGAAGCCTACTATGTAACAAAGCTAAACTGAATGATGTGGATTTGTGACATCAAAGGTTAGGACATATTAACTTTAATGATTTGTCCAAGAATACGAACAAAGAGCTTATCAGGGGAGTTCCAAATTTAGGATGATTAACTAATATTGTGTGTGGCTCGTGTCAAATTAGCAAGCAAATCAAGAGTTCTCACTAGAAGGCCAACAATATTGCTTCTACTCAGATTCTTGAGCTAATACACATGGATTTGATGGGTCCAATGAGAAGTGCATCTTTGGGTGGTAAATGATATATTTTGGTAATGATCAATAATTTCTCTTATTATACTTGGATAGCCCTGCTGAGAAAGAATTTTAATACATTTGAAGAATTCCGTACTATATCACTTCAAATTTAAAATGAGAAAGATTGTTCTCTCAACAAAATTCGAAGTGATCGTAGAGGTGAGTTTAAGGATACCGGAGTGATCGAGTACTGCATTTTTAACGGGATTAAACATGAATTTTCTGCTCCAATCACGCTACAACAAAATGGGGTTGCAGAATGAAAGAATAAAGTTCTTCAAGAAATGGGACGGGTCTTACTTTACAGCAAGGATCTTCCTACACACTTTTGGGGGGAGGCCATTCATACCACGTGTTATACTATCAATAAGGTGCATCTTCGCTCACTTACGTTAAACACACCCTATGAACTTTGGTTTGGAAAGAAGCTGAATGTAAATTACTTTCGAGTTTTTGGGAGTAAATGCTTTATATTTTGAGATTGAGAAAATATTGGGTAATTTGACTCTCGAATTGTTGAGGATATTTTATTGGGCTATTCAACAAATAGTAGAGCTTTTCGTGTCTACAATTCTAGGACCAAAGTGATGATGGAGTTATGTAAAGTGGTTGTGGATGATACTTGCACTATTGTCTCTGCAGATGTTAGAGAAGAAGATGGTGCAATGGAAAATCTGGATACGTCAACTAGTAAGATTCTTGACATGACCACTATATCCAATGCTGGATCTCCTTAGTGTACTCCTCTACCCCCTCAAGCTCATAATGTTCCATGACCCGGATGGCATCAAGTTTATAAGGATCACTCATAGA
Source organism: Kingdonia uniflora (assembly GCA_014058105.1). Taxonomy (NCBI): domain Eukaryota; kingdom Viridiplantae; phylum Streptophyta; class Magnoliopsida; order Ranunculales; family Circaeasteraceae; genus Kingdonia; species Kingdonia uniflora. The sequence goes on along the minus strand of JACGCM010000140.1, from coordinate 2,289,967 downwards.
CCAATATAATTGAGGATGTTAGTTCTCATGTTCAAACTAGAAACTAAAACAATGAGACAGTGAATTATGTTTGTTATGAATCTATGATCGAACCCACAACTCCCAAGGAGGCTCTCTCAGATAAATATTGGCAACATGCAATACAGGATGAGCTTCGCCAGATTTGAAGTCAAGATGTGTGGGATTTGGTTCCATGTCCTTCTAGTACGAATGTTAATGGAACTAAATGGATCTACAAGAACAAGTTAGAAACAAAGCTAGGTTGGTTGCCCAAGGGTATAATCAAGTCAAAGGGGTTGATGTTTCTAAAACTTTTGCTCCTACAGCAAGGCTTAAGTCTATTCGCATAATTTTTTACCTTGCTTGTAATCAAAGGTTCAAGCTCTATTAAATGGATGTGAAGAGTACTTTTCTGAACAGGCTCCTTGAGGAAGAAGTGTATATGGCACAACCAAAAGGGTTTGAGGATCCTCATCATCCTGATCATGTTTTCTACTTGAAAAAGGCTCTTTATGGTTTGAGTAAGCTCCTCGAGCATGGTATGAGCGGCTTTTAAATTTTATCTTGGATAAGTAATTTGTTCGATGAGGAGCTGATAAGACGTTGTTTATACAATATAAGGGAGGCGCAGTGCTCGTTTCTCAGGTATATGTAGATAATATTGTGCTTGGTTCTACTTCAAATTTACTAACCACTTCTTTTGTAGCTTTAATGAAAAGTGAATTTGAAATGAGCATGGTAGGGGAACTAACGTACTTCTTAGGTCTCCAAATATGTCAATTGAAGAAAGAGATATTTATCTCTCAATCCACGTATACAAGGGATCTTGTGAAGAAGTTTGGCCTTTCCTCTATAAAGCACGCTCAAACTTCCATGAGTACTTTCATGAAGTTAAATAAGGACACGACAGGTAAGGATGTTGATCAAAAAATGTATAGAAGTATGATAGGTAGTTTACTTTATCGTACTACTTCTCGTCCTGATATTATTCTTAGTATCTATATTAGTGCTCATTACCAAGGTAGTCCTAAAGAGTTCCATTTATAGGCTGTTAAGCATATTATTCGTTATATATGTGGGACTACTGATTTTGGTTTATGGTACTCATATGACGCAACATTTGAGGATATTGGTTATTCAAATGCAGATTGGGCAGGTAATGCAGATGATAAGAAGAGCACTTCAGGAGGGTGCTACTATATTAGGAATAATCTTGTTGCATGGCAAAATAGGAAGTAAAATTGCATTTCTCAATCCACAACAGAGGTAGAGTATATTACTGCAGGGGGCTATTGCACTCAACTCATTTTGATAAAATAAATATTACATGATTATAGAATAGTCCAGGAGATGATGTCAGTCTTTTGTGATAATACGAGTGCAATAAACATTTAAAAGTACCCTGAGCAACATTCCTGAACCAAGCACATTAACATTCGCTTCCATTTTATTTGTTATCTCATTGAGCGAAAGGTCGTCATTATTGAGTATGTCCCCACAGGGAGTCAGTTAGCCAATTTTTTTACTAAGCTATTAGATGCTCTGAGGTTTGAACTTCTGAGATGGTCAATCAGTGTTTGCTCTATTTATAGTAGCCTACTCGTAGCCTTCGAACAAACATCAAAAGCCCACTTCATAGCCTACTCGAATATATCGAAGCCTCCTCAACCCCTAAAAAAATTTCCTCAGAGATCCCCCAGAGACGAACCTTCGACAACGGACAGAACTTTGAGAATGGATCAGTACATTGCACCAGACATCCTTCAACCATATCTACATACGGTCGAAGTATGATAAGACAGACAACCAGCTCATCAGACAGAACTTCAAGAATAGATTAATGTCCTAACAGCAGATATCCTTCGACCTCACTATCACACGGTCGAAGCAAGATAAGACAGACAACTACCTCATCCAATTAGACAATGCATTGATTGGCCCGTGCATCTACAGTGACAAGCCAAACCACCTCACCGTTCAGAGACATCACCACTAAATGCAGCAATAACAGTACCGACAAGACCGGCGCCGTCACTCGCCAGGTTTTTCTGACAACGTAATCATGTAAACCAGACCCACACTTAATAAATTAGCTCCATATCCTTCTATAAATAGTGGAGAGGGGAAACTAAGCAGGGGTTAGAAAAATCTCCTCCAACCTTGCTATCTTTACCTTCGACCGCCCATAAAATCTGTACTTGAACCCTCTTATTTACTCTTCAGTAATATAATTTGTCTTAAAAATTCTCATCAGAGGTCGTAGAGAGTCACATTCGGGCCTCTACGTAAGTATTTGCCTTGAGTTATATCTTATCTTTGACTAATTGCATATTCCCTTTGATTGAGGATTGATTCTACCTTGTAAGAGCCGACTCCCCGTTCGAACAGAGTAAGGTCCCTGCAATTGGTGCCGTCTATGCTTCCCACCCTACCAATCTCCCTCCTTTGTTCCCCTCCCCTTGTCTTCCACACCAGTAGATTATCCTTAATGACACCCACACGCCGTTCCAACTCCACCCAGGCTGGAAATTCCATCAACGGAATTGCTGTTCAAATAACATTGCTATCTCAACAAGTCTCTCAGGCAGAGGAGCGCCACCAGAACCAACTGAATCAGGAACGTGATGGGTCCTATCTTCAGAGCAGGACGTTTGCACCAATATATTGTTGATCTACCAAGCTACCTTGATGGGTCCTACAACAAATCCCTATCCACCCCTACTACTGACCCAGCCGAAGTACACATCTACAGAGTCAAGTTCATTGAAGTCAACAATATAGACAGTCGACTCTCTAAAAGCAAACGAAAGCACGCTGAAGAATGTTACAAGCTCACCTAGAAGGAGAAATTCCCTACCCTCTTGCCAGAAACCAGCCGTCACCCTCGACTCGAAGGCATCTCTTTTATCGACTACGATACTCTACACGTCCGTTTTCTCCATTCTGATCTATTGGTCATCATGATTAAGATCGAGAACCTCATTTTCCATACAATGCTCATAGATACTGGGAGCGCAGCTGACGTCCTATTTCTCCAAATAGTCCAAACCATAAAGAAAGCAGACCTTATAACCGCAGCTAATGTCGAGCTAAAAGGTTTCAATGGATTAATAGAAGTCGTTGTAGGCCGCATCAGTCTACCCATCACTACAGGTTCCATTACCCTTCAAACCAACTTCATAGTCATTGACCAGAAGTCCGAATACCTTGGTATACTCGGACGAGATTGGCTTCACGCCATGCGAGCTATACCTTCGACCTATCATCAGACCCTTCGATTCAGCAATCACGAGGGTACTTGGAACTTGAAAGGTTCTCAACGCCTTGCAAGCTCATGCGAGCACCCAGAGATTGACCAAACACGAAAATTTGTCAACCGTCCATAGCAATCACAGCATCTTCCTATACCTTCAACTTCGATAGATAGCACACAACCCATCAAACCTACTGTTTATATCGAACTCGACGGTCCTGGTCGGGGTACATTTATTGGAATCCTCCTTAACGAGTCAGAACACCTCAAACTTTCCGAGTTCCTTCGAGCAAATAAAGATATCTTTGTCTAGACATTTCAGGAGATGCCCGACGTCAACCTCAACCTGGTGTGCCATCGCCTTGATCTCATCCCCTATTTCTCAGTAGTAAACTAAAAGAAATGTATACTGGCACTACGACTTCGAGAAGCCGTGAACCATGAAGTACAAGCTCATAGCCACTGGGTTTATCAGAGAAGTGAAATACGGGATATCAGACATCATGGCAGTACCTAAGAAGAATGGCAAAATCAGAATCTGTGTCGACTTCACTAACCTCAACAAGCATACACCAAAGGACAGTTTCCCCCTCCCAACTATCTCAGCACTCCTTGACTCCACTGCTGGACACGAATGCCTATCCATGATGGACAGGGCTTCGGGTTACAATCAGGTACCCCTCCTCCCTGAAGATCAATTTAAAACTACATTTATAACCGAACAAGGCCTTTACTATTTCAATGTAATGCCCTTCGGCCTTAAAAATGTCAGTGCTACCTACTAACACCTTGTCACAACCATGTTCAAACCCTTGCTTGGCAAGTCAGTCGAAGTCTGTATCGATGACATGTTATGCAAAACCCTTTATAAGAATACCCATATCTAAGACCTAGCAGAAATGTTTTCAATACTTAGCACATACAATATGAAACTCAACCCAGATAAGTGCCAATTTGGCGTGTCATTCAAAAAAAATTTGGGTCACCTTATCAGTAAACGCGGGATAGATATGCCTTCGCCCCTAACCAAGAAAGACGTCCAAAAAGTAGCTGGCAGGATATCAGCCCTTAACCGTTTCATTTCAAAATCATCTGACCGATGTGCTTGACTCTTTTCCCTCTAACGCGATCAGGGTGCCCACAAAATAAAAAAGAAAAACAACCCTGAGATCAATTGGACCACTGAGTGCGAAAAAGCCTTCCTTGAACTTAAAACTTATCTTGGTTGTCCACCTATTATCAGTACGCCAATCGAAAGCGAGACACTCTCTTTATACCTTACTGCCAAAGAAACTTCCATCAGTTCAGTGCTCATTCGATTTGATTCCCATATTGAAAAACGTATATATTTCATCATCAAAACCCTAACTCCTGCAGAGACCCGGTATTCAAAACCTGAACTTTTACTCCTCACACTTGTCTATTCAGCCTGTAAACTCAAACCATATTTTTAGGCTCATCCCATCCGTGTTATTACCAGTTATCCCCTTCGAGAAGTACTCAACAAAAATGAAAAATCCAGACGAGTACAGCAGTGGTTCGTATACCTTGGCGAACACGCCATTACCTTCAAGAAGCAAATATCCCAGAAAGGCCAAGTAGTAGCAGACTTTCTAGCCGACTTCCCGGTCGAATATGTAGATTGGGAAGAACACAAAGATGATCTCACAGACTATCAACCCGAAGAAGTAAATCCGTGAGACCCTCTCACTGGTTGGCGTTTATTTACAGATGGATCAGCAGAACCTAATGGCTCAGGAATTGGTATTGCTCTCGTAACACCCACTAATGATCGAATAGAGAATGCCGTCAAACTTGCTTTCGAATGTTCCAATAACGAAGCAGAGTATGAAGCCTTGATCCACGGCCTCGACCTCGCACTCGACCTCGGCATCCCCAAAGTTGCAGTCTTCACAGATTCCCAACTTATTCAGAGACATTACACATGAAAAAACCAAGTTAATGGTCGCATGGCCGATTACGCCCTCTTTGTGCGACAGCGAATGGACCGGTTCCCCAAATAATCCACAATCATGCATTACCCACGGGGATAAAATCAACATGCAGATGCCCTCGCCAACATAGCAGCTATGCTCGGCCACTCAGAGTCACGAATACTCCATATCGAAGTACTCGAACGCCCAAGTATCGATAAGTAGGAAATCAGCACCATCAATACTAGGGGCGAAAGTCACGATCGAGATGATTGGCGGACACCGTTCCTTTACTATTTTAACAATGCTACTCTCCCAGATGATCCCAAAGCCAAACGCTATATCCTAGAAAATTACCGCAGGTATACAATCTACAAAAACTAATTACATCGCAAATCCCCAAATGACGTCCTCCTTCGATGCGTATCCCAAACCGAAGCCTCTCAAATCTTAGCCAAACTTCACAAAGGATCCTGTGGTGCACATACTGCTGGTCACTCTATGGCCCTTCGAGCTGTTACCCACAAAATATTTTTGCCTGAAATGAAAAAACATGCTTCAGACTATGCAAAACAATGTGACAAATGCCAGCGTCACGCCCACGACATCCATTGCCCCTCTAGGGACCTCCATGTCAACCAAGTTTCCTGGCCATTCAAAAGATGGGCCATCGATCTCATTGGACCCTTCCCAAATGCCTCAGGTAGCAGGGAAAACATCTTTGTCGCAACTGACTACTTTACTAAATGGGTCGAAGCTATTCCTTTATGCCGAACCAGAGAAGAAGTTATCAAGTTCTTGTGGGAAAATATCATCACTCGCTTCGGCTGCCCCCATATGATCCGATGCGACAACGGTCTCCAGTTTGTTAGAAGCAAAGTTAGAAACTTCCTCAAAAAACACAATATCATTCTCTCACCGTCAACACCTAACTATCCTCAGGGCAACGGTTAAGTCGAAGCAATCAACAAAACAATTGTCGACGGTCTTAAGAAGAGATTTGATGCAAAGAAAGAACGATAGGTCTAAGAGTTACAGCACGTCCTCTGGGCTTATTGCACAACACCAAGAAAATCTGCAGGATACACCCCTTTCCTCCTGACATATAGGACCAAAGCTGTGCTACCAACTCAATTCGATGCACCCACAAGAGTCCCTAACCTCTCAGACGAAGATAATAAATTTGAACTTGAGTGTAATATGTTATGGATCGATGAGACCAGAGACCGAGCCATCGCCAACCTTGGCCGCTACCACATTTTACTTCAAAAATCCTACAACAAGAGAGTTCGACCAAAGAGTTTCAGCATAGGAGATCTAGTGCTTCGACATGTTAATTAATCTTCGAGACCTCGGAATACTGGCAAGCTCGCCGAATCTTGGGAAGGACACTACATCGTCTACAATAAAACAGACAAGGGTTCCTATTACCTATTGAGGGAAGATGAAGAACCCCTACCACACCCCTGGAATACAATGTAATTGGCCTCTTATAGCAGGCCATATCTACAATCATGTACAACTGATATAACCCAGAATATTCAATAAACAAGTTGCTCCATTCCGACTTCGTTTACTATTTCATTTTTTAATTCTTGGTTGAACTTAGGTATCATGTACACCCTTGCCCCGAATGATACTTAGAGACGACCTTGAATTGTTCAAAGTCTCCAATTTTGAGCAAACTCGTCAAAGTCCAGTCCTTTGGGGGCGATCAGATATACTTTGTCCAGGCTCTGAAACCGTCAAAGTCCAGTCCTTTTCTCAGTATACCCTGGGTATCACGTCCACCCTCACCCCGACTGATACTTGGGGGCGACCTTGAATTGCTCAAGTTTCCAACATTCGAGCAAACTCGAGGGGCAAGGATGGTCGAAAGACCGGACCTTCGGGAATGCGTTGGAGGCGATCAATTAATTTTTGGGTTTCCTCTAGGTATCACGTTCCCTCGGCCAGACTGATACTCGGAGGCGACCTGGAAGTTGTTTAAAATTTCAACATCGCTATGGCTTCGGCCTTCGATGTCCAACAGAACATTCAGAGTTCGATCTTTATATCTCTAATACTCTTCAGACTTTGATCACACTATAGTCAATCAAACAGTTCAACTCCTTATTTCAAAGAGAACAAATGTCTACTTCAAAAATATAACAACACTAGCTATAATGCCATCAAATGTAGAGAACACTCAACATATTATCCATCAGAGGAACAGTTGTAGTATAATTCAAAAATCAATCAGCAAGAGTCCAAAATAAGAAAAATCAACAGCATTTGCATTCAAATTCCAACAATTCAAAGTCAGACTTAAATAACATAATTCATCAGTAAATCAAATTTCAAGTCAGAAGTTCAGAATCAGTATGTTCAGGAAACAAGCATCAATATGTTCAGCATCCACCGCAGAAGTTCAACATATAACAAAAGTAAAAAAACAAAACCCTACTGAGTTCCAATACCAACAGAAAACAACAAACATCGTTCACAATATTACAACTTAACATCGCAACCAGTAGAAGAAGACATGCGAATCCTACCTCAAAATACCTCATATGGGTGCGGTTGCACCAATTGGCACCACACCAATTGGCACCACAGTCGCCCCAGCACCACCAACCTCAGCAGCCTCATGTGACCCTTCGATCAGACCATCAACAGTTCCACCAATGTGCGCTACAAGAAGAGAAGTCTCAACATTACCCCAAGTACCCTCAATTACTTCCTCAACAACGTTCACCTTCCCTCCCTTCATCTGCAATTCATCCCCCTCCAGAAGTCCCGGAGAAACAGGATGAGGCTGCAACATATCGGTATCATACCCCATACCATCGATAAAAATTTTCAACCTCACATTCTCCATGCATTCCTTATCATACTGCCGTTGTAATCCCACCTTCTGTTCTGCCTTCGTATTCTTACACGCCTTCAGCTTGGTCGACCACTCTCGCTCCAACCTTGAGCACTGTTGCTCGAGCCTTTCATCATAAAAATCAGTAAGCACATCGATATCTTACTTCAGGTTCCTGACTTGAGATACCCATGATGCCTCCTTCCTACGAGAAAGATCCAGATTTTCCTTCGCTTGTCGTAACTTAGCCTTTACCAAATTTATCGCCTTGTTGCAAGTCTCTACCCAGACTTCCGTTTGCTAAAAATACTCAAGATATCAGTGAACCTCGAAACTCGAACAATTTGCAAGTAACTTCGAAATACCACTACACAAAGCTATATATAGTTACCTGAGACATGTGCTTCTTTATCTCCTACGAAGCTTCGTCAGGGTCATCCTCCCAGAGCTCGACCATTGAAGCCTACTTCACCACAGCCTTCTCCTGTCGCTCTGCCTCTATCATTTTTACATCTTCCTCCATTGTATCATCATCCCTGAGTATCTTACGTCTCTTACGTTGAATAACCTTCGATTGCTGCACCTTAGGGGATTCGGGCACTACTCGGCCCTTCCCTTTCTCGACTTGAGAAGACACCTATTTTGCTTTTATCATCGAAGCCTCTCCACCCACTTTGAACACTGGTGCCGCTTTCTTCGCACCCCTCCGTGACCACGGCATAAACTGGTAGTTCCTCGGCAGTTCTTCCCCTCCCATTTCTTTTTTCTCTTTCGAAACACATACCCCTCGTTTTCTCTTTGATTGCTTTATCGTAACGGGTACGTCTCGAAGCTGGGAATCCATCTTTTTTCTCCTTTGCCTCTTGATATTTAGACTATCAAACACCGAATTTACCCAGTCTTCACTAGCCTTGAGCAGAGTATCAATGTAATTTACCGGATTATCCCAAGACAAACTTCCTGGACCTGCAGAAGTAAAGCAAAAACAAAGTTATCAATAATTTCATAAGCACATTAACAACAAACCCTTCGACAGCAAACTTACTTCCGTTAAATACCCTATGATGTAATTTGTACGAGTCATCGTTATCTACATTCTCGTAATTACCCATTACTATCAGTAAATCTTTATTCTACCCCCGGCCTGTTGAGCACAGATCAAAGAACTGAGGTTTCTCTGGGTGACATTGGATGTGATAAGTCCCCAGGTTTTGACTAGCCTTCCTCGAATAAAAGGTAATAATTTTGAACCATTTAATTAAACATCGACCCTCACCAGCCAATTTTACATTTATCCCCTCTATCACCCTCATCATCACATAAAAATTACTGTTCATCTACACGGGAGCTACCCCCAGAAATTCAGCACTTCTTTCACTAGTCGCCGAAGAGGAAGTTCCAGTCTCAAACGAATTTGACCCCTATACACCATAATCCCTTCCCCAGGGTTCGATTTGAAGGTCATCCCTGCACCTGCCACACTTAGTTGCACCCCCACCGTCGAGAGTTCTAATTTTGTATCAAACCGATCTAACCTATCCCTATTTTTTTCCGAAACGGCATCCTCGACCTCATCCGACTCAGTTGAATCCTCATTATTACCCCCTTGCACCTTATCACCCTCCCCACTACCCGATGGCCCTATATCACATCCTTTCCCCCATACTATTTCCTCTTCATCCCTATCTTCGGTCACTATTGTCCTTCGACATTTCGTGACCGGATCATCTCCAGCCGGCAGAATCATCGACAACGGGGCCTCGGTTACCACATCTAACACCTCAAAATCACTACTCTCCCCCATTGGGTCTCGACTAGACGTACTAGCTTCGATCTCGTCAGCCTCTTCATCTACCAGTCTCTGCCTCGAAGCCCAACTGTTATGCATTTTTTGCCTACAGAAGAAGAGGCACGCAATTAGGGTGGAAAATTTGACAATCCCGCGTCTATCACTCTTATCTCATCTATCCCCTCCAAATATTTCTCCTACCACAAATATCAGACACAATAACTCCACCAAAACAAAAAACCCTCACCAAATTCTAGACTGGGTCGAAACCCAGTTCTAACAAGCCTCCATACTTCCGAAAATAACCTCTTTCACTCCAAAAGCAAAATCTCCTACCCGCCCCCTCAAACAGAGAACAAAATAGAGTAAACATGACATAGATCAAGTGACTTACTAGTGGTTAGCAGCCCTTTCCTCGAACGAGCAAGATCAAACCAACAAAAGAAGCAGCAACCCCCAAGCTCGAAATAACGTATGTTTTCCCCTCCCAACCCTTTAATTCACATAATAGGATAGTATAGTAATCACTCTTCTCTCACTTATATATCTTTCAAAAAAAAAAATTTAACCGCTTCGATTTACTCACCACTATCATTACCACGACCCTACTACCCCAGCTTTTTGACTCCAATGTCATTTGACCACTTTACCCCTCGCACCTCCCACGTGCGCACAACACCCTTACTACCATCTGCTCGTAAAACTTGAAGCTTCTCGAACCTTTTTTCTCCCTTACTCAAAACCAAACAGTCCAGTCCAAACAACCACATCATTACCTCTGTCCTTCATACGAGAAAAACAATATTATTACCTTTTGTACACTCCCCCAGGCGCTTGAACCAGTTTGACTGACCAGCCGTCTGGGCTGTCTGAACAGCTAGTCAAATCAAACTCAAACTTTGACACATTCCTGTACCCGAGTACTCGACCATTTCACGCCTCGAACAATCCTCAACATCTAGCCTCAACAAAATTTATTTCAATATATTGTCCTTCGACATCCAGCACGCCCCTTAACTCAAAAGTTTCGAACCTTCGACCAAATACAGTCGTAAGTTCGACTAGCCAAAAACCTCAGGCCTACGGTAAATTTTTCAGCTTTGCCACAGTTTACTTTTCCCTTCGACAAAACAATTTTTATCTTTAAACAACACAAACTACACATTTTGACAAACTATATCATCCATTCCATATCAGACTTTATTACTATTACCCATAGTTCGACAATACGAGTTATTCAATGAAACCATTTTTATTATTCAAAAAGAAGCTAACATTATAACCTTCGTACAAAAAAAAGAAACAGCAACAACACAAACCAATAAACAAGAGACAACAAAAACAAAAGAAAAGAAAATAACAACATAATCATATTACAGAGGACCCTAGCTATTAGCAGGCTGCTCCTCTTTGACAACGGCCACAGCATCTGTATCCTCTTGGTCAACAATATCCTCTGCGAAGCCCTCGAGGAGAGACATCCGATGACCGGGGAATGGCCCCAACATCTGCAGTATCCCCTACCAGTATGCGAATGGCATCGCAAGAATTGGAGTTTTGGGTTCCACCTCAAAAAAATTGGCATTTCTACATCAATGTCCTCTTCCTGACCAAACCGCTGTCGCAGCCCCAGCAAGGCCTCCTGTATGTGCCTAATTCTCGCAGCAGCTGGGTCCTCTTGAACGAGAATATTTGCCACCATTTTAATACGAGCAACGAAGAAGAATAACAAGAAAAACATGCAGAACGGTGAGAAGTAATCTCTACAATAGTTCCTTTTATACTTGCAAACCCACCACAACTTTCCCTCTTCTGTAACCAAGTTAATGACAACCTTTCATTTCCAACCTCAAAAAGTCAACATGCAACCTCACCAACTTCCTAGACATAACTGATTCATTGGTATATGCATGGAAACCTCATTCCCAAGGACCTCTATTCGAGCACATTACCCACATCGAGCATTCAACCATCATAACCATCGATTATTACAAAGCAACATTTCATCATACCTTCAACTATAATTCATTATGACCGTCATAACTAAATAATTATAACCTTCGTTAATCATTACCTTCAAGCTCATCACTGTAACTCGCGCCTATAAGAGTATTTGCTTATATTCGTCAATAATATCAATCAGACATAACAATATTAATACGGAGAAAATACTCTGTCCATTCCAAATAGTAAATTTAACAGACAAATTACATTTCTACTATTAACCCTACACAACAGAAATAACCCCCTCCAAACAAAGCAAAGCAAAAACCTACAAAAATTCAAAACATTCTCACCCTTAACCCGAAGCCCTACTGCCGGAAGGACCAGCCCCGCTCACCGCATTCTGCTCCTCGATGATCTCCTCATCACAAACAAGACTTTCTGCCAGTACCATCAGAAAGAGATAGCGCCGTTCAGCAGTCATAAATTGAAACCTCAACTGTTCCCAAAGAAAAGAATATGGGTCACCATGGAAGAACTCCTCAGGCCCTGCTTCCACAAGGAGCATGTCCCAGTTCAGGTCACGTTGCCCAAAAAACTTCATATGCAGTTCCGCCATTTTTCGCCCTACTCAACGGTCCCGAGCAAACCCCATCCTCTTCAAGTAACGTGTGTTTGGCATTATATCCATCCAAATGTTAAGAATATGGAGAATAGAGAATAAGACTATTGCAGATGGAAGAAGAAACAGTATACCCCCACAATAGCCCATACTTATAGGCTTTAATGCATTTATTACTCTATAACCAACTGCATCCCTTGAAAACCCCCTTTTACTAATTTCCCAAAAAACAAGACAGTCAAACCGCCCAGATTCCAAGACCAAACAGTTTTCTCAGTGAACACCTCTCCACCAGGCTTCGAGACCTTTGCTGAGATGGGGCGAATGTAGTAGCCTACTCGTAGCCTTCGAGTAGATAGTCAAAGCCCACTTCATAGCCTACTCAAATATATCAAAGTCCCATCAGCCCCTAAAAAAGGCTCCTCAGAGATCCTCCAGAGATGAACCCTTGACAGCCGACAGAACTTCGAGAATGGATCAGTACATTGCTACAGGCATCCTTCGACCAAATTTATATACGGTCGAAGTATGATAAGACAGACAGCCAGCTCACCAGACAGAACTTTGAAAACGGATTAATGTCCTAGTAGCAGATATTCTTTGACCTCACTATGACACGATCGAAGCAAAATAAGACAGACAACTACCTCATCCGATAAGACAACGCATTGATTGGACCGTGCATCTATAGTTACAAGCCCAATCACCTCGCCTTTCAGAGCCATCACTAATAAATACAGCAGCAACAGTACCGACAAGACCGGCGCGCGTCACTCGCCGGGTTTTTCTGACAATGTAATCATGTAAACCGGACCCACGCTTGATGACTCAGCTCCCATGCTTCTATAAATAGAGGAGAGGGGAAACCAAGTGGGGGTTAGAAAAATCTCCTCCAGCCTTGCCATCTTTACCTTCAACCACCAATAAAATTTGTACTCGAACCCTCTTATTTACTCTTCAGTAATATAATCTGCCTTAAAAATCCTCATCAGAGGTTATAGAGAGTCACATTCGGGCCTCTACGCAAGTAATTGCCTTTAGTTATATCTTATCTTTGACTAATTGCATATTCCCTTTGATTGAGGATTGAGTCTACCTTGTAAGAACCGACTCCCCGTCCGAACGGAGTTAGGTTTCTGCACCATTAATTAGGTATGTCTCTTACTTCCTCTAAGTACTATATTTTTGTTAGATAACTACCTTGATATATGTTTTCTCATATGTTATTTGTTCTTCAGTGTTAGAAAAATTTAGTATGGTCTTACTTAGGATATTGTTCCACGTAAGACACCTAGTCCCATGATTAAACTGGATAGGCAATCACTGAAAAAATACTTGAGGATACCTGTAGAGAATTCGTACCTAATGCTATGTAAGAATTTGGCTTTATTTTATAAGCTTCGAGTGTTATTTCATAAATTCTTTCCAGATTCAGCATTTTTTCTTTGATCTCATTTTTTAAAATCAATGGTCGATTGTAACATAATGTTCAAGTTAATCAAATAGAACATTCCCTATACTTGATTCGAAACGAAAAAGTTACTATGTGAGGCCGAAGATATGATAATAAGGTTTTTATTGTTACACCTCTTTTTTTCCTTCGTCTATGCTTACACAAAATTTTGTTCGTTTACAACCCTTTTGTGCCTTTAAATATTCCATTAATTTGTTTTATATCCAACTCCTTTTGACTCATTTGTTCTGAGACTTTTTTGTAAAATAAGGGGGGGAGTGAAACTCTATGGTTTTAGTGGTAGAGATGGATAAAAGCGGAGAGTTTTTCCAATTATTTTGTGGTACATCATATTTAATCTGTACTCGCTAAATGAAGATAATGAAGGGAGGTGAACTCCAAATAAAGAAAGAGAAGAAGTATTCTATTTAATGTGTGCTCAATAAAAAGAAAGAATGACGGGAGGTAAACTCAATTTGAAGAAAGAGGGGGTGAAAATGTAAACTATAGTCTCAGAATGCCAGCAAAACCTCTACTCTGTCATGTCCTTTCCCTTGCCTACATTATAACAGTTTTAAGACTTGTTTGATCTTGAGTTTAGCAGAGTCAGTTTGGTAGAGATGAGAGATAGGGAGTCTATATTAATTAACTTGACACCACTAATGACAATTGATTTCCTGTCAATGAGATCTTCCTGTTCACATTGCGCTGCTTGTTTGTTAAAATATGAATCATTCGTTGCATATTGTTCATATTCATATTTCACACAGAGTATTTGCTATTCAATTCTCAGTGATTTTGAGTGACCACCGTGAGAGGCCTAAGTTGAAACAACTTTCCAACATAGTTATTTATTTTTGATTGCTCAGTCTGTTTACTGTATGTTACTGTTTCAGGCTGACTGTGCACACACACACACTGAGTAGGTTCCTATACTGAGTTGCTTTAATAATGAAGAGAGCTCCATTCTGACATTCATATATAATATGATTTCTACTTTCTGTGGTTCATACAGGGGGAGTAGTTAGTATTTTGATGTATTTTTGTTTCTCTTTTGTCTCTATTAAAAAAAATTAAAAATTAAAAAAAATAATTAAATATATATTTGTTTTTTTTTTCTATGTTGACTGACTATTTTTGTTAGAAAATACCTTCTATGCATATTCGAATAGACTTTTTCATATTTAAATACAAAATTTTGTACTCGCATAACCTCACAGATGCATGTTTGTTCAAACAGTCCTGGTTTCTGTTCAAATACATTTGTTTGAGTTTGATTTTTAAAAACATAACACCATAATTTTCTTTCTTCTCTCCATCACCGACTCAAGTTCTACTCCTTCCTTTGTGCTTCTACTCTTAAACCCGATCAATTTTGTTCTTGATTGGAAGGGATTTTAATGCGCTTGATGTTCTTTCTCCTCCTCCACTTCCAATTTGAAGATTGGCATTCAAATTTGGTGGTTTGATCCCTCTTCCATCCTTGCCTTGGTAAACTATTTTTGATCCTTCTTCTTTGATTTTTGTACTCAATTTCTTCATCTCTATTGAGATTGTGTTAAAATTGGTAAGCTTTGTTCTTCCTTTTACGACTATGTTAAAATTGGTGTTTGGAATTTGGCATGTAGCTTAGTACTTGTTAATTGAAGGATCTGGTTTATGATTGTTGGGTGTTTTATTGTTTGCATTGCTGGAGTTGGATTCTACGGACATGTGTATTTTCTTACAGGTGATTGGGCTGTGCATTGGTTAGTGCATTTCGAATTAGGGTTTTCAACCGTGTTTCGGTGTGCATATTCTTGTTGGAGTATATTATGTGTTTAAGAATTGGAGTATTGGTGGATTTGTGGAATTATATCCTTGTTTCTTGCAGGTGTTGGGTTAGTTTTTGAATGATTCCTGGTTGGATTGTGGTGTTTGTGATTGGTTTTTACGGGAAGTATTAGTTTGTGCTGCCAATTGGATAGGTGTTTATTTAGTGTGCATTGGCGGTGATTTGCGGTGGTGGTTATTTCTTTTATGTAGGTTGGGTACCTTCTGTCTATAATGGAAGGAGACAAACGTACAAGATTACAGACACCCGCTTTAAAAGCGGCGACCAAGAGGGGTCGGGCGGCGGCTGGTGCTGGAGCGGGTGCGAGAGGTACCGTACCTTTGGCTTTAGGGGTGGGAGATTCTAATTTACTTAGAGTGTCTCATAGGCTACAAACGCCCCGTAGAAATGATGGCGGGAATAATGACATGTCTCCAAACTTTCTGGTAATTTTTTCTTACCTCCTATTTTCTTTTACCATTTGTTCATCTATGCCATAAAGGAGGAGAGATGTTCCTGACAGGTAAACCAGGTAAGTTGTGCTTTTTTTTTTTTTTTTCTGGATCCCCTATTTTTTTTGAATGGTTACGTGATGTACCTTGTTTAGTGTACAGGGATTCCAGAGTATATGCTATAGAAAGAAAGTGGAGCTTTGAGTATGGATGTTCAGTGATTGGGGAGATTTCATTACGTTGTCCTATTTGGGGAGCAGCGTCGGAGGTGCCTTCGCATCCTTATGGAGGACAAGGTTGAGGAGACGATGGTGGTGGTAGAGGAAGACAGAGATTGGAATTCTTTCTTCCTCACAATCATCTTCTCTTGTCATGAAGAAGGTCATCGCGTTGAGGGTTGGTTCAAGTACTGACACCTTTGCTTCCTCAGTTTCTTGTGGGAGTAAATGGTATGAATGAGGGATCAGGCTCAGTAATTTCTAGTTCCTGCTTTGCTTCAGAAGATTCTCTGATTTGATACAGCTTTGAAAACTGATATGTAACCTATAGAACAATCTGTAATAGTATCTGAAAGACTTGTTATCTGTAAAGTATTCGGTAATTAATGTTCAAGCTAATGAAAAAATGTTTTTTGTGAAAATTGTGTTGATATATCTTATTAGCTGTTTATTCACAAATCGAGCTAAAAGAAATATATTTATGTTGGAATGTAAAGATGTAATTTTGAAGGAAAACAGAAAAATGGAAATTGATTAGCCAATCTGTAAAAAATAGACGTGATGGCAAAAATATAGACATATTTGAAAATGTGTAACTTGTGGGATTTCAAGAGTCCTGCTAGGAGAAATTCTTTTATAGACAACAGTATGCAGGAATTGAAATATCAAACTGAGGATGTATACTGGAAATATTTTACTAGAGGAAGATGGTGAGAATTAGTTCGAAATGGGGATGATGGATTATGATGAGGTCGATCTGTACAAATAAGTTTGAATAATTTTCTATCATGATTTTAGGGTTTCCAACTCTGGAAAAGCATATTATAATGTATACAGAATGTGGAGGATTTGAAATAACCTTGTAAAAGTACATAAATATGATTGAAATGCGATATAAAGGGGAAAAAGAAAAAAAAATATGGTAAGGACTCGCACTGAGAGAGTTCGTCATGCTGTAGAGGGACGACTAGCGATAAAGATTACAGAAGTGCTGAAGAGGATTTTTGGGCCGTTAGATTATGATTCTGAGTTGCCTAAATCTAAAATCCAATTCGAAGGCTTGGACTCGAGGGCGAGGGAACTTGAGATCGAGCGCCACTTTTATACTGAGATATACTGCGAAGTGATTTTGGAGTTTCAGCTTAAAAAGTGACTGTAAGGAAAATTGTTGTAGAAGAGATAGAGGAGGAAGAAGTGAGGATTATTGGGGGCAAACTGATTTGGCTTGGGTTGCCAGGACATCTAGAACATCTGGGATGTTCATGTTTTGTTGTAATTGTTGTTTGGGAATTATTTGTGAATAAAAAAATTGTATTTTGAAATGTGATAGCTTTGGAAATGATATCAGTAGTTCTATAAGTAATGGAAGTAAGAATAGAAAATATAGATTAGCTTTAATTTTTGTCTCATGTAGAATTATAGGGAAAGTTCAATTGCGTGTGAGTATCGAGTCATCATAAGTGTGGGGAGATCAGAGAGAGATTTGGGTAGGAGAGATGAGAATATATTAAAATATAGAGTTTAGGGTAATGATAGGAATGCATTTTCACCAAAAAGTACAAAACGTCTGACATTAATTATGGAAGGAATGCCTAAGTTCAAAAATTTATGGTAGCTCGTGCAAGTCCCAATAACCATCAGCAGTTAGAGAGAGAAAGTATAAATAATAATTCATATTTCTCATTTAAACGTTTGTTAAACTCTTAAAAATGAAAGGACAGTCGGAGAGAGGTCTACGGAAGAAGAGTCCAATCTTTGGAGATACAGTGCCTTGGTGAAAAAAGGACTAGGTATTGCCTCTGATTCATACTCAAATGCTGAAGGTCAGTGATTTTTTTATTCTTAATCGTGATGTTTGAAAAACTATCTGGATTTTTAAATTTTGATATATGATATACATTTATGTATGATGGATGTATGGTAGATGTGTGCATGGATGTGTATAGATAAAAGATAATGATATGTTGGCAGAATACCTGGACCTGTATATAGGTTGGGCATGAGGAGTATCTGTCATAGAATCAAACCTCATCCTTAAGCCTGTATTTGAGATAGAGATTTCACCTAATACGGAGACGTCAAACTCTGGTTGTAGGACTGAGTCTGAGAATCTAGAATCTACAAATGTACAGTTTTAGGGGGAGGATGAAGTAACACTCATTCAATTTCTAGATTTCCCTGGTAAATTTGTATCATACCCTCCAAACTCTGATGTATTCAGAGAGTTCTGTAAATCTAAAGCTATTGTAGGTTGAAAATGGGGCAACATTGTAGAACATGCCGGTAGGTCTTCTAGTAGCCTACTAGCAGCCTTCCAGTAATAGTCAAATACTCAAAGGCTACATCAAAGCCTACCAAGAGCCTCAAAGCCCAGCAATGCAACATCGAATTCCATGAAGCCTTCCGAGATTAATCGAGCACTCGAGCACTCGAAAGAATCATTGAAGTAAGTCGAAGCTGAAGCCGAAGACAGTCGGTCAACATTAATTCCAGAATGACTTCGATCATAGTAATGCATGGTCGAAGGCAGACATACCTGACAGCCAGGTCACCAGACAGACCAGTGGAAATAAGCTGCCAGATAGCTACAGTATCAGAAGCGACTTCTCGTACAGGATAGCTATCCCAAGGGATATACATGTAATCTGGCCTCACATGGTGACTCACCCTTTTCTATCTCTTATAAATAGAAAAGAGGAAACAATGTGAGGAGATTAGAAAAACTCTTCCTAAAACCCTCCCAACATTACCTTCGAATACCCTATAACCTTCTCTCAACTCGAACTATCATCTAAATCAATATTTATGCAATCTTCTATTAAAATCCTCCTAGAGGTTGTGAAGAACCCCAATTCATGGACTCCACGCAAGTATGTTAGTGCAGTAATCAAGTTTATTATTGTCTTATATATTTTCCAAAGCCCTTAGTCGAAGGTAACACTCAAGTTATAAGAGAAAATTTTCCCTTCAACGAAATCACGCTCCTACATTTGGCGTCGTCTGTGTCATACCCACCCTTTCCAATCCCTTTTTACTTTCCCCTTATAGCCATACTCCATGGCCCTGACCCTTTGATTACCTTCTTCCATTGTCGGCAACTCTATCGACGGCATCGCCGCCTAACTTGCCCTCATTAGCCAACAATTTGCTTAATCCATGGAGCGTCATACTAATCAGTTATGTATTGAGCGTGAGAATCACCGGTAAAAACTCGAGGCTGAATGGCAGCGCCATTTAAGCGATAATGATAGACAACATCAAGCCCTAGATGAACTGTGCCACATAGTTCAAGAACGTCAACAAGTTCAAACCCAGGATGCTCCTATACGTTCTCGGGTACCCGACCCCTTACGTGTTTTAGCCCGCTCATGACTTGGGCCCCACCCCCAAATTTAGGTCTCTCCGGTCTACCTTGATGTTAAGGGTTCCCCCACTGCCATACCCACTGGTTCAATCTATCTTGGTATCCCCATCATGGAGGATTCATCCGATTCTACCCTTCGAACTTCTAGATACCTCACACGACGCCCTGCTCGAGAGTGCCTCAGAGAACGCAACGCGAACACACCCCTAACCCACGGCCTTACCACCCTCAACCCCTCAACCCCACTACCATACCCACCAGCTCGATCTATCTTGGTGTCCCCATCACGGGGGATTCATCTGATTCTACCCTTCAAACTTCTTGGCACCTCACACGGCGCCTTGCTCGAAAGAGCTTCGGAGAATGTAACGTCGAACACACCCCTAACCCGCAGCCTTACCACCCTCGACCACGGCATTCTCCCCTTTGACTTGCTTACCTCACATAGCAGGAGCTCGACCAAAAAATTCATGCCGCCATTCGCATTAACGCGAGCCCAACCTCGAACTCGTGGAGTCGATTTAATAACCCCATTTGCCAGAAGATCCTCATTGTCGAGGTGCCTCCAAATTTCCATACCCCAAGAATCTGCAAATACCATAATACCGACCCACAATCTTATGTCTTTGAGTTTTAGTATGCTCTCAGCCTGTATTCTGCAGCCGATCACATCTTGTGTCGCATGTTTCCCACCAGCCTTACCGACGACCCTCTCAAGTGGTACCATAGCCTCCCTAACGGCTCTATCTAAAGTTTCAAATAGCTTTCAAACCATTTTCATCTCCCATTTCGCCTTCAATAAAGACCATGAAATCCGGGTAGATGCCATTTTCAATTTCCGCAAATCACCCACTAAACTCTTGAAAACTTTACAAAGCATTTTCTCAATGAATCACGCAAAGTCAAAAACCTCGATTGCACAAATGCCGTCCTCGCCTACTCCAATGCCCTACCTGACCACAGCCACATTAAGGAGTATATCGTGCTCTAAAAGCCACTAACCCTCGAGGAGATGCTATCCAAGGTCAACGGAAACATCGACCTCGAATGTTTCTGTGAATCTAATCGCCAAGGGAAAGCCTCGACCACCAACCTTAGCAAACCTCAACCCTCGAATACACCCATGGTCAGTCCCATTTCCTAATCGAATGACAGCCGCAAATGCCTCCACTTCGATGCTTAATCTTCTGAACCCCGCAAAAAATGACCCATGCCCATTCTACCTAAACTCACTGCTCCCATCTACACCCTTCTCATACTCATACAGGCTTATCCTATCTGGCGTACCCCCTTCCCCATCGAGGTCAGAAAGGATGAGCCTTACTGCCAAAACCACAAATGTAATTGCCACCCTATAAACAAGTGCTATACTTTGCAACGTTCACTTGAAATGATTCTTAATGTTGGTCAACTGCACCAATATGTTGCCGACCGTCTTGGCTATCTCGAAGGGTTGTACCTCAAGCCCCAACCTGTTCCAAATACTAACCCAGCCAAGGTACATATCTTTCAACTCCACTTAATCGAAGTCAGTAACATTGACAGTGGCCATACCCGAAGTAAGCACAAATGAGTCGAAGAATACTGTAAGCTTACCTATCAATAGAAACTCCCCATCCTTTTTCCCAAATCTAGCCATCGCCCCTTGGTCATTATGATTAAGGTCGAGCACCTCGTCCTCCACACGATGCTTATCGATATGGGTTGTACAGTAAACGTACACTTCCTGTAAACTGTTCGCGCTATGCAAAAAATAGATCTTATTACACCAGCTAACGCCAAAATTAAAGGTTTAATGGCACTACCGAAGTTGCCGTCAGCCGCCCTAGCCTCCCTGTCACCACCGGTCCACTTACCCTCCAAACTAGTTTTCTTGTCATCGGCAGGAAGTCTGAATATCTGAGCATTCTAAGGCCTGATTGGCTTCATGCCATAAAATCCATACCTTCTACCTACTACCAGACATTGTGTTTTACTACCCCATGTGGAATGTAGAATATGAAGGGTTCCCAACGCTTTGCCCGCTCATGGGAGGATCCTAAAATCAACCTCACCATGAAACTGGTGAAGCCATAGAAATTACTGCATCTCTATCTCCCCACCACCCCGATACCTTCTTCCACATCTGCCGAACCTACTGTTTACGTCGAACTCGATAACCCTGGTCGAGGTACATTCATTGGCAGTTTTTTGGATATCGCTGAAATCTGTAAACTTACCATGTTCCTTCGAGAAAATAAAGATGTTTTCGCTTGGTCCTTCCATGAGATGCCCGGTGTTGACTTTACCCTAGCCTGCCATCGACTTCACCTCATCCCTAAATCCACAGCTATAAAACAGAAGAAACGTAATTGGAACCAAAGATTCGAGATGCTGTGAACCTCAATGTCAAAAAACTCCTAGCCGCTGGGTTTATCAGATAAGTCAAGTACGCTGATTGGATCTCGAATATTATCACTGTCCCCAAGAAGAATGGCAAGATTCGAATCTACGTCAACTTTACCGATCTCAACAAGTACACGCCGAAGGACAGTTTTACTCTCCCAATCATATATGTGCTTCTGAACACGATAGCCGGTAATGAATGCCTATCTATGATGAACACGGCTTCGGGTGATAACCAGGTACCCCTCGTCCCTGAAGATCAACTTAAAACTTTGTTTATCACAGAACAAGGGCTTTACTATTTTAATGTGATGCCATTCGACCTTAAAAACATGGGTGCCACTTACCAATAACATACCCATATACAAGACTTGTTGTGTAAAAGTCGGTCGAAGTTTACATCGACGATATGTTATGTAAAAGTCTACAAAAAGATACCCATATACAAGACTTGACTGACGTATTTTCGATACTTCGATTATACGACATGAAATTAAACCTAGACAAGTGCCAATTCGGCGTGTCCTCCAAAATGTTCTTGGGTCACCTAATTAGCAAACGAGGCATCGAGATCGACCCTACACCAATTTGAGCCCTCGTTAATATCCCCTCGCCCCGAACCAAGAAAGATGTCCAAAAGGTCACTGGTAAAATAGTAGCCCTGAATAGCTTTATCTCCAAATCCTAAGACCGTTATGCTTAGCTATTCTCCCTCTTGCGCGACCATGGTGTTTATAAAGCAAGTAAGAGAATCCCTAAAATTAACTGGACACCCAAATACGAGAAAGCTTTTTACAAACTCAAAACTTACCTTAGCCAACCACCTGTCATGAGTACCCCAGTCGAAGGCGAAGTGCGTACCTTATATCTTGCAGTCACCGAGACTTCTATTAGCTCGGTCCTTATCTGAATCAAAGCCGGAATCAAGAAACCCGTCTATTTCATCAGCAAGATTTTAACTCCGGCGGAAACACGATATGCCACACTCGAATGACTATTCCTTACTCTAGTCTATACTTCTCAAAATCTCAAACCATACTTCCAAGCAAACTACATAAGTATTATCACCAGCAATCCTCTTCGAGAAATCCTCAGTAAGAAAGATAAGTGCAGACGAGTGCAACAGTGGTTCGTCTACCTCAATGAACATGATATTACTTTTTAAAAATAGGTCTCTCAAAAAGGATAGACAGTCACCAATTTTCTTGTCGACTTCCTGGTCGAAGACATCGACTGGGAAGAACACAAAGATGATTTACCGAAGATCAGCCCAAACAGAATAGCCCTTGGAACCCTAACACGGGCTGGTATCTCATTACAGATGGACCTGCAGGACTAAATGGTTCTGGGATAGGTATCTTCCTGGTCACATCTTCAAACGACCAAATCGAAAGGGCCATCAAATTAAATTTCTAATGTACCAACAATGAGGTCGAATACAAAGCTTTGATACATGGTCTCAATCTTGCCCTCAAACTTGGTGTCGCAAAACTAGTTGTATTTACTAATTCCTAGGTTGTTCAGCGATAGTGCATCGGCAAAAACCAGGCAAATGGTCGCATGACTAAGTACGCAGTACTCGTCCGCCAGTACATAGATCATTTCCCTAAAAAATTGTTGATTGCACATTACCCTTGAGGTGAAAACATACATGCCGACGCCCTTGCCGACATTGCATCAATGTTAGGTCAGTCCGAATCACGAACCCTTAATATCGAAGTGCTCGAACGCCCAAGTATAGACCATATGGAAATCAACACCATCAATACTGGGGGTGAGAGTCTCGATCTTGAAAACTGGCATGCACCTTTCCTCGCATACTTCAACAGCTCCACTTTACCAGAAAACCCCAAAACCAAATATTCATTACTAGAAAACTGCCGATGGTACACCATCCTCAAAGGCAGTCTACACCACAAATCCCCAAATGGCGTATACCTGTTGCATATCCCAACGCGAAGCTGCAAACATACTTGAAGGGACCTAACTTCGTTCGGAGGTGAAGTTGGTTTTTACAACGTGGAATTAATCCTCAATCAAAGGGATGCAAGCAATTGGTTTAGAGTAAGAACTAACTACGGACAAACACTTGCGCAGAGGCCTGAATGTGACTCTCAACGACCTCTGATAAGGATTTTTAAGATATATTATATTACTGAAGAGTAATTGGTGGGTTCGAATACAGTGTGCATTGGGTGGTCTAAGGTAAAATACAAGGGGCTGGAGATGATTCTTCTAACCCCCACTTGGTTTCCCCTCTCCTCTATTTATAGATTCATAGGAAACTGAGTCACCAAATGTGGGTCAGGATTACATGATTACTGTCAGGATATCCCGGCGAGTTATGGCACCGGCTCTGTCTGCACTGTCACTGTGACAGCTGTCTGATGTGTCTCTGTACTTTGGCACTGTAGGGCAGTGGCCAGCCTGCCACTGTAGCTGTAAAGGCCAATCACTTTGGCACTATAGGGCTGGCTATCCATCCCGTCATACTTCGACCATGTGTAGATATGCTCAAAGAGTATCTGTCATGACGTATTAGTCCATCCACGAAGGTTTGTCTGGTGTCGAAGCTTTGTCTTCGGGGATCTCTGGGGAGTCTATTTTAAGGATTGAGTAGGCTTCGATATATTTGAGTAGGCTATGAAGTAGGCTTCGACTGGTCTTTCAAAGTCTACGAGTAGGCTACTACATTTGCCCCCTCTCAGTGAAGCCAGGTGGAGAAGTGTTTGCTGAGAAAACTGTTCAGCCTTAAAATTTGAGCTGCTTGACTGTTGGTTTCTGGGTAAGTAATAAAAGTGGGTAATTAAGAGGTACAGGTGATTATAGGGTAATAAATGAAGTGAAGGCTATAAAGATCGGTTATTGTGAAGGGATATTGTATCTTCTCCCTTTTGCAGTAGTCTTCTGCTCTTTCTCCTGATTTTGAACATTTTCAATGGATACCACGCCAAACACGCATTACCAGAAGAGAATAGGCTTCGCTTGCGATCGTCGAGTGGGGCGTAAGATGGCGGAACTACATATGAAGCTTTTTGGGCAGCATGATCTAAACTGGGACATGCTGGACCATGTGGAGGTAGGACCTGAGGAGGTCATCAATGGTGATCCTTATGCCTATCTGTGGGAACAACTAAGGTTTTACTTTATGACTACTAGGAGGCGCTATCTCTTTCTGATGGCTCTGGCCGAAAGTCTTGTTTGTGCATAAGTGATCATCGAGGAGCAACACGCAGCAAGTGGAGCTGAACCTTTCGAACGTAGGGCTACTGGTTGATGTGGTGGTTATTTGTATTTTGGCATGCTTTTGTTTTTCTGTATGGGGTTCTTTTCTTTGGGTGGTAGTAGGGATATAATCTGTTTGTTTGATCGGATATTTGGAATGGACAATATATTTTCTGCACATTGGTATTACTGTACTTAATTGATAATGTAGACGAATGGAGACAAAACTCTTGTAGGCGCGCTTAGCACGCGTATGTTATCGACCTGTTAGTGGTGTCGATGTATAATGATATGATTGAAGGTAATGGTAGTCGAAGGTTATAATGAAATATTGTTTGTAATGATCGATGGTTATAATGGACGAATGCTCGACGTTGGAGGTACACTCGACTAGAAGTCCTCGGGAATGAGGGTTGAATGCAGGTACTGACGAATCAGTTACGTCTAGGAAGTTGGAAAGGTTGTATGTTGACTTTTTGAGGTTAGAAATTAAAGGTTGTCATTAATTCGGTTAGGGAAGAGGGAATGTTGTGATGGGTTTGTAGGTATAAAAGGGGGTAGGGTGGAGTGAATTTCTTCATCTGCCCTGCAACATTCTCTTCATCTATTTCTTTAACTTGGTTTGATCAACATGGCTGGAAACGTACCCGCTCAGGAAGATCAAGCGGTGGTGAGGGCCAGGAAAATCCTGGAGGCCTTGTGGGGTCTATAATGAAGGTTCGGTATAGAGGAAGATATTAATGCTGAAATGCCAGACCGTTTTGAAGTTGAACACGGGGCACCACTCTGCGGCATGCCCTTCGCGTACTGATGGGGAATAGTGCAGATGATGGGGCCGTTACCCGCCCATCGGCTGTTTCATCTTAAAGGCTTCGCAGAGGATATAGAAGGCCAGGAGGATGTAGATACAGCTGCGGTGGTTGAAGGGGAGCATCCCGCGAATAACTAGGGTCCTCTGTCATATGTTGGTGTTGTTGCTTTCGTTTGCTCTATTTTTATTTATTTTTGTACGAGGTTTGTAATGTTTTATTCCTTTCAGAATGTAAATGGTTTCTTAGAATAACTTGCTTTATCGAACTGTAAGTAGAAGTAATATAATATGAATTCTGGACATAGTATCTTGAATCGTTGCATTGATAGTACAACTGTCAGAATATATTGTTTGTGCTGTTAAAAATAATTGAATTGATCGAAGTAAAAGATACAGTGTGTTGAAGGTGATAACATTATCTGTAATCATAAATTTTTGAATGGTCGAAGTTTATGACTGTATTCGGCTGAAGGGTCGAAGTACTGATTTGAAGGATATGTTGTATGTCGAAGGTCGATATATTGGATAAATTGATTTGAGGGATTATGTCGAAGGTTATGCTTGATTGGACTAGCCATTCTGACAACCCAGACAGCTGATCTGTCAGACTGGTACATACGCCTGAGGTAGTATGCAAAATGTAATGATGGTGTTTTACTCGTATTACGGAAAAGATTATGATACGACTGTTGAGATTTGATTGTTTAGTTTCGAGTAGGGAGAAAGAAGGTTCGAGAAGCTTCGGCTTTTGCAGGCAGTCTGAAGTGAGGGGGTTGTTCGCACGTGACAGATACGAGGGGTTCATTGGTCAAAACACATTGTAGCCAAAAAGCTGAGGTAGTTGGGTCATGGTAATGATAGTGGTTGGAAAATCAAGGCGGTTTTGGTTTTTCTTAATATATATAAGTGTGAGGAGAGTAGT
The DNA here is from genome assembly GCA_014058105.1 of Kingdonia uniflora. Lineage (NCBI taxonomy): Eukaryota > Viridiplantae > Streptophyta > Magnoliopsida > Ranunculales > Circaeasteraceae > Kingdonia > Kingdonia uniflora. Next base: position 2,262,934 of record JACGCM010000140.1, on the reverse strand, counting down.
TACTGTACGATTTACTGTCAATATCAAAGAGTATGAAGAGAAGAGAGCGTAAGCCATTTTGAACTTGGGGGTGGTTGCTGCATTGGTTGTGATGATCTTGCTGATTCGAGGATTGTACTGCCAATCATCGGTAAGTCATTTGATCTCTGCCCACTTTACTTTGTTTTTCCCTTTTGAGGGTGTAGGACATTCTGTGTTTGGGGTTTAGGTGTTATTTTCGAGGGTAAAGAGACTTGGTGGATTTGGGTTTCGACCAATTCTGGGGTTTGAGGTGGTTTGGAGGAGGTATAGTGTTTGAGATCAAAGTTTAGGTAAATTTTGAGAGGGGGTAGACGGGGATAGGGGGTGTGAACACGGAATTGTCGAGTTTATCGATCTAATTGCGTGCCTCTTCCTCTGTAAGCTAAAATGCATAACCGTCAGGCTTCAAGATGGAGACTGATAGATGAGGAGATCGAAGAATTTGAAGCTAGTATTTCTGGTCGAGCCCCAATGGATGAGGGTTGTGATGTAGAAGTGTTAAATGTTGTAACTGAGGCTCCATTATCTATGGTTCTACCAATTGAGGAGGTTCTGGTTATGAGACGTTGAAGGACAATAGTGACTGAAGATAGTGTTGAAGAAGAAACAGTATGGGGAGAGGGGGGTGATGTAGGGCCTTCGGGTTGTTAAGAGGGTGGTAAGGTGTAGAGTGACGATAGTGGGGATTCGACTGGGTCAGATAGGGTCAAAGGTGCCGTTTCGGCTAAGGATAGGATTAGATTAGATCAGTTTGCCACCAAATTTGAACTCTCAAAGGTGGGAGTGTATCTGAGTGTTGCGGGGGCAGGGTTGACCTTCAAGTCGGACCCTGGGGAAGGGATTATGGCTTATAGAGGCCAAATTCGATTGGGACTGGAGCTTCCTCTTCAAAGACTGGCGAAAGAAGTGCTAAATTTCTGTGGGGTGGCTCCGGTGCAAAGGAACAATAATTTTTATGAGATGATGAGGGTGATAGAGGGGATGAATGTAGAGTTGGCTGGTGAGGGCCGAAGTTTGGTTAAGTAGTTTGACATTATTACCTTTTACTCGAGGAAGGCCAGTCAGAACCCGGGGACCTATCACATCTAATGTCACCCAGAGAAACCTTGGTTCATTGATCTGTGCTTGACAGGCCGGGGCTGGAAAAAAGATTTACTGATAGTAAGGGGTAACTATGAGAATGTAGACGAGGATGACCCTTATAAATTACATCATAGGGTATTTAGCGAAAGTAATTTTACTGTCAAAGGGTTGTTGTTAATGTGTATCTGAAATAAGTGATAATTATGTTCTTATTTTAATCTGCAGGTCCGTAGAGTTCATCTTGGGATAATCCGGTAAATTATATTGATACTCTGCTCAAAGCTAGTGAAGACTGGGTAAATTTTGTGTTTGACAGTCTTAAAATCAAAAGGCAAAGGAGGAAGAAGGCGGATTCCCTGCTTTGAGACGTACCCGCTACGCCGAAGCTACCAAAGAGGAAAAGAGCTAAAGGTGTTTCAAAGGGGAAAAAAGAGATGGAAGGGGAAGAGTTGCCAAGGAACTACCAGTTTATGCCAAGATCGCGTAGGGTGTTGAAGCAAGCAGCGTCAGTGCCCAAAGTGGTATTCGAAGTTGAGGCCGAGGCCGGTAGCAACTCAAACTGAGAAGGGGAAGGGCCGGATAGCTCCCGAAGCCCCGAAGGTACAGGAATTGAAGGCTGACCAACGCAAGAGGCTTAAGGTACTGGGGGAGGATGATACACTGGAGGAGGATGAAGAGAGGACTGTGGTTGAACGATAGGAGCAAGCTGTGGTGAAGCAAGCTTTGATGGTCGAGCTCTGGGAAGATGATCCAGACAAGGCTTCGAAGGAAATAAAGAAGCACATGTTTCAGGTAACTATATATGGCTTTTTGTTGTGGTACATTGAGATTTCTGTAAAATTCGTCAAGTTCCGAGGTGCACTAATTTCTTGAATATTTTAGCAGACGGATGTTTGGGTGCAAACTTGCAACAAGGCAATGAAGTCAGTAAAGGCAAAATTTCAACAAGTAAAGGAAAACCTAAATCTTTCTCGTGGGAAAGAGGCATCATTGGTGCCTGAACTCAGGAAGATGAAGCAAGATCTGGGGTTGCTTACTGACTCTTATGATTAGAGGCTAAGCTGCAGCACTTGAAGCTGGAGCGAGCGTGGTTTGCAACGCTTATGGCGTGTGAAAGGGAGAAAGTAGAACAGAAGGTAAATTTCTAGCGTCAGTTTGATGGCGAATGCAAGGTGAATGTTAGGTTGAAAAGCTTTATAGATGATAAGGGGTATGACCCCGAGACATTGCAACCTTACCCTGTGTCTCCAGAACTTGTTGAAGGAGGTGAATTACAGATGAAGGGAGGAGAGGCGAACATTGTTGAAGAAGCCATTACAAGTACTGGGGGTGGTGCAGATACTTCTCTTATTAGAGTGTCCATTGGCAGGACTGTTGATGGGATGGTCGTTGAAGGTTCGAATAAAGCTGTTGGGGGATATGTGGAGCAAGAAGGTGTTACCGCGCCGATATGAGGTATTTGGAGTTGGGGTTGCATGTCATCCTCTGTTGATTATAATGTTGAGTTGTAATATGCTGAACGATGTTGTTATTTTCTGTTGGTCTTTGAACTCGGTAGGATTTTTGTGCTTTTGTTATCTGTTGAACTTCTGAAGTTGATGCTGAACATATTGATGCGTATTTTCTTAAGTGAATTCCGCATATATTGATTCTGAGCATACTGATTCTGAACTTTTGATTAGATATCTAATTTTCTGATTTATTGTGCTATCTTGCTTTGACCTTGAATTGTTGAAATTTGGATGCATATTCTATTACTTTTGCTTGTTTTGGCCTCTTGATGATTGATCTTTGAATTGTACCACAATTGTTCCTCTGATGGATAATATGTTGAATGTTCTTTGCACTTGATTGAATTGTAGATAATATTTTCGTATACTGTTACTATTTGAATGACTGTAGTGTGATCGGACTCGGAAAAGTGTCGAAGATGTTTTAATAAAACTCTTAATGTTCTGCTGGACTTCGAAGGCCGAAGCCACAGCGATGTTTGAAATTTTGAAAATTTTCCAAGTCACCTCCGAGTATCAGTCGGGCCAAGGGGATGTGATACCTCAAGGAAACCCAAAAATTTATTGAACTTTGAAGGCCTAAGCCACAACGAAGCAATATTTGATCACCTCCAACACATTCCCGAGGGTCCGGTCTTTCGACCATTCGTGCCCCTCGAGTTTGCTCGAATGTTGGAAACTTAAGAAATTCAAGGTCGCCCCCAAGTATCGGTCGGGGCGAGGGTGGACATGATACCCGGGGTAAACCAAGAAAATGATTGGACTTCGACGGTTTTAGAGCCTGGACAAAGTATATCTGTTCGCCCCCAATGCATCCTCGAGGGTCCGATCTTTCGACCATCCTTGCCCCTCGAGTTTGCTAGAATTTGGAGACTTGAGAAATTCAAGGTTGCCCCTAAGTACCAGCCGGGGGGTGGGAGGACATGATACCCGAGGTAAACGGAGAAAATGACTAGACTTCACCGGTTTCAGAGCCTGGACAAAGTATATTTGATCGCCCCAAATGTATCCCCGAGGGTCCAGTCTTTTGACCATCCTTGTCCCTCAAGTTTGCTCGAAATTGGGATCTTAAAAAATCATGAGATTTCCCTCAAGTATCAGTCGGGTCGAAGGTTGACATGATACCTAAGTTAAATCAAGAAATTCAAAATGAAATAAAAGACGAAGTAAGGGTTGAAAAACTTGTTTATTGAATATTATGGATTATATCAGTTGTACATGGTTGGAGATATGGCCTGCTATAAGAGACCAGCTGCATTGTATTCCAGGGGTTTGGTATAGCCTCTTCGTCTTCCATCATTAAGTAATAAGAACCCTTATCTATTTTATCATAGACGACATATGGTCCTTCCCAAGACATGGCTAACTTACTGGCATTTCAAGGTTTCAAAGATTGGTTAACACGTTAAAGTACAAGGTCTCCAATGTTGAAAATCCGTGGTCAAACTCTTTTGTTGTAGGATTTCTGAAGTGATGTGTGGTACTGGCCAAGGTTGGCGATACCTCGATCTCTGGTTTCATCGATCCATAGCATATTACATGTAAGTTCGAACTCATTATTGCATCAAATTATTGCATCAAATTATATGGGGACAGCCGAAGCGAGTGATAATGTTTTCCTATAAAAATTTGACAACTTCCACTTCTCTGGTTTGGCACAGAGGTACAACATCGACCCATTTGGTGAAGTAATTGGTTGCGAGGAAGATGTTTTCTCTGCCGCCTGAGGCTTTTGGGAATGGTCCAATGAAATCGATGGACTATCTTTTGAATGGCTGGGAAACTTGATTGAAATGGAGGTCTTGATAGGGACAATGGATGTCATGAGCGTGACGCTGGCATTTGTCACAGTGTTTTGCATATTCTAAAGCTTATTTTTTCATATCGGGCCAAAATACTCCTTGGGTAGCAGCTCGAAGGGCCATAGAATGACCAGCAGTGTGAGCACTGCAGGTTCCTTCGTGAAGTTCGTTTAAGATTTAAGATGCTTCGGCTTGGGATAAGCATCGATGGAGGACGCCATTTGGGGATTTTTGATGTAGTTGGTTTTTGTGGATAGTGTATCTGCGGTAGCTTTCTAGCAGCGAATGTTTAGCTTTGGCATCCTCTGGGAGGATGGCATTATTGAAGTAGTGAAGAAACGGTGTTCGCCAATCGTTTGGATCCTGACTCTCGCCTCCAATATTGATGGTATTGATTTCCATCTGGTCGATACTTAGGCGTTCGAGTACATCGATATGGAGGGTCCGAGATTCTGATTGTCCGAGCATATCTGCTATGTAGGCGAGGGCATCTGCATGTTTATTTTCTCCTCAAGGGTAATGAGTGATTGTGGATTTTTTGGGGAACCGGTCCATGCGCTGTCGCACACAAAGAGCGTAGTCCGCCATGCGACCGTTAGCTTGGTTTTCTCATGTGTAATGTCTCTAAACAAGTTGGAAATCTGTAAAGATTGTAAGTTTGTGAATGCTAAGGTTAAGTGCGAGGTCAAGGCCATGGATCAAGGCCTCATACTCTTCTTCGTTATTGGAACATTTGAAGGTAAGTTTGACATCTTTCTCTATGCAGTCATTAGTGGGTGTTACAAAGACATTACCAATTTCTAAGCCATTAGGTCCTGTTGATCCATCTGTGAATTAACGTCTGCCGGTGAGAGGGTCCCAGGGATCTGCTATTTTGGGTTGTTCTTCTGATAAGTCATCTTCGTGTTCTTCCTAATCGACATCTTCGACCGGAAAGTCGGCTAGAAAGTCTGCTACTGCTTGGCCTTTATGGGATATTTTCTTTTCAAAGGAAATGTCGTGTTCGCCAAGGTATACGGACCACTGTTACACTTGTCTGGATTTTTCATTTTTGCTGAGTACTTCTCGAAGGGGATAACTGGTAATAACACGGATGGGATGAGCTTAAAAATATTATTTGAGCTTACAGGCCGAATAGACAAGTATGAGAAGCAAACGTTTAAGTTTGGAATATTGAGTTTCTGCGGAGGTTAGAATTTTGTTGATGAAATATATAGGTTTTTCAATGTTGGAATCAAGTCGAATTAGCACTGAGCTGAGAAAGGCTTCTGCGGCAGTAGGGTATAAAGAAAGCATTTTGCCTTCAATAGGGGTACTGATGATCGGTGGGCAGCCAAGATAAGTTTTGAGTTCGATGAAGGTTTGTTCATACTCAAGGGTCCAGTCGATCTCGGGATTGTTTTTCTTTTTAACTTTGTGGATGCCCTTATCGCGTAAGAGGGAAAGAGCCAAGCACATCAATCTGAGGATTTAGAAATGAAGCGATTGAGGGCTGTTATCCTGCCCGCCACTTTTTGGACGTCTTCTTGGTTCGGGGCGAAGGCATGTCTATGGGGACTCGAATGTGGGTGGGGTCAATCTCTATCCCGCGTTTACTAATAAGGTGACCCAAAAATTTTCTGGATGACACGCCAAATTGGCACTTGTCTAGGTAGAGTGTCATATTATACGTGGGAAGTATTGTGAAGATTTCTGAGAGGTCTTAGATATGGGGCTTTTTCTTAAGGCTCTTGCATAACATGTCGTCGATATAGACTTTGACAGATTTGCCAAGCAAAGGCTTGACCATGGTTGTGACAAGGCGTTGGTATGTGGCTCTGGCATTTTTAAGGCCAAAGGGCATAACATTGAAATAGTAAAGGCCTTGTTCAATTATAAATAAAGTTTTAAGTTGATCTTCAGGGGGAAGGGGTACCTAAACGTAACCCGAAGCCGCGTCCATCATGGATAGGCGCTCGTGTCCGGCAGTGGCATCGAGGAGTGTTAAGATAGTCGGTAGGGGGAAACTGTCCTTCGGTGTGTGCTTGTTGAGGTCGGTAAAGTTGACGCAGATTCGGATCTTTCCATTCATCTTAAGAACTGCTACAATATTTGATATCCAGTCAGTGTACTTCACTTCTCTGATAAAGCCTGCGGCTAGGAGCTTGTCTACTTCAATGTTTACGGCTTCTCAAAGTCGTGGTGCCAGGTTATGCTTCTTTTGTTTTACTACTGAGAAATAGGGAATGAGATCGAGGCGATGGCAGGCCAGGCTGGGGTCGACACCAGGCATCTCTTAAAATATTTAGGCGAAGATGTCTTTGTTTGCTTGTAGGAACTCTAAAAGTTCAAGGCGCTCTGACTCATTGAGGATGATCCTGATAAAAGTAGCCTGACAAGGACCGTGGAATTCGATATAGACAGTGGGCTCTATGGGTGAAGTGGTATCTGTCAAAGTTGAAGGGATAGAAAGATGCAGTAATTGTTATGGGTGGCTGACAAGTTTTCGGGATTGGTCAATCTCTGGGTGCTCGCATGAGCGGGCAAGGCGTTGAGAACCTTTTAAATTCCAAAAACTTTCGTGATTGCTGAATCGAAGGGTCTAATGGTAGGTCAAAGGAATGGCTTGCATGGATTGATGCCAATCTCGTCCGAGTATACCGAGGTATTCAGACTTCTTGTCAATAACGATGAAGTTGGTTTGAAGGGTAACAGGGAATATGGTGACAGGTGGGCTGATACGGCCAGCAGCGACTTCGGTTGATCCATTAAAACCTTTTAGTTCAACGTTGGCAGGGGTTATGAGGTCTGTTTTCTTCATGGTTTGGATTGTTTGGAGAAAGAGGACATCAGCTGTGCTCCCAGTGTCTACGAGTATTGTATGGAGGACGAGGTTCTCGATTTTAATCATGATAACTAATGGACCGGAATGGGGGAAACAAATATGTGAAGTGTCACAGTCAATGAAAGAGATACCTTCGAGTCGAGGGTGATAGTTAGATTCTGGCAGAAGGGAAGAGAATTTCACCTGAAAGGCGAGCTTGTAACATTCTTCGATGCGCTTTCATTTGCTCTTGGAATGTCCACTGTCTATGTTGTTGACTTTGATAAACTTAAATCTATGGATGTGCACCTCAGCTGGGTCAGGAGTAGGGTTGGATAGAGATTTGAGGTAGGACCCATCGAGGTAGCTTGGAAGATCAGTAATATACTGGTGCAAACGTCCTGCTCTGAAGATAAGTTTGAGAGAGCGCTGAAGGGAGACCCATTTATTGGTATGGTGACAGTTGCACATATGGTTGGCACAGTAAGATTCGCCTGGTCTGACTTTCATTGGGAAAGGGATGCACCAGATGGAGTTAGCTTTATGTGCAGTAGAAGGGTGTTGAGGGGGGCAGTGAGTACAGGCAAAATAGGCATTGGTCGATTCTTGCGAGCTTCGGTGTTGTTATCAATGTTGGGGCGTTTGCGGTTCTCAGTTTCCTGTGAGACAGGAGCTATCAGGGGTGTGAGAGCAGAGTGGGGGTGCTGCTGAGGTTTATTGAAGTTTATTGTTCGCGAAGGCTGGCTCTGTTTGCGGGACTCTTGAAGGAGCTCGAGATCGATATAGCCATTGACCTTCGTGAGCATCTCTTCGAGTGTTTTTGGTTTGTGAAGAACTAGGTATTCTTTTAATCGGCTGTGATCGGGCAGTACATTCGAATATGGCAGAATAGCATTCGAGCAGTCAAGGTTATCTATTTTTCCGGATTCATCGAGGAATCTTCTGGCGAGGGCTTCGAGGGTCTCACAGCCGGATTTTCTGAAATTGAATAAAGCATCAACTCTGACCTCTCTGTCTTTGTTGAAGGCAAGCTGGGCAATGAAAAGTTGTGATAGCTACTCGAAGCTTCGTATTGAGCCATTTAGGAGGTTATGGTACCATCAAAGGGGGTTGTCAGTAAGGCTTAATGGGAAAAGGTGACCTAATAAGTAGTCAGCCGTAGAGTAAAGGCTCAGGGCATTTTAGAATTCTAGGATGTATAATTTAGGGTCTGCGTTATGGTATTTGCAGAGTTTGGGGACACGGAAGTTGGATGGTATTTCGATAGCCAAAAGTTTGGGGCAAATCAGATTATTGAGGTAGCTCCAAAAATTTATGGCTGGACTCGCGCTAATGCGAATGACGGGATGTATTGTATGGTCAAAGTCCTGCTATATAACATATGTAGGATGTGGGGGAGATTGATGAATTTGAAGGTTGTGAGGTCGAGTATGTGGTATAAAATCAGCACTGCGTTCTCCGAGCCGTTCCCGAGTAGGGCGGCGTCTGGGTGTCTAGAGGAGCGAAGGGCTGAGTCAAAAGAGTCTTCTGTGGTGTGAATCCCAAGGTGGATGGAGCCGGTTGGGGGAATAATACTAGGGAAACCTTCGGCACCTGTGTGAACGGGGGGTATCTCGAGATTTGGTGAGGGTCCTAGGCGGGTGCGGGCAGATACACACGATGGGTCTGGTGCCTGGGACAGACAAGGAGGTTCTAAGGGTTGTAATCGCTGTAGCTCTCGGATGGTGTTGCGCAGTTCATCAATTGCTTTATTCTGTCTATTTTTATCGTCCAAGCGGCGATTCCACTCAGTTTCCAGTGCCAAGCAGTGGCTTTCACGCTCCTAGTTTAGTTGGTTCTGGTGGCGCTCCTCTGCCTGAGCAACTTGTTGAGATAATAAGGCTATTTGGGTAGCTACTCCATCAATGGAGTTGCCTGCTTGGGTTGAGTTAGAACGGCATATGGGTGCCATTGAAGATAATCAATTGAGGTACAAAAAACAAAGAGAGGGGGAAAAGGAAGGGAGATTGGTAGGGTGGGAATCACAGACGACACCAATTGTAGGGACTGAACTTCGTTCAGAGGTGAAGTTGGTTCTTACAACGTAGAATCAATCCTCAATCAAAGGGATGCAAGCAATTGGTTTACAATAAGAACTAACTACAGATAAACACTTGCGTAAACACTTGCGTAGAGGCCCAAATGTGACTCTCTACGACCTCTGATGAGGATTTTTAAGATAGATTATATTACTGAAGAATAATTGGTGGGTTCGAATACAGTGTACATTGGGTGGTCGAAGGTAAAATGCAAGGGGCTGGAGATGGTTCTTCTAACCCCGACTTGGTTTCCCCTCTCCTCTATTTATAGAGTCATAGGAAGCTAGGTCACCAAATGTGGGTCAGGATTACATGATTACTGTCAGGAAATCCCAGCGTGTTATGGCGCCGGCTCTGTCTGCACTGTCACTGTGATAGCTGTCTGATATGTTTTTGTACATTGGCACTGTAGGGCAGTGGTCGACCTGTCACTGTAATTGTAAAGGCCAATCATTATGGCGGCTTATCTGGTGAGCTGGCTGTCCGTTCTGTCATACTTCAACCATGTGTAGATATGGTCGAAGAGTATCGTTCGCGACGTGTTAGTCTGTCCTCAAAGCTTTGACTGGTGTCGAAGCTTGTCTTCGGGGATCTCTAGGGAGTCTATTTTAGGGATTGAGTAGGCTTCGATACATTCGAGTAGGCTGTGAAGTGAGCTTCGACTGGTCTGTCGAAGCCTACGAGTAGGCTACTAAAATACTTACTGAACTCCATAAAGGTAATTTCTGATTCTACACTACTGGTCGATCCATGGTTCTCCGTGCCATCACACAGGGTCTGTTCTGGCCGAATAAGAAGAATCAAGTCGTAGAATATGCAAAGAATTGTGGCAAATGCCAACGTCATGCCCATGACATTCGCAGCCCCTCCCAAGAACTTCATTGTAGCCAAGTCACTTGGACATTTAAGAGATGGGACATTAATCTAGTAGGTCGGGGTCGTACCTTTATGTCAAACAAGGGAAGAAGAGGTCACCAAGTTCTTGTGGGAAAATACTATTACTTGCTTCGGCCGCCCACATATGATTCGATATGATAATGGTCCAAAGTTCGTAGGAAACAAGGTTTGAACGTTCCTCAAAAAATAAAACATCATCCTCTTCCCTTCCACAACCTATTACCCACAAGGGAATGTTATGATCGAAGCAATTAACAAAACTATAGTCGATGGCCTTAAGAAGCGCATTAACGTAAAGAAAGTCCATTAGGTTTAATAATTACAACATGTACTCTGGGCTTACCATACCACACTCTGAAAGGCGACCGGCTATACTCCTTTCCTCTTGGCATACGGTACTGAAGTTGTTTTGCCCACTCAATTCGAAGTACCCACACGTGACCCTGATCTCCCTGAAGAAGATAATGAGTTCAAAGTCGGATGCAACATATTATGGATTGATGAATCCAAAAACCGAGCCTTATATAACCTTGAACAATATCAGATCTCTCTTCAGAAGTCCTACAATAAAAAGGTTCATCCATGGAGTTTCAATATAGGTGATTTGGTACTTCGACAAGTCACACCTTCTTCAAAACCTCGCAATGCTGGTAAATTAGCCGAATCTTGGGAAGGACCTTATGCCGTCTACGTCAAAATAGACAAAGGATCGTATTACTTAATAGCTGAAGTCGAGGAACCTTTACCAAATCCCTCGAATACGATGTAGTTAGTCTTATACAGCAGGCCATGACCACCCTCTCATATAACTGATATAATTACAGTATAATCAATATACATATTTTTATCCCTTGTACATTCTCTCATATATCCTGTGAACATCCTGATTTGGGCAAACCTAAGTATTCAGTTAACCCTTTGACCTTACTGATACTTGGGAGCGACCTCAGAGTTTTTTAAAGTTACAATTTGAGTACTCCCGAGTGGCATAAATGGTCGACAGATCAGACCTTTGGGGATGCATTGGGGCTGGCCACATTATGCTTCATGTAGGCTCAAGCCCACAGATAAAAATACTCGAGAGCGACCTTGAAGTTCTGTGAACTTCTTGATTTGGTCAAATCTAAGTATCCAGTCAACCCTTCGACCTGACTGATACTTGTGGGCGACCTCAGAGTTTTTCAAGGTTCCAATTGGAGTTCTCCTGAGTGGCATGAATGGTTAGCAGACCGAGCACTCGGGGATACATTGGGGCCGACCGCATTATGCTTCGTGTAGGCTCAAACCCGCAGAGAGAAATACCTGGGGGTAACCTCGAAGTCCTGTAAACTTCTTGATTTGGTCAAACCTAAGTATCCCGTCAACCCTTCGACCTGACTGATACTTGGGGTGAACTTTAAGTTTTTCAAGGTTCTAATTCTAGCACACCCGAGTGACATGAATGGTAGACAGACCGGACACTCGGGGATGTATTGGGGCCGACCACATTATGCTTCGTGTAGGCTCAAACGCGCGGAAAGAAATACCCGGGGCGACCTCGAAGTTCTGTGCACTTCTTGCTTTGATTCATTACCAACCTGCAGTTTTTAACATTCTTAAGTCTACATTCCCTTTTGACCGGCTAGTTCATTCAGACACACAAATATTCCAGTACATATCAATTTGTTCAAATCCCAATACCAAACACTGTTTCAACATACATTACAAACCAAAATAGTTTCTTACAGACGACCAGAGCAAGACAAGTTTCCTTCTTACAGAAAAAATAGTTTCGTCACACAAGATCACCTGCGTTCTCCCCAGGATCAGCCACCCCTTCTCTACCAAGATTCATTTCTACATTATCGCTACCAGTACCTTCACCCACAGAGTTGACACCAGCACCTTCGCCTACATGGTTTGCTTCTAGCCCCTTCAAGCTCGCAATATCTACAATGATGGGATCCTCCTCTAAGGGATAGCGTTCGAAAGTCACTAGATCGTATCCCAACCCGACTACAAATGACTTCAAAGTGGTTGTCACCTCACACTCTTGGTCAAACATCGCTTGAAAACGTGCATGGTTATTATACAGCTTCTTCTCCTGACTGCCCACCTTCACCTCCAACACTGCCACCTTCATATCATAACTTGCGACCACCGCCTGGTTCTCATATGCTGTATCAGTACGAATGTGCAACTGTTCTTGCTTTAGCTCTCTGATTCGGGTCCCCTGAGACATAATGGTCGCCTTCGTTAGCTCACTCCGATCTCTCGCCTCCTTTACCCTCTCGCTCATTCCCTTTTGCACCATGGTAAACAAGACCAGCCAAGCATGCATCTATATGAATCATAAATACCTCGATTATTCAGCAGCTCTTGAACCATAAATCTAATATCAGCCCTCACAAACAAACTTACCTGGCACCAAACTACCTAAGCACGCTGCCCTACTTCCTCTGGGTTTGTGGCACATAGATTTATCATCGACTCTGCAGTCACTCCAACATCCACATCCTACTCGGCCGCGAGCCGCCAAGCTTCGGTTGGGTCATTACCTCCTGCCATTTTCCCATGACTTCTCTTTCAGCTATTTTTCTTAACTGAGCAATCAATCCTTTGGCAGTATCTTTTCCTTTTCCTTTGTAGGTCTTCTGTGCTACTTCGGGAATAGCCTCAGGAACGGTTGACTGGGTCGATATGGGCACTCCTCGACGAGTCCTCGGTACAAAACTTGACTTCCACGTTAGATTATTGTAATCCATATCACCTACTTCTACAAAATTACCTGCCTCTTTTCTCCACTTCGATGGACCAGCTGCGACTAGAATGTCTCTGAATAACGTGTCCGTCTTCTTTCGTATTTATCTTACAATACCGAACTTCTAAAATACCTTATTCACCCAGTCCTCATTCTCGTTGATAAGATTGTCGATATAGGTCCTTGGGTTCTTTAGTCCATTATTGGCGGGCTCTGTAAAATAGTGAATTAAATGTTCAAAGTCTATCCGAACAAACACTATAACTTACTTCGACTATCCGCTTACTTGTTTTGAATAGCCTATTCTTCAGCACAAATTCCACCTCCCCATGGGCATTCTTATAATTCTCCTTCACTACAACCAAGCTTTTATCCCACCCACGCCCAGCCGAACACAAGTCAAAGAACCACGGTTTGTCCGATTGGTACTATATGTGATATGTCCCTACTTTCTTATTCACTTTCTTGGAATAAAATAATACTACATCGAACCACTCGATTAAAAACCTTCGTTCGCACTTCAGCTTAATATTCATACCTTCGACCACCCTTATCATTTCATAAAAATTGCCATTCATCTGGTACGGAGCCACGTCCCAAAAATTCAGCACCTATTTTACCAGCCTTCGAAGGGGTAGTCATATACCTAATCAAATCTACTCCCTAAATGCCATGATTCCCACCTGAGGAAAATCTATAAACAAATATTCGGCCCCTAACGGTGCTAGAATAATCCTTTTACCTCCAAGCCCATGTTTTATAATAAACTGCTCCAACCTCGCCTTTTCCCGGGGTGAGATCTGGCCTACATATATTTTCTCCTCATCTGTATCTTTACTGTTATCACTCTCTTTCCCTTCCCCTTCACCTTCGTCCCTATCATCCCCCGATTGCTCGAATCCAGCCCCCACCACCTCTTTCCTCCTCTTCCTCTTCTTCCTCTTCTTTGTCACTTTTTCTGACTATCCGAGCACTACGTCGACTCCTCCTAATTATACTGGCATCGGGCTCTACTATGGCCTGAGGCACGTCTGTTACAATTTGTAACTCTTCGATGTCGCTGCTCGCCTCCCCTCGACCAGATATACTCAGCTCATTTACTTCATCCTTGTCCTTATCTACCAGCCTCATCCTCGTAGCTTGACAGGTACGCAATATACCCTATAGAAGAAGAGGATTGACATTTGCTTGATATATTCGAGTATCAAGTTTTAGATCCATATTGTACTCTTGCCTACCAACCCTCACTCATCGGCCGTCCCAAGGCCAAATGTTCGATTACTACCTCCTCTACTCTCCAAATCTATACCACTTTACCAGACTTCCAATCCCCGTCTATTACATTCCACCCCAGTTACGCCATTATCAGCATCTCAGCAAATACTTATCCCCTCACCCACCCAGGTTCCAAAAAAAAAAAATGAAAAGATAATAGTTATCTCTAATGTGAGATCAGAGGACATACCTGTTTAATGATATTTAATGTATCGAAGATGAAATCCAACAGCACAATGGCATCTCCTACTTATTTCTCAACAACAAATCCAACAACTACAATGGTGGTTTTCTCTCTTGTATATGCCTCTCTCTATCTTAAAAAATATAGTGTTGGTTTCTCTCTTTCTCTCCCCCCTTTAAATATAGCCCCCAAAATTGCCTTTGTTTCCTCAACCATCATCATTACAACTACCCCCACTCCTTCTCCTATTTCCCCAATTTTTAGGTACTATGAGTGTTTACCAGACTGCCTCTACTTATACACACGTGCGTGCGTGCCACATTTCCCCTAAACAAAGAATTTTCCTCATTCTCTCTATAATAGCCTAATTATGTGAGCTCGAAGTGGCTTGGAATCAGCTCTTATACCAATATTCCTGTGACAAAAACTAAAAAGAGAAATGGTACAGGTGATATAGTGTGGGTGGAAAACCTTTGAATAGGTAAAAACACTACAACCTCGATTGAAGGATTTTTATAATAGTAACTTTTATTGCTTAAGGCTGATATATTATTACAAGTGATCTCTCGACTTTAAAATACTTTAATCTTGTGAATAAGAAGTTTTGGATATTTTGAAAATTTAGAATATGCAGTTTTCTTGGTAATTTCCCATGTATTTTTCTAATCCTTGTCTCTTCTGGAACTTCTTCTTTATATAGGCCTTCTTCACAGTTCTTCATCATGCTAAAGCACATTCTCCAAACAATATAGTTAGTTGCAGTTGACTGAGTAACTATTGAGTTTGTAAGATACAGGCGTCTTTGACTTGTTCAAGTTTTTCTATTTGAGCTCGACCAACGTTCTTTACAACTTCATGGAGTAGGTGGCAATATTGACTATTGAAGTCATGTGGAGAATGCATGCGTGACTCTGACATGGAGGCAGTTCAAACATGGAAACAACTCGATTTGGGTAAGGTCGAGGGGTAGGCCCCTACAATTACACCCTTGTAACCAAAGTTACGAGTGGCTTTTCTTGAGAAAGAATTTGTGGGTATAAGAGTATTCGGGTTAGAATTTTGAATAATGAGGGAAGTAATGATGGTGTTTGACTACATGGAAAATGTGCGTGTTGTAGGGGGACATACGTGCATTTAATGTTGATGGGAATATTGATGTATGCGACAGTTAGAGTTTGAAGAGTTTCATCTATATTGAATAATGACGCTTGGGAAAACGTACCTATACATTAAATGTATGGTTATATAAATAGTATGTATACAAAGGTCTGTGGCAAAGTACGCTTGTTTGTTGCCAAAATCTCTAAAACTTTTGAAGATGGTGAAGACCCGAAGAATGGTTCTAGAAGAAAGAATTGATGTTGAGATACAGATGTTAAGAAAGAAATCTTTTGTTGATCAGTCTTTGGAGATGTTGACTCCTGTTCCCGTTCCTCCGACGTATCAAGGTATGTCAGAAGAAGAAGCGGCCGAAGCTGAGAAAGATTTTAACTATATGCAGAGATTTTATTACATTTTCGATAAAGGCGAGCAATATCGGGTTTGTCTCCGAATCCTTGTAGAGGATAAGGTTGCAGAGACAGATGCAGGGATGGGCGTAACTGCTGGGCAATTATGCTAATTTTTTGTGTTGGGTTAGATTTTATGGGCGGGCCCTCTTCATCTCTACCAACTCTGCAGAGGTGGTGGTTATAGAGGAGGTAGACGGAGAATAGAAGTCTACTTGTGTACTTCCATTGTTTCTTTGCACTGAGAAGACCTTCAGTTTGAAGAGTTGGTTCAAGCATGAATTTTTTTTCTTTCATAGTTTTCATTTGAAGTTCGACTAGACTTCGACCAAACTCATGGGAGGGAGGATATTCGTTCTTTCCAATGTCTACTTTACCGCAAAATAAAACATCACTAAAGTTAAATGAACTGAAGGATTTCATGTTTCGTAGTGCCTAAAAGGCTTGTTATCTGTAAATGTACTTGAAAAACATGTTATCTAAAAAGTACCTGATGTCTGAGTACTTGAAAGACTTTTTATCTGTAATAGCACTTGAAAGATATGTTATTTGTAAGGTACCTATAATTTGTATTCGAGATGAATAAAAATATGTGATCCAAACTCTGTGTTGATATAGAATAGAATAACTCTAGAAATCGAGCAATGAATAATTTAAACACTTTCAAATATAAGATGAAGTTAAATGTATGAGATTAGAATGATAACTTCATATATTAATCAATTTCCTAAAAATATGTTTGTATAATGAAATATGTGTAAGATATGGTGTTCGACCTAGGGGCTAAAATTTGGGGAGAGAGAAAATTGTAAAAAAAATTAGAATGGGAAGTTTAAGCTCAGAGAGGCTATTCCGGAATACTAGATTTGGAAAGAATAAGCTCGATTTGGAATAGGATGAAATATCTGAGGTTGATAGGGAGAGATATATTCAAATAACTTTTCTCAAGATACTAGGTTTTTTGTTACGAGATAATAAGATAATATCCCGAGCTGCAGAGAATTTGTAGCAAAAATGTATAAATATGGGGGAGATGAGTTTCAAACAGGTAGAAAAGAATAAGAATGGTGTGAACTCGATCAGAGAGAATTTTTTACGCCGCTGAGGGGCGGTTAGCGATAAAGATAGCTGAAGTACGAGAGCGGATTTTAGGATTGCTAGATTACAATACTAAACTGCCAGTGCGGGAGGTTCAACTTGAAGGTTAAGATGCGATCGAGCGAAAAATCTAGTATGAACGTTATTTCCACGAGGAGCTGTTTCAATAAATCATGGTAGATCCTGCAGCTCAAAAAGATGTTATGAGATTGATTGTTATAGAGGAGATTGAATTGGAAGATGTGAGGAGTGCTGGAGGTCAACTGATCAGATGTGATTCCCTAGGTCATTAAGGTTGTTTTAGGTGGAATTATATGTGAGGTAAATAAAGTGAATGTAAATAGGGGTGACATGAGTACATGTAATTATATGAGTTTGAATAATTTAAAATAAATTGGAATGAGCATAATAATTTAATTGATCCTCTATTTTTGCGAATGCTGTTTGTGACTGTTGTAAGAAAATGAATTTAAAATTTTTTGAAATTTTGATTACTCTAGAAATGTTGTAAGCACTTCTATAAGAAGAAGAACAAAAAATAGAAAAAATAGGTGGCTAGTGATTTTATCTCTTGTGTAAAAGCTGTAAAATCCGATTGTGTATAAGTGTAAGTTATCATGAGTATGGGAAGGTCAGAGAGAGATATGGAGAAAAGAGATGAAAATAGATAAAAAAATATAAGGCTAAGGGCAATGATGGGACAACATTTTTACCGAAAAGGTACAAGACCTCTGACATTGATAGTGGAAGGGATGCCTCAGTTCGAAAATCGAGGATGGCTTGTGCGAGGCTCAATAACTGCCAGCAGTTAGAGAGAGAAAATATAAATAATGTTTTATCTTCGTCATTCAAACATTTCTCAACTTCTTAAAACTTAAAGAGTAGTGAGAGAGAAAGGAAGAAGAAAAATACAAGTAGTAGAAAATCTCGTGAGGATTTAATTGAGAGTGATCAATAGTTAAAGTGTGAGAGAGTTGCAAAGACTGAGTCCCAAAGGTTGTTATACAGTAGCGTTCTAAGGGAAGGATTTGGCGCTGCATCAGATTATCATTCTGACACAAAAGGTTAGTAGAGGATTGGTGATATATGAATGTCTTTTTGAAGGTCATATTTTGTGTTTAGGCAAATCTATAAATTACTATTTATAGTAATCTTTAAAAACCTGATTGATTTATTATTTATGAAAGATATATGTATGTGGCTGACATATATGTAAAAGATAATAATATATACTTGGACCTGTATGTAGGTTGATCATGAGGGGGGTTTGTGTAATATCAAACTCTTATCTTGAAACTTGCAGGTGATATGGAGAGTTCACCTGTCAATGAGGCGTCGACCTCTAGTCAATCAGCAGAGTCCAAAATTGTAATGTCTGATAGTGAGGAAGAAGTAGGGGTTGATCAATTTATTGATTCCCTGGAAGATTGGTAACCTATCCTCCTCACTCTGATGTGTTCAAAGAGTTTAATAAAGGCAAGGCTTTTGTAGTGGGTAGATGGGAAAGTTGTATAGAACATGCCGATAGGCAATTTAAAAGTTGTACTATATCAACTAGAGAGGAATATTTTTATTTGTTGGCTGATTTGGACAATGAGAAGTGAGATAGGCGTATAGACGAATCGATCTCTTTGGAGTATTTCGATGGGAATGTTCAGAGCAAACTTTTAGAAGGTTTTTGCATTATTAGTGAAAGGGATTATGAACATCATCGGGGCATGTCCTGTTTAGTTGAACGGGAACATGTGGGAGGTGATAAGTATTTGTGAATTTCTGAATAAATTGTGGGTAGGGGATGGGAGAATGACGAGGATATCCCCTGAGGATGTTTTACAATTTTATAGGGTAAAAATTTTTTTGCAAGTGGAGGGGCGTATTTCTCTTTGAGCTCAATTCGGCCTCGTTTCTTCGATCTGAACTCAGCAGGTCGACCATAGAATGATAATGTGATATGAGTGAAGGGGGATTGCTTTCAGAGAGGTGACAAAGAACCCATGGAACTTCTGCGTAGAACTGTAAAACAAAATGAGTATAATAATGTATAATATATAAGGTTAAAATTGTATGTTGCTCTGCAGATGATAATGCATAGTGAATGATAGGTTCCCGATCACAGGTGACGAGTTAAGAGTTTTTGTTGGATACAGTTACACAAGAAGGGATATAGCTCGAGGCTATGTTGGAAGAACTTGGCATTAGCTGAAAGAAACGTGATAGCAGCCGATCTGAGAAAATTTAAATGTATCAATCGACGAGGTTAATAACCGGTGCCGAATAGCCAGAAGAAGGGAACTGATGGTGAAAGGCATGTGAATTTTCCCAAGGCCCTTGGAGTGGACTGCACGAGATTAGCGAAGCCTACTACGTAGAGCAAGTTTGCTCAAACATTTCTCAAGAAGTAGATGCTGAACCGTGGTTTGACCTCTAGAACTACGGGAAGTGGTAAGGTCGTATGAAAGTCAAAAAAGAGAAGGGTGAAATGTCAGGTGTAAAGGTCGTAGAGGATCGACCTATTGAAGTAGACGAGCAGAAAGAGTTGGAGAAAAGAGCTAGGCTGGCAGCTTTCCATGGGGAGGAGGAGATGAGCAAAATGGTAACTTTGTTTTCTTAAATATATGATGAATTTTGTATTGTGGTTCGAGCTAACAATGAGGTCGATTTTGTTTGTTTTGTAGGCTGCTCACCTAATGATGGGGATATGCCTTGGGGTTGAGGAGGAGAAATCGAAGTTGAAGAAGGTGAAAGTCAAGCTGGAGAAATGGGTAGCTCGTTTAAAAATGGTAGAGATCAGCAATCTAAACACGAAAGCAAGAGTGAATTCGGAGGAGGTGGTAGCTGAGCGTGATAGACTCGGGCCCCACCTTATATCCTCCTTATGTTGAGGAGGAGAAAGATGAAGAGATTGAAGATGTTGGTTTTAGAGTAGTGGATGGTTTGGATGGTATCTCTCCTCAAACAGTACGAGACAACCAAGGAGATGATAATGAGCAACCAAAAGGGGAAAATGAGAAGGTAGAGTAGAATGATGATTCTGTGATTGTATGAATATTTTGAAATGTATGTAAACTAAAGGGATATTGTGTGTTGGATAGAATTTTGTAGGCTAAGTTGTTCTTGTAAACCATGTTATAAGAACTTACAGAAACACGCCCCAGAATAAAAGATTTATAGACTGAGTTTACTAAGGAGAGAGATGCCTCAGCATCCCAGTTATCATCGCATCCGGAGCTGCAGATTATTACAGAGCAAGAAATATTTGACTTGTATGCTTCGTTAGAATAGAGCTACAAAAAAAAAATGTTGTGTGTAGAGACGAACCAAAAACCTATTAATAGTTTAGGGAAATTGCACTCAATTGTGTATAGGAAATATCAACGTATTGAAAATTCAAAGTATAGGGAGTGTGTACCTTAGACTTGGAAGTATGTATTATTGATCATCCATCAGAGATTATACTTTAATCTTAAGATTATAAGTAGTTTCACAAAGTAAATGTTAGAGATGAAGTATATGTATTGAATGAGTGTTCTGAGTTGAACTTGATATAATGTATCTGTAATGTGCAGGTTGAATTAGAGTCAGCTCGCTCGCATTAAGATGAGGCACGCCAATATAACCAAGAATTTGCAAAGGAGTCTGATAGGATGAGAGAGGCTAACGAAGACAGAGAAGATCAACATGTAAAGGTGCACTTCAAGTTTTTTGAGGTAACCCAAACTGTTGTCGACCTCGCTCGTAAGATCAAGGAGAAGGATGCCAAAATTAATAAAGGGCAAAAAGAATTCACGGAGTTAAAAAAACATTTAGCAAAGCTCAAAAGCCATAATGATGTGTTGATGGAAAAGAGTAGGGAGGCTGACATAGCCCATTACCGTGTACACGTGCTAGAAAGATCAAAGGAAGGGTTAAATTATTCTATGGCCGGTTTGAAGGGAGAACTGATCAATAAAATGAACAATCAGAAGAAAATTTGAGTTGATCTAGTGAATGATAGAAATAAGCTAGAGCAATTGAAGAAGAAAATGGTTGACAAAGGTAACGAGCTGAAGAATGCTTGGGATGATTTATCAGCTTCTGAAGTTGCAGTTAAACAGTTGTCTACAACCTCACCTACTAAAGATATGGAGCTTTAGACTATGCAACGGAAGTGTGATATGTTGAATAAGAGGGTGGCACAACTGAAGACTGAATTTACGCATACCAATTTGTGTGCTAGGAATGCCGTGGCTAGAGAACATTCGAGGAAGAATAAAAATAATGCCAAGTTTTCCCTTATTCAAAGGGATGCAGTCAGTCTGTCAGCTCAAATAAGAGAGCTGGAGAGGGATGTAGCACGAATTCACGGTCATGTGTGGAAAGGAGTTAAGCGGTTAAGGGAGTGTCAAATTAAGTTAGATGTTGTTCTTATCAGAGAACAAGAGTTATAGCGTGTTATCAGAGGGAAAGAGATTTTGATAAATAAGAAAGTTGAACTGTTAAAGAAAATTCCAACTGAGGAAGATTTAAACAAGGAGATTGAGGTACGTCGTGCTCAGGTGGCGGATTTGAAGGCGATTAATCAGGCTGAAACAACTAAAGCTGACAAGAAATTGGAAGAGACCATTGCATTCACAGCTCGAATAGATAGTAAAATGGAAAGGCAAAAGGAACGGTATACGAGGTTAGAAGATCGCCTTCAGCGAGCGAGAGCAAATTTTTCTTAGGCAGTTATACCTCATACGGCATACTCAGACTTATTGAGGGCGGTGATCACTTATTTTATAGAAGAGGTAAAATGGCTTGAGTTAGAAAGATATACCTTGTTTAACTATTTTTGAGACAGGGAATATATTTGCAGAGCTAATATAGATTGAGGAAATTGTATAGCCTCCATGGAAACGGATTTAGGCCCTCAGCCTGTTGGAATGATAGAATAGGGTAGGATTGTTGTGACTGCTCGTAAAAGAGAATTTATGACTGATCGACCTCCTATTGTAGGGGAAAGCGCGGCTGATATCCCAGCAACAGAAAAGAATCTTTTGTAGTGGTTGAATATGAACCTGAAAAAAGTATTTGTTGCAGACATAATGATAGAAGAAAGCTACTGTGACCTTAGATTCATCTTATGTCTGGTAGAGTCTATGATTGAAAACTTGTATTACCTTTATTTTAATCGTAGAGAATTTAGTAGAGTCAAACAAACCAAGTGTTATCCTTGATTTAACTGGTATAGAGGTCGATTGAAAGGTTGTATTACCTATGTATTAATCTATGTATTTTCTATGAAGTGGGGAGATATGTGGGATAAAAAACTCTGAATTTTTCATTAAATAGAAATGGATATACATTGGATAGAGATGAAAATCTCACTTTTGGAATGGAAAAAGCAAGAAATTAAAATGGAGCAGTAAGGGACTTAACAATAGTACCATTTTAATCGTCGAGTATTCCAAGGATTTAAGATGTGAACTCCCTCTTCTATCATGAGGTAGTATGATCTCAGGACTGAGAGACCTGTGATTAGGATTGGACCCTCCCAATTGTATGCTAGCTTCCCAGCATGAGGCTTTTTGCTGTGTTAAGGGATTTTTCTAAGGATGAGATCATCGATTTGGAAGGTACGCCTTCTGACTCGTTTGTTGTACGAACTGGCAAACATATGGTGATATTGACCTAGGTTTGTAATGGCGTATTCCCTGGTCTTATTGATGTAATTGAAGTTTTAGGCCAATTTTAACTTATTTTCCTCGTTAGTTAGCTCGTGATCTCTAACTGGATGATGGTATTCGGAGGGTATAACGGCTTCGGCTCCATAGGCAAGGAAGAATGGATTGCAGCCGGTTGATTAACATGGAGTAATGCGATATACCCATAAGACATGAGGTAGTTCTCGAACCTAATTCCCTTTTCTCTGTGAGTGAATCCTTTTCTTAAGTCCATTCATAATGGTTTTGTTGGCGATTTTGGCTTGGCCATTTCCTTTAGGGTAGTAGGGATTGGATGGTGAGTAGATGATACTGTGTTGGTTTAGGAAAGCTATAACTTTTTCTCTAACGAATTGGGGACTGTTATTGATAGGAATCAAGTGGGGGAACCCAAACCGAGTGATGATGTGTTTCCAGATAAAAGAAATGACCTCTTCTTCTCTGGTTCGACAGAGTGGAGCTGCTTCTGCCCATTTTGTAAAATAATCGGTAGCTACGAATTGGTATTAGCGGTTACCTGGAGAATTAAGAAATTTACCACCAAGATTGAGTACCTATCTTTTGAATGACCAAAGCACCTTACTTGCATAAAGTTCGAGCGCAGGGGTACGTATCATTTGTCCATGTCGTTGACAGGTGTCACATTTACATAAGTACTCTTCTGTTTTCTTACGCATACCGGGCCAGAATACTCCTTGTGTAATGGCTTTGTTTGCTAGTAAACGACCTGTGGCATAGGAGCCACAAGTTCCTTAATGTAAATCACGGAGCATCTCATTTGTTTTCTATCTGGTGAGGTACTTAAGGCAAGGCAAGGCCCTATGACTGAACAGTGGTATAAGGAACCATTTTGATTTGTGTAGCGCTTTGAGTTGTCGATCAGCTGTCGGTGCTCCTTTGGATCTACTGGAAGTGGTCCTTTGCATTTGTTGTCGATACTGAGATAGGCTAAGAAAGGCTTTTGCCAATCGTCGTCTTCCCCTTTATCGCCCCCAGTGCTGATCTTGTATACAGAAATACAACCAATACTGGGGGTTGAAATTACCTCGATCTGGAGATATCGAGCTTCTGTTCCCTAGACCCCAGCTAGATATGCCAAGGAATTGGCGTATTTGTTTTTACCTCGAGGAAGATAATAAAAAGTTGCTTGCATGAACTTGCTCATCTTATCTGGAACGAGGGTTGCATATTCGATCATTTTGCCATTTTATATGTATTGCTCAGAGTAATGGTGGATGATGAGTAGTGAATCTGTGCAAACTGAGAGTTCTGGGACGCCAAGCTCAAGAGCGAGGTCGAGTCCGTGAATGAGAGTATCGTATTTGGTAATATTGTTTGAGGCTTCAAAATCCAAACGGATTAATTTCTCAATTTTGTTGTTGGAAGTGGTAATCAATATGATTCTAAATCCTAACCCTGCGGGTCCTTCTAATCCTTCTGTAAGAAGTCTCCACCCTTTCCTTGTAATCCATTCAGCCCGCTCGTCAAATGCTTTGGGGGTGGATCTTCGGAAGCTTCCTCTAACAGGTCAGGATGGTGCTCCTCCCACTCAGGATCTTCTATAGGAAAATCTACGAGAAAATTTGCAATGGCCTGACCCTTTTCGGAATGACGTTGTTCGAACTTGATATCATGTTCTCCCAAACTGACTGGCACTCTCTTTGATTTTTCTTTTTTGGATTGAACCTCCCGAAGTGGGTAGTTTGTCATGACTTTGACTGAATGAGCTTGGAAGCAGTGGTTGAGTTTCTGTAAAGTGTAATCATGAGTTAGAAGAAGTTTCTTAATTTTAGAATACCTTGTTTCCGCTAGAGTGAGGGTTTTGCTCATAAAGTAGACTGGCTTCTCAATTTTTACTTCAAGCTAAATAAGAATCGAGCTGATTAAAGTATCAGTAACTGCTAAGTAGAAAATCAGTTCCTCATTATCTATTGGGGTGTTCATTATGGCAGACCTTCCTAAATAGGTTTTGAGTTCCTGAAAAGTTGTTATGCATTCCGATGTCCATTGGACCTCTACATTTTACTGAACTATTCCACATTTGGTACAGCTGCAGAATAGTAGGAACAGCCAACGGCAGCGGTCTGAAGATTTTAAAACAAAACGGTTAATAGCGGCAATCTTGCCAATAAGTTTCTGAACGTCTTTCATCGTTTTTGGAGATGGCATGTTGAGGAGAGCCCGAATCTGATCTTGATTAGCCTCAATCCCTTTCTTGCTGATGAGGTAGCCTAGAAATCAACCTGAATGTACTCTGAATTGAACTTATTAGGATTGAGACGTATTCTATAAGAGTGAAGAATGTTAAATATTGTGTTGAGATTTGTGATGTGGTTGGCTGAGTGTATGCTTTTTCATAAAAGATCGTCGATGTAGACTTCCACGATTTTCCCAAGGTATGTTTTGAACATAGTAGTCATCAACTGCTAATAAGTTGTGCCTGCATTTTTGAGTCCGTAGGGCATGACTTTTTAGCAGTAAAGTCCTCTTGTAGTGATGAAAGTGGTATTTTTATGATCCTCTTCCAAGAGTGGAATCCAATTGTATCCAAAAACGGCGTCTATCATAGATAAAATTTCGTGACCTGCTGTGGAATCAAGGATATGATGAATATTAGGAAGAGGGAAACTGTCCTTTATAGTATGTTTGTTTAGATCGGTAAAATCTATACAAACTCGTACTTTTCCATTCTTCTTTGGGACAGCGACGATGTTGGATATCCAATCTGGATATTTGGCTTCTCGAATGAATCCCACTTTGATCAATTTCTTAATCTCCATGTTAACTGTATCCCGAAGTCAAGGTGATAGTCGTCGTTGTTTCAGTTTAACCACCGTGGCGTTAATGTTGATAGCCAATTTGTGACATGCCTTGGTCGAATCAACCCCCGAAATCTCTTTGAAAGTTCATACAAAAATGTCTTAATTTAGTCGCAAGAACTGAATAAGAGTGTCTTTTTCATGTTGAACCAGTTTAGTGTCGATGGAAGTACCTCTGTTAGGTCCATTAATATTAGTGTATTTTGTGGGCTCTTCTATGGAAGGTTGATTGCAGAGGTGACTAGCTGTCTGTAAATTCAATGCATCGTATCTGTCAAAGGTATCTAAAATAGCAGAGACATTATTTTTACAAGCTCGAGAAAGCTTTTGACTACTCCTAATTTTATAGATACTATCGTTGTGTTTGAAGCAGAGTGCTTGATGATAGGTAAAAGCGATTGCTTCCATGTTATGAATCTATTAGCAGCTCAAAATCTCGAGATAACGTCGACGGTGGCTGGTCCTATGGTAATAATTAAGATGATCTTGCCTACTTGTTTTCTTTTGAACCATTAAATCTACTGATATCGGTGTTACTCTGAATAACTTGATCGGTCAATCCCATTTGGTCGATAGTACTCTGAAAGAGAATCTCAATACCGCTGCTAGTATCGATCATCATTGTGTGCATGACAAACTTTTTCATCTTAAGCATTATTACTAAGGCATCATGATGTAGAAATTTCACATGACTAGTATTGCAATCTTCAAGCGAGGTCGCAAGCTGGCGATTGCTTGACTCAGGCAGAAGTTTGGTTTCTTTATCTTAAGGTGTGAGATCGCAGCATTCCAATAGTCTCCTTCCCTTGAATCTATTTGTGTTGGTGATCTAATGGATTTCGATCATGTTGTTGTGGCGCATATGGTAAAGGTGCTTCTCCTCAGCTTGATCTTCGACCTAGGCAACTTCAAGCTGCTTCTTATAGCTGCCATTCTTGTATGATTCCAAGTCGACAATATATTCGAACATCCATCCCTCTTTGAAAATGTATTTCAGTAACCTCTTTTAAGCATTGCAATTGTCAGTAGAATGATGGTTTACCTTATGATGCATGCAGTACGGTCGACTCTCGATTGCTTCTAATGGTTGAGAAAGACGGTAGAGGTTATCCTTTGAGAGGATTGGAAAAATTGTAGAGATTCGAATATTTATCTTTGGGAGGGCCGGTTTGATTTATGAACTGCCTCTCTGAGGTTGCCAATATTTCAGTGCTTCAATCTGTAGATGGACCTTTCGTGGTAAGGACAGATTTAGAAAATTTATGCCTTTCGAACATCATCCTTTTCAGGTCGACGTAACTATTGACCTTGGTGATCATATCTTCCAAGGTCGCAGGTTTGTTAAGGAAGAGGTATGCTTTGGCTTTGTAGTCGAGCTGGAGCGCGTTGGCAAAAGCAGTAACAGATGTTTTCTGATCGAGATTGTCTACTTTACGTGCGAGCTCCAAAAACTTCTTTGCAAAAGCCTTGAACTTCTCCCCGTGTGACTGTTTGAGACTGATAAGAAAATATAAATTTTCTTCTTTATCTCTGTTTTGAGCATATGTCTTGATGAATTGTTTCTGCAGCTGATCAAAATTGTATATGGAGTCTTCTTGTACAGAGTGGAACCATCAGAGTGGTTCCTCCTACAGACTTGTGGCAAACAAACGGCAGAGGATGTGGTTGAGATTGGAATACAACCCCAAGGAATCACGGTATTGTTGAATGTGCTCCTTTGGATCGGTACCCTTGTATTTACAAATTTTCAGAATATAGAAACCTTTTGGTATTTCCATATCGAATAGTTCTTTGGCAATTGGACTTCCTTGTAACTTGGTAAGGTCGTCGGTAGTGCCCAGAACTTGTACTTCAATCAACTCCATAATATGTTGATCCATATGCACGTGTGTGACATAATATTACATTGGTTGAGTGACTTGACGAGGAGGTTATGGATTGTGAGTACTGATACCTTCACTCAAATGATCTCGTATTGGAAATCAAGGTTGAGGTCATTGTTCTTCTGCTTGACATATAGAAAATTGGTGACCTCAGCTGATCTCAGACTGAACTTCACCAACCAAATGAATAGGTGGTTGAGGTTCGTGCTAAATATTTCTAAAAATTGTTTTGCTGGTGGCTCCTCGAGGTCCCAATCTTTCCTACGTAGAAACCTGGGAGGCTTCTAGCAATTGATCACGATCTCTTGTTGGAGAAGCCTGTTAAGTATTTTGAAGAGCTTGCAAGGTAGTCTGCATTGTTGTCATTTGGTCTTCAAGTCGTTTGAGCGCTGTCAAACGAGCTTGTCATTCACCGTCGAGCTCCTTCTCACGGAGCTCTCGGTTAAGAGTTAATTGATATTTGAGCTCATTGCGTTTCTCTATTTTAGAATTAAGATTCGCCCGTAGTTCTGTAAGTTATTCTGGCTCAACTGAAAGATTAAGCTGGATTCCAGTTGGTTGTCATCTGGAAGAGACCATGATTAAAATTTGTAGTAGAGTGAATGTATGCCTTAGGATATCGTGGAAATGATTTCTTTCCCACAGGCAGTGGCAAATGTAATGGCCTAATTCCGTTAGCTCAAAGTAGCTTGGAATTAGCTCTTGTACTAATGTTCCTGTGACGAAATCTAAAAAAAGAAGTGGCGCAGGTAATTTAGCATTGAAAACCTCTGAATAGGTAAAAAATCACGACCTCGATTGGATGATTTTTCTAATAGTAAGTTTTATTGCTTGAGACTGATATCCTATTACAAGTGATCTCTCGACTTAGAAATACTTAAACCTTGTGAATAAGAAGTTTTGGATATTTTGAGAATCTAGAAAATGTAGTTTTCTTGATGATTTCTCTTATATTTTTCTGGTCCTTGTCTCTTCTGAAACTTTTTCATTATATAGGCCTTCTCCGTAATTCTTCATCGTGTTGAAGCACGTTCTCCGAACAATGTGGTTAGTGGCGGTTGACTGAGTAACTGTTGAGTTTGTGAGAAACTGGTATCTTTGACTTATTCAGGCTTTTCTGTTTGAACTCGACCCACATTCATCATAAGTTTGTAGAGTAGGTGACAATGTTGACTATTGAATTCATGTGAAGAATGTAAACGTGAGTCTGACATGGAGGTAGTTCAAACTTGGAAATAGCTTGATTTGGGTAAGGTCTAGGGGTAGGCCCCTATACTCTTAAGCCCTCATTTCTATCTCAAAACCAACGATTGTACATGGTCATACCTTCGACAACCCTCTTCCTTCAATAACAGGCTCCTGACACCCTATCTGAGCCTTCCACATCAACTTCAACTAACCCACACGTGGTTTCCACCTCATTCCCGTACCTGAGAAAACATAATTATGACCTGCCCAAGCACACTATCCCATAAATAGTATCCCCTCTAACAACTCTACCATTCCGGCTGTCAGTCTTTGCAGTCAAAGTATCACGTCCCTCGTTCTCCAAGCCATCTTATAAGCTCACCATATTCGCACCCTCAACCACATTTTCACCCTCGATTAATGAATTTCCCTCATGAGGTTTAGACTTTTTATTCGTGCTTGTGTTACTATTCGTTTCTATATCAAAGCATAACCGCGCCTACTTTATCATCGACCTACACTACATACCACTATTATACTCAAACACGTCGTTCACTAATTCCTTGTTTCATTTAAAAAAAAGAGGCGGGAATACAACTCAAGACAAAAATAAAAATATTGTCCCACTCTACAAACCTACCGAATAACCCCCTTATTTACATGCAGAACAACTTTTTCAATACTACGGACATTTCCTAATAGCATCATTGGCATCCACCTGCATCTCTGGCAACCTCCAAAGCATATAGGAGCATGCAGTAATGCTCAGTAAGCACCATTTCATTACTCCCCACCATTGAGTGGAGGGTTCCCCGCAGATCACTTCTCCTTACCCCTCCTCCACCAAGTCTGGCATCGGCGCCCCCAGATCTTGGTCCCCAAAATATTTTTTCCTCAGAACAATAGCCTTGGCATGTACTCGAACTTCCTTCTCCTCCATTCTCCCCTGATGGCAAGTATTCGGGGTTGTCTCCATTACTTTACTAAATAGGAAAGAAGATGAACAGTAATTGAGCTGAATTCCCCCCAAAATTGTCCCTATTTATACCCTGTTTAGGGAGCATTAATTACCTCCTTAATCAGTATCATCATCAGTTATGATCTTGGAACTACCAACATACACACCAGTCAACTTTCCAACTTCCCATGCTAAACAGTTTTTCTCAGCACGCGCCATCTACAATAATTTTTGAGGCACTAGTTTAGAAGGGGCGAATGTTGTAGCCTACTCGCAGCCTTCCAATACTAGTCATACATTCGAAAGCTACATCAAAGCATACCAAGATCCTTGATGCCCAGTAAGGCAACATTGAATTCTATGAAGTCGTCCAAGATTAATCGAACACTCGAGTACTCGAAAGCACCATCAAAGTAAGTTGAAGCCAAAGCCAAAAATAGTTGGTTAACATCAATTCCAGAATGACTTCGACCATAGTAATGCATGGCTGAAGGCAAACACACCTGACAGCCAGCTCACCAGACAAAATAGTAGAAACAAGCTGTCAGGCAGTTACAGTGTCAGAACTGACTTCTCGTTCAACACAGCTGCCCCAAGGGATATACATGTAATCTGGCCTTATATGGTGGCTCACCCTTTTCTATCTCTTATAAATAAAAAAGATGAAATACTATGAAGAGGTTGGAAAAACTCTACCTAAAACCCTCCTAACATTACCTTCGAATACCCTGTAACCATCTCTCAACTCAAACCGTCATCTAAGTCAATATTTATGCAATCTTTTATTCAAATCCTCACTAGAGGTCGTGAAGAACCCCAATTCATGAACTTCATGCAAGTATTTTAGTGTAGTAATCTAGTTTATTATTGCCTTATATATTTGCCAAAACCTCTAGTCGAAGGTAACACTTAAGGTGTAAGAGCAAAGTTTCCCCTCTACAAAATCATGCTCCTACAGGTCTTTTAGAGGATGCACTGTGAAAAGTGGGGAAGATTATTTCATCTTATTACCTGATTTAGAAAAAGGGAAAATTGGATAGGGGGTAGAGGAATTGATCACTTTTAAGTATTTTGATGGGAGAGTGTCCAAGACGACCTGGACAAGGGATTTTTGTATTATCTGTGTCAGTTGGAATATGAACTGAGGTTACCTCTTAGCAATCTTGTTAAAGGTATATTGAATACTATAGAGGCTTGTCCTGCCCAACTAAATAACAATATGTGTTAGGTGATAAATGTCTGCGAGAATTTAAATATATTATAGGAGGAGAATGAAGTAGAGAGGAGAATAACTCTTGAGGACGTTTTGTAGTATTACGCTGTGAAACATTATACAACAACTGGAGGTACGTATTTCTGTTCGAGCTCGTCTCGACCGCTTTTCTTCTATCTGAATTCAGCAGGTTGAGTTTGGAACGACAACGTAATATGGGTGAAAGGGGATTACCTTCAGAGAAAGGACAAACAACCAATGGAACTTTTGTATAGAACTTTAAAAAAAGTAAGTAATAGTGTATAATATCGAACTGTTATAATTGAAGGATTGTTCTGTTGTTTAATAATGTGTTGTGCTTGTGTTATAGGTCATCGGTCTAAGGTGACAAGAAAGGAATCACTGTTAGATACTGTTGCTCAAGAAGGTGTTGAGCTCAAGATAGTTCTGAAAGAGCTCGGTATCAACATAAAAAAAAGAGCTTACAGTAAGTTAAAGAAGGTGCAAAAGACTTAGGCAAAGAGGCCAATGACGGGAGCTGGAGTTAGCAAGAAGGGAGGAGCAATTGGGGAAGAGCGGGGTGGAGGAATCGATCTCTTTTGGGTATTTTGATGGGAGAATGTCCAAGGTGACCTGGACCCGGGATTTTTGCATTATCTATGTTAGTTGGAATATGAACTGAGGTTACCTCTTAGTAATCTTGTTAAAGGTATACTAAATACTATAGAGGCTTGTCCTGCCCAACTCAATGATAATATGTGGGAGGTGATAAATCTCTGCGAGAATTTAAATATATTATAGGAGGAGAATGAAGTAGAAAGGAGAATAACTCTTGAGGATGTTTTGCAGTATTACACTGTGAAACATTATACAGCAGCCGGAGGTGCGTATTTCTGTTCGAGCTCATCTTGATCGCTTTTCTTCGATTTGAATTCAGAAGGTTAAGTTTGGAATGACAACGTAATATGGGTTAAAGGGGATTCCCTTCATAGAAAGGACGAACAACCAATGGAACTTTTTTATAGAACTTTAAAAAAAGTAAGTAATAGTGTATAATATTGAATTGTTGTAATTGAAGGATTGTTCTGTTATTTAATAATGTGTTGTATTTGTGTTACAGGTCCTTGGTCAAAGGTGTCTAGAAAGGAATCACTGCTAAACATTGTTGCTCGAGAAGGTGTTGAGTTCAAGATAGTTCTGAAAGAGCTCGGTATCAGCATAAACAAAAGAGCTAACAATAAGTCAGAAAAGGTACAAAAGTCTCAGGAAAAAAGGCCAATGACTGGAGCTAGAGATATCAATAAGACGGGGAAGAGTGTCCAGTAATAAGGAGGGCTGCAGAAATGGATCTGGAGGATGTTCCTGTAGGGAAAACTTTGAGCAAGTTAGCTCTAAAGCATACTAAGAAGAAAGCTGTAAAGAGTGGTTCGGCCTCCGATGCCACAATAAGTGGAAAGGTCGAAGGGAATACGAAAAAGAGGAGGGTTGAACCTCTTACTACTATGTTAGGGGTGAAGGTCATAAAGAGCCGACATGTTGAGGAAGACGAGCTGCTGGCTGTAGAAAATAGGCTGAGGCTGGCAACTTAAAAATATATTAAGCAGCTGAATAACACTACACAGCTGGAGTTGAGCAAAGTGGTAAGTTGATGAATTTTTACTCTTAAACTTTGTAATTGGATTCGAGCTAACAATGTGTTTCATTTTATTGTCAATTGCTCATTTGTTAAGGAGGGAAAAGATGAGCTTGAGAGTTGGAGAGTCGAGCTCGAGAAGAAGGCTGCTCGACATGAATCTGACTTGGCCCTAGAGAGGGGGTGATTGGTTATTATGAAGGATATGCATAAGGTGCTGATAAGCGAGCTTGTTGAGGAGGCACAGAAGAATGTGGATGACATTGCAGTTCATCGCAACTGACTTGGGCACCAACGCCTTTATGGAAGGTACCTATGTTGAAGAGGATAAAGGTGAAGAGGAGGTCCCTGCTGATGGAGGTGTGGTAACAGGGTTGGATTTGATTTCTCCTATAACTGATCTAGATTACCGGGGGGGAAGATAATGAGAAGATAGAGTAAAGTTGTTGAGTTTAGCTATGTGTTTTTGTGCGGTTTGAAAAACTATAATTGTATAGAATATAACTTTTTAGGTTAAATTTCGGATTGGCTAAGAGATGTTTGTAAACATTGTTTGTAGGAACTTAAGGATATGCGCCTCAGAATTGAGGAACAAGATAATGAGCTCGCTAAGGAGAAAAAAACCTCATCGTCCCTGTTGACTTTGAAAGCGGAGCTACAGGTTAGAGAAGAACAAGAAATATTTGACTTGTATGCCACATTACTTTATAGTAAAAAAGTAAAGTTAGGAGATAGAAATAGATCATAAATGTGTTAGCAGTTTAGGGGCGATGGTAATCAAGCATGTCCAGATAATTGCGAATTGTCAAAAAATCATAGCATAGAAAATATGTACCTTGAAAGTGGATATAGGTATAATTGCCAATGAACTAAAATCATACTTCGACCTTAAGTATAGAAGCAGTCTCGCAACGATAGAATGATAGAAAATAAAAATCTCTTAGAATTTTAAAAGTCATTTGTATTATGATTTGATTGTATTTGTGGAATATTGTTGAATCGAGCTTGATATATTGTATCTGTGATATAAGTCAAATTGGAGATTGTTTGCTCGAGTGAACAACAGGCGCTCTAATATAATTATGAGTTTATGGAAGAGTTTGATAGAATGGGAGAGGCATCTAAAGATAGGGAGTATCAACATGTCAAAGTACAGATCTAGTTTTTCGAGGCGATAGAAATTGTTGATGACCAGACTTAGAAGATCGAGGGGAAAGATGTCGAAATAGAAAGAGTGCAAAAAGAGTTTGAGGAGGCGCGGGCCAAAACAGCGAAGTTCAAAGGTAGGATCGATGTGTTAATGGTAAAAACTAAAGACGCAAACACTGTTCAATACCGTATCAAGTCGCTAAAAGTGACAGAAAAATCATTACAAGATTTTGTGGCTAGTTTGAAGGGTCAAATGACCAAGAAAATAAATGAGCTTGAGACGGTTCGAGCTGACCTGGCTAGCTCTAAAAGTGCAGCTGTACAGTTAAAGAGTAAAATGACCAGGATAGAAATTGAGCTTGAAAGGGTTTAAGCTGACATGGCCAAGTCTAAAAGTGTGGCTTATCAATTAAGTGAGGCCCTGCCTGCTAAAGATATTGATTTTTGTATGGTTCAAAAATGGTGTGATGAACTGAATGAGAGGGTGGCCTAGTTGAATGCAGATTCGGCCATAGCCAATTCGTGTGTCAAGAAAGCCGAGGCAAGGGAGCGGTCGAAGAAGAAAAAAGATGATGCCGGGGTCTCTATTATAAAAGGGGACGTTGTTAACCCATCAACTCGGATTAAAGAGCTTGAGGCGGATGTAGCCCACATTCAAGCTTATGTATAGAGAGGAAATGAATGCTTAAGGAAGAGCCAAGATATGTTAGATATTGTTCTTTGCAGAGAGCGAGAGTTAGAGGGGGTGATAAGAGGGAAGGATCAGTTTTCGAGGAAGAAGGATGAGTTGTTGAAGAAGGGTTATGTTGGAGGAAGTAACGTAAATGATCGTGAGCTGGAGGTAGAGTTGAGGATGACGAATAAGGCTGAGCTAGATAAAGGAAGGGAGAAGATGGCGGAGCATCATGAGATTATGACACACGTAGATAAACGTATGGAGTGGAAATAGGGAATACACAAAGACTTTAAAGAGCGTTATCAAAGATTAAAAAAACATTTTTTTGAAGTAATAATGCACGATCGAAATATGTTTATTCAAGAAATAGCGCATTCGTAGGATCTAATGGCTTGAGAGGGATACCTTGCATGATTGTATGTCATTCCGAGGATGTATTTATAACGCTGATATAAATCGAGGAAATTTTTTAAACGTCATGGAAACGGAGTTAGGTTCCGGTCTGATGAATTGGTAGAGCAAGGCAAGATTATAATAACTGTTCCAGCTCCAGAGTTTATGTCTGAGCATCCTCCTGTGTAGGGAAAAGCGTAGCTAACCTCCCATAAGAAGATAAGAACCATTAGAAGTAACCTGTAGAAATAACCTACAGAAGTGACCTATAGTCGTAGACATAGAGAGAGATGAAAGTTAGCTTTACCTTTGCTTTATCCTATGCCTGATAGAGATCTTTGATTGAAAACTAGTATTACCTATGTTTTAATCGCAGATATATGTATAGATGGGCAATTGAAAGCTAATATGGCCTTTGCTTTCATCTGGGTTTAGATGTCGATTGAAAGCTAGTATTTCCTTTGCTTTAATCTACGTTTAGATTTCGATTAAAAGCTAGTATTACCTTTTCTTTAATCTATGTATAGGGGCTTGATCAAAAGCTAGAATTACCTTTGCTTTAATCTGTGTTTAGATGTCAATTGAAAGCTAGTATTACTTCATCAATCTATGTATAGAGGTTCTATCGAAAGCTAGTATTACATTTGCTTTAATCTGTGTTTAGATGTCGATTGAAAGCTAGTATTACCTTTGGTTCAATCTATGTATAGAGGTTCGATCGAAAGGTAGTATTACCATTGCTTTAATCTATGGGATTTAATAGAGTCTAAATAAGTAGAGAGTAATGTGGAGAAAAAACTTGGAATTTTTCATTGAGTAGAATAGAATGTACATTGTATAGAGATTGAAATTTAACTTTTGGAATGGAAAAAACAAGAATATTGAAATAGATAAACTAAGGAATTAATGGTAATACCATTTTAGTCTTCTAGTATTCCATGGATTTGGGATTCGAAGTCCTTGCTCTGTCATTTGATTGTACGATACCAGACCAGTCTGACCAATGATGAGGAATGGACCTTCCCAATTTTTTACCAGTTTCCCAATATGCGCTTCTTTTCTGTGATGTGCGATCTCTCCGAGGACGAGATCGCTGACTTGGAACTCTCAACTTCAGACTCCTCTGTTGTACGAGCTAGCTAGCATATGGTGATATTGACCTAGGTTGGTAATAGCGTGTTCCCTTGTTTCATCAATTTAATTTATATTGCAAGACAACTCGAACTCATTTTCTTTGTCTGTAAGCTCGTGATCTCTGACAGGATGATGGTACTCTGTTAGAATGACAAATTATATACCATAAGCCCGGAGAAAGGGGGAACAGCCAGTTGATTGACGTGGAGTAGTACGGATGCCCATAAGACATGCAAAAGTTCCCGTATCTAATTTCCTTATTTTGTGATTTAAGCCTTTTCTTGAGCCCATCCACTATGGTTTTGTTGGTAATTTTGGCTTGGCAATTACCTCAAGGCTAGAATGGATTAGATGGTGAATGGATGATGTTATGTTTGTTTAAGGAAGACCACGACCATTTCATTAACGAATTGTGGCCTGTTATTGATCCAAATTTGGTGGGAGCAACCGAATCGTGCGATAATATATTCCCTGATAAAAGAGATGACTTCTTCTTCTCTAGTTTGGCAAAGAGGAACTGCTTCCACCCATTTTATAAAGTAATTAATTGCTACGAGTAAGAAACGTCAGTTACCTGGAGTATTGGGAAATTGTTGGATGAGATAGGGGCGCGGATCGTCTCATGTGTTCTCCAGGCCGAGGTAGGCAATAAAAGGCTTTTGCCAATCGTCGTCTTCATCTTCATCGCCACCAGTGTTGATTATGCATACAGAATAGAGATTAATTTTGGGAGTAGATATCACTTCGATCTATAGATATCTTGCTTCTGTACCCAAGACCCGAGCTAAATAAGCCTAGGAAACGGTGTGTCTATTTTCACCTCGATAGAGATAGTCGAGAGTTGCTTTTGTAAATTTGTTCATCCTATCGGCAACGAGGGCTGCATATTTGATCATCTTACCATTCTTCTTGTACTGTTCTGAATGATGTCAGATGAGCATCAAACTCATTTGACAGCATTTAGTGGACATGAAGAATAGATGACTACAGTGCAGACTGTATTACAAGCTTTGTAGGATACTCAACAAGCTCCCCATACCAATGATCGTGATCAAGTACTGGCGAACTCTCGAGTTTCTGCACGAGAAAGATTAGGACCTCGAGAAGCAACCAGTAAAGCCATTTCCAGAAATCTTCTGCATGAACATCAATCGTCCATTTATTTGGTTGGCGAAGTTCATTTTGATATCAGCAGAGGTCTCCAGCCTTCCAAGCATCAAGAAGAAGAGCAACGACCTCAACCTTGAATTTCAGTATGTGATCGTTAGTGAAGGCACCGGTACTCAGAATCCTCAACCACCACTCCAAGCCACTCAGGCCACATGTTAGTATGTCACACAAGAGCATATAGATCAGCTCATCAAGGAGTTGATTGAATCTCAAGCTCTAGGCACTAAAGGTGATTTTTCTAAGTTGAAAGTCTCTTAAACAGTCACAAGGAGAAACGTTCGAAATCTTTAAAAAGAAGTTTCTGGAGCTCGTACGAAAAGTAGATAATCTCGATCAGAAAACAACTATTACTGTTTTTACCAACGAGCTCCAGCTCGACTGCAAAGCCAAAGAGCACCTCTTCTTAAACAAACCCGTGACTAGGGCTGTACTCGGGTCAGTTCGGGCTGGGTCCAGGAATTTTAGTGATCTGATCCGAACTCATCGGGTTATCAAATTATGGACATGGACCCAAACCGATCAGGTGCATAACCCGAACCAGAACTGAACCGGGTTACTCCGGTCGGGCCGGGTTCTGAGTTTGGTTTGTCAATATATTTCAGATTTAAACCCACATTGAAAAAATAAGTATAACCAAATAGCCCATGTAAACCATTCATTATCACCAAAAAAAGAAAACAGTATGACCAAAGCCCAGATACAAATAGTAGTCATGTTGGAGAACTTTATTCTCCAAAAATAGTCATGTTGGAGAACTTTGTTCACCATAAACATAAACAAAGCAAGGAAACAAGATTACATAAAGCTCAATCTCATAGTAATTTTTGGACCTCGGGCTTACCCTCTCTAAAGGAAACGAGATTACATGGTGCAAGCCTATAAGCCTATGAAGCAAACATTTCCTTTTTCCTCTCTTGTACCTCAATCCCATCCCATTGCTCCTTTCTCAATCGAGCAAGTAAGGTAGCCTCAGAAATGCCTACTGCACAAATCCAGTTGTGACATAGCCAAGCGGCCATCTATGGGATTCATTGGTCATAGTATCTTCGGGCGTCTGAAGGTTGCTGCATGAAGTATGATCTCATAGAAGACTAAAATTTGAAGTCCATCCAATTCTTCAGATCTTGATGTCCATAGTGATACATCAGGGAGACGAG
Source organism: Kingdonia uniflora (assembly GCA_014058105.1). Taxonomy (NCBI): domain Eukaryota; kingdom Viridiplantae; phylum Streptophyta; class Magnoliopsida; order Ranunculales; family Circaeasteraceae; genus Kingdonia; species Kingdonia uniflora. The sequence continues at coordinate 2,224,877 of JACGCM010000140.1, read as the reverse complement.
GTGCACATACACAGAGGGAGGAGAGAGTGAGATGTGGATAGTGATCTTGGCGAAATTTGAAGACACCATTTTGCAAAAGGAGGTGAGAGTGAGAGAGGAGATGTAGAGGGAGAGAGGCGGATATGAGAGATTAGAAACATATGCTTCACACCTTAAGTACTCAACCTAAAGGTCTAAACCAGTTCGTGCTTAGTCGGGCCTTTCTAGGACTAAACGAAACCCAAACCGATGAGATCCGGGTTACTGAAGTTAATATTAAAACCAAACTGGGTGTTCCTCAGAACCGGACAAAATCAGCTGGGTCGGGTCGGTCCAGATTGGGTCCTCGGGTTCACCAGTTTGGTGTACAGCCCTACCCGTGACCTTGGAAGATATGATCACCAAGATCAATGGGTATGCCAACCTGGAAAGGATGATGACCGAAAGGCATAAATCTACTAAATTTGTCCTAACCACTAAAGGTCCAACTATAGAACGAAACAGTGAGCCGAAGGAGGACTAGGGTGATCAAAAGCGCTCTAAGGCGAACACTAGCAAACCTCAGAATGGCAATTTATTACCCAAGTCAGTCCTCCCCAAGATGAATGTCTGAATCTCCGCAATTTTTCAAATTCTATCAAAGGATAAGTTCTATTGTCTCTCTCAACCATTGGAACAAATTAAAGGTAGGTCGTACTGCATACATCGCAAGGTAAATCATCATGACACTAACAACTGCTATACTATACAGAGGTTGCTGTAATATATCTTCAAAGATGGGAGAATGTACCAATACATTGTCGATCTAGAATCATACAAGAATAAAAGCTACAAGACGCAGATCGAAGTAATCTAGGTCAAAGATCAAGTTGAGGAGAAATACCTGTACCATATGTACCACAACAATATGATTGGGATTCATCAGATTAACAACTCTTGCATATTCAAGTGAAGGAGACTGTCAGAATGTTACGATCTCATGCCTTAAGATAAAGAAGCCAAGCTTCCCCCTGAGTCGCGCAATCGCTAACTTGGGATTTCATTCGAATATTACAACATCAGTCACATCAAGTTTCCATATCATGAAGCCCTGGTGATCATGCTAAAAATGAAGAAAATTTTCATGTATACAATGATGATTGATAATGGTAGCGGTATTGAGATTTTATTCAAAAGCATGATCGATCAAATGGGATTGGCCGATCAAGTTATTCAAAGCGACATTATTATCAGTAGATTTAATGGTTCTAAGGAAGAAAGAGAAGGCAAGATCATCTTACCTATCACTACTAGACAAGCCACAATCGACGTCGCATTTTACGTCATCAACGCCAAATCTCGTTATCTCAAGATTTTGGGCTACTATTAGATCTACAACATGGAAGTAATCGCTTCCACCTATTATCAAGCACTGTGTTTCAAACACAATGATGGCATCTATGAAATCAAAGGCAGTCAAAAGCTTTCTCGAGCTTACGAGAATACCATATCTGCCATTCTAGATACATCAGACAGATATGCTACATAGCAATTACAGAAAGCTGATCACATTGATGATCAGCCTTTAAAAAAAAACCTATAGAGTACATATACATTGATGGACCTAGCAGGGGTACTTATATCGGTACCAATTTGGTCCAGTATGTTAAGGATGCCCTCATTCACTTTTTACGAATGAATAGAGACATCTTTACGTAGACTTTCAAAGAGATGCCCGAGGTCGATCCATCCAAGGAATGTCACAGATTGGCCATCAACAACAATGCTATGGCGGCCAAACAGAAACAGTGATGACTCTCACCTTATCTTCAAGATGAAGCCAATATTGAGATCGATAAGTTGATCAAAGTGGGATTTATCCGAGAAGCCAAGTACCCTGATTGGATCTCTAACATTGTCGCAGTTCTAAATAAGAACGGAAAGGTCCGAGTTTTTATAGATTTCACAGATCTAAACAAACATACTCTGAAGGATAGTTTCCCTCTTCTGATCATTCATCAAATTCTTGATTCCACGGTAGGTCACGAGCTCTTATTTATGATAGATGTTGCTTCTGGATACAATCAGATACCTCTCTTGATGGAAGATTAGGAAAAGACCACTTTCATCACTGAAAGAGGACTTACTATTATAAAGTTATGCCCTTCGAACTAAAGAATGTAGGCGCAGGCTATCAACGATTAATGACAACTATGTTCAAAGCACAACTGGGGAAAATTGTTGAAACCTACATCGATGATCTTCTGTGCAAGAGCTTACAGTCAAAGGACCATATCATAGATTTATCCACAATATTCTTATAGGATGTGGCTCAATCCTACTAAGTGTCAATTCGGAGTCCATTCAGGCAAGTTCCTTGGCCATAAAATCAGCAAGAAGGGGATTAAAGCTGACCCTGATCAAATTCGAGCTCTCCTTAACATGCCCTCCCCAAGAACAATGAAGGACGTACAAAAACTTGTCTGACAAGATTATCGCTATCAACTGGTTCATTTCTACGTCTTCAGATCGATGTTGATGGCTATTCTTACTACTCCGAGGTTATCCCAAATGAGGAAAAGTTCAGGCCAATGAATAGATCTAGTGGACATTAGAATATGAGGTAGCTTTTCAGGAACTTAAAACCTATCTAGGAAAGTTTTCCATCATGAGAACCCCGGTAGACAATGAGGAACTGATCATCTATCTCGTAATTGCAGACAATTCTATAAGCTTGGTTTTCATTTGATTTGAGGGAAAGATCGAAAAGCAAATTTATTTCATCAGTAAAACCCTTACTCCAGTGGAAACATGGTATTCTAAAATCAAGAGACTCCTTCTAACTCTTGTTTATACTTCACAAAGACTTAAGTACTACTTTTAAGCTCATTCAGTTAAAGTCATGACAAACTACCGACTCCGAGAAGTTTTGTCGACAAAAGAAAAATCACGAAGAGTGTAGCAATGGTCAATCAGTTTGGGAGAACATGATATCTAGCTCGAACAATGTCATTCAGAAAAATGTCAGGCTGTTACTAATTTTCATATGGCATTTTCAGTAGAAGATCACGATTGGGAGCCGTATGATCCTGACCTTATAGAAAAAATTACAAAAGATCCACCTACTAAAGCATTTGACAAGCGATGGTAAGATGATCAAATATGCTAATTGGCCCAACATAAGAAAGTGTTGTACTAGCAGAATTGCGGGACACTCTACACTCCGAGACAAAATGACGGGCCATTCTGGAAAAACAACTGATGGATGTGCGAGATGCGTTAAAAGTTATGCAAGGACAACATATTGTAGCCCAGAAGAACAAAGACGTGTCAGCCACCTCACAAATTTCTGTTCGGGACAGGCTAGGACCACGAGTTAACAGCCTAGGAGCTGATATTCGATCCAATCATCACCAGCCAGGAGCCAAGTTCATATAGATATAAGGAGTCCACCAAGAAGTTGATGGCATTCCTACTGAAGCTAGGTAAGCGGAGGACCCACCTAGGGGAAAATTTTATACTCCAGCGCGTGAACAGCTAAGTGATGGAAGTGGCATCCACATTCCTCGAGAAGGACGCATCCCTTGTTAAACCATCACAGATCGTCAGTTTGTGACTCAGGAACATGTAGAAAAGCGTATCAAAGAATTATTTGAAGCTTAGGTTCAAACCATCAAAGGCATCCCTAACAAACTACAAGAAAGCCCGATATCTCAAGATATGTTAGACGGCAAAGTTTCCATCGGTATCCATGCACCTTAAATCCGAAAGTACAAAGAAACTTATCTCTTGGAACACGTCCAAGAATCCCAAGACTCTTGAGGCTTGCATTCTATATCAAACTATATTTTATGTCGTCTCTTTCCTACCAGTCTCCTGGGTGAACCTTTACGATGGTTTCACTAACTGCAAGAACGGTCTATTAAAACTTTCGAACAGTTGCGAGAATTTTTTGTCAAGAACTACTTGTACAGCAGAGACAAAGAAGAAAATTTGCATTCTTTGTTCAACCTTAAGTAGATGCCAGGGGAGAAGCTCGAAACATTTACTAAGAAATTTTTAAGTTGGCCAGAAAGGAAGACCGACGTGATTAGATAATTACTATTTTAGCCTTTACCAATACTTTGCTCGTGGATGGAAGAGCGAAGGAACACCTAATTCTAAACAAACCTACAACCTTGGAAGACTTGATCGAAAAACTAAATGGATATATCGATCTCAAAACGATGGTATCCGAAAGACAGAAGCCCCATAAGTTAACCCTGATAGCAAGAGATCAATCCATGGAACAAGATTTCAATCGCACTACAGATTATGGAGAAGACAGAAAGCAAACCAAGTCTAATGACCATCAACCTTAAAGAGGTGGCAACTTACCGAAGCCATGTCTTCCCAAGTTAACTGTTAGAATAGCCAGCCTAAATCATATATTACAAAAGGATAAGTTCTTCCGCAATGCCCAATACCTCCAGCCTATTAAAAGCATGCCGCATTACATATACCACAAAGTCCGACATCATGACACAGAATATTGTTTCGCCTTATAGAGACTTTTGGAGTACGTCTTTACAGATCGAAGATGCACGAGTACATTGTGGACGTAGAAGTTACAAAAATGGAAGTTACAAGCTTAATACTGAGATCATACAGATAGAAGGAGAAACAAAGGAAAAAAAATGTACTACATATCCCTCAGCCATTTTACCGGTACTCACACATTTAACAGGTCGATCAAATTCAAAAGAGGATGTCTCGTCTAATACCACGATTTGGCCATGGTCGATAAAGAAACCTGGTTACTCCCCACATCTAGTTCACAATGAGCAGGGATCTCATTTGATGATTACAACGTTTGCCACGTCAACTTTACTCATCATGACGCACTCGTGATCATGTAGAAAATGAGAAATATCATACTACATACAATGATTGTAGATACTGGGAGTAGTATGGAACCACTCTTCCAAAGTACGATTGATCAGATGGAACTGGCTGACAAAGTTCACCCTAGTGATATCGATATCAATGGCTTCAATAGTTCCAAAGAAGAACGTATAGGACAAATTATACTTCCTATTACCGCAGGACCGGCGACGGTTGATATTGTGTTTTATGTTATAAATGTAAAATCCCGTTATTAAGGAATCATGGAATGTTGCTGGCTGTATAACATGCAAGCTATCCCATCAACCTATCATTTGGCTTTACTGTTCGATTGGAATGGCAAAATCTACGAAATCAAAGGCAGCCAAAAGCTAGCTCGAGCTTGCAAAAATGTTGCCGCCATCGTGACAAAATAGCCAGCACAACAAATCGCATAACAATTACAAAACATTATAGAGAACATTACAGAGAACCAGCTGCCAAGAGCAAAAACTATAGAATACGTCAAAATCAGTGGAGAAAAACGGGGTACCTATATTGGAATCTTTTGCCCACAACAGAGAGAAATGCTCTTATTCAGTTTCTCAAAGATAACAGTGATGTCTTCGCATGGACATTCTACGAAATGCCAGGCATTGATCCAAATTTGGCTTACCACAAGCTTAGTTTAAAAGATAAGGCTGAGACAGTCAAAAAGAAATAGAGAACTTTAGCACCAAGGCTATGAGAAGAAGTCAATAAAGAGATCGATAAGATCATTGAAGTTTTCTTTATTCGAAAAGCCAATTACCCTGAATGGATCTCGAACATTATAGCAGTTCTGAAGAAAAATGACAAGATTGGAGTATACATGGATTTCACAGACCTTAATAAACATACTCCAAAAGATAGTTTTCCCCTTCCTATCATCAACCATCTACTTGATTATAATGTGGGACACGAACTCTTATCCATGATGGATGCCGCATTAGGATACAATCAGATACCCCTTTTGCCCAAAGATCAAGAAAAAATAACTTTCATCACAGAACACGGACTATACTGCTACAAAGTCATGCCCTTCAGCCTCAAAAATGCTAGAGCCACTTACCAGAGACTGATGACTCAAATGTTCAAAGACCATCTTGGGGAAATAATAGAAGTTTACATTGATGATATGTTGTGTAAAAGTCTTTAAAGGGAAAACCATCTCACGGATTTATATACGACCTTCAAAATTCTTTGATCATACAAAATGAGACTAAATCCTGACAAATACCAATTCGAAGTCCAATCAGGAAAATTCTTGGGACATTTAATTAGCAAGCAAGGTATCGAGGCCGACCCCGATCATATCCATGCTTTGTTATCCATGCTTTCCCCAAAGACGAAGAAAGACGTCCCAAAGATAGTCGACAAAATAGCAGCAATAAATTGTTTTGTTTCCAAGTCTTCAGATTTATGTAGATGGTTATTCAACCTCCTACGAAAAGGGACGTAGAAAGGGAAAACTTAAAAGGATCCTGAGATCGAGTGGACCACCGAGTATGAAGTAGCATTTCAGGAACTAAAATGCTACTTGGGGAAATCACAAGTAACGAGTACACCCAGAGAAGGAGAAGATCTTACAGTATATCTTGCAGTTACTGATAACTCACTCTGCTCAGTTCTCATCCGACTTAACAAAAAGACAAAAAAAACCTATCTACTTCATCAACAAGAGTCTCAGTCTAGCAGAAACACGATACACAACGATTGAAAAACTACTCTTAGCTCTCGTCTATACATCGCAAAAGTAAAAACAATACTTCCAAGAACATTTAGTTTGAGTAATGACAAATTAATCCTTACGCGAAGTACTGTCCAAATGAGAGAAATCTAAACGAGTCTTGCAATGGTTAGCTACTCTTGGTGAGCATGATATACGTTTTGAACCGCGGCATTCCAAAAAAGGGCAAGCAGTAGCAAATTTCTTAATAGATTTTCCAGTAGATGGCCCTAATTGGGAAGAAGATAGAACTGAGATAAACGGGGAACAGTTCAAAGAAAATTTTTATTGGATATCCAAGAAAGGTTGGCGCCATTTAACTGATGGTTCTGCCGAACCAGATGGGTTAAGCATCGGGATAGTTCTTATCATACCTTCCAATGACAGAATTGAGAAATCAAACCGACTCAACTTCGAGGCTACCAACAATGAGACCGAATACGAAATACTAATCCACAGACTGGATTTGGCACTAGAGATTGGTGTGCCCAAATTATCTGCTTACGCAGACTCCTTATTAATTGTGAACCATTATAGAGATAAATATCATAAAAATGGAAAGATGATCAACTACACCGCAGTGGCAGCCAAAAGAATGAGCATATTTAAAATAACTATAATCAAATACTTACCTCATGGAGAAAATAGACATTCTGATTCCCTCGCCTATCTTGCTAGAGTCCTCAGAACGGAATCCCAATAGTTAAAGAACAAAGTGGTATCCATCCCCAGCATTAACATCATCAGCTCAAATGCTACGAAGAGGTCAAAAATGATTGGAGATGACCTTTCCTCACATATATCAGACCAAAAGCACATTTGATGGCAAACTCCCCGAGGATGTTAATGAGAAAAGACGTTTGTTAGACAATATTAAACGATACATCATCGACGACAATCTCCTTTACAAAAAATTGATTACAGAACCCTATCTCCAACGTTTATCTAATAAGGAGGCCCAAGCCTTCCTGTACGATTTACACGAAGGTACTTGCGGATCCCAAGTTGTAGGATGGTCTTTAGCAAACTAAGCTCTTACTTAAGGAGCCTTTTAGCCTAAAATGAAAGCTCAAGCCATCGAATATGTCAGGATGTATGATGCCTGCCAACGACATGGACCTAAAATTCGAACTCCAGCTTTAAAACTCTAATCTAGCAAAGTTGTCTGGACATTAAAATGATGGGCCATTGATCTCATGGGAAAATTCCCAACTGTACCCGAATAAAGTAAACACCTCTTAGTAGCAACCAACTCCTTCACCAAGTGGCTTGAAGCAATTCGTTTGAGTCGAACACGCGAAGACGATGTCATCAAGTTTATTTAGGAAAATATTATTATACAATTTCGCTGCCCCCACCTCATCAGAATAGATAATGGACCGCAGTTCGTTTGATCAAAGGTCATCAACTTCCTAAATCAGTATAATGTCGTCCACTCTTCTTCAAATCCATATTACCCACAAGAAAATGGTCAGACCGAAATCACTAATCGTACCATAGTCGACAGAATGAAAAAGTGATTGATAGAGAAGAAAGGTAATTGGGTGCAAGACTTACAGCACATGCTATAGGCATATCGAACAACACCCTGAGTATCGACTAGATCTACATCGTTCTTGCTAGTTTACGATACCAAAACAATCATCCCTACTCAATATCATCATCCACTACATGATCATACCATGACCGATGAAGAAAATAAGTTCCAGTTGGGCGTGTAGCATAAATTGGATCGACGAAAGAATAGACAGAGCAATCATAATTTTGGGAAAGTGCCATCAAACTTTAGCAAAATCATATAACAAACGAGTTCATCACCAAGAGTTTGATATTAACAATCTCGTCCTGCGAAAGATCCCAAAACATAGAAAGGAACTAAATGCTGGGAAACTCACAAAAAATTCGGAAGGACCTTTTATTGTTATTGGCAAAAGTGGACTCGGCTCTTATAACCTCATTGCATCTAATGGAGATCGAATCCCCAATCCTTGGAATATAAAGAGATTGAAGTTATATCGAAGATTGTCATCTCTCATAGTTTATATTCTACTATTCCTTACATTTTTGTATGTCACTGTTACTCTAATGAAATACTTGTGTTTGCCCGACTTACATTACAGTACTACTCTACTATCTCATACAATACTGTTATACTATTTCTTAGATTTTTGTACGTTGCTCTTATACCAATGAAATACTTATGCTTGACCGACCTATATCAGAGTATACTTTAACAATCTCATACAATACTCTTCTACTATCACTATCATTTATGTACGTTATTCTTATACGAATGAAATATTTATGTTTGACCGACCTACATTACAGTACTTTTCTACTATCTCATATATGCAGAGCACATCTACTATATCATAGATAAACAATAGGATAACCCCAATTCGATCTTTTAACACATAACGGGTCGGTTATTGCTTAACGTAATTCGATCTTCTATTATACTTTAGGTCGGTTATTGGTTACCCAATTCAGCTAATAAATTACACACGTCAAAACCACAATTGGTCATCGAAGGTCAATACAAATACATACTGATCACTAATTCTACTATCAATCAAAGTTTTCTACAATATAACCTTCACACTATATCTACTATATTTTAGGCGATCTAACATAAGTAGTTCACATTTACAACAAAACCAACACAAAATCACTAAGTTCAGCCTGCGGATCATCATGCAAACATTCACCATGTTCCAGAGGATGTCGGTGCATCAGTTCTGGTACCCTTGGAGCAATAATTTATCTTCCTTCCTCGCATCTATTTTTAGTAAGAACGCCAATTATTGACATAATACGATCCAGGTATTCTGTCTGCACTAGCTGTATATCAGACTTCACACCATTTGCGATCATGCTGCCATGTATCGTGTCTCTTTCTATTTTAAGTCTCTTGAACTCAGACACAAAAAAGTTAAGTATTGCAGCCATTTCTTTGTCATGCACCTCCTATTCCTTGAGCTTAACTTTGTCAGGCACAACAAGCTCTGTAATCTTTCCCCTTGCCTCATTTAGAAAACTTTCAAAAAATTTACAGCGCGCCTCCACCGCCAACTTTGCCTCAGTAGAAGCTTTATTACGTGCTTCCATCACTATCATGAACTCATCCATTTGTCCCAATATAAGCAATGATTTCTCCATAACAAACTAATTATGGAGCCTCACATTAGCCTCTATGTTAAGATTTCGTTGAGATGTTACAAGATTCGCCCCCAATTTGTTATTCGAACTAGTCAGCTCCCCAACTTTCGTTTGAAACTCCATTATAATTAACTTCAATACTTGATTTACGTCCTTTAAGTTCCCTAATTTAACCCAATATTTTTTTTCTAACTCAGTCTGTTCACTGTTAATTTCCTTCAACTCCCTGGCTCGCTCATCTGCCTCTCTCACAGCAGCTCACGCATATACTAATTCTACCTCTTGCATGGTTACTGTTCCGAGATATCACTTATACGACATTAAGCCTTTTCAATGTCCAAATTCCTTTCTTTCACAACTTCATTTAATTCCTCAACTTTTTCATGTACAATGGCAAGTACAGCCTCCTTACTTTCCAATTGTTCGGTCAAACGACCAACCACACCTTGCTCTTCAATCACCCTCACCTCTATTTTTACATTTAACTCATCAGCATTTTTTAATGTTTCACGATGAAAGCTTAAATCAGTATTCAATTTTTTGTTCAAAACGCACAACACTTTATACTGACTTTGAACCTCTGCCAATTCGACCTGTGTCAAAAGTTTCAAGTCGCACACAAAATAGTTCATACATCAACATAGTTTACATATCACAGTTCACAGTTTTACTCAACAATATAATATTTGTATGCGATCAATCTACATCTCTACTTATATCTATTTTATCATCACAAACAAAGCAGATTTATTTATTATTAACAGTGTACAGATATCTAATGCATAGGCAAATTTTTGAACAGCTTAAATAATTCACTTTTTCGAGCTACGAGAAGACTGCTCCCTATTTTTCGATCGCCTTGGCCTATCTACATGTACATCCAAAGGTACAATAAAGGTAACCACCTCCTACTGGCGCTGCTTTCGCCATGACTAAGGTATCAGGCTCTCAACCTCCTCCTCGTCTTCCTTTGACAAATTTTGTGCCGGTCTTGGAGCTGGTTTTTCAACACTTTTTCCTCCTCATCCTTCATAAACCACATATTTTTAGCTTTTTCATTCTCTACATCAAAACCTTTCCCATAATCCATAATATACTTCCTAAATTCATTATCTACCCTTGCCAACTCCCCTTTATAAAACTCAATCATGTTCTCTATAAGACGTTCATGATCTGTTTGTGTTGCGACCTTTACTCGTGATGGATGCCAATGGTCCTTCAACATCATATTCGACCTATAAAGATGCCTACGCATATCCTTCTACAATATACCCAACTCCTTCAATTCCCCTTCCTCCTTCTTTCTAACAGTTGTTTCTATTGTCAAATGGTTTCCAAAGGAAGTATTTTGTTTTGTACTTTTCCTCAGCACGTTTTACAGCTCTTTTAACTCATTCTCTAACTTGCCTTGCACCTCTATCTGCTCTTTCCATATTTTGAAAAATAAAATCCTCATTGCTCTTCGATCCTACTCAAAGCTAAGAGCATCAATTACGGAACCTACGCCACCCCATATGAAAGACACATCAGCTTGAGCTAAGCATTTCTTTGCCCCAACGCTATGACGATTACGTGCATCTTGAGCTAAAAACATAACTTGAGCTGGGTCAGGTACTACACCCCTTTCCTTAAAAAGCTCTAGATAAGCCTCTTTTAAACCCCGCTCACTATCTACTTCGACCTCAAAATACAATACCAGAGTTACCAAAAACTTCTGACACATAGCTTTATCACTCGGGTCATTAAAACAAATTAAGTCTTTAGATTTACATACTAGCACCTCTCTCTCCTCCTCTTTTCTTAAAATCTCATCCTACTCTATTTTTATTTTTGCATATCTACATTGTAGATCATTTTTTTTTTTAAATTCTCCAAATTAGATTTAAACTACCTTCTCTCATACTTAGTTTTATTTAATACCTGTTGAATACGAGTCACGGAGTCCCTCGCTCTACTTAATGATCTCACCAAAATGGAAATAGTTTTTCTCAACCGCTCTATCTCCTGCACAGATTACAAATTTTCTATTATCAAACAAGCATTTTAACAAGGAATAATAAATTTATGACTTTCAAACTTCACAGTTTCAAAGCACATAGAAAACAGTCTCATCAAACTTAGAACATAATAAAATAGTTCGAAACAGGATGCCATAGAATGATATTAAGTATTATTGCCAGTCGCTACCTCAAACGGAAGCTCCACTTCAATACCAGCAGCTGGAACTTACTCTATTTAAGGAAGGGGTATATTAACTGGGGCAGCAACATCTTCAACCAGTTCGTCTTCTGCATCCGAAGCAAAAACTATCTCCTAGTACCTACCTGCCAGGCCCAGATCGATATCGGTCTCGCTTAAGCCAAAATGACAATCAGATTGGATCATATAATTTCTGCCAACCCTCACATCTGCAAAATCTTTTGCCAGAGTCTCCTCGCATTTAGATAGTAATGCATACTGCTCTTAAGCTGCCTTTGCCTCTTCTGCCTTACTCTTTCTTTCCTTCTTGAGCTCCTCCTCGAGCATTTTCATCAAAGTTGTTTGAGCATCGACCCTCTAAGTAAGCTCTACATACTCCTGGTATCTCTTCTTAATAAAACTGGTAGCCCCTTTTATCAGTATTGAGAGCTGCCAATATAATATACCAGATCAGCAATACATATATCAACACCAATACAACAAATAGAGAATCTTAATAAATGCATTTACCATTTGCTCTTAAAAAGCCTCTACGAGCTACTTCTGCTTGGTCCCGCTATCTTAAAACACCTCAGTTCTATGTCCATCAACTTGGTCATAGCCTTAGCCTAAGTTTGGTCACTACCTTCGATCTCATGTTGTTTCCTTTTTAGAGATCTCTTTTCTGCTTCTGGAGAAATGACCTAATTCATCATCTGTTACTCCACCACATCCACAACAGCTAGTTTGTCACCATCTTTCCCTTGGGCCGCCCCCACAGTTGAATAAAAAGATTCTTGCAGTGCCCTTTTTGGCCTCTGGATCTTTTGCACCCTGCTAGTGCTCCCTGGGGAAAAGGTGGAGGGATACCAGTCAAATCCCCTAGAAGAAGAAATGTCTTCTTCTTCTAAGCCATAACTCAATTTTTGTGAGATCATTGCACTTTTGGAACTCTGGAGTCTACTCTTTTATCCCTACAGATATTCAACTCTCTGAACACTTGCTTCAACTCGACCTGTTCGAGAGCGATACAGTAAAACAAGCTCGTGTTATCATGGAAGAATTTGAGATCAGGACCAGACATACAAAATCAAGGAAATAATTAGCAGCTCGAAGATAAATTGATATTCGGTCAAGTTAGCAGGCATTACTTACTCAGATTAAAATATTTATTATCCAGGTCAAGCGTTGGTTCATCTAGAACCTGCATATAATTGCCCCTACCCATACAAGCTGGTCATTCTATGGTCTACCAGCAGATTCAAAGTCAAAAACTTTGGCCTAGACGGGTCAATAAATAGATAACCACTACTTCGAACTTTAACATACTTTATATTGTAAAATTCCAGCACGTTAGCTGCAACGAATTTATTCACAATCCCATTCTCTCTCTACTTCTCATTCAACGCCTCATACATCCTCATCATCTCAAAAACATTCCCATTTAATTGTGCAGGGGAAGTACTGCAATGCATTCATAACCCCTTTCAGAAAAAAGATCAACGGAATCCTTAGACAGTATACGAACTGGTTCGGATAACACAGAAACCCATCATACGGGCATGTCATACCCGACCCATTATAGTACGTAATCTCTACATCTTCACCAATTCCTTTCTCCCTCTTCCACAAATCCAGACTGGGCACTTGATAGTGTATCACTTTCCCTTTCCCTTCTACCAAGGTCCTAAACCATAGGCTTTCCTCCATTACATAATTTCCCCACTCCCCTTTTAACTTCTTTTTAAATTGCATATATTCTTTCCCTACATCAATTCCCTCTGAATATATGTAAAATAACTCATCCCTCACCCCTGTATCATCTTTCTCAACAATATTACTCTCTTCACTGGGTCATTTAGTCTCTATACCCATAGTTACTTCCCTCCTATCTACAGTCTCCTCCATGACTCCACAATCGTCCTCTCTACCCGACGATGATGTTTCCTCTGAACTGGATGACACTACAAATTTACTATAGGGATTTAGGTACAAACAATTTTATATTATTTTCTCTATCTCTATGATATATCACTTACACAATTACATGATATACCACACACACAGCAGAGACAAACCCCACTTCTACTTTTTACCCAGTCAAGAATTTATTTTCAAAACTTTCTAAAATAATAGAAAATCAAGTTCAACTTTCCCTCTTCTTCTCTAAAAATAGTTTTCTCTCTCTTGACGTTTATTACCATACCCAAAGTTTTTGCAAATATTTACAATTATAGGCAAACAATCATTTTTTAGCCCCTACATTCCCAAATTTAATATCCCCAATCAATAATATACATAGGCAATTAACAAACCAATACATACACAGAGTACCATTCACTATAATCAATATATAGGAACAAAGTTTACTAACCTATACTAGAATACCCACAACCTTCTACTTTGCCCATACCTTTCACAGAGATTGACCGATTTCATCATTTCTCCAACAACTCTCTTTCACCAAATGAAGCTTTCTCTACGAAATTACACTCAGAACTCAAGCATTTTCTCTCTCTAAAAACCCTGGTTACACTACTTTTTTCTCTTTCTATAACTGTAGATAATTTATGAGGGAGAGAAAGATGAGTTTTTATACTCTCCCTCGGTTATTGAAATGACGGCTCTTTCAGACACGTGTCGATCACCCTTACTGCCTTTACAGACATGTCTTTTTACCTCACATCATCATCATGACTTCTGTGATAATGTTTACTATTATTACGTCGGTCTTTGCCTTTAGCCATAAAATAATTTTGTCCCTCTTTCGCAAAACAATCTACACGGTCCATTACCTTGCCTTTATACTCAATCAAGATTGTACTAATCCATACGTCATTCCTATAAATAGCAAATATTTAAAATTCGAAATTATCTGCACATCTGTTAGAATCAAATAGCTGTAATCCATAGAATCTGCCACATAAGTATTCAGCAAACATATTGATCCTACTTTCAGTTCAATGATTCAATTTGTATTATTCTACATTCAATAGAAAAAAAAAACAGAATTCTGCAAATAGATTACTTATTCATTTCGAGCTACTACAATTCGAGCTTACATTCACATATAGTTATATTTAAAATAGCCTGGGTAATTCACAGCACCACATGGAATTATCTCCCCTCCTGTGGCCCTTTCGTCCTTTTCAGCCAGTTTATCCGGTGCGATCTCTCGAATAACTTCTTCTCGCAAGGTTGTATCCACCAGGAACTCATGGAACACATCATGCCAGAAATAACAATTATACTCTATACGCCTACCCTTATTATCCAAACCGTCCCACTGTAATGACCACTCTAGTAGCACCGCATTATAAGGCAACATGCAAAAGTAGCACTCACGGAGTTTGGCCACCTTGATGTTTAACCTACCTTCTGCCACATGACGAACATAATGAGAACATGTCATCACCATGATAACTTCCAATCGACCAACAATAAGCTTTTCTTGTAAAAGAGTACAATACATAGCACCAAAGGATCATGATCTTATATAGCCAACATGGAGATCTGTTTACACCACTAATGTCACCTACCAAACATATTTTAAGGGAAGATATATTCTACAGGAACAAATTTTTGTAAACAAGGATATCAATAGAATTTTGGGAATATTTTGACAGCTATTGATTTCAATTCTAAGAGGTGTATCCTAAGATGATCTTTGTCATCACATGCTTTGCACATATGGCACATCCACAAAGATAGAGCTTGCACATAATATTCAAGTACGTCCAGTAGTAGTTCCAGCCAAGCACCTACAGATAGATATCCTTTACCCAGCTACAACCAGGCATTTTAAAATAGTTCGAAACAACTTCTTCAATGAATTACCTGGATATTGCATTACGAAATACACATCTTCTATCACCTACAAAGGATACTTATAGCATGCAAGAAGCATACTTTAAATCCTACAAAAATGACACAGTTAGTTGGAAATCTACCAGTTTAGTCCACGGAAGTACGCATATTAAAAAGGATAACTGTAATCAATACCATTGCACAATTCTAAGATGATAGATCAAAAATTCTAAGACCAGCTCAAATAACAAAATCTTATGTAATTCTAAGTTTACAGATCACAAATCTTACAAATAATTCAACAAAAAGCATTCTCATAGTTATAAGGTCAACAACATGTAGGCATACCACTCTCATCTCAATCAGTACAATCATACTAACCCATTATTTGTTCGACTTCACCAAACGGCCTCATTATATTTTTGTACTTCTCTTTTCAAACTCACTTCCTAATATCTTCATTGATATATGCATACATACCAAATTCACTACAATTTGATTTGTTTAAAACAATTTTACCACTGTTTGATGTTTGGTAGCTCGCACCAATAAACCTCTTTTAGCTCGACACAAGTGCCTGTCGCACTTTAATATATTTCTAACCTACATAATTCTATTTCGCTATTTTTACTTTCTATCACACACTTTGATTCATCAACAATTCGAGTTACCAATCATATTTCACAGTTCCCTTTATCAAACAAGGCATTTCACAAGTATGCTAGACATATAATTTTCAGTTCGAACTACAATACAAAATTAACAGAACAAGAAATTTTTATTAGCTCGAATGTTTCTTACTGAATCTTAGAACTTTCTTATAGAGTAATTTACAGACTATATTACATCAATTTACAGACCAAAACCTGTCTTCAAGAAAAAGATCGTTGTAAAAGAGTCTGAAGATGAAAATTTAAAACATGCTTCCATTTTACGTCTCCCTTTTTCCTTTATAACCCTCACCACCCCCGCGTGGCAAAAAAAAAGACGAATGATTCTATTTTATAGAATCTACTCTCCAGCAGGGTATCGGCGAGACTTCCTTGAACGAATGCCAGCCGTTTTATCCTCAGTTATAACAGCCTCCTCCATCAGCAGACACAGACCGTTCCTGTGCCCCTCCTCTGACGTCACCATATAATAGAAGCGGACCATTTGATAATAGTCGTCATCCACCTCCTCCACCTCTTTAAACGTTATACCGTGGTAGGTAGGACACACCAAAATTGGCATAGGAAGGTCCTGAAACTGAATCCCAAAGTACCAGAACTGGAGCTCTTGCATTTTAGCAAGAACCTTAGCCTCGCGAGACTGCCGTCTGGTGGTCACCATCCTCTTAACATAACAAAAATGGAGAAGAAAAGTTACAGAAGCTATAGAGTCAAAGAAATACTTGGTAAATAAAAACTGTAAGAGCCAACTACAGTAGTATTTATGCTGCAACCTTATTAAAGATAACATTCCAAATTCCCAATGTCAAAAGGAATTCCTATTCAACAAATTTGGCCAAAGCCATTGGTTCTTGGAACCCATCAACCACATAGATATTCATGAAGAAAAATTGGAAATGATTCCTCGATATTAAATACAGTATTAATGAAGCTTCTCAACCAACACCATTTCTCAATAATGATTTTTGTGCTCTTAGCTGAGAGGGGGCAGTTCTAGTGGCCTATTCAAAATCTCAAACTCAAGCCTCATCTTTGACCATCATACGTTCACTCGAACTCATCAGCATACGATTACATGGCAAACTATTGAATAACTATAGTTTTACTTATCATTCTCAACCTCTACATCAACAGCTCCATTCAACAAGCACTCCGTCATTAATGAAGCTGTTACAAAACAAAAGGATCAGACCGTTGCACAATCAGCTTAATGACTCATCAAATCTATATTGTAATGTCCATCATTAAGAATAATAATAGTCGTCAAACGGTCATATTATAAGACCTATAAAAAAGACCAGAGAACTACAGATAAAAGACATAAATTTTTATACAATGAATTCTACCCATAAACTCTACTCAGAGCATTCTTTGTAATAGCTAGCAATCATCAATAATATCTTTATTTCTAAATCCTCAAGATATGTTGTGGTTTTTAACCTATCTAAAGGTTTTCCACGCTAAACCTTATGTTAGCAATTATTTAATTCTTACTAACGTTCTGATTATCATTGGTATGAGAGGTTAAGTTTGATATATGAAATTAGGTTCTTACATAAAGCTAACAAGAGAAACTAACAATTAGTAGTTTCTAGTAGTGTGGACAATAACTTATCCCCAAATGAATATCTAGAAATGAATTCAATTAGCTTGGGTACGATAAATGTAAATGAACTCACGATTATCACTTTGAAATAGGAATGGGGTTCTGAAAATGTTAGCAAAAATTCAAAAATAAGTTTGTAGGCCTCTTTTGGGTTTAACGATATAACATTATTTATGGTTTGGCTTAAGAACATTGCCCCAAAAGTGAGCTCGCAAAGCTCATAAAGACCAAATAAAGCATAATATGATATGTTGTGATCATTACTAAATATTTGTCAACCTGGGTGAAGCATTTTGACCACCTAAAGCAGTTTTGGACATCAGAAGGTGTTTCTTATGTAGCTAGTAGGATGGGAAGCTAGTAAGTTATGACTCCCAAAGCGGTAATTTATTATTCTCTTGTATTGGATTAAATTGGATATAATATGGTGAAGTCTCTTGTTTTGTAAATAATCCTAGAGGCATTACTAATATTTACCAGCACATGTCGTCAACTACAATATAATAAAGCTTTTACAAGATCTACCTTTGGCTATGTAAACAGAACAAAATGTGAAATGGTGATTGAACTCCCTCATGTGCGGAAATGTAATAAGATTTTTAATTAGCAAACCCGCCAATAGAATTCTGCCACCTCATAACAACTCAAATAGGCTACCTCCTTAAGTAGTTACAACCTCTATCCTCATCCTAAAATTCGAATCCATATTAGTTGTTCCCCATTTTAATTGAAGCGTGATCACGTCGAACCCATGTTGGTCGGTACACATTTTAATCGTAGCGGCAAAAAAGTTTAAAACCATGTTGGATTGATTATTCTATAATTTTTTGGGTGGAGAGAAAAATGAAAATAATAAGCTTAATCCTAGATAATGTTACCTAGGCTATAGTTCCCCCTAATCCCTCGATAATAAACCTTTATGGTTGTAAGTGGGTATTTTGCCTCAAACATAATAATGATGGGTCTATTCATTACAAAGTATGCCTTATGGCTAAGGGGTTTTATCAACAACATAGGCTGGACTATGCCGAGACATTCAGCCCCATCATCAAACACACTACAATTTACGTTATTTATAGCTTGGCAGTAAGCAAAGATTGGAATCTAAAGCAATTATATGTATGCAACGCATTTATTCATGACAACCTAACTGAAACTGTTTTTATGAGCCAACCCCGAGGTTATGTCGATGAAAAAAATTAGAATTATGTGTGTCGTCTGAGGGAAAATCAGACCATCGTTGTATACCGGCTGATGTATATAAACTTGACCATCGTCTCTTATTTGTCGTTGTTAGCATCATCTCCTTGTACTTATTCTTCTTCTCTACCATATCTTAGAGCTTAGGCCTGTAAAAATAGCACCCTTGGCCTGGCCCAACCTGACCCTTACAAATTAGGGCTTGATCCCTTTAAAGCCCTACTTTGAACATCTGAGGGTTGGGCTGACTTGTCCCTTCCAGCAGGTAGGGAAGTATCCAGATCTAATATTTGCTGCCCTTAATCTGGCCCTTTCGTATTTAATCTAGCCCTCATTAAACCCGCCCACACTAAGCCTTACAACATTGTAGAGAAGTAAGGCATATATCCCTCTCTCGTGTTTTTCATTATATATAATAAATTAATTTGTGCTTTTGTCAAAAGATATGAATATCATTCTATAATTATAATAAGATGATGCCTATTTTTTGTATTTATCTTTAATTTTATTAATAGTCATTAAAATTGGCTCGACCAGGCCCGACCCTAAGCCGATCCCATAGCCCAGCCCAGAGCCCTAATATTAGGGCCAATGGGTAGGTAAAGGTTGATATTATAGCCTATGAGAAGGGGTTGGCCTAGTCCTTAACACTGCCGGAGGTCTGGTTGGCCCGTCCCTAAGTTCATAAGGGTCTTATCTATCTAGGACCAGGTTGTGCCCGTCCCATTTCACACCCCTACTCTAGCCTCTACATGCCTCATAAAAGTAAACCTACCCTTTATATAGGTTCCTTTCTCCTTAGGAATCTTTCCCTTTCTAATTAGGGCAGAACTCCTTCTTGGTTTTCTTTAACTTTAGACTCCTTTTCATTGTACCTAAAGATTGGTTACAAATTAGTAAGTCCTAATGTTGCTACTCGTAAATAGTTGCGAAGACTGACGGAAAGCGTTAGCATGATCATCTTGTAAAAGGCTTCACAAAATTAGATCCTTTTATTTCAATCAATTAACGAATTCACGAGATTTTTCTTCATATGAAACAATTTATTAAGTTTCTCAGCTTTTACTCTTTAGCCGATGGACAGACATGAAAGTTGTAGCCTTCTAGATCACGTAGCCACTAATATGATTACGTATATTAAATAGAATAACTATGCGAAAGAGCTAAACTTATTCGACACTAATATGATTCAATACAACAATTCATAAAAAAATATGTTTTTTTACCAGCAACTTATTTTTTTCTGCTCGTTAGCAAAAGACCTTTGCAAATTTGCCCTGTGATACATGAAATATATCACTTACACACAAAATTAGCCACACATACATTAGCTTCACGGGGAGGAACAATTCCGTAATTATTTTAAATCCAAAAGTTAACTATGTAACCTTTCATTTTTTGTCATCTTGATGCCGGACTTCAATGGAAAGGCATGAAGCAACGCCATCAGTGTGTATAATGGTTCCGTCATCCAAAATTTTGGCCCACGATTATCATAAAAATTATGTGATTTTAGTAAGAAAAAATCTTAGATGAACTTGAAAGGGATGCAAGAAGAATAATAATACTTGCCCTGAAAGTGCAATTGGTTATTCCATTAGTCGAGAACCTACACGCTTGAATATCGAAACCTGGAAGTGCTTTGCCTATAATTTGGAGTCCCTCTATTGCTGGTAAAGGGTCATTTGCAGCCATTAGAAAATATTCTAAAAGATAATGTGAGAAGTCAAATTTCAAAGTTTTGATTTAAAGAGGTTGCTAATAATGCTCTTAATAGCGGCATTGATAGACTTTGAGTATTAGGTAAAGAATAAAGACTTTTTCTATTATGTAGAGAAAAAATTTCTGAAGACCCCTCCTTTCTTGAGGCCACTGATAAGTACTGAAATCTTACATTTTAAAACACCTGAACCAAGTTATTTTGGCCGTCTTGAGATATTAATAAGTATGACTAATGACTATGTTGTCTATTTTCAGGATTCCAGACCCTCCAAAGAAAACTTGGTACAAAATGAGAGTAAAAAGCCTTAAGAAGCCTTTTTATGCATTCCTTAATTCATACACAATTTGAGGAATAACAGCAATGCTGAAGCATAGTAGCTCAAGTCTGAAGCTGTACTAAATGTCAAAGACTAATTCTAGCAGTTCTAGTAGTTCCTAGTTTTCAAAGAGTGATGACAATTCATTATGCATGCTACAGGACAAACAGAGTCAGATCTGAGTAAAGTTTTACACCAAAAAAATCCCATAAGAAGACCAGTTAGAGGTCAAGTCCCAAGGCCCCCATAAACCCACGAATGCAGGTTCCCAGGCCTTGGGAAATTGGCATTCGCAGGTCCATAGAGTGACTTGGTCCCCAAGTCTTGACATAATTACCAGAGTACCCTTTGTATGTCAGAAACAGAATAATAACTATGTTTTGTTTATTATTATGTATTAGATGGGCATTTGTTTCTTCAGCTCTAAAAAAATCTCTCCTTAATTGTAATCTTCATCTCTTAGAGGAATAAAATTTAAGAGAGAGATCTTTATCAAAAGGTAAATGTTTAGTTTTAGACTTGCTTGTGCACAAACCCGGGTGTAGGGGCCTATCCATCGATCTGACCTAAAATTGAATTATCCCCAGTTCGAATTACCTCCGTATCAGGCTAACGCATTCTCCATACGACTTCTTCAGTTAACATTTCCACATACTCCACGAACATATGAAGAACGTGGGTCAATCTCAAACAGAAAGACCTAAACAAGTGAAAACCACCTGTTTCTCACAAACTTAAGAGTTACTCAGTCAACACCCACTAACCACATTATTCGGAGGACGTGCTCCAACACGATGAAGAACTACGGAAGAGGCCTATATAAAGAAAAAGTTCCAGAAGAGACAGGGACCAGAAAAGCATGCGAGAAATCACTAGAAAGTCTATATCTTCTAATATTTTCAACACTCCAAACTTCTTATTCACAAGATAAAACATTTCTAAGTCTAGAAATAATTTGTAATAAGATACCATCAGCCTTAAGCAATAAATGTCACTATTACAAAACCCTCAACACGAGGTCGTGGTTTTTAACCTATTCATAGGTTTTCCATGCTAAATACATGTGTCATTTCTTGTCTACTAGATTGTAATCAAAGGTACATTGGTGTAAGAACTAACTCAAGGCCACATCGAGCTCACGAAATTAGGCCATTATATTTGGCGTCGTCTGTGGGAAAGAAATTCTTTCCACGGTATCCTAAGATATTCAATCACTCTACTACAACATTTTAATCATGGTCATATCCAGGCGACCAACTGCAGGAGTTCTGTTCGATCTCTCAATCGAGCTGGAACAACTTTCAGAGCTCCTAGCGAATCTTAACACTGAAGCGGAGGTGCGCAACGAGCTTGAACAATAATTAACTTGCAACCGAGAGCTCCGTAAGAAAGAGCTCGACGCCGAAAGACAAGTTCATTTGACAGCGCTCAAACGACACAAATATCAAATGATATTAATGTAAACTGCCTTGCAGGCTCTGCAGAACATTCAGCAGGCTCCTCCAATAAGAGATCGTGATCAGGTGCCAGAAGCCTCTCAAATTTCTGCGCGGGAAAGAATGGGACCTCCAGGTGCTACCAGCAAGGCTATTTCCATACATATTCAGTAAGAACCCTAACCTTCCATTCATTTGGTGGGGGGGAATTCAATTTGAACTCAGCCGAGGTAACCGATGTTCCATCAGTCAAGAGGAAGAATAAAGACCTCCGCCTCGAGTTCCAGCGCAAGATCATTTGAATGAAGGTACCGGTACTCATAATTTGTAACCTCTTCGTCAAGCCACTCAACCGATCTATCACTATGTCACACAAAAGCATATGGACCAACATATTAAGGAGATGATTAAAGCACAAGTTATGAGCACTACCGACGACCTTACAAAGTTACAAGTAAGTCCAATTACCAAATAACTATTCGATATGGATAATCCGAAAGGTTTCCATACTCCAAAAATTGGCAAATACAAGGGTACCAATCCTAAGGAGCACATTTAACAATACTGTGATTCATTGGGGTTTTACTATAATCTCAACCACAGTCTCTGCATTTTGTTTGCCACAAGTCTGGAGGAGGAACAACTCCGATGGTTCCATTCTCTGCCTGAAGACTCCATATACACATTCGATCAGCTGTAAAAATAATTCATCAAGACATATGCTCACAACGGACACAAAGAAGAAAATTTGTATTCTCTTATCAGTCTCAAACAATCTAACGGAAAGGAGCTCGAGGCATTCGCAAAGAAGTTTTTGGAACTCACACGTAAAGTGGACAATCTTGATCAGAAAACCGTTGTTATTGCTTTTACCAACGCACTCCAGTTAGACTGCAAAGCTAAGGAGTACCTCTTCCTCAACAAACCTGTAACCATGGATGATATGTTCACCAGGGTTAATAGTTACGTCGACTTGTAAGGGATGATCTTCGAAAGGTATAAATCTACTAAATCTGTTCTTACCACAAAAGGTCCCTCTACAGATTGAAAGGTAGAACCAAAGGAGGACTAGGGTGACCAAAAACGCGCCAAGGGAAATAGTGGCAACCCTCGGAAAGGTGGATTACAAGTCAAACCGATCCTCTCAAAGATAAATGTTCAAATCTCTACAATTTTTCCAATCCTTACAAAGGATTAGCTCTACCATCTCTCTCAACCATTGGAACCAATTGAAAGCCGGCCGTACTGTATGCAACATAAGGTAAAACATCATTCTAGTGACAATTGTTATACTTTACAGAGGTTACTCGAATTCATTTTCAAGGAGGGATGGATGCTTTAATATATTATCGACCAGGAATTATACAAGGATGGTAGTCATAAGAAGTAGCTTGAAGTTGTCAAGGTCGAAGATCAAGCTGAGGAGAAGCACCTTTACCATATGTGCTACAACAACATGATTGAGATCAATTACATCACCAACTCTAACAGATTCAACCGTAGGAGAGTATCAGAATAGTGCGATCTCATACCTCAATATAAAGAAGCCAAACTTCTGCCTGAGTCGAGTAATCGCCAGCTCAGAATATTATTCGAAGATTATAATACCAACCATGTTAAATTTCAATAACATGGTGCGTTAGTCATGATGCTAAAGATGAAAAAGTTTGGCATGCACACAATGATGATCAATACTGGCAGCGGTATTGAGATCCTCTTTAAAGCACTATCGACCAAATGGGATTGACCGATCAAGTTATTCAAAGCGACACCAATATTAGTGGATTTAATGATTCGAAAGAAGAGCGAGTAGGGAAGATCATCTTAACTATTACCGTAGGACCAACCACCATCGACATCGTCTTCTATTTGATTAATGCAAAATCTTGCTATCTTAGGATTATGAGCCATTGTTGGATTCATAATATGGAAGAAATCGCTTCTACCTATTATCAAGCACTCTGCTTCAAACACGACGATGGTATCTATGAAATCAAGGGTAGTCAAAAGCTTTCTCGAGCTTACCAAAATACCATCTCTGCAATTCTAGATACCTCTGACAATTATGTTGTATAGCAATTACAGCAAGCTGATCACCCCGATGATCAGCCTTCCATGGAGGTGCCCACCGAATACATCAATATTGATTGACCAAGCAGAGGTACTTTCATCGGTACTAAGCTGGTTTAACACAAAAAAGATACTCTTATTCAGTTCTTATGACTAAATAGAGACATTTTTATGTGGTCTTTCGAAGAAATGCCTGGGGTCGATCCGGCCAGGGCATATCACAAATTGGCAATCAATATCAGCGCCACCGCAGTCAAAAAGAAATAGTGACGCATATCACTGCGACTGTGGGATGAAGTTAACATAGAGATCGAAAAATTGATCAAAGTGGGATTCATTCAAAAAGCCAAGTATCCAGATTGGATATCCAACATTGTCGTTGTCCTAAAGAAGAACGAAATGGTCTGCGTTTGAAAAGATTTTACCGATCTCATCAAACATACTCCAAAGGACAGTTTTCCTCTTCCCAATATTCATTAAATCCTTGATTCCACAGCAGGTCATGAACTCCTATCTATGATGGACGCTGCTTCAGGATATAATTAGATTCCACTCTTAGATGAGGATCAAGAAAATACAACATCTATCACTGAAAGGGGACTTTATTGCTGCAAAGTTATGCCCTTCGGACTCAAGAGCGCAGGTGCAACTTATCAACGATTGATGACTACTACGCTCAAAGTACATCTTGGGAAAGTCATGGAAGTTTACATTGACGATCTCTTGTGTAAGAGTGTACAGTCCATCAATCACATTTCAGATCTCAACACAATATTTAACATACTTCGATCTTACAGGATGCGTCTCAATCTACATAAGTATCAATTCAAGGTGCATTCAGGACAATCTCTAGGCTACCTCTTCAGAAAGAAGGGGATTGAGGCCAATCTAGATTAGATTCGGGCTCTCCTCGATATGCCATCTCTAAAAACAATAAAAGACATTCAGAAACTTGCCGGTAAGATTGCCTCTATCAACTGTTTCACGTCAAAATCTTCAGACCACTGTCATTGGTTGTTCCTATTACTCCACAGTTGTTCCATACGAGGAAAAGTTCAGCCAAATACAAAGGTTAAATGGACATCAGAATGCGAGGCAGCTTTTAAATATCTCAAAACCTATTTGGGGAAGTCTCCCATCATAAGCACCCTAATAGATAATGAGGAACTGATTATCTACCTCACAGTTATAGATACAACATTCAGCTCGGTTCTCATTCGACTTGAAGGGAAAATCAAGAAGCCAGTCTACTTTATCAGCAAAGCCCTCACTCTAGCAGAAATGAGGTACTCAAAAATCAAGAAACTTCTTCTCACTCTTGTTTATACTTCACAAAAGCTCAAACACTACTTCCAAGCTCATTCAGTCAAAGTCATGAAGAACTACCCACTTTGGGAAGTTCTATCCAAGAAATAAAAATCAAGAAGAGTGGAATAATGGTCAGTCAGCTTGGGAGAACATGATATCAAGTTTGAACATCGTCATTCCAAAAAGGGGCAGGCCTTGGCCGATTTCCTTACGGATTTTCAAGTGGAAGATCCCAAGTGGGAAGAGCACAATCCTGAACTTTCGGAGGAAGTTGCAGAAGATCCACCCCCCAAAGCATTTGGCGAGCGAGTTGAATGGATTATAAGGAAGGGGTAGAGACTTGTTACAAATGGAGCAGCAGGACTTACAGGGTCAGGAATTAGAATCGCACTGATTACTCTTTCCAACGACAGAATTGAGAAATTAATCTGCCTCGATTTTGAGGCCTCAAATAATATCACCAAGTACGAAGCTCTTATTCACAGACTCGGCCTCGCCCTCGAGCTCAGCGTCCTTGAACTCTCCGTTTACACAGATTCACTACTCATCGTCCACCATTAATCTGAGCAATACAAGAAGAATGGCAAGATGATCGAATACACAGCACTCATTATAGATATGATGAGCAAGTTTGCGCAAACAACTCTCGATTATCTTCCTTGAGCCAAAAATAGACACGTCGATTCCATGGCATATTTAGCCGAGATTTTGGGCATAGTAGCTCGATATCTCCAGATCGAAGTGATTTAATCCCCCAGAATTGATCACATTTTTGTATGCACGATCATCACTGGGGGCGATAAAGGGGGAGACGACGATTGACGAAAACCTTTCTTAGTTTATCTCGGTATTAACAACAAATGAGAAGGACCACTTTCAGCAGTTCCGATGAAGTGCTCATTGTTAATCAACAACTTGAAGAGCAACACCAATCAAAACGGTTCCTTGAACCATCGTTCAGTCACGGGGCCTTACCTTAAGTACCTCTCCAAACATAAAGCGGACGAGATGCTCTGTGATTTACATGAAGGGACTTGTGGCTCTCATGCCGCAGGTCAATCACTAGCAAACAGAGCCATTACACAAGGAGTATTCTGGTCAGGCAGACGTAAGCAAGTAGAAGAGTACTTATATAAATGTGATGAATATCAACGACATGGAAAGATGATACGCGCCCCTGGGCTCGAACTCCATGCAAGCAAGATGTCTTGGCCATTCAAAAGATGGGCACTTGATCTGGTCGGTGAATTTCCTAATTCTCCAGGTAACCACCGCCACCTCTTCGTGACTACCAATTATTTTACAAAATGGGTTGAAGCAGTTCCACTCTGTCAAACCAGTGAAGAAGAGGTCATCCATTTTATCTGGGAACATATCATCACTCAGTTTGGGTGCCCCCACCTAATTCGTATCGATAATGGGCCCCAATTTGTTGGAGAAAAGGTCGTAGCTTTCCTCAACCAACACAACATCATTCATTCACCATCCAATCCCTACTATCCTTAAGGCAATGTCCATGCCAAAATTGCCAACAAAACCACCGTAGAAGGACTCAAAAAAAGGTTATACTCTCAAAAAAAATGAATTGGGTTCGCGAGCTCCCTTTTGTCTTATGGGCATATCGTACCACTCTACGACAGTTGACAAGCTGTACTCCATTCATCCTTGCCTATGGCAGTGAGGCCGTCATTCCTTCTGAATATCATCACCCAGTCAAAGATCACAAGCTAACTGATGAGGAAAATGAGTTCGAATTGGCCTGTAATCTCAATTAGATCGATGAAACCAGGGAACGCGTCATCGCTAACCTAGGTCGATATCGCCATATGCTAGCCATTTCGTACAGGAAACGAGTTAAAAGTCATACTTCCCAAATCAATGATCTCGTCCTCAGAGAAATACCTCAACACCGCAAAGAGTCTCATGCTGGGAAACTAGCTGACAATTGGGAGGGTCCATTCCTAATCATAGATTTCTCAGGCCTATGATCATATTACCTCATGACATAAGAGGACGTCCACATCTCGAGTCCTTGGAACACTAGGAGACTGAAATGATATTATCATTAGGTCCCTCACTACTCTATTTTAGTTTCTCATATTTCATTCCAAAAGTGAGATTTATATCTCCATCCAATGTACATCTTTTTTCTGAAATCAATAAAACTTACAAGTTTTCTTCATGCATCTCTCTAATTTGTAGATAATACGAAGATTAAAGCATAGATAATTCTAGCTTTCAATCGACATCATTCCAGTTAAATCTAGAATATACTTGGTTTGGCTTAATCTACTAAATCTTTTGCACTTAGAGCAAGGTAGCACTTGTTTTCAATTAACAGACTCTACCAGACATAAGATAAAGCAAAGGTAATACTAGTTTTCATCTCTTTCAATATGTCTACGATATTATACAAGTTAAATCCAGAATATACTTGGTTTGTCTGACTTTACTAAATCTCATGCGATTAGAGCAAGGTAACACTTGTTTTTATTCAACGGACTCTACCAGACATAAGATAAAGCAAAGGTAATACTAGCTTTCATCTCTTTCAATATGTCTGCGACATCATACCAGTTAAATCAAGAATACACTTGGTTTGGCTGACTTTACTAAATCTCTTACGGTTAGAACAAGGTAGAACTTGTTTTTAATCAAGAACCCTACCAGACATATGATAAAGTAAAGGTAAAACTGGTTTTTATCTCTTTCAATATGTCTGCGGTATTCTATCGATTTGGTTAAGGTTTCGCTTGATCGACTGGCCCTACTGAACTTCTAGATTAAAACAAAGGTGATACTAGTTTTCAATCGAAGATATTAGCCAGATATAAGATAAAGCAAAGATAAAACTAGCTTTCATCTCTCAATATGTCTGCGACACATATTATTTCTTTTTCAAGTTTATATACAACCACTACAATGTATTTTTTTTCTGTTGTGGGGATATCAGCTTTGCTTACCCCTACAACAGGAAGACTACTAGCCATAAATTCTCGAGCTTGAGCAGTTACAGTAGTCCTGCCCTCCTCTATCAATTCAGCAGTTCAAGGGACCAAATCCGTTCCCAGGAGCTAGTGCAATCTCCTCAATCTATATCAACATTGCATAAATATTCCCTTTTTGACATACAGTCAAATAAGGTATCTCACTCTAACTCGATTTTTTTAACTTTTTCTACAAAATAAGAAATCACAGACCTCAGAAAGTCTGAATGCAAGGCCTGAGTTACAATTAAGTGGGACCAAGCCGTCCTCGCCCTTCGAAGGCGATCTTCTAACAGTTTGTACTTAGCCTTTCAACTCACCATTTCTCTGTCTACCCAATCTGTAAAGGCAATATTCTCTGTAGATTTTTCATCAGCTTTTACTGACTCAGCTCAATTAGTCGTCTCTAATTCAACAACTTGAACACGAAGTATCTCGATCTCCTTCTTCAGTTCATCCACATCAGGCATTTTCTTTAATAATACTTTGTCCCTTATCACAATATCCTTCGATCTGATAATACTCTTTAACTCTCTCTCCCTGGTGAGAGCGATGTCCAATATTTTTCTCACACCCCGTAATTGCTCTACCCCTTTGCGCACATACCCTTGAATCTGAGAAACATCCCCCTCCGACTCCCTTATTCGAGTTGATAAGCTAACAACATTGCCTTGAACAAGATAGACTCTGCCATTATTTTTCTTCCCCTTTGAGTACTCCCCAACCTAAGCATTACTGACACGTAAGTTGACCTGACACAATTCGGCCTTTAGGTGTGCCACCCTTTCATTCAACTCATTGCATCTTCGCTGAACTGCCCAAAATTCCATATCCTTTACAGAAAAATTTGTAGTCAATTTCTCAACTGCCAATTCAGACAGAGTTAGATCATCTCAAGCTCCCTTTATATCATTATCTTTATCAACTAGTTTCTTCTTCAATCACCCCAATTTGCTCCTACTATTCGCCAAATCAGTTCAAATGCGTTCTTGATTATTCTTTTCTTTAAACAGATCATTTCTTAAACCAGCAACCAACCGATTTCAATTTTCCTCCGATCCTTTTAACGCCTATATACGGTAACGGGCCATGTTTGCCTCTTCGCTCTTTACCAACAATGCGTCATTCTATTTTTTGAGTTTCGCTGCATGTTCTTTTAACTCCTCAAACTCTTTTTGCCCTTTCTGAATTTTGGCATCCTTCTCATCGATCTGCCGAGTTATGTTAACAATTGTCTGCGTTGTATTGACGAGCTTGAAGTACACCTTCACATAATGGTCTTCCCTATCCTCACTCACCTCTCTCATCCTATCAAACTCCCCTGCAAACTCCAGGTTACATTGAAGAGCTTCATCTTCGCGTAGGCGAGCTGACTCCAATTCGCCCTGCACATTACAAATATATTGTATCAGTTCGATTTAGAACGTCCATCACTACATTTCTAATTTTCTAACGAGATATCTATTTTTTGACATTCACTATATAAAACTACTTTTGAACTTAAGGTCGAAGTATAAATCTAGGATGGATTCTCCATAACATATATTCGCAAATCGAAGGTACGCATTTTCAATACTTGAGTATGCCAAAATCTAAATTCTTTTATGTCTTGCACACTTCCAGTACCGTTCGCCCCTAGATCGGTAATGGGTTGTTGGTTTGTCTCTACATTCTATTCATTACTTTGTAGCTCTATACTAATGAAGGATACGAATCAAAATTCTTGCTCTATTCTAACCTGGAGTTCCACTTATAAAGATAGCAGGGACACTGAGTTCTATCTCTCCTTAGCAAGCTCAACCTCTAAGTTTTTTATTCTGAGGCATATATCCTTAAATTCCTACAACAAGGTTTACAAAAAGCGACTTAGCCTATAGAATTCTATCCAAAATATGTCCAACCAATTTACAAACATCCCAAAATATTTATACAATCATAGTACAATCACACTATCCTACCTTCCCAGTTTCAGTCTCCGGGCGTTCAATGTCATCTCCTTAGTTATTCCTTGCCGTCTAAGGAGACACCATCCAGCCCATCAACCACCCCAGCAGCATCACCTTCAAACTCTTCATCCTCTTCCTCCACATAGGTGTCCGCCCTAATGGTATCCACCTCTGCTTCAGAGTATCCTTTAGACATAAGGTGATACCCAAGCCTGCCACACTCAGCTCCTGCCTCCTCCAAGTCCATTATCGCCTCCGCTTGCAACCTGTTAATCACAACAACTTGGGAAACCGTCAGAGCCTCCAGCCGCTTCCCCACCTTGCACAAATCATTTTTTAATCGAGCTGCATTCCTTCTGTGCTTGTTCTTCTTCCTCTTCAGCTCTGTTATCTCATCCTCGACCCTGAGGCATATTCTCTTCATTAATCAAGCAGCCTGCAAAATAATGAATCGACCTTATTGATTAGCAAATACGAAATCCATCATAAACAAATACTCGAACATATGAGCCTACCATTTTGCTCATCTCATCCTCTCTATTGAGAGCTGCCAACCTAGCCTTCTCCTCCACCTCATTCCAATCGTCATCAACGTCAGGTTGATTTTTAATGACCTTCCCAACAGACACATCAGAAGATTCAGCCCTTCTCTTTTTTGCCTATTCTGCAACTGTACTACTTCCTGAAGTCCCAACAATAGCAGCACACTTTAGTGGTTGCCTTTTTGGGAACGTTTGAGCTAATTTGCTTAGCGTAATGGACTTAGGTAATCCTTTGTCCATTCTAGGGGACTTTAGGAAGCTAGCTTGCTTTTCCCCATCAGTCCCATTCTTTTTGCTGCTGTCAGTACTCGTCATCAGCCTTGTCGGCTGAGATTTTGAAACTTTTTCAACTCTGCTATTAAGATGCATCTTCCTGCAAATGCCAAGATCTTCTAATACAGCCTCAAGCTCAATCTCCTCTTAAGCGACTTTATCCAACAATAACTCCTTCCTCTCCACCTGTGATTTGGGACCTGTCATACACACAACATGAACATCAACAAATATCATACAATTTTAACTATCAATCTTATAGATTATACATTATTATACTTACGTTATTTTACAGTTCTAAACTGAAGTTTCATGGGTTCTTCATCATCTCTCTGAAGGCAGTCACCCTTCACCCATATCACATTATCATTCCAAGTTCGACCTGCTGAGTTCAGATCGAAAAAGCAAAGTTGAGTTGCACTCGTGCAAAAATACGCTCCTCCACTTGTACCATAATTTTTTACACCATAAAACTGCAACACATCCTCAAAAGATATCCTCCTCTTTCTACCATGTCCTTCCCACCGTAAGATCAAAGCTTCACAAACACTTATCAACTCCTACATGTTCCCATTCATTTGAACAGAATATGCACCGATAAGATTCATAATCCCTTTCGCCAGAATGTTAAGGGGAAGAGTAAACCCATACTCTAACTGAGGCAGGTAGCACAGAAAATCCTCCGAGAGTTCGCTCCAAACATCCCCATCGAAGTACTCAAAAGATATCGATTCATCTAAACCTCTATCCATTTTTCCTTCTCTAAATCCGCCATTAGGTAAAAGTATTCTTCTCCCGTTGCTATAGTGCAACCCCTAAATTGCCTACTGGCAAAATCGATATAGTTCCCCCCCCCCATCTACCTACTGTAAAAGCCTTGGCTTTACATAACTCTCTAAATATATCTGAGCAAGGAGGGTAGGATACCAATCTTCCAGAGAAGCCCGGAAATTGATCAACACCTACTTCTTCCTCACCTCCGGACACTTTAATCTCAGGCTAAATCGGCTTACCAGAGGTCGATGCCTCACTTATAGGGGAATTTCTCATATCAACTACAAAAAAGGATTTTGATCCTAGAGAAAACTCCTCATGATCGACCTATACACAAGTCCATGTATTTATTGTTATTTTCTTTTTATATACATCAACAATATTTAAATATCTTTCATATCCCTTATAATAATTGATTTTCTTAGATTACTATAAATAGTAATTTATCAATTTTTCAAAAAATACAAAATTGATCTGCAAAAACACATCACGTATATCGACTAAACTTCTATATCATAATGAGAATCCGAGGCAGCACCGTTTCCTTCCCTCACCACACTGCCGTATAACCAACTTTGGGACTCAAATTTAGCAATTTTCTCACACTTTGACTGATGATCCCTCTTGCTTAAGTCTCCACAAGTTTTAGTATTATTTTTGCCTCTCTTGTTCCTTCCTCTCTCACTGTTCTTCAAATTTTCTAACTGCTGGTAGTTATTAAGCCTCACACAAGCTGTCCTCGGTTTTTGAACCAAGGCATCCCTTCTACTATCCATGTCAGATGTCTTACACCATTTTGGTACAAACGCCTTCCCGTCATTACCCTTTTTATTATATTTTAATCTATTTTTATCTTTTTCTTCCAAATCTTTCTCTGACCTCTCCCCACTCATAATGACTCACTTTTTACACGCAATCAAGTTTTCACAACTTTTCACAAGGGACAAAAGAAAAACCTCACTATTTTTTTTGTACGTGCTTCTTCTTCTACTCTTATAGCAACCATGATGCTACTTCTAAAGCTACTATAACAGAGTTTCAAATATTTTCAAATTTATTTTGACACAACATTTACAAAAATAAAGAATTTATTCAACAAATTATTTCAGATTATTCAAACTCAAAACAATCCTATTCTGTCACCCTATTTTATATCCGCTTCATGCACCTCACATCTAATTACATTAAAAATGGCATTGGTCACCTAGAAACCACATCCAACTAGTTAACCTACAATAATCCTCATATCCTCCAAATTGATCTCCACCTTAGCAATCAGTCCAACAACCTCTTCTCGATCTGCAGGATCCCTCACCATTTCACGAAAAAATCACTCAAAGAAAAATCGGGCATACTCAAGTTCCCTACCCCTTGAATCTAATCCTTCGAGCTGAGACTCCCTCATTGACAACTCAATATCATAACCCAACAATCCAAAAATTATCTCCCGTACTTTAGCGATCTTTATGGCCAATCGTCCTTCAGCGGCACTATGAATCTTCTGGGATCGAGTGTACACCATTCCCATCTCTTCCCCCATATTCAGAGATCTTTCTACCTTATTTATATAATTTTTACTGCTGATTCCCCTCAATAAGTGCTAATATCATTTTATCTCGTAACAATAATACCAAAATTTGGCGATAATTATTTTCACTTATCAGTTCCCCTCGAACTTAATCATTCCATATCTTTTCGGGTCGGGCTTATTCTTTCTAGATTTTAATTCCTCGTTGAGGTCCGGGTAGAATCTTCATTTTAAAAATTCTTACATTTTTTTTTCTCTCTCTCCCACATTTCCAAAACGTAGGTCGAATCATATTTACATCTTAAACATGCATTTTCACATTATATCTCAGTTCAAATGTTACAAGTATTTGTACTTTCTGCACTCATACGTTTCATTTCATACATTCATCAAATCATACAACTCGATTTTTAGAGCTATCCTATAACTATATCAGTACAAAAATTTGATAACAAATTTTATTCATGTCAGAACAGATTACAAGTGCTTTTATAGATAACAAGTCTTTCAAGTACTAACAACATGTACTTTACTGATAATAAGCTTTTCAGTGTTTTTTACAAATAATAGGTCATTCGGCAGTCCTTCAGTTCGTCATGCTTCAGTGACTTTTCACCCTGATGCAAAGCAGAAATAGGAAACAACAAAAAGCTTCCCTCATGTGTATGGTCAAAGTCTAGTCGAACTTTAAATGGAAACTATGCAAGCAGTAGACTCAGTGCCAGAGCCAACTCTTCAAACTGAAGGTTTTCTTAGTGCCAAAAAGTGATGGAAATACAGAAGCAGACTTCCACTATTCATCTCCTTCCTCCACTACCATCACCTCCTCCTCTAAAACCACCACCTCCGTAGAGTTGGTAGAGATGAATAAGGCCCGACCTTATAAACCAATGCAATACAAGAAATCAGCGCAACTGCTCTGCAGTTACGTTTATCCTAATATCTGTCTCCCCAACCTTATCTTCCACAAAAATGTGAAGACAAACCAAATGTTGCCCGCCTGTTAAGACAACGTGGTAAAATCTCTATCTACAGTAAAATTCCTCCTTAGCTTCGGCCGCTTCGTCTGCCGATAAGCCTCTCTACGTCGAAGGGACAGGAGTAGGAACAAGATCCTCCAAAGAATGGTCCTCAAAAAATCTTAACTTCAACCTTAGCATTTTCGAAGTGATTCGCTCTTCAAGAACCATCCTTCGAGTCTTCACCATCTTTAAAACTTACAGATAATTTTACAACATACCACAGCGTACATTGTCGTAATCCACGGTACAGGTTCCCTTTATATAACCCTACATTTATATTATAGCTATATTTTCCCAAGCGTCAACATTCAGTAAGACGTAACTCTTCAAACCCTAACTGTCACGTCCATCAATTCCCATCAGCATTTAATACACATGCATCCCCCTTTGATACGCGCATTTTTCATACAGTCAGCACATATTATTACTTCTTTAAAATTCAATTTCCAACCCGAATACCCATATAACCAAATCCTTTCTCAACCAAAGCCACTCATGACTTGTGTTGCGAGGGGGCGATTGTAGGGGTTTATCCCTCGATCTAACCTAAAATCAAGTTGTTCCCAGTTTGAATTACCTCCATATGAGGTTCATGCATTATCCACATGACTTTTCGAGTTAACATTGCCACATATTCTACGAACTGATGAAGAATGTGGGATGAGATCAAACTGAAAAGCCTGAACAAGACAAAACCACATGTTTCTCATGAACTTAATAGTTACTCAGTCAATAGCCACTAACCACATTGTTCGGAGGACGTGCTCTTGCACGATGAAGAACTGCAGAAGAGACCTATATAAAGAAAAAGTTTAAGAAAAACAGGGACCAGAAAAGTATACGAGAAATCACTAAAAAAACTATATCTTCTAATATTCTCAACACTCCAAACTTCTTATTCACAAGATCAAACATTTTTAAGTTTAGAAATAACTTGTAATAAGGTACCATCAGCCTCAAGTAATAAAAGTCACTATTACAAAACCCTCAATACGAGGTCACAGTTTTTAACCTATTCATACGTTTTCTACGCTAAATACTTGTGTCATTTCTTGTTTACTAGATTGTAATCACAGGTATATTGGTATAAGGACTAATTCCAGACCACGTAGAGCTCACAGAATTAGGCCATTACATCGGGTATGGCCTAATAACTCCTTAGCTATGATTAGGGAGAAAGTTAGTATATTTAAGTAGTCATTAGCTAAGTCTAGTTGTTGGGTTACCTTTGAGTCTCCTCCCAAAAGGTCTGAGGGAGGGTTTTGGGGGGTTAGAGCTCATGATTGAGCCTAGCCTTTATTCCTAATATTATTCCTTAAAACCCTAGAAGTTTAGGAGTATGCCTCTCAAAAAGGGTTCTCCTAGAGATCCTGGAAGTCTTCCTCCTCAGAAGTTTGAGGGAGGGACTAAAAGGATTAGTATTATTAAGTGAGACCAATCCATATTCCTAGCTTCCTCATAAGGACTGCCAAGGGATAGGGATATGCCTCTTAAAGAGGGTACTTCTGGAGGACTAGTCGGGCATCAGACTCTTTTAAGGAAGAGACTAAGGCAGGTGGTATTCGTAAAGTAGACCAGCCATGCCTTAACTCACTCAGTTGATAAGTAGTGGTGTAAGTCCTCAGCAATATCACATCCGAGGACCCATATGGGTTGTAAAAAGAGTCTACGACCATAAAAGTAGCAGGATTCAGGCAATACCTACAAGAGCATAATAAGGTCCTAGAGCCGAATAAGCTTGGGACTAAGTTGTCCCTTTCTCTCTAGACCAACTACTGGCGGTAAGGCCTTGCCTATAATGAGGAAGGTTCAAACTTCGTCTAAAACAAGCAGGATCTAAACTCAAGATAGTCGCGACTAGTAGTCCTTAAAAAGGATGCTGAAAGAGTATTTTGGAAAGCAACCCCACAGGTAGATCTAAAAAAAAAAAAGGTTAAGTAGGGGATACAAAATCCCAAAGTCATAATACTTATCTAGAATATTCATCTCCTCTCAAAACATTTGCCAGCCTTCTCCATCAAATAACCAATAAAACCCTCTTATCAAACCGCAAAACCGATACCGATCCCCAGCGTGGTTCGGCCCCGGTTACCAACATACTATATCAGTAGTAGGATTTTATTTAAGCTAAAAATCCAGTACATCAATTGGCATCATTGTCGTTGGTGAGAAGAAGTGGAGTTCACAGTTCAAGCTTTTACTAAGCATTAGCTCCCAACCAATAAGCATTTTTAAGGAAACTTTTATTTTTTTAGCAGTTTTTGGATTATTTAAAATAAATAAATTAGTATAACATTAGTTTTACTTTATTGTCATTGGCTTAGTTGTTTGCTTAAATTCTGCATCGCTTAGTAAATGTAATAACAAAGGTTAGGGCTGCACCTTACGGAGGAAACTCTTATTAGGGACCCCCAACCCGTGGGGCCACCTACTAGGGATATAACAAAAGTTATATCACACGGATTCTGATAATTTTCCTCATCGACCTTAATTAATTAAAATTTAAAAGTTAGTATAACATTTCCAAGGGATTTTATCACCTGCGAAACTATGAGTTATCGGACCTGGGAATCGACTACGGATTCATATGAAATACTTTAGTGGACATTGCTAGCTATTGATAGGAGGTGTGGCATCACCGAAACTGGGTGTTGATGACTGAAAAGATGACTCAACTATAGCATGTGGCTCTGCGTAGCGTTCGGACTGAACACCTACGCATGTTTTAACACTATAACATAGAAGCATTTGTGTATAAATCAAACACCTAGAGCCAAGCCTAGGTACATTCTACTATAGATATAGATATTATAGGGAGACCCCACCCATAATCATATTAAAAAAACTTGATGGTATATGTAATGGCCAAATTCCATAAGCTCGAAATAGCTTGGAATTTTCTATTACACCAATGAACCTGCGACAATATTCTAATGAAAAGTAAGAAATGACATAGGTAATTTTAGCGTGAAAAACCTCTGAATAGGTAAAAAAAACCGCAACCTCGAGTGGAAGATTTTTGCAAAAGTATCTTCATTGCTTGAGGCGAATATCTTATTACAAGTGATCTCTAGATATAGAAATGCTTGAACCTGTAACTAAGAAGTTTGAATATTGCTGAGAATCTAGAATAAGTAGTTTCTTGATAATCTCTTGTATAATTTTTATGGTCTCTGTCCCATCCGGAATATTTTCTTTATATAGGCCTTCTCTGTAGCTCTTTATCGTGCTGGAGCATGTTTTCCGAAAAATGTGGTTAGTGGCTGTTGACTGAGTAACTAACGAGTTTGTGAGAGACATGTATCTTTGACTGGATAAGGTTTTTCAATTTGAGTTCGGCCCATATTCTTAACCAGTTCGTGGGTTAGGTTGGAATGTTGACAGGGGAAGTTATGTTAAAAATGCTTGAGTCCGAGATAGAGGTGATTCGAGTTGGCGACAGCTCGACTTTAAGTGAGATCGAGGGATAGGTCCCTATAATCGCCTCCTCGTAACTAAAGTCACGAGTGGCTTTGGTTAAGAAATGATTTTTTTGTAATTGGTATTTGGGTTAAAGTTTTTGATAATTGAAATGGAGTAATGATGGCTTTGACTATGTGGAAGTTACGTGGGTTATAGGGAAATGACGTGTATTTAATGAGGATGTGGATGCTGATATATGTGACGGTTATGATTTTGAAGAGTTGTGTTTATAATGAATGATGACGCTTGGTAAAACGTACCTACACAATAAATGTAGGGTTATATAAATAGTACTTATATCGAATCTTTGAAGCAGAGTACGCTTGTAATTTGTAAAATTCTCTAAAATATCACCATGGATTCTAAAGTTAGACCCTCTTAATCTCTACCAACTTTTCGAGAGTGGTAGTTATAGAAGAGGCGGTGGTGACAGGGGAGGAGTAAGACGGTAAGTGGAAGTTTACTTTTGTATTTTCATTATGTCTTTCCGCTCAAAAGACCTTCAGTTTAAAGAGTTGGGGCCAACACTAAGTCTATTGCTTGCATAGTTTCCATTTGAAGTTTGACTAGACTTTGACCAAACTCATGTAAGGAAATATTTGTGTTGTCTCCAATTTCTGCTTTGTATCAGGGTAAAAGATCACTGAAGCAGAACAAACTGAAGGATTTGATGTATCGGAGTGCCTGATGACCTATTACTTGCAAAAGTACTGAAAAACTTGTTATCTGTAAAATACCTGAAATTGGGTGCTTGATAAATTAGGTCTCTGTAATGTACCTGAGATCGATTACTGAAAACTCATTATCTGTAAAATCACGTGTAATCTTATCGACATGAATAAATTTTGTCATCCAATTACTTGTGATTATGTAAATAGAAAATAGTTCATAGAATCAAACTAAAATGTTTGAAGGATGTATGAAATGTATTGAAGTTTATGAGTACCGAAAGTATTGTATTGTAACATTTGAACTGAGATAAATATGTGCAAAAATTTATGTTGTGATGTAAGTATAATATGTCTGCGTGTTAGAAATGTGGGAGATAAAAATTATAGGAAATCTGTAATGCAAAAATTCAAACTAATAGAGATCGATAAAAGAATAAATCTTGAAGAATAAGCTTGACTTGAAAATTAATGGAACGTATAAGTTTGAGGGAAGGGATAAGTTCAAATAGTTTATCTCAAGATTTTGGGGTTTCTGTTACGAGATAAAAGGTCAAAAACACGTTTTGAGGGGAAAGTATTGTACAAATGTATAAATAAGGGTAGAATTTATTTTTGAATATGGAGAAGAGATTATGATGGTACAGACTCAATCTCGGAGAAGTTATCATGCCACTAAAGGATGGTTGGCCATAAAGATAGCTAAAGTACGGGAGAGGATTTTTGGATTAATTTGTTATAATGTTGTGCAACCAGTGAGGGAGTGTCAGCTCAAAGGATTGGATGTAAGGGGTAGGGAACTTGAGTATGCCTGGTATTTCTATAAGGTATGCTTTCATGAATTGGTGTGGGATCCTGCAGATCGAGAAGAGATGGTTGGATTAATTGCTGAGGTGGAGATCAAATTGGAAGATAGGATGATCGATGAAAGAGATTTGATTGGATGTGGTTGCCCAGGTCATCAAGGCTATTTTAGATGTAATTATATGTAAAGTATTATCCTAAATAAATATAAGTGTTGTTGAATTTTACATAAAAGTTAGTAGTCAATTTAATCCTCTATAGTTGTAAATGTCATTTAAGACTGTTTTGATGAACAAATTTTGAATAACTTTGAAAATTTTGTTAGCTTTGAAAATGACGTTACTAGTACTATATGTATAAGGAACAAGAACATAAAAAATGCAGGAGCTTCTAGTTTCGCTTTTTATGCAAAGCTATTAAAATCTGATATCATGGAGTGTGAGTCCTCGTGAGTGTGGGAAGGTCAGATGAAGATATGGAAATAGGAGATATAAATAGATTAAAATATGAGGGTAGGGGTAATGATAGAAAGATAGTTTTGTTGAGAAGGTACATGATGTCTGACATGGATAGTGGAAATGACGCTTCAGTTCCAAAACTGAGGACGGGTCGTGCGAGGCGCAATAACTACTTGCCGTTAGAGATAGAAAAAATAAATAGTACTTCATCTTCATCATTCAAACATTTTTTTAACTTCTAAAAATTTTGAGAGCACATAGAGAGAAGTGCGAAAAAATTGTAGAGAATTTGGCAAAAATTAATTTTAGGGTGATCAACAGTCGAAGAGAGTTGCAGGCACTAAATCACGAAGGTGGCAATATAGCAGCGTTGGGAAGGAAGGATTTGGCGCTACTGCGGATTCTCATTCTGATACTGAAGGTTAGTAGAGACGTGTGTTATGTTTCTTACAAATCGTCATCTTCTTTAAGCAAATCTCAAAAAATCACTATTTATAGCGACCTATGAAATTTGACATATAGACAGATTATATGAAAGATATGTCATATATGAATAATCGATGTGTATGAAATATTGATAGATTCATGAATCTGTATGTAGGTCGAACGTGAGAGGTATTTGTGTAGGATCAAAACTTTGCCTGTAGAATAATAGTTGAAATGGATAGTTTGCCTATTAATTGGACCCCTGGTCGGACAAAAGAGTCTGATAGTGAAGTTGAGTAGGATTGGAGCAATTTCTAGGTTTCCCTGGCAAATTGGTGGCCTATCCCCCTGGTTCAGATGCATTTAAAGAATTTTGTAAAGCCAAGGCAATTGTAGGAGGGAAATAGAGTAACTGCGTAGAATATGCTGGTAGGATGTTTAGGGGGTGTACTGTAGCGACGGGGGAGGAGTATTTTTATTTATTAGCCGACTTGGAGGAGGAAAAACGAGATAAGGGTATAGATGAATCGATCTCGTTAGAATATTTTGATGAGAGTATTCAGAGTGACCTTTCAGAGGGTTTCTTGTGTTACCTGTCTTAATTAGAGTACGGGTTGAGTCTTCCCCTTACAAATTTGACGAAGGGGATTATGAATACGATTGGGACATGTCCTGTTTAATTGAACGGGAACATGTAGGAGGTAATAAGTGTTTGAGACCATTTGAATGAAAAATGGGAGAATGGGGGGAAAGTGAGGATGATATCCCCTGAGGACGTATTACAGTTTTATAGGGTGAAGAATTATCACGTCAGTGGTGGGGCATATTTCTGTGCGAGTGCAACTCGGCGTCACTTCTTTGATCTAAATTTAGCAGGTCGAGCCTGGAATAACAACGTAATATGGGTGAAAAGTAATTGTCTTCAGAGAGATGATGAAGAACCTTTGGATCTTCTGCGTAAAACTATAAAATAAAGTAAGCATGACAATGCATAGAGTATAATATTGATATGTTTAAGCTGATGACCTTTTATTGATAATAAAACT
Organism: Kingdonia uniflora; assembly: GCA_014058105.1. Taxonomy (NCBI): domain Eukaryota; kingdom Viridiplantae; phylum Streptophyta; class Magnoliopsida; order Ranunculales; family Circaeasteraceae; genus Kingdonia; species Kingdonia uniflora. The sequence continues at coordinate 2,182,878 of JACGCM010000140.1, read as the reverse complement.
GTTATGCATGGCAGTCCCGAAGTCCCAAGTGGAGAGGAAAGATTCATTATTGGACGAAGTTGTGGAGGAAGAGGTTGAGCTCGAATTTGTGTTGGAAGGATTTGGCCTTAGCATAAATAAAAGGGTTGGGAGTAAGTCGAAAAAGGTTCAAAAATCTTAATCGACCAGGCTGATGGCGGACGTCGATAATGGGAAGAAGAGAGGAACTGGTAGGAAAGTTTGAACCAATGTGGCCAAGACCCCTAGAATAGGCAGTTCGGTTTAGCCAAAGTTTATTATATCGAGCAAATTAGCTCGAACGTTTCCAAAAAAATAGATGTTGAAGCGTCCATCGGCCTCTGGTACCACTGGAAGTGGTGAGGTCGTCGTAAAAGAGAAAAGGAGAAGGATCGAACCTTCGGGGAGGTCAGGGGAAAAGGTTGTTGAAGAGCGACCTGCTGCTAAGGACGATCTCAGAGAGAAGGACATGAGCAGGATGGTATGTATTTATGTTTGATCATGTGAAATATTTATTTATTACGTTTTGAACTCACGCTGAGGTCGATTTTTGTGTAAGTTGCTCGTTTGGTGAAAAGGATTTGGCTTGGAGTGGAAGAAGAAAAATCCGAGCTGAGGAAGGTGAAAGTCGAGTTTGAAAAGAAGGTAGCTCAAGTAAAGGTTAATGCCCTCAAGGAAGTAAAGAAGTTAGAGGCCCTGAAGGTTTCCCATGCAGTGGCAAATGGCCATCTACAAATGGAGGCGAGGGTAAATCTGGAGGTGGTGGAGGCGGAACATAAAAGGCTCAGGCGCCACCAGATGTTGAAGGGAAATTTGGAGGATAAGGTGGATGCCATTAAGTCAGATACCTATGTTGAGGAGGGTGATGATGAAGAAGTGGAAAACGCTGCGGTGGGAGTGGTTGATGGGCTAGACGGTATCTCCCACCAAACGGTACTAGACAACCAAGGGGATAAAACCGAACTCTCGGAGGCGAGAATGAGAAGGTAGGGTAGAGAAATGACTTTGTATAAGTATTTTACAAGTATTTTATAAATTTGGTGGATTTGTACGTATTGAATAGACTTTTGTAGGCTGATCCCTTTGTTTTTGTAGCCCTTTTGTAGGCACTTAGAGAAATGAGTCTCATAATAAAAGATCGAGAGACCGAGCTTGCCAGGGAAAGAGAGATCTCCACAGCCTTGTTATCTTTGCAAGTGGAGCTGCAGATTAGATTGGAATAGGCCTTCTGACTTGTATGCTATATTGACATAAAGGTACCAAGTAAATAAGATAACATAAAGCGTAGAGGCGGACCAAAAACTTGTTATCAGTTTTAGGGACATAATACTAATATATTTCATAGGAAAATTCAAAGTATTTAGATAAAGTATCATATAGAAAACATGTACCTTAGACTTCGAAATACATGTCATGCTCACCTATCTGAGATTGTACTATGACCTTTAAGTCTAAAAGTAGTTGCACACAGTAGATGTCATAAATCCGATATCTTTTGAGAAATGAGATATATATATATATATATATATATATATATATATCATGTTGATGGGTGTTCTGAATCGAACTGTATATAATGTATCTATTATTGTGCAGGTCGAATTGGATTCAGTTCGCTCGCGTGAAGATGAGGCGCTCCAATGTAACCGAGAATTTACGGAGGAGTTGGATAGGGCGAGGGAGGCGAATGAGGACAGGGAAGACCAACATATAAAGGTGCATTTTAAATTTGTTGAGGCATCCCAGACTGTTTTGACCTCACTCGTAAGATCGAGGAGAAAGATGCCGAAATTAATAAGGGGTTAAAAGAGCTTGCAGATATAAAAGAATATGCTGCAAAACTTCAAAGTCAGATTGACACGCTGATAGTTAAGGGTAGGCAAGCATAAATTGTTCAATACCGTATTTAGGAGCTAAAAAGATTGGAGGAACAATCTAGAGCTGTTCTTCAGAATTACAGAAGCGATCTAGAACGACTGAAACAGAAAATGATTGAAAAAGATAACGAGTTGAAGGTGGCTCGAGAAAATCTATTAGCCTCGGATGCTGCAGCCGAACACTTTCATATAGCCCTACCCGCCAAGGATATGGAGTTTCGGGGGATACAACAAAAGTGTGACAATTTAAATGAGAAGGTGGTACGATTGAAGACCGAATTGGCATAAGCCAACGCGTGTGTCAAGAAATCCGAGGCTAGAGAGTACTCGAGGGGGAGTAGAAATGAGCTTAAAGTTCCTCTAGTCTAAGGGGATGTAGTTAGCCTATCAAGTCAAATTAGAGAGTTGGAAGGTGACGTAGCTCGAATTCAGGGGCATGTGCAGAAAGGGAATTTAAACTTAAGGGAACGCCAGCACAAGTTGGATGTTGCTCATGTCAAGGAGAAGGTCTTGGAAGGGGAAATCAGGACAAAGGAAGTTTTGATGAAGAAAAAAGATGACTTGCTAAGGGATACTTCGGTCAGGGAAGAGCTGAATATAGAAATCGAGAGACTTCGTGCCCAGGTGGTGGACCTAGAGGCCATTAATCAGGCTAAATTAGCTAAATTTGTCAACAAAATGGAAGAGACTATAGCTTTTAATGCTCGAACAGAAATGGAAATGGCACGTCATAAGAAACTGTATGTGACTTTGGAGTCACGCCTCGAGAAGGTGAGATCTCACTTTTCAAGGATCGTTGTATCTCATGCGTCATTCGCAAACCTGTTAAAGTTGATCGTTGTGTATTTTGTAGAGGAAGTAAAAAGACTTGAGTTAGAATGAGATACCTTGCTCAAGAGTTTGTCTGACAAGGGATGCATTTGTAGAGTTAATATAAATCAAGGGAACTGTATGGCCTTAATGGAAATGAATTTAGGCCCTCAACCTGCTGATCTGATGGAGGGGCAGAGTTGCTGTAACTCACGAACTGAATTCTGATCGACCTCCTATTGAAGGGTAAAGCATGGCTGACATCCCAGCAGCAGAAAAGAATCCATTGTAATGTGACCTGAAAATAAATAGTATCTGTCGCAGACATATTAAAATAGATGAAAGCTAGTATGACCTATGCCTTATCTTATGTCTAGTGGGGTCTTTGATATAAAACATGTTTTTATGTTTGTTTTAATCACAGAGATGGGTTGAGCTAGTCAAACCAAGTGAATCTTGATTTAACTGTAGCAATGTTGCAGATATTTTGAAAAAGATGAAGGCTAGTATTACCTTTGCCTTATCTTATGACTATTAGAGTTGTTGATATAAAACAAGTTTCTACACTATTTCTAATCACAGAGATGGGTTGAGTTAGTCAAACAAAGTGAATCTTGATTTAACTGTAGTAATGTTGCAGACATATTGAAAGAGATGAAGATTAGTATTACATTTGCCTTATCTTATACCTATTAGAGTTATTGATATAAAACAAGTTTCTATATTTTTTTTAATCACAGAGATTTAGTAGAGTCAGCCAAGCGAGGTATTATCCTTGATTTAACTGGTATAATGTCCCAAACAAGTTAAAGTAGATGAAGGCTAGTATTACCTTTGTTTTATCTCATGTTTGGTAGAGTCTTTGATATAAAACAAGTTTCTATATTTGTTTCAATCGCTAAGAATTAGTAGAGTCGGCCAAACCAAGTGTTATCCTTGATTTAATTGGTATAAGATCGATTGAAACCTAGTATTATCTATGCTTTAATCTACAGAATGTGGTTGAATCTATGTAAGCAGAGAGATGTTGTGAAAAACTTGGAAGTTTCATTGATCAGTTTAGAATTTACATTGGATAGAGATGAAAATCTTACTTTTGGAATTAAAAAAATAAGAACAAGAAATGGAAATAGAGTAGTAAGACGCTTAAGGATAGTACCGTTTCAGTCGCCTAGTAATCTAAGGATTTGAAATGGAGATTCCCTCTTCTATTATGATATAATATAATCTCGGGCCTGAGAGACCTGTGATAATGAATGGAGCCTCCCAATTGTCGGCTAATTTTCCAGCGTGAGGCTCTTTGCGATGTTGAAGAATCTCTCTAAGGACGAGATCATCTATTTGGAAGGTACAGTTTTTATATCGGCTTTTGTACGACCTAGCTAGCATATGATGATATCGACCTAGGTTAGCGATGGCGCGTTCCCTGGTTTCATCGATTACATTGAGGTTGTAAGCCAATTCGAACTCATTTTCCTTGTCAGTCAACACGTGATAATGAACTAGGCGATGGTAATTAGAAGGAATGACGGCCTCAGTGCCATAGGCAAGGTGAAATGGGGTGTATCCTGTTGACTCTCTAGGAGTGGTATGATATGCCCATAGAACATGAGGTAGTTCTCGAACCCAATTCCCTTTTTTCTGTGAGTAAAGCCATTTTTTGAGTCCATTCACGATGATTTTGTTGGTGATTTTGGCTTGTCCATTACCTTAAGGATAGTAAGGATTGGATAGCGAGTGGATGATATTATGTTGGTTGAGGAAGGTTACAATTTTTTCTCCCACAAATTGGGGCCTGTTATCGATATGATTTAGGTGGGGGCAACCAAACCGAGTGATTATGTCTTCCCAGATAAAAGAAATGACTTCTTCTTCTCTGGTTTGACATAGTGGAACTGCTTCTACCCATTTTGTAAAATAATTGGAAGCTATGAGTAGGTGACGGCTATTACCTGGTGAGTTAGGGAATTTGCCTAAGAGATCAAGTGCCCATCTTTTGAATGGCCAGAACACCTTGCTTGCATGGAGTTCGAGTACAGGGACGCGTATCATATGTCCATGTCATTGATAGGTGTCACATCTGCGTGAGTACTCCTCTGCTTGCTTGCGCATACCGGGCTAAAATACTCCTTGTGTAATAGCTTTGTTTGCTAGTTATCGACCTACGGCATGGGAGCCACAAGTCCCTTCATGTAATTTGTGGAGCATTTTATCTGCTTTTGGTTTTGAAACGCACTTGAGGTAAGTCCCCATGACGAAAAGGCGGTATTGCACACCATTTTGATTAGTATAGTGCTTTGAGTTATTGATCAGCTGTCGAGTTATAGATACCAAGGTAGGCTAAGAAAGGCTTTCGCCAATCATCGTTTCCCCCTTTATCACCCCCAGTGTTGATTGTGCATACAGAAATGTGATCAATGTTGGGGGTTGAAATGATTTCGATCTGGAGATATCGAGCCTCTGTACCCAAGTCCCCGTCTAGTTATACGAAGGAATCAGCGTGTCTGTTCCCATCTCAAGGAAGAAAATCAAGAGTTGCTTTCGCGAACTTGCTCATCCTATCTACAACGAGGGCTGCGTATTCGATCATCTTTCCATTCTTCTTATATTGTTCAAAGTAATAATGGATGATGAGTAGAGAATCTGTAAAAACTGAGAGTTTGGGGAAATCGAGCTCAAGAGTGAGGTCGAGTCCATGAATGAGAGCTTCATACTCGGTGACATTATTTGAGGCATCAAAATCCAAGCGGATCAATTTCTCAATTTTGTCAATGGAAGGGGTAATCAAAACGATTCCGATTCCTGACCCTGCGGGTCCTGTTGATCCATCTGTGAGAAGTCTCCACCCCTTTGTTGTAATCCATTCAGCTCGCTCATCAAATGGTTTGGGGGGTGGATCTTTGAGAGATTCTTCTGTAAGATCAGGGTCGTGCTCCTCCCACTCGGGATCATCCATTGGAAAATCTGCGAGAAAATTAGCAACGGCTTGACCCTTTTCAAAATGACGTTGTTTGAACTTGATATCATGTTCTCCCAAACTGACTAACCACTGTTACACTATTCTTGATTTTTCTTTCTTGGATTGAGCTTCCCAGGTAGTTCGTCATGACTCTGACTGAATGAGCTTGGAAGTAGTGCTTGAGTTTTTGTAGTAGCCTACTCGCAGCCTTCTACCCCAGTCAAACACTCAAAGGCTACAACGAAGCCTACTCGAATATCTTGAAGCCCATCCAATCCCTAAAACAAATCCCCCAAAGATTATCCGAAGATGAAGTTCGACTCCAAACAAGCCTCGAAGACGAACTCCATATCGCATCAGAAACACTTTGACCATATCTGTACATGGTCGAAGTATGACAAGATAGGCAGCAAGCTCACTAGACAAGACGGCAGCATTGCTGGTCCTTGCAGCTACAGCGAATGACCCAACAACCGCTGCAGTGTTAGAGTACAGAAACAAGACCAACAACTGTTACAGTGATAGCTCCGATATTTCTGGCATCCATACCCATTCTGGGATACCCACTCAATGTCAGGATGGTACCCTTGTAATGTAACCTAACCTTGGTGACTCAGCCCTTTCTATGTTCTATAAATAGGAGAGATGGGGAACCAAGGAGAGGTTACGAAATCTCTCTTTTAATCTCTTACAGTTTACCTTCTATCACCTTGTGAAACCCCATACTCGAACCTTCGACTACTCGGCAGAAATATAAATACTCTTAAAAATCCTCATCAGAGGTCGTGGAAAGTTACATTCTAGACCTCCACGCAAGTGTATTCTTATTAGATTAAATAATCTATAGGTTATATACTTGATTTCCTTTTGATAAAGGATTAACCCCGTGGTGTAAGAGCCGACTTCCCCTTCTTAAGAAGTTAGGCCCCTACATTTGGCGCCATCTGTGCTTACCAATCTCCTTTTCTTTTTCCCCTCCCTTCGCTTTCAACCTCAATAGATTATCCTCAATGGCACCTACCTTCCGTTCTAGTTCTACCCATACCGGCAACTCCGTCGATGGAGTCGTCGCCAAAATAGCCTTACTTTCTCAACAATTCGCTCAAGCCGAGGAGCGACACCACAATCAGCTTCACCAGGAATGAAAAAAATGCCGGCAGGAATTCGAAGCAGAATGGCACCGCCGTCTGGATGATACCGACAGGCAAAACTGGGAAATTAATGAGTTATGCAACACCATCCGAGAGTTGAAAAGACTGCAGCCTCTGGACGCTCCCTTACCGTCCTAAACACCTAACCCATCGCGCGTATCAGTCTGCTCCCGTCTGGGGCCCCTACCAAATCTCAAAATACCCCCTGTCCATATCGGTGCCGAGGTTGCCCCCCATACTATTCCCCATACTGGCCCTATCCACCTTGGCATTCACCCCACAGAAAATTCCTCTGACTCCACCCTTCGCTCCTCCAAACACCTAAAATGTTGCCCTGCCTGAGAACGTCTCGGGGAGCGCAGCACAAAAAACATACCACACACTTGACCTCTTCACCCTCAAACCCTTCAATCACTCCCCATCCTGCCTACTGTGTACAGCAAGACTTCGACTAATTAATTTAACAAGTCATTCGGGTGAGCGAGAGCCCAGCTCCAAACTCTTGGAGTCGACTGAATAACCCTTTTTGCCCTAAACTTCTCGCTATCAAGATACATCCTAATTTTTGTGCTCCCAAACTCAGTAAATACCGTAACACCGACCCTCACTCTCATATACTCAAATTTTAAAATGTTCTAAGCCTCTACTCCACTACCGACCACCTGATGTGTCATCTTTTCCCAACAAGTCTCGCAGATAATCCCCTTCGTTGGTACCATAACCTCCCCAGCGGCTCTATTCGAAGCTTTGAGCAACTATCCCATCTTTTCATCGCCCAGTTTGCCTTCAACAAAGATAGGGAGGTTAGAGTCGACACCCTCTTCAACTTCAGAAAATCTAGCAGTGAAACCCTTGAAGCCTTTACCAAGAGGTTCCTTGACGAGTCATAAAAAATTGAGAACCTTTACTGTGTGAATGCTATACTCGCATACTCAAATGCCTTGCCTGATCACAACCATGTCAAAAAAGTACCTGGCCCTCTAAAAATCTCGAACCCTCTAGGAGATGCTCTCAAAAATCAATGGCTATATCGACCTTGAGCACCTCCGCGAATCACATAAATAGGGGCAACCTTCGACTTCTTCTATTAATAAGCCTCGACAAGGCCCAACTTCTACCCCTACACCCCTGATCGTTCCTGTCTCATAGGAGATTGAGAGCCGCAAATGCCCTTACAATGACATCAATTCCGAAGCTCGCAAAAAGTGGCCAAAGCCGGTCCTACCCACACATATTGCCCCTCTCAGCACCCTACTACCACATATACAGGCAGATCCCATATGGCGTATCCATTTCCCCATCGAAGTCAAGTTAGGCAAACATTACTGCGCCAATCACAAGTGTAGCAGTCATCATACCAACAAATAGTTTTCCCTCCAGCGCTCTTTCGAAATCATCCTCAAAGCAGGTCGTTTAAATCAGTATGTTGCCGACCTTCCCAGTTACCATGGCGGGTCATACCACAAACCTTAGCCCTACCCCTACTGCCGACCTGGCCGTGGTGCATATCTGCCAAATAAATTTCATCGAAGTCAATAACATCGGCAGCGGCCGTTCCAAGAGCAAGCGCAAGCGTGTCGAAGAATGCTACAAGCTCACTTACCAGGAGAAGCTGCCCGCACTCCTGCCAGAATCAAGCCTTTGTCCTCAACCCGAAGGCATCTCTTTCATCGACTGCGACATACCCCATGTCTATTTTCCCCATTCCGATATATTAGTCATCATGATTAAGATCGAAAACCTAGTCCTCTACACAATGCTCATAGACACAGAAAGTGCAGCTGATATCATTTTCCTCCAAACTATTCAAACCATGAAGAAAACTGACCTCATTACTGCTGCCAATATCGAACTCAAAGTTTTTAATGGGGCCACAGAAGTTGTTATTGGTCGAATCAGTCTCCCAGTTACCACCGGCCCAGTCACACTCTAAACTAGCTTTCTTGTCATCAATAAGAAGTCTGAATACCTTGGTATCCTTGGGCGCGATTGGCTCCACGCCATGCGTGCCATACCTTCGAGCTATCATCAGACCCTTTGTTTTACCACCCCCTTGGGCACATAGAATTTGAAAGGCTCTCAACGCCTCGCCCGTTCATGTGAGTATCCAGAGATCGATCAGACCCAGAGGCTTGTCAACCGCCCAAAGTAATCATTGTCCATTTCTATCCCTACACCTTTGACAGACGGCACCTCACCCATCGAACCCACTATCTATATCAAACTCGATGGTCCTGGTTAAGGAATATTCATTAGAGATTTTCTAGATGAGGCAGAACGCCGCGAACTTTGAGACTTCCTTTGAATAAACAAAGATGTCTTTACATGGACGTTCCAAGAGATGCCCGGTGTCGACCCTAGTTTGGCATGCCACTGCCTCGATCTCATTCCCTACTCCACAGCAGTTAAACAGAAGAAGCATACATTGGCACCTCGACTTAGAGAAGCAGTAAACCTTGAAGTCAACAAACTCATAGCCGCGGGTTTTATCAAAGAGGTCAAGAATGTTGATTGGATATCAAACATTATTGCAGTTCCCAAAAAGAACGGCAAGATCAGAATCTGCATCGACTTCACAGACCTTAACAAGCACACACTGAAGGACAGTTTTTCTCTCCCGATCACCTTAATACTCCCCGATGCTACTGCTGGACATGAGCGTCTGTCTATGATGGATGCAACTTTGGGTTACAATCAGGTACCCCTCCTTCCCGAAGATCAACTTAAAACTTATTTCATTATTGAACAAGGCCTTTATTATTTTAACAACATGCCCTTCGGCCTTAAAAATATGTGTGCCACCTATCAACGCCTTGTTACAACCATGTTTAAACCCTTGCTTGGCAAGTCGGACGAAGTTTACATCGACGACATGTTGTGCAAGAGCCTCCAAAAATAGACTCATATCCAAGACCTAACCAAAGTCTTTTCGATACTTCGAACATACAATATGAAACTCAAACCTGACCAAAGCCAATTTGGTGTTTTGTCTGGTAAATTTTTAGGCCACCTAATCAGCAAACGAGGTATCGAGATCGACCCAACCCATATTCGAGCTCTCATCGACATGCCTTCATACCGAACTAAAAACGATGTCCAAAAAGTGGCTGGTAAAATTGCGGCCCTCAACCGTTTCATTTCCAAATCCTCATACCGTTGTGCTTGGCCCTTTTCCCTCTTACGCGACCAAGGTGTCCACAAAGAAAAAAAGAAAAGCAACCCTGAGATTAACTGGATACCCGAATGCGAACAGGCCTTCCTCATACTCAAAACTTACCTTGGTCGACCACACATTATCAGCACCCCCATCGAAGGTGAGACACTCTCTTAATATCTAGCTGTTACAGACACCTCTATCAGTTCAGTGTTCATTTGACTCGAATCAAACCTCAAAAAACTTGTATATTTTATCAGTAAAACTCTAACACCTGCAGAAACTCGAAATTCGAAACTTGAGCTCTTGCTCCTCACCCTCGTCTACTCGTCCCGCAAATTCAAGCCATAATTTCAAGTTTCCCCCATCCGTGTTATAACATGCTACCCCTTCGAGAAGTGCTCAACAAAAAAGAAAAATCCAGAATATTGCAACAGTGGTCTTTCTACCTTGGTGAACATGACATCACATTCGAGAAATAGATATCCCAGAAAGGCCAAGCAGTAGAAGATTTTCTTGTTGACTTCCCGGTCGAAGATGTCGATTGGGATGAACATGAAGAAGACCTGACAGAAGACCAGCAAGAAGCAACAGATCCTTTGAACCCTAACACTGGATGGCATTCATTCACAGATGGATCCACTAGCCCCAACAGTTCAGGGATTGGTATAGTTTTGGTTATACCTACGAATAATCGAATAGAGAAGGCAGTTAAGTTAAACTTCGAATGTTCTAATAGCGAAGCTGAGTACGAAGTTTTTATACATGGCCTCGGACTCGCACTCAAACTCGCCATTCCCAAACTTGTTGTTTTTGCAGATTCCCAACTTGTTCAAGGACATTACACATGCAAAAATCAAGCAAACGGTCGCATAGCCGAATATACTCTTTTCGTTCGACAACGCATAGATCGTTTTCCTGAAAAATCTACTATCACTCATTACCCTCAAGGAAAAAACTGACACACAGATGCCCTCGCCTACATAGCAGTAATGTTAGGCCAATCAGAATCCCGAACCCTCTATATCGAAGTACTCGAACACCCAAGTATGGACCATATGGAAGTCAATGCCATCAATACTGGGGGTGAGAGTCTCGATCTAGACAACTGGCGAACACCATTCCTCCATTACTTCAACAAGGCTGCCTTCCCAGATGATCCCAAAGCCAAAAGATCATTATTAGAGAACTACCGCAGATACACCATTCACAAACACGAGTTGCATCGCAAATCCTAAAATGGTGTCCACCTTCGCTGTATCTCTCAAACCAAAGCCTCTAAAATTCTAGTCAAACTTCATGAGGATACCTGTGGTGCTCATACTGTCGGTCGATCTATAGCCCTTCAAGCCATCTTCCAAGGTATATTCTGGCCCAACATGAAAAAACAAGCCGAAGAGTACGCCAAATACTGTGCCAAATGCCAGTGCCACGCCCATGAAATCCACAACCCTTCACAAGACCTCAATTTCAGCCAAGTCTTCTAGCCATTCAAAAGATGGGCTATCGATCTCATTGGTCCTTTTCCTAAAGCTTCAGGCAGCCGAGATAATATCCTTATCGTAATAGACTAATTTACCAAATGGGTCGAAGACGTACCTTTGTGCTAAACTAGATAAGAAGAAGTCATCAAATTTTTATGGGAAAACATCATCACACGCTTCGGGTGCCCTTATATGATTTGATGTGACAATGGTTCGCAGTTCGTTAGAAGCAAAGTCAGAAACTTCCTCAAAAAGCATAATATCATCCTCTCACCCTCCACACCTTACTATCCCCAAGGGAACGGTCAAGTCAAAGTAATCAATAAAGCCATAGTCGACGGTCCCATGAAACGTGTCGATACTAAGAAAGGTCAATGGGTTCAGGAGTTGCAGCATGTCCTCTGGGCCTATAGAACAACACCAAGAAAATCTATAGGTTGTACCCCTTTCCTTCTAGCCTATGGTACTGAAGCAGTACTCCCAACTTAATTCGACGTATCCACACGAGACCCCAACCGCTCAGACGAAGATAATGTGTTTGAGCTCAGATGTAACATGTTATGGATCGATGAGACCAGAGACTGAGTCATCGCCAACCTCGGAAGTTACTATACATCCCTTCAGAAGTTATACAACAAAAGAGTTCGACCACTAAGTTTCAACATTGGAGATCTTGTACTTCGACGTGTCAATCAATTCTCGAAGCCTTGAAGCCTCGAAATGTCGGCAAGCTAGCCAAATCCTAGGAAGGACCTTATATCATGTACGATAATACCGACAAAGGTTCATACTATTTGATGACAGAAGGCGAAGAGCCTCTACCTAATCTGTGGAACACAATACAGCTAATTTCATACAACAAGCCGCGGCCTCAACCTTGTACACCTGATGTAAACACAGAATAATCAATAAACATTTTTTTCTCCCAAGCTTCATCTCATGTTTTCCATTGAATTTCTTGGTTAAACCTGGGTATCATGTCAACCCCTCGACCCGACTAATACTTGGGGGCGACCTTGAAATTTTTTAAGTACCCAATTTCGAGCAAAATCGAAGGGCAAGGATGGTTGAAAGACCAGACCCTCGAGAATGAATTGGGGCGAACAGTTATGCTTCGATCAGGCCCCCAAAGCCGTTGATGTCTAGAAAATTTCTTGGTTTCCTCTAAGTGTCAAGTTACCCTCGGCCCGACTGATACTTGGAAGCGACCTCAAAGTTTTTCAAACTCCCAACATTCGAGCAAACTCGGGGGGCACGATTGGTCAAGAGACCGGACCCTCGAGAAGGCATTGGGGGCGACCACGTCTAACTTCGCTGTGGCTCAGTCCTTTAAAGTTTAGCAAATCTCTTGGTTTCACCCCAAGTGTCACAACCATCTCGACGCTCTTCAAGAGTCGATCAACTCTACAATCATTCGACAGTTACAGAATATGCAGATATATTTATTTATGAATATCTACAGTTCTACTACATGCAAGACAGTGCAGTACATCATCAGAGAAGAAGTTTCAGCACAAATCCATTTAAATCCAATTTAGTTATGAGCATACATCAAGTATCTAGCACAAACAAGTCAATACAAATCAATTTTAAAGATCACAAGTTCCAAGATCAGTCTCAGCACAGCAGCTCAAAGCAATCACAAGTTCAAAGATCAACCATATAGAAAAATAAACATGGTTCAAATATTACAAATCAGCAGCAAATCAAAAAAAGTAGGCATGGCACTCCAGTACAAACACTTCATATCGGCATGGCTGTATCTTCTCCCCCAACAAGCTCTTCAGCGTCAACACCCCCAAAACCTCTAGTAGAAGATTTTGACCCTGTACCATCGATGACCACATCAATTGCACTTCCAGTAGCAATATCGTTGATCACAGAAGCGTCCACACCGCCTGCACTACCTCCATCAGCAACACCTACCTCCCTTTCCTTCGTTTGCAAAGTATCTTCAATAATTGGATCTTGGGTATTAGGCAACAATTGCAGAGTGTCAGGATCAAACCATAAATCCTCAATGAACTCCTTCATCCTGACAACAATAGCGCATTCACCATCAAACTGCCCCTGGTAACGCTCCTTTTGTTCTTTCTTTTCCTTCTCCTTCTCAGCAGGCTTCGACCTCAATACCTGCTCATGATTATAACGTTGAGCCTCAATTCTCTTCTCGAAGGCATCATTGATAGCCTCCAGATCCTGCTTCAACTTATTATTTTTAGACAACAACAACGCTTTTGTCCCCGAGCAAGCTCCAGACTGTCAATCGCCTCTCGTAACCTCCTCTTCCTACTTTCACTACCTTATTGTATAATTGTGCCCAAGCATCCGTCTGCTAGAGTATTCGAGCTGTCAGTACTTCTCAAAGCATGAAATACTTAAGAAAATTTAAGAATTTCATAAGCAATAATAGACAATTACCTGATACATACTCTTCTTCATCCACCTCAAAGCCTCATCTGGGTTAGCATCATAGAGTTCCGCCATCGAAGCAGCCTTGGCTAGAGCCTATTCTTCTTGCTCAGCCTCCATCATCTCTTCGCCCTCATCCTCTGCATCATCATCCCTCAGCGCCCAACGCCTTTTGCGCTGAATAACCTTCGTCTGTTATACTTTTGGAGACTCGGAGATGACTTTGCCTATCCCATTCTCAGCCTGTGTTGGTACTATTCTCGGCCTCAGTCTCGATGCCTCACTAGCCACTTCGGGAACTGGCGCTGCCTGTTTCGACGCCCTTTTCACCTTCAGAAGATACTGAACCTTCCTCGCCAAATCACCCCCCTCCATTCCTTCGCCCACTTTTGAAACACCTTCGCTTCTCTTTTTCATTGATGGCTTTGACGTAATGGGTACGTTTCGAAGCTGGGAATCTATCTTCTTCTTCCTCTTCCTCTTGATGCCAAAACTTTTGAAAACATAATTCACCCACTCCTCGTTAAAATCGAGTAAGGCATCAATATAATCCCTCGGATTCTCCCAGGACCGGCTAATCGAACCTACAGAACAAGCAAAAAGACCATTATCATTTTATTCGATCAATACCTCAAACAAAATATTCCATGAATAACTTACTGGAATTATAGACTTTATGTTGTAACCTATAAGGGTTAAGGAATATTCATTAGAGATTTTCTAGATGAGGCAGAACGCCGCGAACTTTGAGACTTCCTTTGAATAAACAAAGATGTCTTTACATGGACGTTCCAAGAGATGCCCGGTGTCGACCCTAGTTTGGCATGCCACTGCCTCGATCTCATTCCCTACTCCACAGCAGTTAAACAGAAGAAGCATACATTGGCACCTCGACTTAGAGAAGCAGTAAACCTTGAAGTCAACAAACTCATAGCCGCGGGTTTTATCAAAGAGGTCAAGAATGTTGATTGGATATCAAACATTATTGCAGTTCCCAAAAAGAACGGCAAGATCAGAATCTGCATCGACTTCACAGACCTTAACAAGCACACACTGAAGGACAGTTTTTCTCTCCCGATCACCTTAATACTCCCCGATGCTACTGCTGGACATGAGCGTCTGTCTATGATGGATGCAACTTTGGGTTACAATCAGGTACCCCTCCTTCCCGAAGATCAACTTAAAACTTATTTCATTATTGAACAAGGCCTTTATTATTTTAACAACATGCCCTTCGGCCTTAAAAATATGTGTGCCACCTATCAACGCCTTGTTACAACCATGTTTAAACCCTTGCTTGGCAAGTCGGACGAAGTTTACATCGACGACATGTTGTGCAAGAGCCTCCAAAAATAGACTCATATCCAAGACCTAACCAAAGTCTTTTCGATACTTCGAACATACAATATGAAACTCAAACCTGACCAAAGCCAATTTGGTGTTTTGTCTGGTAAATTTTTAGGCCACCTAATCAGCAAACGAGGTATCGAGATCGACCCAACCCATATTCGAGCTCTCATCGACATGCCTTCATACCGAACTAAAAACGATGTCCAAAAAGTGGCTGGTAAAATTGCGGCCCTCAACCGTTTCATTTCCAAATCCTCATACCGTTGTGCTTGGCCCTTTTCCCTCTTACGCGACCAAGGTGTCCACAAAGAAAAAAAGAAAAGCAACCCTGAGATTAACTGGATACCCGAATGCGAACAGGCCTTCCTCATACTCAAAACTTACCTTGGTCGACCACACATTATCAGCACCCCCATCGAAGGTGAGACACTCTCTTAATATCTAGCTGTTACAGACACCTCTATCAGTTCAGTGTTCATTTGACTCGAATCAAACCTCAAAAAACTTGTATATTTTATCAGTAAAACTCTAACACCTGCAGAAACTCGAAATTCGAAACTTGAGCTCTTGCTCCTCACCCTCGTCTACTCGTCCCGCAAATTCAAGCCATAATTTCAAGTTTCCCCCATCCGTGTTATAACATGCTACCCCTTCGAGAAGTGCTCAACAAAAAAGAAAAATCCAGAATATTGCAACAGTGGTCTTTCTACCTTGGTGAACATGACATCACATTCGAGAAATAGATATCCCAGAAAGGCCAAGCAGTAGAAGATTTTCTTGTTGACTTCCCGGTCGAAGATGTCGATTGGGATGAACATGAAGAAGACCTGACAGAAGACCAGCAAGAAGCAACAGATCCTTTGAACCCTAACACTGGATGGCATTCATTCACAGATGGATCCACTAGCCCCAACAGTTCAGGGATTGGTATAGTTTTGGTTATACCTACGAATAATCGAATAGAGAAGGCAGTTAAGTTAAACTTCGAATGTTCTAATAGCGAAGCTGAGTACGAAGTTTTTATACATGGCCTCGGACTCGCACTCAAACTCGCCATTCCCAAACTTGTTGTTTTTGCAGATTCCCAACTTGTTCAAGGACATTACACATGCAAAAATCAAGCAAACGGTCGCATAGCCGAATATACTCTTTTCGTTCGACAACGCATAGATCGTTTTCCTGAAAAATCTACTATCACTCATTACCCTCAAGGAAAAAACTGACACACAGATGCCCTCGCCTACATAGCAGTAATGTTAGGCCAATCAGAATCCCGAACCCTCTATATCGAAGTACTCGAACACCCAAGTATGGACCATATGGAAGTCAATGCCATCAATACTGGGGGTGAGAGTCTCGATCTAGACAACTGGCGAACACCATTCCTCCATTACTTCAACAAGGCTGCCTTCCCAGATGATCCCAAAGCCAAAAGATCATTATTAGAGAACTACCGCAGATACACCATTCACAAACACGAGTTGCATCGCAAATCCTAAAATGGTGTCCACCTTCGCTGTATCTCTCAAACCAAAGCCTCTAAAATTCTAGTCAAACTTCATGAGGATACCTGTGGTGCTCATACTGTCGGTCGATCTATAGCCCTTCAAGCCATCTTCCAAGGTATATTCTGGCCCAACATGAAAAAACAAGCCGAAGAGTACGCCAAATACTGTGCCAAATGCCAGTGCCACGCCCATGAAATCCACAACCCTTCACAAGACCTCAATTTCAGCCAAGTCTTCTAGCCATTCAAAAGATGGGCTATCGATCTCATTGGTCCTTTTCCTAAAGCTTCAGGCAGCCGAGATAATATCCTTATCGTAATAGACTAATTTACCAAATGGGTCGAAGACGTACCTTTGTGCTAAACTAGATAAGAAGAAGTCATCAAATTTTTATGGGAAAACATCATCACACGCTTCGGGTGCCCTTATATGATTTGATGTGACAATGGTTCGCAGTTCGTTAGAAGCAAAGTCAGAAACTTCCTCAAAAAGCATAATATCATCCTCTCACCCTCCACACCTTACTATCCCCAAGGGAACGGTCAAGTCAAAGTAATCAATAAAGCCATAGTCGACGGTCCCATGAAACGTGTCGATACTAAGAAAGGTCAATGGGTTCAGGAGTTGCAGCATGTCCTCTGGGCCTATAGAACAACACCAAGAAAATCTATAGGTTGTACCCCTTTCCTTCTAGCCTATGGTACTGAAGCAGTACTCCCAACTTAATTCGACGTATCCACACGAGACCCCAACCGCTCAGACGAAGATAATGTGTTTGAGCTCAGATGTAACATGTTATGGATCGATGAGACCAGAGACTGAGTCATCGCCAACCTCGGAAGTTACTATACATCCCTTCAGAAGTTATACAACAAAAGAGTTCGACCACTAAGTTTCAACATTGGAGATCTTGTACTTCGACGTGTCAATCAATTCTCGAAGCCTTGAAGCCTCGAAATGTCGGCAAGCTAGCCAAATCCTAGGAAGGACCTTATATCATGTACGATAATACCGACAAAGGTTCATACTATTTGATGACAGAAGGCGAAGAGCCTCTACCTAATCTGTGGAACACAATACAGCTAATTTCATACAACAAGCCGCGGCCTCAACCTTGTACACCTGATGTAAACACAGAATAATCAATAAACATTTTTTCTCCCAAGCTTCATCTCATGTTTTCCATTGAATTTCTTGGTTAAACCTGGGTATCATGTCAACCCCTCGACCCGACTAATACTTGGGGCGACCTTGAAATTTTTTAAGTACCCAATTTCGAGCAAAATCGAAGGGCAAGGATGGTTGAAAGACCAGACCCTCGAGAATGAATTGGGGCGAACAGTTATGCTTCGATCAGGCCCCCAAAGCCGTTGATGTCTAGAAAATTTCTTGGTTTCCTCTAAGTGTCAAGTTACCCTCGGCCCGACTGATACTTGGAAGCGACCTCAAAGTTTTTCAAACTCCCAACATTCGAGCAAACTCGGGGGGCACGATTGGTCAAGAGACCGGACCCTCGAGAAGGCATTGGGGGCGACCACGTCTAACTTCGCTGTGGCTCAGTCCTTTAAAGTTTAGCAAATCTCTTGGTTTCACCCCAAGTGTCACAACCATCTCGACGCTCTTCAAGAGTCGATCAACTCTACAATCATTCGACAGTTACAGAATATGCAGATATATTTATTTATGAATATCTACAGTTCTACTACATGCAAGACAGTGCAGTACATCATCAGAGAAGAAGTTTCAGCACAAATCCATTTAAATCCAATTTAGTTATGAGCATACATCAAGTATCTAGCACAAACAAGTCAATACAAATCAATTTTAAAGATCACAAGTTCCAAGATCAGTCTCAGCACAGCAGCTCAAAGCAATCACAAGTTCAAAGATCAACCATATAGAAAAATAAACATGGTTCAAATATTACAAATCAGCAGCAAATCAAAAAAAGTAGGCATGGCACTCCAGTACAAACACTTCATATCGGCATGGCTGTATCTTCTCCCCCAACAAGCTCTTCAGCGTCAACACCCCCAAAACCTCTAGTAGAAGATTTTGACCCTGTACCATCGATGACCACATCAATTGCACTTCCAGTAGCAATATCGTTGATCACAGAAGCGTCCACACCGCCTGCACTACCTCCATCAGCAACACCTACCTCCCTTTCCTTCGTTTGCAAAGTATCTTCAATAATTGGATCTTGGGTATTAGGCAACAATTGCAGAGTGTCAGGATCAAACCATAAATCCTCAATGAACTCCTTCATCCTGACAACAATAGCGCATTCACCATCAAACTGCCCCTGGTAACGCTCCTTTTGTTCTTTCTTTTCCTTCTCCTTCTCAGCAGGCTTCGACCTCAATACCTGCTCATGATTATAACGTTGAGCCTCAATTCTCTTCTCGAAGGCATCATTGATAGCCTCCAGATCCTGCTTCAACTTATTATTTTTAGACAACAACAACGCTTTTGTCCCCCGAGCAAGCTCCAGACTGTCAATCGCCTCTCGTAACCTCCTCTTCCTACTTTCACTACCTTATTGTATAATTGTGCCCAAGCATCCGTCTGCTAGAGTATTCGAGCTGTCAGTACTTCTCAAAGCATGAAATACTTAAGAAAATTTAAGAATTTCATAAGCAATAATAGACAATTACCTGATACATACTCTTCTTCATCCACCTCAAAGCCTCATCTGGGTTAGCATCATAGAGTTCCGCCATCGAAGCAGCCTTGGCTAGAGCCTATTCTTCTTGCTCAGCCTCCATCATCTCTTCGCCCTCATCCTCTGCATCATCATCCCTCAGCGCCCAACGCCTTTTGCGCTGAATAACCTTCGTCTGTTATACTTTTGGAGACTCGGAGATGACTTTGCCTATCCCATTCTCAGCCTGTGTTGGTACTATTCTCGGCCTCAGTCTCGATGCCTCACTAGCCACTTCGGGAACTGGCGCTGCCTGTTTCGACGCCCTTTTCACCTTCAGAAGATACTGAACCTTCCTCGCCAAATCACCCCCCTCCATTCCTTCGCCCACTTTTGAAACACCTTCGCTTCTCTTTTTCATTGATGGCTTTGACGTAATGGGTACGTTTCGAAGCTGGGAATCTATCTTCTTCTTCCTCTTCCTCTTGATGCCAAAACTTTTGAAAACATAATTCACCCACTCCTCGTTAAAATCGAGTAAGGCATCAATATAATCCCTCGGATTCTCCCAGGACCGGCTAATCGAACCTACAGAACAAGCAAAAAGACCATTATCATTTTATTCGATCAATACCTCAAACAAAATATTCCATGAATAACTTACTGGAATTATAGACTTTATGTTGTAACCTATAAGGGTTTTCCCCTTCGACATTCTCAAAATTACCCTGTACTACAACTAAATCTTTATTCCACCTTCGGCCCGTCGAACACAGATAAAAAAACTTGGGCTTCTCTGAGTGACACTGGATGTGGTACGTGCCCGCATTCTGGTTTGCCTTCCTCGCGTAGAATGATATAGTATCGCAACACTTAATTAAACCCCTCTTCTCACTCCTCAATTTTATATTCATACCCTCTATTACCCTCATCATCTCGTAAAAATTTTCATTCATCTGAACCGGGGCAACTTCCCAAAAATTTAACACCTCCTTCACCAGCCTTCGAAGAGGAAGTTGCATACCCAGTTAAATTCGGCCTCTATATGCCATTATACCCTCTCGCGGATTCGACTTGAAAGTCCACCCCGCTCCTGCTACATGTAATACTACTCTCACCTTCGACATCTCCAATTTGGCAGCAAATTGATCTACTCTCTACTGATCTCTAGCTGAAATAGAGCCAATAGCCTCATCAGACTCAGTCAAATCCCTACTGCGATCACTTTGCCCCCTTCATCCCTCTCAACACCCAAAGATCCAGCATTACACTTATTTCTCTCCACTCCCCCTATCTTTTCCTCATCATTATCCTTAGTCACTACCGTTTTACAACGTTTAGTACTCAAAACCCCACCCGCCGGTACCACCACAGCTAACAGGGCATCACTTACAACATTTAACACCTCTAAGTTGCCACTGCCCTCATCCATCGAAGCGCAACCCAAAACACTAGCCTCATATTCTTCGACTTCCTCGTCTATCAGCCTCATTCTCGAAGCTCGACGGGTACGAATCTTAACTTACAGAAGAATAGGCACACAATTAGATCGATTCATTCGACTATTATGTGTCAATAACCTATTTTTCATCTGCTCTCTCCAACAGATACAAACACAGTCAAAAAATTGATCCTAAACCCAGTCCCTCCATTAAATACCCTCAAAATCCTAAAATGGGCTGGAACCCAGACACATGAATTCCCCCCATCCTTGATTATAACCTCTCAACTACAAACCCAGATGATCCTACTTACAGATACAGAAGGCATACTCAAACAAAAATAGACAGAGATCAATTGACATACCTATGTTAGCAGAAGTACAATCGAAACAGCAAATCAGTTGGTATCCAGATACAACTTCAGTAATCTCTCCCAAGCTTCACGTAACAATGGCGTACGTCTTCTTCCTCTCACTCTCTGCTTTCACTCTATGAACAGTACCCTTGGTTATTTCCCCCTCATATATATACATCCTCAGAATAATAAAACTGCCTCAATTTCCAAACCACTATCATTACCACACCCCCACTACCTCAGCTTTTTGACTGCGATAGGTTTTGACAAATTTAGCCCTCTTTCTCCTCACGTGCAAATCGTACACTCACTCTAAATTATTTATAACCCCAAAGCCACTCAAACCTTTTAACCCTCACTCGAAGCCTTCCAGACAAGTTCCAACATCACATCACACTTTTTTCCATAAAACGAGCAAAAAATCATGATTACATGCATGGCACACTGCCCCAGGAATACGTACCGTTCTGACAGACTAGCTGTCAGGGCTGTCAGACCTTTCAGTCAAATCCAATAAACAATTAACACATACACTTTTCACACATGAATAATTGACTATACCGTGTCTCGAACATTCATCTACAGATAACCTCACATTCGATTTCCAAATATATCAAACATTCGATCAACAGCACATTCAACAGCTCAGAGTGTTATAGCCTTATTATTTTGACATATCAGACTTTTATTTTGACAGATAGCACTTTTTACTTCGACAGTTCAAAATGTTACTTATACACAGATCAGACCTCCTATTTCGACAGTTTAGACATGTTACTTCGACAATTCAAAATGGTACCTCGAGCATTCAAAATCCTACTTGCACACAGTACTGAAAAATAATTCAACAGTTATATTACCAACTCTAAATTTTATTCAATACAAATCAAAATAGTACAATTCAAACAGAAAATACAAATACCCTTCTATACTCATCTTAAATACTCAACAAACCAGCAAGAAACCCATATTTATCATCGGGACGCTTCTCCTCGCTCCTAACCTCAGCAGCAGAATCCTCCTACTTCACCATCTCTTCCACAAATGATTCCAGCAAGGACAATCGATGGTCTAAAAATGGACCCATCATCTGAAGAACCCCCCACCAATATGCAAGGGACATTCTAGCAATGGGTTCCCTGGGTTCCGCTTCAAACAGGTCCGGCATCTCCGCGTCGATATCTTGATCGCCAAGAAACTTCCATTTCAGCTCCAGCGTATTTTCTCATACTCGAATAGTCTTTGCCGCAATCCGGTCCTGCTGCTTGGCCTTGGAAGAACTGCACTATTTTGGGACGAAGAAGAAGACATTATGTTCAGAAGAAGAAAGAACAAATATGATAAATTCTCCTCGTAACACCCCATTATATACATGAAGGTACATTTAAAGCATTCATTAATTCCAAGTTACATTCATTACGGTCTTCAATTTATCTCCTTGAAAACTAAATAGTCAAACCTTTCCAACTTCTTAGACATAACCATTTCATCTACATGGGTATTCAACCCTCTTTCCCGAGGACTTACAATCGAGTCATCACTTGTATCAAACCATTGAACCCTTTTCTTTTTTACCTCCTCTAACAACACCTATGGCATAAATCTCGAGCTTCGAGTACTATTTGTAATCGAATACCGACCTATTTCCTCAAATAATACATTACAACTCAAATTCAATTTTTCCCCGAAGGAAACCGTTTTGACATGTTAGCATTCGAAGAAACATTTTCAATACCGCGCTTACAATCTATTCGCATACATGGTTTATCAGATACAAATACATAATATCAGCAACGTTTCTTCTCATTGCATCACTTCAAAATAAAGAAATAGAGGAGACATCCTAATACAATTACACAAAATACTACAGAGATCAACAAAATATTAACAGAAACCTTCAAAATACAGTCCTACAGAAAAATCTCTAATCATTACCACCTTGCCACCGCATCAAGCAGGACCTACCCTATTTTCAGACTGGCCAGTTCCACTCGCCAAGCCTTGCTCCTCCATCGTCTCTTCTGCATAAACGAGACACTCGGCCAAAGCCGCCAGGAAGAGGTAGCGTTTCTCAGCAGCCGAAAAATGAAACTTTAGTTGCCCCTAAAGGTAAGCAAAAGACTTCCCGTTGATGAGTTCTCCAGCTCCTACCTCTACCAGGTCGGGCATGTCCCAGTCCAAATCATGTTGAGCGAAGAACTTCAAATGTAATTCATCAATCTTCCGCCCTATACGACTATCTCGGGCGAATCCCATCCTTTTCTGATAGCGAGTGTCCGGTGTGGTATCCATAACATTTTTCAAGAAATGTAGAGGAAGGAGCAGAGAACAAAATAGAAAAAGAGCATACAGTGTTCCTACCCCCGTAACCCATGCTTATAGCCATCTAAACTCATTTATTATTCCATAACCACCAACATTTCTTTATTACCCTCTTTTATTACCTTTCCCAAAAGCCAACAGTCAAACCGCTCAACTTCTGACGCCAAACAGTTTTCTCAGCAAACGCCTCCATACCTGCTTTCAAGACCTTTGCTGAAAGGGGGTGAATGTAGTAGCCTACTCGCAGCCTTCTACCCCAGTCAAACACTCGAAGGCTACTTTGAAGCCTACTCAAATATCTTGAAGCCCATCCAATCGCTAAAACAAGTCTCCCAAAGATTATTCGAAGATGAAGCTTCGACTCTGAACAAGCCTCGAAGATGAACTCCACATCGCATCAGAAACACTTTGACCATATCCGTATATGGTCGAAGTATGACAAGATAGACAGCCAGCTCACTAGACAAGACGACGGCGTTGTTGGTCCTTACAGCTACAGTGACAGACCCAATAACCGCTACAGTGTCAAAGTATAGAAACATACCCAACAACTATTATAATGACAGCTCTGACATTTCAGGCGTCCATACCAATTCTGGGATACCCGCTAGATATCTGGATGGTACCCTTGTAATGTTACCTAGCCATGGTGACTCAACCCTTCCTATGTTCTATAAATAGGAGAGATGGGGAACCAAGGAGAGGTTACAAAATCTCGCCCTTAAGCTCTTACAGTTTACCTTCGATCACCATGTGAAACCCCGTACTCAAACCTTCGACTACTCGGCTGAAATATAAATACTCTTAAAAATTCTCATCAGAGGTCATGGAGAGTCACATTCTAAGCCACCACATAAGTGTATTATTAGTAGATTAATTAATCTATAGGTTATATTCTTGATTTCCCTTTGATAAAGGATCAACCCTGTGGTGTAAGAGCCGACTTCCCTTCTTAAGAAGTAAGGCCTTTATAGTTTTTGTGAAGTGCAAACAAGAGTGAGAAGAAGTTTCTCAATTTTAGAGTACCTCGTTTCTGCTGGAGTGAGAGTTTTGCTGATGATGCAGACTGGTTTCTCGATTTTCTCTTCAAGGCGAATGAGAACCAAACTGAGGGAAGTATCTGTGACTGCTAGGCAGATAATCAGTTCTTCATCATCTACTAGGGTGCTCCTTATTGGAGACCTCCTCAAATAGGTTTTGAGATCCTAAAAATCTGCTTCACATTCCGGTGCTCATGTGACCTCTAAATTTAGCTGAACTTTTCCTTGTTTGGTATAACCACAGGATAATTAGAATAGCCAATGACAGCAGTCTAAAGATTTAGAAATGAAACGGTTGATAGCGGCAATCTTGCTGGTAATTTTATGAAGGTCTTTTATTGTTTTCGGAGAGGGCATGTTGAGGAGAGCCCGAATCTAATCTGGATCGGCCTCAATCCCTTTCTTGCTGATGAGGTAGCCTATAAATCAGCCAGAATGTACCCCGAATTGACACTTAGCAGGGTTGAGACGCATCCTGTAAGATCAAAAATATTGGTGTTGAGATTTGAAATGTGATTGGCTGACTGTACACTCTTGCAGAAGAGATCGTCGATGTAAACTTCAACGACTTTCCCTAGATGTGCTTTGAACATAGTAGTTATCAATCGTTGATATGTAGCACCTGTGTTTTTGAGTCCGAAGGGCATGACTTTGTAACAATAAAGACCTCTTTCAGTGCTGAAAGTTATCCTTTCCTGATCTTCTTCCAAAAGTGGAGTTTGATTATACCCCGAAACAGCGTCCATCATAGATAGGAGGTCAAGGCCTGCTGTAGAATATGTGGACCTGATGAATGTTGGAAGAGGGAAACTATCCTTCGGAGTATATTTGTTTAGATCAGTGAAATCTATGCAAACTCGGAGTTATCGGTTCATCTTTAGGGCAACGACAATATTGGATATCCAGTCTGGATATTTGGCATCTCGAATGAATCCCACTTTGATCAATTTTTCAATCTCGGCGTTAACTTCATCTCGAAGATAAGGTGATAGTCGCCGCTATTTCAGTTTGACCACCGCGGCGTTAATGTTGATGGCTAATTTGTGACATGCCTTGGCCGGATCGACCCCAGGCATTTCTTTGTAAGACCACGCAAAAATGTCTTGATTTAGTTGAAAGAACTTAATGAGAGCATCATTTTCGTGCTGAGCCAGATTAGTACCAATGAAAGTACATCTGCTAGGTCTGTCGATGTTGATATATCCTGTGGGCTCCTCCGTAGAAGGTTGATCGCTGAGGTGATCAGCTTCCTATAATTGTTATGCAGTAAATCTGTCAGAAGTATCTAAGATAGCAGAGATGGTATTTTCATAAGCTCGAGAGAGCTTCTGACTACCTCTGATCTCATAAATATTGTTGTCGTATTTAAATTGGAGTGCCTGATAATAGGTGGAAGCGATTGCTTCCATATTGTGAATCCAGCAGCGGCCCATAATCCCGAGATAACGAGATTTGGCATTAATGATATCGAAGACGACGTCGATGGAAGATGGTCCTACGGTGATAGGTAAGATGATCTTGTCTACTCATTCTTCTCTTGAACCATTGAACCTACTGATATTGGTATCGCACTGAATAACTTGGTCGGCCAAACCCATTTGGTCGATAGTGCCCTAAAATAGAATTTCAATACCGCTTCAAGTATCGATCATTATTGTGTGCATGACAAACTTCTTCATTTTGAGCATTATTACTAACGCATCATGATGTGGAAATTTGACATGGCTAGTATCGTAATCTTTAAAGGAAATCCCAAGCCGGCGATTGCTCAACTCAGGAAGAAGTTTGGCTTCTTTATCTTAAGGTGTGAGATCGCAGCATTCTGATAGTCTTCTGTGCTTGGATCTGTTAGAATTGGTGACCTGATTGATTTTAATCATGTTACTATGGTACATATGGTAGAGATGCTTCTCCTCAGCTTAATCATTGGCCAGAATAACTTCAAGTTGCTTCTTATAGCTGCCATCTTTGTATGATTCTAGGTCGGCAATATATTCGAACATCCGTCCCTCTTTAAAAATGCATTTGAGCAACCTCTGTAAAGCATAGCAATTATCAGTAAAATGATAGTTTACCTTGTGATGCAGGCAATATGGTCGACTACCGATAGGTTCCAGTGGTTGAGAGGCACGGTAGAGCTTATCCTTCAAAAGTAGTAAAAAAATTGTAGAGATTTGGATGTTCATCTTTGGGAGGATGGGTTTGTTCGGCGGACAACGTTTTCGAGGGTAGCCAGTGTTGTTCTTGGTGTGCTTCTGATCTCCATGTTCCTCCTTTGGTTCAGTGGTTCAATCTGTAGATGGGCCTTTGGTGGAGAAGACAGATTTAGTAGATTTTTGTCACTCATACATCATCCTCTCCAGGTCAACATAATTGTTGACTTTGGTGATCATATCCTCCAGGGTCGCAGGTTTGCTGAGGAAGAGGTGTTATTTGGCCATATAGTCGAGCTGGAGCACGTTGGATAAAGCAATAACAGCTGTATTCTGATCGAGGTTATTCACTTTATGCACGAGCTCTAAAAATTTCTTTGCAAAATCCCTGAGATTTTCTCCGTGTGACTATTTAAGACTGATAAGAGAATACAAATTCTCCTCTTTATCCCTGTTGTGAGCATATGTCTTGATGAACTATTTTTATAGCTGGTTGAATGTATATATGGAATCCTCAGGGAGAGAGTAGAACCATCGGAGTGGTTCCTCCTGCAGACTTGTGGCAAACAGACGGTAGAGGATGTGGTTGAGATTGGAGTATAACCCCAATGAATCACGGTATTGTTAAATGTGCTCCTTCGGGTCAGTACCTTTGTTGTATTTATGAATTTTTAGAGTATGGAAACCTTTTGGTATCTCCATATCGAATAGCTCTTTCACAATCGGACTTCCTTGTTATTTTATGATGTCCCCGGTAGTACCCAGAACTTGTGCTTCGATCAACTCCTTAATTCGTTGGTCCATATGCTCTTTCAGGACGTAATGACGTGTTGGTTGAATCGTTGGATGAGCAAGTTATGGATGATGAGTGTCTGAACCTTCACTCAGGCGGTCTCATGCAGGAACTAGATGTTGAGGTCACTGTTCTTCCTCCTGACAGACAGAAATTTGGTAACCTCGACTGACTTCGGACTAAACTTTACCCCCCAAATGTATGGAGGGTTGTGGTTCGTGCTGTATATTCCTGGAAATAGCTTTACTGGAGGCTCCTCAAGGTCCCAATATTTCCCTTGCAGAAACACGGGATGTCTGTGGCAATTGATAATGACCTCTGGCTGGAGGAGCCTGCTGAGTATTTTATAGAGCCTCTAGGGCAGACTGCATTGTTGCCATCTGGTCTTCATGTTATTTGAGCGCTGTCAGCGAGCTTGTTGTTCTGTGTTGAGCTCTTTCTCACAGAGCTCCAGATCCTTTGCTAACTAAATTTTGAGCTCGACGCGCTTCTCTGTTTCAGCATTGAGATACGCCCGTAACTCTGTAAGTTGCCCCGACACCATTGAAATGACGAGCTGGGTTCCTGTAGCTGGTCGTCT
This sequence comes from Kingdonia uniflora, assembly GCA_014058105.1. Lineage (NCBI taxonomy): Eukaryota > Viridiplantae > Streptophyta > Magnoliopsida > Ranunculales > Circaeasteraceae > Kingdonia > Kingdonia uniflora. Next base: position 2,154,847 of record JACGCM010000140.1, on the reverse strand, counting down.
GGTAGTAACCATGATTGAAAGTTGTAGTAAAAGAATACCTTAGGTTATCGTGGAAATGCAATCTTTCCCACAGACGGTGCCAAATGTAATGGCCAAATTTTGTAAGCTCGAAATTGCTTGGAAACACTAATAAACCTGTAATAATATTCTAATGGAAAGTAAGAAATGACACAGGTGATTTTAGAGTGGAAAACCTCGGAATTGGTAAAAAACTACGACCTCAAGTAGAATATTTTTGTAAAAGTATCATTATTTCTTGAGGCGGATATCTTATTATAAGTGATCTCTAGATATAGAAATGCTTGAACCTTATAACTAAGAAGTTTGAATGTTGCTGAGAATCTAGAATAAGTAGTTTCGTGATAATCTCTTGTGCAATTTTTCTAGTCCTTGTCTCTTCTGGAAGTTTTTCTTTATATAGGCCTTCTCTGCAACTCTATATCGTGTTGGAGCACATTTTCTGAACAATGTGGTTAGTGGCAGTTTACTGAGTAACTGACGAGTTCGTGAGAGATAGGTGTCTTTTACTGGATAAGTCTTTTACAGTTTAAGTTTGGCCCACGTTCTTAACCAGTTCGTGGGGTAGGTTGGAATGTTGACTGGGGAAGTTATGTTAAAAATGGGTGAGTCTGAGATGGAGGTGACTCGAACTAGCGACAGTCCAACTTTAGGTAAGATCGAGGGATAGGTCCCCACAGTAAACAATTGGTTTTTCATAGCAATACTAGTTTTTATTAAATCATTAGTTAGTTAGTACATGATGCCTTGGGCTAGAGTAGGAATATGTCTTAAAGGTTTACCTAAACTAGACCCAGTCAACATGCCTTCTGCCTCACATAAAAGATGCATTATAAGGCACCATCGTAGTAATAACATAGGGATTGTCCAAGACGACAATCTAGAAGAAATCAATTCAAGTTTTATCGGCCCCATTCACTTGACAGTTGAATTAAACATTGATTCTCTAATGGCTCAAAAACCTAATGAGACTATTGGACCCCAGAGGTAGGCACAATGACTTCCTGTATAGTCTCTCCTGACATTACAGCTCAAAGATATGAGATCAAACTGGGTGTCATCAACATGTTACCCACCTATCAAGCGTTTGACAATAAATGTCCCTATAGGCACATAAAAGATTTCGAAAAGTCATGCGCACTTTCGCACTATCAAAATGTCACGGAGGAATCTATTTGCCTCCATCCTTTTCCCTTATCTTTAAAAGAGAAAGTAACCCGATGGTTAGAGTAATTAGTACCTTCGTCAATTAGAACATGGGCCAAACTTTCAAAGAAATTCACATCAAAATTCATTTCCATGGCCAAAACTCTAGCTATCAAGAGAAAAATCATCGAATTTTGCCAAGATGAGTTTGAACCATTCTATGAGACCTGGGAGAGATTTAAGGATCTTGTCCTTCGATGCCCTCACCATGGTTGTGAAACCCAGTACCTAATCCAGATCTTCTTTCGTGGTACTACACCAGACAACCGTTATAAGTTAGAATTTATTCATACGAGAGATTTCCTTAACCTTCAACCAGTAAATGCTTATGAAGCATTCGAGGCATTAACGACAACATGACACTTCTTAATAAAATGGATGTCCTTACAAAAAATTAAGAAACTCTCTACTCCATCTACCTCGGTAAACAATGTCCAACATTCAAGTATGACGTGTGGCAAATTTTCTCATATAGAGAGAGATTTCCCCCTATACGCTAAAATCAATAGTACACAGCACGTTAATGTTTTGAACCAAAAACTATCGTGGCAGAGCTACCCAAATTTTGCTTGGAATTATGACCAAACAAATCCCAATACTTCTAGGCCTATCTAACAAAGTACGCGTCAAACAAATGATAATCAATACCCGCCTAGAATTCCTCTCACCACTCGATTTGTTAAATTTAAAAGTTGAATAGAAGGTCGCATAGAATCTTTCAAAAATCAAATGAACGTTCATTATCAATGCCTATCAAGAATTGAATAGCAATTAGGGAGCCTATTCGAAAAGATCAGTATCCGAGAAAAAGGCAAATTGCCTAGCCAACCAGAGGTAAATCCTATAAGTACTCAAAGTCAAGCCTCAACCTCAGGAACTGAACAAGTACACGCAATCACCACCCTCAGAAGTAGTAAAATGGTTGACAACCAAGTTGAAATGCCAAAAAATGAGGCCCTGAACCCCATACCAAAATATCTGGAAACGGTTGAGAATACAGAGGATGAACCTGTTAAGATAAGAATTAATGAATCCTTAAGTAACCCTATGCTAACTAGGAATCCTAGTATAACACATGTGCAACCATTTATGCCAAATTCCTAAAAGAAATTTGCACTAGGAAACACCGTCTTAACATCCACAAGAAACTATTCTGCACCGAGACACATACCCCACCAAAACTCTGTGATTTAGGTACTCTAACAATTTCATGCATGATTGGAAATCATAAGATAGACAAAGCCCTCCTAGACTTAAGGGGCCAATGCTAATGTCCACCCTTATACTATATACAAGGAGTTAGGATTAGGAGAATTGACACCAACTTAGATAAAATTATAGCTAGTCGATAGATTAGAAAAACATCCGAGAGGCATTCTTAAAGATGTATTTATCAAGGTTGGAGAGTTCATATTCCCAGTTGATTTTGTCATAATAGACATGGAGGATGTGCTGAATTCAGCTAAAGAGATCTCACTCTAAAGGCTAGCCTTAAATATGTTTGAAAATAACAAAATCTTGAAAAAAATAAACCTTACAGGCATCAATATCATTAAAACCTGTGTATACGATTCCTTTCCACAAACCTATTCTAAAAATTTATCGGAATCTTGTCTCGCACATGTAGGGGAAGATTTGGACGAAGTGGAGGAAGTCAGGAAAATAAAAAAATATCTAGATTCAACACCTCCACGTGGGAAATTTTGACCAAGGATTGAAAATTTAATCCCTACTACAAATTTACCCAAGCCCTCCATCATCCAACTACCAAAGCTTGAACTTAAGACCTTGCCAGAGACCCTCAAGTATGCCTTCCTAGGTGACAATGAGACTCTCCCAGTCATTAAAACTTCCAATCTAACTGCCATTCAGGAAGACAAGCTCTTAACTGTCTTAAAGAAAAATAAGATAACAATAGGTTAGTATATAGCTGATTTAAAGGGAATTAGTCCCACTATTTGCACACATCGCATACACTTAGAAGACGGTGCTAAAAATTTCTCACAAAATGAAAAGGCGACTAAATCCTAATATGATAGAGATAATTAAGAAAGAAATTATCAAATTGCTCGATGCTAGAGTAATTTATCCCATCTCTAACAGTAAATGGGTCAGCCCAGTTCAAGTTGTCCCTAAGAAGTCAGGAATCACGATAGTCAAAAATGAGAACAAAGAGTTAGTGCCTATTCACACGACCACAGAGTGGCGTATATGTATCGACTACCAGAAGTTAAACACGATCACACAAAAGGATCACTTTCCCTCTCTATTTATTAACCAAATATTAGAATGATTTGCCGGCCAGTCTCATTATTGCTTCCTAGATGGCTACTCAGGGTAGAACCAGATTGTCATTGCACCAAAAGATCAGGAATAAACCATATTTACTTACATATACAAAAACCTTTGCATACCGTCGCATGCCATTTTGGTTATGCAATCTACGTATGACCTTTCAACGGTGTATGATGAGTATCTTCTCCGATATGGTTAAAAAATTCTTTGAAGTCTTCATGAACAATTTCTCAGTATTTGGGTCATCATTCGATGAATGTTTATCCCACCTTGACCTCGCTCTTCAACGATGCTCATAAACTAATCTAATTCTAAACTAAGAAAAATGTCATTTCATGGTGACACAAGGCATTATGTAAGGACACATCATCTCCAATAAAGGGATAGAAGTTTATAGAACTAAAATTGATACCATTTCAACTCTACCACCGCCTAAAGCGGTAAGAAACAACCGATCATTCCTAGGCCATGCAGGATTTTACAACTGATTTATTAAATGCTGCAAAATTATCAGACCCCTGTGTCACTTTCTAGCTAAGGATACATAATTCATATTCGATAAACCATGTAAAGAAGCCTTCGAAAAGCTTAAATCATTATTAACTTCTACCCTTATCATCCGGCCACCCAACTGGGATATATCCTTTGAACTCATGTGCGACGCTTCTGATTACGTAATAGGAGCTGTTTTAGGAAAAAGAGTAGATGCAAATGCACATGTCATCTACTATGCCAGTCGCACGCAAGATGCAGCATAACAAAACTAGACTAAGACAAAGAAAGAACTATTAACTACTGTGTTTGCTCTTGAAAAATATTGGTCATACCTGCTAGGATCCAAAATCATAATCTTTACTGACCATTCGGCCTTAAAATATTTTAAATCAAAGAAATATGCCAAATCCCGTTTGATCCGCTTGATCCTATCTTCTTAGGAATTTTTACATGGAAATTCGTGACAAAAGTGAGTCGAGAATGTTGATAGGAAATTATACTATGTTACCTCTGCAGCACCTCCAATTCATCTTGTTATTATTGCTCTTCTAATTCTATGAAGAGCAATAATAGTATAATTTCCTACAGAATGATCAGAAGATACAGACTCAGGGACTAGGTCTCTATCTTTAAGATATTTTACCCCATTGCCCTTTGTAAATAGTTGATTATTGTGTCGCCTCCAGGATAAAATAGCATAGTAGGAATTTCTCTTGCAAGGAAGAAGGACCTCGAATGATTTGCACTTTCAAATATTTTACTCTAGACTCAAAATCACATCGAAGAAAAGAGAAGAACTGTGTATGAGATGATGATAATACTAAGGCACAACTTCTCTTTATATAGGGCAAGTTCAAAATGGTAACAAGAGTTAATGGTGGGATACGTCATCAAAAACATTCGAAACAGAAGTAAAACATTTAAGAAGAAATAGTAACACGTTACGTTTGTGGAATTCAAAAAGACCAAACGGCTAGAATTAGTTTTAAGAAAATCAATTCTTTCATAGAGGCCCAAGTCCAAAGCCCAAACCCTTGCCCAAATATCAAACAAAGTTTTAAACTCATTTTTTCGGCCTACCCCCGCCCAACATGGAGAATAAAATATCCAGGATATATCAAAGTAACAAGTTATTTATCCAAGCAATGTGGGACTAAAAAGTCACACATACTATAAAGTTTTGGAGATATAAAACCCAACAATCCACCACTATATCGAGAAAACATATCCGAGTAAAAATCTAAAATATTGCATAAGTAGAGGGGTCTTTCAACTTGAACTTTTACTTTTGAAGTACTAAAGATTAGAGTAACATTTTGTCTTGAATTCTAATTCTGGAGGGTATAACTAAGGCACACTATACACGACTTTTATAGTGCAAAGTTCTAAATAATACCAGTGCTATACGGCCATACGCTCGTATCCCAGTTTTAATGAAAGCTCTAGAGAACTTTCCCAAGTTCCCATAGGAAGTGGCCTCACTTCCACAATCATCGAGGTGAGTCTATCAAGAGTACTCTTATAGGTAGGTACCCCACTCCACATAGAGTATAGCCCTCATTAAGAGTAATAGAATAACTCAACCTTAAATCGCTACAGGATGTCATGTTATTATAGGGATGGATTAGGAGTAACTACCCCTTCTTAAAAATGCATGATTTTTCTTAATTATCATATGACTTATTTTTCCCTTTGAATCTATTTCTTAGGATCTCCAGTCAATAAGTTGAGTTACCATCACAAATGTTATAATTATATAGGCTTTAGCCCCATCCCTTTTGAGGTGTTCTACACCTTCTCCCAAGCTAACCCTTTCGTCAAAGGATCAGCCAGGTTTGCTTCTGACCGAACAAAATCTACTCTGACAGCCCAGAAGTAAATTTCTCTCTTACGGTGTTGTGCTTAGGACGTGTTTGTCGTCTCTTGTCGTCGTAATAACGATTCTGTAGTTTTGCAATAACTGCAGTACTATCACAGTGGATAAGTATGGTTGGTACCGGCTTATCCCATAAAGGGATATCTAATAAAAGGTTTCTCAGCCAATCTGCCTCCTCACTGGCAGTAGCTAAAGATATAATCACTACTTTCCCCACTAGTAATGTTATTGGGTTAAGATAGTTTATTTCTTAGACCTCCAAGAAACTGCCCCACTAGAAATGTTAAAGATATAATCGTTGGTAGCCATAGAGTCTTCAGATATGGTACTCCAATCAGCATCGACAAACCCCTTTAGGACTACGGGGATTCACTCATAGTGTATTCCAAGGTTCATGGTTCGCTTAAGATGCCGCATGACCCTTTCTATAGCATACCAATGCTCCATACCAGGATAACTAGTAAATTAACATAGCACCTCTACTGCGTAAGCAATGTCTGGCCTAGTACAATCAGTAGCATACGAAGGCTACCAATGATACTAGCATACTCAGTTTGTCTAATACTGTCACCAGTATTTCTTAATAGCTTCTTACTAGGGTCGTAAGGGTTGAGCACAGGTTTACAGTCATAGTAGTTATACTTTTCAAGATCCTCTCAATGTAATGAGATTGATCAAAAGTTATACCACTTTCAATCCTAGTAATCTTAATTCCCAAAATTATACTAACTTCCCCCAAATCCTTCATGCCAAAATTTTGATTTAGTAGAATCTTGACATCATTAACAACAAAGATGTTAAATCCAAAAATTAGCAAATCGTCCACATATAAGCATATAATAGTACAGCATTATTTATAGCCTTATAATAAATGCATTTGCCACTTTCATTAATTTTAAAACCATGTGAGATGACTAAGTTGTCAAATTTCTTATGCCACTGTTTTGGTGCCTGCTTGAGACCATATAAGGACTTTACCAATTTATAGATTTTATGTTCCTATCCAAGCATGATAAATCCCTCAGGTTGATCTATGTAAATCTCTTTATCCAAGCCACCATTTGAAAAAGTTGTTTTAACATCCATTTGGTAAACTACTAAGTTATGTACAGCAGCAATGGCAAGTAATACTCTAATCGAAGTAATCCTAGTAATAGGAGAATAAGTGTCAAAGAAATCAATGTTCTTTCTCTGTCTAAATCCTTTAGCTACAAGCCTAGCTTTGTATTTCTCAATTGACCCATCAGGTCTCAATTTCTTCTTAAGGATCCATTTACAACCAATTGCCTTGCAACCGGGAAGTAAATTAGAAAGAACCCAAGTTCTATTGGACTCTAGAGAGTCCATCTCACTATTAATAGCATCCTGCCAAGCATCCGAATCAGATGAGGTAAGAACCTCTTTGAGGGTAGAAGGATCTCCCTCTAAAGTATATACTTTAAAATCAGGACCAAAGTCCTTCTCCACTCGAGCTCGCTTGTTTCTTCTAACATAAGTAATAATGTCTTTAGTTTCCAAGTTTTTAGGTTCTTCTATCCTAGGTACAACAGAACTAGATGAAGCCACAATCTTTAGATATAAAAGAAAACTTGTCCTCATAAAAGTCAGCGACAATAGATTCAATAATATTTTTGTTTTACAAGTTAAAAAATCTATATGCTTTACTGTTAAGCACGACTAGCAAGTTTCGACCTCTTAAGATCAGATATTCTTACATATGTTAAACATTCCCAAACTCTAAAATATAGGGATGGCAATGGGGCGGATTTAGGGCGGGGGAGCTAATCCTATCCCCATCCCCACTTAGGTTTCTACCCCCCATCCCCACCCCAATACCCGTTTAAGTTAAACGGGGATCCCCAAATCCGCCCCACCTTACAAAGCCTAATCCCAAACCCGCCCCATTTAACTAATTTTAAAAAATATATATAGTATGCATTAAAACATTCAGAAAGCATAATTCATAATTCATAAAGCAAAAAGCAGAAAGCATAAAGAAGAAAGAAGAAAGAAGAAGAAAAGAAGAAGAGTTATGTACAAAACTATGGCAGCCAAAGCTTCATTCCTTTAAGTATTCATTACAGACTGCCAAGGACATTTTACTTCAACCTTGTAAATTTCTATCTATATAAACTCAACTATTGCTTAGATTCATATATGGATATTGGATGGACTAAATCTAGGCATTGCTTTACAAATCAAAACTATGGAAGTAGAGGACTCGGAAGCCACGTTGGAAGAAAGAAGAAGAGCATTTTAAAGTAGAAATAAGCCTCATTCTTTCCACCCCTTATGTTCTTTGACCTGTACTCTTTAGCAGCACTTGATTCAATGCTTTGAGGACCGCAAACAATCACACCCACGTCTACATGACCCCAACTCTCACAGATACTATCAAAAATTTCGGGACAAAGGAAACAAATATTTCCTTGTGAAATAAGATAAATAAAAATGAATGCTCATAAAGTAGTACAATCTATAAACAGTAGGTTATGTACTTACCTCTGAAATCTACTCTGCAGCCGTAATGCGTAGTAGTGAAAGTAGCCAGGCTTACCAGATATGGATTATCACTATACTGCACAGCTAACAGCTTCACTTTCTTCATTGTTTTCCAAAGGTTTTTCATCACTTGAAATTCTTCTTTCGCTGAGATACCACAAAAGCACCACATGGCCTTAAACGTGTAGAATGAGGTGCATTAAACTGTGAAACTTGTGATATGAAAATGGAATCACATTGGAAGCAAAATGAGATATACACCCTTAGTATATTGACCCACAATAATGTACATGGGGAATTTGGGAAAGTTGCTAACCTGCATAAGAATTGATGTTGTTATCTGTGGGCTGATTCTAAGTTGAAAAAATGACAGCTTAAGTTCTCCCGTAAAATTGCCAAGTTCCTCTGCCAAAAAATAGAAATGGAAATAACTAGTCATAAAACAAAAAACATAAATTTCAAGACTAATTATGAGCCCGCCTGTTTTAAGCATTAATTTTTATCAAAGGACCAAAAAAAAAAACTAACAGCTACTTGATTAATTGTTAGTCAAGCTTAAACATATAGCAAAAGATGTTGCTAGTTATGCATCTGACTTAGAAAATGATGGTCGTCAACCTATCTCTTTGTGAAGAGATCGATAATGCTAGTAATGGGTAGCTGAATTGGAGGAGCAATATTCAGAGCTCAGAGTATTATGTGATCCAATAAACATAGATTTGTGCAAGTTAATGTGTCACTTTTAGTCTCTACTTATCATATATAATTAAACTTCATATTTTTCTTCAATCTAGTGTATGTTAGTAAAATAGCCTAGGAAACATGGACATGACATATTTTCAAAAAATATGTGTCGACATGTATTTGACACTGAAACTTGGACACGAGGACACACATGTTGAGCATATTTTTAAAGGTGTTATTCTTTATCTCACCGTGTCCGGCAATCTCATAAATATAATGAATCCGACTTGTAAGGCTATAACTATATCTTCAACTTCATCCTTGTAATTGTATTTTATGTGAGGAGGAAAAATCATCAATCATTAATGGCTATAGAGGCAGTTATAACTGTGGTGGTAGACAAACTTTATAGAAGACATCATCATCAACAATTCAACATCTGTGATATCTATATTTTGGCACATATCTAGTAGTTGAAGAGATATAAACAGTTATTCTTTAAGACTAAACAAAGCAAAAATAACTGATATCAGAGTTCAACCAAACAGTTAATATTAATTAACAGTAGCAAAGAAGAAAGTGTAGAGAGAAATAACTTATCCAGGTTTAGATTTTAGGCAAAAGTCAGACATACTTAGCAGAAACATGCAACAAGCCTGTGTAGATCATGGACACATACAGTCATAAATCCCATACTGAAGAACCAGAAGAGTAGTCCACTTCTAGACCTGGATGCGCCACATAAAACAATCACAGAAGGAATAAGGATCAAGAGAACAGGGGCAGGAGTAGTTGTTAGGACCATGCACGAGGCTACAGTGGTCCTAAGATCGATTGTTTACCAAATGCATGCAACCTATTAATGGCTATCCAGGCCCAAATTGGAATGTATTGTTTTTCAGGGTATTTTACGGGTCCCAGGAGATAAGCAAACATAAAATAGTGACGGTGATAAATATGTGATATAATGGTATAAATGATTCACATAATATATCTTCTTAATGTTAACTTCCTTTTCTTTGAAGGTTGTACTGGTTTCTCCTCATCAGCAATAACAATGGGAGTGTTACTCGACTGCATTTGAGCCTCATTTGAGGGATTATTTGCACTTGGGGTTAAGATTACAATGTTACCAATAATCGGAGGAATTTCGTTTGACATATTCACCTGGAAAAAGATACCCAACACAGAGCTTAAAATTACTTCTAAAGAATACCATGAATCAAGACTCAAATCAATCTATAAACAATTAACAAAGACAATTAGAGCTACAAATAGAATTGTTTTATAACTTTCTGTTATATAACTCTCTCTTATATAACCCCAAATTGCTACATAACTCTCTGTTATATAACCCACATAAATCTAGCGATTATGTACATAACACTCTGTTATATAACCCTAAATTGTTTTATATCTCTAGCGATTCTGCACATAACTCTTTGTTATATAACCCACAAACAGAGACATTTGCAACAAATAGAATTTAACCCCAACTTTTTTTGTACCCACAAACAGAGATATTATCTGAAGAATTTAACCCCAACAGGCAGTGATGATGAATTTAACCCTAGAATGCAATTCGATTCAGAATTTAACTCCAACAAACAACAACAAACAGAGAGTTAACTAGACATGAATTTAACCGCAGTAACAAACAACAACAAACAGAGAGTTAAACAGACATGAATTTAACTCTAACAAATAGTAACAAACAGCAACAAATAGAATTTAACCCCAAAATTTAACTCCAAAAATAGCAACAAAAAAAGATTGTAATTCGATTCAGAAAGAGATAGAGAGATATAGCATACCCAATTAGTGAGAAGAATTAACTAGATATGAATTTCGTACTTGTGATATTATTTGAAGAATTAGTGAGAAGAATTGCTAATTGGTGAAAAGTCTGAAATCTAAAATAGGTTTGAGAGCTTATAGTCTGAAATCAAAAATAGCTTTGAGATGAATTGCATCTGAAGTCTCACTCTTTCATTTCGATTCAAATTGTATCTGAAGAATTGTTGGGTACTTAGGTTTGGGTTGGGGAGAGATAGGTTTGAGAGCAGAGAGTTGAGAGTTTAGAGTTGAGTTAGGGTTTTTCTTTCTTAATTATAATATATATATCAGGGGTATAATTGTTAAAGTATTATATGGGGCGGGGCGGGGAGGATAACGGATTTAACCAAGCTTTGTCCCAAATCCGCCCCAATCACCGACGGATTTAACCAAACTCAGCCCAGACCTGCCCCCATACCCGATATAGTCATCCCAAATCCTCTCCAAACGGGGCGGGGCGGATCCCCGATGGGGCGGGCAAATTGCCATCCTTACAAAAGTATGAGATATTCGGCTTTCTGCCATTCCATAATTCTAGAGGTGTAGTCAATGTCTTTGAGTTAGGAACTCTATTTAACATATAACAAATAGTTAGCAATATCTCTCCCCACCAGTAAGAATCAGCTCCTGAACTTAGCATTATTACAACTATTAGTTTTGTATAAGTACAATTCTTACGTTCAGCAACCTTACCATTCATCTCAGATTAATAAGGAGTTGTGGACTCGTGAATAATTCATGTGAACTAATATAACTAGTTAAAAGCCCCCGAGTCACTTTCAGCTCTTCTATCACTCCAAAAAAATTTATTCTCTTTCCAAATTGAGTCTCAATTTCAAAAAGGAAAATCTTAAACATGTTCAGAGCTTCACTCTTGTGAGCCATAAGATATACATAAGTATAATTATAATGGTCATCAATTAAAGTTATAAAATAACATTTCCCATTTCTTGTCAAGATCCCTCTAATTCATAAATGTCTGAATGTATAAGGTCCAAGGTTCCAGATTCTCTTTGTACAAATTTGTGAGGTATCTTAGTGATCTTTGCTTGAGAGCAATATTCACATTTCTCAAAACTATCTAAGGGGAATTTCATAATCAAGCTTAGGTTACACATACTTTTAATGAGCTTCTTGTTAATATGACAAAGCCTACTATGCCAAACATTAAAAGTACACACAGAGTAAGAAGAAGATTCTTTATTGATCATATCAATGTTAAGCTTAAATATATAATTATACGCATATCCCTTACCCACAAATTCCTCATTCTTGGTGATTGCATAAACGTTACCTCCAATATTTTGCATAAACCCAGCCTTGTTCAGGAAAAAAGCAGAGACAAGATTCTTCCTCATTTGAGGGGTATGGAGTACATCCCTCAGAGTAAGAGTCCTCCCAGAGGTAAACTTCAGTTCAATATTCCCAGTTCTAGTAATCTTTGTGGTGTGGGTGTTCCACAGTAACACGTTCTTGCCCTTAGCTTCAACATAAGTCTTATACAACTCTCTACTGTAACAGGCGTGGCGGGTAGCACCAGAGCCCATCCACCATCCTTCTAAGCCATTAACCATTATTAACCTCAGATATCATAGGAACCAAAGGTTTTATAGACACATACTCGGTCAAATGGACTTTTGCATATTTCAGCTTGTTACGGTAGTCCCGAGCCATGTGTCCTGGTCGACTACAGTTATAACAAATAAATTGGACAGAGTCCTATTTATTATTTTTCAAGGTAGGTTCAGAGTTGTTCAAGCCATAGTTCTTATTTTCTAGATTCTTCCTCGATGTAGAGGCGTACGATAAGGCTTTCTATAGAAAACTCTTTCGACTTATGTTGAAGGATATTTTTGAACTCCTTCCAGGCTGGAGGTAACTTGTTTATGAGGACAATAACCTAGAATTTTTCATATAATTTGATACCCACATAAATAATCTAATGAGCTATCTTTTGGAGTTCATGAGACTGGGTTATGACTGACTTATCATCATTCATCTTAAAATTCAAGTAGCGGCTAACTGCATACTTTTTCTGGAGAGTGTCCCAAATTTTTTTAGCGGATTCTAACACAAAGTAGAAATCATACAGGTCATCGCTAAGTCCATTCAGGATGAAATTTTTATAAAGAAAATCATCTACACTCCATTTCTCTAGAGCCAGTACAGATTTAGGGGATGACCCGGCCAAATTCTTACAAAGAAAATCATCGACTTAGGCTTAGTAGAGGCACATGACTCAGCTACTCTTCTAGTGGTCAAATAAAAAAACATTTTATTTTTCTAGAGACGGAAGTTCAGACCTTCAAATTTGAAAGGTATATTGTTGTCGGTGAGGATAGGTCGGACATCACTATCCCCATCCATAGCATATACAAAATCATCTTAAAATTGATAGAAAGTTATACTATGTTACCTCTGCAATAATTATCAAAAGCAGAAATTCTTAGAATTATAATAGCAACAATAGCAAGATGAATTGGAGGTACCGAAGTGATGATCAGGAGATATTGAGAAGAGGACTAGGTCCCTATCTTTAAGACGTTTCTCTGCACTGCCCTTTGCAAACAGTTGATTGCTGTATCACCTTTAGGATAAAATAATATAGTAGGAACTTCTCTTTCAAGGAAGAAGGACCTTCGAATGATTTGCACTTTCAAATATTTTACTCAGATTCTAGACTCAAAATCATATCGAAGAGAAGAGAAGAACTGTGTATGAGATGATGATAATATGAATGCATAGTTTCTCTCTATATAGGGCAAGTTCAAAATGGTAACAAGACTCAAAGGTGGGGCACGTCATCAAAAATGTTCGAAACAGAAGTAAAACGTTTAAGAAGAAACAGTAACACACTACGTTTGAGGAATTCAAAAAGACCAAACGGCTAGAATTGGTTTTGACAAAATCAATTCTTTTATAGAGGCCCAAGTATTAAGGCCAAAGTTCAAAGCCCAAGCCCAAAACCAAATATCAAGCAAAGTTTTAAACTCTTTTTTTTGCTTACTCCCGCCCGACATAGAGAATAAAAGATCTAGGTTATATCAAAGTAACAAGTTACTTCTCCAAGCAATGTGGGACTAAAAAACTACACATACTATAGAGTTTTGGAGATATAAAACCTAACAAATGCGATAGCTGACTACATGTCTAGACCACTAGGTGACCTACCAGATAAACTCCCTCCTATCACAGAGACATTCCCAAATAAATAACTAATGTTTATTACTATTTGTCACTGGTACGCTGATATCAAGAACTATCAAGCCACAAAACGAATGCCGCGTTATTGGTCACTACAAGTCAAGGAAAAATTCCTCAAGGATATCAAAGCCTATTCAAGTGACAGTCTACATCTTTACAAGATGGAATTCGACCAACTTATTTAGAGATGCATCCATGACGAAGAGTTTCACAAAGCACTCGAGTACTACCACTTCGAGGCTTGTGGAGGATTCTTTAGTGTAAAAAGAGCAGCTATTAAGGTACTATAGAAGGGCTGTATTGGCCCTCCATACACCAAGATGTTTACTCCTACTATATGAGCTATCCGGAGTATCAAATCCCAGGGATAAGTTTTCAATAATAGATGACACTATACAATCCTATCCCTACATAAATCTTCGAAGTTTGGAACATAGGGTTTATAGATCTATTCCCCGTTTCTAATAGAAATGAGTTTTCCCTTATAGTTATTGACTCTGAATCTAAATGGTTTCAGGCTATTACATGTTCATCTAAACACCCAACGTTCATAATATAATTCTTAAAGAATTTATTTCGACATTTTGGAAATCCTCATATAGTAATAGTTAGTCATGATGAATACTATCCAGAGTTGCATCAATTTCTGCAACACAATTCAACTTACTATGAGAGAATAACCTCAACATAGGCGATGTCTAAAGGTCAACAGGAGTTGGCAAGAGTAAAATACATCATATACGGGAGCATTCATAAATATCCAACGATTTGGGCCGACAATCTCGATTATTACTATGGCCACATTGAATACCCTACCCGGATGATCCCTTAATCCCATTCATTCACGAAGACTTCATATACCCTAGAAACTCTTATAGAAAGAACTAAGTTTGGGGGTATATATCTTATGTCTGGCTGAAGACGTAAACCTTAGCGTTGTGTTGGAGGCAACCCACATTATTGTATTTCTTCCGAATCTCCCTAGCTTGGATCGTAAGAATGGCAATAAGCACATAACCAAGAGGCAGAAGACCAAGTAACTCCTGAAGATGCTTCATACTAAACAAAGGTTATCCTAAAATAAATATTCTCCAAAGATGCCCTTTTAAATAATTTTTGTTTTTAATCAAGTCACATGGGGATGTTTCTTGGTCTTCAAAGAATTCGAGAGGACAAGAATATGGAAGGGGGCAAGCTATCAGTACATGGGCTCATATACAATGAACCTAGACATACTTGTTTTATATTAAATTAATAATTAATTAATGATAAGATTCTTTTCTCCCCGATCCCCCTACTTCTCCATTTTAAAATCATATTTCATTTTCCATCTCCAATCTCTTCATAGAAGACCACGACACAAAGCTCAGCCTCTCTCTCTCTCTCTCTCTCTCTCTCTCTCTCTCTCTCTCTCTCTCTCTCTCCAGTCTGCGAACGTCGGTGTCATAAGCTCAGCTAGGCCACGATCGCGGGTCTGTGGGTCCCACTCTCCCTAAAAAATTTGGCTTTTTTTCTCTCTTTCTGACTCAAACCTGTCACAAGATGGAGGTGAAGATCAAAGAAGAAGAAGATTGCACGGAGCTCTTCACGAATGCTTATTACGATATATATTTCAAGGCAAAAATCGTGAGGCATGGTTAGGAAGTACTATTCTACACTCCTAGGGCAACATTCTGCCATATTCTAGTCTCGGAGTTCTACGCCTCTATTGTTTTGTCCGATATACCGGCGGGGTTCATGGTGGTGAACTGGAGGGGTTGTCAAATAACAGTAAAACTTAAAATGATCTCTCAAGTTCTTGATATTGGTCTAGGAAGCTTAAGGATAAACACGACTAATGGGTCCATCACCACTTATGCAGTGGACCTAAATTGTCATAGGGGATTCAAGGTCACTAATGGAGGCCCTGTAGCAACATCTATGTGCATTAACCAAGTAGCCACTTTTAAGTGGGTGGTTACTAATGTACTTCCTTCTTCCTATGAGACTGATGCCCACCTTGCCCATTTTCACTTACTACTTTGCCCCCATAAAACATCCATAGGGCACTCTTCAAGTTAAGAGAAATGATTATGCTTTCCCCACACCGTAGCCAGCCAAGAAGCCTTATTATCTCAATCCTTATCACTAGGAGATTAGAGCATATGATCCAAGGGTGCACCATTGATGCTGAAAGAAAAGATATCAAGAAAAAACAGATCACTACAGTATTGAACAAGAGTGTTCAAGTTGCCTGACCCCAGAGGCTGCCAATAGTGGTAAACCAACCGGTCCCCTGTTCAGTCTCACTCACCTAGTTTACCATTTCTTGAAGATGAATTATATGCAGGAATCCCAGAGCCAGGTACGAGGACTATTCTGAAGAAGTTTGGGGGAGTGATTAAGAGTTTATTTCGCTCTACACGCAAAGAGGAAGAACGATATGTCACAACACAGGAATAAATGCAAAGGACATTTTCAACTAGATTTGGGAAGTCTAGCACCCGCCACACTGATCGTCAGTAGTTGTTCTTGCAATCTATGTATTTTCCATTTTATCTAAGTCTATAGTTTTTTTTTGAAAAAGTCATGCATTTTTTTCCTTTATTCTATACTTTGTTATTCCCTAATGAAATGTTAGTTTCATAATAATCTCTTATCTTAGTATTTCATTTCAGGACAACAATTGTAATATCTTCCTTATCTCAGCCACTTAATTTATTTTACTAGATTATCTAAAACATTGGGGACAATGTTTGCTTTAAGTTTGGAGGTAGGGGTTATATTTTTTATTTTGGGAAAAATAAAACACTTTTAAGGGAAAATAAAACAAAAATGCAATATGCTCAATTATTTTTGTCTTGTATTAAGACAAAATAGATCAGACACTTATCATGATTAGGTAATGCTTGTATCTAGTTTAATAACTTTGTTATATTAATGTTATTATTCATGAATAGATTATTGTATTACCCTCTTGTTATACTTATTCACTGGAAAACCACTCGGTCGAACATTGTCACGACAGTCATATACTGCTTAGTCTAGATGAATAGTGGGTCTTAACTAAAAAAAATTAGGATAAGTACTGTAGAGACTTGTTGAACCCAAGTAAGATATCCTAGCCATTAAATAACCTTCGAGTCATACATAAACTCTTTCCAGAATTAGCATCCTTAAATTCATGATCTCATTATTTCGTTATACTATCGATTGTTGAGGGTGAAACAAAATTCGAGTTACAAATACTATAACCCTTTTTATCTTTATTTGAGGTGAAAAAAAGACCATACGAAACCGAGGAAATGATTTTAGGCATTTCTATGTTAGAACCCTTTTTGGCCTTCAATTAAAGTTAAACACTTTAAATTATTTTCCATTTATCACCCCATTGAGCCTAAATAAGCCAACATTTGTCAGACAAATACCTTTACCCCATTCTGAAAATGCTTAAGGAAGTAGATAGTTCCAGCAGTGATTATAAATCAAGAAATAGGAAATAATATGAGAAAAAGGGAACAAAAAGAAATTGGCGAACAAAACAAACCCCCTGGAAATATAAGAAGAAAAGAAAAGGTTTATCAAACAGGGGGTATCAAGTAAAAAGGATTCAAAAATAAAGAACATGATCGAGCTATGTCATATAAAAAATCATAAAAAGTGGAAGAAAAAGGTATATAAGTGAACAAGAGAAGAAGACCTTAAGTTATTCTCAGAATGCCAACAAAACACCATTTCCCTGCATTACATATCCTTAGCATACATTATAACCTTTAAAAAATATTCTTGATCATGAGTCTAATATGGTCAGTTTAGTAAAGATAAAAGATAGAAAGCCTATGGTAATATTAACTAGACACCTGCAAATGATAATCGAATTTATGTTCATGAGATCTACCCAAAAAAATGTTCGCTGATTCCAATAATTATGAGCTTTTGCTTCATTTTAAATCAATTTATGCTCATTTTTACACCTGAGAAAAAGCCAGAAAAATATTAGTAATTATTCGAGATAAATTCCATGAGAGGCTGCAAGTCGAAGCTAATTTCCAACACTAGTAATCGAAATTAATATGACCAATTTGAAATTGAAAACTCTATAGTACTTTGACTTGAGCACACACACACACACACCGAGTTGAAAATTTTACTGAATTTGTCAGAGCAACTCGACATGTACTAATATTATCATGAATAATTTATTTTATACTTAACGTTGGCATTAATACAGGTACTGCTGTTATAGATGCTTTTTACATTCAAATATTGGACATTTATGATTGACATGTCGTATCTTAATTTTGTGGGTATATTTACTAGAAACCCTCATGAGACAAAACTCGTCCACCAAGGGCACTTGGTGGTTTAACGACTTGTTGTATATGTTAAATACAACCGCGAGTACTACGAAAATGACCTAATATAATTGTATTTCATTTTACTCGAGGACGAGCAAAATGATAAATTTGGGGGTGTAATAAGTGTTACAATCTTACATTTTAAAGAAACTAAACCAAGTGATGGTAGCTGTCCTGAGTTATTAATAAGTATGACTAATAATTATGTTATCTATTTTTCAGGATTCTAGACCCTCCTAGAAACAATTGATTCAAAATAAGAGTATAAAGCCTTCATTATGCATTCCTTAGTTAATAGACAATTTGAGGAACCAAAGTACTACTGAAGCACAATAGATCAAGCATGAAGCTACACCAAGTATCAAAGACCTGTTCTAACAGTTCCAATAGTTCCTAGTCTCTAAGGAGTGACTAAAATTCATTTTGCATGTGTCCAGAATGAACAGGGTCAGATCTGAGTAAAGTTTTACACCCAAAAGAAGCCAAAAGAAGTCCAGTCAAAGGTTAAGACCCAGGGCCCCCACATACCCATAAATGCGGGTTTTCAGACCTTAAGAGACTGACATTCGCAGCTTCACAGAGTGACTTGGTCACATAAATCTTGACAGGATTACCAGAATACCCTTTGTACGTAAGAGCCAAAAAAAGAAGAAAAAAATTATTTTGTTTAGTCCCAATTGCTTATGTATTAGACGGGCATTGGTTTCTTCAGCTATGAAAGAAACCTCCCCTCAATTATAATCTTTATCTCTCATAGGAATAAAATTCAAGAAAGATCTCCTTATTAAGAGTTAAGTGTTTAGTTTTCGATTTGCTTGGGCACAAATCCAGGTATAGCCGGTTAAATTCTTTAGCTATGACTAGGGAGGATGCTAGCCTACCTAGTAGCCTTTAGCTAAGTCTAGTTGTTGGGTCACCTTTGGGTCTCCCGTTCAAAGGTTGAAGGGAGGGTCTAGGAAGGCTTGAGCTCTTGATTTAGTTTATCCCTTATTTCTAGTATCCTTCCTTAAGACTCTGGAGGCTTAGGAGTATGCCTCTCAGAGAGGGTGCTCATGGAGATCCAGGAAACCTTCCTTCTCAAAGGTCTAAGGGAGGGACTAAGAGGATTAATATTGTTAATTGAGACTAATCTCTATTCCACTACGTAAAATTGGTTATTAGCGACAATTTTGTGCAACCAATAACGACTATTAAATCTGTTGAAAAACTAGCCAAAAACTCGACAGTTAAATCTGACACAAATAATTAAATATGTAGTGTTTTATGAAAATTGTCATTTTATTTTACGTCTATTATATATGTCACACTTATATTTGTTTGCGACGCTTAGTAGTGTCGTTTTTCTAGATTAATCCTAAATTTTACTTTCCCCCCACCTTTCTCTTTTGCCCCACTCCTCCACAAAAAAATTCCATACTACACGATATCAAAACATACTATAACTTTTTTCTATCTCATCTTAGTGGACCGTTACAATTTTCTCCAGGAACCCTAACTTGCATCAATCCCAGATCGGAAGATGATCTAATGTTGATTTTTTTTGTTTTACTCTGAAGGCATTTGGTAGAAAAAAAATAATAGTAAATAACATACTAGTAAATAACATACTAGTAAATAGGTGCAGATAAAGAGGATGAAGTTGCCGCTGTTGATCAAAACTACGGCTCACTGAAACCCAATAAAGCTAAATAACATACTAGTAAATAGGTGCAGATAAAGAGGATGAAGTGAAGATAGAGCAAGTTAAAGTAAAATAATAGCAAAATAAGTGATCATGATCCAGGTAATAGAGTAATAAGAACATAAGAATATAATATATAAGTAACCAGAGTTAGGATAAAGAATTTAAGAAAAGAAAGGAATTGTGACATGTGGAGATGATGCAATGATATGCTAATGATATGATATGATGAACTGAGATAATCCCACAATTATCCCTAATGCTTACTGATGCAATGATGAACTAAGGCCTTAATGTTGAATGATTTGATGTTTTAAAATGTCTTACAATCCTATTATAATATTGGTTGATCAACCGCTAACATGTTTAACTTAAGGAGATCTGCTAAGGTGATACAATGGGTACAATTTTTGTCAAGCTCGACCAAGCTAGTGGATACTCACTTGATCAAAGTGTTTTGGGTTTTTCAACCCACGGAGCCAATGTCTGAACTGTATTTCATTCCAAGGAATTTCAAGCTCAAGGATAAGTCTATCACCGGATTCATACTGTCTCATACCTTCTCACACTCTCGGATGGGTATATAAGGCATGATAGTATTCACAGACAGTTCTTCACTTACTATTTTAACCTGATATAAGACTTCTGCGATCCTATCAGAGGTCAACCGATATAAAGTTTTGTTATGTATCCGATCTCGTTAAGTTAAAAGAGTTTTACATGATTAAAAAGATGCAACAAATCCTAAGGACCAAAAATACAATAGTCGTAAACCCGGCAAACAAACATAGGATGACCACCTGCATAAAAGTGTGGCACACAATCCTAACCCAAACACAAACAGTGACTCAGCCACACCATCTAAACTTAGATAAAACAGCAACTTAACCGTCACAACAACTAGCCAATATCAGTCTCTAGAAGATCGAAACCAACAACAAGAAATGCAGCTACTAGAAATATCACACTAACAACTTTTAACAAAACCCAACGCCAAATGCAAACTATAGTAACCAAGTTACAGAATAACTAACTAAATAGGTTAACAACTTATACAAAGAAATATAATATCAGACAAACCCTAACTAGATCACATGCACCTTTCTACACAGAGTACTACTCTAATCAGCATTTATTAACTAGTAGAGGAATTTAGAAATGAAGGGAAAACTCGCCTAATAATAATCCTAAGTTCTGACAAAACTAAAATCGGAATTCCAAAACCCAGAATCAGCGACACAGCTAGCGGAAGACAGGACAAGCTACAACAGACAATCACAACAGCAATTAAATAAACAAAACCAGAAAACCAATCAATAAGCCTAACCCTAAAAATCAACCCAAAGCCTAATCGGAAGAAAAGAATGGAAAGGAATAGGGAATTACTCACCAAGGATAAGGGCGATAATCACTGCAAAGAATCGGCAAGCGAGGGAACGGATTGGCTACAAATTTGGGAAAGGAAATTGATTTGGGAAAGAGAGGGAGTGAGAGAATGAGATAGAGAGGAATGAAATGAAAATAACCCCAAAAGGAACAAAATAACCGCAGACTCGTTCGAACGAAGATGAAAGTCGCTCGAATGAAGAAGGATATCCAAGCAAAATTACGGGGAAGTGCCTCTGTCGTTCGAACGAAAAAGGTTCATGCGAATGGAATAAGAAGTCTTCAAAAGGATACAGAAGTCGTTCGAACGACTAGGAGATCTTAGGCCAAATTCCAGGAGATGAGTCAACTCATTCGAACGAAGATGAATCTCGTTCGAACGACTACTAAAAAATCCTAAAAGATCCTCGAACCACACGAACACCCGAATACAAAACAATCCACACCCAAACACCACAACAACGCCACCAACAACAACACTAACCCAACCAAGGGTCCCCGAACACAAAACACAACTACCTCCTAAAAACCACCAAACCACCGAAAACACCGAAAAGGAATCTAACTCCAAAACCTACCCAAAAGGAATAAAATGGATGCAAAATGGATAGAAGGAATATGCAGAATGAATGCAGATGCTAAAAAGGATAGGAATATGCAGAAAATGAATAATATACTAATACACTAATAAATAAATAAATAAATACGTGTCACTACACTAAGTGAAATTAGATAGCTTCTGAAACTTTATGATTCATTAAGGTGAATCAAACCTGGTCTAATTATACTTTTAGGTATATGTAGGGAATTCTCATCTTGAAGTGGTTTTGGAGTCAAGAGTGACTTCAATGTCATGGTTATTGTCATCCTTGGATCAAGCTTTGAAGATGTGTTAAACTACTATCATAAGATCACACTAAAAATTGTATGGATGATTGGAGATCAGTTCGTAAGTAATATAATAATATATAATTTGTTTGTGAATTTTTTTTAGGCGTCACTGACAATTTTAGCTATTATTGCTCTTGTTGTTTTATGTAGATTAGCAAAGTTAAACACTTCGCTCAAGAGTTCATAATGATGCTGGGCCGATCAAGATTTCTTGATATCAAATAATGGTAGTGGTCATTATTTTGCCTAAAATAAGCTGGAATTTGTCAAATATTGGAGTAAAATCTAAATGTCGAACCTTTCACTTTGCTTATTGATTTTTTATTTATTTATACTAATTTTTGTTATATTTAAATTGCAATAAGGTAAACATCAGTTTCAGTCATTGTCCACAAGGCCACAACACTTCTGCCTTTATGACTGCGAAGTAAGTCATTCACCCTTTTACTTTTTTCTCTCTTTCGACTCGACCTACTAATAGTAGTCAAAAGTATTTAAACAAAGATGAATAAAGAAGAAATTCTTCTCGTTTTGTTTTGGTAAAAATTGATATTTGATGGATGGTTCTACAAATGTATCTAATTTGATCTTCTTTTTCATCTCTCTGAAAGAGTATATGGGGACATGTATTACATTTTTGTTGGGTTTTATTTTGGGTATGTACATTTGAGAATTATATGATCTATGATTGTTACTTTGATTTTTAGAGCATCTCCAGCAGTTGGATTTTTAGGTGTGGGTTGGGTTTGTTTGTAAGACCACACTCAAAACCCACAATTTTCCCCTCCCAACAATAAAAAAATTAAGTGTGGGTTGCTAAGTTGGGAGGTGTAATTTAGTCCGCGCAATATTTTAACCTCAAAATGAGTTTGGCATAGTTTAAAATGTCGTACAGACTAAATTACACCGTCACATATTGAGGTTTGTTTATTGGCATAAGATGAGATAAATAATTGTGGCAGACTAAAGAAATCCACCGCGGACTAAAAAACTCTTTAAAATAAATAAAGACTGTCACGTCATCAATAACCTATACCCACTATTGGATGGCTTGGGTTTGGGTTAGGATTATTTGGGTCTAACAAGGTGGACCATAGGAACCAACCCACACTCAATTGCTGAAGATACTCTTAGTCTAGGAAGAGCATGTCAATTGTTTGTGTTTTGTTTACCCTGTATTCTAGTTGTAACAAGTGTTATTTTATGGATGTGTTATAAAGCTTGTAATTTCAACCCTAGGCAAAGATGTTCCCATGTTCATTATGAGTGTCAATTAGCATGAGTAAAAATCCAAAATAAAGTTAGTACTATACTCTTTTGCATTATTTCTCTACAGTCAGTATGCATACTGCCCATTTTATGCCATTCTTGTTTATTTTAATGTTTTCGATGATTCTTTAAGTAGCCACTCATATTACTGTTGATAGAAAGCCAAGATTTTAGAAATGTAAGAGTTACTTTATTCAATATTGTTCCCAACAACACTTAAGTTGTCAAAGTAATTTTTTCGTATTTTGTATAGTTTAAGCATGCACTATATAACATAAATAATTGGCTATTCATGATACTAGAAAACATAAACATATACTAGGAAGGAAAATATTGTTGTTTTAAGGATGATTTACTATATAGTTTCTTATGTTGTATAAACTATAAGATCTAAATGGTACGAGCACTCAGAATCTTTGAGAGGATGATAGTTCAAATCCATCTAGTTCAGTGAATTAATTAGTATTTATAGTTAATTTTTAAGAAAATTGTCTTCTAATAGATCTCTTAAAGAGCGGCATATGTAATCGTTGATTATTTTTAAATGCAATGATTGAAAGAGCAACACATATGACATATATTTGTCGTTTATCTTTACATTAAACGACTTTTGTCTATTTGAAGCGACAGAAAGCGCAACACATATAATTGTAGCATTCCTTATAAGGAACAACATATTCATATGTTGTAAAAATACGACACTTATAAATGTCGTTAACAAAAATGAGTCCATTTTTTACGACAGTTGTTAACGACAGAATATACGTCGCTAATGCAGTATTAACGACATATATATTCATCGCTAATAACCATTTTCACGTAATGTTCCTAGTGTCCTCCTAAGGACTACCGAGGGATAAGGGCACGCCTCTCAAAGAGGGTACTTTTGGAAAACTAGTTGAGCCTCACCCTCTTTTGAGGTAGAGACTAGGGAAAGTAGTGCTCGTAAAGTAAACCAGCCATGCCTTAGCTCACTCAGTTGACAGGTAATGGTGCGAGTCTTTAACAAGATCACATCCGAGGACCCAGGTGGATTGTAACAACACTGACAACGCTCACTAGGGCACAACAAGATCCTAGAGCCGAATAAGCTTGGTACTAAGTTATCCCTTTATCTCTAAATTGACTATTGACGGTGAGGCGTTGCCTCTAACGAGGAGGGTCCAAACTTTGTCCTGAATAAGGAGGGTCCCGACTTAGGACAATCGCGAATAGTAGTCCTTAAAAAAAAGATGCTTAAAGATAGCTTGTGAAGGTAACCCCACAGGTAAATCCAGATAAGAAAGGCTCAAGTAGGGGATGTAGAATTCTGAAGGCATTATTCTCCTCTAAAATATTTTTCTCATCTCAGACTAATCTTCAGCCTTCTCCAACAAATAACCAAAAACCCCTTGTTCTTAAACCACATAACCGACACCAATCCCCAGCGTGGTTTGATCTCGTTTACCGACGTACTAAAGCAGTTGTGGGATTTTATTGAAGTAGAAAATCCAGTGTATCAGCTACTGAGACTTAGAGTTTTGAATCAAGACCTTAAATTACATGCAAGTCTACTTGTTAGATCATCCCATAAAGTACTACACAAGTTGGTTTTTTTAAGTGCAACATGGGATTTTCGTGATCCAAGAGTTACTAAGTTGGTTTTGAACCTCAGAATCCAAAGTTTAGCCTTGGATCCAAATACTGTAACTTATTAGTTGGTTTAGAAATAAGTTAAAATAACGTAAACTAAAACTAAGTCTAAGAATGTCAACATAAAAAATGTCGTATCATTTGTTCATTTTGCCACAAAGGGCATTTTATTCCTATTTGTTTAGAGAAAAAATATACTTATCTCTCTCTCTTGCGTAAAAATCTATTAGTTTTTGCGCAAGCCACCTTGAGTTTCCAACCATGTGAGGGTCGAACCCATGACCTCTCTCTCGCAAAAACGATATCCTCATTAACAGTTTGGCAACCCCTTGATTTTTCAACTAAAAACAACACCTTATTTAACGTCATTAAAACTTGTCACTGCTTAAAAACAACATATTTCATTGGTTGATACTAAAAAATGTCGTATCATTCAGCTTTTTACAGTTGTTGTTCCCACATTACGGCATTGTTACACTCTCATCTATAATACTAAAGGAATAACTATGCCATGAAAATCAATCTCGGATGTTGATCACCCTACCCCACACATGTTGAGGAAAATATATGTTTTAGTTTATAACACAACCGTTAGATCATGAGACTTATTTAGTCTACTCTCGAAATTTATTTAATACTAAAATACCCCTATTTTGTATGTACCAAATCCTCAATCGTAATTAGGTGATGAAAGAAGGGGTATAAATGGAAGTTCAACTCATAATTTTTATTATATACGAAATAAGGAGAATTTTAGGAATTCTAAATATGAAATTAGGGGAATTTTGGTAAGTCCAACTTGAATATTTCGTAACCCAAACCTAAATTTGCCAAATGATTCGGCTTCAACGTCTTCATCATTTCCTAGTTCTGAAATTAACAAATTGCAAATTGTAGTGCTCCATCAAAGAAAAGAAAATTTCATGATCTGCTACTCTACCTTCCGATCGAAAGCACAATTAGGTCAATTGGATTCAGACTTTTGATCGATTCTTCTCCATGAACCCCAAATTCACTATTCCTCCAAACTTTCTCAATGCAGTAGCTCAGGTATTCCTCCGAAATTTCTCCCCCTTATGCTAAAATTTGAAATTAACCTCCATTTATAGTTCCTTAACTGTAGAATTGGGTGAAAATTAGGGTTTTGTAGTAGTAAGAATTGAGTTTTTTTGGTGTTTTGATGTTTATGAGGTGTCTAAGTTGTGAGAATTTTGTTGTGCAGGGTGTTGGCGGACTTGTTTTCGGGAACGAGAGCTCGGCGTCCAGCAAGGATAGGTGAGTTAGTGGCGAGCAGTTTTAGTTTTTGTTTCTTTATCAAGTTATTAAGAATTTACTCGTTATTACGGTCGAAGTATCATCTTAGGTCTATATGTGAGGTCTAAGTACATTGTAAATTTTTCTCAGCATAGAGGGAATCAAAATTAGTGATGCGGGTGAAGCAGTACAGGAATGGGATCGTCGAACTTTAAAATGATATATTTGAGACTAAATTATTGAATTATTGAATTTTATAAACCAGTATAGACTAACTAATAAATCGGTTAATCCATAAACTATTATAACCTATGTACCTGTGGAGCCTCTGGAATTCACACTAAATGTTGGTCGCGACTCCGAAGTGTTTGGGTTTATGCAGACATTTGTTTACATTGTGAAATTGAGAACATTACTATAAAAGAGCTCTCTTTTTGGCAATATTTTATTAAGATCTAAAACCATGCATTATTTTTCTAGGATATACTTACTACATTCTTGTTGTAGTACTGAACTCACTTCTGCGTCCTATATTCCTTTAGTTTGATTTCTTCATTAGGACAACTTAATTGCAGTAGTTAAAATTTGGGCATCAACAGTCACTTTGATTCGGCTTCAAATATTACACAAATATTATTCTGTTATTGGCGGTGTTCTCCTTAACAATCGAATTTTCTTGGCTGCTTCTTCCAATAGCTATGTTGAACGCTTGCTTGATCGTATAAGCAATGGTGTCTTAGCGGATGACCGGCATGCTGCAATGACCAAAATTCAGTCTGTTGTAGCAGAAAGTCATTCTACCCAATTAGCTTTTGGGACAATGGGTAAGTCTTTTTTTTATTTAACATAGATCGTCAAGATGTTGCCTTCTTGTATCTATTCGTGGTTTCATGTTCGTATACAAGTTATTATTTTTTACTTTTGGTCACAGGCTTCCCAGTGCTTATGAGTGTCTTAAAGAAGAGCGTGATGATGTAGAGATGGTTGGTAACACTTCATTGCTTCTAATATTCAGTATTACTTTAGGAACCTTCGTGAAACTTTAATTTTATAATTATCTTTTTGAGATATTTCGGTATAATAATGTACTTTTTATTGGAGTACTTGCAGGTCCAAGGTGCCCTTGAAACTCTTGCATGCGCCTTGACGCCCATTGATTATGCGCGAGAAGGAACAAATAATGTGGTCCAGCCAACTTTAATGAACTCTGATTTGCTTTCAAGAGAAGCATAGAGCATTTATCTTCTCCTAAAGTTTGCTGGTGAGTGTTTTCTTTGTTGTTGTTGTAACACAATCTTCTTCACCAAATTCAATTTCAAAATGTCCGCAGCACATATAAGATATTAAAACATATCTTCTTTTTGAAAATGAATAAAAGAAGCATTGGATATAAGTTTCAACTAAAAGGTCACACAAACATCAAAGGATAGTAATAATAGAACAATGATAATAGTAACAACACTACAGTAACAAAACTATTTAGGAAACAAAGTTCACAAGCACATGAAAATGAGAGCAAGTACGCTCAAAGGACATAACATTGAAACAGGAACATAGTAGTGGAGTATCACAAACTCACAGAGCAATGAGAAATGCTCTCTTTAGTATTCATCTCCATCGTCACCATATTTTTCCTCAGCGGACTCAGCACCAACCTCCTCATAATCCTTCTCAAGAGTAGCCACGAGCTTCAGAGAACTCTCCCGCTTCCATACCCTCACCCACGTACCAATGCACAAACGCACGCTTAGCATACATAAGATCAAACTTGTGATCAATCCTAGAGAGCACTCCCGCGATACTGGTTGAGTTAGAAATCATCCAAACAGCTCTCTGCACTTAAGCAAGATTGGCTCCTGGGACAACAGTTGGTGGCTGGTAGTTGATACCACATTTAAACCCAGCTGGATACAAATCCATAAACTAGATAGTTTGTTTGGTCTTGATGGTTGCTACTGCAGCGTTAACATCCTTGGGGTACAGCATCACCTCTGCAGATCAAGCAGTAAGCCATGTATTTGCCGTGGCGCGGGTCACATTTGGCCATCATAGATGATGGCTCAAAAGCGTTGTTGGTAATCTCATCCACAGAGAGCTGCTCATGGTACACTTTCTCAGCAGAGATCACAGGTGCATATGAAGAAAGCATAAAGTGGATCCTCGGGTATGGCGCCAGGTTGGTCTGGAACTCTGTCACATCCACGTTCAAGGCACCATCAAACCACAAAGAGGCAGTGAGAGATAAAATAACCTAAGACACTAGACGGCTGAGATTAATGTATGTGGGGCGTTCAATGTCAAGAGAGCGTCTGCAGATATCATAGATAGCTTCATTGTCAAGAAGCACAGCAACATCAGTGTGCTCCAAAAGGGATACAACAAAGTCAACCTCCAAAGTATACTATGACATCTTCAGTTCTTCCTCTGTTTTTGGCAATATAGTGATAGTTTTTTCCAATGTTTTCCATGTGGCATCAAGCTCGCAGCTCAATTCCTCAATTTTCTTTTGATATGCTTCCACCATAAACCTCGTTTGCTCAATTTGATTGTCATTTCCTTGGCTATGCAAACTTTGGGTTTTTTCACGTGTAGTGTAAACTTATTGTTTTAGACATTCAATTTCTTCATATAGATCTTTGTTAAGAGTTGTTTACATAATTTTTCGGTTGACCTCAGCCTTTATATTTTTCCATTTGCCATGTGTGCATAATTCAAACGTGCTGAGAAGTCTTATCCAGAAAATAAACAACAGGATACAGAGGCAATATACAAGTCTTGTTCCTTTCACCCAATAAATCATGAAGTAGCCTTGTAAGTTTACTGTCCTTGTTGAAACATGTCCAATATTTTCAACTAGAGCACGTACCTTATGTAAGTAAGCTTTTGTTGGTTTCTCCAGCTTCTCTTGCACAGTCTTCTCGATCACCAGAATGAGAAATTTTACAGAACCAACCTGAGTAAGCTTTTGTTGGGTTTTCCAGCTTTTCTTGCACAGCCTTCCCGAACACCAGAATGAGAAATATTTTATGAGCCAACCCGAGAAGCATTTTCTCTGAGCCAGCTAACTAAATGTGACTTCCCACGTTTGAATAGTTCTTCGCCTTCTGGAGTAGGTTATATTAGGGGAATCATAATGGGAAATAGTGAATGTATTCGACTAGACTGCTTGATAAATAGTCTTTGTTGTGTGCCATTTCGTAGACCCCCTCTCAAGTAGTGTACAAATTCCAATGGCACAAGCAACAATTTTCTTCTCCGGCCCTCATACAAGAAAGCCGTCTTTGTCATCCTCCATGAAAAGCTATTTTTCCTCACATAAATTGTCTTCACACTGCATTCAACAATTTGACCCTCCAAATGTGTCAAAAATAGATTAAATAGCTCTATAGGTATAACAACTGCTTCAGCAAGCAACTGTCTCATAGATCCACCCTGGGATTTTTTGCATTCTCTTTCCATGTGTAAGTTTTTCCAGTCCCTATTTTGACCATAAGCAAATATGGTGCAATTGAAACCATCTAAAACTCATTGGAAATAGGAACCACAACCTTTTTGTACAAATTTTTCTTTTGAGACTAGGGCGGGAAATCTTATCAATAGTAACTCTATTGATCTGATTTGCTGTAATGTTATGTGACCAAACGACTTCTCTCTGGTACTCATTATGATGTGAATTGACTTTACACTACGTTACATTTCAAAACTTGCGGCCCATTGGTCTGCAACTTCTGATTATTAAACATCGTACAACGAAGAAGGATTTGGATTGTCCCGCCTTTTCCTTCTCGTCAACTTATTTGTGTATTTGAAATTATGTGTTTAATAATTTTCCTTAACTCTTGTTTTTGGAATGTTAATAGGCAGAGGAGGATTTTTATATTCGATATTATACGCTTCAAGTTTTGACAGCCCTTCTTACCCATTCTCCAAATAGGTATCAATTTAATGATCACATTGATATATATTATTACCATTTCTTTCTTGTTGCTAATTTCATGTGATTAATAGTTTCACTGAAATGAAGATCTGTTACATTCCTATTTTAGACTTCAAGAAGCTATACTAAGCACTCCTCATGGAATAACCCGGCTCATGGATATGCTTATGGACCGTGAGGTATGAAATGGAGATCTCTCATGATATTTATGATCTTTTATATTTTTATATAGCCTACTCTTAAGGAGATATAAAATAAATAAGAGAGTAGATATTTTATATGGCCTATTCTTAAGGAAACATAAAATAAATAAATAAAAGTATATATTTTATGTATTTTATATCATGGTTTCGAAAACTGTGTTTACCATTTATTCTAGGATCCCAATATGATAAACCATGGCAAAACCATCGATAGTCCGACATATGATATTGCCAGGATACACAAGCTATCCTTTTGTATTTCATAAATTTCTCAAGAGTTGTACTTGCACCAAATTTATTCTCAAAAAATTTCAATTCCCCAACTGAATTTCTCAATTTCACCAAAATTTACCAGTCACCCAATTTCCCGAAAATGTTTTTTTCTTTTCTATGTTCCCCCAAACTACAAAGTTCTGCTCAAACCCACCCACCTTAATCCACAATCGAATCGAGAGTAACCTAATTTGAAGAATATTATGAAGAATACACAAATTGGTGGGAGAATTTCCCTTTTATAGCTTCAATTACTCAATTGATTTGATTACAATCGAGTAACTCTCAAAACCGTAAGTGTCTCTTCCAAAACTTGGATTGATCTAACCTCCTCTTCTCTTGCCTAACATTACCCCTTTATAAGGGTTACAAGTTCCTAGTTACAAAATATGACAATTATGCTCTTAAATACCTAAAACAATAAGCTGAATCGCG
Organism: Kingdonia uniflora; assembly: GCA_014058105.1. Classification (NCBI taxonomy): domain Eukaryota; kingdom Viridiplantae; phylum Streptophyta; class Magnoliopsida; order Ranunculales; family Circaeasteraceae; genus Kingdonia; species Kingdonia uniflora. The sequence continues at coordinate 2,123,433 of JACGCM010000140.1, read as the reverse complement.
CCTCTCATCGAACAGAAAAAAGTGTTCGAGCAAAATACTCAAGGTATTTCTTCGAATAGAGATAAAAGTCTATTCAAACAAAAAAGAGTGTATTCGAATAGACTTTTAAAGTCTGTTCGAATAGACTTTAAAAAAGTCTAAAAATGACCCAGATGACCCAGATCCTCCTGGATCACACATAAGAGAAAGTAAACTTCATTTTACATAACAAACAAATGTTAAATACAACATTGTTTTACTTTCTATCTTGTGTATCTTTTTCTTAAAGAAAGAGGAGGAAGGAATGATAGGTGTTTCTCATAATGATGATGGATAAGATCAAAATTAATCCTACTTTTGTAGGTTATACGAAATGAAGCCTTGTTACTTCTTACATTCTTAACACGTGAAACTGAGGTGACTATTATCTCCTTTCCGCTATTCACAAGTGTTTATCAAGGCCAATCTGCATTTGCTTATACTAACCAGTGACATTTTTCAATTTAGGAAATACAAAAAATAGTGGTATTTGAGGGAGCATTTGAGAAAATATTTAGCATTATTAAAGAGGAAGGAGGGTCCGAAGGTGATGTTGTTGTACAGGTGAGTCGTTGAAACTTTTTCTATTAATCTTTTACTTACTAAGTTTCATTATTTATATTCGGACATATTGTCTTTGTTCTTCTAATCTTCTTAGTGTACTTCTCTAGATCGCCCTCTTTTTACTACTATCAACTAATCTTGCGTGGCAAAGGGAAACACTAAGAAGTCATAGAAAAATTTATATAAGAAAACGAAGCAACCAAAAAACACTTGTTTATACTTAACTTTAGACCCTCGGTACAAACTAAGCGGCTTCTCTACTAGGATGCCATTAACTGCCTAAAACCGATTCCAGACCCTCAACTGCTACTACTTATTGCAAAATAATCCCTTTCAGAGGCTTACATGACCCTTCTCCCACAACCCTTCAAAAGGAATCTTTTGTATTTAGAGTCTTACCTGTGACCTAATCCATCTTATATCATTTTTCTTTGTTAAAAATGTTACCAAAGGTACATGTAGCGAGAGATCACCCTGAGGCTACTGCAGAAGTTCTATTTATGAACACTATTCATGTAGTATGTTCGCAGTATGGCAAATGTAGTTGCTTACATATTAAGAGTTAGGGTCGACTTTAGGGCTTATAGAATGTATCTACATTAAAACTTTTAGACCTCAGTTTTGAAATTGCAGATACCTTCACCAGGCTGCTCCCATTCACATTATCACAAAATTAGCATTGCCAAAGCTTAGGTGAATCCATTTTTTTTTAATCCACTATTCTATGATGTTGGTTACCAAAGAATAAAGCATTAGAAATTAACACAACAATTGATAAAAAAAAATATGCCTACACTAGTTTAATCAAGAATAAAAGTATTGACATAACCTCATTATTGTACGATATGATAATATGCTATTTTAAAAAATTTCTTATTGTTCTTGTTCTATTCTTTTCATTAGTTCTGAGCTTCGAACGAGTAATCTCAGAAGCTTATGGAATAATGATGTTTTCTAATGTTTGTGCAGGACTGTCTTGAATTGCTGAATAATTTGCTTCGTAAAAGTCCATCCAATCAGGTTTGTGGCTTTTGTTATTTTGCTGTTGCTTGTACTTTCCTTCCTAGCTAACATTCTCTCTTTTTGTTACTTCAGATACTACTAAGGGAAACTATGGAGTTTGAGCCAATAATATCAGCTTTAAAACTGTGGGGTAGTAGTGCCTATAACTTCACTAAACAAAAAGTAAGATACTTATAAATTGGAGGGTAACTTTAATTCCTTGGTTTTAAGTTATTGTAGTTACTATTGTATTTTGTCAATACTATCAATAGTGATGTAGCATGAGTTTTTTCTTTTCTTTTTCTTTGTGTGTTATGAAATTGGATTTGTCCATCCTCAGAGCTACCCCTATAGTTGGAGGTAGCTCATACACAGAAGTTAAAAATAAATCATTACCGAGCACTACCCAACTTGGACACCATCTGTTGAAGTCTAAAGAGTTACCTTCTCTGTATGAATGATCAAGGATGATATTCATAGCTGTACGAAGTCTTCTTACTTCACACCAAACATTTATGTTGCCAGAATCTAAATGAGTCATCTTGTACCAGTGCCCCAGAATCATAGTTTACCTCCACCAACAAAGGATGTAAACCAACTTCAAAATAACTTCTTGAGACCTTTTAATAGAGCCTCGAGTTCAACAAACACAGTAGTCCCTGTACCCTATCTAGCCTAGAAACCCCAAATGACATCCCATTACAAATTTCTTCAAATACACCACCTCTACGGTCACCAGGACTACCCAGGGCAGATTTTCAGTTATGATTGTGGATTTTAATAATTCCGATCATTGGTTCTAATAGATGTTATACATCGGAAAAATTCGACCAATATTTGCGTTGCTTGAACAAGTTAACAAATGTCAGAAATAACGGCAGATAAATTAGGGGATATATCACAATGTACTGGAAGTTTTTCTATGTAATATCAAATGTTTAATAAAAGAAATATAAAAAATGAAAAGAAAAATAGATTAGCATTCTATAAATTAGTCAAATATATCAAATAATATCAATATTTCATCCGATTAACTGTAGAGTAGCTATTTATTCTTACTTATTTTTTCTAAAACTTAAACAACCAAATTGTCATATCCGTTCCTCAATTCTTGTTATATCGGGAGAGACTGAGTATCGTTTGGTATTTTGAAGCATGCTTAAAATTAACATCGTGCCAGTAGACAGTAAATCTCCTTGGCGCGTTGGAAACAATTGAGTTGCTATTAATGGGAGGTGCGGAGGCCCGACCTGGCAAAGATGCGCACAGAATGTCTAATCAAACTGTATTGTCCCAGGTTTGTATCGAACCCTTTAGACCTACCTTATTTTGTTTCTTATAGAGTGTTAGCTTAAAAAACTTCTCATCCGTGATAATTTTGGTTGAATTGTAGAAAAAGCTACTGGATCACCTTATAGTGTTGGGAGTTGAGAGTCAGTGGGCTGCATTGGTTGTTCGCTGTGCGGTAAGTAATATATATTTGTAAGGATCTATAAACATTTTTCATGTGGTATTTTAATTTACAAGTGATAGAGTTTTAGTGTCACTTTGGGGCTCAAATTCTTTATCAATCTGTAGTAATATAGTGCAAATAACTCAATCTAAAGACCAAAATGGTACATTCTTATGTGTACAATAGAGAACTAGTTCTAATTGTTAGATGTTAATTCTTGTTTGGGCTCAGTTGACCTTTTTGACTACGTTCATGGTAGCTCAGACCAAAAAGTAGCTTCTCTATAAAATTGTTGCTTTTGAACTTTAGGATAATCATTAGAGACCATAGCGCATTGTATGCCATGTTACTCCAGAGAGAGGGAATGTGGGAAAGAGAGGAAAGTAAGTAACAATTCCAGGGTGCAAAAATTAGAAAAATGGCATATCTGCAGTTGCTTTCGCTTTGTGCATTTAGTGTAAGGAGATCTCCTTCTGAACATTAAGGGTAGATTTGTCCTATTTTACCAGATTCAATCTTGGCCACTCATCTGGATCCATTTGGACCGTTGATGGAGGGTGCTATCTATTTTGGGTAAGTTAGGGTATACTGTAGCATTTTCAAATTAGGAGCCTCCCTTTTTGGAAAAATTCTGGGTTTCTTTGTAGATTTATTTGAGGACGAACTATGCTCGTGTGCTTATGGCCCCCTCTGGTGGGTCTGACCACCGGACGACTTTGAACACTCCCCAACAGGGCTCTCCACTCTCTGGGAAGTCTGATGGGCCTTCATCTTCAATGTCTCTCAAGAACCAGAAGTTGACTCTTGTTAAAGCTAGAATAGTAGCTAGAGAAAGTGAGGTGAGGAAATCGACTCGACCGAAGGCCCCCAACCCGATGTATGGCTCCACCCCGTTGGCAGCACAAGCACACCCTAAGATTAACAATGCATATCTACTTGAACTTGAAGTGATTGTTCACACAAATGCCTCCCCTGAAGTTAAGCAAATGATTGATACTCAACGAGAGGCAAGATCTATATCTCCAGTTGCGCTTGCAGTCTACAACCCTCAATATGGAGACATGGATGGAAGAAAGACCACTTAAACCTCTAAGTACTCTTCAGGTAAGGGAATAGAGGTTAATGAAGACATATCAAAAGAATCACCACCAATGGTACATGATAAAATGCCCAAATCCAATTTCAACCAAATACAATCTAAACTTCAGGAACTGCGAGACCAACTTACCTCCACCGAGAAGAGCTTGAATCCCAAAAAGAAACCTTCTCTTACAGATGATGAAAGAGGCATTCTCCAAACTGTTTTGAGCTCACAAGAAACAAGAGTTATGAAGATGGAGAGGATGGTGAAGAGAAGATAATTGGAGGAGAGTAGTATCATTCCCACTGGATCCGATACACCCACAATGAAAAAAATTAATGTAGATTTACAAGAAATGGCTAAGGGGCAGGCACAAAAGGAGGGAAATATACATTACCAACATAACAAGAAGCTGCAATGGCCAAATTGTTGCTTGAAGCTGGTTTGAGAATGGAGGACACAGTTACAGATAATCTTGAGTATGGGAATGTTACAATCAAAACTAGATAACATCAAGAGGCTATTGTGAGCATGGGAACAATCAAGAGGCTACCAATGGAGACAATACAGGAAAGAGTAGGTGGTGATAATGGAGGAATTAAAGGGAGGGCTGAAGAGGTTACTAAGCTTAAACAAAACAAGGGCAAAGAGATTGAAACTGAAGTGAACAATAACAATGAGGAGTTCCCCCCACTTACAGGTAACTCAAATCCTCCTCCAATCTGGTGGGGGTCTGGCCTAACCCCAGCTTCCTTCTTCAAAGAACAAAAAATCCTCCTCCATATATATCTCCTCTTAATTGGGCTAATAAGCTTGGTTCTGCCCCATCCATTAAAGGTAACACTAAGCTTAGTTACACTGGATCTGTGCTTAAGAATGGTAGATTGAGAGTGAAAGTGAATACTAAGGACTTTGCACATAGGATTAATGGGTGTGAGTAATATGTAGTTGGATACTTTATTTGGAGAAGGTTAGATTTTAATTACATAAAAAACACCGTAAGTAGATTATGGGAAACCAAAGGGGAATTTGAGATGAAATTTTAGGAAACCAATATTTTTTTTTTCAAATTTGCTGAGGAAGATAGAGATAAGGTGCTAAGAGTGGAGCCAGTACACATAGCTAACAGAATATTTGTTATTAGGCCATGGGCCTTGAGTGTGGAGACAAATAAGTTTGTCCTTAACACAGTTCCTATTTGGGTGATCCTTAGGAAAATACTCTCTTACTTCTCAATCTGATGATGTACAACGATGGAAGATGAAAGTCTATGAAATTATTTATAATTCACCTCAACCAACACCTCCCTCTCTCTTCTCTACAATTCGATCTTCTAGGGTTTCCAATTCTCACTCACAGATTCACCTCTCAAAGACTTAAATTTCAACATTTGATTTGATTTTGATCAGTTTCAATGGCTTCCATCCTCGAATCCATCACAATCCCTAGATGTTCTGCCTTTCGATCATCAAACACCTCACCATCACTGATGATGGGTCCATCGGTTTCATCTATCTCTAGCATTCATAAATCTGGTGGGTTATTAAAATTTAGTAGTCTTAAACTCTAGTTACTGTACCAGAGGAGCGTGGTGGCATCGGCGGTGTCGAAGAAAGCGAGGGTTGTTCGCCGAGGAGATGGGGTTGTTTGTGAAGCTCAGGAAACTGCTCTGGAAGGTTAAAAAAAAAAATTTAATTCCATTTCATTCCTGTTGGTCTTGTTGCTTAGCGCAAATTAAGAGAAATTGAAATATTTTAAGATTTATTGGTTTAGAGTTGTTATAGTATGCATATGATGAAACATATTAATGGGTGTTGTGGTTTATATTCAGTTCCAATTTGGAAGTTGAAAAGGGATCAAACCTGCAATATTAGCAATGAAAGAAGAGTAGGAGACTATGTCTGAGATCTATAAAAGTAGTACAGTGATCTAGAGTGTAGGTAGGTAATGTATTCACTCAATTAGTAATCATCTAAAAAAGATTAGGATGACTTATTCTTCAACATCTAGGGCCAATGAGAAATCTATGCTGACAATTTAAGAGCGGGGACATTTCTCGCCCAACGAAACTAACCAGATAGCATTTTTTTCTATTGAAGGTGTCACTGACGCGAATAAGAATTAGTAGAGCATGTTCATCCTCTTTATGTGGTTATTATTAAGGTTTGGAGTATTGCATCCGATAACATGTTACTTTGATAGTATCTAAAATAGTGACAGAAGTTTTCAACAGCTGGTCTATTGGAAGGTTGCCGTCAATACTATGTTAGTTAAGAAAAAAAGGATTCATCCAATGCAGAATATTACAATATTATCTTTTTTTCTGGGATTGCAATTATCATCTTGGAGATTAAGGAGATCTCCTCCTCTTGAAGCAAAACATATAGGATAATAGATGTATTTTTTTCTTAGAATTTTATGTCTGGGTGGTAGGAGATATGTGACATAAATTATTCTTGAGGGTTGTCAGTACCTTTGAGTATCCATCTTGGAGATTATGGGAATACTCTTCTCTCAGAGCAAAGGGTAGGGATCTCAGAGGTATCTTTAAATATTTTATGTCTAGGCGATGGGAGATATGTGACATAACCCGTCCTTTGAGGTTTATCAGTAGCAATTGATCAAATATAACCTCATCGTTGATCTTAATAAAAATAGGATAAGGATAAGGCAAGTTTGAAAAATGATGTGAGTAACAACCTTTTTTGCATTAGATTCACGACTAACCTTTTCTTATGTCCAAGATATTCTAGCACTGTTGATTCTACGAGTACAACTCATATTATAAGTCTGTCATGCTACTTAACACTTATTTATGATGAAACGGTATTTTACCCCTTTGCTGACTTGAGATGAAATATTTTGTATCCGTTATATCTTAGTTGAAGCCGTTACAAGATTAATGGGTAAACCTACTGAGTTACCTAGCTGAAAAAGCTCCTAAAATCAAATATTTAGGTTTTATTTACAAGATTTAGAACGTGTAGAAAACTTAAATGGTTGATTTGTGGAATTATTCTAGGCGTACTAAGCAGAGCCATAATCTCATTTTTAGTCTAAACATAAAAATATTTTATATGTTAGAGTTAACCGTCAGACACACATAGACCTGATAGGTGTAGGATTACTGTTTACTGATTGATTGGTTGCCAGTTTGATGATTATTCAGCGATGGAGGGAATCATAGTTTATTAATGTTAGTAGAAAATGTTATGATGTGGCAGGTACTCGAGGGATTCATGCAACTGGTGTTAAGAAGATGAGGGGACATTATTGTTTACTGATTAATTGGTTGTCAGTTTGATGAATATTCAGCGATTGAGGGAATCATAGTTTATTAATGTTAGTAGATAATGTTATGATGTGACAGGTACTCGAGGAATTCATGTAACTGGTGTTAAGAAGATGAGGGGACATGGTGCCCATGCTGATAAGCCATACTACTTTTATGCAAAACATATGTATAACTTGGACAGGACGAAATATCTGCGTGTGAAGATGCCAATTTTGGTGTTTACTTGCTTCAGCATTGGAGTGGTTGTTCCTGTTTATGTTATCATTTTCCAGCAAAGGAAGACTGCATCTACCTGACCGCTTCCATGCTTTTGGTGGTATGGTATGGATGTTCAAGTATTAGTACTTGAATGATGTTTGTTTGAACATGTTTGTTTTTAGACTTCCTTTCGCTGCTTTAATAATACCATATTTGTTGAGATCACTTGGTGATGCTGATTCTATTCTAAAATGTTGAGAACTCCTATCAATACTATATTTTGTCGACTTTGTTTCTGCCATTGATGATATCATTGATATGCACCCTATTCTTTTATTAATCTGCCTTATTTATCTCTTTACATAAATAGTGATCTGAATAGAACTATGAGAACTCGCGTATTAAATTATCCCGTCTAGGTTTGCAAGCAAATACTCTTTGGAATGGTGTCAGCTTTGCTTCTAGCTATAGCTCCTTTGACCTCCTGAGTCAACCATGCCATGAGAATTAATCTCGGCTATTAATCACACTACCCTCCACAAGTTGAGGAAAATTGAAGGTTTAGGTTATAACAATAAATATATTATTCAGGATCCCAATTTACAATTTGAGATAAACACAGTGTTCTTTATAATACCTCAGTGGCTCCTCGTAAAACATATTACTGGTATCAATAAGCTTCACCAAGGATCAAGGGTTATGGTTGATTTTGGCTTACTTTAGTTTGGGTAATCACAAATATAGTGAATTGGATGCTGGGTTAGTATAAATTTTTGAAAAACATTGAAAATTTTCATCTTTTTTTTTCAATTTAGCATTGGATTTAGAATTTTGAGGAGTCTGAATCCAACGTAACTTAGTGATAAATTGTGTGTTTTGTTTTTCTTTAGTAGTTTATTATTAGGTAGATAAGTAGGGTTTGTGTTTACTGGCCTGGGTTCTTGTAATTTAGTAATTGAGATTAGAAATATTAGTAATTTGTGTCTTAGATGGTTTGGGTAATTTGAGTTTGTGATTTTTGGATGTTCTAAATTGTAGTTTTTAGTTTAAATATCTAATTTGAGTAAGTGAGCTGCTATAGTAAAGTTATCTTCGTGAAGAGATGGCCGTAAGAGATGGTCGGGTAAAATATTATTTAGGATAAATTATCTACTTGACATGGTTATTGGAGATGTTGAGAGTGAATGGAGTTATCTGCTTATGTTGTTTGGGGGATCTCTAAGGAGAAGAAATAGAATCTTCTTTTGGGGTGTTTCTTTGAGAAGAAAGAATAGGAGTAGACTATAACTTACTAACAGATAAGAAACAAAAAAAAGGTCAGATATTGAGATTAATTGCAAGGATCATAACTCGTTATGTTTGTTCAAAAAATGACCATATAGTAGAGTTGAGGCTCTTTCAATTTTTTTGAGTGTTAGGATATTTGGATCAATTAGTATCTTCCACCAATGATTGCTATGTCATTTTGCTGCAACGTGAGTTTAATTATAATCATGGAAGTACTTACTTTTGCTTTCATTTGTCTGAAGTTTTTCTTGGATGTAACTACTTGTTTGTCTATTTGGCGTTTATGATGGTTTGAATGCTAAGAATTAAATTGTGTTGATGATCTCCAGGCTCTTAAATGGCGTCAGCTTTGACCACTATTTCTTCTGTTGGTTCCATTGCTGCTCCTAGCAGTACTGTCATAGACGAGAAGCTTGCAAATACTTCTTTGTCATCTTTTGGTTCAATATCTTCAATTTCATACACGGGAAGGAGACAAAATGCAACCTCACAAAGAAGATGTTCATTAAAAGTTAGGGCAACGAAGGAGTTGCACTTTAACAAGGATGGATCAGCTACTAAGAAATTTCAAGTAAGTGTGCGAATCATTTTGATATTCATCTTGTTTTACTCATGACTCATGAGATGACTTGCATTATGTACTTCATTGATGATTTAATTATTGTCTTGTTTCATATTGGTGTTAACAAGCTTGCAGATTTAGTAGGAGTTACACTTGGACCAAAAGGTGGGAATGTGGTATTAGAGAGCAAGTATGGCTCCCCCAAAATTGTAAATGATGGTGTCACTGTGGCCAAGGAGGTATATTTTCTTTTCTTTTCTTTTCATAACATGTTAGCAAGTTTGTCTTTTTGCTTCCTCGTGCTAATTGTATGATTTTTTGGAATCTTAATGGATGCCTTCGAAACATAATTATTTTCGCAGGTTGAGTTGGAAGATCCAGTGGAAAACATTGGTACAAAGTTGGTGAGATAAGCAACTACAAATACCAATGACTTAGTTGGCGATGGGACAACGACTTCCGTTGTTCTTGCTCAGGGGTTGATTGCAGAAGATGTTAAGGTTTGTGTACATGATTTTTTTTATGAATAACATAATATCTCCTTTACATAATGTGTCACTAAAGAGGCGTTTCTTATAGGCACATGGGCTTGGGAGGGAAGATTGGCTTCAGGCTTTACCTCGGGCATTAGTTGCCGAATTTGTAAAGACAAACAAGGAATTTCAAAGTAGAGGTAGAGAGGTTTTTCTTCTTTAGTTTTTTGTTTCATGAAGTTAAGAATTGAAGCAAACTGAGTTTAACTTTGCATGATCATTTTTTTCTAGGGGAAACTTCTGGAACCACTGCTACATTTAATTGATGGATGGACTGTCACCGTTGCTTCAGTTGGAGACTCACATTGTATTTTGGATTCTCGGGGTGGCGGTCTTTCCGTCTTGACCGTTGATCATAGGCTGGAATAAAATGTTGAGGAGTGCGTATATCTTTGAAGCCTCTTTTTTGTTTGTTACTTTCGTTCTGGATTTGCTCCAACATGCTTGCCTTTTACAACCTTAGGAGAGAGAGTGACAGCAAGTGGCAGCAAAGTTGGAAGGCTCAACATCGTTGGTGGTGTTGAGGTGCGATATATGCTTTTAAGTTGTCGAAGACTCGAAATATCTAGAAACTATCTCCGTGCTATATTTTAATTGTAGGGGTTTATCTCTTGTTCGTATTGAACTGTGCTAATTAGGTCCATAATTCTTTATTCAGATTGGTCGCCTTCGTTGTTGGCCTAGAGATTTGTGCCTTTCAAGGTCAATTGGCGATATGGATGTCGGGGAATTCATAGTTACTGTACCATATGTTAAACAAGTAAAGGTACTGTACAATTAACTTTTTCATCTCCACTTCTTTTTTCCATAAAGCACATTCTTGATATGTCCATTTGATATTCTGCTTATAAACTATTCAGCTAAGAGTCCTAATTTAGAATATTTTTTTGTCGATAAACCAGTTATCAAATGCAGGGGGGAGGCTTATAATTGCATCTGATGGCATTTGGGATGCAATATCCTCTGAAATGGCTGCAAAATCTTGTCGTGGGCTGCCCACCCGCAGAGCTTACTTCTAAACAAGTGGTTAAGGTGATTGAAACCTATCAATACACTCTTTTTTCCTTAAAGTAGAGTTGTAGTCATTTACTTACTAGCAAGACCCTTCTGATATTTTTAGGATTCCTATATCATCACAGTGACATGCTTTTTTTTCATTATTGAATAGGAAGCACTGAGGAGTAGAGGACTGAAGGATGACACAACTTGCATTGTTGTTGATATAATTCCTCCCGATAATTCATTACCACCTTCACCCTCTCCAAAGAAGCAAAGCAAGCTAAGATCACTTATCTTCAGAAAGAGATTTGATGATTCTGCAAGTAAACTTGCAAAGAAGCTATCCGCTGTTGGTATTGTGGAAGAACTATTTGAAGAAGGCTCGGCCATGCTTGCAGACAGGTTGGTACATTTAGTTGTGCCATATTTTCTAAACTTCTATATTTAAGTAATGATGTATTTCATGTATGGGAAACAAAGGAAAATGAAACCAAATTTCTGAATAACCAATTTCGTTGTGTTTCATTTGTGAGAAAAGTGAGGGAAAAGAAACTCACTATCCTATCAATTATAATCAAGAAACAAAAGCTCTTATCTAAACTTTATATTTCTAGAGAATATCTTGAGAGAGTTCATAGGAGTTAATCCACTGAAAAAAGTTGTACTAAGAGACTTCGATGAGAACAAAAAATATAAGAATACGGAGACAGAAATTATGAAATTATAAATGCAAAGAAGGAAACTTGTACCTACAAAATATAAAGCTATATGTGCATATTGAAAGTAACAAGAACTACAGTGAAGCATGACTCCTTTTAAAAGGTGTAGTCAAAAAACTCACAAAACAACACCTCGCCCTTTCAAGGGGTAGTTGACTCTATCCTGTCTTTTGAAGAGCATAGTGGATTTTGGGTGAGCTTTGATCACGACTCACACGAGCTGAGATGACTTAAGCTTTATGTATATATAGAGTTGCTTATGTATGTATGTAGATATTAACTATGTTTCTGATTCAGTCCCCACTTGTAGATGTCCAGAAATGGACATTGTTTTGCTAAGATGCATACGTCTTTTGGTAATAGTTTTTATACTTGCATGAAGATCTATTCATTCTCTAATAGATTTTAGTTCAGGTCTCTAAGGAATCTCATATGCATGACGACTCTGGGAATTACTTTGAACTTTCTCTTGTTAGCTGCAAGTGTATTAGAGCTTAACAAAAATAATCAAAATCAGGGAAGTGTTTGAGATATTCCCCATTTGCAGCTTCACTTGTGGAATAGAATGGTTAATGTACTGATGCCATTGATGGTCTATTGTGTTGTACTAGTATGTTGGGTATTTCAGAAAATTGGTTCTCACGATGATAATGGACTTCAATGATTTTTGGATAATGTACAATATAAATGTGTTGGTATATTGCGTTACGAACAGGTCTTTGGACATGGTTTTGTGAACTCAGTCCTCAGTCTTATCCAAGTATAATAGACTTGATATTCATTCATTCAATTTAAGTTTTTTTTCCTCATGGAATTGTTTAGGTATTCTTTCATTTTCTTAAAGGTTGTGTAGTTATTAAGAATCGTTGTGTTTTCACTTTATACTTCTTTCGTATATGACTGGTTACTATTTTTTTTATTCAATTGTGTTCATAATCCTTCTCTTTGGTTATGTGAACCTTGTATGTATATCTATTAAAAATAGTTTGACGAGTCATTTGCAGTGATTATTGTAACCTGTTTAGATTCATTACTTTTGCCTAGAAAGAGAATATGTTTTCTCTTATGGGCAATCTTTTGTTTATTCACTCTTCTGGATGAGTGCATTTTTCATTGTCTACCCTTGTTGTGAGTCTCTATTAATGAATGAGGTAAAATTAATGATGAAATAAGAGGCCTTGCTGACATTGAGAAGTCATGTTTTAGGGGAAAAAAACCTTACCAACCAACTACATCTATGAAAGTTGTTCATAGTTATCAAACACAGATGAACAGCTACAATCAAATTGCTAAAAATTATAATTCACTTTTAGCTTTGACATACAATGTCGTACGTTGGTCTCTGCTTTGGTTCATAAATAACACATTAACTGTACCACCATGTAGAAGGAACTGCCTAAGAATTATTCAATTGAATGGCCTACATAAAAGTTTTCAATCACCAGGCTTTCAAGTATGCACATCTTTGATAAAAATATTGACAATCAAGGGCAACAACACCAACAATTCATTTACCTTATCCACTTTGTACCATAATGTGATGCACTAATGCTATTTGGATAAGAATGTATTACCTCTATCTCCATGTACAAACTCTTTAAAACTTTATGATTTAACCAAAATTACAAGGCACAACATATAGTGGTGTCCTCGTGACTAGACTCCCGTAAACATTATACTTTAAACAACATTTTAATAGCGCCTGCCCGACTGCTAGTTAACCACTAATAGAGATAGTAGTAATCATCACTCTTCGTCATCATCATCAACAAAATCACTTTTGCCCTGTTTTTTTTTTCTTCCCCTTTTTGATTTCCGTACAAATCCCCAATTTAACTAAACCCTAATCACTTATTGATCCCAATTCGATTCCAATTGGACGAATGTAGACAGTCTCTAATGGCGGGCATTGATTTCAAGTGGTAACAATCAAAACCCATATTTTAGAATCATTCAATTTTGCTTTTTTCAATGAAGGGTCTGATTTTAATTTCATTATTATTATTAGGTATGATGGGTTTTTCTTGTCCATGCTCGCGACGAGTGTGTAAGTATTAGTATGACAATTTAGCTCTCATTTTTTTGGGTGGTTTTTGATGGGATTATGTTTGGGTTTGTTGAGTTTCTTGGCGTGGGTTTTGGATTTCAGGATCATAGTGTCAATAAACTGGGATAGATATCATCTTTGTACATATCCTTTGCATATATGGATTGTGGTGAGTTTTTTGGTGTATTGGTTGGGTTTGTTTGGATGGATCTTGATGCGGAATGTTGGTTTGATTTAAGCTAATGTAGTTATCGTTTTGTGATCGTAGGTGGATTATACGACGGTTTTTGTTTTTCGGTTGCTGATGTTCGTAGATAATGGTCTTGCTGCAGGAATGGGATTGTAAGAATTTTCATTAAAATGAATTTTAATAATGTATTGCTTTGTGTGTTATGTTGCATATATCATCTTTGTACTTTTCTTGTGAATTCACTAGAGATCAATCACCAATGTATAGAAAATCTAATCTGATTTGTAGACATATGATACTCTTCTCATTTTGATTAAGTGAGTAGTTGTGGTCCGACTAAAACTAGAGTTCAAGTGACAACTGTTCACTGGATTTAGAGTTTGAGTTGTAGCGGATAACTTTAGTCCCACATTGGTTTGTCTTCTGAGTCCTCTCACTTTGTGAGGGGTTCAAGTTATATATCTAGTTTAGCTCATTCTATTACGGATAATGTTACTATTCCACATGGTATCATAGCAACTAAAGTTCAATGGTGTTCTTTTTATCTCCTCTTTTCATCGCTTATTTCTCTATTCTGCCTAAAGTTTGTGACTTTGAAGATCTTTTTTTTTTCTTTTGCTTCTTTTTAAGCTGGAGTTTTGGTGAGAAATGTAGGGTTTAGTAAAATCCCTTAACTCTTTTTGTGTGCTAAATTTGGACTTTATTGGGTAAGTCTGTTTTGTAGATATTATCATACTCTCTCATTTTTTTTTTAAGTGAGTACTTGTGGTACCTTTAAAAGAAAGTGAATAGTTGTGGTCACTAAAAATAGTGTTTAAGCAGCAACCATTCGCTAGAATTAGAGCTTGAGTTGTAGCGGATAACTTTCGTCCCACTTTAATTTGTCTTTTGATTCCTCTCACTTTGTGAGGGATCCAAGCCATGTATCTAGTTTAGCTCATTCTATTAGGGATAATGTTACTATTCTACATGGTATCATAGAAACTAAGTTTTTCTGGTGTTCTTTTTATCTCCTCCTTTCATCGTTTCTTTCTCTATCCTTCTCCTTACAGTTTGTGCATTTGAGGATCTTATTTTGTTTGCCTCTTTTTTAAGCTAGGGTTTTGGTGAAAAATGCAGGGTTTAGTAAAATCCTTAAACCCTTTTTTTTAGCTAAATTTGGACTTTATTGGGTAAGTCAGCAATTTGCAAGAGGAAAGCATTTTGCCTGGCCCCTAAAGATTGAAAAGCAAAAAATACATTATGATATTTATTTTCTAAGCCTAGCTGCACCTATCTTGTCAAGTATGTTGGCAGCTCTTTTGCTTCTATGAAGGTCCACCATTCTCCAAAACTCTTGTAAACTCTGAGTACTACCAAGTTTTGCCAATCTGTTTGCAATGCCATTTGCTTTCCTGAGAATATGCCGTAGAGTGATCTAAAGCTCTTGTCCCAGTTCCTTAATTTCCTGCCATACCCCACTAAACTTGGGAGAGATTGTACCAATGTTGTTGCACCAGTTTGCTATAATTAGAGAATCAATCTCAATAGTTAAATTAAAGGAAACCCGTTATGAAACTTGCAAAATCTTGGACAAAATAATAAACCATATAGATCAGCAATATAATTAGATCCAGGACCCAATTTAATGGATAAGGCAAAAACCAGTTTATCCTCATCATCCCTGACCACACCTCCACCATCACATAGGCCATTGGAGCCTCTTGAAGACCCCATCTGTTTTAAGTATGTAGAAGTTTTGAGCAGGTTTCACCAACCTGAAAACTCTGATTGGCTTGAACAATATGGCTCCTGTGTGTTCTTAGAGCTGGCAGAGTAATATCTTCTGTAAAAAGGGCATGTTTTTTCGCATTAATAACAGGTATGAGACATTGGGGCCAACCGTCAATTTTTCGAATCGCCTGTTCAGCTACAATGGAATACCATATATCATCTTCCAGAGCATCTAGCTCTCCAAAGTTCCCAACTAATTAGAGAAGGAAGTAGACCGACTATGTTGTCTACTTGAGATATATTATTTGCAGCATAGAACCAAGTCCTTTGCCCCGACCAGAAACTTTGATTTTGAATGAATGACACCAAAAGTTCTGCAAAATTGAATCCAAACCTCTCTGGCAATATCACTTTGAACAAGCAAATGATCTAGATCTTCAATGCGACCTTTAGAACAATAACTGCACTTAGAAGTTAGACAAGTGGAAGATTGAATCTGATATCAACAGTTATTACCCTTTTCCATGCTTTCCAATTGAAATCATTATCTTCTTTGGCAAAGATTTATCCCTCATCCAACTCATTCTGTCAAGTTAAGGGTCTGCTGTCGTCCAAAATTCTCAGATAGATTTTACAGAAAAAGCACCATCAGCAGAAATAGCCCATGTTGGTTGTCTTGATCAGAATTTAATTTGAGCCTGCGAGTTAGAAAGTTTCTCCTCTTGAGGGGATTCTCCTTATCAAGCTCTCCCATTGCCAAGTACCATCATTTGATAGAACTTGATTAACCTTGATGTTTTGATTTACCTGACAGTCTAGCATATCCTCTAAAGTACCTTCCCCAGTCCAATGTTATTGCCAGAAGTCTACATCTCCTTTGCCAATGATCCATGTTGTGTTAGCTCTAACAGTTTCAATGAGCCCAAAATACCTTTCCTCATAGTCGTAACAGTAACAGGGTTGCCATCGAGAGTATTTTGAATGCAAGAATTCATTCCACATTGACTTGTACAGCTGAGCAAAAAACCGACCAAACCGAGAAACCGAACCATTTTAAACCAAACGGTTGTGTTTTTAGAGGTCTGGTTTCGGTTTTCAAAAACAAGAACCGAAGTACGGTTCGGTTTTGGTTTCGGTCCCCTTGTTAGGGAAACTGAAATAAACCAAACCGAACTGAGAAATACCTCATTAATTACACAAAATCTTATTTTGTCATATCTTTTAACTCTTTTTCATCCCTCTCACCACTGCTTTCTCCATCACTACAACGCTTCCCTCTCATGTTTGAATCTTTCTTCCTCTCACTCTATCTTTTCCATCATAATGCATCCGCCTACTCGTTTCAACTCTCTTTAAACATTATTCTCTTTGGACTCTACCTTTTGATTGCATATTCAACGTCTCTCTCCCTCAAGCTTGAATTGAAGATCTGAAATATTTAGATCTCCTCAGAACTGATTTCGACTCTGCAATTGATTTTCTTCATTATTGGTGCTTGAGGTAAGAATCGAGTTAGGGTTTCCGGGATTTCTTCGAAGATCTGAAGCTAGGAGAGGGGTTTTCCTCTTTCGATTTTTATCGTGATGCACAAATCAGTCAGGGGGTGTGAGAATCTCCCAATCATTTGATTGATAATTTCTATTTGTAACTATGTTGATCTCCATATTAAAAGTTATGTTATGGTTTTAAATTAATGATTCAAAAGTAGAAAATACTTGAATTTTGAATTTTGGTTTTTCGGTTGTGGTTTTGCCTGTGTTTTACCCGTTTAGTTTCGGTTTGGTTTTGATTAAGTCCAGTTTGGTTTCGGTTTCAAAATTCAGAAACCAAATTTTTCGGTTTCGGTTTTGGTTCTGGTACGAAAGGACCCAAACCTACCCATGCTCAGCCATATTGACTTGTTATGAAGTAAATTCCAACATTTCTGTAAGAAAAAGCTTTGTTTAATATCTTCAAGGAATCCAATACCCGAATTCCGATAATCGAAAAACATTCTCAAAAAAACAAACAAATCAGAATTCCCTTCCTCAGTAGGCTTGCAAATAGTAGACGATGAGACCCACTTTTTTTTTGGGTTCGCCTCAAAGCTTCCGCAAAAAAAGGTTACAAAAATTCTTTTCAATCTCTTAACCACTGTTTAGAAACACGTATACTGGATAATAAATGAATGGGCATGTAGTTTAAGACGTGATTTATCAAGACCAACTTGCCTCCATTTGTTAGCAGCCTTTCCATCCTTCCACCTTACTTTGAACTCTTTCTAACAGTGGTTCAAAATAAGTTTGACATCTTGCCATAGCGTATAGGAGCACCCAAATAGATGATGGGTATGTTTCATTGCAGAAAACCATCTATAGTGTCTTTTCTGTTGACAAGAGATGAATGATGTTGATAAAATCCACTTTTATTTTTGTTTATTTTTTGCCCAGAGCATACCTCTTACCTCTCTAAGAAGCCCATAAGTCCTTGTATAGAAGTCTGTCACTCATTTAAAAAGGCAATAAAATCATCTGCATATAAGAGATGAGATTGGTTCATACAACTCATTTAGAGAGTCTTCTGGATAATACAAGAGTGGGGAGAGAGGATCTTCTTGCTTAAGCCCTCTGGAAGACTTGAAATAGCCCTGAAACACCAATACAAATTAAGGAGTTTCTACATACTGAGTAATAATAGCAACCTATCTCTCAAAAAGCCAAATCTATGCAACACTGCTCTGAAGAAGCCCCTGTCCAGTCTGTGATAGGCCTTGGACTTGTCTTTGGATAATAACATTGCAACCTCTTGCCTTCCTATCAAGCTCCCCCACCATGTCTTGAGCTAGAGTGATGTCCTTTCCAGCCATGAATGCTCTTTTGTTGTCAGATATTAATTTGTGGAGAATAGTGCCTAGTTTAGAAGATATCATTTTTTGAGATTATTTTAGAGGGCACTTGTCACAGCTTAATGGTTGTATACTTACCTAACCTTTTAGCTTTTTCAACTTTGGGGAATAGGGTAATAAATGAGGACATGTAATTTCTTGAGAGGCTGACACCTTAGAAGAACTCCTGCACAACACCAAATAAATTATTTTTTATAATGTCCCAGGCTGACACCTTAAAAGAACTCAGGATGTAAATCCATTACATCTTGGGACTCAGCTCAACTAGTATCATAGCATTATCTTCATTTGAAGTTACATTTGGAGTGCAGTCTAAGAACTCAGCATCAACAACCACACTCTTAGCTGTTAGTACATTTTCGCAATGGTCTATAGGAACTAATTGAAGTGGAGAGTGACTTGAACAAACTATGTCTATATGGTGTACCATCATAGCAGGGAAACTAATTAAAAATGAGAGTTATAGAAACCTCTATCCAACCTTGCCAAATTATTGCACCCCCTTATTAATTATTGCACCAAGAAGAGTTTGATTTACTGAAGTCTGACTCAATAAGCCCGCCCTGAGCCTTTTTATCATATCTTTAAAATCTCTCAATCCCATTGTAGAAGCATCTCTTCTACCAATCTTTTCCCCACTGGATCTAATAGAATTAGAATCCCCAGTGGCAATCCAAGTATCATTTATTACATTGGCCATCATCCCACAAATTTTTTTCTCAGTATTTGCACACTTATAATATATAGAAGTTACTAAGGTTGTCTATGTACAGAGGCGGAGCTATCGTTTAAGAGTGTGTCTGGTGGTGTTAAAGAGCTTGGGTCGGATTTGGAGGTTCGGGGCTTGGTCAGATGGTAGGGGATAGTGCTTGGAAAAACAAAAGGTCCTGGGATAAATTCCCATTTCAAAAAAAAATCTGGGGGTTTGAAGCGGAGCCTTCGATTTTTTTTTGGGTTCTTAGGTGTATTTTGGTAAATAGAAGGGTGAGAGAGAGGCCGGACTGGGCTTGGAGCCCAAATATATAACATTACTTATTTTTCTCGGGGGGTGCTATAAATCCGCCCTTGTCTATGTACTATTATAATTCATTTTGCAATGCAAGAATTGATTAGAGGCAATAATCAGATCAAGCTCAAAGGCACCCTTCCACATAACCCATATTTTACCACCAAAATCAGCATTTGAAAATTGAAACTGAAATTGTGTTTTCTAATAACATTATTCAATTGGTTAGAGATAAAAAAGGTGTAAACAACGAAATAATAGAGATTTTGTGAGTTCTAACTTCTAACAAGGGACTTAAGATGACTCATTGTCTTATTATTCCCACTCGGCTACTCCCCTACAAATCCAAACTGTGAAGGAACTAAACATTAGAACTTAATTTTGGGGATAGGCATATTGAGGCATAGTGACTAGGTCATTATGCTAAAGGGGATAGATGGTAGTTTGTACTTGGCTTTCGTCACAGGGGTGACCAAGCTAGTGAGCGTGTTTCTACCCTTCCTTATCTATCAATTAAAGTAAAACCCTTTGTCATTGGGGTTGGCGTTTTTTTCATCTCTCTCAGACACTATCAAAATTATTCTCCATCACTGCATCAACCTTGTCTTCATCCTGTTTCACTGCTTCTGTTTGTTTCACATTTTCAGCCACTTTCAACATTGTGAACAACATCTGTGAGAGTCTTATGACTCTTATCCTCTTCAATTGAAAGTGTGTTTAAAGTATTGTTAGGCATGCATGCGACTCCGTAACCCAACCCTATCCTGCACCTTCTTGTTAGCTTTGCTGTTCACCATGGAACTGCTTGCCCCACTTGAAGTCTTAGCTGCATCAACAGTTAACCCCCTGTTTTTGACAGCAAATACAACATGATTGCCCTTGTCCACCTTTGTAAAGCCCTTATCATTCTCAATAGCTACTTGCTAAGGATTTATGTCCTTGCGTCTTGTATCAAGCATCTCCTTCCCTTTAACTTCTTCAACCACAAGTGGTCTGATTTTGGTGCAGTTATCAAGCCCGTGCCCTTATAATTTGCAATGGGTACAATACTTGGTTAATTTCTCATAGCGAACATCTTGCACAAGAATATTCCTGAGTAGGGTAATTCCAATTTTTTGGGGTAAATCGTTAGTGAGATCTACCTTTACACAGACCCTAGCAAAGCAGTACTAGGTCGATTGAGAAATAAGGCTCGTTGATCAGTAATAAGGTACCTCCCCACCATACCTGAAAGAGCCTCTATTATCTCTGGGTTGTGAAAACACAACTTAAGCTCTGGGAATTGCACCCAAGTAGGTGTAATTGTGGAATCCTTTCTAGGATTGAAATGGATTTTCCACCTAGACAATTTGAAGAAGGGATCCCTGATTTGCCTTGATTCCCTTGTGAGAGCCCGAATCACATCTTTCTCTGATTGCATATTCAACACTAGTACTACCCGTGGCTCGCCAAGATGAATACGTCAACGCGCCTTCGGCGCTATCTATATTACCGAGCACGTGCCTTCGACACTACAACGATACAAAGTCGTGTCTTTGATCCTATAATTTTCAAAAAATAAAAAAGTTGTCTTCGTTGATGGAACAAGATATCATCCCCTTTTGATGACATAAAACCCCAAACACTAGAGAATACCATTCGTCAAACGAATTATGGGATGGGATGAGAATACCTAGTCACGTCTTGATAGCATAAGCAAAATGTATATTTTCAAAGAGGATATCAATTTGGCAATCACGATATATCTTATATCGAGTATCCCTATAGTGTCGATGTGCGCTCCGCTCTAAGTCAATGATCTTACAGAACTTTCGTACTACAATTGATGTGCTTTCACGAATCCCACCTAAGTTAAATCCCCCGCCTTCTATCTTTTTCAAAGTCTGATACAATCATTTATGGATTTTGGTCCAATACAATGGAATAACGTGAATAATTGCCATCATGAAAGAAAAAACTATTTTCACATCATTAACATTACACTTTTACTAAATCTTGTATGTGACCTAATCTTGTATTATATTAAATAACTGTGAAATACATTCATCAGTTCTAACAAATCTATACACAACCCTTAAGACTTATTGATGGGCAACATGAGCTAGTGTTCTTGCTATTATCCT
This sequence comes from Kingdonia uniflora, assembly GCA_014058105.1. Lineage (NCBI taxonomy): Eukaryota > Viridiplantae > Streptophyta > Magnoliopsida > Ranunculales > Circaeasteraceae > Kingdonia > Kingdonia uniflora. Next base: position 2,101,759 of record JACGCM010000140.1, on the reverse strand, counting down.
GTCATTCTCATATATAAGGGCTTTATCCTTTTAAAATTCTCCTCAAGCCATTTCTTGCATTATTTTGATAGTGAACCTGAACAAAACTAACACATAAGAATTTAAAATTCGTATAGCAAATATTTTTAATAAGAAAAATAGGAGAACGTGTATCCAAAATTCCACTAAGAAATAACAAAATCAAAGAGTAAGCTTTATTTTGTTTTAAAAACTCCTCTTTTCATATGATTTGGTTACAGTAATTACATTATAAATGGAAATTTCCATAATGTTTTCATGTATTTTTTTTTACTTCACACCCATTAAGATTTTGGTGGGAGTTACAGATTCTCATTAAGCACCAATGTTTAAACCTTAATGGGTACCATTTGGGCGAGAGGAATTCAACCAATGAATTGGGTTGATGGCATTCAGATTAAAATTAAGAACAAAGAGTTACGACTGATTATATCTAAAAGATACAAAAGCATAGACCAAGGGAGAAAGCACATTTTGAAGTTTGGGTTCGCACTCGTTTCAATCTTTCCATTGGCTTTACGTTTTGGTGTGTTAGGCGATGGTGGCGAGTTATTAGTTATGGGAATAATCTGCAAAAACAATAAACATTGTCGTAAGTACGAATTCGTCTAAAAATAAATAAAAATTATATGAACAAAATATAATGTGGTTTGTGCAATTAGGGTTATCGATCGAAAGAGTTGATGTGGAGATGAGACGTCGACCGATGAAGCGGAGAAGGATAACTTTGAAACTACAGAACCTTAAGTACCTCACACCTTAAAGATGTTTTATAATACAAAGGCAAAATTAAAATAAATAAAACATGTTACTGTAGTTGAGAAGAACACCTAAATTGTGCTTGAAGTTTCATAATTGTAAAACCATGTTACTGAAAGTGATAAGTTTGAGAACCCAAATTAGGTCATATATATTATGTCACCATCACCCAGATCTATGCTCAAATTAGGTTAGAGTTTAAGCTAATTGTGCCTAAAATAGACATTTAAAGAAAACCTGCAAGTAATTAAGGCTTCTGATAAAGATTATGAAACTCGAACCTTAATTAGAGCATGGTCATTTGCAGAAACCTTCCGCCATTGCTGCAACTTTGCAAGAGAGTCTTTGCAAGATAGAGAAGTACTTTACAGAGAGACCCCGCTTCACAGAGAGAGGCGATTCCGAGATGAATATGCGAGAGAAGCTTTGGGAAAGGAAGGAGTCATGATGAAAGAGAGAGTCGGGATTAAAGGTTTATGTTCTTATTGTCTGTTAAGACTAAAATACCCTTATTCTCTATTTTGTCTAAAGTACCCTTAAAATGTTTAGTCCTACCAAGAGTTAAAACAGATCTGGTCCGTTCGTCTCGCTCTATTTTCCCAATCTCCACACAAATTCATTAAATTTCAACCCCTCTTTGTCTTGAGGACAATGGCAAACTTGTCTATACTAAAAACACCATTGTTGGATGTATAATAGATAATATGCTTATAATCAAGCATACAATAGTAGGCAGATCCATTAAAGCCCAATGAGTTTTAAAGTGATAACGAATCTCATCGATAGTGGGCTGATCAGCCGGATACTTCATTACCAATGTGGTTGAAAAAATGTAAGGGGGGTAAACCACAGGCATACCTTTTTTGTGAGAGAATCTAGCTTCACGGATAAACTTTTTCAAAGTATTTTTGGGGCTAGCCATGCTAACGAAGGTTGGTGCAGTGAACGCCGAAGGACTTATAGCAGAGAGGAGGGTTTTTTGGGGTGGTGATGGATGGATTCAAAATGGTGGTGGGAGCAGCAGGGATTGAGAGGGTCGAAGGATGGCATGTGAAAAATAGCTCATGAAATTCGAGATATCAAAAGAGAGGAGAAAGAGCAGTCAAATCGAGGATGATTATAACTGCAGGGTTTATGGTTCTTAAATAGAAGGAGATCAAGGTTGATTGGCACAAAAACCTAGGTAAACCCTAGCTTCATATGGCGGCTAGAGTTAGAGAGAGAAGAAAACCTAGGTGACTATCGTCAATTACAAAAAAAAAAAGCAAAAAAAAAACAACTAAGGTATGCCTGTTGAATTTCTACGGGCATAATATGATGTTGTTTGTTCATATCTATTGTTACCACATTCGGAAACAGTTGGATTTAGTGTTCGCACTACAGCCATAGGTCTTAGAAGGCCTTGATTTTTCTCTTTACGTGGAGTCAACTTGGGGCTCGACCGGAAGGTCAAGGACCATTAGGATCAGCGTTACTTTAGTTTGGTTATGGATGTTGATTACTAGGCTTGCTTCGTCTTCATGTATCTTAGCTCATTTCTAGTCGAGTTAGATTCAGATTAAAGGTTATCCAATGGGATCCTGTTTTATGATATGTTTAAACAGTTTAGACAGTCCAAAGTTATTCCACTCATTTTTTGTGATAAATTATGTATAGTCAAAGCTTTATTCAAGTACACAGTCCAAGGTTAAAGCCTGCTGAATTTATGCTGCCATAATATGATGTTGTTTATTGATATCTATTGTTACCACATTCCGCAATTGCTTTTAGTGTTCGTACTGCAGCTATAGGCCCTATAATTAGAAGGCTTTGAACTTTAGTTATTGGGCTTGCTTCGTCTTCACATTTCTTAGCCCATTTCTAGTCAAGTCAGATAGAGATTTTAGATTCGATATACCAATCCAATGAGATCCCGTTTTATGATATGATTGAACAGTCAACAATATTGTTGATCTTGAGTTCGACTCGTGTCATTTTTATTCAAATATTGTAGATATACATATATACAAGACATGTTCAAACCACCTAGGTGGTGGAGGCAATTATCCTTTTCTGTAAGAGTTAATTTCGTCCCTTTAATGCCCATATTGAATGCAGAAAGGGTCCCATAATGAGGATAGGAGCCTTGGAGGGCCTCATTGAGCTTGACCTTCCCAGTTGGCCAATGGTTTTGATATAAATCAGCATTTTTCTGAACGACTCATTGGTTTGACTGTACCGGTCCATTTGACAAATTTAGTCCCTTTTTGAGCAAATAGCTGGGTCATCCCTGACCTTGACCCTGTTTCGGGACTGGTTGAGGTTCCCGAGTCCGACTGCCAGTCCAAATCATACAACATGATCTATGGTGGTATTTGCTGCAGTTTTTTGGTTGGGTTTTACTTGGGCTATTGTTGTAAGTGGGTTGATTTGTTCCAAAACCAAAAATATTATTTTTGGCCGCTTCAAGCCATAAATTGTTCTTTCTTTGGGGTTGACATGCTACATGTTGATCTCCCATACTGATTTATCAGTGGTTGTGCTGTTAAGTATTAGGAAGGACCCGAAGGAAATTATTACATGATATCAAGTACCGAAAGATCAATGTTAGCGACCTTTCCAGTTCGCGGTTTACCCGAGGTGTTTCCTCAAGTTATAGTTGATCTCAAATTCTTATTTGTACACAAGAATTTGGGTCATATAACCAAATTAACTCATTTTATTAGAGATTATAAGTGTTTCACTATTTGGTTACACTTTTTAATGGTGAACAATGTGTGAAAGTAGGGTCTTAGTTACTTACTACCACATTCAACTATGCCTTTTCTTCATTGGATCTAGTCATTTAGGTTCTACTAAGCTAATGATTCACGGAGTGTTGTGATGACTGCCTGTTCTTCTAAATTTGCTACGAATTGATTCTTTTCTTCTTCTTTCGATCGAATGTGATCTTACTGACCGGTTCATTTTGGACCCTCCCATGCAAACCAGCTTCATCTTGATCTGTGTCAAAACTGCCGCCTAGCTTTATAGGAAATGAATTGCCCAGCTCTGCGTTTCATACCTGTGCTGCTGGCTTTTCTTAAGAGCCAGCTTAAGTCCCCCATTGCGGTGATGACTGACTGATCTCTAATTTTGTTACCGACTTAATCTGTTTTTCAACAACTGTGAGCTTATTGATCAGTTTATCTTTTGGTCCCTCTCATGCAATCACCTTTTTCAACGACTGTCAGCTTGTGTATATGATCCTTTTCACACTTTCTTTTGTTTATGATAAAGAGTCATTTTCTCACACTTTTGTCCCTGTTTTGCTTTGAGATGCTTATTTTTCTTCTTTTTCTAACATCTTAAATTCTTGTAGGGATCTTGGATGGCAGCAAAGATATGTTCCCTTCCTGGGAAGAATTTTTGTTCTTTCAGTTCTTACACTACTTCTTTACCCCTTTTTATGGGCTTGGACGGTAGTTGGTACCTTATGGTTCACAAGTGCTAAAAGCTGCGTAAGTTTCTCTGACTACGGTTTTTCCTTTATAAGTGGTGTTAAATTTCAGACAATTTGTATTCTTTAGTCTCAAACAAGTGTGTGCATTTCTCCACATACTTGCAGCTGCCTGAGGAAGGTCAAAAATGGGGTTTCCTTATTTGGCTGCTTTTCAGTTATTGTGGACTTCTTTGCATTGCCTGCAATTCTACGGGAAAGGTCAGCACCTACTTTTTATGCTATAATGCTAGTAAATAATCACGGGTCAAAACACCTAATGTATCACGGAGTGCGGGTTAAATGTGGTTTTATATCTATATCTGGTAAGTTATTATATCTATATCTGATATGTATCAATCCGACTATGTAAATACCCCAAAACATGTCCATTTATATAATCACGATAGCTAATACCATATGTCATGATTTGCTGATATACTATCCATTTCAATTTAGAGTCAAGTACTGCTTGATAAAATAATTTGTGAAGTGATATCTCATTGTTATTAATCAATGTTTTAGTTGAAATGTGACTATTTAGGAACAAACCGTAATGTAGTAGCCTCCTCGCTACCCTCGAGTTGCTAGCAGCTAGAAGCCAAACACCACAGTACCAAATGTAACAAGTATATAGTAGCCCGATACCTTCAACCTGATATTTAACTCGAAGCCTTGGCCATTTAGAAGCCAAACACCACAGTACTAGGTGTGACAAGTATTGAAGCTCAATACCTTCGACATTCAATTAAAAGCTTCAACCATCTAGAAGCCAACCTCCAACACATCGTGAATTCCATCAACTGATCAAACTCAATTACCTTCGAGCTTAACCACCTCGAACTGGCCACATGGACATGATTACCTGACATCATCATAACAATGAAAGACAGTTATGCAGGCAGAAGACAATAGAAGACAACTATGCGGATAGAAGATAATAGAAGACATCTATACAAATAGAAGATAATGGACGACAGCTAGCCAAGAAGGATACATTTGTGATTTAACTTTTCTATAGTGACATCATTCTTCTATGCTCTATAAATAGGAGAGGGGAGCCACCATTGAGTGGTTGAGAAATTTTCCCCCACACTCCCTTGAGAAACTTTGACAACCTTCTAACACATTTCAAAGCTTGAAGACTCAGTTCTACTCGAACCTTATTTGTAATCTTAACTATCAATGCAATCTCATCTTAAAAATCCACACTAGAGGTTGTGGAGGAATCCCATTCTAAGACTCTACGCAAGTGTGCCTACTAGAATCTTTCTATATTTTTATTAAATGCGCTTGTTAGAACCCCTAGACGAGTATTAACTCAGTGGTGCAAGAGCTTAATTTCCCCTCTACGAGATTAGGCCTATACATTTGGCATTGTCTGCGATACAACCCTCTACCTGGAAAATCTTCTACAAGGAAAACCTTTTAAATAGCTCCAATAACGACCTTTGTTATAACCTTCTGTCATAAAAACATCCAGGAATACCTTCTAAATGGCTCCAACAATCGTCTCTATTAGACCCTTCTACCATAAACCGCTCCCAAATCTAGAAAAACCTTCTAAATGGCACTCACCCCGTCTTTGTTATACTTCTACCAGAAGCCATTAACACATCCAGAAAAACCTTCTAAATGTCTCCTATACTTTGCTCTACCTCAGCCCTGATTGGTGACCCCAGACCTGAAGATTTGGTTACTTATCTAACACAAAATGCCAGGCTTTCACTAAGCAGAAGACAAACATGCCCAAGATCGAAGCTCGAGCCAGTTGTTAATTCATTTTCAAGAAGAATGCTCGAGCCAGTTACCAATTCATTTTCAATAAGAATACTCGAGCACAAAACTCACACTAGAAGCTCGAGCTAGTTATCAATTCATTTTCATGTAGAATGCTCGAGCCAGTTACCAATTCATTTTCAAGAAAAATGCTTGAGTACAAAACTCGCGCTAGAAGCTCGATCCAGTTATCAATTCATTTTTCAAGAAGAATGCTTGAGCACATAACTCAAGCTCATTGACAGATAGAAGCTCGGGCCAGTTACTAATTTATTTTCAAGAAGAACGCTCGACCAGTTACCAATTCTTTTTCAAGAAGAACACTCAATGCTCACCAATTAATTTTCAAGAAGAATGAACCAATTAATTTTCAAGAACAATGCTCACCAATTAATTTTCAAGAAGAACGCTCAAGCCAGTTATCAATTCATTTTACAAGAAGAATGCCCGAGCACATAACTCAAGCTCATCGACAGATAGAAGCTCGAGCTAGTTACTAATTTCTTTTCAAGAAGAACGCTCGAGCCAGTTACCAATTTATTTTTAAGAAGAGCACTCGAGCCAGTTATCAATTCATTTTACAAGAAGAATGCCCGAGCACATAACTCAATCTCATCGACAGATAGAAGCTCGAGTTACTAATTTCTTTTCAAGAAGAATGCTCGAGCCAGTTATCAATTTATTTTCACGAAGAGTGCTCGAGCCAGTTATGAATTCATTTTAAAGAATAATGCTCGGGCACAAAACTTGCGCTAGAAGCGTGAGCTTGTTATCAATTCATTTTTAAGAAGAATGCTCAAGCACAGAACTCGCGCTAGAAGCTTGAGCCAGTTATCAATTCATTTTCAAGAAGAATGCTCGAGCCAGTTACCAATTCATTTTCAAGAATAATGCTCGAGCACTGAACTCAAGCTCATTGACAGATAGAAGCTCGAGCCAGTTACTAATTTCTTTTCAAAAAGAATGCTCGAGCCGGTTATCAATTCATTTTCAAGAAGAATGCTCGAGCACATAACTCATGCTTATCGCTAGATAGAAGTTCGAGCTCATTTCAAACTCATTGTCAAGAAGAATGCTGAAACATAAAACTTACGCACATTGCCAGATGTAAGCTCGAGCCAGAAATTTATTTTCAAGAAGAATGCTCGAGCTAGCTACTAATTCATTTTCAAGAAGAATGCTCGAGTCAGTTACTACCTCATTTTCTTGAAGAATGCTCGAGCACTCAAGCTCACCACCAGATCATAGCTCGGGTACATAATTCAAGCTCCTCATATGGTTTTCACATTACTTCACAACTTGGCCAAACCAGGTGTCAAAATCATCCTTCTACCTGAATGATATTTGGGGGCGACCAACAAGCCATCCATATTGCTTCTTCCAGGGCCAGACCTAAGTATTCGGATACTTGTTGGCGACCATGAAGCTTCTCTAAACTTCTTGATTTGGGCAAAACCTAAACCTGAACAATACTTGGGGGCGACCTCAAAGTTTTTCAAAGTTCCTTGATTTTGGCAAACCCAAGTGTTATGAATAATCGATCTGATTAAACACTTGGGGGAGACCTTGGAGCCGACCATATGGCTTCGTCTAGGCTCAACCCCATGTATTCGGATACTTGGGGGCGGCCTCGAAGCCTAATAAACTTCTTGATTTGGGCAAACCTAAGTATCAAGTTAATACTTCGACCTTAATGATACTTGGGGGCGACCTCAAAGTTTTTCAAAGTGCCTTGATTTAGGCAAACCCAAGTGTCATGAATAATCGATTTGATTAAACACTTGGGGGCAACCTCGAAGTTGACCATATGGCTTCGTCTAGGCTCAACTCCATGTATTCAAATACTTGGGGGAGGCCTCGAAGCCTCTTAAATTTCTTGATTTGGGCAAACCTAAGTATCAAGTCAGTACTTAGACCTAAATGATACTTGGGGGCGACCTCGAAGTTTCTCAAAGTTCATTGATTTGGGGAAACCTAAGTGTCATGAATAATTGATCTGATTAAATACTTGGGGGCGACCTCGGAGCCGACCACATGGCTTCGTCTAGGCTCAACCTCATGTATTCAGATACTTGGGGGCGGCCTCGAAGCCTTATAAACTTCTTAATTTAAGCAAACCAAAGTATCAACTCAGCACTTCGATCTGAATGATATTTGGAGGTGACCTCGAAGTTTCTCAAGGTTTCTTGATTTGGGCAAACTCAAGTGTCTTGAATAATCGGCATGATTAAACACTTGGGGGCGAACTCGAAACCAAAAATTTAGCTTCGACAATAATAATACTTCTCGAAGCCTCTAATACAACCTCTCTACTTCGCCAAACCATAGCGTCATAATCTGTCATTTGACTAGAATGATACTCCTCGAAGCTTCTAATACAGTTTTTCTACTTGGCCAAACCCAAGTGTCATGATCAATCATTCGACTAGAATAATACTTCTCGAAGCCTCCAATACAACTTTTTAACTTGCCCGAACTTAGGCGTTATGACCAGCCTTCGAATTGCATAATACCTGGGGGCGACCTCGAACCTTCTAATACAATTTATCTACTTTGTCAAACCCATGCATCATGATCAGTCATTCGACTAGAATAATACTTCTCGAAGCCTCCAATACAGTTTTTCTACTTGTCTAAACCCAAATGTCAAAATCAATCATTTGACTAAAATGATACTTCTCGAAGACTCTCATACAACTTCTCTACTTGCTTAAACCCAAACATTACATTCAAATCTTCGACTTGAACCATAATTGAGGACGACCTCGAAGCTTCTAATATAGCTTCCAACATTTTATCTCTTCCATTCCACATTTTTCTAATTGGGCTAAAATCATAAATCATCGATCACAAACATCCCTTCTTCAATAAACATAACTTGTAGCCTCACCACAATCTCATAATTACTCAGGAATTAATAACAATTTCCAAGACAAATCAAGTGCCGAAACCCTTATCTTCTCAACTCGACCCACAAGTAGCTCCGGATCGACCCACAAGTGGCTCTAGCTGAGAGGGGGCAATTGTAGTAGCCTCCTCGCTACCCTCTAGAAGCCAAATACCACAGCACCAAATGTGGCAAGTATAGTGGCCCGATACCTTCGACCTGATATTCAACTCGAAGCCTCAGCCAACTAGAAGCCAAACACCACAGTACCATATGTGACAGGTGTATAAGCCCAATACCTTTGACCTGATATTCAACTCGAAGCCTCGGCCATCTAGAAGCCAAACACCACAATACCAGGTGTGACAAGTATTGAAGCTCAATACCTTCGACATTCAACTCAAAGCTTTAGCCATCTAGAAGCCAACCTCTAACACATCATGAATTCCATCAATTGATCGAACTCAATTACCTTCGAGCTTAACCGCCTCGAACTGGCCACATGGACATGATTACCTAACATCATCAAAGCAATGGAAGATAGCTATGCAGACAGAAGACAATAAAAGACAACTATGTGGATAGAAGATAATGGAAGACGGCTATACAAATAGAAGATAATGGATGACAGGTAGCCAAGAAGGATACCTTTGTAGTTTAACTTTTCTATAGTGACATCATTCTCCTATGCACTATAAATAAGGAGAGGACAACCACCATACCACCATAGAGTGGTTGAGAAATTTCCCCACACACTCCCTTGAGAAACTCTGACAACCTTTTAGCACATTTCAAAGCTTGAAGACTCAATTCAACTCGAGCCTTATTTGTATTCTCAACTATCAATGCAATCTCATCTTAAAAATCCTCACTAGAGGCCGTGGAGGAATCCCATTCTAGGACTCCACGCAAGTGTCTACTAGAAGCTTTCTATATTTTTATTAAATACGCTTGTTAGAACCCCTAGGCGGGTATTAACTCAGTGGTGTAAGAGTTTAATCTCCCCTCTATGAGATTAGGCCCCTATACACGTAATGTTTTTGAGACCATGATATATCGTAAACTTTCGGTTATTATACATTGTGATGCAACCTTGTTTTGAATCTCGAAAATAATATGATATACAAGATTTATTTGCATGTAATGCTAGTAGAGTTTGTTTGATACACATTTGTGAATGAAAATCCTTAGAAACTCGACACTAATCTATGTTTTCTGCGGTCACCAAATCTTGTAGATGGGCATCTATCTATGTATATGCTTGCTTAATTTTGTTTATGAGTACAATAATACTCTCTTAATACTAATGAAAAGAAATTCTTGCATGACTTCTCACGTCCATGTCAGGGTACTGTGTATACGTATACTCTAGAGAAAACCCCAGCTTACCTAGCTAAAATAAATAATTTATTCTATTGAAATGTATGATCCGTCTTTCACTTCATGTTTTTGATTTCTATTATTAGTGAATATGTAACAATATTTAACCAACTCGTTTACTTTAAATTTACTGAAAACTCGTAGAAAAATGTAATGGATACCTTAGGAAGGAGAAGAACAACTTTAGAATTATATACGATAATACAAATTTCCATAAGATCAAACTTAATACATAGTATGAGCAATAGGAGGAGAACGCTACTGCTCTTGGCGGTAACATAGATAATTCACCCCATGGTATGTAGTATATAACTCAGTCTGTTGTTCAAGATTGAACAGCTAGCTTACACTGGTGGTGGGCATTGCACTTAGGAGGTTCTTGATTGTATTGGTTAAATGGTATGAAAAGTATAATGATTCGAGGTTGACTTGCGAATTTTTCTCAGCATCTCATGCCCGTTTTACGCATGCAAATTTGGTGCAAGTTTAATTTAGGCTGTGCTGAGAGTAGACAAAGGGCGCTCATACCCGTTCCGAGACACATAACGGTAACTTTTTTATTATCATGTGCATGTGCCCTTCCTTCGCGATGCCCCGCGTTCATGCAACATAGATAATTCAACCCATCGTTTGCATCTTTTCTTCTAGTTTTTCTGTAATTTCCTACTATTCTGGACAATTTCTATACTAATGCAATTCTCATACACATAGTGACCCGCTCTGAGTAGAGTTCTTTGGTAGCAACATCAGAAAAACCGGTTGCATGTCCTTTGTCACAAAAAAATGTCAATATACTTGTGATAAATTGCCTTGCTAGTAAGATTATTTCCTACTTTAGCAACATTTTTATCTTGTGGTGTTGACCTGTATACACTGTAGTTTCCTTTAAATTCTCAATTTTCTATTGTTTTTTCGAAAGTTGATCTGGCTTAACATAATTATTAAATTTCATATGTAGTGGTTGAAACGAAGAAAGGCACACTTTCAGCGTGCACAACAAGGGATTCCAATTTCAGAGTATGGGGTAAGCTTTACCTCTAGGATCGGATACTAGCTCTATGCAGTCTGTACTTTTGTCATTTGAACATTTGCTGTATCGATAAAGCAGCATTCAATGTACTTTTGGCCATTTTGTTAGCGGTCCAGAACTACTTTGCTTACTCTTATAGCCACTAAATTAGATTACCTAATGCTGCACTGTTATATCAGATTTTGGTTGACATGATACGAGTACCAGATTGGGCCTTTGAAGCTGCAGGTCATGAACTGAGAGTAATGGGCCAAGATGCTACTGTATATCATCCTGGGCTTTACTTGACTACAACTCAGGTGACTATTACTGGGTGAAAACTGCCAAGTATTGAAGCACTGGCATGCTTTGGTTATTTCTTACAGTTTTGTTTGTTTGTAGAGTTGTATTGATATATAAATAAAAGGGAATAAACAACAAAAAAACTGCCATTACAGTTTTGTTTGTTTGTAGTGTTGTATTGATATATAAATAAAAGAGGAATAAACAACAAAAAAACTGCCATTAGATAGCAAGAAGGAAACCCAAAAGGGGAAAAACAGCGAAATAATAATCACCCAACAACCCATACGGAACAAGAACTTCGAGTCCTAACTTCTTTGAACCACACCATTAGAGTAACAATGGAGAGGCTTTTTGTATTTATTCTACTTTGCTCTACCAAAAGTTGAGCGAAACTAAGATGACTGCCTTTAATTTTTCCCGACTTTCAAACTCTCTAATTTTTCTTAATATAAACAGCCCAAACAACTGCAAAATGCAAGCTGTAAAATTCTCCTAGTACGGTCTTAGCTCTCTGTATTACTTTCTTGTACCTTAGCCCTATGTATTACTTTCTTTACCCAATTCCGTGAAATTTTCAGACAAAATACTTTTCTAGCGAAGAAACAAATAATAAATAACTGGTGATTGATTCCCCATCAGATTCGCACTTGGAATAATAATAAGACAAAGTGACCTTACTTAGGCAAAGTGTGTCAATGGGCAGAGCTCTAATTGGCTGCTTCATTTATAAATGTCTGAGACCATTTTTTTTGTCAGATACTTTGTATTTTTCAGAAATTTTGACATTTTCTTTGGATGTCTGTGCATGGGGGGTTCATTGGGGAATTTGAGTTTTATTTTCAAGGTTTTGGCCCTCGGGTCAAAGCTGTGAAATTTCTGAAACTGTGGGTATCTTTATTTGAAAGAGAAAAATCTGAGGTCTTGCATACTAATTCAGTTTTGTGCTTCCAAGGGATGTAGCACTGGATGTTGTGAATCATTCTTTCTCTTTGCAAACCTAATTTCTCATTGCTAATATATTAATGAGTTGCTGTAACATTACTCAAGATATAAAGTTACTGGTTGCTTAACTCAGAGAGAAGCAGTAGAGGCACTTATACAGGAGCTTCCTAAGTTCAGATTGAAGGCTGTTCCAACCGATTGCAGCGAATGCCCCATCTGCCTTGAAGAGTTCCGTGACGGGAGTGAGGTAAAATTAACCAATTATCAACTCAATTAAAGTAATTATCTTTTTGACTTTTTCTCCTCTCTATTTGAAGGATACAAACACGGAACAATACTAGTATACCGGGTGCCGGTCGGACCGACCACTAATTTTTTGTGTTCGAACGTCCTCAAATGTGCATCTTAAGCTAATGAAAATAGAAGGAAATTAACTGTATGTCAGGTGCGGCTAGGCATTCAATGGTTATAAATTCACATTAACCATGAGTGAAGGCGGATGGCGGTATAACCTTGTTATCCTAAAGAGGGTTAGTGTAATTAATCGTGAATAGTGAAGAAATCTGGAAATCACTCAAAACACTTTTGAATGATTGATTATCTTTATAATACTGTAGTAAGAGTTTTAATTAGGAAAACTAAATTGACTCCTAGATAGAAAGCTTTCCTGAATGGAAAGTAGCACAAATTTAAACTACTTATTATCCCTTCTTTTTCTTTTTTTTTTAACCAAATGAAATATTTTAAAACTAAACAGAGCTTACAGCAAGTAGAAGGCTGCATACAGTCTTTTTAACTAGTACTGGGAGATTAGAAGCATCAAAATGACCCTCACCCTCGTTCCCATAAGCAGCTAAGAGGTGGGCCGCTTCATTAAAATCCCTCTTAATACAGCAAAAAGAAGCCTTCAGATTATTACAAAAAAGGAGGTCTTCACATATGGAGTCTGCCTGCCACTCAATGGATCTGTCTTTCTGCTGCAGGCACAAAAACACTTGTTCTGTACACATCAAAAAAGTTGCCTCTCTTCTACCTTCACTTAAGTTGATGCCTTTGCAGGGATAGCCCTTATTTCTGTTTCTTCAATAGAGCCATCTGAGCTTCTGCAGTAACCTGCACTAACAACTTTGCAATTAGGATCCAACATAAGAAAGCCAAGACCTGCAGTGTTCGTATTTTTAATCCAAGCTGCATCTGCCATCATACATAGCTCCCTTTTTTCATAGCTTCTGCAATTCCTGAGATAGTCTGAGAGAACTGGTTCACTTGTTTTGAAACGGCAGTTTGAAAAGGAGGGACAATAAGAGTATTGATCTGAGAAAGCAGTTGAGGAATAGCAGACCTTTTGTTTTGGAAAATTCTAACATTTTTAGCTTGCCAGACCAATGAAAGACAGATGAAGAGAATAGCTAATTGTTTCTTAAGGTCCACTTTACAAGGCCATTGGTTAATTAACCAACCAAAGATAGTATCAAAAGTGATGGAAGGGGGACAAGTCCCCAACTCTGAGAACAAAAGGAGAAGCAAGCGAGAATCTTTTGGCAAAGTCACAAACAAATAAGGCATGAAGTCGATCCTCATAAGCATTATCATAAATAGGACATTTAGAAGTAGTAATAATATAATTGTCAAACAGTTTAGCTCTAGTGGACAAAAATATTTGAGATCAACTTCCAAACAAAAACCTGAATTCTAAAGGGAATGGGAAGAGTCCATATGAGTTTGGAAATAGACTGAGTGGCATCTCTAACATTCTCATGGTTCTCAATTACTCTAGGAGTAGTAGTTAAGAAGTTGTACACAGCTTTCACAGAGAATTTACCATTTCTTTCCCCCCTCCATCTAATCTTATCCTTAGGTAAATTAGGGGGTATATGAAAGGCAAGGATAGCTTGAATTTCAAAGTCAAGAAAACAAAGTGCAAGTTTTTCTCTGTCCCATTGTTTGGTAGTGTAATCTATAAGATCACTAGCCCAAGTGAAAGCTCCAGTTTGATTAACAGGTCTACAAGTTTGAAAGGAAGGGAGAGTAGGAATCGAAGTGATCATTCCATATATGAATATCTTTGTCATTCCCAATTTTCTATACCAGTTGTTTGAATAACATCTCTTGTAGGGAGAAAATTTCTCTAGAGGTAAGAATCTGAAGTTTTTCTAACACATTAACGGAAGGTAGAATCTCTAAAATACTTAGCTTTGAATAACCTTGTAAGAAAGTTATTAGGTTCATCAATAAACTTCTTCAAAAATCTAGCAAGAAGTGAAGTATTTTGGTGTTTAGAGAGTCTATTGCTAAGACCTCCTTCAGATTATTTTTTTACAGATCTTCCATTTGAGAAGATGAGCTTTGTTATTACTATTTTATTTTTTGCCCCACCAGAAATTACAGTAAAGAGAATCAAGTTATCTAGAGAGGGTCACAGGTAAAGCAAAATGTGACATCTGGTAGACAGGAATGGAGAAGGTCACTCTTAATAAGAGTAGTCCTATCTGCTAAAGAAAGACATTTATTTTTCCATCCTTCAATTCTTTGAGAAACATTACTTTTGAGAGGAGAACCAATGTATCTAGAGTTTATAAAATATCTTTTAAACCCCAGAGAGTTCCTAACGACAGCACAAAGGCTAGCCTAGGATGGAGATTGTTACTGATGAAACATTCAGATTTTTCAAAATTAACTAATTGGCCAGACCAGCCTTGGTAAATTTTAAGAATTGTCAAGAATGCTTCCTGCCTCAACTAGATCAGCTTTTGCAAAGATGAAACTATCATCTGCACAAAATCTACTTATCCCTTTAGTTATCTGTATACAGCTAAGCCTAACAACTTGCTATTTAACTTACACAAAAACCTGATTATGTGGCATGACACCATAATATATATATCAATTTGGCGGGGATCTCCTCATTTTTTTGCTTTTGCCTTATTTGCAAAAAGTCTTTTACATCATCTAGATTCCGTACAAATATTTGCCTATGGACTATGGTGGCAACCATCAATCATGTTAAAATTATAAGATCGTCATCTCCTTTCAGTGAAAAAGAAAACATTAACTCCAAAAGTTCATCAGGTGACAAAAGCTTTTTATGTATTATTTTTAATTTGGTGCAGGTTCGTGGCCTCCCTTGTGCTCATAATTTCCATGTAGAGTGCATTGACGAGTGGCTCCGGCTAAATGTGAAGTGCCCCCGGTGCCGATGCTCTGTATTTCCTAACCTTGACCTTAGCGCTCTTTCAAATATCCGTGCCGACTCTGTCCGACCTCCGGCCAGTGTTGTGACTACGACAACAACTACACACTACATTCAAGCGCCACCCACTAGTCAGAATTATCTGTTGAGACTACAGGGTTTGGTTTGCCCTGTCCGCTCAGAAAATGAAGGGGTGGTAAATGGTCCTGACTATGCTTTAGAAGCTGCGGAAAATGGGATTTCCACGTATACTTCAGGTGTTGCAGCTGTGGTGGTTCCTGTAACAGGGATGACTGGTGTTACGAGTGATCAGCCTCCACTTCCTCATCAACCAACTGCCCATAAAAAAAATTAAATCAAGAAAAATACTGATGGATTTCTCAGTTATAAGAGGGAAAAAGTTGATTTAGGTCTCAGATCAATTAATGACGATTATGTTCAAACTCTTTTTTTTTGGGCAACCACGTGTAGATGGATACTGTGGTCAATATATATACCTGTTTAGAAGGAAAACAAAGGTTTTTGGAATTGTAGTAATTGATGGCTTAAGTGTTGCAGAAAAGAAAGGTTGGAGTTTGATTTATTTTGGAGTCCGGATCCTGGTGGAGAGAATGGCTCTCTAGTCTCTACTCCTGCAAACTAAGTGCCACGTGTCTAATTTGCAAACCCACTAAAACGTCCCTACTAACTCTTCTATCTCACCGTCAACTAACCCATATTTAATAAAATAAAATATCTCAAATTTAAAAGAAAAAAAAAGTCAAACCAAGGTAGACCCAAACTTTGGCAATTCCAAGATATAATAATCATAATGGCCCGGGTGGCCTCTTTGGAGCCACCCGAACCCGAGAACAACGGTCGAGAAGATAGTAAGTGCGTCGAATCCGAAAATAATACCCAAGGGTAGGATTGCATACTTGAGAGTGAGACGGGCGGCGAGATCCGGACGGTGGGAGCTAGAATGGTAAATGCGGCTCCGCAAACTGAACCGCTTGAACATCAGACCGTATATGGTGTCGTATCACTCTGGAGGTTGAAGTAAGTAATCCACGAGATGGAGCCTGGACCTGTCGCTCTTGACGCTCAACCAGACTCGTTGGTTCTCTCGTGGAAGAACCCATCGTCCCTACCGAACTGCCTCGAGGAAAGATGGTCGGTGCTATCCAAGGATCTGCCGACGTAAATTCTACCTGATGCCTACCAAAGTCCAGTTCCATACCTCCAACCCAATCCTGTTCCCCAATGATCATATTCCCCCCTGTTAACAGAAGAATCTCCCCCAAGTTGGACCAAAATCCGTTCTTCCTCCATCATTACTCGCTTACTGACCTCTAATCAGGTATTCCAGAGTATTACCTGCTGGATCTCCTGCCCCCCCCCCCCCCCCCCACACACTTCTCGGATCTCCTATAGCCCCAAGAACCCCCAGGTCAGACAACCCTGCATAATCTGAAAAACCCTGAACCTCTCGAATCAGAGTTCCCTCCGACGGGTCCTCCTCTGAGTCCGAATCAGACCTTTCAGCTACTTCTCTCAGAGAATCTTGGAGTTGCTGGTAAAGATAACAAGCGTCGGGGCACCCCTTTACCTGGAATAACAAGCGTCAGGGCAAAGATAACATCAAAGAACGTTTAGATCGGAGCCTGGCAAATGCGGATTGGATGTTTATTTTTCCAACAACAAAGATTTTCCATTAACCTGCCTTGGGCTCGGATCACTCCCCTCTGTGCCTTGATACTTATCCAACAATGAACTCACTAGGTAAATGTTTTCGCTTTCAATCTATGTGGACTCGGGAGCCATATTTCCCTCATTTGATAAGGAACCTTTGGCAAAGGACGGGTTCTGGCTCCCCTGCCCAACTAGTGAAAGAAAAACTCTTATTTACAAAAATCGACCTTAGATCATGGAATAAGAAAAAATTTGGTCATGTCCCCAGTAAAATTTTTGCGTTGAAAAAAAACATTTCTATCATTCAGGCCCTTCCATATACTGATGCCACAGCTCTTCGAGAACGGAAATTATTGGCGGAGCTTGACGAGACCTAGTTAAGAGAAGAGATGTTTTGGCGTCAAAAATCTCGGGTGAAGGTTAACCGAGGGCGATCGCAACACTAAGTTCTTTCACATGCAAACCCTCTCACAGCGAAAGAAAAACTCGATCGACTGGCTGAAGGACGAATCCGGGGTCTGGACGGGTGACACATGCGAAATTGGCCAGATTTTTTGCGCGACATGACTCGTAATTTCCAATCTTCCAACACAGTCAACGTCCCGGAGTTTATTCAACATTTCGGTTCGTGTATCACGGAAGAGGATAATCTTAATCTTATGCGAACGGTTACATCGAAAGAAATTAAAGCCGCGCTGGATAGCATTGGCCTGCACAAAGCTCCCGGTCCGGATGGCTTCCCTGCGCTTTTCTTCCAACTTTCTTGGGAGATGGTCGGTCCTGATATTTGTCGTCTGGTATCCACGTTCTTTGAATCTGGTTTTATGCCTTCTCATATCAACATCACTCATGTTGTTATGATTCCTAAAAATGGTTCTAAGGCATCCCCTTGTGATTTCCGGCCTATCAGCCTGTGTAATGTTATCTATAAAATCATATCCAAAATCCTCTCTTCCCGGCTTAAGCCTCTTCTGGACAAATTCATCTCTCCTTTCCAAAGTGCTTTTGTGAGTGGTCGTCAGATTTCGGACAATGTCCTGGTTGCCCATGAACTTATTCATACTATGAAACGGAAATAGGGCAGATGCGGTCTGATGGGTGTCAAGCTGGATATGTCGAAAGCTTACGATATGATCGAATGGAGTACCTTGATTAACACGTTAGCAAAACTCGGGTTCAGTCCGATCTGGTGCCAGTGGATCCTACAATGTATCTCGACGGTGCGTTACTCGGTTCTGCTCAACGGCTCGGCCCATGGGCTCATCACCCCTACTAGGGGTCTGCGTCAAGGTGACCCTCTCTCTCCCTTTTTGTTTATTATTTTGATGGACAGTCTGTCTCGTGCTCTGGGGGCCAAGGAATCTGCTAAACTCCTTCATGGAGTTAAAGCGTCTAGAAGAGCCCCTCCGGTCTCCCATCTTTTATTTGCAGATGACTATCTCCTGTTTTGCCGTGCGGATATTACTGAAGCACTCGAACTGAAGAAAGTTCTCGATTCGTTTTGCGGAGCCACGGGGCAGGAATTGAACCTTGCTAAGTCAGGAGTGTTTTTCAGCAAGAACCTCCCTCATCGACATTGCCGCCTTATCAGTCGTCTTCTGAAGATTGGTATTATGCCTGCCGATGAACGTTACCTGGGTACGAACCTGTTTTTCCACCGGTCCAAAGCCCAAACTTTCCAACGCGTTGAAGAACGTATCTCCTCTCGTCTACAATCTTGCCGCGGTAAACTACTTTCGCAGGCAAGTAGGACTATCCTTATTCAGTCGGTTACTTCGGCCATTCCTTCGTACCAGATTTCCTGCTTTACTCTTCCTCAATCTACCTGTAAGAATATCAACTGTCTCCAACGTGACTTCTGGTGGGGCAAAGGGAAAGACGCTAAGAAACCCTTGTACCTGAAAAAGTGGAAGGAAGTCTGTCGTCCGAAGCGTGAGGGAGGATTGGGAATTCGAGAGGCAAGGGCGACCAATAAAGCTCACCTCTCAAAATTGGTGTGGCGCCTTCATCAGAATCCGAACGAGTTGTGGGGCCGCGTCCTAAAAGCAAAATATTATTCGGATTGCGATATTCTTCACGCTCCAAAGAAAGCGGATTCTTCTTGGACATGGCAAAGTGTCCAGTCTTCGATTGCGACTATCAACGCTCACTCTATGTGGCAGGTTCGAGTGGGGAACCAGATTAGATTCTGGACGGACCCATGGATCCCTCCGGATGGGGTTACGAAACCCACCCCCCGGCCTGGTATTAATTTGGAGGATTGTCCGACATGGGTGAGTCATTTTATTGATCCTATTAGTCGGTCGTGGCGTCGTGACGAACTTTTAGCCTGGTGTGATGACACTTCGGCTACCCTGATCTCGCATATATATATTCCTCGTAAAGGAAATTTCGATGAACTGAGATGGAATCCGTCGAAAGATGGAAAGTTCTCCATCAAGTCTACTTATAGGGCTCTCATGTCTGGTTCTCAGATGGAGCCGGTTCTGGGAACCCTTTCCTTTCTCTTACGCTTTTGGAAGAACAAGGCGTCTCTGCGGGCCCAGATGTTTGCGTGGAAATGCTTCCGTGAGATGATCTCGTGCCGTGAGAAGATTGCGATCCGTCTTGCATTAACTGATACCTCTTGTCCCCTTTATCAAGCCCTTTTGGAGACCCTCCACCATTTCCTTTTGGAATGTGCGTTTACCCGTGCAGTCTGGTTTGGTACTTCTCTGGGCGGGTTACTCCACCAGGCTGAACATCTTTCTGTCCATCAATGGATTGAGGTCTGGTTTTCGCCTCCGAAGGACTGGCCGATTGATCGGGCGACCTGGACTGAAGTCACTTTCACTATCTACTGGTTAGCTTGGAAAGCGAGATGTGCCTGGTTTTTTCAAAATACTTCTCCAGAACCTACCCGGATCTCACGGACCATTAATAAAATTATTGCTAATGAACCGTTTTTTCGTAATGAACGGCTATCTATCAAGGTCCCTTGGGGAAAACCGGCCTCAGGTTGGGAAAAAATTAATGTTGATGCCTCCTTTTGCAAAAATAAATGTTTTAATGGCATTGGTCTGGTTATCCGCGACACTGACAATATATTTGATGCAGCCCGAGTTTTATCCCGCAGATTTGCCTCTGCGGAAGAGGGGGAAGCGGTAGCAGTCCTAAAAGACATCCAATGGAGAAGGGGAAGAAGACTATAATTGAGACAGATGCAGAAGCCATTGTCTCTTTTTGTAAAGATGGAGGAGCTAACATTTCCTGGACCACGAAGGCGATCTTACAGGACTGCCTGGTTTTATTAGACTCTTCTCTGAATATTTGTATTAATTATGCGCCGAGGAGCGCTAATTTTGTAGCTCACCTTATTGCTAGTCGGCCTACGGGTGATTCGACTGGCTGGACCGACCTGGTATGGTTCTCCACCAGAATGGCTTAGCCCATCTCTAGTGGAGGATGGTACCTCTTTTGTTTCTTTTTTAGTTTATTAATATATGGTTTACCAATAATAATAATAAAAAAAATCAATTCTATACTTCTCAATAACCTAAACTAACTTTTTCAACTTCTAAATCACTATAGTGCAGTGCTCCTTTTCCTATCATGGTCGTTCGTCTCTATACCAGCAAATGTAACTTCAAGGAACTTGAGAAATCCCTGAAGGACTTTTTTTGTTCTTCAGAATATTCCAACCCCGAAAATTAATTCGCAAGTATTTTATGCCCGGTCGTTAACAATAATTTTGATTCAATATTATGGACGATAATAGCAAGCAACAACCAGGTAGGATTTTCTGTCTATATATAGTTGAATTATGTATTGCAATGAACTTAACTGCGGTGGAAACTTATGATGAAATGTAATAGACGAATTAACGGATGTCGGTAATCACGATCAACATATTAACATTTATTTGAGTCGATTCAATAACATGGTATATGAAGGGATAGTGTGTGATTCTGAAGATGCATTCAAAAAAATACAGCGAGTTTGCAAGGAAAGTGGATTTCAGCGTACGCAAAGATAAAATATACAAACGAGCTTATGCGAGTATAAGAAGTAGAATGTTTGTTTGCTTTAAGCAAGGGTTACGAAAAAAAGAGGACAAACGGTGCAAAAATACGATCAAGGTGCACAATGAATCAAGAACTGATTGCAAGGCTCGTATGATTATTAAATATGAGGAGGGTGGATGGTTTGTTTATGAGATTGTCTATGATCATAACCATGTTTTGGCGACCCCATCCAAGGCTTATATGTTGTGCTCACAAAGAAAAATAAAAGATGTATATTTAATTGAGATTGAAAGTCTGAATGCAACAGGAATTACTCCTATCGAAGGATTTAATTTTATTGGTTCATCAAGTTGGGGGTCGTCAAAACGTTGGGATCACATATGTTGATTATAAAAATGTTCTACCTAAGCGACGAGAAGAAGAACTTAAGAAAGGGGATGCTTGTACAGTAATTGAATATTTTGTAAAAATACAAGCATAAAATCCTTCTTTCTTTTATACAGTAATGGTTGATGCTAAAAGTTAGTTGACCAAAAAAATTTGGGCGAATGCTATGTGTGTGATAGATTACAACTTTTTCGATGATGTTGTCTTCGATACAACTTATCGAACAAACAAGTACGGTTGTCCGTTTGCACCATTTGTTGGAGTGAATCACCATAGACAAACAATAATATTTGGCAGGGCATTATTGATAGATGAAACGACTCAATCATTTATTTGGCTATTTGAGACTTGGATGAAAGCGATGTTAAAAAAGGCCCCAAAGGTAATTCTTACAGATTAATGTGCAGCAATGCCGAAGGCTATTTCAATTATTTTTCCAGAAACACGTCATAGGCTTTGTTTGTGGCATATATTTCAAAATGCTACAAAACATCTCTCACATGTTTACAAAACTTCGGGTTCCAGGAAGAGTTTAAAATGTGTATTTATAACTGTTACATGGAAGAAAATTTCTTGTCGAAATGAAAAAAGATGTTGGATGACTATGGTTTGGGTAAAAATATATGGTTAGGTACATTGTTCAAAGTTCGTAAAAAATTGGCATTGGTGTATGGCCGTGATGTATTTTGTGTAGACATGACTATGACACAAACGTAGCGAGAGCATAAACAAATTTCTAAAGAAGTTTGTGAAAAGAAAATATTCTTTTACTGAATTTCTGAATCACTTTGAAATGGCACTTGAAACTCGGCGTCAAACAAAAGTTGAAAAAGACTTTAAGTCGAGCCAAACATCACCAAGTTTAGTTGTCCCTACACTCATGTTAAAGCAAGCATCGAAGCGATATACACATGCTATATTTGAATTGTTTTCTGATGAATACAAAGCACACCATATGTATACGATTGAAGAACGTGGTGTGGATGGCTCAATTTTCATATACGAAGTGGGCCGAGAAGGATGTACAAAGAACATTGTTATGATTGACTCTTTTAATATTCAAGTGGGATGCACCTGCAACAAATTTGAGTTTACCGGAATCATATGTCGTCACATTGTGAGAGTATTTTACCATTGGAACATTCACGAGATCCCGTCCAAATACATTTTAGCAAGGTGGACAAAAGATGTTAAGGCTGGCAAAATAATTTTAGTGAATTGTAATGCAAGTTTGTCTTTGCGTTATTATGAACTTTGTGCACAAGCCATCAAGATTGTGACCAAAGGAGCGATTAGCGAAGAGGTTTACGTACAGTGGCTAGCTATGCGAGTATTGAAGAATGAACTCGAAGAAGTTGAACTTGCAATGAGGTTACCTCATAAAGATTCAGTAGAAAATCCAAAATCAACAAAGGCAAATGCCTCTCAAAGTAATGAAGTAAATGTTGAAGAAATACTAACGATTGCACAAGGCTGTGAAAGAGGTCGTCCTTTAGGAACAAGATTGAAGAACGGATTAGAATTAAGTCAAAAAAGGAAAAAAAAAATCCAAGACTACACGTACTAATTTCAGTAATAACAATGTGAGAAAGCATCATACAAGTCAACAACAAAACGAAGATTAGTTACAATCTCTTATTTATATCTTGCTAAAAAGTTGACTACAATTCTTATTCTTATAGTTGATGTCTTATGAATTCTTTAGATTTAAGGCAATGTGACACTATGCCAACTGATGCTACTTGCTCTGAGATGAATGTCCATTTGAGTAAAAGTAATGCGAGGACGCATCCTACAAGTCCTCACCAAAACGAAGGTTTGTAAGTCTCTTGTTTATATCATGCAAAATATGTGATCACAGTTATTATTGTTGATGTCTTTGTGATTTTTCTTAGTTTTAAGCAAATGTAACACTATGCCAATTGAGGCTACTTGCTCAGAGAAGGATGTGCATTCAAGTACTAATGGAGAAAATGTCGTTTTAAATCCTACTTTTCACGCCCTAGCATACAATCTTTCTCAAATTGTCCAACCATTGGTGCCTTATATCTCAACTCATTACAATAACGTAAGATTTTATTTTACACAAACATAATAGTTTTAATATCTATTTTGGAGAACTTACTAAATTGGATTAAATCAAACGATATAGAACTCAAGCCTTATGGAATTTGGAGGAGACATGAAATTCGAAGAACTTTCTAGCACTTCGCATATGAGCTTCAATTAATTGCTACACCAGGTAAATATTTTACATGTTTTTGTTTTAGAAAACCAATGTTAAAACTTACATTTTATATAGCTCGTAAGTGATAAATTCATGTAAAATAACTATCTTTATATCATAATTCTCAGGTTTCTCTAACTTATGGTGGTGTATCACAACTATTTACAAATAAGGGCGCACAACCAACTAGTAGTACGAGTTACAATTTTACGGTAATGACTTTGATCATTTATTTGGAATTTTAATTAATATGCAATTCAGCTAACATCAATCTATAATGGATTATATGTAGGAAACGTACGATGCTCCTCCAGTATCACCCCAAAAAAAGTCCTGCTTCGATCATGATTTGGGCATGAAATGACGGATGTTCTAAATTGCACGGTTGTCATGAAGAATTGAGAAAATAAACTTATGTAACGAATGATTTTAAGTTACAAGACATGAATGTTTCTTTCTTATTTTTGGAGTGTCTAAATTTTCTAAATTTTTGGTATCATGAAATAAAAGTTTTTGTTTGGTATACTTGGTTCTTTAAGGCCTGATAAAGCCGAAAAGTAACTGTGCAGTAGAATATGATTAATGGACGTAGGTGTTAATGGGTTAATGTTTGTGAAAAAAACCAAACAGTGCCTTAAGAATGTGGGTTGATTGAAAAGAGAATAGCCAAACAGTGCCTTAAGAATTTGGGTTAATGTTATGGTAATTGGTTTGAATTTTTTCCTTTTAAATTTGAGATATTTTATTTTATTGATTAAATAGCGCGTGCCTTCAACGACATGTTAAACCTCATTGGTGTTTTGATGTTGTAATGGAACTATTGTTATGAATTAATATAGAAGCTTTTATATGGGTATTTTGTATGGTGACAAAGTAATTATGTATTCTGATTTTAGGGACTAAAGTAACTCAACCTTTCAGTTCAATGTAGGTATATTATTTGTTTTCGGTACAACACCTGCATTGCCTTTGTGGCCCACTAACGAAATTTCTTAATTACTGTTCGTAGAAACAAATTGATATTATTAGAATTACCCGCCTACATTAGTTATTCTTGAATATCTTGATCAACTCTACTAAAGGTTCATTCATCATCTCCCTTTAGTTTTTTCAAAGTGGTCGAGACTAAGGAAACGGAGCTACAAATATCATAGCAAAATAAGAAAATATCAAAAATGGTTAATGAATACAATACTGATATACATAATCCAAAAAATATCAACCTAGAGATCTTCATCTTCCTTTGAATATGCAGAATCCATAGATAATATTATGTTTCTCCATCCCGTCAATGATTTTGTAAGAGTTCTCTCATTTGCAGTATCCTCTAATCTAATAAATAAGAGACTGTTTACATAATATTATAATGGATATTGACAAGGTGAGGGAGATGCAAGGCCACATTTATACTACACCCATCCACTAAATGTAACTGAAATAAATGTACACAACACATAAATCTCGAAATCATTAATTTTTATAATACAAAATAGCGTGAATGTTGCCTTAAATCATGAAGAAGAAATCTCTTTATAATAACGGGGTGGTGTTTTTGCCGCTTTGGACAAGTCTGCCTTATGTCTAGAGACAAAGAGGGGCCGTGATTCGCTTTGGGTGCCTCGAGATTGAGACGAAGAGGGGTAATTTTGGTAATTTAAATTTCAAGGTCAAAAACTAAATATTCTAATCCCGATGAAAAACTTAGACTTCTCCCTCGATAGATAAAAAAAAAAAAAAAAAACCCCTGTTTTTTCACTCTTCTCTCTCCCTCGACAAAAAATTTAGAATTTCCCTCTCCTTTCTCCCTCTCCACCAAAGCCCTCCTTCTTTAACCTCTTTCTAACACTCACAACCAACCCCAAAGAGAGAAAGGGAGAGCATCACAACAATAGCTCTAACAAACAACAACTCTGTAATCTCATCCAAATCCCTTCTCCAATCACCTCTCCCTTCTTTAAACCACAATCAAACCTCCATCTCTGTCATCCCCATCATATCCAAATCTAGATCAATCAAAATCAATCCCATCTCTGCAGTTCACGCAGCTGAACCCACCAAATTAACAACGCTCAATGTTCCAACAACAACAATACCCACTAAGTCTTCGACAAAATGGACCATTGATAGTTGGAGATCCAAAAAAGCTCTCCAACTTTCAGAATGCCAATATTAGAAGGAGCTTGAATTGGTACTCCAAACCCTTGAAGCATTTCCCCCAATTGTGTTTGCAGGAGAAGCGAGGAAGTTGGAGGATCGACTCGCCGAGGCTACAATGGGGAATGCATTTTTTCTTCAGGGGGTGATTGTGTTGAGAGCTTCAAGGAGTTCAATGTGAATAATATAAGGGATATCTTTAGGATTCTTCTTCAAAGCTTACAAATCTACTAAGAGACTGTCAGGTTTAATCTCGTCAATAGTGGCTATCTTTGATTGTCTTCTCTCCAAAACTTTACATTATTTAAGGGCTTGGAATCCTTCTTCTCGTATGCCTAAAAATTTCTATAGATTTTCAACTGAGATGCATTCATGTCAGTTTTTGATCACAATGGTCTCGGTTTCCTTGTGGAACAGAAGGGAACATTTAACGTTATTACGGGTTATGTTACAGAGACTTTTAGGTGCATAGTAGAATACTTAGCAGGACCTTCATGATAATAGGAGAGACATAGAAGAAGTCAATAATCATACATCTAAGTTAAAGGTTTCAAGAGATATGTTCAGGGATTGATATTCTAAGTTGTTGATTTCAATTCAGCATCATTTATCATGGCTAATTTTAATTTTAATTTTGCTTTAATACTTCTATTTGGAACAACTTACTTTTAGCAACCTTTAGAGGTAGTTTATTTCTTTAATTATGATAGTCATAATGTCCATATAGATTCCAAATCCCAAATTCCAGATATCATTATTTGAGGCTTAATTCCCTTAGTAAGGCCTATTATATGACATCATCTATCGCATACAAAGAATCTTTGGTTTAACAACATTTGGCATAAGCCATTATAATGTTAATGGAGTTTTCATACCACGAATCTCCAATGGGGTTTAAGCGAGATCTAGTAGTCATTAGGAATGCGGGATACAAAGTAGGTAAATACACCCAAAAAAGTTTTGCCCATGGAGTTGAACATTCTACTAATTTTGGGAGTCTTATTAGGACTTTTTTGCACTAATTAAACTTGAAATTATTTAACCACCCAAAGGAGGCTAAGAAACTTCTAATTAATTAGTGGGTCAAGATAGGCTACACGGTACAGGGAGATGATGATAACTCTCAGCCCAAAGGTGAGGAAGTGTCTCGAGTCAAATTGTATGTGGCCAATCTAGTCTTAAGCGTGAGTGATCACCAACTAGGGGGCAATGTATGTCAAATCACCACCCAAATGAGGGATTCGATGATACACAAATGTACCCTCAAAGTGAAAAATCAATACAGAAAATATTAAATACACTCTGACTCGGCCATCCTAACCCCAGGTATGATCAAGATTAAAGACATCTAGTAATAGATCTTTTACAGATCAAGTTAAACGTGTATAAAATTTAATTTTTGCACATCCTAAAATAAATTTTTGGTTCATGCAGCTATGGACCCTATGATCCAGAACCAACTGACTGATATTGAGACCTTGATGGACTCTAACTACTCCAAGGAACTGTTAGATGTCATTAAAAAATAGTTTGAGGGCTCCGTCAAGGGAAGGCAGTACAATAACTTATCTCAGCTTTTATCGTTGAAGTATGACGGCAGTGGAAATGTGCACTCGCATATTTATGTTTGCTTTGAATCCAATTTTGTTGATGTTCCCACCAACTCTTGGTGGTTAGATTCTGGGGCAATTGTTTACATTTTGAATTCTCCACAGGGGTTCATCAGCAGGCGGCCGGCAAGGCCTGAGGATCAGGTTCTCTTTGGAGATGCTAGAAGCCTTCCCATTGAGTTCGTTGGTACTTTTCGCTTGGTTTTAGACATAGGTGTTACTTTAGATTTGACATGCACCTTTTATGTTCCTTCGATGAGACGGTCTCTAGTTTCAGTTTCACGGTTGCACTTTTTTTAGTTATTTCTTCAATTTTAGACATGGTGGCTTTGACATTATTCATCTTGATTTCATTATTGGTTATGGATTACTAGTTGATGGGCTATATTATATATTTCTTAATCATTCATTTGAGACATCTCTATTATGTTTATCTGTTGAGGCTAATATTTTATCTACTTCTAAATGTTCTAGAGTTTCTGAGCAATCTTTGATATTATGGCACAAATGACTAAGACATATTTCTTGAAAGAGGTTAGAGATTATGGTTTGAGATGGGGTTCTTGGGGTTTTAGATTTCTTTGATTTTTAGACTTGCGTCGATTGCATTCGTGGAAAATTGACCAAGATCAGAAAATTTGAATCTACTCGTAGCACTAACCTTTTACAGCTGATTCATTCAGATATATATATGAACCTTTACCCATTCCATCCCGCGGTGGTCATCGATATTTTATCAAGACTTTCCAGTTAGAGGTTGAGAAATAGTTAGATCGAAAGATCAAGGTTGTCCAGTCAGATCGAGGAGGCGAGTATTATGGTTAGATCGATCAAGATGGTCAACATTTGGGACCATTTTATTAGTATTTAAAGGATCAGGGTATTGTAGCCCACTACGCTACCCCTCGATTACTAGAGCAGAACGGTGTTTGTGAACGCCGTAATTGAACTTATCAAAATATGGTTTGCAACATGTTATGTCATAGTGATTTACCTGTAAATTTGTGGGGAGAGTACTTACGTTATTCAGTCTACATTCAGAATTGAGTTCCTTCTCGTTCTGTTCCTATTAATCCTTATCATCTTTGGACTGGGAGAAATCCTAGTCTTAATCACTTACGTGTTTGGGGTTGTCCGGCAGAGGCAAAATTGTTTAACCTGAATATCGAAAAGTAAGATTTGAGGACTGTTAGTTGTTTCTTTGTTGATTCCCCTTAGAGATCGAAAGGATTCAGGTTTTATTGTCCTTCTCGACCTATGGAGATTGTTGAGTGTGCTCAGGCTCATTTCATAGAGGAGGGAGATCACTTTACCAGTTCTATTCATATAGAGGTTGCCTTTGGGGAGGGTTTTGAAACTCAGAGTCCAATTGCTATTCCAATCAGTATTGCTATGATTTTGTACTTATCTGATATTAGCACTGTGATGAGTACGGTTCTAGACCCAGTTCCAGACCATGTCTTAGCACCGATTCTCCCTCAGTTTTTTTCTCCACCCGCTCCCGTTCAGCTTCCTATTATTCCATCTCCAGCCCAGCTTCTTGCTCCTACTCGGAGATTCTTTAGAGAGAAGCATTCAACAATTTCTTCAGATTACCATCTTTATTCAGTTGAAGGTGATTTATTTGATTTTGAGGATCCAGTATCTTTTAGTACGTCTATGGCTAGTAGTTTTGTAGATCAGTAGCATAATACCATGACAGAAGAGATAGATTCTATGTCTCATAACTCTATGTGGGAGTTGACACCTTTACCTGAGGATCTAAGGCAGTTGAATGTAATGGATCTTTAGGGCCAAACGTGATTATGACAGGAAGGTTGAATATTTCAAAGTGAGACTTGTTGCGAAGGGTTTCAAGCAACATCCAGGAATTGACTTTGATGAGACTTTCTCACCAGTTTTGAAGAAGGATTAATTACGGATTATTTTGTCTCTTACAACATATTTTGACTTGGAGCTTCATCAGATGGACATCAAGACAACTTTTCCCAATGGACGTCTAAACAAGGAGATTTATATATACCAACCTGAAGCTTTTAAGATCGAAGGGAAGGTTTAACTATTTTGTAAGCTTAATCACTCCATCTATGGTCTCAAACATGTGTCTAGGCAGTAGTACTTACAGTTTCATGAGGTATTTTTGAACCACGATTTTGTCGAGTGTAAAATGGATTGTTGTATATACGTCAAACAGAGTGGAAGACGTTTTACATTTATGGTTTTATATGTCGATGATATTTTACTCACCAGCAGTAACGTCCGAGTTCTTCAAGAGACAAAAACCTTCTTATCTCAGTAATTTGATATAAAGGATATGGGAGATGCCAGTTTTGTTCTTGGCATCAAGATTAAGCGAGACAGGACCAGAGGGATACTTGACATATCTCAGAGTGCGTATATCGATAAAGTTTTAAAGAGGTATGGCATGCATGATTACAAAATAGGTAAAGTCCCTGTTGTGAAGGGAGATATCTTTAGGAAGACGATGCCGTACGAGACAGTTTCTTCAGGCATTGCTAAGGAGCATGCTTCAGTTGTTGGTAGCCTCATGTATGTCATGATATGTATGAGACCCAACATCAATTTTATTGTTGGGATGTTAGAAAGGTACCAACAAAACCCTTCTATTATTCACTAACAGGCAGCCAAGAAGGTTCTTCGCTATTTGAAGAGGACTAGAGATTACAGACTGGTTTATAGGAAATCGGATGAGCTCATGGTCTTGGGCTACTCTGACTCATATTTTGTAGGGGACAAAGATGACAAGAAGTCTTCTTCTGGTTATGTTTTTATGCTTGTTCATGGCGCTATCTCGTGGAGAAGTGTCAAACAGTCTGTTGTAGCTTCCTCGACTATGGAAGCAGAGTACATGGCATGTTTTGAGGCTTTTTGACAGGCTGTATAGCTCAAGAAGTTTATTTATGAGCTAAAGGTTGCTGATTCAATTTCTAGACCATTGCGAGTATTTTTTGGCAATAAGGCAGTCGTCAAGTATGTTAAGAATGATAATGCGACTATGGATAACAAGTATATTGACATTAAGTATCATGTTGTCATTGATAAAGTACAACAACAGATTATCGAGATTCCTCATTTGTCAACACTAGAGATGATTGCTGATCCACTTACTAAGGGACTTTCGATACCATCCTTCAGGGGATATGTTACGCGTATGGGATTGCTAGAGTTTCTTTGAGGATCGCTCTTTTATGTGGGAGTAGTTATTGATTTATTTACTATTACTGCATTAGGATTCTTTATCCACGTAGGAGTTATTCCCGATTATTATTTTGGTTAACATTCAGATTTGATTTTGATTATTTAGCTGCTATTATATTTGGATCCGTTATCATATGTGCACATATTCAGTTTAAATTATGCAATTGCAATAAAGTTTTAGATATAAGTGATTTTATCATATGATGGTTGTTTAAGTATCAAGTGCCTATAGAAAATACTGACAAGGTTTCTCAAGTTGGCTTGAGCTGGATATGGGTAGGCTTCACATCCTTTAGCCTTCATTTCATTATAAGCGATGGTTTTCACATGACGGTTTGTCTAAGTATTGGAATGACATGTGTTAGGTAAACACATGTTGTAGGACACTAATGGAAATATACCAGCACATCATTAAGGTGTATATTTACCATTCACACGGTA
Organism: Kingdonia uniflora; assembly: GCA_014058105.1. Taxonomy (NCBI): domain Eukaryota; kingdom Viridiplantae; phylum Streptophyta; class Magnoliopsida; order Ranunculales; family Circaeasteraceae; genus Kingdonia; species Kingdonia uniflora. Next base: position 2,070,319 of record JACGCM010000140.1, on the reverse strand, counting down.
AACTCTATCAGTAAAAAAATTACACTTGAAAGCTATTGTGGTTGTTGGCCTAATGTCCACGATATGAATTAAGTATGTGCTCAAAGGCCTGACCAAAATTTGTCCGTGAACCGTGTTAGCCATCTTTGTAATCGCAGAGTGAAAGTCAAGTTCAATGTAACATTGTCTTCGACAAATTATTATGTGCGGTTTTAAAAAACAAAGGATGACCATTCGCTTTTCATAAAAAAATAGTGAATCAGACTAAAAATATTTTTCTTAAAATCGAGTTAGCGCCGGGTGGGAGATTGTTGAATTTTCCATCTATACCGGCACTACTCTTCTGGTTCACTACCACACATGTTAATACGCCATATAGGTGTTATTGGTTGTGCCAAATTGTTATATCAAGTTAAGGTAGGTGGGACCAAGTGTTACTCTTTATTAGGGTTTGAGGGTATAATGGGAAGACTACTTTAACCCTATCAGGTTAAATAGAGATAAAGTCCCTCTTGGAGGCTACAACATAGAAAACCATCCCATTAAGGTCACCAGCCAATCCAAGGGAAGACTCCACTCAAGATCATGGGATTATCAGAGAGTAGGAGAAGAGGTTAGTACAATATGTTTTACCTGTGCAATAATTGATCATAGTAATTATAGTAAATTCCTACATTTTACGCATTTTTAATAAACCCCATTGTTGTTATTGTTGTTATAGTTATTTGGTTGATGAGTTTAGGATGGAAGAAACTTTGGGGTGATTTTTTGGTTAGGAGCAACATTCTCGACTCTCTTACACGCCATCTCCACATGATATCTCTACCAAATTGCACCTCTGTAATTGCCTCTCTGTCACATCTCAAAGGACACAATTTCATTCCCTCTCTATACGAGTTGTAACCTGTAAGTGCTTTCTTTCCATAACTCATGATCTCTTCCCATTTTTACTATGGTTTCTTCTGATTTATAGGGTTATAGGTTTGATGTTAGTGATTGACACTAATCGGTGTCCAAACATCAATAGTAAGGGTTGAATCATAGGTTAAAGAAATCCCTAAACATTAATTTCAATTAATTTTGCAGGTAGTTCAAAATGATCTGTTATTGAACTTAAATTTCTTTAACGGTGGTTGCTCTCCATTTCGTAAAAGGTTAGTTAACTTGGATTTCCTATCTGGGATTTCTTGCAAGGAATTAGTATACTATTCTTATTTCCTTAGTATTCTTTAGCTATGAACAACTTGTATTTTCATCATAAAATAGTTGCATCACAAACGATATTCTATTTCGATTATTTCTTAATGTTATGAAGTTATATCCATTAGTTGATTTTTCATAAGATGATTATATCATTTGGATAATATCTTTCTATAATTTTGGAATACTGGGCGCATGCAAGAGTTATTACGTGTTATGTTTATTTGATAATCTGAGTTTGTTTATCTATTTGTTTAGAACTTATTCGTCCATGCTACTATACTGTTTGGAACATATTAATTTGTATAGGATTTCAGGTGACTTCATGGTCAAGGCAATATTAAGTTACAGATTTTCATGGAAGTATATAGGTTTAGTCAGACCAAAACATCAAGCCTCTTTCTCTTACACTACTTAGACATCCCGATACTATTTTTGAGATATGATTTTCCTCTCTCTCTCTCTCTCTCTCTCTCTCTCTCTATAGAGTTTCTTTTATTGAAATAGTTTTTTAGTAAATAAAAGAGCTAGGCTTGGATAAGCCTAAGCCTGAAGTTTATAGATGTTTGCAGTATGTGTATACCCAAAGTTGCTTCATTCGGATTACTGATAATTTGCATGGATTTAAATTGTCATTTCTTCTAGGAATTAAATTATTTGTACCTATATTTTTCATAAATAATCTAAAAACTTTCAACATCGTCCCATTGGGAAAATATGATATTCCAAGAAATGGGGATGTAGCACAAATGGTAGAGCATTCTCTTTGCATGCGAGAGGTACAAGGTTCGATCCCCTACATCTCCAACAAAACTTGAGATGAAAATTTAAAGTATAAGAGTTATTTAAGCTAAGATAAAATGTTTTCTTTGTATAATTTACACGGTGCTAAAAACCATGAATTAATGAGTTACAGGACTATAGACAAAGCTTACAACTATATTTTCATGTGCTCCAAAATGAAGAACTCTTCATTTTCATGGTGAAGAGACAAAACTGCAAGAACTGCAAGTGTAGAACTCTTCACATATACAAGTATCTTTTATATATATATTTTATTACCTGACATATGTACACTATGTTATGTGCTCCAAAATATGTTGTTGTGTTATGTGCTTCCCCTGTTTTTTTCCCTCTCCCTGCTTTTTCCTCTACTTTAAATTCAGCAGTGGCAACTAACATTAATGTTGAAGAAACCAATGCGTGTGAAGGAGAATAACAATGGCTAAGTTACTTCTTGATAAAGAGATAAACTACCATATGTCAAAGACTGACCATATTAGAAACTCTTACCAAATCATGAAGTTATACTTATATATGGTTGCCTTCGGATTCCCATAACTAAACTGAGTCAAAAATTTATAGAGAGAAAAAGTAGTAGATGAATCTCATCTCATTTTCGACATTGGCTCATCACCATGTTTTACAACTTCTAGAAATAAATATAATAAAAAAAGTATGGAGAATTTCAAAAATATAGTGATTTTGATTCTTTCTTAGAGTTTAAGTTTTGGTATAATTTGGCGTTTAATGTTTAACTTAATTAAAGGCAAGGAGCGACTCTGGATAATGGAGGATAATGGAGAGTTCAAAGGGTTCCATCTAACCACTCAAAGCCTCTTTTTATGATACCCTTTTCATTTTTTTAGGCCATTAACGAGTAAAATGCCCTTAAGTGCAAACTGTATTTTATGTTCTTCAAGTTATAGCGCTCTGCCATTTCTTTTTTCCCTTGCTTTGACATCTGTTGTTTTTCATTTTTGTTGGCCTTTCATTGAAGTTCTTAGTGGCAAAAAGCTTGATATCGAAAACTCTATCAAGATAAACCCACTCGACACTATTCCTTTTCATAACATTATATAAGGGATCTTAAATTGATAAAAAAAAAAAAAGGTTAGATGGGAATATCTGTAAGGAGTTTTATGTTTTTTTTGAGTGAAAGAGATAATTTTAGTTTTTATCCTAAATAAATGGATAATGTATCTTTACTCATATTTCTTTCTCTCTTATGCATTAATTTATAAGTATGACAAATGAAGAAGATGGGCAAATCATAGTTGGAGTTTACATTTTGAATTGTAGGTTGATTGGAGAAATTTGAAGTTCTTCTAAAGCAGGTATTCTTAAATTTAAGAATGCATTTTTAGTTTGAGCTTTTGTAATCTATTTTTAGGGGGTCACAATTTGTTGAATATTTTTAGCTTTCCCTCCCCGAAGTCTCTCTCTCTTAGGTAAGTAGGAAGCAGAAGATGGGGATTTGAAGATGGGTTATTGATCTTGGCATTTAATGTTTCTCTTAGGTGTTTACATCTTATAAGTAAGTCCATATCTCTCTTCAATTTCTGGATATTTACTTTATTGATTCCTTCAATGTGTAGAATTTAAGATTTAAGATTTATTATTTATGACTCTGTATTGGGGTTTTGAGTTCCTTAATCACTCAAGATGGATCTTCTACTTTAATGGGTTATGGTACTCTCACTCTCTAAACGTAGAACTTTCATCCATAATATGTCTAGGAAATTATGGGTGAGACGTATTTGTTTTAATCTCAGTTTTATGCGATCTTCATACCAGTTTGGTTTATGTAAATTAATTTTGATTTCTTCTAGGTTTATAACTCTATAGATCATTGATACTTTGGTCTCCTTGCCTGTTTGATGGAGATTAGCATTCGAAAGCGATACCTTTTTTTTCTTTCGTTATAATTATTTTTAAGTATTATGGGAAATGTGTATTATGAAATTTGGGGAATTGGTCAAAGCGTCTTTCAACATTTGTTGCAATCTGAAATTTAAGAATGTTACTCATGATTAAGATGACTATTTTTATCGATATATTACATTTAGCCATCTATATTCTAGCATGATTATTATTATTATGACAAGTATGTCCGATTCTATGTCCCAATCTCATTGTATCTCTTTTTAGTGCCTTTGCATTTAGTTTAGATGTGATTATTTAAATTAATATATAAAGATTGCCCCAAATTTATAGAATCTTAAGTTCGAATAGAAAATTATGCATAAAATGTGAAGAAGACATAAGAAACAATTTTTTTTTAAAATCAACCGTGCGTAGCACAGGCTCATAACCTAGAGGTATCCGATGCGCTGTTGACGCCTCGAGAATCGCACAAGGATGGGCACTTTTAGAAGTTTAAGTTTTAAATCTTAAGTCTAATAAAAAATGGAGTAGAAACAACTCTTCTCCTCCCCCGACACTTTCTTCTCCAAAACAAAAAAAAAACTCAAAACCAAACCAGCGCTCTTTCTCTCTCTCTACGCTTAAAAAATATGTGGATTATCTCTCTTTTTCATACCATGAAGCCCTAGCAGGCGTGATTCGATCACTCATCACAGTTTTTGAGATCTACAACAATCTATAACAAGGGTTTCAATCTATGTAAAATAGATTTTCAGTCAATTTGGGTTTGGTTTTGAACCGAGCAAGGGTTTCAATCAATCGAGTTTAGGGTTTTCAATCTTCTCTTTGATGTCTTTATCTAGGCTTAGCAATTTCATGATTTCAATATGTTGATTTCATGGTTTTAATTTGAGAATTTAATAATACCCAATTCAAGTACAATCAATGGTAATTTTAATGATAATGGGGGTTTGTTTGAGATATTTAGGGTTCATGTTTGATCAAGGAATTCAATTACGGTGATTTACAGGTTTCTGTTTTGTGGGGTTTTGGGTTCGATTTTGAGTTAATGTTTCGGTGTTTCGCTGACAAAAATGTCTTCAACATACATAAATGTTTTAGCTTTTATTGATTGTTACCTCTAATATTTGGTTAAGGGACTCTAAGGAACTTATTATCTTCATCATTTTTATAATTACCCCAATGAGCTTAAGCAATCATGCGTAGCACAGGCTCATAACCTAGTATATTATATTATAAATCTCAGTTTTGTCCTACGTGGTGACGATTGTCCCGCGTGGTTGCGTTTATCCTATGTGGCAACAATTGTCTCACTGGCGTGCTGACTAGTAAATAAGGTAAAAAACTAAAACTCATAGCGGTAACCATTACTATTTCTATATTTTAATAAATGTTGTGGGTAACTTTATCAATTACCAAACAACTGGATTTAATTCATGGAGATGGGTTAAGTTTCTTTTCTTCTTCCTCTCTTTTACATTTCCCACAAGGTTAAATGCTCAAGACATTTCAATTGGGTAACTCTCATCATCTTCCTCATTTTCTCAGTTAACTGATATTCATTCCTCTATGTAAAGTTTAAAGGTAACTTCATTTCAGAATTTTGGTTGATTACTGTATTTAGGTTCGCATTCAATTGCAAATTCATATATGTGAATAAGATTTCTCTCTCCAATTTCTATTTTGTATCCAACGATATTAGGTCGCCTTGCAAAACAAATTTTGGAGTTTCAGATCTCGAGGTGCATACGATCTAAACCTTACCATATTTTAATTTATAATTTTGATGTTTATGTGGGTTTGTAGTTATTCATAGTGAAGAATAAAAGATTCCTTTCATTTTCTTTGATTTATTTAATTTAATTTGTAATATAATAAGTCCATTATTTGCTAGGTATCTGCTCCTACTCTCTCGAATAGTGGTAATTCAGAGGGATAAAAATAAAACTACAAATTTTGTCACACCCAAAATTTGCATAATATCTTGGATTATATTTGTTATTGTAGTTTCAGTTCAGTAGTTGTTTGATTTAGTTATTTCCTGATTTTGGTAGTTGAGAAATTTCTCTATCTATAATATTTATAGCATATTCTCTACGAAGGCCGATCACCTTCTTGACTATCAGATGACCCATTGAATGCCCCATAATCGGTTTCAAGTTTCATTTTGGTAAATTTGTTTTTCCTTTAATTCCAATTAGATTGACTATGTTGCAAGGTCATGCTCTTTTGTTTTTGTTTTGAAAATTTTGGCGTTGTTTGGATCAGGTTTCAGTCAGAGAATGTGTAATTTGATCAAGTTAACGTCAGATTGGAACATACAGATGGATATCTTCCAAAATGGAATCTTTGGCAGGTTAATATGTAGCTTTAATTTTTGTTACCTTTGATGTTCATTGTTTCTCATAAATTACCTATTCAGGTTAATCTCAGTTGATTATAGAGGTTTAATTTCAGTATAATACACCAAGTCATTATGTTATTTTTCACTATGGTTTGTTGTCTTCGTGAAAATAAGTGTGACATGTCACTATCTTTCTAGCCTTATCTTTTTCTGATTTGTTATTAGATTCTTACATAAAAAATTTATGTTAGGCAAATGCACTGCAGATGAATTCATTAATTCTTTTAAGTTTATCTCGAATGTAATAATTTATCCCCTTCCCTCGAACGTTTATCTCAATCCCCCATTCCCTTTCTCTTCTCTTTCCTTACTTCTCTTTCTTTAATCTAAAACTCAATAGAGTAATAATTACTCTCTCTTTCAATGCAAATTATGGGTTTCTCTAAATACAACCATTCATGTAGAACCATTCGACTTTCATGACTGATATTGGGCTAGCTGTAAAATTTCATTTGTGAGCCGCACAATCGAATTTTGCATTTTAGGAAGAAAAAACACAAGTATGAAAAATGGGATTTAATGCTTAAGATGGAGATAAAAAAGCCAGGCATTTCTATGGTCAGTGAGAGAAATGACCAATCAATTTAATTTTTTTGGCAAAATCTTTGTTTAATTGTATTGTATTGTTTTGCAATTCTATGTAATGTTCCCAAAAACATTTTTCGTCAATCACTCAAAGAAAGAGAAAAATATAAGAAAATTAAGGAAGACCATTTACAAGTTAGTTTCTAATTTTGTTTCCTCTAATTAGATTTTAATTGATAATCTCATCGCATATATCTATACTATTGTATTTAAGGAGGAGAATTATGATTTTTGTGTGAATTGATTTTGCTCAAAACTCGGTAAGGGTTAAGATTTATTCTAATATTTCCAATTTGGTAAAAAGATATTCATCTTTTAATTTTCCAATAAACTGGTTTTTTTTATACTTACTGTTCCTATGTTGATTTCGTGGTTAGTTGTTTTCCAATTGATTCTAAAAATTTAATAGCTACAACATGAAAATTATTGCATGATCTCCTTTGTCTCTATTCTTTTCTCCGACATTAAAATCTTATGATAATATATAAGGTATTATAAGTTTATGTGCACTACATTCTTTATTTATCTTCTATTTAATGATTACATTGTGATGATATTGCCCCATGTTGAAATAGTTTCGTCCACTAAAAATTTCTTCTCATCTAAGTACATTTATGCCTTATTCTCTATCTAATCTAAACCAAAATCTACTTATGTTTATAGATGCAAGAAGGATGTTTAGGGAAAGTAAGCTGCAAGTCTCTTATAATTGAAGATGAACATAAGTTGTCAATGAAAGTTTGGAGTATGTATTTATAAAGGTATAAAGCTTCTTTTAAGCTTCTTGCCCTTTTTAGTATGCAAAACATGATTCAGACCATTATCCTGAGATTTAAAATAATGTTATTATCTTGATATGAATGCCAGGAATTCTCAATATTCATAGCTGATACTTTCTCTAACAACTAGAAAATTTTCATATCCAAGATGTTGGGGGTGGTAGTAGTTGCAAAAATGTCATAGTTTGATTTTATCATGCAAATCTCTGATGAATTAGCCTTTTCCTTTTGGTAGTAGATGATAATCATTGTAGTTTTTAGTTCAGGTAAACTCTTCCAACATAATGGTTCCCTTCCCTCAATGATGTAGTTCATGAATTCTATTGTATGACGTTTGATATGATATAATTTCAATCACAATTAAGCCCGAGTAGCTCTTTTTTGGTTGTTAGAATGATGACGATGAGCTACACAACGCAAAGAGGTTTCTTCAGCACATTTTAGTCCTTTCTAATCTTCACGGAATGAGTCTTCAAAAGCTTGAGCTGGGAACGTCATTAAAGGTATTAAGAGTTCAAGCACCTGAACACGAAAGTGGTATCCAAGATCTGGAGGTACATCATAAACTTCATTGTAACGATTTGGGGAAGGTAGCTATTAGGTAAAAATGGAGTAGGAGAATCCAAAATGCTATTGTATATGCAACATGTATGGGCAGAGAAAACATGGGTCTATTAATGTCACGCCCCAAAATTTAATAATTACAGCAATGGTAGAAACAATGTCATCCAGGGCATGCAGGTTGGGGAATCCGAAGATTCGCCCCCACAAATAACCTTGCTAATAGGAAATAGCTCAGTCATTTACTATAGCAATATCATTTGAGTAAAAAGAATAAAGCAGAAGCAATAAAAATATAGATATCAAGCTAAAATATCAATACAATATCTCGAATAATATACAGCGTCAAAGCTAAGATCGTACAAGAAGAATTAAATCCAAAACAGAATCTGCAGCTGCAAAACCGGCTCTAAATATAGCTAAAACCCTCAACAAAACCAGCAATTACTCTGCCTCTAAAAAGGAGAAAATACGAGAGTGAGCAAAACCACGGCTCACTGATAACCCAAAAAGCTAAAAATGGCCTACTAACAAAACCAGTGCATAGATAAGAGGGATAGGTGAATGAGATAAGGAATATTAAAGGTACAGTAATATATATGAGAGGGATAAAGAAGAAGAATTATGATATAGATGAGATGATATGATGATATGCTAATGATGTGATATGATATGAAGAACTAGGATAATCCCATAATTATCCCAAATGCTGGATGATATGATATGATCTGCTATAGTCCTAATGTTGAATGATTTGATGTTTTAAAATGTGTACATAATGCTATTATAATTGGTTGATCAACCGCTAAGCATGATTTCCTTAAAGAGATCTTTAGTGGATACAAGGGGAACGATTTTCCGTTTAAGCTCGACCATTCTAAAGGATATTACCACTTGATCAGAGTGTTTCGGGCTTCTCAACCCACGGAGCCAACGTCCGAACTTTATTTACATTCCAAGGGATTTCAACCTCATGGAGGATAAGACCGGTACCTGAGGAACTGTCTCACACCATCCCACACTCCCGAATGGGTGAATAGGTATGATAGTACCCATCGCCAACGACTCACCTACTATTTTAACCCGATATAGGAATCCTAGTAACCTCTCGAGGGTCAGCCGATGTAGAGTTGGTTTATATATCCGATCCCAATAAGTTATAAAAGAGTTTTATATGATCTATAGATGCAACAAATCCATAAGAGATCAAAACACAACAGTCGATTACATGGCAAACACACATAGGATAACCACCTGCATAAGGGCGTGGTTATCAACAGATGCAACAGATGAACAGCGACTCAGTCACACCATCTAAACATAGATGAAACAACAACTTAGCCATCACAACATCAAACTACAGATGAACAGTGACTAATTAATCAGTCACAGCATCAAAACACAGCAGTCTCTAAAAGACTGAAACAAAAATCATGGACAAGGCCACAAGAACCACACGAATGCACAAGTTCCTAAAATACGAAGAGAACACCACTCAACATGTCTAACGAATTGGAAAAGATGCACTGAAATAGTAACTACTGAAGAATACAATATAGACTATAACTATATCACAAATACCTCTTTATCCAGAGTAACACTCTAAATCAGCAGTGATTAAATTAGTGAAGGAATTTAGCAAGGAAGGGAAACTCGCCTGATAAAGGATAAACCGCAACCCAACAATCACAGAACAACTAACCTCAACCTCAATACCACAACCAACAATAATCACATCAACGCCAACAACCCAATACCTACAACAAACACAACTCCATAATCTCAACAAACTCTCAAAACAATCCAACAATCACAAATCCTAAAACATAAGGGTTCCACCAAAAGCGAAAATCGAAACAACCACGAAGAAGAGGAAATTACTCACCGAAGGAAGTGCGACTGAGCTCAGTAAGGAAATACGACGAATCGGCAAGCAATAGAAGAGAGGATTCTAATTTGGAGAGTGAGTGAGAGAGAGAAATTGTTAGAGGAATAAAACGAAATGGGTAATAAAAACCTTAAAATGACTAATACTCATCTCGAGGAAGATCAACGACCAAGAATCACAAGAAAAACCCAACACAGGTCGTCAAAACACGCCTCTGTTCGAACAGAAGATATTTCTATTCAAACAAAATGAAGCAGGTAGAAGCATATTCGAATAGAATAAAAGTTGTTCGAACAAAATGAAACAGGATGAAACATATTCGAACAGAAAAGGCTTGTTCGAATAAAATGAAATAGGTAGAAGTCTATTCGAACAGGAAAGATGTTGTTCGAATAAAATAAAATAGCTAGAAATATATTCAAACAGGAATAAGTCTGTTCAAATAAAACAAAGCAGATAGAAATATATTCGAACAGAAATAAGTCTGTTTGAATACAACAGGCAAAAACTGGCAAAACTAAAAAGATTCCCTCGAGCGAAAACTGACAAAAACCCAAAGGAAAATCCTTCCTAAGATCCCCCCCCCCCCGGATCACACAACATACAACAACCACAAAACAACAAACACCCCTCCACCAATCCAACCACGGGCACCCAAAACCATAACTCAACCCCCTCCGCCAAAATAACCACCGAAACACAGAAAATGAAGAAATAAGAACTCAAAACCCTGATAACGCAATAGGATGTAGATGCATGATGAATGATGATGTATGTGGATGCTTGATGCATAATGAATAAAAATGATAATAGATAAATAATAATAAATAATTCGGGACACTTCAATTAAGAGCTAAATTGAATGTAGCTTTTTAAAATAAATAATGAACTAAACATTTGCACCACCCTCATCCTTTTTAGTTTCTTATTTATGGAGTTATTTGCAATATATGATTCTTAAGTTAATTAACATGAGAATTTGAAGGAGTGAAAGAGGAGTATGAGAAGAACTAATTTATTTCTAAAGGTAAACAACTACAATTGCATCATTTGCGAAGATTTTTGTTTTCCCCCTTTTTCTAATTTTCCCTTTTCTATTTATAAACATAACTATTCCATTGCACTGCTACCAGGTCTCGAAACTTTTCTCCTTCAAAATTGAAGGAAAGCAAAAAAAATTACTGTAAATCATCTTTTTCTTTTTCTTAACTATACGTCTTCTTGGTTCATTCGATAACTTTAATTTGGGAATTACTGCATACATTTTGGACTTGTTACCTACATATAATATGGGAATTGCTCTCTGTGGGGGTTTCCTTCAAAAACGTGTGTATATGTTTGACTAAATTTATAGAGATGTGCGATGACTTAAACATGTACGCTCTAGGGTTATTAAATGAGTATTGTAGCAAAGCTTACCACTTCACCAACTTTTAGTTTGTTGCAATCATGTGCATTATTTAGGAATTTTGGTGCAGTTGGGTAATGCTTTATGTTTAAGTTTTGATTATTTATGCTTATGATCTTAATTACTTTGTATTCTTATGATTAAGTAACTTACTTTGGATTAGTAGCTTCATTGAACTTATTTGTACTACCATTTTTCTTAGACCCTATTATTTATTTGATTCGTAGTCTCATGAATTCAATATTAGCTCAATTCTGATAACTAACAAAATATGGAATTAATAAATTATTCATTTAGTCACGAACCTAAATGAAGATTCTCCTATATATTTGTTGAGAATGGTATATGCAATAGGTAAACATATCTCAAGTTTTACCTACGCAAAAGTTAGATTGGTTTCATTTTTTATGTATTTTACCTTTAGAAAATATCCTAGTGCTTCATAAATCTAAAAACATCTCTTTATTGCACATGTACTTTCATTTAAGGTATATGAAATTAGTTTTATTAAACGAGATAATCTTAAAATATATCTGCAACATAGTCTGTACAGTTCTATTTCTTGATATTGGCAATTCTTCTTTACATTTTTATTAGGGGGCCAAAAGAGTATCATCCACAAAAACTTATCATTGATGGCATCCTATTGATTCTTAGAATGATACTATCAAGCTACGTGGATAAGATAGTGTGTTCATTGTTAATGAATTGAGTTTTGAGAGCTGAATACATGAACTTGGAGTCAAACAAGTGGTGATCAAAAATGCATAAACTGGAATTGGTGCAATACTATCATGGCATTTGTTGAAGGGATAGTTAGGGTATTTCTGTCAAGTTGTGTTGTGGCTATGGCAATGGTGGACATGGATAAGATAGTGGTTTTAGTTTAGTGATGTCTATAGTGACAGGTATGGGGGATGGTCTGTCCACTACCGATTTCTCTCTCTATCTCTCTCTCTCTCTTTCCATCTCTCTCTCTCTCTCTCTCTCTCTCTCTCACTCAAGTTAATTCATTTCTTTAATTGAAGAACTGAAAATTTATCATTTTCTCCCTTTTGTTCTTTTGATCAAATTGTTCTAAGAATATATTTGAGTAGATTAGCCTGTAACGTTCTAATAAAAAATTTTGGTGCATCCATTGATAATCTCTAAATAACTATTATTTTTCGCAGGAAATATTGAAGCTTGGCTATTGTTGAGATTGGATTCTAGATTGGTTATTAAGATTAGGCTATTTTATAAGATATCAACAGACCAGGTATACTTTGTATGATCAATGCAAGTCTAATTTGGTTAGGAGTCCTTGGACCTAGAAATTTAACAGGAGAGTATATCTCTCTTACGTCTTACCTTGGTTAGAGTCTTCCTATTTGGTGGCTTTAGACGATTCAAAACTGAATTGCATATATAAAGTAAACATTTTTTTTAAATTGGGTATTTTTATTTTTATGTACTTTATACATAATGTTTTTTGCTTGATTGATTTTAGGTTGCACATTTTCCTTCTTTCAACAACTTATTTGAATTCAGGTTTTTGTAGTCCATAATCCATTATTTATTTAGCTTACAAATGATTGAAGCTTCTCAAGTAAATTTCCAAAGCCTTTCAATATACATATTTCTCTCTCAAAAATCCCCCAACTTCTACTAAGAAATTTGTACTTTGCATCCACAAATTGAGCTGGAAGAAACACTTAGATTTGTTTGTTTCTTAGGCAATGCTTTGTGGTTAAGCATAAAAGATATGTATTTTTGCTATCCCAAAAATGCTTCAACTCTTCTTCTTCCTCGCTATATGGATGTTACTTTTGTTTTAATATCTTTGTTAGAGGGTTAAAATGTGCATCGTAATTAGCTTTAATCTCTCTGGAAGTTAACTCTGTGATGCTCTTTTTATTGAAGATGTTAACTGAAATTGAGCAGAAAATGGGTATTTACAAGTTGATGCAAAATTGAAGTAAAAAATGTGTTGGACCACCCGTTTCAGTGACGCAATTAAAGACAAGGAAGCTTAAAAAGTGATTTCACTATTCTTCTCTTCTTATCATTAATTTTGTCCTTTGTGAAAAGATAATTGTGTGGTTAGCGAAATATCTAAAGCTTTATGTTGGATATTTTATATGCCAATTGTTAATTTATTCTGATATTTGCTTTAGTATTTATAATTCTTTCCATAAGCCATAATATATTTCAAGGCATTGTAATAATAGTCCTTGAAATTTACATTCAAAACTTGATTCCAAAAAACATTTTTTTGCTAGGAAAGAGGCATATCCTTTTTAATAAATAAGCAACGCATATCTAATTTTACTGCTTTTGGTGAACTTGCCTAAATACTAATTTACGTTGAGCTAACCCAAATTATAAATATGTAGCGTAGTGAGAACTTCATGAACATATGAGCAACAATAGTGGTTAAGCCCCAAGAAATGGACCTCTTTTAGTTTGCATTACATTTTCTCCCATGGTAAACACAATATACTACAAAAGCCAATATGCAAGAAATTTACTGCACAAAAAATCATATCATGAATATATATGCAATATCTTTATAGTTTATTAAAGAACAATTTAACAAATATAAAAAAATCGTTGATGGGGAAATCAACATCGAGCAAATCATTCTTAAAAATTTATACTATGTATTGCTTATAAGTTTGATACAAAAAATCTTTAAGGATGTCGTGAGTCAAATATAGTTTCAAACATATAATCTTCCTAGAGTGTTTGGTTACTAATGAACTGAGTGTGCCAAGATATCATGTATCATTATATATACCCTTCAAATGGAACATGTACTATTTCTTTTTATGTTGGATTAAAATGAAAGTTTTGTCTTTCGTCTGCAGCACTACCATCCTGTCTTGGGGCTATTACTTTAATCTATGGATAAATACTTAATAAAAACTTTATTTATTTTTGATGAAGGTTCGTCAGTGATATCCCAACAAAATAAGTTTGAGATATGAAGCAGGGCAGCTTGGTTTGAGTTATGGAAGTAAGCCTTCAATGAGATAATAGTCCAGAGAGCTTCCACTTCACACCTGAAGGTAATCTCTTCATTTTTTTCCCACCTCTCTTTAATTTTTTTTGTGTAAATATTCATTTATGTTGATCCTGAATTTATGAGAAGATATCGGTTAACAATGGTTGTCAGGGACAACAAAATTCTCTCTTTCCTAAACTCATTCTTCTTTAATATTTGCAATTATATAATCTAAGAGACCTTAAAAAGTATGAATCATCTATTTAATATAACCATTGAAACAATTTCCAATTAGCTCTACAGCGTAAATGGATGATTGGTTTGAGTTTGTGAAGGAAACTCATTGTATGTGGTTGAATAAGTTCATATATTCTATAGTCTCATCTAAAGGAGTTTATGATTCTTGCAGCTATTTTTTTTTTAATTCACAGTTATGAGCCATGAGAAGGAGTAGGTGATTATGTTCATACCTGGGTTACACGTTTGTCTTCTTAACAGTTTGATCTTTTTGATAGTTATGATTGTGCTTCAAGGCTTAGTCTCTTTCTTTCTTTCTCAAGTTTGTTCAATAAATAAATTATCTTTCTAAAGATGTGTTTAATATGACTAAGGGTAGGTGGGCCTTTTGTATTTTCTTCCTAGATTAAAGTTCATAATGGTTTTGTTATATAACTTACCAGGCCTCCAGACATTTTCTTTGGGGATCTGAAGATTTAACTCAAGTTGCTACAGCGCAAATTATCTCCCAACTCTTGTGCTTACTTAAATTTGAGGTATTCAGTTCATCATATTTACACATAACAAAAATCCAAGCTAAGTCATTAACAACTCAAGAAAAATTAGTTCTTGATATACTGCTTTATTAACTTCTAACACTTCTATGCTTTGCCTTAATTATTAATACCCTCAAACATAACTAATTATGATTACAATACAAATACATATTGATCTTTAACTCAAATGAAAGAGCGCTTGATGACGATTAGATCAAATATCTCAAGAAATGGTGGTTCAAACCCACCAAGATCATCTAATATGAAATAGTTATCCATGAATCTAAACCATCCATATGTTTGTGTGTTACTATAGAAAAATTTAAATCAAATCTACATAACCTAAGAGCCCCAAAAGTACATCATCACAACATATTCAAACCATTATCACATTTTAAGTGCTCCGCACCGACCTTTGCATTCATGTGAATCTAAAAATAGTTCATGCTCTTATGCATGGTTTATAGGTTCTTTTTAGAAAAATACATGCTTGGTTTGGTGCGTTCTTTCAAAAGTCTCCCAAATATGTTTTTTTTCTTATAGAATAATTTCAGAAATATTAAATATGCAGATTTATATATAGTGACTATTATTAGTACCCAATTTTTTTTGGTTATGCTAGCTACATTTAATTTAGTAACTATACATGTTTGGGGAAAAAAATGAAATCAAAGCCCAAATTTTGGCTAAGGGATGCTCAAAACTATTATCATTTTCTTAGATATGCATTTATCTACAATTATGAACTTAAACAACCGTGCGTAGTATAAAATAGTTAGCAGTTTTCACTTTTATTTCTTTTAAAATTTCTTGAAACAAAAAATAATCTTAAGATAATCAAACAAGAGAACTTTTTTGAAATGTTTCTTTCAGGGAAATAAGATTGACTAAAATCTCTCCATCCCAAAACTTCTCTTCAGACTCAGAGTCCAGTCAAATATCTCATTGTTCTCCTGCATCCTTCCCTCATTGAGGCTCTTCACCAACACTGATATACCCTTTGTTCATATTCCCATCTAAGATGAACCTGCAGTCAGACAAACTGATGAACATTGTATAATATTGAAATTCATAGTTCAAAAGTAAACAGGGCATCATACACTGGATGTTCTAGCCAGATAGTGAAAGCATTAATTTCATAACTCAGTCATGACATATCGTGATTATCAAAATATTACACGTGACAATATTTTCATGAAACATATTGTCAATCAGTACCGAAAAATGGAAACTAAAAGTATATAATTTAGATTTTATCTTAGGAAAAAGGACGGAACTTTGCCAGCAAAGTGAAACAACCACAATTATGCTTTGGTTTGATAAGTTCTACCAATAGTATGGTTAATACATATCGTAATGACATATTATTGATTTCCAACATAGTCCAGGATCTCCATGTCTGTTGAACAACACTCTACCAGTGATATAACTGTATTTAGACCAACCTGCAATAAGTAACCCAAGTTGAAAGCAAACTTCTGCGCTTCAAACATACTCTAGAGTTCTGCACATTATAACATTCCTTGTGGTAATCTCTTAAAATATGCAGAAAGGGTAAGAACCAAAAATAGTAATACAGTTGTTTTAGCTGCCAAATTTAATGGTTTTGCATCATGCTCGTTAAAGTGGAGAACTTGAAGTAGCATCAAAAGGGATGAAATGGCAGGAAATTGGTTGGTGTCGTAATAGGTACTGTAGGGACCTATCCCTCAATCTCACCTAAAATTGAGTTGTTGACCAGTTCGAATTACCTCCATCTCAGACTCACAAATTTTTCACATGACTTCTCCAGTCAACATTTCAACCTACTCCACGAACTGGTGAAGAACGTGGGTCGAACTAAAACTGAAAAACCTGAACAAGTCAAAGACACCTGTCTCTCATGAACTCATCAGTTACTCAGTCAACCATCACTAACCACATTGTTTGGAGAATGTGCTCTAGCACGATGAAGAACTGCGGAGAAGGCCTATATAAGGAAGAAGTTCCAGAAGAGACAGAGACTAGAAAATTACACGAGAAATTACCAAGAAAACTATATATTCTAGATTCTCAAAAACATTCAAACTTCTTAGTTACAAAGTTTAAGCAATTCTAAATCTAGAGATCACTTGTAATAAGATATCCGCCTCAAGTAATAAAGATACTTCTACAAAAATCCTCCACTCGGGGTCGTAGTTTTTCTTACCTATTCAAAGGTTTTCTACGCTAAAACCACCTTTGTCATTTCTTGCTTTTCATAAAAATATTATCACAGGTTCATTGGTGTAATAGCAAATTCCAAGCCATTCGAGCCTACGGAATTTGGCTATGATATTTAACACCGTTTGTGGGAAAGATTACATTTTTACGATATCTTAAGGTAGTCTTTCGCTATAATTTTCAATCATGGTTACTTCTAGACTACCGGCTACATGCATCCAACTCGATGTTTCAGTGGAGCCGGAGCAACTTATAGAACTACGGGCAAATCTTAATGCCGAAACAAAGAAATAAGCCGAGTTTGAACTTTAATTAACTCGGGATCGAGAGCTCTGCGGGAAAGAGCTCGACACAGAATGACAAGCTTGTTTGACAGTACTCAAACGACATAAAAACTAGATAACAACAATCCAAGCTGCCCTAGAGGCTCTGCAAAACACTCAGCCAGTTCCTCCAATAAGAGGTCATGATCAGTTACCAAAGACCTCCCGTGTTTCCGTAAGAGAAATATTGGGACCTCGAGGAGTCATCAGTAAAGCTATTTCCAAGAATATTCAGCACGAACCTCAACAATCCATTCATTTAGGTGGTGAAGTTTAGTCTGAAGCCAGCCGAGGTCACCGAATTTCCGTCCATCAGGATGAAGAACAACGACCTCCACATCGAGTTCCAGTACGAGATCGCTTGAGTGAAGGTATCGGTACTTATCATCCGTAACCTACTCATCCAGCGATTCAACCAATACGTAATTACGTCACAAAAGAGCACATGGACCAGCGTATTAAGATGTTAATCGAAGCACAAGTTCTAGGTACTGCCGATGACATCACAAAATTATAAGGAAGTCCGATTGCCAAAGAACTATTCGATATGGAGATTCTGAAAGGTTTCCATACTCCAAAAATTCGTAAATATAAAAGTATCGACCTGAAGGAGCACATTCAACAGTACTGTGATTCATTGGGGTTGTACTCTAATCTCAACCACATCCTCTGCCGTCAATTCGCCACAAGTTTGTAAGAGGAACCACTCTAATGATTCCCCTCTCTCCCTGAGGACTCCATATATACATTTGACCAGCTATATTAACAATTCATCAAGACATATGCCCACAATAGAGATAAAGAGGAGAATTTCTATTCTCTTATCAGTCTCAAACAATCACACAGAGAGAAGCACAAGGCTTTTGCGAAGAAGTTTTTTAAGCTCGCGCAAAAGTGGATAACCTTGATCAAAAAATAGTTATTACTACTTTCACCAACGCGCTCCAGCTCGACTGCAAGGCCAAAGAGCACCTCCTCCTCAACAAACCTGCAACCTTGGAGGATATGATCACCAAGGTTAATAGTTACGTCAACCTGGAAAGGATGATGTTTGAGCGACATAAATCTACTAAATCCATCCTCACCATGAAATGTCTATCTACAGATCGAAACACTAAACCAACGGAGGATCAGGGTGATCAGAAGTGCGTCAAGGGCAACACTGGCTACCCTCGGAAAGGCAGTCCACCAACCAAGCCCATCCTCCCAAAGATGAACGTTTGAATCTTCACAATCTTTCAACTACTCTTGATGGATAAGCTCTACGGCATCTCTCAACCACTGGATCCAATTTGACAACCGACCATACTGCCTACATCATAAGGTAAACAATCATTCTACTGACAGTTGCTATGCTTTGTAGAGGCTGCACGAATACATTTTTTAAGAGAGATGGATGTTCGAATATATTATTGACCTGGAATCATACAAAGATAGCAGCTTGAAGTTGTTCATGTCGATGATCAAGCTGAGGAGAAGCATCTTTACCATATGCACCACATCAACATGATTGAAATTAACCAGATCGCCAAATCTAACAGATCCAAGCGCAGAAGACTATTACCTCAAGACACGGAAGCCAAGCTTCTACCTGAGTCGAGCAATCGCCAGCTTGGGATTTCCTTCGAAGATTAGGATACTAGCTATGTCAAATTTCTATATCATGATGCATTACTAATAATGCTCAAAATGAAGAAGTTTGTCATACACACAATGATGATCGATATTGGAAGTTGTATTGAGATTATATTTCAGAGCACTATCAACAAAATGGGATTGCCCGACCAAGTTATTCAGAGCGAGGCCGATATCAGTGGGTTCAATGGTTCTAAAGAAGAATACGTAGGCAAGATCATCTTACCTATTACTGTAGGACCAGCCACCATCAACGTCGTCTTCTATGCCATCAATGCCAAATCTCATTATCTCAGGATTATGGGGTCACTGCTGAATTTACAACATGGAAGCAATCGCTTCCACCTATCATTAAGCACTCTGATTCAAACACAATAATGGTATCTTTGAGATCAGGGGTAGTAAGAAGCTTTCTCGAGCTTGTGAAAATAGCGTCTCTGCTATCCTAGATACCTCTGACAGATTTGCTGCATAGCAATTACAGGAAGATGATCACCTCAACGATCAACCTTCCAAGAAGGAGCCCATAGAATATGTTAATATTAATGGATCTAGCAGATGTACTTTTATCGGTACTAAGCTGGTTCAGCACGAAAAAGATGCTCTCATTCAGTTCTTTCAACTAAATCGAGAAATTTTTGCGTGGTCTTTTAAAGAAATATATGGGGTCGATCCGGCCAAGGCATGTCACAAGCTGGCCATCAACACCAACGCCACGACGGTCAAATAGAAACAGCGACGACTATCACCTCGCCTTCAAGATGAAGTGAACACCGAGATCGAGAAATTGATCAAAGTGGGATACATTCGAGAAGCCAAATATCCAGACTGGATATCCAATATTTTTGCTGTCCCAAAGAAGAACAAAAAAGTTTGAGTTTACGTAGGTTTCACCGATCTGAACAAACATACTCCAAAGGACAGTTTCTATCTTTCCAATATTCATCAGATCCTCGATTCCACAAAGGCCATGACCTCCTATCTATGATGGATGCTGCTTCAGGATACAATCAGATTCCACTTTTGGATGAAGATCAAGAAAAGATGACTTTCATCACTGAAAGAGGTCTTTATTGCTACAAAGACATGCCCTTCGGACTCAAAAATATGGGTGTTACATATCAATGATTGATGACTACGATGGTCAAAGTACATCTTGAGAAAGTCATTAAAGTCTATATCGACGATCTTTTGTGGAAGAGCATCCAGTCAGCCAACCACATTTCAGATCTCAACACCATATTCAACATTCTTTAATCTTATAGGATACGTCTCAACCCTGATAAGTGTCAATTTGGGGAACATTCCGGCTAATTTCTAGTCTACCTCATCAGCAAGAAAGGGATTGAGGCCGATCCATATCAGATTCGGGCTCTCCTCAACATACCTTCTCCAAAAATGATAAAAGACATTCAGAAACTTACCGGCAAGATTACCGCTATCAACCGTTTTGTTTCTAAATCTTAAGACCGTTGTCATTGGCTATTCCTACTACTCCGCGGTTGTACCAAAAAAGGAAAAGTTTAGGCAAATACAGAGGTCCAATGGACAGTAGAATGCGAAACAACTTTTCAAGATCTCAAAACTTATTTAGGGAGGTCTCTCATAATGAGCACCCTAGTAGATAATGAGGAACTGATTATCAACCTAGCAG
The DNA here is from genome assembly GCA_014058105.1 of Kingdonia uniflora. NCBI lineage: Eukaryota > Viridiplantae > Streptophyta > Magnoliopsida > Ranunculales > Circaeasteraceae > Kingdonia > Kingdonia uniflora. Next base: position 2,049,275 of record JACGCM010000140.1, on the reverse strand, counting down.
TCATAGATACTTTAATCAGCTCAGTTCTCATTTGCCTTAAAAGCGAAAATTGAGAAACCAGTCTACTTTATCAGCAAAACCCTTACTCTAGCGGAAACGAGGTACTCTAAAATTGAGAAACTTCTTCATGCTCTTGTTTACACTTCACAGAAACTCAAGCACTACTTCTAAGTTCATTCAGTTAAAGTCATGACAAACTACCCACTTTGGAAAATTCTATCCAAAAAAGAAAAATCAAGAAGAGTACAACAGTGGTCAGCCAATTTGGGAGAACATGATATCAAGTTCGAGCAACGTAATTCCGATAAGGGTCAGGCCGTTTCAAATTAACTCGTAGATTTTCCAATGGAAGATCCCGAATGGGAGAAGCATGACCCTGACCTAAAGAAGAAACTTCCGAAGATCTTCCCCCCCAAAACATTTGATGAACGAGCTGAATGGATTACAACAAATGGGTGAAGACTTCTTACGGATGGATCAGCAGAACCCGCAAGGTCAGGAATCAGAATCGCACTGATTACCCCTTCCACTTACAGAGTTGAGAAATTGATTCTCTTGGATTTTAAGGCCTCAAATAATGTCACGGAATATGAAGCTCTCATTCATGGACTCGACCTCGCTCTTGAGCTCGATGTCCCCAAACTCTCAGTTTACACAAATTCACTACTCATCGTCCACCATTACTATAAGCAATATAAGAAAAATAGAAAGATGATCGAAAATGTAGCCCTCGTTGCAGATAGGATGAGCAAGTACACGAAAGTAACTCTCGATTATCTTCCTCGAGGTGAAAACAGACACACCGATTCCTTGGCATATCTAGTCGGGGTCTTGGGTACAGAAGCTTGATATCTCTAGATCAAAATCATTTCAACCCCCGGTATTGATAGCATTTATGTATGCACGATCAATACTAGGGGCGAGAAAGGGGGAGACGACGATTGGCGAAAGCCTTTCTTAGTCTACCTTAGTATCAACAATAGTTACGACGGACCCCTTCCAGCAGATTCAAAAGAGCGTCGACAGCTGATCAACAACTTGAAGTGCTACACAAATCAAAATAGTATGTTATACTGCCATTCAGTCACGGGGCCTTACCTCAAGTACCTCTCCAAACAAAAATCAGATGAAATGTACTAGGAATTACATGAAGGGACTTGTGGCTCCCACACCGCAGGTCGATCACTAGCAAAGCGAGCTATTATACAAGGAGTATTCTAGCCTGGCATGCTCAAGCAAACAGAGGAGTACTCATGCAAATATGATGCCTACCAACGACATGGACACATGATACGCGCCCCTGCACTCGAACTCCATGCAAGAAAGGTGTTCTGGCCTTTCAAAAGATTGGCACTCGATTTCGTTGGCGAATTCCCTAATTTTCCAGGTAACCACCATCACCTACTCGTAGCTACCGATTATTTTACAAAAATGGGTAGAAGCAGTTCCACTCTGTCGAACCAAAGAAGAAGAGGTCATCTTTTTTATTTGAGAACACATCATCACACATTTTGGGTGCCCCCACCTAATTCGTATCGATAACGGGCCCCAATCTGTTAGAGAAAAAATTATAGCCTTCCTCAATCAACACAATATCATCTACTCACCATCCAATCCTTACTATCCTCAAGGCATTGTCCAAGCCGAAATCACCAACAAAACCATCGTGGATGGACTCAAAAAAAGGTTTCACTCATATAAAAAAGGGAATTGGGTTCGAGAACTACCTCATGTCCTATGGGCATATCGTACTACTCCCTGATAGTTAACAGGATAAACCCCATTCCTCCTTGCCTATGGCACTAAGGTCGTCATTCCTTCTAAATACCATCATCCAGTTCGAGATCACGAGCTAACTGACGAAGAAAATGAGTTCGAATTGGCTTTCAACCTCAATATGATCGATGAAACCAGGGAACGCACCATCACTAACCTAGGTCGATATCATCTTATGCTAGCCAGTTTGTTCAACAGCCGAGTCTGAAGACGTACCTTCTAAATTGATTATCTCGTCCTCAGAGAAATTCCTCAACACCGTAATGAACCTCACACTGGAAAATTATCTGATAATTGGGAGGGTCCATTCATTAGGTCTCTCAGGCCTGAGATCATATTACCTCATGATAAAAGATCAAATCTACATTTCAAATTCTTGAAACACTATGCGACTGAAACGATACTATCGTTAAGCGCCTTACTACTCCATTTCCATTTCTCGCTTTTGTTTTTTCAATTCCAAAAGTAAGATTTTTATCTCCATCCAATGTAAATTTTGGACTGCTCAATAAAACTTCCAAGTTTTTCGCAATATCTCTCTACTTACGTAGATTCAACTACATTCTATAGATTAAAGCATAGATAATACTAGCTTTCAATCAATCTCATACCAGTTAAATCAAGGATAACACTTGGTTTAGCTAATTCAACCATCTCTGCGATTAAAATAAATGTAGAAACTTGTTTTATATCAAAGACTCTACCAAACATTAGATAGGGAAAAGGTAATACTAGCCTTCATCTCTTTCAACTTGTTTGGGACATTATACCAGTTAAATCAATGATAACACTTGGTTTGGCTGACTCTACTAAATTTTAGCGACTAAAACAAATGTAGAAACTTGTTTTATATCAATGACTCTAACAGACATAAGATAAGGCAAAGGTAATACTAGCCTTCATCTCTTTTAATATGTTTACAACATTACTACAGTTAAATCAAGATTCACTTGGTTTGACTGACTCAACCCATCTCTGAGATTATAAAAAATATAAAAACTTGTTTTAAATCAATGACCTTACCAGACATAAGATAAGGCAAAGGTAGTTCTAACTTTCATTTATTTCGTTATGTCTGCGACATATACTATTTATTTTCAGGTTGCATTCACAACCACTATAATGGATTCTTCTCGGCTGTTGGGATGTCAGCCGTGTTTTCCCCTACAATAGGAAGTCGATCGAATTTTAGTTTTCAAGTTACAGCAACCCTGCCCCGCTCTATCAGATCTGCAGGGCGAGGGCCTAAACTCGTTTCCATGGAGGCCATACAGTTTCCTTGATCTATATCAACTCCATAAATACATCCCTTATCAGACAGGATCTTGAACAAGGTATCTCATTCTAAGTTAAGTCTTTTTACATCCTCTACAAAATACGCAACGGTCAATTTTAATAAATCTGCGCGTGACACATGAGATACAACGATCCTTGAAAAGTGAGATCTCACATTCTCGAGGCGTGACTCCAAAGTCGTATACAATTTCTTCTGATGCGTCATTTCCATTTTTGTCTGAGCATCAAAAGCTATAGTCTTCCAATTTATGGCAAATTTTGCTGATTCAACTTGATTAATGTCATCTAGGTCTGCCACCTGAGCGCGAAGTCTTTCGATTTTGGCATCCAACTCTTCCCTGGCTGAAGTATCCCTTAGCAAGTCATCTTTCTTCTTCATCAGAATTTCTTTTGCCCTGATTTCCCCTTCCAAGAACTTCTTCCTAACAAAAGCAGCATCCAACTTGTGCTGGTATTCCCTTAAGTTTACATTCCCTTTCTGCACATGCCCTTAAATTTGAGCTACGTCACCTTCCAGTAAGGCTGGCAATTTAACCCTCCCCGCCCTTAATGAGGCCGGTTTGGTATGACTATAGTGGGTATGGGGAGGGTTTGGTAAAATAAAAAAACCCATTTATTAATTGGGGTGGGTCAGGCTTTAGTCTTAAATAAACGGGGCCCCGTCACCCAACCCAGTTATACATGATATAACGTGAATACCCTTATGAGCTCAACCTAATTCTGAAGTCTGAACTCAAGTCTCAAGACTTAACATGTTACTTCCTTCCTCCTCTCTTCCTTCCTTCATTTCAACCTCTATCAGTAATTTGTGATCAGTCTGTACCAAATTCATTTCAACCAGTATTTCCATTTGAATCATTTCAACCTCTACACCCGTATAATATCCTCCAAATTCAAGGTTACGAAGATTAGAAGTTTATCATTAGGAAGTTTACGAAGATTGGAACAACAATTAAGTTTACGATCTATGATAAGTCTGTGATTAGTCTTAATCATTTCATAATTTAACCTCTACATATGTGATCTGTGATAATAACTTTCATTTCAATGTAACCATTTTCCCTATATCATTGGGAAGTTTACGAAGATTAGATAGATTATCGACTGTTTCTGGAAGTCTATGAAGCTTGGAACAATGTTTGCAAATTAGAGAGATCACTAATAGATTCAGGTAACTCCTTCAACAATCCAGAACCTTGAGCTTCAAGGTGCCCCAATACATAGCATCCTATATTAGAGATCTTATACAAGTCCTCCTTATCTGTGTCTATTGACTGCTTTGTTTTCTATTCAAACAGACTTTGGGTCTATTCAAACAGAAGACTCAGGAGGAAGTTTGTTCGAATAGAAAATGGGTTTTGCTCAAATAAAATTGGGTATGTTCGAACATGCTATTTGTCTGTTCAAACAAATATTGGGGATCCCCACTTAGGATAAACGGGTGTTAAATGGGTGTTGGGGAGGGTTTGGTATAGACAAATTTAAATGGGGCGGGTTTGGGTATTCCTCATTTAAGTTAAAGGGTATTTGGGCAGGTTTGGGGGTTGGATAATTTGGCGGGTATGGGGATGGTATTACTCCACCCGCCCCAAACCCGACCCATTTCCAGCCCTACCTTCCAGCTTAATAATTTGACTTGACAAGCTAACTACATCCCCTTGGACAAGAGGAACCTTATCATCATTTCTACTCTTCATCGAGTGCTCTCCAACCTCGGCGTTCCTGACACGTACGTTGGCTTGCGCCAATTCGGTCTTCAATCGTGTCACCCTCTTATTTAACTTGCCACAATTCTGTTGCATCGTCCGAAACTCCATATCCTTGGTAGGTAAGGTTGTATGCAAGTGTTTGGCTGCGGCTTCCGAAGTCAATAGATCCTCTCGAACTATCTTCAACTCCTTATTTGTTTCAATTATTTTCTTTTTCAGCCGCTCCAGCTCGTGTCTACTATTCTGAAAATTAGTTCTAAATTGTTCCTCCGATCTTTCTAGCGCCTGAATACGGTATTGATCCATCTCAGCATACCTACTCTTTACCATCAGTATGTCAATATGACTTTGGAGCTTTGTTGCATGTCTTTTAATCTCTGCAAGCTCTTTTAGCCCTATAAATTTCGGTATCCTTCTCCTCGATCTTATGAGTGAGCCTCAAGGTGCCCCAATACATTCTCTATATGCTACTTTGTCAAAAAATTTGATTATTTCTATGCACTATTTGAGTGTCATTTTCCTAAAACTAATAACAAGTTTTTGGTCTGCCTTTATGTTTTATGTTGTCTTATTTACTTGAAAGCTTTATGTAAATAAAGCATGCAAGTTAGACGTTGCCTGTTCCGATCTAACCTGCAGCTCCGCTTGCAAAGATAGCAAGAATGTGGAAGTCTATCATTCCCTGCAAGCTCAGTTCCTAAATCTTTTATTCTGAGGCTCGTTTCTCTAAGTGCCTACAAAAGGGTTACAAACAAGAACGCAACCTACAGAAATATATTCAATACACAGTATCCAACCGATTTACAAAAACATTTCCAAAATATTCGTGCAAAATCATTTCTCTACCATACCTTCTCATATTCCCCCTTCGGAAGCTCGGTGTCATCCCATTGGTTGTCTAGCACCGTCTGACGAGAGATTCCATCCAACTAATCAACAACTCCAACTATAACCCCTTCCGCCTCTTTGTCATCTACCACCTCAACGTAGGTGTCTGCCTTAATAGCATCCACTTCATCCTCTGAATACCCCTTTAACATAAGGTGGTACCCGAGTCTTTCGCGCTCCACCACTACCCCCTCCAGGTTCGATGTCGCCTCAGCTTGAAGATGGCCGATCTCCACTACTTGGGAAGCCTTCAGGGCCTCCAGCTTTTTTATATCCTTGAGCGCGTCAGCCTTCAATCAAGCTATCTTCTTTTCAAGCTCGATCTTCCCCTTCTTCAGCTCGAATTTCTCCTCTTCAACTCTAATACATATCCCTCTCACCAAACGAGCAGCCTACAAAGCATAATTCGACCTCAGCGTGAGCTCGGAGTGCAATACAAAAATATATTTCACATAATCGAGCATAGGAAACTACCATTTTGTTCATATCCTCTTCCCCATAAAGAGCTGCCAGCCTGGCCCTTTCCTCTACCTCCTTCAGATTATCCTCAATAACAGGTCGTTCTTCAACGACCTTCTCCCCTGACGTTCCTGAAGGTTTGATCCTTCTCCTCTCTTTTTTTTCTTAGACCTCACCACTCCCAGTGGTACCAGAGGCCGACGGACGCTTCAACATCTATTTTTTTGGAAACGTTCGAGTTAATTTGCTCAACGTAATAGACTTTGGATGAACCAAATTGTCCACTCTAGGGGCCTTGGGAAAGTTCGTTCGCCCTTCCCCACCAGTTTCTTTCTTCTTACCAACATCGCACCCACCATCAGCCTTGTCGATTGAGATATTTGAACTTTTTTGGACTTGCTTCCAACCCGTTTCTTTCTGTTAAGGCCAAGTCCTTCCAACACAGATTCGAGCTCAACTTCTTCCTCAACAACTTCATTCAACAAAGAATTTATCCTCTCCACCAGGGACTTTGGGCCTGTCATGCACAACATTTTTTATCATAAAAAAGAGATCATATAGTCCCAACATATCAATATTATACGTTATACATTGTTATACTTACTTTGTTTTACAGTTCTAAACAAAAGATCAAAGGGTTCTTCATCATCTCTCTGAAGGCAATTACTTTTAACCCATATTACATTGTCGTTCCAAGATCGACCTGCTGGGTTCAGATCAAAGAAGCGAGGCCGAGTTGCGCTCTTACAGAAATATGACCCTCCACTGGCATGATAATTCTTCACCCCATAAAACTGTAGAATATCCTCAAGGGATATCCTCCTCACTTTCTCCTCTATTTTCCACTTTTTATTCAGATGGTCGCAAACACTTATCACCTCCCACATGTTCCCGTTCAATTGAACAGGACATACCCCAATCATATTCATAATCTCTTTTGTCAAATTGGTAAGAGGAAGACTCAACCCATACTCTAATTAAGATAAGTAACACAAAAAACCCTCTAAGATATCACTCCGAACACTCCCATCGAAATACTTCAACGATATCAATTCGTCTATACCCCTATCTTGTTTCTCCTCCACCAAATCGGCCAATAAATAAAAATACTCCTCCCCCGTCGCTACAGTACACCCCCTAAATAGCCTATTGGCGTATTCTACGCAGTTACCCCATGTCCTTCCTATAGCAACCTTGGCTTTACAAAGCTCTTTAAATGTATCCAAACAGGGAGGATAGTTAACCAATTTCCCAGGGAAACTTGGACCCCTACTTTAACCTCACTGTCAGAAATATTAATTTTGGGCTCTGGCGTTCGACCAGAGGTCGATACCTCATTAACAGGTAAACTATCCATCTCAACTACAATTTTACAGGCAAGGGCTTGATCCTATATAAATACCTCTCACGATCGACCTACATACAGGTTCAGGTATCTATCATTATCTTATGCACATCGATCATTCGCATACAAAAGTCTTTCATATATTCTATATATATTTCTAATTTCATAGATTGCTATAAATAGTGATTTTGTAGAGATTTTCTTAAAATAGATTATGATTTGCAAAAACACAAACATGCATCGCACATCTCTACTAACCTTCTGTGTCAGAATGAGAATTCGAGGCAGCACCAAATCCTTCCCTCATAACGCTGCTATATAACCAGTTACGTAATTAAGTCCCCGCCACTCTCTTTGACTATTGATCACTCTCAGATAAATCATTACCAGATTCTCTGTAATTTTTTCGTACTTCTCTCTCTTTGCTCTCCAAGTTTTCAGAAGTTGAAAAATGTTTGAATGATGAGGAAGAAGCAATATCTATTATTTCTCTCTCTAACGGTTGGTAGTTATTGTGCCTCGCACGAGCTGTCCTCAATTTTGGAACCGAGGCATCTTTTCCACTATCCATGTCAGACGCCTTGCACCTTTTCGATAAAGCCATTTTTCCATCATTGGCCCTTTCCTCATATTTTAATCTATTTTTCTCTCCTGTTTCCATATCTCTCTTTGACCTTCCCACACTCATGATGACTCACACTTACACGGTATCAAATTTTTGTAACTTTACATAAAAAAAACAAAATTAGAAGCTCCTATTTTTTCTGTTCTTGTTTCTTTTACTTATAGTACTAGTGACGTCATTTCCAAAACTAATAAAATTTTCAAATGTATTTAAATTTTTTTATCATAACAGTCTCAAATGGCATTTGCAACTATAGAGGATCAATTTAACTTTCATCTTTCCTTTTAGATAAAATTTAAATACTTACATTCATTTATGATAGCACTTTGCACATAATTATACCTAAAATGGCCTTGATGACCTGGGCAACCATATCCGATCAGATATCCCCCAGTAATTATCACATCTTTGGATTCAATCTCCTCCATAGCAAGTAATCTCACTGCTTCCTTTCGAGCTTCTGGGTCCACCATTATTTCTCGGAACATATCTTCGTAAAAATGACGTTAGTATTCACGATCTCTCCCAATCATATCCAAACCCTCAACATTCATCTCCCCCACTGGCAACTCAGCATCATAGTCCAACAACCCAAAAATACATTCACGCACTTTGGCTACCTTAATAGCCAATCGCCCCTCAGCGGCCTAACAGATTCTCTCTGAACGAGTCTACCTCATCATTCTTCCCTTCTACCTAATTTTTCCTCATCAACCCCCCTTCATTTATACCCTGTATGGCTATAAAATTTTACACAGCTCGGGATGTTATCCTATTATCTCGTAACAGAAACCATAAAATCTTGGTAAAAGTTATATCTTAACACATCTCTTTTTCTCAAACTACATCATTTCATCCTATTTCATATCGACCTGCCATTCCAAAATTTATGCAATTTCCTTTCCTCCATATTTTTATCCAACCTCAGATCGAACTTCTATTATATACATTACCAACATATTTCGAACAGTTCGATTATGATAACAATAATTTTAATGTCATATATATCATCTTATCAATATCTTGGCGAACTCAGCGCATTATTCATAGCTCGATTCCAGAGACATTCTATTCTATATTAACACAATGTTTGGATAACAAATATTATTCATTTCGAATCAGATTACAAGTACGTTTACAGATAATAAGTCTTTCAAAGTAATCAGAGATCGAATACTTTTACAGATATCAAGTCTTACAAAGAACTCCAAAATCAGGTACTTTACAGATAACAAGTTTTTTGAGTACTTTACAGATAACAGATCTTTTAGGCACCCCAAGCCTCAAGTCCTTCAGCTCGTCCTACTTCAGTTATGTTTCATCTTGATGCAAAGTAGGCATTGGACGCAACAAAAAGCTTTTCTCACATGAGTTTTATCGAAGTCTAGTCAAACTTCAAATAGAAACTATACAAGCAGAAGACTCAGTCCTGGACCCCACTCTTCAAACTGAAGGCCTTCTTAGCGCCAAAAATTAATGGAAATACAGAAGCAGACTTCTACTTTTTGTCTTCCTCCTCCACTACCATCACCGCCTCTCCTCTAACCACCACCCTCGCAGAGTTGGTAGAGATAAAGAGAGCCCGACCTTATAATCTATTGCGACACAAGAAATCAGTATAACTTCCCCGAAGTTATGCTTAACCATGCATCTGTCTCCCCAACCTTGTCCTCCGCAAGGTTGTGGACGCAAGCCCAATGTATCTCGCCTGTCAAGACGACGACATGAAACCTCCACCTATAGTAAAATTCCTCCTCAACTTCAACCGTTTCGTCTTCCGACATACCTTAATAAGTCGGAGGAACTGGAGCAGGTATGGACATCTCCAAGGATTGGTCGCCAAAGAACTTTAACTCCATCCTCTGTATTTCTGAAGCGATTCGCTCCTCAAGGACCATTCTACGAGTCTTCACCATCTTCCAAAATGGCAAAGATTTTTTGTAACAGATCAAGCGTACTTTGTCACAATCCTCGGTACAGGTACTCTTTATATAACCCTACATTTATTGTGTAGGTACATTTTTCTAAGCGTCATCATTCAATACCAACGCAACTCTTTAAACCATAACCGTCACATACATCAGCATCCACATCTTTATTTAATGCACGTTATTTCCCTATAACCCGTGCAACTTCCATGCAATCAAAACCATCATTATTTTATTTCAATATTTAAAATTTTTAACCCAATACCAATTACCTACAGACTTTTTCTCAACCAAAGCCACTCATGACTTTGGTTGCAAGGGAGTAATTGTAGGGACCTATCCCTCGATCTCACCTAAAATTGAGTTGTCGACCAGTTCAAATTATCTCCATCTCAGACTCACGTATTTTTCACATGACATTTCCAGTCAACATTTCAACCTGCTCCACGAACTGGTGAAAAACGTGGGTCAAACTCAAACCGAAAAACCTGAACAAGTTAAAGACACCTATATTTTACAAAATCGCCAGTTACTCAGTCAACCACCACTAACCACATTGTTTGGAAAATGTGCTCCAGCACGATGAAGAACTGCGGAGAAGGCCTATATAAGGAAGAAGTTCCAGAAGAGACAGGGACAAGAAAATTATACGAGAAATCACCAAGAAAACTATATATTTTATATTCTTAAAAACATTCAAACTTCTTAGTTACAAGGTTCAAGTATTTCTAAATCTAGAGATCACTTGTAATAAGATATCTGCCTCAAGCAATAAAGATACTTTTACAAAAATCCTCCACTCGAGGTCATGGTTTTTTTACCTATTCAGATGTTTTCCACGCGTGTCATTGCTTGCTTTCCATTTGAATATTATCACAGGTTCATTGGTGTAATAGCGAATTCCAAACCATTTCGAGCCTACAGAATTTGGCCATTACAGGTACCATTAGGGCTGAAGCTACACAAAGCCGACACAGTTTACTATCATGCATATGTACGGACTTGGGCATTCCCATGCATGTGGTAATTTATCTCTCTTCGATCTCCTTTCCGCAAAGATACAGGAGTTATTAATCAATTTTGTGTAGTGCTCCTTAATTATGTTGTAAAATCCCTCTTTCGTATTAGCATTGTTGTGACATTAACAAGTGCCATTTTGGGGGGATTTAGCCTGTTATCCATATTTACAAATATAGAATACCATAATAATTATATGAATAGCTAGAAAAAAGAATAGTTTTTCGTAAAAGAGTCACAAATCCTGGATACAAAAGACTACAAGTATAAGCTTTACCTTCTTGACATAGTTGAGTGAAAGTTCAGGTTCAGTTAAGAACGATCTAGAGGGTTCAATAAATACAACAATAGCTTCATCATTTTTACATGAATTAAATTTTTAGGTCACTCAGAAAAAAAGATTATGCTGCATCTAAGTAAAAACATCTCAGGTTTTCCTTGAATACCTGATGGCCTCCTAGTTAACTTGGATATGAATGAAATAAATAGTGATAATGTCTTATCCCATAATAAAACATACAAAATATTACATATTGAAGGGTTGCAAGAAATTATGAGCTACAACAAGGGTCTTTGTTTATCCAGGTTATTTCTCTCCATATTTTAATATTAAGAGACAAGTTGTAGACTTCTCATTAAAAGCTACACCAGCTAATCCACAATACGATAAAGAAGCTCTATTTAGCAGAAAAATACGAAGAACATCAATTGATTGGGAAAAATAAGAGCTTCAATTGCTTAAAACAAAGTTAATTACAATGGATTACTCCAAAAAAAAGCCTAGGCTTTTTCATCAGAACTCTTTCTAAATCTAACATAAGAAAGGAAATAACCTAAGTCCCCTTTATGTAGAGGGAACTAAAAATTACAAATAGAATGCATCTAGAGGTAAAAAAAATGCCTCAAAAATACAACCACCACCAAAGTCGTTCGGACGAAATATGGAGTCATTCGAACGACTTTACACCTAACTGGTCTAAAACTCTAGAAAGTTGATAACTCGTTCGAATGGCATGACAACTCGTTCGAACAAAAATTTTCTATGGACCAAATTCTAGAGAGCATAACAAAGGTCGTTCGAACAAAATTGGGAGTCAATCAAACGACTCTCAACCTCGTTCGAACGACTTTAACTAAAACTTCAAACGTTCCTAGATCCTCCTGGATCATGGCTCCCCCCTTTAGTAACCTTGTGCTCCTGCTCAAGCAAGAACTGGAGAGGCGGGAATGTGGCACTGCCCATTACCCTATTATACCACTTTAACTTACTTGGTAGCTAACCCTTCTTCCCAACTCGGAACGGCTCAATACCACTACATGTTTTGTCTGGCAGCAACTTTCGGCGAAACACACTATGCCCCTTAGGATCATCATATGCTACAACATACGCTGACGTAACAAAAGGTTGTATCTGCATAGAAACCAACCTAGCGGAAGTAGTTGGCAATGGGGGTCGAGATAACTTATCAGCCAATTTGTTGTCCACTCCCTTCTTATACTATATAATTAAGGGAAATTGTTGGAGATACGACAGCCTCTTCATCTAGCGAGCTTGCTGTAGCTTGGACTATGTAGCTAAAAACTAAAACGGTTTATGATCAGTATGTACCACAACCTCCTCTTATAACTTCCCCATATCAGTTTGTTACTTATAAGTCATTGTCATTGTAGAGAACACTCTAGCTAACGTACCCACCTAAATTGGTCAAACCAATAGCATAAACTTGTCACTCGTATTAACCAACCGCTTTACCTGAGTCGTCGTTACTAGATTAGACGTAATGACATACTCCTTACAAGCATTGATATGGAACTCTTTTCCCTCCTTCACAAGATGATACTTGTGAGCCCTACGGTAATGAATCGCATCTCGGTCCCAAAGATAAGGGTTACCCAAGATGACCTGACACACATCCAAAGGACCCACCTCATATGTCACCTCGTCAATAAATCTTTCAGTGATCGCAAACTTGAAAGTACACTGCTTTGTGATCATCAAATCCATATTTTTTTGAATCCACCCCAAACCATATGGCTTAGGATGAGCTATAGTCGTCAAACCCATCTTCTTCACCAACGTCTCAGAAATTAATTTTTTTTGACTACCCACATCCACAATGGCCTCGACTAAACTCTGCTTTACCTGAATACTGATATGAAAAAGTTCTTCCTGACTCTCCTCCTTCGTAGCTAAATTCTGCTAAAATATAAGTGTAAGCTTAGGATTAGGCTTATCTAAATTCGAGAGGTCAACAACCTCTGTGGCTTGTACATATCTCTCTTTCTTGCTATTCTCCTCCTTCAGCCTAAGCTCCGGGTAAAATTTCCAACTATAATCGAAAATATGCGTACTCGCCTTACAATGATTATAATGAAACTCCTTGGATGAAGACCTCTCTCCTCTGGCCTCTCCATGATTGCAATGAAACTCCTTGGACAAAGACCCCTCTCCTTTGGCCTCTCCCTTATACTCGTTTTTCCACCTAGACTTGTCCCCAACTTGTTCTTGTCGTCTTCCTTGTCACTCTTCAAGTACTTGACTTTAATGGCAATTACCTTCACGATAACGTCCTCGATATTGGCCATATTAAAGAGCTTTAACTCTCATCGAATAGACCCCGACAAACCCCCCGTGTACTTTATGAACACCTCATACTCGTCTACATCAATGTCCAAGGCCAAAGCTTGGTTATGAAACGCCGCAGTGTATTTCTGCACGAATTGCTTAAATGTTTGGCACACATTGTGTCATTTATACCATCTCTCTTGCTCATACCCAATCGGATAAAACTATTTTCGTACTAATATCTTGAATTCTTTTAAACCCAAACTTCCTACATCGTGGCGTTTTTAATAAGATTTATACCACGTGAGTGCATGACTTACAAATTTCAACGTAGAAAAGCATATTTGTTGCGCATTGGAGTATTCGTAAACAAAAAAAATAGGTCTCTAACCTATTAAACTAATTATCCAACTTCTCAACATCGATCGAACCGTCGAATACCAGAATTTCAATTTTAAAATTGATACAAAGATTACGAATAAGATTCGATGACTTACCAATACTCGATCATTCCTTGACGGATTCGGCATCATCAGAACCACTATCGATCTTCGCAAAATCGTCGTCGCCATCCACCTCCATAACCCCTTTCTTCTTCGAGCGGCCTCGCCGTGTCGCTGAAACGGAAGCCTTTGCGAGGTTCGTGAGACGCAATTGTTCAACTAACTCCCCTACATAAAATGTTAGGTCGGAAACTGTCGTTTCCAAAATCGTGAGTCGATCGTTGGACTCGTCCATCTCCAAATCGTCATTCTTTTTCAAATTAGGTTTACGATGAAACTTCAACGGACTCACTAGCTTCTCCTTCGTTTGCTTAAGACGGTCACGTGCAGAGACCATAAACCACAATCAATTCCTAAAGATCGTAACTGGAACTCTGATACCACTTAATCCAAAATATGATAGAGAAGCTCTAGTTAGCAGGATAATACGAAGAACACCAATTGATTGGGAAAAATAAAAGCTTCAATTGCTTAAAACAAAGTTAATTATAATGAATTACTCTAAAAAAGCCCTAGGCTTCTTCCTCAGAACTCTTTCTAGATCTAACATAAGAAAAGAAATAACCTAAGTCCCATTTATATAGAGGGAACTAAAAATTATAAATAGAGTGCATCTCGAGGCAAAAACACGCCTTAGAAATATAACCACCGCCAAAGTCATTCGAACGAAATAGGGAGTCGTTCGAACGACTTTACGCCTAGTTGGTCTAAAACCCTAGAAAGTTGACAACTCGTTCGAATGGCATGATAACTTGTTCGAACGAAAATCTTTTATGGGGCAAATTCCAGAGAGCTTGGCAAAGGTCGTTTGAATGACTTTAACTCCATTATACCTACAAGTCATGGAAGCTCTTACGTCCTCTTGCTGAAGTGTATATATTAGAAGAAAAAGGAAGTCTGAGAAAAAAAAATCAAGAATGCTTACCCTGGTTTTCCTTTTTCTTTAATTAATTCATCTAACGAAAGAACTACTCATATGCTTTATGCAACTCCTGAGCAGGCTCTACAAAACAGTTCAAAAGTATTTAGATATTGAAGGCTACTCAAGATATGTACTACTATTCAGAAGGTTTAGTTGTGGCATGCTAAGTGAACTCAAAATTGTTTCTATAATTCAATTAATCTCAAATGGCCTACTAAACTATGATCAAACACTAACTTAGAGCCAATAACATATATAAACATATGGAGTCACAACTTCTGATTATCTCTTACTCATTAGATGGTAAATAAAATCCAACCAGCAACTTATAAAAGAAGAGTTTATTGTTTTTCAAGTAGCTTTACTAATATACTACATTTTTAATGCTTTAGGACCATCTTTTGCACACAACCTTGATAATATGAATGTATAACAATTCAAAGATGCAAAAAGTATAACACTGTATTAGGACTTCTTACACAGCATACTAAGAAAATAGACGTCATACATGGCTAAGTATATTAAAATACAGATTTGATTTCTAATCAAATAAATCATAAAGAACTGTACTTCCAATAAACTATTATACACCACTTTAAAGAAACGTCGAAGTTAAAAATTTGTTAAATTTATCAAAGTTTCGTTTCCTACAATTAAAGGGCCAAATTAACAAAGTTAATCTAAAGTACTTTCATTATTAATAGAAAAAGTTGTGCTTTATTAAAACGGTGGTGATCCAAATCTGCAATAAGAAAAACACTTACTTTCTCACCCCCAAGTGGTACATCTTCTCAACCTCCTCAAAAAATTTATGCTAAAGATAGAGGTATCTTCATTTTTCATAAGCTAGATATGAAGATGAGTATCTTATAAGAGTACTTTTTAGTTTCTCATAATACCAATTATGTGAAGCTTTACACTGGTAGTATGAGAACGACAAAAGTTAATGTTTTCCTCTAGATATATCATTTGGCATCTAAACACGAGTTTGGCATATTAACTTTTCTAATTCAAGTCTGCCCCTTAACATAAAAATAAGAAAATGAAAGGATTAAATGTCACATATACTAAGTCCACGACATTGTTGCTCTTTCCAATCCTATCAACCAGAATGAGAATATCAACAGAATTGACATATAGTTCAGATGACTCCACAAAATGAACATGATATTGACATACTCTATTGCCCATTTTTTTCTTTTTACAACAAAAAATCCGTTATTTTTAAATAATAAAAAGTATTTGCTCGGGATAAAATGAACATATAAAGACCTCACAAACACCATCAATAAAGAAAGGAATAACAACAACTACTGACCTTTCACAACCACCATCTCAAACACTACTTATGCTTGCACATTGGGATATTACATAATGTAGAAAAAATTACTCATAATTTCTTGAAAAAGTAAAAAAAAAGTACTCATAGTTCAAAAGATGTACTAAACTACCAGTCATGAATCGATTTGAAAATGAAATGCAGCTCAGATACGAGTTAACTTAATCTATAAATAACATAACAGATTAGAGCTACTCAAATAAAAACCAAAAGCAATGACAATGACAATATAATAACTGCGGATATACCTCGAGCCATTGTTACCAAGGCCATGCGAGCAAACTATAGGAAATTGGTGTTTCCCTTTGGGCCTAACCACATAAGTCCTCCTAAACTCGATTGTTCGTCCACCAGCTCTACTTCCTACGCAATTCAAACCAATCCATTCCATTAACCAAAACATCTAAAGAAACCTTTATTGTAAAAAATTAAATAAACTAAATAATTAACCATAAATTGCGGCAGGGCGACTACAACTCATCTTGAATGCTTGAAGAACCTCTCGAATCCCGATAAACCCAACTAATTGCACTAATTGAGAACATATCTTGCAATGAAGTAACAATTGGACTAACAATCTCTATTTATTCACATCTAGAGTATGAGTGGGTTTAGGCTTCGGGAAGAAGGCACAGTTGAGGTACCAAGAGATGTATACAAATATGTTTGTAGCATTGTATAGTATTTACTTTAGTTAGTAGGTAAAGGAAGCCTAGTTGTAGTGCTATCCACTATAGAGAATAGGACACCTGGTGGTTTGTTCTTGCCTATCTAAAATAATACGGTTTCTAGCATTTCATATTGATACATATAAGAAGAAAAGACAGCACAAATATTTTTTAAAAACCTGCATTTGCTTAATGCAGTGAACCATTTTACTGAAATTCATAATTCATAATTCATAATGATTCATACGAAGACTAAGTCTAATAATTTTTATTTACATAATAGTTGAAGAAGGTATATACTCCGAGTTTGTAACTGATTAAAAATTGAGTAAGTAATTGGAGTAGACTTGGTCCTCATGGAAAGTTTTATAAAAAGCTTATCCTTCTTGGTACTTCACCAAGTAGATGTAAGATACAATATCCCTCACTTATATGGTTATATATAACTAACTACAATATGTATCCACATTGTAAATGACCTAGGATCTTAATTATGTGTGTCTATAACACCATTGATGAGTTGAAACATTAAAGTAGATAAGTTTGATATTTTTTAAAAGGTTGGAGGCTCAGGGTCAATAATACACATTCCCAAAGTAGATAAGTTTGATATTTCGTCAAACCATCAAGTAACTTTGGCCCTTTGAACAAATACCTATCTAATGTACTTTTCTTGCATAACATAGTTATACCTAGATAATTACATGTCTGCACTTTTAATCCACAATACGATTGAGAAGCTTGTGTTAGTAGAGAAATACGAAGAACACCAGTTTGATTTGGAAAAATAGAGAATTCAATTACTTAAAATGAAGTAATTACAAGAAGAAAACTCTCAAACCCTAGGCTTCTCTCAGAACTTTTTCAGATCTAACATAAAAACTTACTTCGAGTTTAACCTAGATCTAACCTTGTCTAGTCTTGCCCTTCATAAAAGGTTACAAACCCTAGTTACAAATCTCTCAGATCTAAAGGAAACTCTAAACAATGATCTACGTCTAGATAATTAACTCTAGTCTAGGCTTGCCCTTTTATAGAGGTTACAAGTCCTAGTTACAATCCAACTCGAAATCCAACTCTAAAAGGTATTTAAAACTCTTAAACTAGAACTGGAATTACGATAGTCGTTTGAATGAACCCATAGGTCGTTCAAACAACCGAACACCTCCCCTGGAACTTTGGCCCAAGGGTTCAAGTCGTTCGAACGACTCTCAACCTCGTTCGAACAACTTTGGTAAAAATTCCAGTTTCTCCTAGATCCTCCTAGATCATGGCTCCCCCATTTAGGAGGCTTGAGCTCTCGCTCAAGCCAGAACTGGAGATATGGGAATTCTCTAGATCTTCCTGGATCATGGCTCCCCCACTTAGGAACCTTGAGCTCCTGCTCAAGCCAGAACTGTAGATATGAGAAATCGGCGATGCCCAATTCCCTGCTGTATCACTTTGACGTACTAAACAGCAATAAAAACGGGTCAAATAGATTCTTGTCACCCACCCCATCCTGGAAAACATACTCACATGCCTTGCTTTGCTGCAACTTTTGGCGAATCACACTAAGCCCATGGTGATCATCAAATCCTACAACATCTAATGGAACAACAGGCTGACTCTAAAAAAGTACCAACATAGCAAAAATAGTTGGTACCATAACCTCCTCTTACAACTTCCCTATATTGGTTAGTTGCATAAGAGACATTGTCATCGTAGACAATATTGTAGACGACGTATCCTCTTGAATTGGTAATACAGGCTTGTTACTCGCAATAACCAACCTCTTCACCGGAGTCGCCGTTACTAAATTCACAACATCCTCGTCGTCATCCACCTCCAAAACACATCTCTTCCTCGATCGGCCTTGTCCTAAAGAGCGATCTTACCGTCTCATTGAAGTCGAAGCCTTTGCAATGTTGTTGAGATGAACTTGTTTAGTTAACTGCTTTATAGTAGTAGATAACTTGGAAACTTTCGTTTCTAAAACCGTGAGTCTATCGTTAAAATCGCCCATCTCCAAATCGTCCTTATTCGTCGATTTAGGTCTATGATGGATCGTCAACGGACTCACAAAATCCTATAATTTGTGTAGATCTAAAAATCACTGTAGCAGTCGCAAAATCACTGTAGCAGATGTTAAAAATCTACAAAACTTCCCCTTAGTTTGCTTGAGACGGTCACGTGTAGAGACCATAAACCACAATCAAAACCTGAGAATCTTAACAAGAATTTGATACCACTTAATCCATAATACGATGAAGAAGCTCTAGTTAGCTGAAAGATATGAGAAACACCAATTTGGTTTGGAAAAATAGAGAATTCGATTACTTAAAATGAAGTAATTAAAAGAAAGAAACTCTCAAACCCTAGGCTTCTCTCAGAACTCTTTCAGATCTAACATAAAAGCTTACTTCGAGTTTAACCTAGATCTAACCTTGCATAGTCTTGCCCTTCATAAAAGGTTACAAACCCTAGTTACAAATCTCTCAGATCTAAAGAAAACTCTAAACAATGATCTACGTCTAGATAATTAACTCTAGCTTAGGCTTGCCCTTTTATAGAGGTTACAAGTCCTAGTTACAATCCAATTCGAAATCTAACTCTAATCCAACTCTAAAAGGTATTTAAAACTCTAAACCATTAGGCTCTTGGCCCAGTGGTGGTTGTACCTCTCCACCTAGAGAGAGGTCGTGGGTTCGAAACCTCATAGGGTTGAAAACTCAGGGTTACAGATCCCTATATAAAACTGGCTTGCCTTGCAAAAAAAAACTCTTAAACTAGAACTGGAATTACGATAGTCGTTCGAACGACCGAACACCTCCCCTGGAACTTTGGCCCAAGGGTTCAAGTCGTTCGAACGATTCTCAACCTCGTTCGAACAACTTTGGTAAAAACTTCAGTTTCTCCTAGATCCTCATGGATTAACTTTTTATTGTTTATTTTGTCATTTACAGTGGACCAATACCATTTTACTCAGTTTTTTATCATGTAACTGACCAAAATTATATATAACTCAAAAAACAATGAAATGGCAACGGCTTGACTTAATATTACCTTGATTTTTATCCTTTTGATCACCTGGAATATTTTTTTGAGTGATTGACATAAAAATGGCTCAAGTTATAGTGCATAAGAAAGTGAGATTGGATATTAAGGAAGTTGCCCTCATATCTACAACTACTATGAGAAATTCAGTTAAGAATTTTGATATTGTTAAGGATGTTGGGGTTCCCACTAAACCAAAGAAACCTTTTTTGTTAAATCAGTGATGTGGAAGTGTCCCTAGGAACATGAAGCTATTGTATAAATGTGAAAAGAAAATTAGATACATCCATATGGAGGGTCTATTTTAGCTTGAGTTTTACCGCGAAAAGAAAAAGATGCATGTTACCTGATGATGTTTAAGAAAATTCCCTCTCATCTATGATCTAATACAAAGTTCCTTCAAAAATTCTATCAAGCATTGCTGAATCTCCATGATTTGCATAGCCATGAAAGTAAATCCAAAAAATTACAGAAAACTATTAGATTATAAGAATGCAATAAGAGAACATATACATATGAATTTCTTTAAGATAGATCATCATGTTTTTGTGCAACTATCACCACAATCTGCTATTACGAGGATGCATGTGCACGAAGGTACTAGCAAATAGAAAGAGTACTTTACACACATAAATAGTGAGCAAAATTTAAATGTTCAAAACTCCTAATTAACTTAAAAGACGCAAAGATGAGTACTTTAGACTTTTGATTAAATATACCACAACAAATCTGGAACAAAAAAAATCAAGAATAAATTAAATCTGACCTACAAAAAAATATGAAACCTAAAAATCCAATACCCTTATTTCATCTACAAAGCTAAATATGCATCATAAATCAATTAATCAAACCGAGAGAATCATATCTCACTTCAGCATCAAGTGTGAGTCTCCTTTGATTGTCCCTCTACAATTTCATCTTCACCGCCTTCGTTTCCTACAATCAAGCAAGCAAACAAACCCTAAATTTCAACAACAAATAAACCAAACCCAGACAAATTAAACCAAAACCCAAAATCTGAAAATCAAAACAAGCAAACAAACCCCAATAAAATTAACCAAACCCCAAAATCAAAACAACAAAATAAACAAACCCCATACAAATCAAATCAAACCAAATCTCAAAATCAAAACATCAAAATAACCAGATTCCAAAGAAATTAAACCAAAACCCACTTCGAGAAATCTCACCTTATGAAACCCCATGTAATCCTGTTCTCGACAGACCCTAGATCTATGAAGAACTGGTGAAGCAAAATGATTTGGTAAGCTTTTGGGGTCAAAATAACACACCCAACAGATTTTAATTGAGAGTTATATAAGGATATGATTTTTCCATTATGTTCCAATGTGGCATCTATAAGAAAATTGAACATATTGTGAGTTAACAAAGAAATATGAAGACCGTAAAGTTGTAAATAATATATCTTCTCTACATATTCTCAGACGATACACCAAATTAAAATTGGTGGAAGAACACATTAGAATCGATCAGCCAGAAAACAATTGGGGTGGAATTCACAGAAAATCACCTTATTCTCAAGGTAGACTTTCTCGTTGTACCAATTTTTGCATAGGTGATGGATTGTAAGGTCATAGTTTTAACCATATTTATCTTGATTATAAAAGACTTTCTCTTGATTTTACAAAAGACTTTCTTACAGTCCATAATTCTCAACCATTGATTGTTCCTGAGTAGTGTCTGAGACGAACGATGTTTACAATCAAGAACCCAACCAAGAACGACTCAGATTGGGATTCTTGAGTGATGGGTTCTTCTTCGACACCGTGAACAACATAATTCATCAAAATAGAACCTAGTTTTCACCATTGATCAAGGTTTAAAAACATTGATTAGGGGTTTCCCACGGCGAAACTAAAATTGATTGATTCGATCGATCGAGAGAGAGAGAGAAAAAAAGAGAGAGAGAAAGAAAGAGTTTGATGTTATGTTTAGGTTTTTTCCTTGAGGATAGCTCTGTAAGGATGTTTTAAGGAGAAAAAAAGGTTTCCTTGACGAAAATATTGGGAGTAATTTTAAATACACCCCCATTTTTTAATTAGCTCACCCTAATTTAACCTCACCCCACTTTTATTTATCTAGATTAATGAGCTCACCCATCTCTTTTAGAAATACAAAATTAAGTTAAAATAAATAAATAAATATTTAACTCACCCCATTCTTGCTCTTTTAGCATTTCTCTTCATTTTTAGAGTTTTTAAGTCTTATTTCTAGGGGCTTTAAGACTTCAAGTAAGACTCCTCCGATTATACTCTTAATTAAGCTTTGTTTGCATTATTTAATTAAATATAGAGACGATGAGACTAATCGAAATTATATAACTCTGAAAATGTAAAAATAAAATAAAAAATGTTCTTCCTCATCACCAGTTGCAGTAGTGAAACGTGTTCCATTTAAGAGAAATTAAGCCATTAGGTATTAGGGAAGGGGCGAATGTTTAGATTGAAAAATATTTATGTTTCTATTTTGGGGGCATACTAGTCATTAACTATTAAGGTGTAATTAACTTAAAATAAAATAAAATAGTAGAATAGGGTGAGCTTTTAGAGTTTGGGGTGTATTTAAAATTTCTCAAATGTTGGGTTGGACTTCCCAAAATACCCCTGCTTTCGTATTTAGACTTCCTAATATACCCCTAATTTTGTATAGACGAAAAGTTGTGGGTTGGACTTCAATTTATACCCACTATTTCATCAAGTAATTAGGATTAAGATGCCTATTCTTTAAGAATTTGGTATATACAAAATGGGGGGTATTTTAGGATTAAATAAATTGCGAGGATAGACGAAATAACCCTTATGATCCAACAGTTGTTGCGATTCCATATATTTATTATTATAACCTAAATCCTCAATTTTCTTCAACATGTGTAGGGTAGTGTGATTAACAGCCGAGATTAATTCTGATGGCATGGTTATTCCTTTAGTAGTATAAATAGATAGATAGATGGGTTAGTTGATGGTAGGAAAGAAAAGTTAGTGGGGACATTAGTGGGTTGGCAAGTTAGACACGTGGCACTTAGTTTGTAGAAAGAGTAAAGAGCGCCACTCTCTACACCACGGTGGAGAGGGTCCGAACTCTTTATTTTGATTATCTATTTTTATTTCACTGGTACATCTTGAGAAAAATAAGATTACCTTGGGATCCATTTGGACACAAGATATTACTGTTGTAATTAAACGATGAGTAACGACATACCGAAAACCGACTTGATTGTCCTTAATATTATGTAATTTGGGCATGCACATGTCTAGTATTAATAATTCTAACTAATTTATACCAAAGAATTGTTCGATGAACTTCACCAAGTAAAACCTTGGTTGTTGCGATGAGCTTGAAAATTTTCAAATTTTATTTTATTTTATGGATTTACCAAAATGAATTATCTTTGGCATTCACGGTTCACCAAACAAATAAAATAACGTTGTGAATTGTGAGATCTCTTCTCCGAGCATAAATAAATATGTGGTATTCTAGCTTATTTGCGAACTGCAGTTTTGAAATCCATGCAAAATGGAATGAACCAGATTTAGTTTGTTGAATTACACAAAATAAGCCTGATATTTAATTAACTAATCCCACCTACTTACATTGGTATTATACAACTTAGACCATTAGAGCATCTCTACCAGTTGAATGTGAGCTATGACTGCTGGCTCACCATTTGTTAAAAAAAAAAAACTTAACCCAAATTCAACTATTTTGGCGTGGGTGATGATCTTTATTAAAAAAAAATTTTTTTTAGTCCGCGGCGGTATTCTTTAGTCCGCACAATTATTCATCTCCTCTCACACACTAATAAATAAATATTTAATCTACGCAGTATTCTTTAGTCCGTGCGGTGTTTTAAACTCTGCCAAACTCATTTTTTTGAGTGTGAGCTCCCCACACTCGGTTGAGTTTTGACAACGCCACGCATGCAACCCATGCCCATTTTTTTTCTACCTGGAGATGGGTATGGGTTGAGATTCAGTTATATCAGAGTAGTTGATGCTCAAACTATGATATAACTAAATCTGGAGATGCTCTTATTCTACTCTGACAACAAAACCCAACCCACACCCAAATTTACAGCTGCTGGAGATGCTCTTACTAGAATCAGAGTAGTTGATGCTCAAACTATTACTTTTAAGCTCCACGTCAATAAAGACTTCTCCAGTTATATGTAGAGCTTGAATTTTCGTGCTTGAGATTCCATGCTTTCCAAAATAGCACATAGCTTGAGCTTAAAGTATCACTGAGGCACACAACTCTTACACACCTCAGATAAAATTAGAAGAGACACAAAACAATTATGCGCTTCTAAACATTTTTGGTAGTTTCTCATGGAGTCCTTGTAAGGAGCTGATTTTTAAGGTTGTTTTGGTAAGTCTCATTACTGAATTTGAGCTATTTCACTAAGCACCACTTGCGCAATTCAGCCTAGTTTGAAACTTAAAGCCTTAAACCCAATCTCCAATTCTAGCTCCAAGCATCATGGACATGGTTGGAGATGCAACAAAAAGTAGTCCAAGATGAGCAAAACACACTGGAAATAAGAGTTTCACAACTGCTGGAGAGAGTTACACAACGAGTAACAGTGAAAAAGTAGTCCTCTTAACCTTCGTCCAAACTCTATCCAAATAAATATATTTTCTCCAAAACCACGCGCCTCATTTTCACCTTCACCTTCACCTTCACCTTCACAGAGAGAGAGGATCAGAGAGATGGTGGTGACGAATGCATGGGGAATGCGAAACGCAGCTCCATCATCACTCCTATCTCAGCAGCTAAGAACGCCATGTTTCGATTTCTCAGCAAAGAAAGAAACCAATCATCTAAGCTTCATTAGAAACAACAACAATCATCGAACCTCTTCTTCTTCCAACAATTTACTATGTTGTCGATGCAGCACCAGCAGCACTTCTTCTTCTGATTGGGATTGGAATCGTTGGACTCGGTACTTCTCTGAAATCGAGCAAGCTGAGAGCTTCTCCTCTGTTCTCAAGGTACCCCTTTTTTTTCATTTGATTATTTTGGTTGTGAATTGAAGTGATTTGGTGATTGTTTGTAGATTCTGAGGTTTGGGTTTTGAATTTGATGTGATTTTAAGGTACCCCTTATGATTTTATGGTGTTAGATGTTGGAATGATTGTGAATTTTGATTTATGGGTTTTGTTATCCAATTGAGATGTTAAGTTGTAGTTTTGAAGTTTTTTATGATTTTGATTACTTGGGTCATGTTTTTTTGGTCCCCTGAAATGGTTTACTTGCTGCATGAGTAGTAAAAAAATGGAGTTAGTATGTAGAGCAGTATTTTTGCGAGGTATTTGTTTGGTAGTTATTGTAATATTTATTTGTATCAATCCTATATAAGTGTAGCCAAATTCTTAACTTGATTTTACTTTAATTTCATGTTTTTTTTAAAGAATCACAGGTCTTGGTTTTCTTTAAAAGGTCTCATTAATTAGAACTAGAAAAATGATGTCTCTTATCAATCTATACTTGTATAAATACCTAACTAGAATCTTGATTATCTAAAATGGTCCAAAGACTCTTACTTCTCCCAAATAGAAACCACCTATAAAGCAAGTAAGAAACAAGAGCGCTATCAGTGGGGTTTTAGTATTTATGTGCAAACAATTCACAGCTATTGCCCATGCTGGATGACCCTTGTCTAGCTACCTGTGGAAGGTGACTTGTTCTCAACCTCGAAAGTCCTGAAATCATACTTTGATAAGTAAATTTCTGTCATTTGAAGATACAACAAGCGAAAATTTTATGGCAGTTAAAATAAAGTCCCTTGTTTATTTGCTCCTTCATTTTGCTGACGGCATGTTGCTTAACTCATGGAAATGATGTATTACCTGCTAATGTAGTCCAAGCGAAAGATATAGCTGTTAGGGTTTTATTGAGAAGGATTTTTTTTTTTGTTTTTCTGGACACAATATTTTTTGGGGTATTGTAACTCCCTGATCTATGTTTGCGTCATGAAAAACTTGACATCAGCGTGTAACTCTTTCTTCATGCATGAATACTGATTCTTCAACTGGCCTTTTGTAGGACAATTTGCCGGTCAAAAACAAGCTCTTAGGTACAGTAGTTGTTTCCGCCCATTTGAAACTGAACCATGGAGGCTTTCGTGACTGGTAGGACCAAACTTAAGAAAAAAAAAAGCACCAATGAAACTAATAGAAAGCAAGAACGCGGAAGCAAACATTTAACAATTCATACAATCTCTCTTTATTTAATTAAATCACTAAGCCAATCACTCTCTGGAACTCTAAAAGCCTTCTTCTCACAAAGACCACCACCATCTAAATCTTGATTTACTCCCATATATAATATAGTAGGAGATGCAGTTATTTTCCCTCTTAATTAAGCAATTACAAGATTCTAGGATATCTTTATTTGTTACACAATTAGGAAATCATTAAACAAAATAGCTATAATAACAACAACTAAAGAGAGAGGCTCTGCGTGGAGGGTAAATGATCGTGGTTGCGCACGGCCTATCAACTCTCCCTCACTTAAAAAAAAAAATCGATTTGAATTTTAAGGATCCGAGTAGCCATCCTTGGAATCCACAACTTCAGTTTTTACTTCCCCTTCATCCCAAATATCTGAACCGTTGCCGCCACGTGTTCTCGCAAATTTTCAGTTATTATGTCACATGCTTCTTAAGTTGAGGGCAATCACGTTTTATGTGGCCCGCCTTCCCACATCCATATTATTATTATTATTATTATTTTGGATGAAAACACAATTTATTGATGCGAGAACACACTATACACCCCTAAACAGACAAGAACAAGGAACAAATAAGTCCGCCTCTCTAAGTGGAGAAAAAGAGAAAAAGAACGAATAAAAGGACTACACCAAGATCTATCAAGTAGAGCCTGTAATCGTCTCCCTCTACTTAATCATAAGCGACTCAAAAGATATTTCAGACATATCCGAAACGCCTTTACTTTACCAAAAGATGAAAACTGTAATTGACACCAACACCAATGATCTCGACTTCTCCTTCCCTTCATACTTCCTCGCGTTACGTTCAAGCTATATCGCCCACATCACTGCAAAAAATAGAAAGCGCCGTAAACTTACAATGACCAACAAGGTTCCTCGTCTTCCAACGTGTTAAGAGCTCCTTAGCGCTCCTAAAATGCGGTCACGGAATGCCAATACCAATAAATAATTCAATTTAAATACTCTCAGCGAAATGACAAAGAAGAAAAAGATGCTCAATAGTCTCCTCATCTTTTTTGCAGTAGTTAATGCTGTATAATATACCATTTTGTAATGTGGTTTTATCCTGCATCATGTCGCACCTTTTGGATGCTATCCCACCAGTTCAACACATAATCTGTCAACTTGGTCTCGGCCAACACAACTTGTTTGTGGTCTTCTTACCGTTTGTAGGCAAAAATCTTATCTACCCTGTTGAGCCAATTCATGAATGCATTCGGGTCAAGTTTCCCATCAAATTAGCGTAAAGTCGGCTTATTATTTTTCCCGGAATTCCTTAATGTAGAGATGAGTGCACTAGCAAGTTGGCCTAAGAGCATAAGCAGCAGCTAAGTAGATTTCCGAAAAACCACTCAAAAATCCACCCTGAGGGTTGAGGGTAGGTGCAGAGACCTTCAGGGTGAATTTCATTTTTTTTTGGAGCCGCACAGTTTAGAAGGGCGCGGCAAAATGAACATCTTAGATTAAGCTACGTTTAGACTTTAAACAGTCCGCGATGCGTGAAATATATATTTTTTAAATTATTAGTGTCGCGAAGGTTCAGAAGGGCGTGACATTGTTTTTGACTTTTTAATCTCCTCTTTCTCTCTCTCTCTCTTCTCTTTTGGCACATGTCAATTAATAATTGGTTCAAGTAAAAACAAATAAATGGGTGAGTTTTTAGCCCCCCTAGTTGTTGTGGGTTTTTTGGGGTGGATTTTTAATCTCCTCTTTCTCTCTTCTCTCTCTTGGCACATGTCAATTAATAATTGGTTCAAGTAAAAACAAATAAATGGGTGAGTTTTTAGCCCACCTAGTTGTTGTGGTTTTTTTGGGTGGATCATGAAAAATGCCATTTTGGTGGTTTACAATCAATCCACCTAGTTGCTGCAGATGCTCTAAGGGTTTGATCAACCGTTTAGCGCCCCACCCTCCCCCGCGCGCGAGAAATTTGAATCACTTGGAAACCCCTCGTTGCGAGTCTTGTATGCAAATTTATTTAGATGCACACTTCGACCACGACCTCACCTTTTATATGGAGGCAGGTAACACTCATTGGACCCTGGTCTTGCCATCCTTCGACATCATCGCCCCGATACCTGCCCCTTTCCGTGTCAGTTGGCAGTAGGCCCCCCTCTCTTCTCGCATTCAAAGGTACCCCAAAAGTGTCACTGCCACCAAACTATTGGCCCCCATAGGCTTCGAGACACTAGTGTTGTGGTTGCCCGAGTGTACCCGATAGGTGTTGGCGATAGTCGGTCCAACTAGCGTCAACTTGGTCCCCCAATGGTAGGGCTGTCAATGAATTGGATATTATCTAAATCAATTTTTTTTTAGGATATGGATGCGACCTTTTCCAATCTGAATCCGACCTGATCTTGACTTGTGACATGCCCAAACTTGACAACCTAATGGACATACCTTTGGTCATTGTCGATAAGCATTCGCCCATTGGCTGTCGCAGTAGGGTTGGCGTTCCTCCCCTCCCGGAACACCGTCGTCGACAATCTTGTCCAAAGCATTGACCTGCAATTGTATTCCGTTCGCATTTGGCACGATTCATTCCCCGTGTTGGATCACACGTTGCGGGTCATTATTAACTGACGATTGGATTCTCCTCATCATATGTAGAGTCCTCGTATTTTTCTTTACACTCTTGCGGGAAATATTTTTTCTTTGCCCTTGCCACAACCAACGACTCGTATTGGTGTTGATTGAAGAGGATTGACACCAAGTCTTCTAGCATCTTCCATAAACCCCCCCGTTGGTTTCCACGACCACGCCCCATCATTGGATTCTCGCCCGTTTCCAAGCCCTTGATCACTTCCGCATTATCACAGTTCGAACTTGGTTATCTGTATATAGCGCTGGCATAGCAATTTGTCATTACATAGAAACCACTAAATAAGACTCTTAGTCATCTAAAACTTCCTAACAATTTACTAATCTAAAGCTGGTTAAAGCCACAGGCTAGGAGCATAAGGCAAATAGAATAACAAATCGAAATGTTTGTGAGTTTCAAGGGCCAATGCATTCTTCAGATGGTCTTTTTGTGACTGTTCTCTCTTTATTAGACCTGACCCAAAAGAAAAATTGCCCGAAGCCTCTTTGTAATCCCAAGGAGACACTGCGCTAAGTCAAGTAAACAATCAATGCGGTCCTTATAGTGTGCAACTAGTGCATGTGAGCTGCCACTTGTAAATACCAGCTACCCTAGCTAGAATTGGTTAATGGAATTCTTATCAGGGACATGGTATCCATTCGCATGCGTAGTACCTTCCTTAACTAGCAGGAAAAAAGAACTCTAGCTCCGTATGATCTGGTTAAGATGGGTCCCATCCTTCTTTCAGATACTTTATTCTAGAGAATGTCTTGTTGTGTTTCTTAAGCAAGCACTGTCTTTTGGGTTTTTATATTTGGTTTGTTTAATATAACTCACTTGATTATGAACCTATCTCTGGTATAGTATGGTAGATATTGACTTTAGGTATTGCTCAAAAGGTGATGAAGACTGGGTTCTTAAGGTTTACTTAGGTTAATTGTAACATTTTGTAACTATAATTCAACCTGAAAGCTTACAGTAACAACCTGAAAGCTTACAGTTACAAGGATTGAAATTGTACCTAGGAATGTTTCTCTTAGTTCTTACACTATCATGTGACTGATTTTTATTATTTACAGTTTCAACTAGAAGATGCAATTGAGAAGGAGGATTTTGAGGATGCTGCTAAACTGAAAATAGTTATTGCAGAAACAACATCTAAGGACACTGTATACGAAATAATGTGTCATTTGAAGGTATGATCTTTGTTCATTCTTTGTGGGAATCCCAATATTTATGCTGCATGAAATGAAAATTATGATTGCATGTATTTCGTATGTGCAGACTGCAATAAACGAAGAACGTTACCTTGATGCATCTAGGCTGTCTAAGCTCACGGGCAGTGGATTGGTAACTATTATTTCCGTTTTGAATATCAGTGTAATGTTGTCAACCTACTAACATGATTCCTTGGTGACTAGTGAGTTTTTATTTTTCGAGTTAATAAATACATGAGCGGACTGTGTATACCAATATTTTGTGTTTTCTTTTTTCTCTCTTACCACACTTTTCTCATATTCTCCTAAACTCACCCAAACACCAAAATTAATAATGTGCTTAATGGCCTAATTAGTTACAAGTGGTCTTAGTATATGGGATAATGACTACTGAATTGGGGTTACCCCCTCCCATACACATTTTTTTTTGGCAAATACCAATTCAAACTTTATGGTATAATCTTAATAATACTATGCATACTTCGGGAAGAGGTTCTTATATGGTATATATTTGTCTGATTTTCCCGCTACACAGTTGAAAATGATGGTGGAAAGGGAAAAATGTGCAGTGGGTATTAATAATCTTGCTTACATGCAGGTGGGATGGTGGGTAGGCTGTGTGAAAGATTCTGATGACCCCTTTGGAAAAATAGTACGAATAACCCCTGGTGTAGGCAGATTTGTGGCGAGGAGCTATACTCCAAGGTAGAATCACTTTTTAGTAGTTCTGGAAAAAATTTGATCTGGCAAGCACACTAATGAGCAATAATGATTATTTGTTTCAGACAATTGGTTACAGCATCATCTGGGACACCCTTGTTTGAGATTTTTGTCGTGCGAGATGCAGATCAGACGTTCACATTGCAGGTAATTTGAGAATGACGTTCAGTAAGTTTAACATATATTTCACTTGAATGTAGTCTCTTTTAGCTCAAACTGCTGGTTTGTCATAGATTTAAAAGCGCCATAAGCTGGCTTAAGACATATTTACATGTTTCTCACAATTCTAGGTCTGTGCATTTGGAAACTACACCCAGCGAAGCTGGTTTAACCAAAAAAGCGCTACAAAGAGTGGTGCCCAATTATAAGAATCAGAGACCAAGGACTTTAGACTTCCCTTGGGCAAGCAATTTACTTGATCAAGGGGCAACATGATATAAGGGAGAATGGAATATTGACTATATTCTCAGCAACAAGAGTTCCCTATGTAGACTCGATAGTAAGGATAACTCCCACAATCTCGAAATTGGGAACATTTTGATTATCCAAAGTAAGTACAAAGCTCCCTTGAACTTGGCATCAGAATTTCGTAGCACACCACTAGAGGTTGGTCTTAGTCCAACCTCTTATTGGAGAGGCACATTCTTAATGTCAGAGCAACTGCGATCCATATTAACATGTCCATTCACAACGATATCGGTCTTAATAGGGCTGTACAGAGAAACCCGCGAAACCGTGAAACCGAACCGAACCGGGCCGAATCGACAATTTTTTCCGGTTTGTAATAGTGCCGGTTCGGTTCGAAAAGTGAGAAACCGGGCTTCCCCGGTTCGGTTATTGGTTACCCACCCGGTTTTAATTACCAAACCGAACCGGATAGTTTAGTCAAAGTCAATATTTTAACTATACAAAGTACAAACAAGTCTTCTCTCATCATTACCTATACCTACATATCTAATAAGATAATACCTACATCATTACCTATACCTACAAAGTCAATATTTTATCCTTTTAACAGTTGCGACCCACCATAGACTACTACTACTACACCACTTTATCTTTACATCATAGACTAATAAGATAATCTCTACACCACTTTATCTTTCTAGGGTATTCTAACATCAAATCTTAGCCGTAGATCTTGAAACCTTGTTTGACTTGAATCTTTTCTTACCTGTTTCCCGTTTCCCTGGTAATCTTTTCTAGGGCATTTTAAATAACCTCAAGTCTTCTCTTATTTTCATCACTTTAATGGTGGTTAAAGAAGCATAACAGATCGATCTTTAATGGTGGTTAAAGTTTAAGCTAAGCTAAGCTAAACCAAGAAAGCGATAGATCTTCTGAGGCACTCCGTACTCGAAGATGGCATAACAACATTGGCTCCTCCTCACCCACCGCCATTCAAGAAGTAGTAGTAGTCATTTGCTCCTCCTCACCCACCGCCACCTTCAACAACAACAACATTTCCCCAATTTCAATTTCAAAATCAAAATCAAAATTTCAAGAGAAGCCCTAATTGTTTCTATGGTTCATCAACATCAACATACCAAGGTTCTCTCTATATACTCGGCTCTCATTTGCACTCTTCCCCTCAGCGCGTACTCGGACAAGCTTCGTGGTCACCGCACCCGGATTCTATTTGATTCGTTTTTTTGGTCTGTATTTGATATGTTTGGGAGCGATATTTCATTTTTTAGGTCTGTATTTGATCTAATGGCAGTTTCAGTTTCTCTCTTAGACATATCAATTTTTCTCTCTCCAGACATATCAATTAAGGATAAGATGAAAACTGATGAAAAAAACTGAAACCGAACCAGATATTCGGCTCGGTTTTCAATCGGTTTGTAAGCTGGCCGGTTCGGTTTCAGTTATGATATATTCGAAACCGAGTTTCCCGGTTCGGTTTATGGGTTTGGGTCTAAACCGGACCGAACCAGACCGTGTACAGTGCTAGGTCTCAAGGATCTATCGGTAACATTATGACTACTTTGCTCAATAGACCCACAAACTTCCTCAAACCTGATAGAGTTGGAAGCTCTCAATACTGACCAACACCCAAACACAATGGTATAACGCCATTGAGCTCATTATTGCTTACTAAATGAGTGCTACGTTATCATTCTGACCAGTGTATATATGGAGATTACTTGAGAAATATTTTTGCCAAAAGATGACTTCATGATAAAGAAGGATCTATCAGAAGATGGCACCCCAATCTAAGAAAAATTGAATACCACATAATAAAAAGAAAGAGCTATACCATACCCCTGAATAAGTTGATCATTTGTCAGCTTTGTTTTGCAACTATGTAACATGGACACTCTATATTCCTAAAAAATGTGCTGCAAAGAGTGGCGCCCAAATTATAAGAATTAGAGACCAAGGACTATAGGCTTCCCTTGGGCAAGCAATTTACTTGATCAAGGGGCAACAGGATATAAGGGAGAATGGATTATTGGCTATATTCTCAGCAACAGGAGTTCCCTATGTAGACTTGATAGTAAGGATAACTCCCACAATCTTGAAAGGGGGAACATTTTGATTATCCAAAGTAAGTACAAAGCTCCCTTGAACTTCGCATCAGAATTTCGTAGCACCACTAGAGGTTGGTTTTAGTCCAACCTTTTATTGGAGAGGCACATTCTTAATGTCAGAGCAACTGCGATCCACATTAACATGTCCATTCGCAACGATATCGGTCTCAAGGATCTATCGGTAGCATTATGACTACTTTGCTCAATAGACCTACAAACTTCCTCAAACGTGATAGAGTCGGGAGCTCTTAATACTGACCGACACCCAAACACAATGGCATAACGCCATAAAGCTCATTATTGCTTACTAAATGAGTGCTACGTTACCATTCTGATCAGTGTATATATGGAGATTACTTGAGAAATATTTTTGCCAAAAGATGACTTCATGATAAAGAAGGATCTATCAGAAGATGGCACCCCAATCTAAGAAAAATTGAATACCACATAATAAAAAGAAAGAGCTATACCATACGCCTGAATAAGTTGATCATCTGTTAGCTTTGTTTTGCAACTATGTAACATGGACATTCTGTATTCCTAAATAAATCCGTGTCCAAACGTGTCGGACACTCGGACACACCGACATTCATGGTGGACACTCCAACGGGTACTTCTTACTTAAATCATCATCTTATAGAAAGTTTTCACTTCTAAGACATGTTATTCAACCCTACTAATTACTATCATTGTGTTATGCTTATATTAGTTATAAATTTCCCCGTGAGTTAATATCATAATGTCTACAATCATAATACATTCACATTCACAGATAATAAGACACAATGCAAGAAATGGGAAGAAATATACTATTTTTTTAGGTATAGCGCCTTGTCCGCGTTATTACTTATTTTGAACCCGCCATGTCTGACACCTCGTACCTGTGTCGGACGGACATTGACGCACGTAGCCGTGTCAATGTAACATAGTTTTGCAATAACCTTCAAATAAAGAAGAATCTTTGAGGAGTAATTGATAGAAGCTTCCCCTTCAATGTAGAGAGATTGAGTTACCCCTTAACAAAGGAACAAAATATGTTGTTATATGGAAATGATCTTCCTAATCCATAACAGTAATAATTTTGAGGATCCCTTTAACACCTTTCCTAGCTAGGCCAGGAGGATGCTAGAATATCAGGTCATGCAGGTCATGCACGGACTGTAGGTCGAAACCCCGCTGGACCAGCCAGCAATAATTCGCCCACTAGGCACAATCCTTTAGATATACAAAAGGCGATATTTATTAATAACGTTAAACTGTGTTATATTTACATATGCACAACAAAGGTAGTAGTAACAGCTAAAATCACCACAAACTAACAACAACAGTGAAAGAACACTACTATCTCGCTTGCCCAACACTAGCACACTGCACCTATCCTCCGAGAATCATTAACTAAAACCCAAGGGTACGCTCTGTATCGTCATTAATTATTAACTAAAACTCAACAGAGATGAAGGACGTCCATTTCACGGCATAAGACATAGTGAAAACCCAGCTCTATTCCTATTGCCTCTTTTCAGAGACCTAGAAGTACCCCACGTATACTATTCTTAGGCATACGATAATCATGGTTGGATATATGTTGTACCACTTATCTGTCCCACGACAATGAGGTGGGTGGTACCTCGGTAGTCTATCGTGCCTCAGACGGCGTTTTTGGTCACTAATTCCCATAGAGCTCAATCCGAAATAAATCTCGAGGAGTCTACCGTGCCTCAGGCAGTGACCGCGGTTGTTTGAACCATCATACTTTGTGTCCCTAGTGATCGTGCCTCTGGCGGCGATCTCGACCACTAGAATCACCTGTGGCGGTGATCGCAGTTACCCGTAACCGTACCGTACCTCTGGCAGTAATTGCAGTTATCCGTATCCGTACCTCTGGCGGTGATCGCGGTTACTGGGGTCGTAACCGTACCTCTGGCGCTGATCGCGGTTGCTAGCTTATCAAGCTTCTCTGTGGTTTGCTCAACATTGCGTAACGTGCTCACTATTCCGTTAGTCTGTCCACTTATAGGGTAGGGTCAAACATACGAATTTTAGGTTGATTATTACCGGTATTATTATGGTGTGCGGCCCGCTACTTGCCCGTCTTTCTTGCCATTGCATTCTATCATACATGACTTGCATACATCGGTCAACTGTAGAGCCCAATCCTAGGGTTTAATCCATCGGTGTTGGCGAACTACCAGAACTCTAGTCAAGCGAAGCTAGTTGACCGTTACATATGGTTAAGCTTTCTGGACAAGTTGTACGTTACCGAAGATTCCTTACTCATTCACTAAAATCCTCGAGATCCGTGTCATCCGACGCCTCCCAAAAGCTCCTACTACCCTTATAAAGTTTATTGAGAGAAGCCTATGAGAGAAGAAAAGC
This sequence comes from Kingdonia uniflora, assembly GCA_014058105.1. Lineage (NCBI taxonomy): Eukaryota > Viridiplantae > Streptophyta > Magnoliopsida > Ranunculales > Circaeasteraceae > Kingdonia > Kingdonia uniflora. Next base: position 2,013,521 of record JACGCM010000140.1, on the reverse strand, counting down.
CCCATGACTATGCTAAGTTACTAAACTGGTATCTAACTAAAATAGGGGAGGCAGGCCCGTCTGGTGCCCCATACGCTTGCCTGTCAGACTTCTACAAAAGTCTCCAAAACCTCATGATAACCACATGAAACCTTCGAAAAAATCAGAATTAGGTCTAGAGAATCTTAAGAACCTATGCCCACTACACTCACTCACTCCGAGGCCTGCCCAAACCCGGAAGATTCCTTAAGAGCACAAATGCCCGAGATTAGTCTATACTAATCCAGTTCTTAACTCATCAGCCTGTGGATAACCCCACGTCTTAAAGCTAATGCTCAAAATAGACAAGCCTATAGATAAACATACGAGAAGTAAGATAAGCACATTCAAAAAAAAAAAAAAAACTATAGTGGAAAGCATGCTATTAAAGGCAATATAACATGAAATCAAACTATTTTACTAGCATGATATCGATAGTATTATTTCTATAGAGTTATAGTAATAACATCATCTACGCTACCATATATATTATCAATGTAACTTACCTACAACCAATGGTCGATTTCCGATCCAGCTATAGGCCTCCAGATCTCTCTTGCAACTCCCAACACTAACCAAGCCTAAGAGAAGTAAAGAGAACTAAGAATATCTAAAGAACGAATCCTATCATACACACCAGTCCTAGGGGTCTTATAACATCTATGAGAACTAACAAAACACACAAAATCCAATGACATGCCAAAACAATTCGAATTCAGAAAACTAGATATAATCATAACTCGCTTAAAACTTAGCGGAATCAAACGAAATTTGATACGCACACTATGCAACACTAGTAGATCATGAAAATATCAAAGTCACCCATACCCAAAACTCAGAAATTCTGACCCGCTAATTTTCCATGAAAATCCATGTTTTCTCAAACCATAAAATCTTCTAATTATCTCAAATCAAGTCCAATGCACCCAATCATTTTTCAATGTTAAAATATAGTTATATTTATTCATATAAGATTAAATTTAACGTTATATATTCAAGTTTGATATAAAATGCGGACAATTCAATAATTATTGCGCACTACTTTATGAAACTTGAAGTATGTGCTAAAATTAACATAGATACCCAACTCAAAAATTGAAACCCAAAGCATCCAATTTTAACCCATGTGATGGAAATTACGTTTTTAGGCAAAATGACAAGAATTAACTTTTAGGTCATGCTCGAATTTTTCATGCAAACCCATATGAGTTGAATCATTAGAAAATCGGACGTAATTACTTCCCTAAACTTCATCCAAGTAGAGATCAAAGACATGCAAAACCCACATGCTAAAACTTTAGATTCAAGGAGTAAAACTTGCAATTGACACATGCATGGTTGTTGGAACTGAAATCAAACATCAATTCATGATCAAGCAGTCCTAAACTAGCAATCAAAGTCATGAATCAAAGGAAAATCAAGATCAAAACCCAAAACCTCCAAAATCAAACATAACCCCAAAACCAGTTCTATAAAATTGACGGTATAGATCAAGCTACTAACCTCTGCCATGATCAAAGATTATCATTGTGTAAATCTTGTTCTAGAGGTTGTGTGGGTAGGTAAACTTTGAATTTGGTTGAGCGGATCTCACGGAATTGTTGAATCTCCGTCGATGGCGCGTGTTCTCTCCCCCTAAAACTCTTAGGATGAAAATGACAAGTGTTTTTATATTAAGTCCTTTATATAGTGCTCATATACGTGGCGAAACATCACGCCGAAATAAATAAAAGCTTACTGAAGTTTCTCTGATCCTTTCTCTTACCTATGGTTGACATAAAACCTTCAAAACTTGTCCGTCATAACTCCAAAAATTACACAGAAAATTGCGATGAACTTTCATTTTCCTCGTGAACCATATAAAACCTTAAATTCTTGGATTTAGGTCGTTACAATCCCTAATCCATAACAGTAATAATATTGAGGATGAAAGAGAGAGAGCAACTCTCTCTCTATAGAACGTGGTGACGACTTGGAAAGAACATATAAATAACTATATAAACTCCAGCCAGGACAGTAGCGACGCTGTGCCTTCTAGAGGGGCCAGAATCTGGCACATCTTTTGAAATGTGTTTAATAATCGTCGATTATTCAACCCTTCAAACACGTCGTGACCAGCGTTGAAAATGAATTATACGCTATAGACTATGTGAATACCTCGTATGTTGCAGCATTTAAGCTCATTTGCATAATTCCCTGCCAACTGTGTCAAAAGGCTGATTGGTCTGTAGTCTCCCAGACCACTAGGTGACTCAAGTTTTGGGATTAAGGTCAAGAAAGAAGAAGTATGAAACTTAGGCAAGGATGCCCCATTAAAAAACTCCTGCACTGCTCCATATATATTTTCTTTGATGATTTCCCAAGTGGAAATAAAGAAAAGAGGAAGAAAAGCCATCACTCCGTGGGGCACTATCACATGGTATACCCCAAAGGCAATCCTTAATCTCTTGTAAAGTGGGGCTATACAAAAGATGCTCAGTATCTGCTTCAGTAACTAACTCAGGAACACAAGCGATTAGATCATCATCCCCATTCACAACCTCAGCGTTGACACATCAGTGCAATATTTAATGGCAGAATCATGTATCATATTCATATCTTCTGTAATGGAACCATCAGGCAGTATAAATGATGAGAGAGGAGCAAATTTTCTGTTCACCTGTGAGACCTTGTGAAAAAAGGCTGTATTTTTGTCACCTTCTGCCAACCACTTAACTCTTGATTGTTCCCTCCAGTAAACTTCTTTATGTGGCATGAAGGCATGTAATTCTTTGACTTGAATAAGTTCTTGATCATGCTCTTCATTCCAACCATCTTGTAACAGAAAATCTTGAAATTCTGTCTTGACGCTTTATAATGTTGTTTTCTACATTGCTAAAAGCAATTGGTTTCATTGCTTAAGAGATCCCTTTACCTTTTTTAATTTGTAAGCTAGAGAAGAGAGACAATTGCCATAAACTTCCTCAGGCGAGTCTAACAAATTGCCATGCAATGTCCACATTCTCAGAAATTTGAAAGATGTAGGACCAGAGTACCTTTCTTCCTTGTAAGAGATTGCAAAGGAGACTGATCGGAGCACACTCTTGCAAAGTGATGAACCTTGCAGCTGGAAAAATCGGTGATGAAATCAGAATTGAAAAGCACTCTATTCAATTCAGCCCAAGTTCTAGCTCTACCCTGTTGTTCATTGCACCATGTGAATTTAGATCCGGTAAAGCAGGCCTCTAGTAATCCTGCTGTTTGGATCATATGTTCAAAATCTGTCATGGATGCCACATTAGCTCCTCTTCTACCAAGCTTCTTATAGTTGTATATAATTGCATTAAGATCACCTGCTATTACCCGTGAACCATCATAGATACTAGACATGTAAATAAGACCATCGCACGGTACTCTTCCGTCCATTACTTCACATTTAGCATAGGCAAATGATGCTTTAACATGCCAATTATTATTAAAACTAATTGGACAATGTAAAGCCTGGTTATTAGCATGTTCAACAACAGTATTGTAGTTCCCTTCCACAACACCCAGATTTTCCCTCCATGAGCAATACAAAAGAAAATTTACTCTTTTTGGAGAAATTCTCCAATTGCACTACATTGGGAAATGGCTCACGCAAAACAACTACTGAGTGGAGAAATTCTTCAATTGCACTATATCAAGAAATGACTCAAGCAAAACAACTACTGAGATACAATGACCTTTCACTAGCTTATTCAAATGATTCACTGGTTTTTTATTTCTCACACCCCTACAATTCCAAACTAAAACTCCTCCAATCATTGATTATTCGGGTTTAGCAGCACCCTTGTTCCTAGTTTCAACACTAAGAGCTATGAAAGTTTTCTTAGGTTTCACCTTTTTCACAGCAGGAGTGACCAGCTGCTCAAAGTTCACCATTTTCCTTTTGTAAAGGCATCGCAGGATCAGAGATAGTACCCCTATCTTTGTTGATGTTGTTGATGTTATTCTGCTGTTCTCCATCAGACTTGGCTTCATCATGATAATTCACTAGCCTGATCTCTTTCCACCATTTCAGTAATACCATTCTCTTGAATGGTATCACCCAATCTGCTTGCTCCTTGTCTGCTGCACTCTCCTTCTCCTCAATGCTTTCAGCAGCATTGTTAAGGTTGAGATTCTGAAAACCAGCCACAGGTTCTTCCATTTTGATCCCACCTTTTTTCCTTGTAGATCTGGAAATTGGGTTGTTGCTCATCTTTTTCTTCCCCTCCTTGATCTCTGCCCTCTTCTGGAACAAGGCCTTCTCTGCATCACTGACTGGATCCATCTTCTCAACCTTTTTGATCTTCGAGCCATTCTCCAAATCATGACCTTGTAAAGCACATTGAGTGCAATACTTGGGTATTTTCTCGTACACGACCCTCTGTATCCATCCTCCATCTTTGGGCAAGCCAATCCACACTTTCTCTGGGTAGGACTTATTTAAATCCACCTCAATGCGTACACGAGCAATGCTAGGTTTGGATCTGTTCCTTGTGGGATGACCCAGCCTAATAAATTTCCTTTCGATGAGCCTTGAAACCACTGGTTTCAAAAGACCAGAGTTGAAAAAACAAATCTTAAAATACGACAAGTTGATCCCAAATGAGACCACCAGAGATTTTCTTTTCTCATCAAAATTCTAAAACCATCTGGAGATTTTGTAGTAGCTGCCTTTGACATGGTGAGACTCCCTTGACAAGGCCTTTGACACATCCAGGTGTGAATCAAGAGAAACCAAAACATGTCGAGCATCATATGCATACACATTAGCAGATCCAGCCACACCCCAAAGCTTCTTAATCGACTTGCTTATGATCTCTACCGAATGTCTGCCCAAAGAAAACTTCATAATCAGTGTATTTGAAAGAGATGTCAAAAAGAATTACTGTGTAAATGACAATATAAAAGAATTGGATATATATTGATGTGAATCGTCCTCTAATGGTCGTTCTCACCGTCAACAGGTTATCTTTATTTATGCTCTTTGATTTAAGCCTCTCCATGGCTGGAGATGCTAAGTAGAATTTAAAGACTTGCTTGTTTAACCAACATAAGGTTAAAGAGAAAGTTTTCCTAATTTGAGTAGATTTATATTTAGGTTAGAAATTAGGGTTGCTAATTCTAATCCCCCTTGTGTTCTATAAAAGGGATGCTAGGTTCTCTATTTTATTCGGTTGTGGAAGTTGAAATTAAGAATTAGGTTTCAGTTATTTCAGTTTGTGTTTTAGTTTATGTTTTAGATTAGAAGAAACTGTAATCTTGAGGTATAAATTAGTGTAATAAACTTCTCAATTTTGCTTTCGCGTTGAGAATTTACGTTAAATTGGCATCAAGTCGGTTAAATATTCCTTGGAGTTCAGATTTCAAGATCCACGAGATGGTTACGACGATTAAAGAGTTAGATACCAAGTTCGATAAGCTAGTTGAAGCTTTGGTTTTGAAAGAATTTTTACCCCATTACCTTAAGGCCCAATTTAGGCTAACGACAGTTTCGCCGTCACCGGTCGAAACTACATAAAACCCTGACAATGGGTTGATCGCAAGTTTGCAAAAAAGCGAGGAGTTCGCGAGTGAAGAAGACCCCCGAGATTCTCGCGTGCAAAATTGGTCACGTGGGTGGCGTGTGTGTTATGAATCACTAAAGATCCAATCGAGGCCGAAACCAGAACCTGAGCTAGATCCAGACGATGCCGGAATCGTGATCGGTTCAAAGAAACCAGTCGATGACAGTTGGTTCTCAATAAAGGAGTCACCATAAACCTCATCGAAGATCATGGAGTGCCTGAGGTCAGTGTTTTGGTCGAAAAGGGTCGCGAAACAACAAAACCAGAAGAAGCAGTTCCAGACTTGAAGCGGAAAAGAAAAGTTGTCGTGAGGGAGGAAGAGAACAGGTCACGTGAGCTGTACGTGCTTCGTCTTAAACTAAACCAGGTTCAGGCTTGTTACAACCCGCCCAAGACAAAACCCAATCCAGGCCCAAGCTTAAACCCAAACCACCAGACGCGAGTAACTCAGCCGCGCTAACCATAACACTGAAATACACAAAATTTATAGAGGGTGTACCCACCGATAAAATTGACGAAGAAGTGGATCGCAGAATGCCAAATCAAGTCCCCACGATCTAAGAATTGGGACTTAGGTTTTCACCATCGAAAAAATTGTGTAAAAGTAGTCGAACCCGAGCTGCAGTATCACGATTTGGGTAATGGAGAAAGTGGTATAACAAGAGAAGGTGATGGCATGACAAGGAGGGCATGAACGTTTGAAAAATTAGGGTTGGGTTTCCCACCCAAAACTTAATTGAAATCAGGTTACAGGGTTGTGTTTGTGAAGGAGAAACAAGGGAGAGTGATAGGGTGCAACTTGGTGCACCATACCCTATTCACACTCCAGCACATGCAAGGCATATGCTTCTTGCACTAAAGCAACCAGCTCCAACAGTGCACAACGCAATCGTCGTGCCCGATCAACTCCAACAGTTTTAGCCTCTTCATCCCATGCTTGGCTCACTCCTGCCACTCCAGACCCACACCCAGTTTCCATCGACACGTACGCTTCACGCAAATCACGTGTCCAACCAGGCTTTCGGGAATCGTACTTTGGCACAAAATGGTAAATTTTCCCCAGTCGTTTTTTTATTTTTTTTTGGAAAATGTTTATCTTATTGATAGTAGAAAAACAAATACAATAGAGGGGAGGCCAAAACCAATACCCAATAAAATTAAAACCTTATGTAAGGCACCCCATTTTGTCAAGCCTAAGAGCTGCTCTAGCTTCTCTAGGAAGTTGATGAAGAAACCAATATTCAAAATCACCAAGTGAACTTGCTAACTTAGCTAAACAATCTGCAACTTTGTTCCCTTCTCTGTAAATATGGGTGATGCGTATACCATGAGTTATGCATATATCAAGTACTTGTTTTCATATGTTAACGCATCTTCATTAGTAGAGCATAACCACTTACAAAACACGAGGGAGTCTACTTCAACCTACAATGAGAACCAAGAATGTGCAACACATGCTTTCAAGCCATAAAGCAAAGTTAAAACTTTTGCAATCGTATTAGTGCCCTCTCCAAACGACGTTGTATAACCATACACAAAGTTGCCAACCCGATCTCTTACTACGCCTCCACCACCACAAGGGCCAGGATTTAGAATGGAAGACCTATCAGTATTCAATTTAAAACCACATAACAGATGAACCCATCTAACCACTCTTACTTGTTTAGGCATTACACATTTCTATGAAATCTGCATAGCTTGTAAGGTAAGAGATTCATTGTAAGAACAGTTCTTGGTCACTTTGAGCTTCAAATTTTCATCCTTTAACCCCTGCTTCACTTTTGAAATTATGAGAGAAACATTCATGACAATATTGTCATATTTGAAAGCATTCCTTGACTTTCAAATTTCCCAAAAAATTAAGGGAGAATACCTTGCAATATGGGCATGACTGCTTTTATTAGCTCATGATTGCCATTGATGAAGAATGCCTTTAGACCACACACCCTGTTGAAATGAGCCCACACTTCTCTAGCAATGAAACCTTCCACAAATAGATGGCTGAGAGACTCCACTTTGTGATCAGAGCAACAACAACATCGAGATGGAAAATGAATATAGCATCTCTGAACCACAGTATCCACAACAACAAAACCTTGCAACATCTTCCAATTGAAAAATTGTATCTTAGCACGTATTACCTTATGCTACATCCAATCCATTTGATTAATGGGAATAGACTGAGATTTGACCAAATTCCAAGCAGTTTTAATAGTGAACCTACCGTCAATAGAAAGTACCCATACAACATTATCTGCCTCCTCAGATAAAGCAAACCGTTGAGATATAGATCTTTTCATACTGAATGGAATCTCATTTCTCAGCTTGTACTACTACCATGTACCATCTACAGTAATCACATCCTTAATGAGTATCCTCTGATTAGTTCTATATCCAAAATATCACTAATACATCCATCGCCCAACCAGTTATCATGCCAAAAGTCGATGTTTCCTTGCCCCACTGTCCAAGCAGTATTTGATTGAACAGTCTCGAAATGCTTAACCATCTCCTTTTAGAGTTTAGAGGCAGGCAAAACTAGGTGCAGCCATAGAGAGATTTCCAATAAAATATTTGCTCTTCATGTATTTAGACCATATAGATTCTTTATGTAACACTAACCAGACTTTCTTTAGTAAAAAGCTTGTTTTGATGGCTTTCAAACTTCTAAAACCCAATCCACCCTCAGATTTAGGCCTGCAAATCTGAGACCAGGAAACCCACTTCTTCTTAGGTCTACCCTCAAATGTGCTCCATAGAAATGAAGAAAAAATTCTCTCTAAAGTGCTTATCACAAATTTAGGAACCTGAAGAGAAGATAAAAGGTGTATAGGGATAGAATTAAGCAAATGAGCAATGAGTACCATTTTTCCCCCATTAGAAAGTAACCTCCCCTTCCACCCATCTATTCTCTTTTGGATTTTGTTCACCAAAGTATCAAAATGAGAAGCTTTAAGCCTGTTATAGTTGATGGGGGCTCCAAGATAGATTATAGGAAACTGCTTGAGAGTGAAACCAGTTGCACTTTGGATGACGTGTTTTCTTGCCTAAGTACTTTATCATGTATAAAAACTCCACTTTTACAAGCATTCACCAGTTGTCCAGAACATTTCTCATATCTGTCCAGAAAAGTTGTAAGGCCCTTGATAGAATTTTGCGACCCATTTAAAAGCACCACAAAATCATTTTCGTATAGCAAATGAGTTAATGGTATAGCGCCCCTGCTAGACTTGAAGTATCCAATTTTACCAGATTGAAAAATGAGATAAGCCTCTGGATAATACTTCTTCAGCCAAAATAAAAAGGAGAGGAGAAAGAGGGTCACCATGCCGTAATCCCCTAGAAGATTTGAAATAGCCTTTGAATACACGATGTAGAATAACATAAAAATGAAGAGTCTCTACACACTGAGATATGAGAGCAATCCACTTATCATTGAAACCAAACTGCTTCAGAACATGCTTTAGAAATGCCCAATCTAGTCTATCATACGCCTTAACCATATCTACTTTGAGAATAATGTTCTGACCCCTGACTTTTCTCTTAATATCTCCAACCAATTCTTGCACAAGACAAATGCTTTCACTGATATCTCCACCTTGAACATAAGCTCCTTGATTTTCAGAAATCAATTTGGGAAAAATAGAGCATAACCTGCGAGTAATAATCATTGAGAAGATCTTATACGCCGTATTACACAAACTTATTGGTCTGTAGTCCCCGAATCCACGAGAAGAGTTCACCTTAGGCAACATAGTGAGGAAAGAAGCTGCATAAGAATTGGGAGAACAACCCTGAGAAAAATTCGGTCACAGCCTAATGCACATCTACTTTGATCAAGTCCCAGCAAAAAAGGAAGAAAGAAGATGAGAATCCATCTGCTCCTGGAGCGTTATCAGTTGGAATGCTTTTAAGACTAGCATGGACTTCATCCAGAGTAGAAATAGCCAGTAACATGTTATTGTCTTCATATGTAACCAACTGAGGTATAACCTGTAATAACTCTGCATCATATGTCACTGGAGACGAGGTTAAATGCTCAGAGTAGTAGAATATAGCAGCTTCATGAATGACACCCAAATCTGAAGTAGTATCATTTGGGAGTGAGAAATTATTAAGTTCAGTTAATTTCCTATTGATGGTAGTCACCTTGTAAAAAAAATGAGAATTTGAGTCACCTGCAATAGCCATTTGATCCTCGATTTTTCCTTCCAATATATTTCTTCCTGCTGCAATAACGAATTGTACTCCATCTTGGCAGCTTGCAAGTCCTCAGTAATGCTAGAAACCCACCCATCTTGTAACTGATGTTCAAGTACCATGACCTTGTCCTTAACATTCTCAATGTTTGCAAAAAGATTGCCAAAAACTGCTTTATTCCAATGTCTCAAAGCTTTCCTGGTAACCTTGAGCTTGTACGCAAGAGAAGATAAAGCTGTACCAAAGACACTGTGAGGCCACGTTTGTTGCATAAAACTAAGAAATTCTGGATGATTGCCCCAAATTTTTATGAATTTAAACGCCTTAGGTCCCGAGTATCCTGATGTACCAAAAGACACTAACAAAGGAGCATGATCAGAGCATATTCTCGCCAAGTGACTAACTTTGATCCCCGAGTATTGAGATAATAACTCAGAGTTGTGGAAGATCCTGTCCAATCTCCTCTCCCCCATATTTTGGAGTTTCCACTTTGCTCATTACACCAAGTAAACCTAGACCCATAGAAAGGAGCTTCAATCAACCCTGAACTTTGAACCGTAGCTTCGAAATCACTTACATCAATAGAGTTAGACGCTCTCCCACCCAATCTTTCAGATGCATTTTTAACGGCGTTAAAATCTCCCCCAATAAGCCATGGTGAACAGATAGTATTAGATAGAACCACAAGCTCATCCCAAAGACTTCTCCTATCGGCCATATCGCATTTCGCATACACCACAGACAACACATAAGACCATTCATTATGCATACTGACATTACAACTAAGCATTTGATTGGAAGCACAAATCACAGAAACTTGGAACACATCCCTCCACATTAACCAAATCTTGTCTCCATCAATATTATTTGTAAACCAACTAGAAAAACCCAATTTATTAGCAATTCTTCCTACGTGAGACGAATTTAGAAAAGGCTCAACAATGCCAACAATACCAACATGATGCATCTTAATCACTCTGTTGAGATGATTAATAGTTTTATTATTAGCTACTCCCCTAGCATTTCAAACAAGCAAAGAATTACTTATTTAAAACAGATTTAGAGTGACTCCTAGTGATGACCCCCCCAGGAGGAGCATGCCTCTTATGATACTTCCTCTTCACAGACTGAAAACCATTAACACCACCCATAGCCTGATTAACCACCATAGCTTTGCTTGATTCTCTTTCAAACTTCTTGAACAAGGAACAAGAACCCATTTTGTACATCAAATTCTGACAAACAACCTTTTATCAAATTGGATTCTTGCACTTTTGAGTGCAATTCTCCATCAGATAAATCACCGAGAAAGGGAACGCCATCATCATCTGGGTACTCCTTGTCAACCTTCTCCTCACTAAGAAGCTCGTCACCTTCCAACTCAATGCCAAACTCTTGTTGCATTGCCCGAATCTGCACCTCATCAATCTTCATGCCTCTATCTCTATCAATTGGTGCCTGCATCGTTTTCACATACGCAGATGCAGTATAAAGATTAGAGGATTTGACCACCTTCGATGGGGCAGTCTCATCCACAACCATAGACTTTTTCCTTTTGCAATTCTCTGCCGCATGACCTTGTAAGCAACAAATGGAGCAGTATTGTGGAATACGTTCAAAGATAACCCTTTGCCAGATTCTTCCAATTCGAGGCAAGTTAACCCAAAAACCAGATCTGTGGGGACCAAGCAGTCGTTTATTGGGACAAACCCCTAATATTTGACGAATATTCAGATGATGTTATTAAGAAAGAGTTCGTTGATCCATTTTGGGAGGGCTTTTTAGCGAGTTTTAAGAAGCGAATAAAAATGTTTTCTTCAGTTTTGGGCGTCGATTGACGTAAGGATGTTAATGACAACATTGTACCCCCGCACTTAGGTACGACTTTGGTTTACGGTAAATTTCGTGGTAGAGTTCAAAGTTTGAAGACGGGTATGCCATATCAGAAAGCTTTGAGTTCCATGATGTTTCAGAAACTTGCCGATTTCGTGGTCGAAATCATCCATAGAGGGAGAGATTTGATGTGAATCGTTCTCTAATGGTCGTTCTCACCGTCAACGGGTTATCTTTATTTATACTCTTTGATTTAAACCTCTTCATTGCTGAAGATGCTAAGTAGAATTTAGGGACTTGCTTGTTTAACCAACACAAGGTTAAAGAAGAAGTTTTCCCAATTTGAGTAGATTTCTATTTAGGTTAGAATTAGGGTTGCTAATTCTAATCCCCCTCGTGTATATAAAAAGGATACTAGGTTCTCTATTTTATTTGGTTGCGGAAGTTGAAATTAAGAATTAGGTTTAAGTTATTTCAGTTTGTGTTTTAGTTTATGTTTTAGATTAGAAGAAACCCTAATTTTGAATTAGGTCTAAATTAGTGTAATAGACTTCTCAATTTTGCTTCCGCGTTGAGAATTTACGTTATATATACTATGTATGATGTCAAAAGGGTAGAAGATTTTGAAAATTTGGATTTTTTTTTGCTTTATAGCTGGAAATGCTCTAATAGCAGCACAACTTGTATTGTAAGAAATACACAAGGACATGTCACAAAATTGTCATAGAAGCGTGATATATCCGAGGAACATCAGCTTTTACACAATTCTCCACTAATGATTTTCTCAAAAAACTTCTTGGTTTTTGTCTTTGATATAACATTAGTGCTTAAGTAGAACCCTAAGCATTTGACAGTTTTTTTTTTTTTGCAAGGCAAGCCGGTTTTATATAGGGATCCGTAACCTTGACTTTCCACGACCTCTCTCTAGGTGGAGAGGTACAACCACCACTGGCCAAAGCCCAATGGTAGCATTTGACAGTCTGCCCCTATAATCTACTTATGTACCTTTTTGTTCAGGAGTCGTGTATACATACGTACATTATTGTCCATGGTGGGTGGCCGTCAATCCTGCATACATATGTACATTATTTTTTTGTGAGTCCTTTGCATGCTATTACTTCAAGTGCCAATTGCTTCTGATACTCTATCTCTAGACAGGTAGTTTTCTTGCAGCGAGCTGAAGCAATCTCAACAGACTCCACCAATCCACCTTCAAAATCAATGGATGGTATGTTGTCTGAGTCTAATAAATCTTCCATGGGAGACACTCCAGGGAGTGAAGAAAAGAAGGCAGAGATATATGCGGAAACGAACGTCAATATAAAGGATACAAGTAACCCAGTGGACCCAAATGAGGAAGGAATAAAAAGCGTTATAAATTTCCTCAAAGATAAAATACCGGGTTTAAAAGTTAAAGTGATGAATGCCAATGCTCCAGATGAGATAATAGACGAGGGTGATTCGGTTGACCAGTTTGTGCAAGAAGAAGATGAAAAGACGAGTTCTACCAAAAACTCCAAAAATGAAGAAGATCAGAGCGAGGGGGTTCAGAACACAATGGACGAAGGAAAGAGTACGGCTTCAAAGTTTTTTATCGGCGGGGTTTTACATAATAGGGAAGAAAATACCCTCGCAAAAGATGATTACTTACGTATACCAGCTGAAATTAAAGATATGGAGAAGGATTCTTTCGTGTTACATGTTCCACGAAGACACAAAGAGACTGCTGTTGGAGAAGCTAAAGTGTCTAAGGTCAAAGTGGCAGCTATTGCAGCTCAGGGCTTATCCGAGCTCATGCCTGATGATATTGCCAAGGCATTTTGGGGAATGGATAAGGTTTCCCCAAAGGTGAAATTTGAAAGATTCTACTCTGATGTTTTTGCTTGTTCAAGTTCTCTATCAACGTGATTCTAAAGATAATGCATGGATATTATTATCCCTTTGAATTTCGCAAAGTACCCTCTGCCGAAACTGACTTGAAGATTAATACTCTTCATTTTTTATTGTTCTTAACTGAATACCAAAATACTATGGACCATTTGTCAAGCTTTACTCCTCTTATAGCCTTACAGCCCCATATATCAAAATTTGGCGACCTCGAAAATATATGTATGAATATATCGTTCGATACGTTTTCAAAACGATGTTAAAGGGTTATTTTTTTCACGATATATTGCACAACTGGTTGTATTGTGATGTATTTTGTTATATGTTTTACTAAGGATATGTGTAGGACATATGGGACGACATCACGGTATATTCTATTGATCCATATGTTGGAATTTTTCATGATATATTCTATCAAGGAGGATATATCAGAGGAAGTTTTCTTGATATATGGAGATGATATTTGTTGTTGTCACAATATATGGAGGATATATTCATGATGATATAAAAGTAACCACATCCTTTATTTGGCAGAGTGCTATAACAGCCAAAACCGACACCTAGATCCTTGTTAAATACTAATGTAAATGAAGGGACCCCTTGTTTCTTTCTGACATTTGTGTTTTCACTAATGCAAACTACTAACTCTATTTTAGGTTTCTAGAGACGTGCAAGAGATTGTCAAGTTTGCTGTTAGTAAACGCACCGGATTAATGGGGACTTCAACTTTTAGTAGGATCACCACTTCCAAAGAAGATTTGGATCCCTATGATGGTAAGTTTAAGTCTTTATATTATTGAACCATAATTGTGAATTAGACATTACCTGTATGAAACCTACTTGTGTAAATGTAGGTTTATATGTGGGAGCTTTTGGACCTTTTGGAACTGAGGTGGTACAATTGAGGCGTAAATTTGGCCACTGGCACAACCTTGATGAAAAGGACAAATGTGCAGATGTTGAATTTTTTGAGTATGTTGAAGCCGTAAAGCTAACCGGGGATCTCAATGTTCCTGCTGGCCAGGTCTGTTTTTCCTTATTCCGTAAACCTTACATCTACTGATGTATTTGTTGGAGCCTATTTACTCTCATGCAACACTTGGAGGGTAAATGGAGGCAAGTGTCTATTGATTACTGCCACCTCACTATTTCTAAAATAGGCAACATGTTAGTTACGTGAAACAGTAATTTGTCAAAATGGTCAATAAAGAAGCATTTCTCGGAAATCATCTGGAAATAGTGGGACCATTTGTCATTGCCCGCTGGCTAGAACTTTGGGCTACATCTAAAGTTCTTTGGATTTCTCACAAATCTATTTGATTTTGCATCTAAACTAAGCTCCTAATTTTTAAATAATAATTTAAAAAATAACTTCTCATGGTATACATGTATTTACTCGAAATCTCTCTTTTTTCTACTTAGTGCAGGTAACATTCCGTGCTAAAATTGGAAAAGGAACTCGTAACTCAAACCGTGGGAAATATCCAGATGACCTTGGAGTGGTACACCTTAGACTTGTTTTCCTTTTCTGTTTTCATTTTTCTGTTTCATTATCAGAGGCTCTAAGGGTAATAGAAACTCTGATTTTTCTTTTAGGGCTCTAACTCAATATGTTTGTAATAGCTTTAGCATACTATTTATAATGTAAACGCACGACGTGGAAGCAAGATCGTGTTACGTTTAACACTAACCTAAACTCTATAAGCAAATTAATAAAACTGAAATTTATTATTAACTTGAATTTCAACTCAAATAACCTAATTAAAACATAGAACTAGCATCCCCTTTTATAGAACCCAAAGGTGATTAGAATTAGCAACCCTTATTCTAATCTAAACAAAATTCTACTAAAATTGGGAAAATTTTCTCTTTAACCTTGTGTTAGTTAAACAAGCAAGTCCCTAAATTTTATTTATCATCTCCAGCAATGGAGAAGCTTGAACCAAAAGACCATAAAAGATAATTTACATTAATTTATTTCCAATCTCCAATGTTCAAACTATTATAAGACGTGATAAAGTCACAATCTCAATCGAGTTATATTAGCTTTAGGGCTCCATTATTTATGAATCAAGTTTTCGGTCGGGTTATTTTAGCGATCTAGTAGGATTAATCTTTTTATCGACCTAGTAGGGTAATACTATTACAATTGGACGCGACGAATCTGATTTCTGATAAGTTATTTTAGTGATGTAGTAGGCTTAATATGTTTTATCGATCCAGTAGAGTAATGCTATCTCATTGGATGTATAGGAGCATGACTTTGCACTCACCTTACCTACCTCAAACTAGTATTTATTTCCTAAATCCTTGAAATAGTTTCTAAAGTACTGCTAGGCATATTATCCTAGTTGGCATGGTTCTACACTAGCTGAGAATATCGGCCTACATGACCTCAGATTGGCTCACACACTTGTCCCCACTATCTTGGGATACATGAGCAGAAGAAAACGGCCGAGTCAAAATATCTCCAAGATATAGCGAATCTTACTATTTGTTAAATAATAATAGGAACATACCTGCTAAACCTTTTCACTTATCATTGGCGAAGTGAAAACGATAGATCGTGGGATCGTGGCATGGACTGTGACCTACGAGGCATGTTTGTTACTTTGGTTGATAAATAGGGGGAGAACCCCCTATTGTAGTTGGCTCTCTAGTTTTTAGAAGTTTATGCGAGTTTAGGGGAAACTCTAGAAACACTAGTTTCAATTTCAGTAAATCGTTTTCTTGCTTCCACACTTAGTTTCTAACAGATAAGGATATATCTTATGATTATAATGAACATGTTTAAGATTTATTACTTTGACAATGATAAAGGTTATCTGCTAGAGTCCATTCAGATCCCAGGCCAGTATCCAAAGTCCTACTTAACCCCAATTTCCTATAAATGGAAGACTGAGAAACCACTTCAAGGATATGAGGTTCAAAATTTTCAAACCCAAGACCTAAAACCAGAAAAAGAGAAAGAGACGAAGAAGAGTGGTGCTCTCCGTCCCTTAACACCAAGCCTAAAATCCCTGTTTGAATTCTGTATTACCACTGGACTATTGCCACTGGACTGGATGTGACATATTTATAGCTTCTAGTAGGAATGCATCTAGTTTAGTGACCATTTCTTCTAAATAATTTTGTTTAAGAAATACTATTCCCTCCTCCACCCCTTCCTTTTTCTATCTTCTTCTTGAGATGGATACTGATCTTCCAACTTTTCTCATCCAGGTTGCGAGTTACAAAGGACATGGAAGAATAGCAGAGATTGGTCACCGAAATCCACGATGGGTAGATGGTGAACTCCTCCAGCTTAGTGGCAAGGTAAAGGGATTTTCATGAAATTATTTACCTTTTGCATCAAGAAGTTATGCATTTAATTTACTTTTAGGAAACTGATTAAACTAGAAGGCTACCTCTACAATCTACAAGCAGCATTTCAATTTCACTGATAAAAAGCGTCTGTATCTGTTGTCAGACACATGGCAGGGGTTCTTTTGTCCAAAAATAAACACCATAGTGAGGCTATGGAATTAAAAGAGTTTATTAACGCATCTGGATTGAAATTTTGAAGAAATGAATAATTTTCTAATCTTCCTGTCATATAGATATTGAGCAGTACAGTATTTAAAAATAAGAAATTATCATATTTTCCCAGTGATCACCTAATTGGAATTATATGTGCTTGTATATAAGCCGATGAGCAACTAATCTTTGCAAATTTGCACTCTTTGATCGTCTAATTAGGGCATGTGGCCGTACATTGGTGGAGCGGACCTCGGATTCCTATACGTTGTTCCAGAGAAAAGCTTCCTTGTGCTGTTGAAACGGTTAAAACTGCCAGAGTGAGTTTATGTATTCCTTGCATGATTTTACCCAATCCCTCCTTTGGCAACATAGTTAGCTGGTCCATTCTAGCAAAGTGAAACTCCGGATTTGGTTCAGATAGGAGAAAGTTCAGATCTGATCTGATCTCTTACCCAGACATACGGGGGGCATTCTTGTGATCAAAGGAGAGAAGCTTGTAATTAGCGAAGTATTTCCAATATAAATGGCACTAAGTTAATTTCTTATACTCATCATGTATACATACATACATATGACTATATGTATACTCTACTCATGTATCGAAAATAAGATTTTACATTTTGGCTATTTTGTTCATTTTCTAAATTTTGTAGATGTTTGCTTCCTTCTTCGACAGGGAAGAATAAGAGTGGTTTCTTAAATGAAGATTTGAAATCCCACTACTAAATCAGATTCTTAATGATTTGTCACATAATGTGTCTTATAAATTAATATCACTATGAATCTATGATAAAGTAATAAACTTTAAAATACTAAATTACTATAATATTAAACAAAATGGAGAGTATATTGCCACTTCGGAATTTATTCAGTGTCAACTCTGCTCAAATAATTACAGCTTACCACAGATTGTGAAAGTTAAGTTCTACAGGTCCCCCTAAAAAGTCGAACTCACATCTACCTTCCAGTAACTATCTTAGTCTGTCAGTAAACCCAATAAAAGGCGAAGCCTAGCGCATAGGGGGTGAAGCAAGAGGGGGTACAGACGAGCCTAAACAGTGCTAGGCATTAGGCACATGAGGGGTACAGTTGGCCCAAACAAGCAGCATAGGCATAGGCACTAGGCACTAGGCACATGAGGGGTACAGTTGGCCAAACAAACAGCATAGGCACTAGGCACGCGAGGGGCTTTGACAAGAAAGATAGCAGGGCCGTGAGGGGGCATGGGAAGGAGGAAAAGGGGAAGCTTAAAGACAAGGGGGACTACGTCAGAGTCGGAAGCAGAGGTGGCCGAGAGTGAGCGCAAGCAAGTTGACCAACCTATCTGGGCAGGACAAGTGGAAATGAGAAGACAAAAACCTATAGATTGTCTGAGTTATTTTTACTTGCACACTGTCTGAGTTTCTCAAATATTCTTCCAAAAAAAAAAAAAAAGCGAAATTAGTATATAGGTTTGTGTTTGTAAGAGCCTAAATTCGGAGCTCGAACTTAGTTTCTTACATCAAAGATGAGCAGAATACTAAGACAGTAAACAAATACTCACAAATGAAAACAGGATAAACTAAGAAGCAAGTTTGGTGTTTTCCTCAATTGTATGGAGAGATCAATGCTCTCCATATTATATATAGCCAAAGAGATTACAAGATATGGAAAGTATTTGCCCTTAGGTTTAGGGAAAATCTTTCTTACAAGGAATTACATTGAATACAAGGATCAAAAATATATGTTTACCTAAAATACAAAGATCTAGATCTACCTCCAACAACAATAGTAAGTTGCTATTGTTGGAAACGTTAACACCCCCTCTCAAGTTGGAGCGTGTATGTGAATAACGCCCAACTTAGAAAGAAATGAGTTAAAACCATCTTTCCCTAACGGTTTAGTGAGAATGTCGGCAAGTTGCGCCGAAGAAGGAACAAAGTGGCGTTGAATTAATCCGGATTGAATCTTCTCGTGGACAAAATGACAATCAAGTTCAATGTGTTTGGTGCGTTCATGGAAGACGGGATTGTTGGCAATGTGCAAAGCTACTTGATTGTCACAGTAAAACACAATAGGAGATGAATTTGTGTACCCGAGATCTTTAAAGAGATAATGTAGCCATTGTACTTCACATGCTAAGGTGGCCATAGATCTGTATTCTGCTTCAGCAGAAGATCGTGATACGGTATTTTGCTTCGTTGTCCGCCAAAAAATTAGGTTTAAACCTAAAAAAACACAATAGCCTGTTGTAGAACGGCGTGTGTAAGGGCATCCAGC
Organism: Kingdonia uniflora; assembly: GCA_014058105.1. Lineage (NCBI taxonomy): Eukaryota > Viridiplantae > Streptophyta > Magnoliopsida > Ranunculales > Circaeasteraceae > Kingdonia > Kingdonia uniflora. Next base: position 1,994,232 of record JACGCM010000140.1, on the reverse strand, counting down.
CCAATCAGAGTCGCAAAAGCCGCGCAAAGAAGGCGTGCTAGAAGCGGAGAAAAAAAGGCCCTTGCCAACATAACCTTTTAAATATCATACCAAACGGTAAGCAACATCCAAATTTATACTTTGTGGGGAATGCATAAATTGGCCTAAGGCATGAACTGCATAGTTGATGTCAGGCCTTGTAACAGTCAGATAAATGAGGCGCCCCACTAGGCGCCGATAGGGAGTGGGATCTGGTAACAAAGTGCCATCTTCCGGTGACAAACGGAGGTGCTGTTCCATAGGAAATGGAGAAATCTGACCACCAATAAAACCAATATCACTAACAATGTCAAGCGCATACTTTTGATGTGAAAGAAAAATACCTTTAGATGAACACGCCACTTCAATCCCCAAAAAATATTTTAGTTTACCAAGATCTTTGATAAAATAATTGGATTCCAAGAAACGCTTCACGATTAATTGCAAAATTGTCGTTGCCAGAAACGATAATGTCATCAACATAAATAAGTACATAAGTAGCCGTAGCACCTTTGCGAAGAATGAAAAGGGAGTAATCAGCTTTTGATTATGAGAAACCCGCTAGCAAAAGCACAAGAAAGCTTAGCAAACCACTGGCGAGATGCCTGTTTCAATCCATAAATTGACTTGTGGAGGCGGCATACCCTCGTTTCCCCTTTTTGAGTAAATCTTGGAGGCAATTTCATATACACCTCTTCATTTAAATCATCTTGTAAGAAGGCATTGTTAACATCCATTTGGTGAAGAAACCATCCTTTAATGGCAGCAAGAGAAATGAGGGCCCTAACTATCACAAGCTTAACAACAGGGGCAAATGTATCGTGATAATCAAGGCCTTCAATTTGCGAGTAACCTTTAACAACTAACCTTGCTTTATGGCGCTCCACCGTACCATATGAATTGAATTTTGTTTTGTAAACCCATTTGTAACCGATCGGCTTTTTGTGAGTAGATAGAGGGATAAGACTCCAAGTATTGTTCTTCTCTAATGCGGCTATCTCGGTGGGCATGGCATCCTTCCAATGCTGAAATTGAATAGCTTGGGAGAAAGTACGGGGGTTATCTGTAGATAAAACGACAAAGAGAAAACTCCGATGCAGAGCAAAAAATTTGAAGTATTGACATAGTTGTGAAGAGGCTAAGGCGTACCTGGCAACTTAGAAAACGATGACGAGGGAGAACATCCATGAGTAATGAGCGAACATACATAATCATTCAAGTATGGTGGGCGTTGGCGATTTCTGGTTGGTTTGGTGTTGCATATGGGTATGGGCAATGAACTATCAACATTTGTAAACTCAATGGGAGGAGTGTCATGCTGTGGAGATATAGAAGTTGTGATAGGAGGTACTTCATTGAAAGTGACAGGAGATACTTCATTCAAAGGAGCAGTATCGGCAAGTGGAAACTTGAAAGTACCTGTATCTTCAATTGGCAATGGAGTGACAAGGAGAGGAGCAATGTTATTATGCTTTATCATAGTGGAAAACGGAAAAATGTTTTCATGGAAAATAGCGTCACGAGACGTGTAAATAGTTTTGGAATCAATATCAAATATGCGATACCCTTTTTAGGCTTAAGGGTAGCCCACAAAAACACCGGGTTTGGAACGTCGATCGAATTTATGTTGTATATTACCATTGCGGGCAAACCAAAGACAACCAAATGTACGTAAATTAGTACAATTGGGCGTTGAATGAAATAATAATTCATGAGGTGATTTTCCCGAGAGCAAAGAGGAAGGCATTTTATTTATGAGATAGACAACAGTTAGAACACTCTCACCCCAGAATTGTAAAGGTAGATGTGCTTGAAAAAGAAGAGCGCGGGCCACCTCAAGGATGTGGCGATGTTTGCGTTCTATAATGCCGTTCTGTTGTGGAGTACCAACACAACTCCTTTGGTGAATAACGCCATTGTCTGAAAAGAATTGGAGCATTTCTTTTGATATAAATTCGGATCCATTGTTTGATTGAACCTTTTGGATTTGAGAAAAAAATTCCCCCCCATTGCCAGAAGAAATAAAAGATATATTAGATTGTAACTGAGTTCTAACCATTGCAAATAATAGTTTCAATAGCTTCTGAGTTTGAGATTTGACATGCATTAGAAAAATCCATGTGCATCGAGTATAATCGCCGACAATGGTTAAGAAGTAACGAGAACCACTAATAGAAGTTTGCTTGAAGGGCCCCCAAATATCGCAATGAATGAACGAAAAAGGTTTAGTCGAAGTAATCCTACTGGAAGGAAAAGGCAATCTTCCCAACTTAGCTTGTGGACATATGTCACACAAGTTTTTATTTGAACAAGAAATAAATGCAAACTTATGAAGTAAAGGTCCTAAAGAACGAAAAGATAAATGTCCTAAGTGCCTATGCCAGAGATCTGTAGTAGTCATTGAAACAATAGACATAGCTTTTGGGTTGGGTTCGTAGTAGTAAAGCCCGTCATGGATGCTACCCCGTCCAATCGTCTTCCTCGTTGACATGTCCTGAAACACACAATAACCGGGGAAAAACATTAGGAAACAGTGATTGGTTTTAGTAATCTCACTAATAGACATCAAGTTAAATTTGAACGAAGGAACATGGAAGACATTTTTGAGACATAAGGATTTGGAAAGAGATACAGTTCCAATATGTAAAATGGGGGCATTAGAGCCAGGTAACTAGACAAAAGATGGTTTTAGACATGGTGTATAAGATGTAAATAATGACAGAGACGAACACATGTGGTTCGTTGCTCCGGTATCGATTATCCAATTATATTTTAGTGAAACTGAAAGAGATATACCTGCAAGTCCAGAAGTGGCTGGTTCGATATTACCTGAGGCCATTATTGCAAGCAACTTATGATATTGGTCTTTTGTAAGTGAATAAGCAGGTGGTAAAGACATATTTTGAGGCTTTGGTTCACCCTTAGGTGCGGGTTCTGTCGCGTCGAGCTTGCGTGGTGGATACCCATTAATTTGAAAACATCGTTCTCGTGAATGCCCTTCACGATTGCAATGTGTACAAAAATATCGAGGTTTGCCGGATTGGTGGTTGCTTCCTGTAATTGGGTGTGAAAAGACACCTCTATATTGTGTAGAGTTGAGAGCTGCAACTTCTGGAAGAGGAGATGCAAGAGAATGTATTTCCTATTGTTTTTCCTCTTTCCTAATAAGGGAGGTCATCTTAGTAACATTGGGAAGAGGGTCCATTAGGAGAATTTGGTTGCGTAGTGCACCAAGGCGGTCATGGAGACCTTGTAAGAACTCCATAGATTGATCTTGTTGGAGCCTTGTAGAAACAGCTTTCCCGGTACCGCAAGTACAAGGTTGAAGTGCATGAAAAAAATTTAGTTCGTCCCATAACGACTTTAGTTTGGTGAAGTAGGTTGAAATTGACATATTGTCTTGTTTCAATGAGGCAATTGCTTGCTTCAACTGGTAGATCTTAGGAGCATTAGTTTGAGAGAAAAGCTCCTCAAGATCGACCCATATTTCTCTTGTCGAGTTAGCATAGAGAATGTTACCGTAAATCTCTATGGAGATTGAGTTTAGTAGCCAAGAACTCACAAGATCGTTGTACCTAATCCATTGGTGCATGGATTTTGCATCTGTAGAATCGGGTTGCTGGATAAAATCATTAACAAACCCAAGTTTGTTTTTTGGCATTCAAGGCTTTAGTAATGGCACGATGCCATGAAGGGTAATTATCGCCAGAATGAAGAGGCGTAACTAGGACAGCAGTTGGGTTATCAGAGTGATGGATAAAAAAAGGATCATTGGTATTGGGTCTTTTGGGGGCATTGGTGCTGGGTGTTTCACTATCAATGATAAAGTGATTCTCGTTCTCTCCTTCAATAGCCATGGTGGTAAAACAAGAAGGATAATAGGGACCTAATTGTAGAGAGGGAAAAATAAATAAATATAAGAAGGATCTAATAGCCATGGTGTTTTCCTCAATTGTATGGAGAGATCAATGTTCTCCATATTATATATAGCCAAAGAGATTATAAGATATGGAAAGTCTTTGCCTTTAGGTTTAGGGAAAATCTTTATTACAAGGAATTACATTGAATACAAGGATCTAAAATATATGTTTACCTAAAATACAAAGATCTAGATCTACCTCCAACAACAATAGTAAGTTGCTATTGTTGAAAACGTTAACAGATCTAGCGTGAAAACCTTTGAATAGGTAAAAACCACGACCTTTCTCGAGGATTTAAAAACAAGGATGTTATTGATTGAACGACTTCTTATTACAGCTAGTATTATGGATAGTGTTGCTTAGAACTTCTAGATAGAAAAATCTGTCCTTTAATCTGTTCTTTTCCCCCTATTTATAGGTCTCATATTTATGACCGTTTAATAATCATTATCTCTTTTAATGATGAATGTTTCAAAACAGTTTTGATGAGTCTTCATGATGGCTATATGATGAATGGTTTATATTTCTTGTAACGGCTCTTAACGAGTCACGACTGTAGCACGACGTCTTGTGATTATGAAGTCAAACTCTTACTAAGAGATCGATATCATTGCTTGAGTTCCCTATCAGGAGCAAGTCCTTAAGAGTAACGACTGTATGATGAATGATTCCTATTTCTTGTAGCGGCTCTTAATGAGTCTATTAAAAAAAAGCTCTTAATGAGTCATGACTGTAGCACGACGTCTTGTGATTATGAAGTCAAACTCTTACTAAGAGATCGATATCATTGCTTGAGTTCCCTATCAGGAGCAAGTCCTTAAGAGTAACGACTGTATGATGAATGATTCCTATTTCTTGTAGCGGCTCTTAATGAGTCTATTAAAAAAAAGCTCTTAATGAGTCATGACTGTAGCACGACGTCTTGTGATTATGAAGTCAAACTCTTACTAAGAGATCAATATCATTGCTTGAGTTCACTATTGGGAGCAGGTCCTTACAATCGCCACCTCTTAATCAAGAGCACGAGTGATGTTGGTTGAGAAACTTGTCTTTAATGCGCTAAACCATGCTGATGCCTTGAGTTTGGTGGAATCATTATCGATGTTATCCTTAAATACCTGACTTGAATTGACTCTCAGAAATCCGAGGTGCATTTATGGCATTCCTTATAACTGTTGGCATCTGCAACATGTACATTCAGCCTATAAATATCATCTTTTCCATATAGAATAGTTAACTCACCTTTCGCCGCTAATCTTGAATACACAATGGCAAAAAAAAGATCTCAGACTCGTGAAGAACTTGAATCGCGCATTCGGGCCAATCTAGAGGAACTAAAAACTCTTTATTTTAGTCAAAAATCACTTGTAGACCCAACCCCTATACCAGTGGAGCCTACCTTCTAGGATCTGACAGATGTGGAGGCAAAAAATACCAGTGAAGACTATTTTTGTCTATACTAGTTTCATTACATCATTTTATCGGAGGTGGAGCGCAGAGATTACTTTCGTGGCCTGACAGAAGATATTGTGGAAGATGAAGACAATGTAACTATTGTCGGTTTGAGGGGTACTCGTGAGTGTGAATGTATAGGTTGTAAATAGGTTGAAATACTTGTTTGTAATCTGTACTTATGAAATGAAAACGTACTTTGTTTCTTGTCGTATGTGATTTCTAAAGTTTTGTAGATTTAGTATGTCGAACTTGTATGATGTAATCTTAGGTATGAGAAGTGTGATACTCGATGTCAAGAAAAGGAGCTGTTCTAGATCAAATTCCTGGTTCCGTATGGAAGTAACAATTCAACCTTTAGGGATTTTACTCAAACTGATTGGGTAATATTTTCATTTGCCTTTGGTCAAAAATTCGTTCTCCTTTTTATGGGGGATCTTGTGATGGGAAATATATGTGGGACTATTGCAGATAATAATTTATCCTTGAAATCACGTGTTGGGATTGGTATGTAAGATATTTTGTTTCCCAAACAAATCTATTATCCAAAAAATCTTCTTCCCAAAGATATGGGTTCCTTAAAAATCTGTTTCCAAAAAATATATTTTCCTAAAAATCTGCTTCCCTTGGGCTATATAATGAATCTAAACCTTGGGTAAAATTAACCCTTCTCTCTTGCTGTGTGAACCTTCGATTTCTTTGTGATTGCAGCTAATATGGTGAGGACACGTTCCCAACGACGCCAACATGCAATGGAGGGGAGACTAGCCCATCAAGGCGGCTCAACTGTGTGAGCGGTATTTCCAAATGTTTCCCTATGACGCGGTATTACCGGAGTGGCCGTTGCAATTGAAAGGTTTGAATATGGAGGAAAGGCGTATAGAGCTGGACCGTCACTTCTGGTGTGATGTCCTTTGAAGTCTAATTCTTGATGCAGAAGTTCGAGAAAGTGTTATGAGGAAAATTGTGCAGGATAAGCTTGTAGAAGAGGACGAGAGAACAGCAGGTGGGAAAATAATTCCATGTGGTGAACCTAATCATCCTGGTTATTTTAAATATAACTATATATGAATGTACGTGTTTGTGTTCCCAGGTGAATTTGGGTGAATAAAAGATTTTATGGAAGATTTAGTATTTTGTATTTCATAACTCTATTCTCGTTCTTATATGAAATCGACTTCATCTTTTATAAATAAATGTGCATCGAGTTGGCAGATATAAGTTTGCTTGATGTGTATCGTATATAAGTGCGTGTTTCATGTACGACAACTATTTTAAAAAATTTGAAATTTAAAATGTTATTTTGCAATATTTTGAATAAAAGAGTTTGAAATAGTGCAGTAGTACGAACTTAGGGGAAATATTAGTGAGTAACCGTACAGATTGTGTGGTATTCATACTATTTTGGGAAGGAAAAGTTATGAATATTATTTTAATGGCTAATGTGAAAAGAAGGCATGATGATAGGGCACGTTTCCCCAAGAGTAATGATGAAACTGGATGGCGAAGGGGAAAGGATGTTTCCTTTTAGAAATCATGATAGGCTGGCACGTGTTGTATGGAGCCGTCGTTTCAAAAATTGAGAGAGAGTATTAAAACTCGTTTCTCTCCCCCCAAGGGTCATTCTTCGATTTTAGAGAGGGAAGAAACTGTTGATAAAAATAGTCTAAAGAGAGAAAATTTTCCAGTTTTGTTAAGCACACCATCTCAAAATCTTTGATAAGAAGTTCTCACTGTCGTCTGATTATTGTTGAAGTTCATCGATACCAAAGTCCTCTTCTTAAATCGTCTGTAGAAGTTGAGGATTGTGGTTCTTCTAGTACAAGTTGGTATTCTGTTTTGATTTCTGTGATTTGTAGTTTGATGGTGGTGTTCTTGGATTCTTGTTTTTTGTTGTAGTTGTTGGTTTTGATTGATTGTGTATGGGTGATCTGGGATTTTGTTCCTATGGATTTGGGGGGGGGGGGGGGGGGGGGTTAGGAGAGGGTGAATGTGATTATTAATGTATGGGATTTCCCCCTAAAATTTGAATAAAATTGATGAAAAAAGCTTTTTGAGGGTAATTGTGTAACTTGGGACAAGAATTGGGATCTGAAAACTTAAGATTCGAACTAGGGTATTATGCAAAGTAATCGTGGCTATTTAATTTTGAGGCGTTCTTGATGAAAGTATCGACAAAAAGTGTTAAGACGAATCGTAGAAAAAGTGTTAACAGATGATCATTGCTTGTATTTGTAGGCCGAGTATACGTACTATGAATTTAAGTCATAGGATTAAGTTTTTCATCTCATCGAGCTCGGAGGAAAAACCATCATCTGGGCGAGAGAATGAATATTATAATGCAGAGAAAGAGGTTGTAGATGGTAGGGAGGAATTAGGAGGAGTAGTAAAAATCGTACCCGTACAGGTCAAATCTGCAGTGTTGGGGGCTACTGTAAGGAAGAAAGTGTCGAGTGTATAGAGTTTGGTATATATCTAGAGGGGGCAAATATTTGGAAAGAATTCCTTAAGTATAAAAAGAGACTGAAAGGTGCGTGGGGGGGGGGGGGGGGGGGAGTATATAGTAAAAGAAGATTTATTTTTTAAGGAGTTTTCTTTAGTTGAGGGTGTAAAAAAGTGTTATCAAGTTCCTGACCTTGAACAGGTTAGGAAGGATAGAAAACTTTAGGATGATGTGACCATAGAGTATTACACCGGGCCCTTGGAGTTTGGCTCTGATGATAATTTTTTATGATATACTAACCAGTTGGTATATGGTCTTAAGATATCTTTGACCCACTTCCAGAAGGGGGTTATAATTCTGCTACATTGTTGCCCAACACAAATAAACGGCAATGTGTATGAGATGATGAAAGTCTGTAAGACTTTGAACGAGAGATGGAGAGTGAATGGGATTGAAAAGGAGTTTGTTGCTTTGGATGTTATGAAATTCTATAAAATAAAATATCTAAGGGCAAGCCAGGGCTATTACCTGTATAGTGATTCTTCAAGACCAAAATTTTTCAATTTTGATTACTGGTGGTCGACCCTAGAATGACCATCTGATACTGGTTAGAGGTAACTGCATGCAGGTCCCAAATAAACCAGCGATCGAGCTGGACTTTTAGTATTTTAATATAAGTAAGTATTTATCGTTAAGCTTTCTAAGTGACTATCGTTGTATGTTCGAGTTGCTAATCATTTCTTTTCTTCCTTGTTTCTTCATCTTGTAGGTCCCCAGGAAAATGCTAAACCTGACGATTCAGGCCTTTTTGATCATGTTGGTCTAGAGAAGAATGAACTCAAAGATGTACTTGCTGATCTGAAGATCCAGAGAAACAAAAAATGTTAACTCTGATATTCCTAAAATTTAGTAAGCTAACCAGAGGTGAGCTATGGCCAGGCATGAGGAGAACTTGGACAAAAAGAGTTCTTCGTCGACTACTAGTGGTGGTCGCGATCTTCCAACTATGACTGGTTTGGCGAATATCCTCCATCATAGACTTTGGGTATCGGTCAAAAAATTTGTCGGCCTAATAAATCGAACCAAGAGCTGCCACTGAACAAGAAGGTGGTTCAATCGGTGAGTGAAGGTTTGATTTTGCCCGTGCCTGAAGATGTTGAGGTTAGAATTCCTGGAAAGGAGAAATTGAAGAAATGCAAGGTCGGGGAGACCGACGTGGATGATGCTGCGCTAATAAAGTGGAAGACTCATGAGAATGAAGGAGGTGATCGGTTTTGATATGCAGTTGTGACCAGACTCAGGGATCAGTCATTGTTATCAGCTTGCTTTATCAGATCCAGAGAAGCTCGAGGAAATGTTCCAAGAGCAGTTCACACAGGTATAGTTCTATTTCTCCTTCAGACTATTACTTTTATACCATTCTTATGATTGCGTGTTCTAAAATGTGTAACTTTGGAAGCTGTTGATGCTAGTGAAAGGTTTTTCTCGAAGCCTGTTAAAAAGAAATAATGATCAGCTCGAGCTCTATCTCAAGGTCGAGGCTCAAACCATAACTGAGCGTGCATTAAAGGCCAAAAATGAAGTATTAAAGGCTCGGTTGGATGGGTTAGTGGCAGAGGCCAAGAAAGAGAAGGATAAAGTTGTGGAGGAAACGAGGGCCAAAGTGAGGTTAGAGCTGCAGTACTAGGTGTCTAAGCACGAGAAGGTCATGGAAAAGGCGGTGAAGGCGATTTAGGTTGGACGAAACAATCTGATCAAATCTTATTGCTACTTCAGTCTGTTAAAGAAATGAAACAATCTGATCAAATCTTATTGCTACTTCAGTCTGTTAAAGAAATGAAATAATCTGATCAAATCTTATTGCTACTTCAGTCTGTTAAAGAATGACATTTCCCTTGGGATTGATGGAAAATATCAAGATATCACCTTCCCTTCTAAAGTCGTGGATGAATATGCCGAAGCAGACCAGGCAGATGTTGCTGCTTGTCCTATGGATGTTGCGAATGCTTCTCATTCGAAGTCTTCTGATTGCGTTGTTAAATTTCCTGACATTGCTGCTGACAATATGTCTCCTCAAGAGGTAGAGCTCACCAAAGGCTGCTAGGCCTGAAACTCTTGTTAATTCGATCTGTTGAAGTTTTTCTGTTATTTTGTCAATTTTTGTGAGATTTGAGCATTATATGGGGAAACTGTAGTTTGTTAGAAGAAATGATTATCCGTAAGCTGAATTTTGATTATGTAAATAATGTAGAATTTGTAATCTGTGTAGGAGACAACAATTAATATCACTTCACCGAAAATAAAATAAAATATTGTTGTGAAGATTTATAGTTTTTGTTCAAGGAAACCCATGAATCCCTAATCGATTATCAAACTTGAGCAAGATGGATCTCCCCATAGTGAATCTCCTTCAAGGGCTTCCAAATAGAGAAAGCAATTCTTTCGGTAATGAATGTTTGGATGATTTGGCGTCATCACTGAGGAAACTTATGCAAAAGACTCCTGCATTTACAACTCCTACCATCTCTCCGACCACTCCAGCTATCCGTAGTGAAGATAATCTCGCTCTGCACGGGATTCAGGTCTCAATTGGTCAATCCACTAAAGCAATCAAGGAACAATCGGGTCAAGAACAAAGGACTGTATGTCCCTGGGGATTTATGAAAATGGCAGAAGGGAACGAGACGAATAAAACCGCATCTACAGAAGAAATCGCAAAACATCCAAGCTTGCCGGGATTGGAACAATCCAAAGAAGATCAGGTTATGGAGATTTCCTCTCTCCATGGTAAAATCCCTGAATCTACTTTGAACACAAAAAAACCTACTCAATCTTTTGCAGATATGGTACGAGGAAGAACGGATACCCCAGCTAAAGCTCCATTACTTCTGGATGTTGGAATGCAGGGTGATACTCCATTTGTCTCTATCCATGCAGGAGAGAATGCTATGGGGGTGTCCCGATTCCAGTTCAGCTTGATCGGGCACCTGGATCTTCTGAAGGTGAAATTTGAGGCTGTTCAGGAATACGCTAGAACATAGTGGAAACTCTCTAGGCATTGCAAGCTAATCCCATTAGGGAAAGGCTTCTTCATCATCAAACTCGATAATGAAAGTGATAAGATTCACATATGGGGTCATAGACCTTGGATGGTAGAGAAGATGCCCATGTGTTTGATGCCATGGAGTCTACTTTTCTCAGCGGATAATCATCACAACACGAATGCTCTAATTTGGTGTAAATTTCCAGGATTACCAAGTGAGCTATGGAGTCAGAAGATTGTTATGTCCTTGGGAAATATATTGGGTACACCAATCCATCTAGACAGGTCAACAATTAATCATGACTATGGTTATCATGCTAGTATTTTGGTGGATATTGATCTTTCAACGCCTATTTCTAATCATACTTTTATCGACGTTGAGGGTAAACCGATTCTTCAAGAGATTCTCCTATATTGGGTTCCAAAATTCTGCAATCATTGTAAGAACGTTGGACATAGCATTGCGGAGTATAAGGTGATACAAAGAGCTATTCGTGGTGAGCAGAAACAAGTGCCAAAGATAGTAATAAAACCTGGGATTACAAAGAGCACTGGAAATAGTAACGTGGCTCCTAGAGAGGAAGGGGCACAAAGCAAGCCATAGATGGGGAAGAACTCCCAGGGACCACTGAATACACATACTTATTTTTAGGATAATTCAGTTGCAGATAGTGAGAGATCCCATACTGGTCAGGTTGAAAAAGCTACATAACAGGGAGACTGGTCTGCCCCCAAAGCAAGATGAGGAAGAAGTGTCTCACCTAAGACTAATTCCAGGTTCCAGTTTGGGGTCATCGGCTCGACGAACAAATATCATGCTCTTAGCGATGGTGAAGAACAAGATATCAGTGCGCAAAGGGTTTCTAGAAATGAAGTGAACATGGGAGACCAAGGGGATACAAATGTCGGCAATTGTGAGGGTGCCCCACAAAGTCGAAATAAAGATGGTGACAACTCGGGAGATCATAATAGTCAAATTGAGGAGGTGAGGAAACTTTTGAATCTGGACAGTTGAGTAGATATCATGGAAGAAGAAGATCAGGGGTTATTACCTCATCAAATTATAAGAGGGCACATTCTAATACAGGTTTGCAATAAGAGTACTTTTTTGGAATGCAAGAGATCTGGGTAATAAAAATACCATGACCTATATCAGGAAAAAAAATCTTGGGGTTGAATCCCAATATTATTGGGCTTGCAAAACCAAAAATTTGTGCTAAAGGAATTTGTATCTCAGGATACAATAATATGATTATAAATAATGAGGCTGGGGTACAAAAAGGAAACACCTGGATTCTATGGAAGGAGGGTCTCCAAAATCTGAGTGTGGTTCTGAGTAATAGTCAGCACATAACAATCCTCTTTATGGATTGCATTCTTACTTTCGTTCATGCGGATTGTCTGCACATCTATAGAGCTGATCTTTGGAGCCAGCTGGTTCATATTTCAAGCACTAACCGATTGCCATGGCTTTATATTAGGGACTTCAATACGGTACTTAGAATGTCAGAAAAGAAGGGAAGAAAACCTCCTTGTAGAAGAGTAGTTGTAGACTTCTCTGATTTTTTGGATGTAGCTTGCCTTATAGAAAGTGTGACGATGGGTGTCACTTTTAGCTGGTGCAATGGTAAAAAATGGGTGATGAGAATATTGAGTGCACTGGATAGAAGTCTCATTAATGATAGCTGGAATGACAAATTCTGCAACTGGAAGGTAAATGTGTTTCCCCGAACTAAGTCTGATTACTCTTTTCTTTTTGGTGAGTGCAATGATATAGCCAAACCGAGTAACATACCTTTCCGTTATTTGCAATCTTGGAGTAAGGTGAATGGGTTTAGAGAAATGGTTGAGAATTGCTGGAATTAGCCTCTCTCTATCGCTCCTTTATTCAATATCAAGATGAAATTATGGAGACTGAAAGTGGAGATTAAAAACTAGAAAAAGCAGGCCCTTGATAATAGCATCCACAACAAGAAGGAACTAGAGCGAGAGATATTATAACTTCAGATCCGACAAGAGGATGATGAAATAGATGATATCCTTTACATGCTGATGCTTACCGAAACAAAAGCGCTAGAACAGATTGAGGAGGAGGAAGATTGGCGCCAACGATCGCGGGATAAATGGTTGTTTGCTAGGGATCGCAATACTGCATATTTTCACCAGGACACTCAAAAGAAAATGGCCAAGACTTCTATTATGGAAATTAAAGATTAGTATGGGACAGTGATCTATAATCAGGACTGCATTAAAGATTACATTGAAAACTACTACGCAAATATGTTTGTACGACATGAGGTGATGGATTGCCCTGAGCTGTTTACCCATAATGAAGTTTTGGTTACGCAGGAAGAAAATACTAGTCTATCTGGCATTCCTAATGAGGAGGATGTTTGTGATGTTGTATTCTCTCTGGATGGAGAGAGCTTTCCAGGGCCGGATGGGTTTTCTGGAGCATTTTTTAGGACTTATTGTGATCTTATTAGGGCGGATGTTTTGATGGGTACCTCATCTTTCTTCAGGGACGGAGTTCTTCCCGTAATCTTCAACTCTAACCTCATTGTTCTGATCCTTAAAATATAGAAACCGTCTCGGGTGAAGGACTATAGGCCTATATGCCTGAGTAACTTTATTTTTAAACTCATTACCAAGATTTTGGCTACAAGACTCTCTTCGATTGCGTCGAGAATTGTGTCTAAGGAAAAAAATGCGTTCATACCTATGAGAAGCATCCAGAGTAATATTTACATGGCTTCTAAGATGGTGAATGAGATGGGGATTAAAAAACATGGTGGTAATGTTGGGTTAAAGCTAGATATTACCCAAGCTTATGATACTATGAGTTGGGATTTCCTGCTCAAAGCTCTCCGATCTCTAGGGTTCTGCAACACCATCTGCAATTGGATCCTTACAATTATTAATACGGGGATGATATCAGTTTCAATTAATGGTAACCCTTCTGGATACTTTAAGGCTTCTCGGGGACTCAAGCACGGTGATCCACTCTCTCCACTTCTATTTGCTATTGTTGAAGATATTCTGAGCTCCAATCTCAAGTTTCTTGGGAGTCAAGGAAAAATTACTTCCATGGTCACGATTAAAGGTATTGAAGGCCCTACTTACTTATTTTTCGCTGACGACAATTTTCTACTTGTTAACGGTAATGTCAAGTGCTTAAGGAATTTGTAAAAAATCCTTAAAGCCTACCAACAAGCCTCTGGGAAGGTGGTTAGCATTCGGAAAAGCAAGATTTTTCTTGGCCATATTCCTAATCATAGACGAAGAGAGGTGATCGATATATTTGGGTTTAGGGAGGGAGCATTCCCAGAGACCTATCTTGGCATCCCACTGGTACAAGGAAGGATATCCAAAAGCACTATTAACCCCCTGGTGGAAAAAAATTGGAAGAGAGCGAATTGTTGGAATGGGAGAATGCTATCATTTCAAGGGAGAGTAGTCCTTGCCAAATCTATTCTTAATAGCATCCCCATTTACAATATGATCATCTATAAATGACCTCAATCTTTAATTAAAGAAGGAGATTCCATCATTCAAAACTTTATCTGGATTGGGGATCCTACAAAGAGAAAGGGAATTACTCTAAGATGGGAAAAGCTGTGTAAACCGTTCAATGAAGGTGGTCTGGGTATACGAAGCTTGAGACAGGTGAATATTGCTATCCTATGCAAGCTGAATTGAATTTTCACTCAAAGAGAAGAGAGTTGGGCTCAACTCTTACATTCTAAATTCTATACTACTAGTGGGGAAAGCATTCAGTTCATAAACAATCTTCTGTCTGGCCGGATATTAAACACGCGAAAGGCATTACTAAACCATTTATAGGATGGATAATTGGAAAGGGTACGAAGATTGACTTCTGGAGAGACTCTTGGGCATCATACATCCCTTTACGAGAACATATTAATCTCCCTCACTACGTATGAAAGAAGTGTACAGCTAGAGTCAGTGATTTCATAAACGCTGATGGATAAAATTTCCCTCCTGATATCTCTCTAGTTTTCTTGGCTACGGGAATAAACATTACTAATATTCCTTACAACCCGAGTGTGGAGGATATTTAGATCTAGAAACCAGATGTTCATGGTGATTTCTTAGTTAAAATGCATTCGAATGTACCAGGAAATGATTAGACACAGATTGGTAGTGGAGATATACATGGAAGAAGTGTTTACATCTGAGTCTAAGCGTGTTTGCGTGAAGATTAATGAACCAAATCATCCCCACTGATGAGAAGGTCTAGGGGAAGGGAATACAGATAGCCTCAGTGTGCGTTTACTGCGGTAGCAATGCCGAAATGGAAGACTACCTATTCTTCGAATGCCTCACGGCCAAAGTGTAGTGGTGCTGGGCTACAAATGCTTTCCAACTTGCTGATATTTTTGGTACGGATGGCTGGAAAATTACTCTGGAGAAATGCATGAAGCATAACTCGTACCTCAATGATTTATTCTGTCGATGGCTTTGGAATTCGAGAAATAAAATCAGATTCAACGAAAGAAAGCTACCCATTAGAGATATACAAAATAAGGTTCTAGGAGAAATATCCAATTGCGCCAAACTATCTTCAAATAATATGTATAACATAACCTTCGAACTCCAGGTGGTAAAAGAGCTATCAGTCAACCGTAAAATGGGGAACCCTCCATCCATTCGTAGCTGCAGATGGAATCTGTTAAACATCGCAGAGGTTATGTTGTACTGTAACGGCTCAACATTGGGAAACCCTGAACTGTCTGGGATTGGAGTTGTATATAGAGACTGGAAGGGCAGAGTTTTGGGTACGTTCAGTAGAGCTGTGGGTTTAACCACTAACTACCTGGCAGAAGTTCAAGCTATCATCGGCGGGGTAGAAAAAATACTGCATAGAGGCTGAAACACTTTGTGGATAGTGTCGAACTCCTCGGCAACCATCAAAGCTCTTACTACAAGTATGATACCCTGGAAGTTCAAAAACAAGTTGAGGATCCTACTCACATCCATACAATCAATCCGCTTCAACTCAATCTGGAGATAAACAAATTTCTCGGCAGATACCACGGCTAAGAGAGGCTCCAGAGCTGACCTACCTTTTGTGGAATGGGTTGAGGGTAGACCGGAGTTTCTGACAAGAATTGAAGACACTCATATTGAGTACTTCAGATTTAGTTGATCCAGTCATATTCTTGGATTTTAATTTTATTCGAATAGAACTTTTCATGCTCGAATATACTCTTGACTAAGTGATTTTATTTGAATAGAACATGCTCTGTTCGAATACATTTACGGTTGAGATGTTTTATTCGAATAGACTAAAAATCTATTCGAATATACTTTATTTTATTCGAACAGAGGCATGATTCAGCTCTTCTATTGTGCGTTTAAGGGTAAATTTGTCTATGGTTTGTAAGTATCTTGTACTTTATGATTCAATATATATAAAAAATCTAAACTTTTTGCTAAAAAAGTAATCTGTGTAGGACGTAGAGCAATTGCGAGCGAATGTAAATAGTATGCAAAAGCTCTGAATAGAGCTAGGAACTTCTTGAGTCACACTTATTAGGTAATAGCTCAATCCGAATATCAACTAAGACATTATAAATCCTTGTCAGATAAGAACTGACTAAATTTGTATGATCTTCAGATTAAATATGCTTAAGCAAAAATTGAGAAGGACGAGTCTCTCAGGAAAGAATCGGAAGGCGCTTAAAATGGTGTTGAGTACAATCCCCTTGAAAGATATGTGTGAGAGATTTGCTAACCTTAACGCTTTATTTTGAGGCAGAAGTTGATAGTGAATGAGGTTTAAAAAATGTGTATATTCACATATTAAAAGAGAGAGCTATGGTACCAGATCTAGCTCGAGTTCAATATTTGGCGACTGAAGCAAGAAATCGTCATAGTGCAGAGGCTAAAACATGTTCCGCTCGAGCTGGTACGTATGTTAGTTATAGAACGTAGTGATATGGGGCGGGTGTCCTTGAGCTTTTTGTAGGATCGAAGATCAATGAGAATATTATTTTTCAAAATAAATAAAGAACAAAAATGCGTGCAGACTGATTTATAGAACGAGTTAAAAATTGCACAAGACACTTTAAACCACTGCACCCAATAGAATGTTCAGCTCATGACGCGAGTTGCAGGGGAGATAACGCTAAGAATGAAGGAGGAAGGGAAACTAAAAAAAAATAGAAGTAGCGCAAAAGCAGACTCGTGATCGGATATATGACTCGAACAAGCAAATGAGGGATTATTTATATCCTACATGAAAAAAAATTGTTGCTAAAGATGAGCACGAGCTACACGTGGAAGCTGTTATTGGTTTTTAAGGCGGTGAATTTGACAGAGTTGAGAATGAATTTTGAAAGTATGTAACTGACTGCGGGAAGGACTTTGATTTAGAAAATGTAAAGGATGAAAATCTTTGGTTTGTAAAGGATGAGAATGAAAAGGACTCTGACCGTACTGAAGTTTTAGTTCCTATTACTATACGAGGTTGAGGGTCTTGTACCATACACCTATCGAGCACATTGGGAAGCAGTATTGTGAGATTTTGTTCTCTAGGGGCCAGCCATACAGGTAGCTCATTCAGAGATGAGAAAAAGAAGTAGTCTTCTCAGCGGTCAATATGAAAGGGAAGAAATTAAACTAATAGACATGCCTAGATGATGCTGTTAACGATACTTTGTTCACTGTGTGTTGTAATATAGTAGATGAAGTGACCTGTTAAATTCTTAAAATTATATGTTCGAAATTATAGTTGATGTGTGTTGTTTGCTTCCAACTTAGAAATAGATGCTTCGAAATTATATTAGATATGTGCGCGTCGGCCAAACATAAGTATTTAATTAATGTAGGGAGCAACGTACATAGAAATGGAGAATGATTATCGCTTTTGGAATGTAAATAGAAGAAAATATCGAACTGTAAAATATGCATATCGGTAATATATTTTCAACCTCCTAGTATTCCAAGGGTTTGGGACTTGAATTTCTTCTTCTGTGATTAGTGTAATGGCCAAATTTTGTAGTAGGTTGAAATAGCTTAAAATTAGTTCTTACACCTAATGTACATGTGACAATAATTAGTATAAAGACTGACACAGATGATTAGCGTGAAAACCTTTGAATAGGTGAAAACCTTTGCTTAAGATTGATATTTGATTACAAGTTTTGATCTCTTGAGTTAGAAAATTTAGGTCTTGTAATATAAAATTTTTGGTCCTTTCTTCTCTAGAACTTATCCATTTTATAGACCTCACTCCAAATTTGTTATCGTGCTGAGGCATGTTCTCCTAAAAATAGGGCAGGTGGTGGTGGAATGCATAATTGTTAGTTCATGAGAGATAGGTATCTTTTGACTTGTTCATCTTTTCTGTAGTGCTTGATTCACGTTCTTTATCAGTTCGTGGTTTAAGTGTCATTGCTTATTGTATATGTTATGTGTATAATGCGTGAGTCTGGTATTGAGGTAGTTCAAGTTTGGAATAGGTCGAGGGACAGACCCTTATAATCAATTTGTGTTTGGAGTAGGTCGAGGGACAGGTCCCTACAATCGCCCCCTCGCAACTGAAGGCATAGGTGGCTTTAGTTGAGAAATTGTGTAGAATGCTTGTGTGTTAGAAGTTGGAAAGGGATTTGTTGAATGGGATTGAGTTGGGACTTGTCACTTTTGTATGGAAGACTGTGTTTGGCATTTTATGTGTTAGAAAGGATTGATATATTTGGCTTTTGGGTTTCTCAGTAATTGTTAGTTTTGAATGATGACTGCTTTAGAACTCCTGCATTGCATTGAATGTGGCTTTACTATTAATATTGCTGATACGATATCATCTATCATCGCTGTGAGAGTACTCCATCGCTAGAATTATCTTGTGGTCCTCTTTGTCTTGAGAATGGTGACTACCAGGCACCAAGTATATGAAGCGAGGGTGCTTGCTGAAGTATAAAAGCTTCAATTGTGATACTTTGGCAACCAACCTTTGGATATGCCCACTCCTATTTCGGTGCAGTCGACATAACAGTGGATGACTTATGAGGAAGTAGCAAAGGCTGAGAATGATTATTATCAAATGTGGCGGTTCTACAATTTAATTATGTTAGGTGAGTAGCGCCGGGTATGTCTTCATCTTCTTGTAGAGGATATCATCTATGAGGCAGATGAGGAAGCTGGTGTATGTACCAGGAAGTACTACCATTGTTCTATGAGGGATTGAGCTCTATAAAAGTTAAATCATTCTTCTTTCTCTACCTTTCTAAGGTGGTGGAGGTTAAAGAGGAAGAGATTGTGGTGGTGGTAGCAGATTAGAAATATGTGTCTAGTCTTTGGATTGAAAACATGCTTCTGTCATAACCATCTCACTTTTCTTGAAGAAGTGTTTCATACCGGAGGATGTTTTAGACTGGAAATATGCTTCTAGTCTTCGGATTGGAATTAAGGCTCTGTTACAACCACCAGTCCTTTCTTGCAAAAGTATTTAATACTAGAGGAGCTGATATACCCGAATACAAAATATGGATGAAGACTGATATGTATTACAACATGTAGATCGATTTGTAGGAAGTGTGAAATATTGTGCTTTCTGTATTCTGTAAGGAGTTTTCGAGCTTTATGAAAAATATATTTTTGCAATAATTCTCTGTTGATAGATCGAGCTTGAAATAAGTATGGTAAATGAAATAAAAATATATTGTATCTATGATGGACAAACCACAGTAAAATTTTGCTTGTATGAAACGGTTAATTATATTGAACTGAAAGAAATCAATGTGATCGAGCTGTAACATATCACCCATCAAATAAGATAATATTGTGAAGTGGAATATTCAAGATCTATGTGCATTGTAGATAGAAAATATGTAATTGAAACCAATTTGAGAGCTCGAACATGAGTATATGGAATGCTAAGAACGAAGAATGTGAACTGTGGTGTTATTTTGGATGTATGTAAAAAGTTGAGAGATTTTGGAAGTTAGGCCAAAAAATAGATGATCGAATGAACAAATGCAATGAGTTTTCTATGAAAAGATAAAATTAAATAAATTTCTAACATGATTTTAGGGTTGTCAGTTATGGAAAAAAGGAATTGATATTTATTATTTTATATGCGGTATTAGGGGGATTTTGTGTGATCATAATCTGTATGTATAAATAACGCTGGGAAGGTGAGGTAGAAAGGAGGAAGAAACAAAAATAGTGAGGACCCGTTCTCAAAGATCTCGGCATGCGTCGGAGGGGCGCTTAGTAATAAAGATGGCTGATGTTCGAGAGAGGATCTTTTGGCAGTTAGAGTATGATGCCAACTTGCCTGAATCTTCCATACAGTTTGATAGGTTGTCTGCGAGGGAAAGGGAGAACGAGGTTGGGTGTCATGTGTATAGTAAGATATTTTGTGAATTGGTCTTGGAGCCTGAAGCTCGAAAAGCTGCGGTAAAAGAAATTGCTCTGGAAGAAATAACTGAGGAAGATGAGAGGATTGTTTGACATGAACAGATTAGGTCTGGTACTCCAAGGCATCTTGGTTATTTTATGTGTGATTATTTGTGAGAGTGCAAACTTTGTTTGGTCGATTAACTTAAGTTGAATAAAGGGAGAATACATCCTTCTGAATTTGTTCCTTGTTTGTGGTGAATGTTGTTAAAAATAAATTTTTAAATTTTGAAATGTTGTAGCATTAGAACTGACGTGAGGTGGTCTATAAGTAATAGTAGTAGGATAATAGGAATCAGATTGACAATCCTTGTTTGGGTGAGAAAGTTTGATTGCGTGTGAGTAGAGTGTCATAATGAGTGTGGGAAGGTACGTGAGGGATTTGGGTAGGAGAGAGAGAAATACATTAAAATATAGGACTTTGGATAATGAGGGAGAGGCATTTTTACCCAAAAGGTACGAAACATCTAACATAAATATTGGTAGGGAGGCCTTGGCCCTAAAACTGAAGGCGGCTTGTATGAGCCCCAATAACTGCCAGTGGTTGGAGAGATAATGTATAAATAACCCTTCCTCTTCTTTATCTAAATGTCTTTAAAAAATAAGCAGACAAAAATCTAGAGAGCAGAAAAATTGATTTTTAGAGATCACAGAGAAAGATCTAATGAGAGTAGTCATCATTACCGGAGTAAAGATGATTGTGATACTGTGCATGTAGAGAAAAATATGTGTTACGAAGTTCTGTTTTGAAAGAAGATGCATGTGACATCTCGGATTCATATTCGGACATTGGAAGTTAGCATGTTATTATTTATTTTTCTGGTTTGTGTTGTGGTGATTGTAGAAGAAGTATTGTGTAGGGTTTTGAAATTTACCATTTTTACATATATTTGAATTTAAAAAAATTGTTATATGAGGAAATTTTGTGAAAGAAGTGGTTTTTGTGCTGTAAGTTGGAGTTTTGTATAAAAAGAAACTATAAAGAATTTTAATTGGAATACTTGGACCTGTATGTAGGTAGAGGCGTGAGAAGACCCTATTATAGAAATAAGTTTTACTTTTAAGTACTCTTGAGATGGGGACTTCGACCTTTGGTCATTTGATTAAGGATGTTCCTGTAGAAATGGATAATGTAGAGTCTGTGGGGGCGAGCTAAGAGCAGAGAGATCGAAA
Organism: Kingdonia uniflora; assembly: GCA_014058105.1. Lineage (NCBI taxonomy): Eukaryota > Viridiplantae > Streptophyta > Magnoliopsida > Ranunculales > Circaeasteraceae > Kingdonia > Kingdonia uniflora. Next base: position 1,972,757 of record JACGCM010000140.1, on the reverse strand, counting down.
GAAGTATCGTTAGAGGTAGAGGGGAAGGATGAGTTAGAGTTTCCAAATTTCCCTAGTAAATTCTTACCATATCCTGCAGATTCAAATGTATTCATGGAGTTTTGTAAAATTAAAGGTAGCTTAAGTATATGGGGTAAGGTGATAAAACATGCCGGTAGGTCGTTTAGGGAGTGTAGAGTTGAAAATGGTGAAGAATACATTTTCTTATTACCTAGATTTGGAGCATGAGAAATCTGAGAGGGGAATGGATGAGTCTATCTCTTTAAAGTACTTTAATGGGGCAATTCAAAGTGATCTGGACCAGGTTGTGATATCTGCCTAGTTAGAGTTTAGACTGATGGTGCCTTTAAGCAATCTTACTAAAGGTATTTTGAATGCCATTAAGGCCTGCCCTGTCCAAATGAATAGGAATATGTGGGAAGTAATAAATGTATGTGATAGCCTGAATTGAAGGTAGGCTTCCAAGGGAGTGGAGAGGAGAATGATCTCTGTAGATGTTTTGTAGTATTATACTGTGAAATACTATGCGGCGACTGGGGGTGCGTACTTCTCTTCTAATTCGCCTTAACCTCAATTTTTCGATTTGAACTCGGCAGGATAAGTATGAAATGATCACTTGATATGGGTTAAGGGTGATTGTCTCCAAAGGGTGGACGAGGAACCCATGGATTTGATATATAAAGCTCTAAAGAAAAGTAAGTAATTATTTGTGATGTCGAACTGTTTTTGTGTTAGTGTTTTATCTGTATGTAATAATGCGTTGTGTATTTTTTTTTTGTTGCAGATCCTCGATCTCCAATTGCGAGAAAGGAATCGCTGATCAATATCGTAGCTCGGGAAGGATCAGAGCTCGAAATTGTTTTGGGAGAGCTCTACATAAGCCGATTTAAAAGGGCTAACAGTAGGTTGGAAAAGGTTCAAAAGTATGAAGCGAAGAGAAAAATGACAGGAACTGGTGTGACCGTTAGAGATGGAGGGAGTGCAGTATCGAACGCTAAAGGACGTCTAACATTAAAAAAGGCTGCACCGATCTCTTTGAAGGCAAATCTCGTGGGGGCTACATCGAGCAAGTTAATCCAAAGGTACCCAAAAAGGAAGACTGTGAAGGTCGATGGTTCGAACTCGGCAACCACAGAGAGTGGAGAGGTTGCCATGAGTTTGAAAGAGAGAAGGTGGATGCTCTAACTTCTATGAATGAGGTGAAGGAGGCTTGAAGTAGCCCTACTGTGGAGGACGAACTATTGGTTCTGGAGAATAAGACGAGGGCAGCAGCTCGAGAAGGCTCTGAGGAGCTGGACACGTCTGTGAAGTTGGAGCTTTGTAGGGTAAGTCAAACACTTTATTCTATTTGAATTTTATGTAATCTTCAAACATAAATGTTACTTTTTATTGTAGATGTCCCGCTTGCTGAAAGGAAACCGTCTCGGGTTCGAGGATGGGAGGACGGAGCTTGAGAATAGAGTTGTTGAGCTTGACAAGAGGGTTGCTCAACTTGAGGCCAATTTAGCTTTGGAAAAAGAGCGCTCGAGCTCTGCGAAGGATTGGTACTGGGTCATGATGCTCAAACTCGCAGAGGAGGCGAAGAAGAATGCCGAGAAAGTTTTAGTTGCTCGCGACAACCTTGGCCAGAAGCTCCAAGATGTTGGATACTCTATGTCCGATATTAAAGCAATTATAGAGTGGCATTATGTCGAAGAGGTTGATGCTGAAGAGGAGCCAGAAGTTGAAGGCGACTCTCCATAAGGTATTGTGAAGGTGTCGAATGCTGTCTCTGCGAGAACTGATTTAATGAACCGGGAAGGAGAGAGTGAGAAGGTAGAGTAAACAATGAAGTTTTGTTTTTGCCAATTGAAAACTGTGATTGTATGGAATGTATGTGAAGGACATTTATGGGGTAGTCTAAGAGATGCTGTAAATATAAATTTGTAGGAACTGAAAGGTTTGAGTCTAAGAGTTGGAGATTTAAAGAAAGAGCTCGCTAAGGAGCAAAACTCTTCAGCAATTTTGTTAACTTTGCTTACGGAGCTACAAGTTAGAAAATTGCTCAAAATTGTTGGCTTGCTCATTTTATAGCTCTAGCGCTTGCATTAGAGAATGGAGAAAAAAACAAAGTGAGAGGGCAGATAAAAAATCATGTTGAATGAAAGTAATCCAAGAATTAGAATGTGTAAGAATGCTAGAGAATGAGAACGTAAAAAATGTGTACCTTCAAATATGAGGAAATATAGATAGTATAACCATTAATGTAGGATAACTTTGTAGCTTGAGGGCTAAGTAGCTTCTCGTTTTGTTGGCTTGTGATAAATAGAACTCTATTTAGATATGTGCATACCAAACTATAGTTTATAGACCGTATCTGTAGTATTGTTTAATCGAGCTATTTTTGTAGGCCGAGCTAGAAGCCGTTCGAGCTAGTGAAGAATACTCTATGGAATGTAACTATGAGTCTGTGCCTGATTTTGAAAAGATGAAAGAGGCAAGTAAAGATAGCGTGGATCAGTATGTCAAATTGGAGATCAAGCTTGTACAATTAAAGAAGACTATGAATGAACTGACCCATCAGATCGAGAGTAAAGATGCTAAAAAACAAAAATTGTTGGGGGAGCTCGTTAATGTTCAAAGTGAAGTCGCAGAATTAAAGAGCAATGTAAAATTATTGGGGGCGAAAGGTAAAGATACAGATATCTCGCAAAATTGTATTAGAATGTTAGAGGTGGAAGCTAAAGAGCTGCGGAACAATATGGCCAGTTTGAAGGGCCATGTGTTTAGGAAGGAAAGAAAACTTGTGAAGGTGCGAATTGATTTAGCGAGTTCCAAAAGTGTGGTGGAGCAGCTGAGTGAAGGCATGCAAAGTAAAGATATTGATCTTCAGGTCACCTAAAATCAATGTGAGAAACTGAATGAGCGAGTTGTGAAGTTGAAGGCCGACTTGGCTACTTTACATGGCAAGAAGGCCGAGGCTTGAGAGTGGTCAAAGAAGAAAAAGAATGATGGAGGCAAATTTGGCCCCAGCTGCCAAGGGTGACGTGGTTAATACATCAGCTCGAATTAAAGAGTTGGAGACAAATTAGGTTTGCGTTCAAGCTACCGTTAGGAAAGCTAATGAACTATCTAGTCAAAGTGGTGATAGGTCAAAGGTTTTACTTCTCAAAGATAAAGAATTAAATGAAGTTACTAAGAGGAAGGATGAGTTATTGAAGAAAGCTGGTGCCGGGGGACGTGATATAAATGAAGTGGAGTTGGGTGCACTACGTGGTGAATTGGAAGAGCTAAAAATTAAAATTTTAGCTGAGCAAGAGAATCGACTGGATTGATATCGAGTATGAATACGGTCATATCGGGTTTAGAGCGACGCAAACTATCATTACGCGAAGTTGGATAAACATAATATGATACTAAAAGCACAATTTGCTAAGTTAGCCATGCCAGACAGAAATAGGATTTCTCTGGATGAGGTGCACTTGATGAAAATAATGGCGGCATCGCCTATTTTGTAGAGGAAGTAAAGAGGCTTGTGCTCGAAAGGGATACCTTACATGACTGCTTGGTATTCAAAGGCTGTATCTCTAATGCTGAAATAGATCAAGGAAATTGGCTGAACTCCATGGAGACCGTGCTAGGCCCCATTACTGAGGAACAAGTAGAGCTAGGAGGGGATAATGTAAAGGCTTGAGCTCCAAAGTTTATGGCTGTACGACCTCCTACGTAGGGGAAAGCGCAACTGACCTCCCAAAAGAAAAACTTGTAAAAGTGACTTATATATTATGTATTATAGACATGTAGAGAGTTGAAAACTAGTTTTATCTTTGCTTTATCTTGTGTCTTAGAGATAGTAGAGATCATTGATTGAAAATTAGTATTACCTTTATTTTAATCGTTGATATATATATAGATAGATAGGTTGAAAGCTAGTATTACCTTTGCTTTAATCTTTGATATATGTATAGATAGATCGTTTGAAAGTTATTATAACCTTTGCTTTAATCTTTGAGATTTAGTAGAGTCTACATGTATATAGAGAGTAATATGGGAAAAAACTTTGAAGTTTTCATTTAGTAGAAAAGAATATTCACACTGTTAGAGGTTAAAATCTCACTATTAGAATGTAAAGAACGAGAATAGAGTAATCTGTAATGGAGAATTAAGGATTTTGCAATAATATCATTTCAATCTTCTAGTATTCAAGGGATTTAGTATTAGGATGGACGCCTTTCTCTATCATGAAGTAGTATGATCCAGGGCCTGTGCGGCCAACGATTAGGAAATGACCTTCCCAATTTTCTGTGAGTTTTCTAGCATGTAACTCTTTTCTGCTATTGGAGATTTCTTTGAGGATTAGATCGTCAATTTAGAACTCACGGCTTCAGACTCTTCTACTGTATGAACTGGCTAGTATATGATGATATCGACCTAAGTTGGCAATAGCTCGAGTATGGGTCTCATCGATCCAGTTCATATTACAGACTAATTTGAACTTATTTTCTTTGTTGTTAGCTCATTATCTTTGACAGGAAGGTGGTATTCCGTTGAAATGATGGCTTTTGTGCCATAAGCCAGGAGAATGGGGGAACATCTAGTTGATTGTCTTGGTGTCGAACGGTACACCCATAGGACATGAAGAAGTTCCCGTATCCAATTTCCTTTCTTTTACGATTGAAGCCTCTTCTTGAGCCCATCTACTATTATTTTGTTGGTGATTTTGGCCTGTCCATTTCCTTGGGGGTAGTATGGATTGGATAGGGAATGAAGGATGTCGTGTTTGTTGAGGAAAGCCATGACTTTTTCTCTAACAAACTGTGGCCCGTTATGGATTTGAATCAGATTTGGGAATCCAAACTGTGTGATAATATGTTCCTAAATAAAAGAGGTGACCTCTTCTTCTCTGGTTCGACAAAGAGGAACTGCTTCCACCCAATTTTTAAATTAATCTATCGCCATGAGTAAGAAACGTCAGTTACCTGGCGTATTGGGAAATTTTTCCACGAGATCGAGTGCCCAATGCTTAAAAGGCCATAATACTTTGCTTGCACGGAGCTCGAGTGTAGGAGCTCGTATCATGTATCTATATCATTGACTTGTGTCGCATCTTTGCGAGTACTCTTTCGCTTAGTTGTGCATTCCTGGCCAGAATACTCCTTGTGTAATTTTCCTATTTGCAACCGACCGACCTACGGCATGGGGACCACAAGTTCCTTCATGTAAGTCTTTGAGCATTCCATCGGCTTGTAGCATGGAGAGGCACTTAAGATAAGGCCCTATTACTGCAATATAGATGACCTTCCTGAACTATATAACACTTTGAATTTTTGATCAATTATCGGCGTTCTTTTAGATTTTCTAGAAGGGGTCCTTCACATTCATTCTTTGGGCTGGGGTAGGTGATAAAAGTTTTCCTCCAATCGTTGTCCTCCTCTTCATCGCCCCAAGTATTGATCGCGTATACAAAGTAGAGATCAATTTTAGGGGTTGACATCACTTCGATTTGGAGGTATTGTGTTTCTGTACCCAAGACCCCGGCTAAGTAGGCCAATGAATCAACATGTCCGTTCTCTCCTTGAGGTAAATAGTCCAGAGTAGCTTTCTCAAATCTGCTCATCTTATCAACAACGAGGGCCGCATTGTTGACCATTTTACCATTCTTCTTGTACTATTCAGTGTAATGGTAGACGATTATCAACGAATATGTATAGACTGGTAGCTCTGGAATGCCGAGCTCGAGCACTAAATCGAGCCCATGAATTAAAACTTCAAACTCTGTAAAATTATTTGAAGCTTTAAAATTCAAGTGGATTGATTTCTCGATTCTATCGTTTGATAAAGTAATAAATATGATTCCAATTCCTGATCATGCAGGTTCTGCTGAGCCATCTGTAAGAAGTCTCAATCCTTTCATACAAACCCATTCAACTCGTTCGTCAAATGGTTTGATAGGTAAATCTTATGTTATTTCTATTGTGAGGTCAGGGTCATGCTCCTCCCATTCTGGATCTTCGGCAGGAATATCTATTAGAAAATTAGCAACTGCTTGACCTTTATCGGAATAGCATTGTTTGAACTTGATATCATGTTCTCCCAAACGGGTGAACCATTGTTACACTCTTCGTGACTTTTCTTTCTTAAATAAAACTTCTCAGAGTGGCCAGTTCATCATAACCTTGATTGAGTGAGCTTAAAAGTAGTATTTGAGCTTCTGTGAATTGTAAACAAGAGTTAGAAGGAGTCGCTCAATCTTAGAATATTATGTTTATGTAGGAGTAAGGGTTTTGTTGAGGAAATACACTGGCCTTTTAACCTTTTCGTCTAATCGAATGAGGACTGAGCAAGGAGAGTTTTCTGTACCTGCGATGAAGATTATCAATTTCTCATTGTCTACTAAGGTGTTCATGATAGAAGACTTTCTCAAATAGGTTTTGAGTTCTTGAAAAGCTACTTTGCATTCTTCTGTCCAGTGGATCTCTTCGCTGGGTTGAACCTTTCCTCATTTGGTACATCCTCAAAATAATAAAAACAACCACCGACATCGATCTGAAGACTTAGAGATGAATCGATTGATAGCGGTGATCTTGCCAATGAGTTTTTGGACATCTTTCTTTGTTTTCAGAGATGACATGTTGAGGAGAGCTCGAATTTGATCTAGACCAGCCTTAATCCCTTTCTTGTTGATGAGATGCCTCAGGAACATGCCTGAGTGTACTCCGAATTGACATTTTTTAGGGTTGATCCTCATCTTATATGAGCGTAAAATGCGGAAGACTGTAGCGAGATCGGTAATATAGTCCTTTGGCTGTAAGTTTTTACAGAGTAGATCATCGATGTATACTTCAACGATTTTTCCCAAGTGTGGTTTGAACATTGTTGTCATTAACTATTGATAAGCTGTTCCTGCGTTATTCAGTTTGAAAGGTATGACTTTGCAGCAGTATAGTCCTCTTTCAGTGATGAAAGTTACCTTTTCCTGATCGTCGTCTAAGAGAGGTATTTTTTTAAGGAGGTATTTGATTGTATCCTAAAGCAACATCCATCATGGATAAGAGCTCGCATCCTACTATTGAATCAAGAATTTAATGAATGATTGGAAGAGGAAAACTGTCATTTGGAGTGTGTTTGTTTAGATCTGTGAAATCTACGCAAACTCAGACCTTCCCTTTCATTTTTAGAACTACGACTATGTTGGAGATCCAATCCGGGTACTTGGCTTCGCGAATGATCACAACTATGACCTCATTTTGAAGATGGGGTGATAGTCTTCTCTATTTCTATTTGATTGCCGTGACGTTATTGTTGATGCTCAATCGGTGACAGTCCTTGGTTGGGTCGACTCCTGGCATTTCTTCGAACGTCTAAGCAAAAATATCTTGGTTTATTAATAGAAACTGAACGAGGGCCTCCTTATGTTGAACCATCTTGGTACAAATATAAGTATGTCTGCTTAGTCCATCAATATCAATGTACTCTATAAGCTCTTATGTGGAATGCTGATCATCGGTGTGACCAGCTTTCTGTAATTGATATGCAGCAAATCTGTTAGATGTGTTAAGAATGGCAAATACGGTATTTTTGCAAGCTCTTGAATGCTATTGCTTACATGTTGTGAATCTAGCAGCGGCCCATAATCTTTAAGTAACGAGATTTGGCGTTGATGATGTAGAATACGACGTCGAGGTAGGTCCAGCGGCAATGGGTATGATGATCTTGCCTACTCGTTCTTCCTTAGAGCCATTAAGGCCACTGATGTCGATGTCGCCTGGAATAACTTGACTGGCCAATCCTATTTGTTCGATTATGCTTTGAAATAGAACTTTGATTCTGCTACCAGTATCAATCATCATGGTATGCATTGCAGACTTTTTCATCTTCAGCATGATAACCAAAGCGTCAGGATGAGGAAACTTGGCGTGACTGGTATCGCAATCTTTGAATGAAATCCTAAGTCGTCAATTGCTAGATTTAGGAAGAAGTTTAACTTCTTTATCTTGAGCAGTGAGATCACAACACTCCGTTAACTTCCCTCATTTGAATATGGTAGAGTTGTTAATTTAATGGATCTTGATCATGTTGATGTGATACATATGATATAAGTGCTTTTACTCGACTTGATCTTTGACTTGAACTATTTTGACCTGCGTCTCGTAGCTCCCATTTATGTAACTTTCCAAATTGGCAATATATTCGTGCATTCTCCTATCTTTAAAAATGTATTCCAGTAACCTCTGTAAAGCATAGCAGTTGCCAATTTCGTGATGATTTACCTTGTGATGCATGCAATATGGTTTACCTTCAATCGATTCCAGCGATTGAAATACACGACATAACTTGTCTTTCACGAGCACGGGGAAAATTGATGAGATCCGGACATTCATCTTGGGGAGGACCGACTTGGGTAATAAATTGCCTTTTTGAGATTTACCGATATTTGCTTTGGAACGCTTTTGATCACCCTGATCCTCCTGCGGTTCATTGTTACGCTAAGTGTTTTTACCTTTTATGGTTAGGACAAATTTAACAGATTTATGCCTTTCGTTCATCATCCTTTCCAGGTAGACATACCCATTGACCTTCGTAATCATGTCTTCTACAGTCGAGGGTTTTTTTAAAAAGAAAGGTTCCATTACTTTGCAATCGATTTGTAATGCATTTGTAAATGCAAAAACGGTTGTTTTCTGATCAAGATTATCAACTTTGCGTGCGCGCTCCAAAAATTTCTTTATATTTATTGTGAGCATATGTCTTGATGAAAATCTTACGTAGTTGGCCGAATGTGAGGATGGAATCTTCAGGTAGAGAATGGAACTACCGTAGCGGTTCTCCCAATAGACTTGTTGCAAACAGATGACATAGAATATGGTTTAGATTTGATTACAATCCCAGTGAATCATAAAATTGTTGAATATGTTCCTTCGGATCAGTGCCTTTGTATTTATGTATCTTTGGAGTATGAAAACCTGGTGGTACTTTCATATCAAATAACTCTTTGGCAATTGAACTACCTTGTAACTAGGTGAAATCGTCCTTACTGCCTTTAGCTTGAGCTTTAATCAACTTTCGGATACATTGATCCATACGTTCTTTTATGACGTACTAACGTGGTGCCCGAGTGACTTGGTGAGCTGGTCAGGGATTATCAGTACCGGTGCCCTCGCTCAAGCATTCACGCGCTGGTATCCTGGGTTGAAGTCGTTTCTCCTCCTCTTGAAACTTTGAAAGCCAAGGACCTCTACTGATATTAGACCGATCTTCTCTTCCTAAATGAATTGAAGCTTGTGGTTTATTATAAAGACCTCTGGAAATGGCTTTGCTAGTTGCTCCTCTAGGTCCTAATTTTTATCGTGCAAAAACTCAGGAGTTTTCTAGAATCTGATCACGATCTCTAATAAGGAAAGCTTGTTGAGTACCCTGTAAAGCTTGTAATATGGTCTGCATTGTCGTCATCTATTCTTCATGTCGCTTGAATGTTGTTTGACGAGTTTGACATTCATCTTCAAGTTCCTATTCGCAGAGCTCGCGATCAAGGACTAACTGACGCCCGAGCTCATTACGTTTATCTATTTTGGTATGAAGATTTAGCCATAGTTTGGCGAGCTGATCTGGTTCGACTAAAACATCGAGCTGGACTCTTGTCGCTGGTCGCTTAGAAGTGACCATGATTAAAAATGAATAGTTAAGTAAATGTATGCTTTAGGATATCGTGGAGAATGTCTTCTTTCCCACCGCCGGCGCCAAATGTAATGTCCAAATTTTGTAGAAGCTTGAAATAGATCGAAATTAGCTCTTACATAGAATGTACCTGTGATAAGAATTAGTATAAAGACTAACATAAATGATTAGCGTGGAAACCTTTAAATAGGTGAAAACTACAACCTTTATTTGAGGATTTAGTAACTATAACTTTATTGCTTAAGGCTGATATTTAATTACAAGTTTGATCTCTTGAGTTAGAAAATCTAGGTCTTGTAATCAAAAATCCTTGGTCCTTTCTCCTCTGGAACTCATACTTTTTATAGACCTCAATCCCAGTTTGTTATCGTGTAGAGGCACGCTCTCCTGAAAATAGGGCAGGTGGGGGTTGAATGTGTAACTGCTAGTTCATGGGAGACAAGTGTCTTTTGACTTATGCAAATTTTATGTAGTGATCGATCCACATTCTTTTATCAGTTCGTGGTCCAAGTGTTATTGCTGATTGTATATGTTATGTGTATAATGCATGAGTCTGGTATTAAGGTAGTTCAAATTTGGAATAGGTCAATGGACAGGCCCCTATAATCAGTTCGTGTTTAGAGTAGGCCGAGGGTAGTCTCTACAATCAAGTTGTTGAATCTGAGGTTACTATTACTGACCACAATGAAGGGTCATTCCCATATTTTTGCAAGTTTCCTGGCATTCAATTCCTTCATGTGTTTGGGTATTTCTCATAGGACGAGATCTTGGATGTCGAATTCCCAGTTACGAACCCTTTTGTTGTAGGATTTGGCCAATGCCTAATGATATCTTCCAAGATTTGCAATTGCTCGGTCTCTCATTTCTTCGTTTAAGTTCATATTATATGCTAACTAAAATTCATTTTCCTCATCCGTCATTTCGTGATCATGTACGGGGTGATGATATTTTGTTGGGATAACAGCTTTAGTTTCATAAGCTAAATGGAATGGGGTATATCCTATAGATACTCGTGGGGTTGTTCGGTAAGCCCAAAGTACATGTGGTAATTCGTGGAACCAATTTCCTTTCTTGTCATTCAAGCACTTTTTTATCCCATCGATTATCGTCTTGCTAGTGATTTATGCTTGATCATTTCCTTGTGGGTAATGAGGGGTTGGAAGGGGAATGGATGATGTTATGCATATTGAGAATTCGACTACCTTTTTGCTAACGAACTGTGGCCTATTATCGATCTTGATGAGGTGTGGGCAGCCGAACTTGGTGATAATATGCTCCCATATAAACTTGATGATTCCTCATCCCGTGTTTGGCCTTATAGGACTGCCTCTACCCATTTTGTAAAGTAATCAGTTGTCACTAAAAGATCTCTTCTTTTGCCAGGAGTGTTTGTTAATTCTTCCACTAGGTCAAGAACCCATCTTTTAAAATACTTCGTTCGTGTGAAGATCTGAAGCTGGAGCTCAAATTTTTTGTCCATGTCACAGACAGGTATGGTATTTCTTCGCATATTCTTCTGTCTGTATTCTCATTTTAGGCTAAAAAACCCTTGGGTGATTGCCCGATTTCCCAAGGATCGACCTGCTACATGCGATCCACATGTTCCTTCGTATAACTTCCGTAACAGGTCGTTGACATCTTTTTTGGGCATACACTTTAGATAAAGTCCCATGACTGATCTTTTGTAAAGCTTCTTGTTGATAACTATGCATCATTTTGCGTTGTCTACCAGTCTCCTTTTTTCATTGATATCATCAATAAGTTAACCGTTAAAATCTTTATGTGGACCAATATATTTCAAAGAAGGCAACCTCCAATAGCCTTTCCCAGGCTCATCACCCCCAGTGTTAATTGCATTTGAGTAGATAAGATTAGCATTGGGTGTAGAGACGACTTTGATTTTCAAATATTAAGCCACTATTTTGAGAATACCTGTCAAGTATGCGAGGGAGTCTACATGTCTATTTTTTCCCTGAGGTAGATAATTAATCGTGGCCTTATAAAATTTGTTCATTCTATCGGCCACTAAGGTAATATATTATTTAATTTTTCTATTTTTCTGATAAAGTTCTGTTTAATGGTTTGCGATCAACAAAGAGTCGGTGTATATAAAAAGTTTGGGTACTCTGAGCTCTAATCCCATGTCCATTCCATGGATTAACTCCTTGTACTCTATTTTATTGTTTGTTGCCTCAAAATTTGGTCAGATCAATTTCTCAATCCTATCATTCAAGGGTGTGATGAGGGCGATCCCGATTCCTGAAATTATTGGTCCAGCAGGATCAAAAGGTGCCACCCCTTTTTTATGCTCAATCGGCCTTTTCTTCAAATTGTTCTTCCACGATATTAGGACCGTGTTCTTCCCAATTTGGGTCTTCAACTAGGATATTTGCTTAAAAATTAGCTACCACCTGTCCCTTTTCTAAAAGTCTTTGTTCGAAACGTATATCGTGTTTGCCCAAGCTAACTGACTACTATTACACTCGTATGAATTTGTCTTTCTTTGATAAGACTTCCCGAATGGGATAATTCATCATTACACGAATCAAATTTGCTTGAAAATATTTCTTTAACTTCTGCGATGTGTAAACGAGGGTAAGGAGTAGCTTTTCAATTTTGGTGTACTGCGATTCTACTATTTTATGAGTTATATTGATGAAATATACGAGTTTTTCTATTTTTTCATCAAGTTGGATAAGAAATGAGTGAGTTTTCTGTAACGACAAGGTATACTCTAAGTTCTTCTCCTTCTATTGGGGTACTCATGATGGGAGGTTTTCCCAAATAACTCTTGAAGTCTTGAAATGCGGCTTAGTACTCGTTATTCCATTCGATCTATGGATCTTTCTTATTCTTCCCTCTTCGTATCCCTTCACGTAGTAGGTTGAATAACCATCTATATCGATCTGATCATTTTTGACACAAATCTATTGATCACTATAATCTTGTAGCCAACTTTTGCACATCTTTCTTAGTTTTTGATGATGGCATTGATAAAAGAGCTTGAATGTGGTCAAGGTCATCTTTGATTCCCTTTTTGCTAATTAAATGCCTCCAGAGTTTTCCTAATTGGACCCCGAACTGGCATTTATCAGGGTTAAGCTTCATTCTGTAAGACCGAGGGATTTTAAAAGCTGTGTGAAGATCGCTAAGGTGATCTTCTTTCTCGAGGCCTTTACATAGCATATCATTAATATAGACGTTCATTATTTTCCCAAGGTGATATTTGAACATTTGAGCCATCAACCTTTGATAAGTTGATTCAGCGTTCTTATGTCCGAAAGGCATGACTTTATAGCAATATAATCCTTGTTCTATGATGAATGTCGTTTTCTCCTAATCATCGAGCAAGAGTAGAATTTGATTATAATCTGAGGCAACATCCATCATGGATAAAATTGCGTGCCCAACAGTTGAATCCAACAAATAATTGATTATATGAAGGGGAAAAATGTCTTTTGTAGTGTGCTTATTTAGGTCAGTGAAATCCGCACAAACTTTGATCTTACCATTTTTCTTCAGAACGGCTACGATGTTCGAAATCCAGTCAGGGTAATTTCCTTTTCAGACGAACCCAACTTCAATAAGCTTATCATTATCCTTGTTTACTTCCTCTCAGAGTCGGGGTGCTAACGTTCTCTATTTTTTTTAACTACCACAACCTTGTCTTTCAAACCCAGTTTATGACAAGCTAAAGCGAGATCGATACCTAGCATTTCTTAGAATGTCCAAGCGAACACATCTTTGTTTTCCTTCAAGAATTCAATAAGAGCATTTTTCTCTATCAAAGGTAAATGAGCTCCGACCTATGTACCTCGCTCAGTACCATCATTCTCGATGTACTCTATGACTTTCATGTTTAACGATTGGTCCTATGTGGGTCCAATTTTATGCAATTATTATGCTTTGATCTCCTCAGAAGGTCTGGCATAATAGTCACAGTATTTTTGCATGCTTGAGCTAGCTTTTGACTGCCTCTGACTTCGTATAACCCCCCGTTCCAATCAAATCGTAATAGCCAGATGATAAGTAGAGGGAATGGCCTTCATGTTGTGAAGCCAGTATCGTCCCATTATCCCCAAATACCTTATCTTCTCATTCCTGACATAAAATGTTACCTCCACTGTCGTCGGGTCTGCTGTGATAGGAAGTACAATTTTGCCTACTCCTAGTTTTATAGGCCCATTAAGGCCACTGATATCCATATCACTTGCCTCGACTTGATCTGTTAGACCCATATGTTCGATTGTGTTATGAAAAAGTACTTCATTAACGCTTCCGGTATCCACTATCATCGTGTGCATGACGATATTTTTCATTTTTAACATAATAACTAGTGCGTCATGATGAGGAAATCTGACATGGCTAACGTCACAATCTTCGAAGGAAATATCAGTTCTCTTATTACTAGATTCAGAAAGCAAACCACCTTTAGGGATAGCTAAAAAGTGTCCCAAAAAGCTACTATTCCATCCCTACAACTAGGGGCGTATTTAGGGATAGCAAAGTATTGTCTTTTGGGGTGGCATCCCAAATATATTAGGGACTGACACATCCGTTTCTAATACTATTAAAGTCGACAAAAAATTATCTTTAAAGGTCTTCGTTTTTCAATTCCTTTGGGGACGGAGTGCAACAGTCCTTAAAACATAATATTTGAGATAAATTTGTTTGTCTCTAAAAGTATGGCGCCTAATTTTCCCGCCAACGCCAATATTATTGGAGACGGATTAGTCTGTCTCTAATACATAACATTTGAGATGAATTTATTTGTCTTTAAAAGTATGGTGTCAAAAGTTTCCACCGGTGCCAATATTAATAGAGATAGATTATTCCATTTCTAATACATAACATTTGAGATAGATTTGTTTGTCTCTAAAAGTATTGTGCCAAAATTTACCCGTTTATGATAATATTAAAGGAGATAAAATAAATCGTCCTTAAAGAAGGAAATGCTAAATGTATCATTTTTGCAATTTGAATTACACCCCTGTTAGACAATATAAATTATTCATCAACCACAAGTTAATTTAAAAGAGAGAACAATTTATTTACAAGTTTCCACAAACACCAATTCCATCTAAATAAATAAGGTCTCAATCCATGTAGAAAATTAAAAAATATTATTCAATCACTAAATACAACTTGAGCATTTAAATTTGTGATCTAACCTCTTACGCACTTAACATGAAACCATTGACACACAAATAATATCTCTATTTAGAATAAACACTTGCTTGTATCACTCCCATAGTTGTTAAGAAACTACCTGAAATAATAAAAAATCAAATTGTTATAACCTCAATCACAACATTAAAAAATAATTGCAGACCAAAGGATAATAAAACAATCGAGTACACATTATGAAACTGAAAATATAAGAACTCAAATGATGCGTCACATCTATATCAGAGTCCAGTTAGAAAACATATACAATTTATAAGCACTCAAGTGGATAACATAATCTTTCGGCTTGAGAACGCTTAGGCCAATATACATATAACACGCTACCAATTTCTAAGATTATGAAATTCACGCAAATCGTACGACAATTGGATATTACATATCAACCACAAGACTTGATAGTATATATAAATCTCAACAACTGCAAACATTAACACCTGAATAAGTATAGTATCATAGCATGAGTATAAATATCTAGAAGTTGCGATACTATACTACCAAATGCTACTCGAGACGTAGTATGGTAAAATGTAAAATATTCGTATGCACAAAAAATAAACATTCCTGAAAGGACTAGGAGACTCTTGCAACCAGCATTTTTTCTAAAAAGAATATCAGTGCCAATCTACGAAGTAAAAAAAAACTATCAAAAGAAAGTTATCCACAATTTTAATCAGTATTGCTTGATATAAATTAAATCATAAATAAAAATTTAGAAGATAATAATAGGACCTACGTGCAATGGATAAAAGAGCAGAAAATGCCACTATATCATGTTGGTCTACAAATGTCATATGTTGGCTAATCCAATTTTAACTCTAAAATACTAACATATCGGGTCAAAAATTTAAAAATCTAAGAAATAAATCACTAATAAGAGCATTGCAACAACAAAAACAGAAGTTAGAAGTTAGATGTTAACTCTGGTCAAGATTTCTTATCTAGAAAAGAAAAGCATAGTTACCTGTAATATTGATCATCTTTGAGACCCGGAGATACTAATTATTATCCGGAAAAGTGATGCCTACAATTTGCATCAATCGCTTAACTTTGACTTGAATTGTACCGTTCAAAGAGGCCTTTACATTTTCAATTTCTTGCTGGTATCGAGCTTCTCTCTTGTCAGCTTCTCGTAGTAACTTGGCAAGCTCATCCTCGTAGTTCTTGGAATATTAGTACATCATTCTCCCTCACCATACAAAGAACTCACCACTAAGCACATTAAAAAAATATTACAGGTAGTATACCAATTAAATTTGAAAAAAAAATGGGAAAAATGAATGATAAATTAAACAACAATATGTATAAAAGAGATAATGCATACTTGTTTGTAGCTGTTTCAAGTAGGAAGCATGGTCGTAATCTCCTTTTAGACATCATAATACCCATTAAAGTTGGAAAATAACCTATGGCCTGGAGACATGTATATTACACATAAATGACATTTTAACAAAGATTTTCTATAAAATGTACTCTTGGTTATGTTGTCTAGGATCTCTATAATGCAAACGAATTTAATTGGAAGTTAACAAAGAAATGCAAGGCTTCGAGTACAAAGTCTAATGATGCTTTGGAGGAAAGCATAAACATTTTTTCAGTTATGAACCTATTTGGCTACTATGCCTGATATTAGACCTACCTAGCCAACCCTAGATACAACCATGAAAAAATATTGGCGTTACTTCACCTACATATTCTTAAGAACTTCAAAATTTACAAATTCTCTCAGGACCATAAACAAAAATCTTTACCAAAATCTCACCAATCATAAAATAAGTATTAACCAAGTAAGAGGCTAAATGTTTTTGGTGTCACTGAATCTATATGCTTTAGTGAAAGACCTATAACTTAATGTTTTTGTGGGTCTTGGATCTAAGACTAATATTATGGTTAAGTGTACAACTTTGTTTGGGGTCTCTAAGTAGGCGGTCAGCTTAATGAAAGATAACATAGGTGGAGGTAGCTTCAATTGTTGTTGCCAAGGCATTTGCAAATGAAGCTATACCCTGGAAACTCAATAAAGGTGGGTTAATGCAATAAGAAATTCATAAGCATCTGATGTAATATCATATGGAGAGAAGCAAACACGAATTTATCCAAAAAAGTGAGAGGTACATGATACCTCATGGTGTTCGAGAGAGTTTCGTGGGGAAATCTTATTTCCTAAATGTTGTAGGGCCCTATAAGAAGTATCATAAAGTGATGTATTGGTAGTATTGGTTTGAGGGATTCAGTGTACCATTCTAGTTGGAATGTATAATGAGACATCATAAGACTACATATTAATTTCTCAATCCAAAATATTTATTAATGTTGGTTCATTGGAGCTTTTTATTTTTACCGTACCATCATCCATCTCAATAAAAAAAATAAAGTGCAACTACAAAAAAGCTTACTTGATGATAAAAAAGATTCAGGAGGGGATTGAGTACATCAGATAGTCAAAAGATGCTACTATGATATACTTGAATAATGTTTGAATTGTACGATCTACTCACCGCTTCGTAGATTGACGCAAATATGCAATGACATTGATCAATATTTTTATTTTCGTAGATCAAAATTTTCCTGGATATTAGAATTACAAAAGAAAATTATCACTATATATAACAATTGCTAAATATCATGGGAAAATATAATTTAAAGAATCAAAACCAACAGAAGATGAGTACCAATGAAGCTGAAAAACTTTCATCGGAGCTTTTTTGTTAGTTCATTAGAGCTTATTTGTTTACTGAACCATCATCCATCTCAATAAAAAAAATCAAAGTACAACTACAAAAAAGTTTACTTGATGATAAAAATGATTTAGGAGGGGATTGAATACATCAGATAGTCAAAATATACTACTGTGATATACTTGAATGATGTTAGAATTGTGCGATCTACTCACCGCTTCGTAGATTGACGCAAATATGCAATGACATTTTGATCAATATCTTTATTTTGGTAGATCTAAATTTTCATGGATATTAGAATTTCAAAAGAAAATTATCACTATATATAACAAAAACTAAATATCATGGGAAAATATAATTTAAAGAATCAAAACCATCAGAATATACTCACAAATGAAATCGAAAACTTCAATCGGAAGATACTTTATTTCTTTGGCTAGCTCTGCCATCTTGAATCCCACTTAACTTTAAATTTAGTACCGATTTAAAGTGACTCCTAAAGCTTAATATGCATTGACAACGCTAACAATGGTATGCAACTGAAGGTTCAAGGTTTATGCAAAACATACAGTATAACATAAAACCCATAGTGAATCACCTATGAATTAAACTTTACTATATTTTATAAGCTTCCACTGGGAGCTTTTGTATTTTTTTTTATTTTATAGAAAATAAAATGCAAAGGGAGGCTAATGTAGCTTTAGATTCTTTCAAGGTTCGTGACCTTGGATATGGTGACATTGAAGCTTAAGTGAACAGAGACCCAACTAATGTCGGCCCATATATACAACAATCATAAATGAAAACTATGAGACAACCTCCCAAGAATAAAAGGGATGGAACTTAAAGGTTCAAATTTTTTTGTAAGTTGTAGTTTTTTTTCTTTTGTCATATTTTTGAGTGATGTATGCTTGTAATCCCCTCTCACGGTTCAGAGAATATCCGCAGTCTCGACCAAACAATTTTTTTCCCATTATAATGCAACCAATACTTTATCAGAACACTAAGCATGGACTTTCTTATAAGCATTATCATCGAATAAAAAGCAAAAAAGAGGTATTAATTATCACACTCGTAATTCTTGAAAACTCTTCCGGATGTAATATAAAATATATTGAATAATGAATAAGTACTTAAGAGAGCCGTTTAGTTAATTGAGATTAAAATCATACATATGAAATCTAGAAAAACCTAAATTCTTTAAATGCTAGGATTGCTCTAAAACACTAATTTTCACCAAATAAAACCATGTATTAGAAATGGTTTTGCGAATTCAACAATATACAATCACTAAATTAATATGAAATTGATATATATGGTGATGGCATTAAGCAAACATAACTAATTAAATTATCTCATAACCAATGAAACCATGAATTAGAGATGGTTTATCAATGCAATTATAGACAATCACTAAGCAAACATCATAATATCTAATTACAGTGATTATAACATTAAGCAAACATAACTAATTATACTAAATCAGAACCAATCAAACCCTGGATCAGAGATGGGTTTACTAATGCAATTATAGGCATTCACTAAGCCAACATCAAAAGATCTAATTACAGTGATTATAACATGTGTGAAAGAGATAGTGAGAGGAAAAGTGAGAGTACCTTTAGGCTCTTTGAGATTGTGATATGTCTAAGTTGCAAATGATTATGGTTTGGAGTTCAGATTACGATTGAGAGTAAGGAATTACAGAGAGAAGAAAGCTTATATGATATTTTTTAAAGGAGAACGATTTTTTTTAATGTGAAGTTTGTATACGGAGGGAGGAGAGGCAAAGATTTTTGTCTGGGAGAAAAGGATTGGTTTTTTAGTCTTTTCGCCTAAAAAACAAAAATTGCCAAAAGGGTAGTGAATTTATAAATCTCGAGGCGGCAATACCCCATCCGAACCCTTATTTGTATTTGGATATAAGGCAAACTTGTCCAAAGCGGCAATAACACCACCCCGGTTTAATATAGAGATTTACCTATGAAAATTGGGGTTGGTAAAAGCTTGAGCTTGGTATCATTGATTGATAGATGAAAAGGAATTTGGGTTTTAGGTTTAGGGTTTTTGATCAGATATTGGGGTTTTGTACAGTCACAAAGAGTTGAGGAGAAGGATTGCGTATGGATTGAGTGAAAGAGATTGAGTTGAGTTGAGTTGAAATTATATTTTTGTCAGTGTTTTTGTACAACAGTCCTTAAAAATTAAACTATTAGTGATGACCATGTCCTGGAGACCGTCCCTAAACTTATACATTTCGGGACGGTCAGGTCAAACTGTCCCATAAACAAAAATATAAGAGACTAACTCAAAACCATCCTAAATGTTTAGTTATTAGAGTGAAATTTTACTTTGTCTCTAATATCTGGTTCCTAATAATCAATTTTTTTTGTAGTAACTGCCTCGATTTGATCTGTTAGACCCATCTGTTCAATTACGCTATGAAAAAGTACTTTAATTGCATTCCCGGTATCCACCATATTTTTCATTTTCATTTTCAACACAAACCTTGTATCTGTAACACGCGGTCTATGTTTTGTTCTTTAGTTGTAAGGACAGTTTTTATAGGCTTTTGTCTCTCAGACATCATTCTTTTGAGATTGATTGTTTATCTTCTTGACCATATCTTTCAGAGTTGTTGGTTTATTCAAGATGAGATGCTCCTTTGCTCTGCTTTCAATGAGTAGAGTGTTTATAAAGGTTGGCACTGTGATTTTATGGTCGAGATTGTCCACTCTTCTAGCTAGATCCAAAAATTTCTTGGTGAATGCTTCGAGCTTCTCTTCTGGCATTTGTTTAAGACTAATAAGGGTATAAACAGGGCTGACCCTGAGGTTTATAGGGCCCAAGGCGAGATCCAAAAATGGGCCAGTTTTTTTTTTTTTGTCCAAAGTAGTTTTAAAGCAATTTTTTTGAAAAAACAATGAATGCTAAAGGTAGGGATTAAACCTTTGACCTTAAGATAAATGTAATGACTCCAACCAATGAGCTATTGTATATCTTATTATTAAAATATGGGGGTTTTTTTATATACTACTTACATATTTTGGGTAAAAATTTGAAGACCCTAGGCAGTCACCTTTTGGGTCTATAGTCAGGACCAGGTCAGGGTATAAATATTCTCCTCTTTATCCCAGTTATGCGAAATGTTCTTGACGAAGAGTTCCCATAACTGATCAAAGGAATGTATAGATCTTTCAGTCATCGAGTGAGACCAGTGTAGGGGCTCGCCTTGGAGACTAGTGGGGAACAAACGACATAAAATATGGTTTGGTGTTGATTGCAATCCCAAAGAATCTTGGAATTCATGCACGTGTTCAACATGATCCATCCCTTTATACTTTTAGATCTTGGGTGCATGGAAACTTGACGGTACTTTACTTCCTAGTAGTTCCTGAGCAATCGAGCTCTTGTGTAACTTGCTAAAGATGCTTTTACTCGCACGAGTTTGGGCCTCTAAGAGTTCTTTGTTACGTTTATCCATATGCTCCTGAGTAACGAACTGTCAAGTTGTAACCATTTGGCGTTAAAGATGTTCCTTCCTGGGGTTGTGATCTCCGCTTGCCTTACCAAGCCTCTCCCATACGGGAATTTGAGTTCTTATTCTTTATATGTCTTCCACCGGTCTGAGGTCAACTAGGCTTTTATCAACCTCCTGTTGAATAACAGGTACCAAAAAAATCTCAGGCCCTTACGGGTTTTGATCAAGATGAATATCAACTGGGTTGCCACCTCAATGAGGTCCGTTTTTTTAAGCAACCTCAATGAGGTCCTAATCAAGCATGTGCTACGATTTTGGTTGTAGCGGGCTGCATTTCCTCGTTCTTCAATGTTACTGGATGTTCCCCTTGTAGAACTTTTAGGGTGCCTCGCACTTCTGCCATCTGTTACTCTAAAGTCGTTCTTTTTTCTGTATCAGAGTTAAGCATAGCTTATAGTTTTGCCATTTGATTTGCTCCCACGCATGTTCCTTTTATCTGTACGACTGGGGGATTGTGATTGAGATTCAACATTTCTCAAAATTAGTTAGTACTTATCGTAATTTAGAATTATGGTAGATTCTGTCGATTCCCACAGACGATGCCAAATGTAAGAACTTAAATTAGGAGCTCGAACTTAGTTTCTCACCAAAGATGAGCAGAATACTAGATAGTAAACAAATACTCACAAATAAAAATATGATATAGCGTGAAAACATTTGAATTAGTAAAACCCACGACCTTTCTTGAAGATTTAAAAATATGGATGTTATTGATTGAGTGATTTCTTATTACAGCCAGTATTTTGGATAATGTTGCTTAGAACTTCTAAATAAAAAAATTTGTCCTTAATATGTTATTCCTTTTTCCTATTTATAGGTCTCATATTATGACCGTTTAATGACAACTATCTTTTTTAATGATGAACGTTACAAAACAATTTTGATGAGTCTTCATAACGGCTATATGATGAATGATTCATATTTCATGTAACGGCTCTTAATGAGTCACATTATAGTGTTCAAAATTGAGGTAGCCACTCTATCTTCTATGCCAAGAACGATACGCAGAATAGACCGAATCAAGAAATAGACAGAACAAAAAACAATAAAGAAGATAAGTATTTTCCCAGAGGAGAGAAGTGGAAAACCCTTACGGATGAAAAACTACTCCCCGCAAACAATTTACTATGATCAAACAGGTTACACATGATCTTCTCCAAGCTTCTCAAGCTTTGTAATAGAGTCTCTCAAATCCTAGCTCTCCAGAATTAAACTTACAGAAAAAGATAGGCTAACAAATAACCTATGTCCTGATTATATACTTAGAGGACTAATTACAAACAAAATAGATCTTGAGGCAAGCTCAACATCCAAGACAAACTTCTAAAATTGGCCCACTCATTTTTTTTTCGAATGATTTCGCCGGAACATGGTTTCTAGCCCTAAAAACAAGCATCTCGTTCGAATGACATCCAGTCTCGTTCGAACGACTTCTTTGATTCAAGTTTCCAGCACAAAAAATTACCAACTCGTTCGAACGACATCCATTCTCGTTCAAACGACATCCATTTTTGTTTGAACAACATCCATTTTCGTTCGATCATCTTCCATAATTCGAGTTTACCCTTAACAATCTCCCACTTGAAATTGAATCCCATAACCCATCTCTAGATCTCTAAATGAATTATTTACACTACTCAGACCTTCAATCATAAAGACCCACTGAAGTTGTACATGTCATCAACTTCTAAAAAGTTACTACCTTTGTAAACATATCGGCCGGATTCACATCAGTATGAATTTTCACAAGCTTCAACACACCGTCCTCAAGGAGCGAGCGAATATAATGATACCAAAGGTCAATAGGCCTAGTCATAGAGTGAAAAGCTGAATTCTTCACTAAGTATATAACGCTTTGACTATCAATATACAATTTAGGAAAATATTGTTCTCTACCAAGCTCTTTCATCAACCCTTTAAGCCAAATTATATCCTTGCGCACACTTCTGTAGCTGCAACATATTCCGCCCCTGTCGTAGACATAACTACAATCTTCTGTAACCTAGAAACTCATGTAACAACACCGCTTCCCAATATAAATATGAGACCACTAGTGTTCTTCCACCTATCAATGTCACCCGCCATATCAGAATCAATAAAACCCTGTAAGCATATCAGAAAGCCCCCATAACATGATGCCATATCTTGAGTCCCCTTTAGATACCTAAGTATCTATTTCACAGCACTCCAATGCTCCTTGCCTGGATTACTCATATACCTACTAACAACTCTCACTGCTTGGGCAATATTCAATCTCGTACAAATCATAGCGTACATTAGGCTGCCAACCGCTGATTGATAAGGAACCTTCTGCATCTCATCGCGATCCTTCTGCATCTTTGGACAACACTCCTTTGACAATTTAAAGTGACCTCCCAATGGTATACTAACAACCTTTGAACCATCCATATTAAACAACTTAAGTACTTTGCTGATGTACACAGCTTGAGTTAACTTTAATTCTCACCACATTTTATCTCTTGTAACACGCATACTAAGAACTTATTTTGCAGTACCCAAGTCCTTCATAGAAAACTCCTGGAACAACTGTTCCTTCAACTTGACAATCTCTCCCATGTTGGCACTTGCTACCAACACATCATCTACATACGAAGTAGAATAATATATGAGTTCTTCGTATTTTTGATAAAAAAAGTGATCTGCATTGCCTTTCGAATAACCATTTCTGGACATGAATTGTTCGAACTTCAAATACCACTGTCTTAACACTTGTTTCAAACCATATAAGCTCTTCGTGAGCCTACGCACAAGATCTTCTTTCCCTTTAACTGAATACCCTTCTGGCTGCTTTATATAAATTTATTCATCAAGGTTGCCATGAAGAAATATTGTCTTGACATCAAGCTGCACAAGATGTCAATCATCAACTATAACTATATTCATCATAACCCGAATAGTAGACATTTTCACAACAGGAGCAAAGATCTTACCAAAATCAGTGCCTTCTTTCTACTGAAAAGCCCTTCACCACAAGTCTAGCCTTGAATCTCCTTGAACCATCAGATTTCTACTTTAGTCTCTATATCCACTTGTTGTATAATAATCTCTGCCCTTTCGATAACCGAACTAAATCCCAAGTTTGATTTACTGATAATGACTGTATCTTATCATCCATAGCAAGCTCCCACTTACTCTTGGCTTCCATATCTAAAGCCTCCTTGTAACTTTCCAGTTCACCACCATCTGTAAGTAACAAGTAATATAGGGAGTTAATGTACCTAGCAAAAATTCTTGCAATTCTTGGCTCCTTTCGAAGTGCAATTGGAATGTCTAGATCATTAGGTTTCTCGTCTTGATCCGGTGCATCGGACTTAACCACGACTTCTTCATCAACCTCTAAAGAGGGTTCAAATTCAATGTCGATACCTTCTGCTGCTCCACTTCAATTCCTTTTTAAAGGTACTTTAAAGTCTTTATACGGCTCCGGATGACTTTCCCATTCTTTGCATCCTAAAATTGATACCCAAACTCATCACCACCATATCCAATGAATATGTACCTCATTGAATTTACATCTAACTTTATCCTTGTATCTGAATTATCAAGCACATATGAGGTATAATCAAAAATATGCAAGTGAGAAAGGTTTACCTCTTTGCCGGTCTATGCTTCTTCAAGAAGTCCAAAGTCTAAAGACATTGAAGGCCCTCTATTAATCAAGTACACCGACGTACTAACTGTATTTGCCCAAAAACATTTTGGCAATCCAGCGTTGAGTCTCATACTCCTCGCAATTTCAAATACGTTACTACAGTATTCGCCCACGTTATCTTACCTAAGACACTTCATTTTTAAGCTGATTTCATTTTTAATTGAAGCCCTCCACTTCTTGAATTTAGCGAACATATTTGATTTGTTCTTCACAAAGTAGACCCACAGTTTATAAGTAACATCATCAATGAAAGTAATGTAATAATGAGAACCACCAAGATAAGACATCTTGGTACACATAAAATGACCATTATTCCTCTATGACTTAATGTTTATTATTCTTAATTTTATTATTAAACATGACTTATAAAACCAATTTTTATATTTCAGGTCACATGGAGCTCATTTACCAAATATGTGCAAATACCGGGATATATAGCTCAAAGGATAAACTGTTGGAGAAGGATGTAGAGTTGCCAAACACAAGGGTCCCACATTGGGAAGTTACAATTTTGGAGGATTACTCCTGGAGGCTACAAATTTATGTACATTTATGGCATAGGTTATAAATCTAATATTAAATGTAAGAACCCTTTTCTTCATCTATAAAAGGAGAGGGTGTGAGCTCATAAGATCATCTAATTTTGAAAGAATCATTATTGTAGAGTGCAAGAGAGCATTATTGGAGTAAGTTAGTGTAAGTCTTGTAAGCATTTGGAGCATTTCATTTTGTAAGTCAATAAAATTCCTCTTTTTGTTGTTAGTTTATGTTCATTTCATTCTCATAACATTTAGGTTTTATAGTTGTTATAATGGCCGGCTAAGTCCACACTAGGGGTGAGGATGGATCCGCCATAAGCGTATGATATCATGTAGTAGAATGTATTTTTCTCCAACACAATATGAGCATATTACCACAAATCCCAAAACTATATTGTTGGAGACATCCATTATCATCCTATGATCTCTTTAAGTAGAGATATAGGAAGAGTTTTGTGATTCACAAATGATATAGTAAAATTATACTAATATTGTATTTTTCTAAGGTATGATCCTAATTAACATTTCATAGTTAGCACAGCTTTCATGGAATGTGTTTTTAGTACATACTTAGTTCATACAATATATTCTACTTGAGTTATAATTAATCATGGGATTTCATCTACAAAAGGTCGAAGTTTGTTATTTTAATTAAGTGGAGAATTTAATAAATGATACTATGTTGATATTGTATGTAAATGGTGGTAAAATCCAAAGCCCCTAGACCTTTATTCTTGATTAAAACCATATCATTGATTTTTACGGTTTTACAACCTTAGATTACTAAAACACAAGACCAAAACTAATTTCTAGTTCCGTTCGAAAGTGAATGACACTCTAATTTTGACCCATACTAAACACCGGATTTTGACCATTACCAAAATGGTGCCGTTGCCGATTTCGAGCGGTAATTACAAAAAGTTTTTGTTGTGTTTAATTTGTTTTTTGGTTTTACTTTTTAGAAGAACATAAATTTTGTTTATTACATTTTTATTTTACTTTTGCACTTTGAGGAATTTTGTTTTGTTTTGGGGTGACTACTTTCTTTGTTTTACAGTGACTACCAAAGGATGCTAAAGACCGACCAAAAACTAGATAGGGTTATCTTTTCTTCCTCTATTTGAGTGACTTGTAGTGAGGCAAAATATTGTACTCTTGAGCGAAGAGTGTGTAATTAAAACGAGAATAAAATTGTACTTTTTTTTTTCTGCAGGGGCAATATTGGAACCCACATCCGGGGAGGACCTCTCTACAACGCCTACTTGAGCCAGAGAGCTCGAGTGTGCCATCTCAACGGTTTCACCAGGATATACAACGAGCCCCTAAAAAGGCTGCCCCGCAGGTACTTTCTTCCACCGCACCCTCCTGCGAAGCGGTCAATTTTTGTTCATGTGCCTGATGTTTGTGCACTTTTAAATTCTAAACTTTAGATAAAGGGCAAACAAAAAGTAGGATTTCATCACCCGTGTGTGGCACCGCATACTAGGACCCCGGGAGGTCACGACCTGGTTTAACATTTTGCGGAACAGGACATTGACTTTAAATGAAACCAAGATTAAGCCATAAAATTCATAGATAGACAAAAAGGCTTATAGAGCTCAGACCGGGAGCATTAGGAACGCGCTCATTAAGACCCCTGATAGTGGCTACGTTTGTCTGGAGGAAGTAGGTTCCCTGGCATAACTAGTGTGGATGGTGATTCTAAGCGGTTTGCCCCACCTTCCAGCACAGGTGCTTCTAGGTGACTAGAACTGCACACGATTTATTATTAAAGCGAGTATACACAACTCAACGTGCGAACCGATCCATTATCAGGAATAGGAGCAACCGAATCCTGAGACCGGGTTCACAACTTGACCTTAATTAAGGACCATCTGAAAAGGTTGTTGTGTTTATTTTTTGTGCACCTCATTGTTGTGTGATCATCATAGTGCGCACATCTATTAGTGTACGAAAGAATGGCTTCGAGGGCCTTCAAGTCGTCTTGAGAGGCTTAGAGAATCTGATTTCATAGATATTCTAATCCACTTTAAGGTAGGCGAGTCAACCCAACTGGAGATTCCAATCTCTATTGATATGAGAGACCGTACAATCCTTACTCGTAGAGAACTCTTCCCTGTTGAGGGTGAGTTAGAAACTTTTGATTTCCCTGTCTCTCCATTAAGACTTAAATCGAGTCCAATTTCCTCATTCACTCCATTTAGTATTCCACCCCAATCACTTGAGATGGGAGATGCCAATGATAATGAGAACGGTCAGGGACCCATGTGAATTCCTCTTAAGGATCACATGTTTCCAAAAATGACAAATCGTGCCTCGTGCATTATTTTACCTCCTACAACTGGGCAATTTGAACTGAGAAATGCGCTCATCAATTCATTGCCAAATTTCTCAGGAGGAGAAGATGAGAACCCATACGCTCATGTTAGGGATTTTGATGACTTAATGTTCCTCCAAAAGTATAGGAATAAGAACGAAATGGAGGCCATGAAACTCGTGTTGTTTCCCTTTTCTTTATTAGGGAAAGCTAAGAGCTGGCTTCAACCTCTACGGCCAAAATTAATCACGAGTTTTGAGATGCTTACTGAAGCCTTTTACAAGAAGTTTTTCTCTCTTGAGAAAACTCAGACCCTTCGTAGGGCCATTCTTAAGATTACCCAACTTCATGGAGAAAGCTTAAAAGATTATCTTGAGAGATATAAGGGACAGATCCTACAGTGCCCTCATCACGGTATCGACTCCTAGGTCATAGCTAGAAATCTTTATGATGGATTAGATGCTGAAACCAAGAGAACTGTAGAATCCTTTTGTTTAGGGAAATTCACTGATAAGGATGATGTAGAGGGTTTGGACTTCTTATAAGAGATGGCTGCAAAATTGTAAACCTGGGGCACCATGAGAGAAACTGATATTCAAGAAAGGGGGGGGGGTAATGCCTTTGGAGTTGGATCTAACTCCAATTCGGAAGCTACGCTGACGACCATCCTGCGTAAGATAGAGTCCTTAGAAATAGGGAAAAACAAAATGTCCGTTAAAACACCAATTTTTTATGCTGAGATACAAGCTTGTGCTGCGTGTGACGATGTTGGACATTATACTCAGGATTGTCCTTTGATTCATGAAATTAGGGAAACCAGGATGGATCAGGTAAATATGTTTCATCAAAAACCTTCCTCTTTTTCTTATAACCAGTCACATCATCAAGGGAATTTTTTAGGGATGAATAATTCGAATAACTATTCTGGCAGACCGTATTACCAAGGGAGTAATTCAAATCAAAATCAAGGTGGTGTGTCCTTTACTCCCAATCACCAACCTTTTCAGAAAAATACTCCTTACTTTTCTCCTCAGAATAGGAAACCATCTTCGGATGATGGCATCCAAGCCCAATTACAATCTAATAACCTGTTGTTGCAACAATTCATACAAATGAATCAGCAATCCATGAGTTGAATAGAAACATCAATTGCTCAATTGGCATCTGGGTTAAGTACTAGAGACAAAGGTACATTTCCAAGTCAAACCCAACCCAATCCGAAGGATCAAACCGAGAGTTTACACCGCCATCAGGCGAATGCCGTGATTACACTTAGAAGTGGAAAGACTGTAGACAACAAAGTTAGGATGCCTGAGGAAAAATCACGTGAAAGTCCTAATCCTTGTACTGAGAAAGTTGTAGAAAGAGGCAAACCTATATGTGAAGAAACTCCTTTTGCTGAGGAAGAGACTGGGCAGGTCTCGCTAAGTGAGAAGATTATAAAAAATAATCCACCTAGAATTCCTAGAGCACCTTTTCCCCAATGGTTTTTAGTCAATAGGAAGAACATTCCAGATGAAGAGGTTAAGGAGATCTTCAAGAATCTTAAGATCACTATTCCTTTCCTCGATGCGTTACGACAGATTCCTTCCTATGCAAAATATCTCAAGGACCTCTGCATATTCAAGAAATATATGAATGTTTCCAAGAAAGCTTTCAATATCCATGACAATGAAAATGTTATTCAATTGGATGCTCAGGTTTGCTCTATAATCTTGAACAAAGCACCCATGAAATACAAAGATCCAGAAATGCCAACAATTTCTTATCACATAGGGACAAATCGCATCGGAAAAGCCTTACTTGATTTAGGTGCCAGTGTCAACTTGATCCCTTATTCAGTATATGAACAGCTAGGTCTAGAAGGACTAAAACTGACATATAGAACATTGCAACTAGCTTATCGATCCATTAGAATTCCTAGGGGAGTTGTGATGGATATACTTGTCCAGGTTGATGATTTTTTCTATCTTGTCGACTTTGTGGTCCTTGACACAAACCCGGTAGAAGACCCAAATAGTGAGATACCTGTGATCCTTGGCCGACCTTTCTTGGCCACTGCTAATGCATTGATCAATTGCCGTAGCGGAGCTATGAAGTTGACTTATGGGAATATGACCATCGATCTGAATATATTTAATGCAACTCATACTCCGTTTGAAATTGAACCCGATGAGTGTAACATGCTTGGTACTGTTGTAAACAGTACATTTCATAGTTCCAATCCTAGGGACCCGTTAGAAGCTTGTCTTGCACATTTTGGAGATAATTTTGATGTTGATTACCTTATCAATGAGGTCAATGCCTTGTTGGATTCTGTTCCTATTGTGGATAGCAATGATAATGTTAAAATGCTAAAAGTCAAGGATCCTGTTCCAAAAGCGGAAGAAGTGCCCGTTAGGTTAGAACTTAAACCTCTCCCTGAAAATCTCAAATATGTCTACCTAGGTCCTAATGAGACTCTTCCTGCTATCATAGCATCCAACCTTGAACCTGAGAATGAAGAGAAATTAATGTGTGTATTAAAGGGAAACACAAAAGCTCTTGGATGGAACATTTCATATATTAAGGGTATTAGTCCTTCTGTATGCATGCACAAGATAAAAATCGAGGATAATGCCAAGAAGTCCAGAGAAGGACAACGAAGGCTTAACTCGACTATGGCTGAGGTTGTAAGAAAATAAATTTTAAAACTTCTTAACGCTGGGATCATTTATCCTATTTCTGACAGCCCATGGGTAAGTCCAATTCATGTTGTTCCTAAAAAGTCTGGAATCACTGCTGTGAAGAATGATCACAATGATCTTGTCCCCACTCGCATGACCACAGGGTGGCGAATGTGTATAGATTATAGAAAACTCAATTCGATCACTCAAAAAGATCATTTTCCCTTACCATTCATGGATCAAATGCTTGAACGTCTCGTCGGTCATGAATACTATTATTTTCTTGATGGGTATTCTGGGTACATTCAAATACCCATCGCTCTAGAGGACCAAGAGAAAACTACGTTTACTTGTCCTTTTGGAACCTTTGCCTATCACCACATGCCATTTGGGTTATGCAATGCTCCAGCAACATTTCAGCGATGTATGTTGAGCATTTTCTCTGACATGGCCGAGCGTTTCCTTGAGGTTTTCATGGATAACTTCTCCCTCTTCGGAGATTCGCTTGACCAATGTCTCCACCACTTATCTATTGTTCTTGCTAGGTGTCAATAGAAAAATCTTGTTCTAAATTGGGAAAAATGTCACTTCATGGTGAAAAAAGGCATAGTATTAGGACATGTTATATCAACAAAGGGTATCGAAGTAGATAAAGCCAAGTTCGATGTCATATCTAGTCTGCCATCCCTACGAACAGTCAAGGATGTTTGTTCATTCTTGGGGCATGCAGGATTTTATCGACGTTTTGTTCATGAGTTTAGCAAAATTACTCGACCCCTCAGCAATCTCCTCGCCAAGGACGCCATTTTTCTATTCGATGATTCGTGTCTTAAAGCTTTTGAGAATCTCCGAACACGTCAAACATCATCACCCATCATCCAACCTCCAAATTGGAATGAACCTTTCGAGTTGATGTGTGATGCATCTGACTATGCCATTGGTGCAGTTTTCGCACAACACATTAATAACCTTCCGCGTGCCATCTATTATGCCAGTAAAACTTTTAATGATGCGCAACTCAATTACACAACTACAGAGAAAGAACTTCTAGCGATTGTCTTTGCTCTAGAAAAATTATGTTCTTATCTCATAGGTTCTAAAGTAATAGTCTATATGGATCATGCTGCTATCAAACACCTTCTTACCAAGAAGGACACCAAATAACGCTTAATCCAATGGATATTATTACTTCAGGAGTTTGATATTGAGATTCGGGATAAAAAAGGTGCCGAGAATGTGGTAGCTGACCACCTTTCTCGAATAAACAATGATTCTTTAGATAGGTCGTTACCTATTCGTGAGTCCTTTCCTGATGAACAACTCATGTCCATTCGCTCTATGTCTTCTGTACAATGGTTTGCAGACATAGGGAATTATCTTGCCACAAGGCACCTTCCTAGTTTTTGGACCAAGCCAGATAAGAATAAATTTCTTAGTGAGGCCTGACACTTCTTCTGGAATGACTCGTACCTGTTCAAATATTGTTTTGATCAAATCATTAGGAGATGTGTCCCAGATTCTAAGCATAACAAAGTCATAGAATTTTGTCACTCCCAAGCTTGTGGTGGTCACTTCAGCTCCAAAAAGACATCTGCAAAAATTTTACAGTGTGGATTTTATTGGCCTACCTTATTTCGTGATGCTCACGAATTTTGCAAGGCTTGTGATAGATGTCAGAGAATGGGAGTCTTGTCCTGTGGGAATATGATGCCACTAAACCCAATCTTCATCGTTGAACCATTTGATGTTTGGGGCATAGACTTTATGGGTACCTTCACCCCATCTTTTGGGTTCATGTACATCCTTTTAGCCGTTGACTATATGACTAAGTGGGTTGAAGCTATTCCTACTAGGACCAATGATAGTTCGATTGTTATTGAATTTATTAAATAAAATATTTTTTCTCGTTTTGGTACGCCGAAGGCAATAATTAGTGATGGGGGGTCACATTTTAACAGCCGAATGTTTGCGAACTTAATGAAAAAAATTGGAGTAACACACAAGGTTGCTACACCGTACCATCCGCAGACTAGTGGGCAAGTAGAGGTTTCCAATCGTGAAATCAAGAATATTCCTCAAAAAAGATAAGACCAAACCGTAAAGATTGGTCAACTCGACTAAACGATGCCCTTTGGGCTTATCGTACTACTTTTAAGACACCTATTGGAATGTCCCCTTACCAGCTAGTTTATGGAAAGGCTTGTCACCTTCCAGTTGAATTAGAACACCGAGCATATTGGGCAATAAAGGCCTTGAACTTTGACATTGGGAAGGCCGGTTTGCATCGCTAGCTTCAACTCAATGAGTTAGAAGAACTACAGAATGATGCATACCATTCAGCAAAGACTTACAAGGAGCGCATGAAAGCGCTTCACGACAAAAACATTTTGTGAAAATCATTTGAACCAAGCCAAAAAGTCTTGTTGTACTCTTCTAGGTTGTATTTATTTCCTGGCAAACTACGATCACGATGGACTAGGCCTCTTATTGTTAAAACGGTATCCACATGGGGCGGTTGAGGTTGAAGAACCGAGTACTGGCAAAATACAAAAAGTGAACAGGCAAAGGCTTAAGCCTTATTATTAACATTTTAGCTTCACCAATGAAGACTTGAAGCTTCTGGACCCAGTTTATGAGGAGTGACATTCATATCCTTTTCACCCAACTTTCACTGAGTTTGGGGGTTCCTCATTTTGTCTGGCTGAAGACAATAAACTTAGCGCTATCTGGGAGGCAACCCATGTTATATCAGGTACTATATTCCGATTTTTTTCCCTTCTTTTAAGTTATGTTTTCAAATATTGGGGACAATTCTTCTTTCTAGTTTGGGGGTGGGGAAAAATTGTTCATATTTTTAACTTTTTTAGAGAAAAGATAGGTCATTATGGTAATTTATGAGACTCTTTAGTAAGTTTTTGCAAGCTTATAAGTATTTGATATGGTCTAAATATTTTGGTCGTAAAAACTGTGAAGTTAAAATTTTCATCAAATACATGCTTAGAAAATTTTGGAACATTATCTTAAGCTAGATGCACTACCCTTTAATTAGAGAAAATTTCATGCTGACTGATATTTCTCAAAACAAATGCACTTCACGATAGTATTGCATTTATTACTTTTGCTAGAATTTTGAGCAATAAAAGGGAATCTAGTATTTGAGGTAGGAATGATCCACTACAAGGGAAATAACTGCCTAAAGAATAAGTTCGATCCTGAAGTAATATAATAAGGATTTCTATAAGCCAAAATAGCTCTAAAAACTTTCACGATGCAAGGCATACTCGCATGATTAGAACTGAAAGAGAAAGAATTATCACTAATCTCGAGTATAGTCATGAACTATGTGAAAGGAGCAAGGAATAAAGTTTATTTGTAAGAATCCAGAACCTAGGTCACGAAGGGGAACCAAACCCCGGCAACCTAAGCCAACTGGTTGGGATTGTCGACCAACGACTCATATTACGGAGGCTTCACTAAGGAAACAAGTACCAAAATAAAAAGGCTTATAGTTATTCCCCAAAAATCAATAACAGGATTCGAATTGACTATGGCACTTGTCAAACTGATCGTTGGATTTGTTTCACGAAATACGAAATGACTGGATATTAACTCAAGAGCCTCTAAATAAAGTTGTACGTGCAGTAACTATTTTCACAACACTTGAGGATATTAGAAAAATATGTGAAATCTCATTTAAGTATTGGGTAGTATCTCTAGTTTTGGGTAATTCTTCAAGTTCTCTGATTATATATATGTGAAAGAATTAAATTTTAAGGGGTTTACCTTCTTAATGTTTTTACCATTTTCAGATATTAATAAGTTAGTTAAAATGACCTAATGAGTATCTAAACTACTATAATGCCCTTATTGACTTTTGTGGGTATAGTCACTGCAAACTCTCACGAGACAAAACTCGTCCTATATGGGTAACCTATAGGTTTAACGGCTTGTTGCATACGCTAAATGCAATCGTCTTAACCACGAAAGAGTTATGCTTTTATTCTTTTCTTTGCTCGAGGACTAGCAAACTTTAAGTTTGGGGGTATTTGATAGACACATAAAATAAGTACTATTCCCCTATGACTTAATGTTTATTATTCTTAATTTTATTATTAAACATAACTTATAAAACCAATTTTTATATTTTAGGTCACATGAAGCTCATTTACCAAATATGTGCAAATACCGGGATGTATAGCTCAAAGCATGAACTGTTGGAGAAGGATGTAGAGTTGTCAAATACAAGGGTCCCATATGGGGAGGTTACAATTTTGGAGGATAACTCTTGGAGGCTACAAATTTATGTACATTCATGGCATATGTTATAAATCTAATATTAAATGTAAGAACCCTCTCCTTCATCTATAAAAGGAGAGGTGTTGAGCTCATAAGATCATCCAATTTGGAGAGAATCATTCTTGTAGAGTGCAAGAGAGCATTATTGGAGTAAGTTGGTGCAAGTCTTGTAAGCATTTGGTGCATTTCATTTTGTAAGTCAATAAAATTTCTCTTTTTGTTGTTAGTTTATGTTCATTTCATTCTTATATCATTTAGGTTTTATAGTTGTTATAATGGTCGGCTAAGTCCTCACTAGGGGTGAGGATGGATCCGCCATAAACGTATGATATCATGTAGTAGAATGTATTTTTCTCCAACACAATATGAGCAAATTACCATAAATCCCAAAACTATATTATTGGAGACATCCATTATCATCCTATGATCTCTTTAAGTAGAGATATAGGAAGAGTTTTGTGATTCTCAAATGATATAGTAAAATTGTACTAATATTGTATTTTTCTAAGGTATGATCCTAATTAACATTTCATAGTTAGCACAGCTTTCATGGAATGTGTTTTTAGTACATACTTAGTTCATACAATATATTTTACTTGAGTTATAATTAATCATGGGATTACATCGACAAAAGGTCAAAGTTTGTTATTTCAATTAAGTGGAGAATTTAATATACGATACTATGTTGATATTGTATGTAAATAGTGGTGAAATCCGAAGCCCCTAGACCTTTATTCTTGATTAAAACCATATCATTGATTTTTACGGTTTTACAACCTTAGATTACTAAAACACAAGATCAAAACTAATTTCTAGTTCCGTTCGAAAGTGAACGACACTCTAATTTTTACCCATACTAAGCACCGGATTTTGACCGTTATCAGGCCCCCAAATATTTGTGTGTACAGATCCAACTTTCCAGGTTTCCTTGATCTTTTAGTTATTTTGAAACTAAACTTCTTCTACTTCGCAAGAATATACTCTTCATAAAAGTTAAACTCAATCTCATCAAGACCCTCTAGGTTTCCCTTCGTTACCATCATCTTTATACCCTTTTCACTCATGTTACCAAGCCTCTTGTGCCAAGTACTTGTATCAATCCCTGAAGTGGTCGTATAAATAGTAAAAATTATGTTTTGCATTGTATACAACATTTCTTATCTTAAGCCTCGAGCTACTACCATAGCTCCCTTTGTAACCTTTTAGAAGGTTGCACCAAAGATATTTACATATCCACCATCAACCGCTAATTGGCTGACCGAGATAAGGTTACACTCCAATTTGGGTATAAGTCGCATATTCTTTAAAACCAACGTCGCCCCCGAAGGTAACCTCAGCCTAGCGTTTCCCTTTCTAGTAATGTTGCGTGCACTCACCACAAAAAAATAGGTTTTAGCAATGGACATAGTCCGTTACAAAAGGGCTTTCGCAACGGACTATGTCCATAACTTAAGTGTTATCGTAAGGGGTGTTGCGGATGGGACTGCTACAGATAAAGTTCGTTGCCGAAAGTAATGTTTCTGCGACAGATAAAGTCTATTGCCGTTGTTAGACTTTTAGCAACAGGTTTTATCTGTTGCAATAGCTTTGGCAACACTGCCAACAACAATACTTAAACTCTGTTGCTAAAGTTTTTTATGTTGCTAATAAGATGTCTTTGGCAACGGTCATTGTCCGCCGCAAATTATTTTTTCATTAAAAAAAATAATAGCAATGAATTTGCCAAAAAATATCACATAAACTTGCATTATTCCACAAAAAATACATTCAGGTAACTTTATTAATATCTCAAGACCTTCATCCAACAATTAATAGAGAAGACTGTACCATATTTTCTATCTCTAATTAGGTTATAACTAATAGCTAAAAAACTATTTAACTTGGCTTCTTCGTCCTTGTAATGGAGTCTGGATCAATAATCCTCGATCCGAACTGCATTAATGCCAAATAACAAATCCTTGTTGAACTAGGTAAACTTTTATACATATAGTATGAAGCCACAATATTCGAGAAGGTATGGAGCAACTACATACCTATGATGTACAAAGTATTACCTTCTTCTTTTTGCCATTGAAGACACAATAATACTCTCTAAGGGCAACATGAACATCAACATCCATGACCAAAGAATCATAAAATAACTCAGTGCTAGCTTCAAGTAAAGAAGCAGACAGAGCATATATAAAGCATAAACAGGCATAAACAAAGGGCAGCTGCCTATTTAATAAGCGGTACAGCTAAGACTCAAAAGGCATTGTGAGGGATTCTCATAAACTTATTATGCTAAAGAAGTGTCCAAGCATTTGGATTAGTTGAAATGCACTTCTATATAAGACCACAAGAGGGCGTTCTGGAGGTGGGGTATAAAAAATGATTTTGAAACTCCTTTACTAGCTCATCTACCCAAAGGGCAAGAGAAAAAATTCCAAGAGAGACTTGCCAAGAGTCGAGGATGGTCACGTGGGTCGCAGACATCACAAGCTCATTGAAAAAAACTTGCAGCACAAATGAAGATGCATGAAGAAAATATAGTGAATATTTACCTGAAGAACATCACTCACATCTCTCTTGGAAATTTTTTACTGCCTTAGTAAAAATTTAAAACCTTAAGAAAAAATTACCCAAGCTCACTCTGTGTAAATTCCAAGTCTAACCAGCTAACTAGTCACAGATCACCACTGCATTCGACCATTTTTACTTCTACTTTAACACTCCACTTTAACTTTACATCGGAAAAGTTTGAAGGAATTAGAAAATTAACAAAATAGCCCAGATTAAGTAACAAAGGAGGCTTACTTGAAGAATATAAAATCCAGATTCAAGTTTTATGCTATATCTCTCCTCTTAATCCATCTGTATAGTGCACCACATTTTATCACGATTACGACGTTAAGTTTGCAATGGCCCTGATTCACAAAAATAATAATAAGAATTGTACCTCTAAATCATCAAACTCAAGTCGGTCCATTCGTTCAATCTCTGCTTTCACTCTATCTAAATACCTGTAAAAGATTAGAAATGACCAGATGAGTAAATATATTTATACTTCTGCTTCAAACGGATAAAGCGTGTGTAAAAGAAATTTTTATGATATTACCTCATATATAGTTCCATAAGGCGGTCTATCTTCTCATACTCACTCTCTACAAACTTACTTAACAACCTATCTCTTCTTGATCCCCTCAATATACCATCTATAACAGGTTATAAGAAAACCCAATCTGTATATAGGACTATTAAGGAAAGAAGAACAATTCGGGTGTGTGCATAATAATGGGGATTAAAAATCTAATGAATCAAATCAAATAGAAAAATAGGTAAGAAAATATCACAATAGAAGGTTACCCCAGTGGTAGTATGTTGGACCAGTCAACATCCCACACGACCTAAAACATAAATCTTACCTAGTTCCTGCAGATTGCCTGCTAGAAGCTTACGAAACTTCTTGTGGAATGTGAAGAAAAAAATGAAAGAAGTATAGAGAGAAAAATCATAGAAAAATAAGAACAAGGATATTAATTTGGTATGATATTTGTGAGCATTGTGACATTGAAGATCAGATGTCTAAATTTTCAAACTTTACTTATTTATCTATTTGATAGCTTAGAGTTGTCTACATGGACACCTCGCCTATCACTTTTTTCTTTTAGACCTTAGCAACGAAGGTCACAATGGACTTTGATGGTGATCAAGGGCTAAGCTGAGATCCCTTGGGAATGTCTATACACAAGAAGTGCGAGAAAGAAAACTTTAAGCAACTAAAAGGTAGCCAAAATGTAGCATGTTTAGCGTGGGAACTTTCCAGTAAGAGTGTTTGGGTCTTTTATAATCCGTTGCATTTGACATGAGGCTAAAGCCTGATATTAATAGAATGTTGGAAAGCTCTTGCCTAAACCATTCAAATTAAATCTACGTCAAATATCGAAACTAAAACATTAATTTGGTGGGTAAAATTTGAAGGCATTTCTGTAGACATAGTTACCATTAGTATGCTTACTGAATGCAAAAAATATTTAACAATTATAGATGCTAAGTTCTAAGAACTTTCCTTACCAAATAATGATGCAATAAAAGATATTATGCGCTCTTCTAACACCTCTTGGTAGTTTTCTTTCTTATTCTTCTTGCTCACAGGAATCTGAAAGCCAATGCCCAATAAGATTTATAAGAACATATGTTAATAGAAAATAAAATAAAAAATAAGACAGAGAACCATTGAACCTAATGAAACCAATTCCTAGACCTAATGACTATCAGGGTGAAGGTTGTTGCCAAGTCGAGATAGTTTCGAGATGTCTTCAGAAATGATGTTTGGAATATGGCTATGGGGTTGGGGTTTGTGTCTAGCTTTATGGCTGAGTGTACTGTTATTGTTAAAGGAGTGGCCTTTGCCCCTTCTAATGGGTTGGAAATGGGGTGGATTAAATCAGATTCAGCTGCTGCACTGATGGCTTTTTAATGTTAATAGCATACCTTAGTGTCTTGAACTATGAAGCATAACATAATTTCAGCAACCTGGAGAGGAATAACTTTAGCTCTGATCAGCTGGCTGGAAAGGAAAGGAGTTAAGCTAAATGAGGGATCCTTTGAAAATAATGTAGGGAGACCTCAAATCCTATATAAAATTAAGGTCTTCATGAGATAATATTTTAGGTTTTGTGCGGGGTTGTTGGCTGGTTCTCTTTTGACCTGCCTTCCCATTTGTAATTATTTGTTGTTCCTGATATCAAATAATGTCACTCTTATTTAGTAAAATGATAAAATGATTCAAGGAATAGATGGTTCCAAGTGGCTATAACTCCACATTCTTCCTTCAAGACTTAATGAGGTATTGGGATGTTTGGTAGAATTATTCCAAAAGAAAGAGTGCCACTTAAAGGAAAACAAATTCTTGAAAAGAAATTGATAAATAAAGCCATAATTTAGAAACTAGTTCAAAATTACATTAAGTACACACGCTTACATTCCAAAGAAAAAAAAGACAAATATTTTCCACTGAAATCCAGTAGGCAAAATTGGGAGTTTTTTGAACCGTTTACATGAATAAGACCTACTTTGGACTTCGTTGACAACTGCTCAATAATTTTTTTGGACATTTAGGTCAATAGCTCAATTCAGATGTCCATAAAGAAAATTAAGATATCAAAACTCAGTCGAGGAGTTGGGAAATTTTTGCAAAGTTGACATGAATAAGGCCTATAAATCTTACTTGATCTTCCTGGACTATATACTCAATAGGCCAGCTTCGAACATCATGGTCTATATTTCACTGATTGGGTGGCAGGCCCAGAACAGAAGCGCACCCGAGCAAGCATGCTTTTGACACATGAGTAAGTTGCAACAAGACCAACAGCTAGGTCGACTAAATAAATAGCCCGATATTAGTCAAGTGGCGGCTTCTTCGTGATGATTCTTCGCAACTAGAGCGTCGTATTAAACAATATCCTGATGTCAAATTGCAAACCATTCTCAATGCTAATATTGAAAATTGACTATGATGGTGCAAGAGGAAGGGGTTCTATGGAGGTCGATTACTACTCAAAATTGCTTTGTTATGGAAAATTCCTTTTTTACGACTGGTAACATGAAAATATTATCTGGAACTAAATGCAAAACTTTTGATGAGCAATGCGGATGGATTTCTTCCTTGACTCTTAAAAGTGGGTTTCCATAGAGAATAAAGATGAATATCAACCTTTAATGGCCCACATGGAACTTCAAATCAATCCCAAGTTTCCCACAGAATTGGGGCTGATTTGTTCATAACCTCCCATATCCAGTCAGTCATTAAAGTATAATACAATAGTTTAAAGGATTTATTTTGTCAGCTCTCGAAACCCTAATGTAGGGAGTTTCCATAAGAGTAATGTTTAAAAAAATATTCAGTATGGAAACAAGTAGTGGCAGTAAGTGTTAACAAAGGCAGTACTGGAACTCCTAAAAGACTGAGAGCCTGAGATAACAATCAGAAAAGTTAACAAGTCAAATCCCACAAATGTTATGCCTCAAGACATTGCTGTGGTACAGAGAACTCCCCATAGGTTAGAATCTGGAAGAGAGAAGCTTAGGGGTTTTATGATAGGCAGAGACTACTCTAATTTTAGCAAACTGCAATAGCCTTATAAGAAGTAGTGATTATAGGTAAACCAAAATTCAAAGAAGCAAACCCTTAAACCAAAATCTAATGGAAACAAACCCTTAAACATAAATCTATGAAAGTAAATCCTATTATGAAAACTATATAATTTGAAAACAATAATTGGGTTACTCAAAACCCCTAATTTCATAAAATAAGTTTGATTGGAACCCTAACTTGTATTTTATCAAAATTGAAGAACCACCACAAAGCAATTATCAACTGAAATTGATTATTGTTTAGAGAAGAAGAAGGAAAGGTAGAGAGAGATACCTTTTATTGCAGACGATGAGTACGAGAACTACCAACCAAGTTGTAGTCATGGAACGCGATGCCGCAAATTATAAAGAGTCCTGGGACAAGGGAAATTAGGAGAGAAACATGGGAGTACTAGAGGTTATCCATAACAGATTCGCTCCCAAATCGTGGAGAGAAGAAATTCTTAGGGGAAATCTTTGAAAAAGAATGGGGAAGCTTTGGTGGGGAATTTAGGGAAAGAGATGTGAGAAAAGTATCGGGGTCTAATTTTGTAAAAACTATATAGCAACAAACAATGGACTAATTGCAAGGGATTTGTACTGTAGCAAACTTGTGAGGGACATAGTTTGTTGCCAAAAGATAAATATGTGTGTTGCCAAAAGCCTTTATTTTGGTAGTGATCTGCAAGAAAGACCGTACCGAAGTCGCCTTTAACAATATTGGTTAGGAAACCTACGTTTGCCGTAGCATGGAATGAGGCACTCAAATCAATTATCCAAGATTCATTAACACTGTCACAGGAAAGTCATCAGAACTAAACTCTTCAGTAAGGTTCATTATTTTTTTCTCCTCATCATTAACTTTCTTACAAGAAGAGTTACAATCTCACCTGAAGTGACCCTTCTTTCCACAAGTCCAAGACGGACCGAGTGGCTTAGACTTTCCTCTTGACTGTGAACGTCCCCTTCCCTATTTTGGCCTCTTTATGTAGGACCTTACTCTTTCCTCGACGTTCAACCCATTGCCGTTTGAACTCGAAGAGGGTTCAGATGCTTGTAAGCCTATTCTCTTCACTCATAGTCAAAGAGACTATAGTATCAAATTTAATGTCCTCCTTCCCTGATGAATTGCTCACAATTGTAATAAACCCTTCCCAGCTCTCGGGCATCTGCCCTAGAAAAGCCCATGCTCTCACCTCATCAGTGAAAGTGATTTTCACAGATTTAAGCTGAGCATAAATAGTATTAAACTCACTAATATGAGCTTGCACGCTGCCATTCTCCTTCATCTTCAAGGTAAACAAGCACCGTAAAAGATGTACCTTATTTGCCCCGGATGGTTCCGAGTACATAGAGGATAAAGTCTTCATCAAATTCTTCGTTATCGTAACTTTAGAGATCATAATGTAGAATTTGAGATGATAATGCTAAACTAACGGTTCCAAGAGCCTTGCGATACAATCGCGCCCACTTAGCAGCATCATATTCTGCTGGCTTCATATGAACTCCACCCAGTGGTAAGTCAAGATCCTTCTGATAGAGGTAATCTTATATCTGCATCTTCCACACTCCAAATTCCAACCATTGAACTTCGTGATCTTTAATTTCTCTTGATCAGCCATCGCTCTTCACACACAAGCCCTGTAGCAAGTGCTCTGGTACCAATTGTTGAGAATCGAGGTAATTACTCTCTCTTTTACATTAAGAACAATACGCGGAATACGTCGAATTAAGAAATAAACAGAACAAAGAACAATAAAGAAGACAAGTATTTTCCCGGAGGAGGGAAGTGAAAAACCTTTACAGATAAAAAATCACTCCCTGCAAACAATCCACTATGATCAAACAAATTACACACGATCTTCTCCAAGCTTTGTAATGGAGTCTCTAAAATCTTAGCTCTCTAGAATTAAACTCACAGAAAAAAGAGAGGCTAACAAATAACCTAAGTCCCCTTTATATACTTAGAAAACTAATTACAAACAAAATAGATCTCGAGGCAAACTCAATGTCCCAGACGAACTTCTAAAACCGGCCTACGCTGTTTTCGTTCGAACGACTTCGACGGAACAAAGTTTCTAGCCCTAGAAACAAGCATCTCGTTCGAACGACATCCAGTCTCGTTCGAACGACTTCTTCGGTTCAAGTTTCCAACGTAGAAAACTACCAACTCGTTCGAACGACATCCATTTTTGTTCGAACGACTTTCACAATTCAAGTTCACCCTTAACATGTAGCACGACGTCTTGTGATTATGAAGTCAAACTCTTACTAAGAGATTGATATCATTGCTTGAGTTCGATATCGGGAGCAGGTCTTTACAGTCTCGGTTGTATGATAAATGATTTCTATTTTTTGTAACGGCTCTTAATGAGTCGCGACTATAGCACGACATCTTGTGATTATGAAGTCGAACTCT
Organism: Kingdonia uniflora; assembly: GCA_014058105.1. Lineage (NCBI taxonomy): Eukaryota > Viridiplantae > Streptophyta > Magnoliopsida > Ranunculales > Circaeasteraceae > Kingdonia > Kingdonia uniflora. The sequence goes on along the minus strand of JACGCM010000140.1, from coordinate 1,929,676 downwards.
TACTAAGAGATCAATATCATTGCTTGAGTTCACTATCGGGGGCAAGTCCTTACAGTGTTGAATCACCCAAACCTAGACAAATTCACACCCTTCTTATCCTTTTATACCAGAACTTTTGCACTCAAATGGATCCCCAAGTGCTGACTTCTGCCAATAATAAAAGTGGAAGTGCCGAAAATGGCTCTTGAATCCAACATCATTGTACTTAAACAAACCCTTTAAACATTGCATTATTTATAATTTTTATATATTCACTTGGGAAAGTGGAAACACTCAACGCCCAGACAAAAGAATCTACAGCAACAACATTGTTGTGAGTGTGTGGTGGTGTGATTACATGCTGTTTTCTCACTGGTTGAAGAACTGCTCCCATGTCCTAGACTCCTGGTTCTCTCCTTTAAAGTTTAAAGTTTAAAGTTTAAAGTTTAAACCCAAAGAGAGAGAAAAAAAAGTAGAAAGAAACTCCCAAAGGCCAAATCAAAACCCCAAACTTTCTCTTTTTCTTTTCCAACCATTGCAAATTTGCAACATCAAAAATCAAACTAAAGCAAAGGACCCCCAAATTTCCTTTTTTCTCTTTCCCAATATTGAAGAGACCAATCAAACACCATTTCTCTCTCAGTAATTTATTCAAACACGGAGGAGATCACACTCATGGATAAAGAAGAAAGCATCACCACTAACACTACCAACACCACTACAACCACTACTAACAACACCTCTGATTCAGACTCTCAAATGGAGTCATCACCACTTAGATTTCACCCTACGCCTCCAATACCCACTTCTCTCCCTCAAACCCCACTTCGAAACCCACCTCAGAAACCCATTTCAATGGCTATTGTTGCAACTGATCAAGCCCCGATTTGGTTGTCGCCTCCTCAATCTCCCCCCCCGCCTCCACCCCCATTGGAGAACAAACCAACCCCACAGAGAGAACCCGTCCCGGCAGAGAGGCTTCAAGTGAACCCTTTGTCTCCTGTGATTGTTGTGAACCGATTGATTAGAGAAGAGTTAGCGGCGGTTGGGAAGATTGATGGGGTTGTGGGGGGTGGGAGGGATAGAGGAGTGGAGGAGGAACGGGGCAGTGGGGGTCGGAGGGTGAAGACGGGTTGTTCGAGAGACAGAAAGGAAGGAATGGTGAATAGGGCTGCTTTGAGTTTCAGGGTTTTGGAAGTTGTGTTTTGCTTGATTTCGTTCTCGGTCATGGCTGCGGATAAAACACAGGGTTGGGCTGGTGATTCGTTTAATCGTTATAAGGAGTACAGGTTAGTCCCTGATGAAATCGATGTGTATGGTTTGATTCATTTTTCTTATATGTTTCTGCAAAAAAAATTTGATTAGAGAAACTTAGTTAAATGTTTGGGCGCATATTGAAAAAAAAGAGAAACATTCATGGTTAATGCCTGACTATGTAATGTGTAATTCATAGATCACTTTTGGATCGTTTTTGTACTAGTATGTTGTTGGCATAGGAGTACTGAGGCGGTGCTATTTCTGTTTGAAGATGATAAGAAATGGTGGTTGAAGAGATTTAGGGCTTGAGAGGTAGATAGAAAGGCAGGGAGGGGAACAAAAGAAGATGATGAAGGCACTTAGATTTAGTAGGTGGAAGAAAGAAAAAGAAGATGACAGGAGCAAAAAAAAAGAAACAAAATTCTCATTCTAAGAGATTCGGGGATTGAAACGGAGCCTAGTTTTCAAAAAGAGAGAGACTGACATTGAGCCAAATAAACAAACCAAAGTGATAAACACAAACTAACGTGGAAGCAAATAAACGAAATTAAATAAAACGAAATTTCATTAATTGCTATAAATTAAAATAAAATAAGGTCTTTACAACCTTTCTCTAGACCCAAAACTAGGTTCTTCTCTCCAAACTTAACCTACTAAACCTACTAATCCAATACCCATTTTATAGAGGAGTCCCCAACCTTCTAAAACCTCTCCAAAATAAACTAGGAAACAAAGTAAAGATAAACTAGGAAACAAATAACATAAAATATTTTAAATAAAAGGGGATGCACCAACTAGGCATGTAGGCCCCAAAGTACGTGAAAACTATTCCTATCAACTCTCTCCTTTTTTGAAAAGTTCGACCACGTCACGGAAATTTTCAAGGCATCAATATCAAATCGGACGAGCGCACTTATATAATCTTGGAAACGCCCACGAATTTTTTTGTAACTTGTAGAAATACCCAATAGAGAGAGTACTACATCGTTTTCAAAATTGCATTCCTTAATTGGACAAAAAGTTGAAGACACCATATGCTGTACTTGTAGTTGCCAAAATTTAAGAATCTCACACTTCAAAGAACGCTGTAAAAACTCCTTCCAATACGGATCCACAAACACTGGAACTTCTTTCTCATCGCCGTGATCTCTTGTAACATCTTTTCCCTTTCCGTTTATTAGTGGGGTAAGGGTCTTTCTTGGTTGAACTTCTTGGTGACCGGAGGCGTCAATCGGGTGAATTTTCCAAATCAAAATCGCGACCTCTTCGTGGGATTTTGATTGTGAAATCTTCAACGCGTTTCCGTCTTCCCCACCTACGTTACTCATCAACGATTCCGGCCTGATTTTCCTAATAGGGAGATGATTCTCCTCCCTAATAGGAACATGATCCCATTCCTCGGGATCCCCAAATTTGTCATCGCTTTCCGCATCTTCTACGTCTAATTCGTTAAAACTATTTGACGTAAATACAGCTCCCTCCTCATTGAATTTGGTCTTCAAATTTGTTAGGTTAGGAGATCCTCTACATCGCCCAACGCTCCCCATGTTTGCTGTAAAATCTCCTACGACCCTCGTAACTCGCATAAATCCTCCCACCAGAATTCCTCTTCCTCTAGATGATGTTGCACTCTTCGTTACCCCCCGCGCCAAATCCCCTTTGTCCATTAGTAGCACTAGACGTGACCGTTCTCAAGATTGAATTCAAGGTATGACTAGTTTGCTTGAATTGGGTCCTAAATTCCCCTAACAATTTCTCAGTTGTAACCCTAAATTCTTTCATCTTCTCCTCTAGATCACGTAACTGATCTCCTTGAGTTGGTTGATGAGATCCTGCTTTCTTCTTACTACTTGTGTTCTTGACAAGAGAAAAACTCTTCTAAACCCAAAAATGAACCGGCTATGGTACCAGAAGTCACTGTAGCAATGTAGAGATTATTGTAGTAATGCAGAAATCACTGTAGCAAATGCTGGAAACATACTGTAGCATTGCCGAAATCACTATAGCAGATGCCAAAATCATTGTAGCAGTCGGCATAAAAAAAACTCGCAGAATTTTGCTCGCTCTGATACCAATTGATAAACAAAAAATAACGTTGAAGCAAATAAACGAAATTAAATAAAACAAAACTTGATTAATTGCTGTAAATTAAAATAAAATAAGGTCTTTACAACCTCTCTCTAGACCCAAAATTCGGGTTCTTCTCTCCAAATTCAACCTACTAAACCTACTAACCCGATACTCTCTTTTAGAGAGGAGTCCCAAACCTTCTAAAACCTTTCCAAGATTAACTAGGAAACAAAATAAAGATAAACTTGGAAACAAATAATATAAAATATATTAAATAAAAGGGGATGCACCAACTAGGCATGTAAGCCCCAAAGTGCGCGAAACTTGATAAACTATTCCTATCAACTACCAATTGATAAACACAAACTAACGCAAAAGCAAATAAACAAAATTAAATAAAACGAAACTTGATTACTTGCTATAAATTAAAATAAAATAAGGTCTTTACAACCTTTCTCTAGACCTAAAACTAGGGTTCTTCTCTCCAAACTTAGCCTACTAAACCTACTTATCCAATACCTCTTTTTATAAAGGAGTCCCCAACCTTCTAAAACCTCTCCAAGATAAACTAGGAAACAAAATAAAAATAAACTAGGAAACAAATAACATAAAATATTTTAAATAAAAGGGGATCCGTCAACTAGGCATGTAGGCCCCAAAGTGCGCGAAAACTATTCCTATCACAAATTTTTTTGGCTGAGTGTAACTTTAAGACTCCCTTGGGTCGTTTAATATTGAGAGAACTGTAGCTGAATCTTTTTGGGTATATTCGTATAATCCATGGTATATGTTTTTTTTTTGTAATGGCATTATTGGTATATGGTACATGTCTGGGTGCATATTCATACATAGTTAAATGTTTAAGTGCGTATTCGTAAATAATCGGTACATAGGTCAATGTTCGGATCATATTCATATATCTAAATTGTATGTCTTTTTATTCATGGTTACCAATCAGGCACTGAAAAAGATTGAATTTAATTTATTCAAAGTTCAACAAAGTAAAGAATACGTATATAAAAACACATTTTAACATTTCATAATAAAAGTATACTTTCTGGTTTTTCAATTTATTTTCCATGAATGATACATGAATGAGAAGTTATGTTGAAGATTATGAATATCTTCATAATTCCGATTGCAAACATCTCTACAAAAAAATATAACGTTTTCCTGCAAAATTCACGTATTCTGCAGATTATGTTGAAGATTCCTAACTAATTTTTGAAATATGCGTATAAAAAACTGTGAATAATATGCGTATTGTAACGCTATAGTAAGCGCATATTGTTCTGCTTTAGTCATCGCTTTTACTTGCTTTAATCTACATAAAGCTTTTCGCATAATTCGGAACTGTTGCAGTTCAAAGTGGGTTGGGGTCTATAGAACGTCTCTTTCTCTGCGTTAGCGCTATGCATAACTGTGATCTAGCTTACATGCTCTAGCTAACACCGTATCTATTTGTACTTCATTACAATGTAACCATATTTTGAACTAATATCAATAACACTCTGTAGTTTCCCCATCTTATTGAGTAACTTGCACAAAGGTTGCAGCTTCACAATTTGCAAGTATATGATACTTTTCTTTATTGCTTTCTTTTGATGCCTGTGCAACTTGCTAGAGCATATACATTACTGGTGCTGTACAGTGCAGTGTAGTATCTATTCTTCCTTGCCTCGTTGGACTTTATTTTTTCCTTGAAGTCTGATATGCTTTTTTTTTGGTTGCTTTTTGTGTTGAAGCTTACCCTGATATGATTTTGCAGGTACTGTATATCGGTGAACGTTATTGGATTTGTGTACTCCGGATTCCAGGCATTTGATCTGGCCTACTATTTGGTCACAGAAAAACATGTCATCTCCCACCACCTCCGATATTACTTTGATTTCTCAATGGATCAGGCAAGTCTTATTGATACGTAAAAGGTTATCAGTTTTTTTTGCTCACTAATTACATAATGAAAAGTCTTGAATTCAATGTCCGGGTATCATGAGAAGTTACCATTTTGGAGCTACATCATACCTCAAGAAGATACTCTTTGATAAAATTTCAATGCATCCAGAAGATAATTCCACTTTTGTGTTTTTCCAGCTCGGTTGTTTATTTTGTAGTGTACTGCTGCACGAGAACGTGCAAAGTCAACTTTGTTTCATCGTCAATGTATATTTTTGTTGAGTCTTGCATAACTCCCTGCAAACTAACTGGATGGATCTCTTTTCTTAGCTTGAGTAGTTTATCATGAGGAGTATCTCGATAATCTCCTGTACATTTCTCTGCATGTCAAGTTGTTCCTGCATTTTGTCACATTCTTCAAGGGTGAAGTGCCTAACTTTCTTCAATCCAAGGTCTTTTTTCTTTCTTTGTAAGGCTGGTATTCGATCTTGTATACAGACAAAAATATTTGGGGAACTTGGTCTTCGATAATGTCCTGATGTTGATATTGGGTAAGTAGGTGCTGCACTACTCTAAGGGTTTCAGTCTTATTTTCTACTTCCTTTTTCTTAGGTCATTTTCTCGTTGGGTACTGCTCATGATTCCCTTGATCTTTTTCTTTGGAAGAATAGACAAGTGTTGGGTAGGTTTTGGTGGTGTGAAACAATTTAGTTAACGTGTGAAATTGAGTATGATCTCTTGAAATGTGAATCATCTTAGATATGCTAGTGATGAACTTGTGTTTAATTTGCAGATTATGACATATCTTCTGATATCAGCATCCTCTGCATCTGCTTCTCGAGTGGATTCTTGGGTGTCAAATTGGGGGAGGGACGAGTTCACAAGGATGATAAGCGCTTCTATTGGAATGTCCTTTTTGGCCTTTGCAGCATTTGGTTTCAGCTCTCTCATTTCAGGTTACCACCTCTGCACCCACAATTATACATAATCGGTACCACCATCATTTTCTCCATTCATGCGTGTTGCCATGTTGGTTTGTGTTGGAGAAATCTTAGAAGAAGAAAGCGTATATATACTATAGTAGTTATTAAAATTTTCATGTACATTGGTAGAGACTAGAGAGGTGAAAAGAAAGAGGAGAGAGGGGAGAGAGAATGTAAGAGATTAAATAGGAAGTGTTGATCTCCTATTGTCCAATAACAAGTTCTATACAAGGTATTTCACTCTGTAGAGTTGATTATAAATTCCGATTTCTTTTTATTATCTTAATGTTCTTCATGTTGTGAAAAAGAAGGTAATTTAGAAGAAATAAATAAACAAGCACCATAAGTGGGAAAACCTTAACGCAGCAAAGGAAATAATACCACAAAAATCTTGCCAAAGTCCAGTTTTAACAAATATCATGTTGCCATCAACAGATCATTAGTTATAAGGCGTACTTGACCGGTGATCCAAAGCTTTAAATTACTAATTCTTTGATGCCCAATTTTCTCAAGTGGCATAGTTTGATTGCCCGATAAACCTCTAAAGAAGAGCCATATACAAAGACATTAGGAAGCCCTCTACTGGACGAGGTTGATAAGCAATCAGAAATACCAGAACTTACAAAAACTTCATTCAATTTTAGTAATTTACACCATAATTCACAAACAACCATTTCAAATCTGCAGTCAAAATTCGACAAGAACCTGATCTGATTTGTTACATTTCATACCCTTTTACTGACTTCATTCACTTGCCGGGAACAAAGTTGGTGGCAAAAGACCAAGCATTGTTGTTCACAGGGTCAGCCAGGTGGTCTGCTAGGTTCTCCAAAGGACCTTTTCCGGTCACAATTGCCTGAACAAAGAATCCGAACATGGAGAACATAGCTAATCTCCCATTCTTCAGCTCCTTCACCTTCAACTCAGCAAATGCCTCTGGATCTTCGGCTAAGTTAAGAGGGTCAAAGCTGCCACCGGGGTACAATGGGTCAACAACTACACCAAGTGGTCCACCTGCAACTCGGTAACCTTCAACTGCACCCATTAACAAAACCTGTGTAGCCCAAATGGCTAGAATGCTTTGAGCATGAACCAAGCTTGGGTTACCCAAGTAATCCAAACCACCTTCGCTAAAGATTTGTGATCCTGCCTTGAACCAAACAGCCTCACCAAACTTAACTCCATTACGGGCTAACAGTTCGGGAAAGATGCAACCTAAGGCTCCCAACATAGCCCACCTGGAATGGATGACCTCGAGTTCACGGTTCTTAGCAAAGGTCTCTGGGTCAGCAGATAGTCCTGCAGTGTCCCACCCGTAGTCTCCTGGAAACTCACCGGTGAGGTATGAGGGAGCCTCACCAGAGAAGGGTCCAAGGTATTTGACACGGTCAGGGCCGTACCATGGGCTATCGGAAGAAACAGACTTGGTCTTTGCTGCAGTTTTTCGCATAGTGATCCTCGCTTCCCCTCCAAAAAAATCTGAAGTAGAAGGTGATAGCTTCACTACCTTTCCTGATAATGTGGGAGAAGAAAGAGCCATCGTTGAAGCAGCCAGACTGGAAGAGTAGAGAACAGAGAGATGATGAACCAACAGAGATATTTGGAGATGTTCTTCGTTCAAGGCTAGTGTTATTAATAAGAATTGAAGTTATCCGAAGGAGATCTCTATCTTTCACCTCATTGGCTGGTGCCTCTATTTTGCTGGATTTCTTTGATTTCATTGTCCAAATGGCAATCTTGGTGCCATGCAAAATAATACTAGCAAATTCTTTTCGTTACAAATAATCTGTAATTCTTATATGAATTAAAATTCTTGAAATCAACATTGCAATTTTTCTTTAATCAGGCTTTTGTGTGAGAAGAATATTAATTAGAGTAAATTTGAGTAAACTCCCCGTACGTGTACACCATATTGACATTGACCCCCATATTCGCTAAAACTATCATTTACCTCCTATTCTCGCCTGAGCAGTCAGTCCACCCTTGTTGACTGGCATTGACTCCGATTGACTAAAGCCATATTTTGAAAAACCCAATAATCCCTTTTGTCATTTAATGAAATATAGCCGTTGAACGAACGATTGCTTCTCTTCTCTCTGCTTTTCTTCTTCTCTTTGCTCCTTTTCTCCTCTCTGCTTCTCTTATTCTCTCTGACAACACTCTTCTTCTCTCTGCTCGCGTTGATTATCGTATTCTTCTCTCTAGTTTTGGTTTGAAGTTATGGTTCCAAAGCATTTAACGAAGAACTGCAGATGTAAACTCTCTTAATTTAAAGAAAAACACTTCAATTTGATTATTGCAATAAGTTTTTTTGGCTAATGTTCATAGTGGGGTTAGGAGACGAATTGTAGAAGTAAATGTGGGGGGTTTAAGCTAATAAGTGTTTTTGCCTTTTTCTTTTAACAACTATGCCCAATGTGTGATCATGCTGGACATAATGTTAGTTCTTGCCCATCAATTTATTCAAAGTGCAAAGTAAACAATTGCAATGGCATTAGGAAGCTGCTTACATCGGGAACCCAGAGTAACCCAAATAGAAAATTTCTCTCATGTCAATTCACATACCCTAATTAATTTCAGTGGCTATCTGATGCTATTAATGAGTTTGAAAATCCAACTAGTTCATCTAGCCTTGCAGGATGGTATGGATGTGGGAGGTTGAACCACTGGGTGAGAGAGTACCCATGGACACTGTCAAATTGTAAAAGGTTAGGGTGTAATGATGTGATGAAGCTATTTACATCCACTAAAGCAAGTCATATGGTTTGAAGTTCTTAAAATGCCAGAATGTCCAATGTGGGAAGTTTATGTGGTTGACGGATGCTATTGATGTTGATGTGAAGGTAAAGGAAGAAGAAAGGAAGAAGGTGATACAAAATGTGAAAGTTACAGTTGAGATGAACATAGATGATTTCATTAGGGATTTTAAGTGAAAGACTACCCTATAGGGTAATATTGGCTTGTGTATCACTTTAACAAAAATATTGTATATCTTGCAGACTTGTGTAGCTTGTTATTTTCTGGTAATGTGAAATATTTGCTTTATTTACCTCTTTAATCCTCAAGGTTCTTTATATTTGAATGATCACAATAAAGAAAAGAAAAGTTACTTGAGTACTATAAGCACTGCACTGCATTGCACCATTTAACTGAAGAATTAGGGTAAACACTGGACTGCACCATAAACAACAAACTCACATTTTTTTTAACTGGACAATAAACTACATAGCCATGCATAAGCACACAAAGACAGAACAAACAGGAGAACATAAAACATTTAAGAGAAAACTGGATACACCATTACCATCACATTCACAAAAAGAAAAGAAAAAATGTAGCCTTGAGAAAACTACTCAGACACACCATCTAGCCATATCACCCCCATCATCATCATCATCATCATCATCATCATCACTTCCTTCATCATCACTTCTTTCATCTTCATCTCCTGCTTCCCAGCCATCACCACCATCATTATCATTTCCTTCAACCTCATCACAGTCATCCTTCTTTTCCCCATCCATTTCAGGATCATCCTCTTCCTCCTCCTGCTCAGTGTCACTTTCAGACTCATCAGAATCATCATCAACACCTCCAGACACATCATCCTCTTCCTCTTCCTCATCTCTAGTTATATACCTAGTGGCTTTGGGGGAGTTGCATCCTTCACCATACATCTTTTCCCTATCTGAGTCCATTACAGTTTTTCTTTTGATCTTGAGAATGTAGAGGTGAATATATTTAGGGTTGTAATGGGGGAAGTTATAGATAAAAGCAAACTACTTGGGAGGTTAAAAAACATTAACTCCTAAATCTTCCCAAAAAAAAAAAAGTCAATATAAGGTGGTTGGAGGTTGAATACCTGCTTGGATTCCATACATCAGAATACATATTTGCACTCTAGTCCATACCTGCATTCACATTACCAGAGCGACCATTATCATCCTGAAAAATAAATAGTAGGGGAAGGGGACTTTACCAAAATGACCATTATCATCCTGAAAATAAGCAACACATTCACATTACCAGACCACATTCACATTACCAGAGTGCATATACACTTCTATACCAGACCATATTCAACATACATAAATCATAAATATAGAGATTCACCAATATATCATAGTATATATTCTAAAAAAAAGGCATATATATGCCAGAATTCTCAACATCCATCATTACATAGGTTAACATTCTCAAAAGTTACATTTGTGGACATATATATGCCAGAATTCTTTTAGAATTCTCAAAAAGTTATAACTATAGCTCTACACAATCAACATAATTCTAAGATCCTACATTAAATCTACACATATTCACAGAATTCTCAAAAATGACTATGGAGTCTACTAGCTTATATTAGCCATTTATCTTTTGCAGGTTTGAACGCCTTCTTGTAAGGGTTTACATTCTTTGAAGCTTGAGTGATGCCTGAACCTTAACTTGGTTGACTAAGCCTTGGATTGTTGGCTCCTCTTGCAGCTCCACCCCTTGTTAATCCACCTCCAGCATTGTTTGTACTTTGTTGACTAGCTTGAGTATGAACTCTTGCAGCTCCACCCCCTGTTAAACCACCTTTAGCATTGTTTGTACTTTGTTGACTAGCTTGAGTATGAACTCTTACAGCTCCACCCCCTGTTAATCCACCTCTAGCATTGTTGACCCCACCTCTAGGATTTTTTGTACTTTGTTGTCTAGCTCTTGTAGCTCCACCACATGCAATACTACCTCTTGCAGCTCCACCTCTTGTAACACCACCCCTTGTTCCTCTACCTCTCATACCAACTCCAACTCTAGTTGGAGGGTTGTTTCTTGGTCTGGACCCTCTAGGTCTACCTCCTCTTCTATCAGTTCTAGTAGTTGGTTGTGAATTTCTAGGACTTGGTGCAGCTGGTGGCCTCTTGCATCTCTTCTTGTTATGGCCAAAAAACCCACACTTCCCGCATTTTTGTTGTTATTGAGTTGCATTTTCATATGCACTCTTCCTTCTAACCTTTCTAGGTCTGCCAGTTCCTCTTTCCAGTGGTGGAGGTAGCATATCACTGTTGGGCTACAAAACATACAAGTATATGTGAGGTATCTATGAAATTTTCAAAACAAGAATGCAACTAGTTATGATATTTACTAACTTACCTTTTCCCACAGTGATGGATCACTTATAAGTAGTACACCCCCTTTATACGATCTCCTATATGCAACCACCATATGATATTCACTACAAAACCTGCAAGTTTGAGAATAAAAGAAAATTAAGTTGCATTAATAGGGAAGAAACATAACAATCCCAAGAATAATACACTTACCCCACCCAGTCCATTCTCATCTCCATTATGACACACAAGGCATGCACACATGGTAAACCTGAAATCTGCCATTCATAACAATCACAAGTTTTCCCTACAAGATTAACTCTCTATTTCTTACCAATTTTGAAATTGCCACCCACTTGTTTGCATCAGCACCTTGGGGTGTATATTGATTGCAGCACTTCTTCATCTCCTCAATGCGTGTTTTAGCTTTTGGTACCACAAAATTTACATTCCAATTTTTTGTCCTTTTCCTTCTATCATAGGTTAACTTCATCATCATCAGGTTCATACCTTCTATAAACTAGTGAAGTGGTTTATCCCTCAACTTGATGATCCAGTTATTATAAGACTCAGAGAAGTTATTGGTGATATGCTCATATTTTGCAGTTAAGTCAAAATGTGACCTACACCAATATTTTGTAGGTTCCCTATCTTACCATGCCTTAGCATCAGGCTGATCTCTTTCAAGTTGATCTAAAGAGATTTTTTTGTCAATTTTTAAAAATGCCTTGGCTGCACCCCAACATAACCTTTCAATATGTAAACTCCTAAATTCCTTCTTGAAATTCTTCCACATGTGCCTGAAACAAAACGTATGGTTTTGTTGAGGGAAAATCTGTTGACAACAAAAAATAAAAAAGTAAAATCATTAGATAGTAAATCCTAACTTAAAAAATAAATATAACTCAAACTTTGAATAATGATACAAGTACAAACCTGAGAAACTAATTCTACTAATCCCTTCCATCTGTCTGAGATGAAAGTTAGATTGCTTGGATGCATAGTTAGAAATGGAGCTAACATCTTCAAAAAGGTAGTCCATGTCTTAGTACATTCAGATCTACACAAGTAAAAAGCCACTGGAAACAATCCATTGTTTCCATCTAGACTTACAATTGCTAAGTATTGTCCACCATATTTACCTTTCAGAAAGCATCCATCAAGACCTACTATAGGTCTACACCCTTGCACAAATCCATCAAGGGATGCCTTAAATGTTATGCAAGTACCAGTCCACATTTTGGTGTGGGGGTCGCAACCACATTTTCCTATACTTCCTGGATTTGATAAGAGTACTTGTCTACACAGCTCTTGCATGATACTATATCCTTCATCAAAACAACCAATTATCCTCTCCACACAAATTGTTTTAGCATTCCAAGCAGTGTAATAATTGATGTTAACCTCATATGTTCTCCTTATTCTAGTTATAATGTCAGTTGGTGTAACTATCTTCACATCCCTCACCATCTCCTCATAGTCATTGGCTACCCATTGAGCATTAGTTAATCTGTTTCCATAATCGAGCTTACCTAAACAATTGTGATCAAAATTTCCTCCTCTCAGAATCATAGTATGCCTATCATTAGTCCCCCAACTGCATTCTTCTTCTTCATACTTAAACCTTAATCTGTAAGACTCATTTATAACAGAGAGAAAACATAATTTGTTGATAATTGTAAACTTCCTCAGATACTTTCTAGCTTCATCTATTGTGGGCCACTCCATCCCCTATACTAACTTGTCATAACCACTTTGGGGTTGTTTCTTATAAGCTTCTTCTTCCTCTACTTGAAATATGTTTTTAGATTCTCTGATCAATTCTTCAAACTCACCATATCTCCTAAAGTCTTCTACACTGGGTATGTCATCCCCATCCTATGAGATATGAGTACTATAATACCTTGATTCAGCATCTAAACTGTCCACATTTAATTGAGCAAATTAAATCCAATCCTCAACCATCTGCACAATGTTTTCATTATCATTTTCTGCATCAATCTCCATATTGTTTACATCACCATTCATGTCATCACCAATTATAGGTTCCCCATCCCCAGCCCCACTGCTTACATCACCATCCCCAGCATCACCATCCATGTCATCCCCACTGAGACATACTTCATAATTACCTAATAAATCTGAGAACTCTTGTAGACCTTCTTCCCACAGAGGAACCTCAGCATGCCCCTCTTCTTCTTGAACTTCATCATCATCATCACTAATATAGAAGACAGGTAAGTCATCTATTTTCTCCCCATAAAGTTCACTTGGCCTCACCCTTTTCTTTTTTGGCTTAATAGGCATCTGTTGGTTCTTCCTTTTGGTCTGTTTAGAGGGTGATTTCCTAGTTGCTTTCATAAATTTATTCTTAGTTATTTGAGTGACATTCTCCACATTTTGGGATACATTCACATTACCCTCACATTGCGTCACTTTGTCCACACTTTGGGATACATTCACATTATCCTCACATTGTGTCACTTTGTCCACCTCTTGTGATACATGCACATTACCCCTATCTTGTGTCACTTTGTTCACCTCTTGTGACACATAGACATTCCCCACAGTTTGTGTCACATTCCTCATAGTTTGTGCCACATTCACAGCCACCTTTGATACTGTCTTCTTAGCCCTTGTTTTCCTTATAGTCTTCTTGGCCACATTTACATTAACCTTAAATGTACCTTCTAAGCATTGTGTTGGTCCAACTGCCACTGAAGTACTCACAAATATGTGTACTGTACCCTTAGGGTCTACATCACTCTCAACCCACAAATCTAACAAGTCTTTATTTGAGTTGATATAAACATGTTTACCATTCCTAAGACATTTTAAATCAATCACAGACCCAGCAGGACCAAATTTTCTACCAATGTTTTGATCAATAGTATTAGACACATAATCTAATAGGTCCAGGTGGCATAAATATTCCCTATCAACACTTTTAAGTGTGCCCTTTCCCCCCTATATAATCAAAAGTTGAATACTTCTAAACCAATTCCGTACACAAATGTCCATTAAAATGTATAGTTACACCTTTAACATGCATCTTTCCACTAGATAAACATAAAAATTACAGAATGTTAGATATTAATAAAAGATTTACAGAATGTAAGACATTAATTGAGCCCTAATTTTAAAAACCTTTAATTGAACCCTAATTTACAGATAAACCTTAAATTGAACCTTTGTAGAAACCCTAATTCACGATTAAGAAGGAATGAGAAAGAGAAAGAAAGAAGCATCAAATTAGAGAGAGAAAGAAAACATCAGAGAGAGATTCGAACTTGGTCTGTGATGCATTCACCATTGCAACCGTAACTTTTCTACAACTCTTCTTCAATGTTCTTCAACTCTTCTTCATTGAATGAGAGAAAGCATCAGAGAGAAAAAATGTTGTCTGAAGAGTGATTTAAAGAGGTAATAATGTTGTCTGAAGACAGTTAGGTGAGTTAAAGAGGGAAAACTCCTACCAAACGTGTCAACTCTTCTCAAACATGTTTTTAGTATAAGGGTATAAATGTATTTTCATTGAGTCAATCGGAGTCAATGCCAGTCAAAAAGGACGGACTGACTGCTCAGGCAAGAATAGGAGGTAAAGGCTAGTTTTAGCGAATATGGGGGTCAATGTCAATATGGTGTACACGTATGGGGGGTTTACTCAAATTTACTCTATTAATAATGTATACTAAAAGAAGAAATAAGAAGTAATTGAAAAGAAACTGGATTTGATTTAATCAAATAAACATCTTGAATGTAGGGTTCTTCCTTCTCCCAAATAACCAAATAACTAAAATAATACCAAAACTCACCAAACCCAAAAGTTGGGTTTTATCCTCCTAATTCTGCAAGGGTAAAAGAAAAAATACTAAAAAGCTATGACATGGGGTGTGTAGACGACTATAGATATATTAACTCCCTCTACCTACGAAAAAATTTAACCACGAATTCTCACGAGCAATGTACTCCTGGGTCTAACTGCTGCAAATAGGCCTCATAAACATAGGTATCCTCCTCCTCTGTCTTTTCTTGCCACCGAATCTTGAAAATTCTGTAGGCCCTACCCTTAGCAGAAGTATGATTATCCACTTCCATAATAGTGTTAACAATATCTCCTGGTTTGACAGCAGTAACTGATGGTAGGGAAAGCGGTAAAATATGATCACCGTGAAAAGGAGTAAGCAAATTGATGCCGACTACCCTAGACTGATGTACCTCAGGTGGAAGGTTCAACTCATACACATTCTCTCCTATGCAATGAATAACATGAAATGGCCCTGCGCCCGACAAAGCAACAACTTCGACCCGACCCCCGAACGTCTCTGCTTCTCGATATACAGTAATACCATATCTAAAGGTTGGAATACAACATGTCACCATTTCTGGTCAACTTTGCATTTTTACAATGCGTAAGTGGTCTTCAAATATTTTTGCACCTCCTCATGGATTACCCTGACAGAAGCTACAAACTCTTCTATCAATGATGAAACTGGTATCGTCACTGGTATGGGCGTAAGGTCAAGAATAATTCATGTTGATTGTCCATTGGCAATCTGAAATTGAGACATCACAGTAGACCTGTTAACTGAATTGTTAAATGCAAACTCGGGTTGCTGAAGTACAAAGTTCTAAGAATTGGGGCGATCCCCAGTAATGCAATGGAATAGGTCACCCAAACTATGGTTAACAGCCTCCATCTTCCAGCCAATCTACAGATGAAATGCCATCCAAAGTTGAAGCTTATACAGTAGGAGTTTCTATAATGTCCGCCAAAAATGACCCGTCAACCTAACATCTCTGTCTGAGGTAATACTACGCGAAACCCTGTGAAGGTGGACGACTACCTTGAAGAAAACGCGAGCCATATGAGAGGTGTCATCAATCTTCTTACAAGGGATAAAGTGGTCTATCTTTGAAAGCCTGTCGACGACCACAAAAATTGCATCCAGACCCTGAGTAGTCTGAGGTAATCCTGTAACAAAATCCATAGAGATGTCTCTCCATGGTGCCTTAGGAATAGGTAGAGGCGTGTACAATCCTGTGTTTTGCCGAACCCTTTTGCTGTATGGCACTCGTGGTACTGTTTAATGAAATCATTAATGTTATGACGCATAGTGGGCCAATAATAACGCTACCTCACTGCAGAATGTGTTATCTCTGCGAGCAACTGTCCTTTTAAGGCTGATTCTGGGATGCATAACACATTTTCTATAAACAGAAACCCACCCTGCAAACAATAATCGACGTAGTCACCCTGTCCTCGGCCCTAAACCTTAATACAATCATTATAGATGTCCTAAAAAGATGCGTCTGAAGCATACAATTTCCATATTTCATCAAACCCAAAAACCATCATCCGTAGAGTCTCTAGATATGTATCATGTGGCTCAAGGTATCGACAACCCTGTTCTCTTTCCCCTTGACATGCTTTACCGTAAAGTGATACTGTTACAGAGACCTGAACCACTTCGCCTAGCTATTGGATGTAATCCGAGTCTGACTGTCCATATATCGAAGAGAATTGTGATCAGAATGAATGACAAAGTCAGTATGGTATAGGTAATGACGCCAATGCGAGGGGGCCTAAACTACAGCAAGAAGCTCGATATCATATGTAGAATATCGTAATTGGGCTCCTGATAACTTCTTACTATAAAAGGCTATTGTACGTTATCCCTTACTAAGCCAATGGATAACTTCACCACAATAATTGCTGAAATAAGGTTCCCCGTCGAACCTCCATCAATTATAACATTTAACAGAAACCCATTGGCTACGCAGCATGTTCAAAAAATCTCATATCTCAACCATAAGCTGGGTTCTTCGCCTTCTTGGATATCCACACAATTCACGGAACCCCATAAAGGAAAAAATGAGGAATTTACCCGTGTTTATCGGTTCTCTCCCTCCCACTTTCCAAGCTTGTAACCTGTACTGCCGTTTGCGTTATAGTAGCCGGATTATTCAGGGCTGAAATGGACACCTATCTCTCTCCCTGTGTCGTTGAATTCGGGGATGAATTGGGGACCCCTCCCTCTCCTTACGTGGTTGATTGATTGCCAAGGATTGTGGCGAAGGGCAGACGTAAGGTTGGTCGACCCTCATCGTCGTCGAAAAGAACCTCAGGTTTGGGTATTGATGTGTGTGCCATAAGTGGGTTTCCTCTAACTTTGCTGGTGTTTTAATTGTTTCCCAATTGCTTCATTATGGATTCCATCAATGCGTATTGAATCCGAACCATCTCTAAAAGAATTTCACCTCTTTCCATCATTGGGGATCGAAATTTGGTTAGGGATATAAGGCTTTGGTACCAATCTAATGTATACTAAAAGAAGAAAGAGGATGTAATTGAAAAGAAACTAGATTTAATTCAATCAAATTGAAACATCTTGAATTTAGGGTTCTCCTTGTCCTAAATAACCAAAAATAACAACTAAACTCCCCAAACCCAAAAGTTGGGTTTTATCCTCCTAATTCTACAAGGGTAAAAATGAAAATACTAAAAAGCTATGACATGTGGTGGGTAGACGACCACAGATACATGAATTAGAAATTTAACACCAACTCGCTAGGAGGGATGATAACAATTAGAAAATTCCATTGCGGGCAGTAGTAGCTGTACACAAAACCGGTGAACCCGGTAACCCGATCTGGACCGATCCGACCCGGCTGATTCGGTCCGGTTCTGAGACATAACCAGTTCCGTTTCAATTATTACTTAAGTAACCCGGATCTCATCTGTTTGGGTTTGGTTTAGACCTTTCAAGACCCGACCAAACCCAAACCGGTTTAGATCTTTAGGGTTAGGGGTTATAAGATGAAAAAATTAGATCTGCCTCTCTCCCTTCACCACATCTCCCTCCCTCACACCTCCCTCTGTGACTCCTCTCTTCCTCGAGTCTCTCCACCACATCTCCTCTCTCCCTTGAGTCCCTCCACATCTCCTGATCTGCCTCTCTCCATTAGCAGCCAATCCCTCCACATTTCCTCTGTGTCTCTTCATCAAACCCCTGTTTCAGAATGAAGCTTTTCTTCTTCCAGTTTACGACGCCCACCCTCGTCAGTGTTGTTATTGTTGTTGATGTTGTTGTTATTGTTGCGCTGAGGGATAAGTTCTTCATCGTTACCAATACTAGTTCTAGAGAGGTCTCTCTTATTCTGATTTCTCATCTCTCTAATCTTAGAGAAATCCAAAGAGTAATTACGCATGTTTCCCTTCTAATCCCAATCACCAAATTGTGGTACTGACATCCATGAACCATTCTTCTGCAAATTTCAAGCTAATCCCATTAGAAATTTCACCATTTAAACATCCAAGCAAGGTCTTGGGGTAAGATTGTTACCTCTTTGTGGTCCTCCATGTGAGAGTTTGAGTTTATCTAATAGGGGTTTGTTGGAAGAGATTGAATCAAGGATGAGAGAGCATCCAAGCAGGGCCTCGGGGTAAGATTGTTACCCTCCATGTGAGAGTTTGAGCTTCTGCAACAGGGGCTTGTTGGAAGAGATTGAATCAAGGACGAGAGAGAATTAGTTGACAAGTGATGATGATTGATGACATACAGATGGTTATACGTAATGGTTATGCAAAAGATCATGTATCTTGAATCTATTTATGTCATGGTAGAGTATATCATTCTGAAGTATAAAGTTGTGTTTAACTGTTTTGTGTTTTGCTGTGTTACCTTGCATCTGTTTTACTGTTTTGTGTTTTGCTGTTTCTGTTACCTTGCATCTGGGCTTTGAATTTGGGCTTTGCATCTGGGCTATTTAGTTATAAAAAAATTTAACAAACCGACCCGACCCGACCAACCCGATTCGGTTCGGTTTGGGTTTTGCATCTGTTCGGTTCGGGTTCAAGTTTATAATGCAGTAACCCGGTAAGTTCGGGTCGGATCAGGCATGGGCCTGAACCCGGGCCGAACCGACCCGAGTACAACCCTAGTAGTAAGTGTGGGTTAAGTGTTAAAACTTGGCCATGTAAAAAGATAAAAAGAAGAAATGGTTAATAGTCTGAAGTATAAATCATGTAAAAAAGATAAAAAGAAGAAGAAATGGTTAGATGTCTGAAGTATAAATCATGACTTGTTGCAAATATAATTGTCCGGTTAATAACGATGAACATAGTATTTGAGAAGAAAATAGACCAATTGGAAAAATATAACATCATGCACACAAAACATTTCCAAGACCAGAGAAAAGATTAACTCGAATAAATGACGATGAAGCTGTCACGTATAAATATAGATTGATGTTTCCCATTAGATTAACTTATTAATTAATTAATTTTTTTTTTTTTAACAAAAATTACAGTGGTGATTTAAGAACACTAACATTAAGAGCACTATGCGAGAAATCATGTATCTTAGTTGTTAGAAATGAAGTCATAGCACCATTGCTCAATAACGCATATTTGTAATTTTTAATATTTTCTTATTCAATTTAGCGAATCTTTTTTGAGTATTTCATACGTCACGAGTAATTTGAAGCAGTATACCTCATATTTCTAGAATTTAGTTTTCTTTAATATCTTTTTTTTTCTTTTTTTCTTTTATCAGTTTAATAACAGAAATGACTACAATATTATTGCAATACGAACATTTAGAAAGTTGAGATTTTTCTTCTTATTAAGATAACATAACATGTTAAGTACTCATGACTCATGAGATTGTTGTTCTCGTGGAATCATGTCCGTTGTATGAAACCTGAATGTAAAACTTACACATCTATCACATGAATTTGATGGCAGTACTTTACATGCCATTTTAATGTGAAACGATTTTGTTTTTGAAATAGTTAACTTCCTCAGTTGTATTGGGCCACGACACTTTTGTATTGACTGAAAATTTTATACCCGTAGAAGCCATCCTGGTGGCGATCCTTGTGATCTCCTCTTAAATGAGTCAATTGTCTGTTGTATTCATGATGTTGCTTATTGATCTGTACGACTGGGATTTTGTCATCCGAGTTTAGTCGATTACTTTTTCTTTTATATCTATCTGTTTCATTTTATTGATATCTATTTTGGAAGAAAAATGACATAATATATATGGTCTGAGGCTTTGGCGAATTTTTTCATGGAGAAGAGATAGGACATGGATCTAGATTATATAACAAAGTCTCTGGTTATATCTGTAAACCAATCATTTTCCGAATCTCTAAAACAACTCGTAAATTAACTTGTTACTTAGGTGGAATACATTTTTTTCTAAACGGAAATTAATATTTTAAATACTAAAAGATGCCAACTTTCAACAATCGGACCCAGTGAACAATAAATTCTAAAATCGATACTGGCTAGAGGAAAAACTAATTTTGCCCTTACTAAAGTTTCAATATTACAGCAGACAACTACCTGTTTTTGGGCTCTACAAGTACGAATGTCACTTCCGAAATAATATAAAATGGTAAAACTCATTTAAAAATAATATATCATGCCACGTGTTGTTACCAAATGTTATTTGCGATTTGTTCAGAAAACTATGTCATTTGTTAAGAAAAACTGTCATTATTTCAACAATCAATGACATTTGTTAAGAAATTTTTATCATTTGTTTTCCTAAAACTTTATCATTTGTTCAGAAATCTGTCATTTATTTTCCCATAAGTTTATCATTTGTTCAGAATTCTGTCTTTAGTTTTACTATAACTTTGTCATTTGCTCAGAAAACTTTGACATTTGTCCAAAAAATGTTACCTGTTTGAAAAATGTCACATGCTTTTTTGCATGCACGTGGGCTCCATAAGTACGAATGTCACTTTCGAAATAATAAAAAATGTTCAAATTTTGTTCAACTTCTGATATTATTTGCATTTGTTTCAAGAAAATTTGTCACGCCTTTAAACAAATTAGCTGTAGTAGCCTACTCGCAGCCTTCGACCCCCTCAGACACTCGAAGTCTACTTCGAAGCCTACTCAAATGTATCGAAGCCCATTCAATCCTCCAAGCAAGCCTCCCAGAGATCCTCTGAAGACGAAGCTTCGACTCCAAATAAGCCTCGAGGACAGATTCACACGTCGCAGCAGAAACCCTTCGATCATATCTGCACACTGATGAAATACGATGGGACAGGTAGCCAGCTCACTAGATAAGACGACGCTTTAATTGGTCCTGGCAACTACAGTGACAGGCCCAACCACTGCGCTGCAATACAGAGACATCTCCAATAAATGTTATAGTGACAGTGCCGACATGATCGGCACCCATACTCCGCCGGGATTTCCTAACAAGTAATCATGTAACCTGACCCACACTTGGTGACTAAGCCTCCTATGATTCTATAAATAGGAGAGATGGGGAACCAATGTGGGGTTAGAAAAAATCCCCCCAGACCCCTTGCAATTTACCTTCGACCACTCTGTAGAGCTCTGTATTCGAACCTTCGAATTACTCATCAGTAATATAAAACATCATAAAGATCCTCATCAGAGGTCGTAGAGCGTCACATTCGGGCCTCTACGCAAGAATTTGTCTCTAGTTTATTCTTACTTTAGACCACTTGTATTCCTTTGACAGAAGATTAACCCCGTGCTGTAAGAGCCAACTTCCCCTCTAAAAGATGTTAGGCCCCTACAATTGGCACCGTCTGTGCTTCCCACCCTACCAGTCTCTTTTCTATTTCCCTTCCATTTATTTTCAACATCCACTACTTTTCTTCAATGGCACCCACCCGCCGTTCCAATTTAACCTAGTCAGGCAACTCCATCGACGGAGTGGCTGCCCAAATAGCCTTATTATCTCAACAAGTCGCTCAAGCTGAGGAGCGCCACCAGGCCCAACTAAACCAGGAGCGTAAATACAAGAATAGAAAAGGTAGGGGGCTTCTTATTTTGTCCCTTGTGTAAAAGCTGTAAAAACCTGATTGCGTGTAAGCATGAGTCATCATGAGTGTAGGGAGGTCAGAGGGAGATTTGAAAAATATAGATAAAAATAGAATAAATTATAGGGCAAAGGGTAATGATGGGAAAATATTTTTAACGAAAGGTGCTAGACGTCTGACATTGATAGTTGAAGGGATATCTTGGTTCCAAAACCAAAGATGGCTCATGCGAGGCTCAAGAACTGCCAGCAGCTGGGGAGAGAAAATATAAATAATGTTTCATCTTCGCCATTTAAACATTTTTCAACTTCTGAAAACTTGAAGAGCATTGAGAGAGGAAGGAGATGAAATAGTAGAGAATCTTGGGAAAAATTAATTGAGAGTAATCAGCAGTCAAAGTATAAGAAAGTTGCAGAGATTGAGTCACGAAGGTGGTTATACAGTAGCATTGTGAGGGAAGGATTTGGAACTGCGTCAGACTCCCATTCCGACATAGAAGGTTAGTAGAGGATTTGTTATGTTGTGTTTTGAAAGATCATATTCTATGTTTAGGCAAATCTAAAAATTACTATTTATAGTAATCTATAAATACTTATTTGTTATATGAAGGATATATGTATATGGGCGATATGTATGTAAAAGATAATGATAAATACTTGGACCTGTATGCAGGTCGATCGTGAGGAGTATTTGTGTAGAATCAAACTTTTGTTGTAGATTTGTAGTTGATATAAACATTTTACCTGTAAATGAGGCATCGACCTCTGGTCTATCGGTAGAGTCTAATATTATAATATCTAATAGTGTGAAAGAAGTAGGGGTTGATCAATTTCTAGATTTCTCTGGAAGATTGGTAAACTATCCTCCTCGCTCTGATGCATTCAAAGAGATTTGTAAAGCCAAGGCTTCTGTAGGGGGAAGATAGGGTAATTTTGTAGATGAACTTCAAAATTGTTGTTCTCAAAATTGAACGGAATCGACGCTGTAGTTTTAGCTGAACTTCATGAAGGAACCTGCGGTGCTCATACTGTTGGTCGTTCTATGGCCCTTCGAGCTGTCACCCAAGGATTATTTTGGCCTAATATGAAAAAATAAGCTGAAGAGTATGCAAAACACTGTGACAAATGCCAATGTCAGGCTCAGGATATCCATTTCCCTTCTCAAGACATCCATTTCAGTCAAGTCTCCTGGCCATTCAAGAGAGGGGCAATCGATCTTATCGGTCCCTTCCCAAATGCCTCGGGCAGCAGAGAAAACATCATTGTTACAACCGATTACTTCACCAAATGGGTCGAAGCTGTACCTTTGTGCCAAACTAGAGAAGAAGAAGTTATTAATTTTTTATGGGAAAACATCATCACACGCTTCGGCTGCCCCCACATGATTCGATGCGACAATGGCTCCTAATTCGTAGGCAGCAAAGTCAAAAACTTTCTTAAAAGACACAATATCATTCTCTCACCCTCAACCCCTTTTTATCCCCAAGGTAACGGTCAATTTGAAACGATCAACAAAACCATTGTCGACGGTTTCAAGAAAATTGTTGACAGAAAGAAAGGACGATGGGTTCAAAAGTTACAATACGTCCTCTGGGCCTGTCGAACAACCCCAAGAAAATCTACAAGATGCACCCTCTTCCTCCTAGCATATGGTACCGAAGCTATGTTCTCCACTTAATTCGAAGTACCCACACGAGATCCTAACTTCCCAGACAAAGTCAATGAGTTTGAGCTTGCTTGTAACATGTTATGGATCGACGAAACTGGAGACTGAGCTATCGCCAACCTTGGCCGCTATCACACATCACTTCAGAAATCCTATAACAAGAGAGTTCGACCATGGAGTTTTAACATCGGAGATCTAGTACTTCGACGTGTCAATCAATCTTTGAAACCTCGGAATGCCGGCAAGTTAGCCAAATCTTAGGAAGGACCTTATGTCGTGTCCGATAAAACTGACAATGGTTCTTACTATCTCATGATAGAAGATGAAGAGCCTTTACCAAACCCATGGAACACAATGCAGTTGGTCTCCTATAACAAGCCTTATCCTCAACCATGTACAACTGATATAATCGAGAGTAATCAATAAACATTTTTTTCCACCCATACTTCGTCTCCTATTTTCATTATATTTCTTGGTTTAACTTAGGTATCATGTCAACCTTCGACCAGACTGATACTTGGGGGTAAGCTTGAGATTTTTCAAGCTCTCGATTTTGAGCAAACTCGAGGGGCAAGGATGGTTGAAAGACTGGACCCTCAAGAATGTATTGGGGGCGAACAATTATATTTCGTTGTGGCTAAGGCCTTCGAAGTCCAATCAATTTCCTGGCTTCTTCTAAGTATTACCTCAACCCTTCGACCAGACGAATACTTGGGGCGACCTTAAAATTTTCAAGCTTCCAATTTCGAGCAAACTCGAGGGGCAAGGATGGTCGAAAGACCGGACCCTCAGGGATGCATTGGTTGCAAACAGATATGCTTTGATCAGGCTATAAAACCATCGAAGTCCAGTCGATTTCTTGGTTTACTCGGTGTATCATGTCCACCCTCGCCCCGACTGATACTTGGGGGCGACCTCAAAATTTTCAAGTTTCCAACATTCGAGCAAACTCGAGGGGCACGAATGGTCGAGAGATCGGACCCTCGAGAATGTGTTAGAGGCGAACACATATTGCTTCATTGTAGCTCAGGCCATCGAAGTCCAGTAAATTTTCTGATTTCCTCTATGTATCACGTTCCCTCGGCCCGACTGATACTCAGAGGTGACCTTGAAATTTTTTCAAAATTCCAACATCGATGTGGCTTCGGCTTTTGATGTCCAACAAATTATACAGGGATTGATCTAGATACCCTCATAACTCATCAGGGTTTGATCACTCTATAGTTATTCAAACAGCAAATGTACACACAAATACTATCTACAATTCTATCAAAGTGCAAAGAACATTCAAAGCATTATCCATCAGAGGAATAGTTGCAGTACAACTCAAGATCAGTCATCAAAAGTTCAATACAAGCAAAGTCAACAGAATACACATCAATATGTTCAGAATCAACTTCAGAAGTTCAACAGTTAGTAGCAGCTCGAAAACCTACCGAGTTCAGAGACCAACAAAAAAAACAACATAGTTCAAAATATTACAATCAACATCATATCAGCAAAGGAAAATATGAATCCCCAACTCCAAATACCTCATATCGGCACGGTTATGCCTTCTTCCTCCACAGATCCCCCAACGCCAGCACCCTCAGCAGCTTCAGTCGAACCTTCGATAACCAAACCATCAACGGTTCCACCACTGGCCACCCCAATAACAAAAGTCTCCACACCACCTCCAGTACCTCCAGCTGCCTCATCCACAACATCTACTTCCTTCATTTGTAAATCACCACCATCAACAAGTTTTGGAAAAATAGGGTAAAGTTTCAACGTATCGGGAACATACCCCTTCTCGTCTATAAACATTTTCAACCTAACATTCACTTTCCATTCGCCATCATACTGCAGCTGGAAATTCACCCTCTGTTCTACTTTCTCCCTCTATTTTGCCGCAAGCTTTGCAGGCCACTCCCGCTCCTGCCTTGACAGCTGAAGCTTGAGCCTCTCATCATACGAGTTAGTAAGCACCTCCAGATCTTACTTCAACTTCTTGACTTCGGACAACAATGATGCCTCAGTTCCCCGAGAAAGATCTAGACTTTTCATTGCCTGTCACAATTTCTCCTTTGCTGACTTCATCGCCTTGTTGAACGATCGCACCCAAACCTCCGTCTGCTAGAATATTCAAGCAGTCAGTAGACCTCAAAACTCGAAGAGCTTAAACAAAATTTCAGACTCTCACAAAAGAAATTCATAAATAGTTTCCTGAAACATGTGCCTCTTTATTTCCTTCGCGGACTCATTTGGGTCATCCTCGCAGAGCTTAACCATCGAAGCTTGTTTGGCAACTGCTTGCTCCTATCATTCAGCCTCTATTATCTCTTCATCCTCATCTACTGCATCATCCTCCCCCAGTGCCCTACACCTTTTGCACTGACTAACCTTCAATTGCTGAACCTTCGGGGCCTCGGGAGCTACATGACCCTTCCCCTTCATAGTTTCAGTTGGGACCTGCCTCGGCCTCAACCTCGAAGTATCGCCAGCCACTTCGGGTATGGGCGTTGCTTGCTTCGACCCCCTCCGCGTTCGCGGTACATACTAAAAATTCCTTGGCAACTCTTCCCATCCCATTTCTTTTTGACCCTTCGAAACACCTTTGCCTCTCTTTCTCTTCGATGGCTTCAGCATAATGGGTACGCTTCATAGCAGGGAATCCGCCTTCTTTCACCTCTGCCTCTTGACTCCAAGACTGTCAAACATAGAATTTACCCAGTCCTCACTAGCTTCAAACAAAGTATCAATATAATTCCTCAGATTGCTCCAAGATGAATTCTTTGGACCTGCAGAACAAACAAGAATATAATCATCATCTATTCATGATATACATCAACAATTACCCTTCGACAATGAACCAGCTTTGACTATACACCCTATGATGCAACTTATAAGGATTATCCTCCTCAACATTCTTGAAGTTACCCCTTACTATCAATAAATCTTTATTCCACCCCCAACCCGTCGAACACAGATCAAAGAACCAGGGCTTCTCTGGTGATATTGGATGTGATAGGTGCCTGGGTTCTGTCTCGCCTTCTTCGAGTAGAAGGTAATAACATCAAGCCACTTAATCAAACCTCGACCCTCACCAGTCAATTTTGCATTCATCCCCTCTATAGCCCTCATCATCTCATAAAAAATTCTGTTCATTTGCACCGGGGCCACCTCCTAGAAATTTAGTACTTCTTTCACCAGCCTTCGAAGAGGAAGTTCCATTCCCAATCGAATCTGGCCTCTATAAGCCATTATCCCTTCCCTAGGGTCCGATTTGAAGGTTAATCCTGCCCTCGCCACACACAGATAAGCACCCACCTTCGACAACTCTAACTTGGCAGCAAAGCTATCTAACCTAATCTTATCGCTAGCAGAAATGGCACCTTCGACCCTATTCAACTCAGTCAAATCCATACTATCGTCACTCTGTACCCCTTCCCCCTTTCTACCACCAGAAGGCCCTACATCACCCCCACCCCTCACCCCCTATACTGTCTATTCCTCCTCACTATCCTCAGTCAATATCATCCTACGACACCTCGTAACCAGAACCTCCTCAGCTGGCAGAACCATAGATAAAGGGGCCACGGTTATCACATCTTAAACTTTTAACTTGCTACCCTCATCTATTGGGGATCGACTAGAAATACTAGCTTTGAATATTTCGATCTCTTCATCTATCAGTCTCCGTCTCGAAGCTTGACGGTTATGCATTTTAGCCTACAGAAGAAGAGGCACGCAATTAGATCAATAAATTTGACAAATCCGTGTCCATAACCCCTAGCCTATTTACCCCCTCCAAAAGATTTATCGAAACTTTAATCTTAAACCCTATGCCTTCTCTAAAATACCCAAAATCTCAGAATGGGTCGAAACCCAGATTTACCAAATCTCCTTATCTTCGAAGATACCTTCTAAACACTAGACCCAGAATGTCCTACTTACACACTCAGAAGGGAAAACAAAATAAAATTGGTAGATATCAAGTAACATACCTGTATTAGAAGCACTATCCCCAAAACAACAAGATCAACACAACAACATCAACCACTCTCAAGTTCTAATGGCGTACGTTCTATTCTCTTCACACTCTTTGATTTTTCTTAGTAAAAAGTACAGTGATTACTCTTCTCAAACTTTTATATCTTTTGAAAAACCAAAACCGCCTCGATTTTCTAACCATTATCATTACCACGACCTCACTACCCCGACTTTTGGGTTATAATGTGTTTTGACCAATTTTCCCCTCATATCCCTCACGTGCGAACAACACACTCACTTCAACTCGCCTGCAAAAACCAAAGCTTCTCGAACCCTTTTTACCCTTACTCGAAACTAAACAATCAAATCCAAGCAGTCAAATCATAACTTTTTCCCTAATATGAGTAAAACATCATGATTACTTTTCGGCAGACTGCCCCCGGCGTAGGTACCGTCATGACAGACCAGTTGTCTGGGTTGTAAAAATGGCCAGTCAAATCAAACATAACCTTCGACATACTCCTCGAATTCAATCTATCGACCACTCCACTTTTATAACACTCATCAACAAATAGCCTCAAATTCTATTTTCTAACGTATCGGCATTCAATCTCCAGCACATTTGCCCATTCAAAACCTCATGCCCCTATTATTTTGACAATTCACCCTTCGACAGGTTGCAATCTTACATTTCGACAAGTCAAATATTTACGCTTACAAACCCAACCTTTTGTACCAACAGACTAACCTTTTCAGCTTCTATAGATAATACTCCCACTTCGACAGATTATAACTTTTCCTTCGACAATCCAAGTTTTTTGCTTCGTACAATCCAAGCAATATCCTTCAACAGTTATAGTATTAATTCGACAACTCACAATACTATTTCAAGGATTCAGATTTTACTATCACATTTAGTTCGACAACGCAAGTTATTACTTATAAAGAGCAACACTGCAACGAGTACTTCCTGAAATAAATTTCATTCAGAAAGACAGAAAGTATTACAAGCCTCATCCAAAGAAAATAGAAAGAAGACATAATAAAGGAAAGAAACAACACGACAACAAGAGATTGAGGTCCCTAATTATCAATGGGATGCTCCTCTTCAACCACGGCTGCAACATCCGCATCCTCTTGGTCTACTATATCCTCCGTAAAGCCCTTAAGAGGAGACAACCGATGGCA
This sequence comes from Kingdonia uniflora, assembly GCA_014058105.1. Taxonomy (NCBI): domain Eukaryota; kingdom Viridiplantae; phylum Streptophyta; class Magnoliopsida; order Ranunculales; family Circaeasteraceae; genus Kingdonia; species Kingdonia uniflora. Next base: position 1,900,755 of record JACGCM010000140.1, on the reverse strand, counting down.
GGGGAATGGCCCCATCATCTGCAATATTCCCCACCTATATGTGAAGGGCATATCGAGAATAGGTGCCCCGGGTTCCACCTCGAAAAGATTTGGCATTTTCGCATCAATGTCTTCCTCAAGACAAAACCTCCATCGCTGCCCTAATAAGGCATCTTGTATCCGCCTAATTCTCACAGCCGCCGGGTCCTCCTGAACGGGAATGTTTGCAGCCATCTCGATCCGAGCAACAAAGAAGAAGAATAAAGAAAGCATGCAGTATGATGAGAAATCCTCTCTACAGCAGTTCCATTTATACTTGTAAACCCACTTTAACTTTCCCTCATCCCTAGCCACATTAATTGTGAGCTTCAATTACTCACCTCGAAAACTCACCAACAAACCTTTCCAACTTTCTAGACATAACCGATTTGTGTGTACCTGCATTCAAACCTTTCCAACGTTCGACTATCATAACGTTCGACTATCATAACCTTCGATCATATTATTATACTTCGATGCCCTTTTTTATCCGCTATCAACAATTCAATGACATGCATGTGCTAAGCGCACCTATAAGACTATCAGCCTATATTATCAATCAGACATAGTCACACAAGTTTCCAATAATATTATTTCTATTCTATTACCCGATCAACAAAATAGAACGCATTGCTACAATAACTCCAAACAAAAACCCCAAAAATACAAGGATACAAATATTCACCACATCAACCATCAGCCCTACTTCCAGAAGGTCTTGCTTCAGTCGCCGCATTCTATTTCTCGATGATCTCTTCTACTCAAACAAGACTTTCGCCCAGAGCCATCAGGTAGAGATAGCGCTTCTCAGCGGTTTCATTCTATTATGAAACCTTAGTTGTTCCTACAGATAGGCATAAGGTTCACCATTGATGAACTCCTCAGCTTCTACCTCCACAAGGTTGGGCATGTCCCAGTTTAGATCATTTTTTCCAAAAAACTTCATGTGCAATTCTGCCATCTTCTACCCCACACGACGATCACGGGCGAGCACCATCCTCTTCTGGTAATGCGTATTTGGTGTGGTATCCATTAAAATGTTCAGAATCAGAAGAAAGAGAAGAAAACTATTGCAAATGGAAGAGGATACAATATCCCTACACAGTAACCCATACTTATAGCCTCACTTCATTCATTACCATATGACCACCTATACCTCTTAATTACCCTCTTTTATTACTTACCCGAAAACCAATAGTCAAACCGCTCAGATTCCAAGACCAAATAGTTTTCTCAGCAAATGTCTCTCCACCAGGCTTCGAGACCCTCGCTGAGAGGGGGTGAATGTAGTAGCTTACTCACAGCCTTCGACCTCCTCAGACACTCGAAATCTACTTCGCAACCTACTCGAATGTATCAAAGACCATTCAATTCTCCAAGCAAGCCTCCCAGAGATTCTCTGAAGACAAAGCTTTGACTCCAAATAAGCCTCGAGGACAGATTCACACGTCGTAGAAAAAACCCTTTGAGCATATTTGCACACGAATGAAATACGATGGGACAGGCAGCCAACTTACTAGACAAAATTGTGCATTAATTGGTCCTGGCAACTACAATGACAAGCCCGACCATTGCTCTGGAATATAGAGGCATCTCCAGTAAATGTTGCAGTGATAGTGCCGACATGACCGGTACCCATACGCCACCGGGATTTCCTGACAAGTAATCATATAACCTGGCCCACACTTGGTGACTAAGCCTCCTATGATTCTATATATAGGAGAGATGGGGAGCCAATGTGGGGTTGGAAAAAATCCCCCCAGACCCCTTGTAGTTTACTTTCGACCACTCTGTCAAGCTATGTATTCGAACCTTCGAATTACTCATCAGTAATATAAAACATCTTAAAAATCCTCATCAGAGGTCGTAGAGCGTCACATTCGGACCTCTACGCAAGTATTTGTCTCTAGTTTGTTCTTACTTTAGACCACTTTCTGGTATTCCTTTGACAGAAGATCAACCCCGTGCTGTAAGAGCCAACTTCCCTTCTAAAAGATGTTAGGTCCCTACATTAGCCATGTAATAAGGTGTTAGGTCCCTACATCTGCCACTTCCGAACCAGGCCGTATGCTCTATAATTAAGGCGGTGGGCTCCACAAGTATGAATGTCACTTCCAAAATAATAATAATAAAAAGTAAAATTTGTCACGCCTTTAACCAAATTAGCTATATGTAATAAGGCAGGCTCTGTCACCAATTTTACTACTATTTATCATTTGTTTAGGGTTAGGTATCACGTGCGATTCACACGAGTTTGTCTAGTTTTTGGTGCAAAAAATGATCGCGATTCATCAAACAATATCTTCTTCTTACTCAATCGCAAAAACTGTAAAAACCGTCCCAATTCTAATTATCGTGTGTGTGATTATTTATCATTTGATAACACCACAAACTGTTTTCTTACAATCGTCGAGTCTTGTGTGTGTGAATTTAGTGTGAATTCAGTGGTAAATCGTGTGTGATTACTGCTTACCAAGTATTTGATTAAAGTCTTGTTTTTCTTTTATTCACAATGATGATGAAGTCTGATAAAGAAGTGAATGAATGATTTGATGGGGAGAACTAAATGCAGGAGTGTGGAGCGAAGAAGGCCACCTCCAATGTTAAAAATTAAGCCTCTCGGTGTATAGGATTGGGACTTCATAAAATGTTTAGAACTTTGCCTGATGTAGAATTGGGTGCTCTTCCTACCACCTGTTTTGCGTAGTTACTGCAGATTAATCCAATAACGACGATGTCGACATTAGTTATGGAAATATTCGACCGTCATCTCGGTGATATGAAATTTCACTTTGGGGGGATGATAATTCAGATGAAACCCATTCATGTTTGCCTGATTTTGGGGCTACATGTTTCTCCTATTCATAATAATATCGCATTTATTGATCCTGAGCATGGAATGGATTTTAAGAAGAGGCGATTCCCCAGGATGAAGAATACATATGGGTTCAAGGAAATTAGGGAGGCTTTAAAACAGGTAAAAATTGAAAGACATCAAGGTAAGATGCTAATTTTTTATTTGTTGGGACTGTTTTATCATTTTTTTGTATTATATTGTCACCCCAAGAATTTATGTATTGTCTTTATCATTTTTGGGTGCTGTTTTATCATTATTCTTTATGGTTCTTATCATTACTTTAGACTTTATATTAGTCCTTTGTCACGTGTGGTTTGGTTTTGCAGATAATGTTCTTCGATTAAATTTGTTATGCATTCTATTATCCTTTGTCCTCTCGAAGAAGTGGAGAAACGTTGAGGTGAAATATGTTGATCAGGTAGATGATCTAGTGGAGTTCAACAAATTACCCTGGGTGAGCAAGTCTATAATTTTTTATGGGGTCAAATTGTGCAGTTTGCCAATTATTGATCGGCCGCTGATAAAAAAAAATCTAATAATGCTTTATCACTGCATGGATATACCAGGGTGTTGATGATATGGGTTTTTCTCTGTATCCTGACCTGAAGTTTCCATGAATTCAGGCAACCAAACATTTTTTCCCTAAGCTACAGGGATGGAGGATGACATCCTTTAAGCGTTACCAAATTGTGACGTTTAAAAAGTTTTTTACTAATCCAAAATTAGTGGTATTAGTCTTGAAGTCGTCTGAGACTGACATACAACAAGAACTTGTGCAAGAGGACATGATAAACTTCCTTTAATTTTTACCTCATTTTATTTGTATAAATGATTCATTTTTGTTGGTTTTTGTCATTTGGTTCATGGTTCTTGTCATTTTTTTCTTCAGGTTGTCATTTGTTTTCTCCTTCTTATCATTTCTTTAATATCTTATTTGTGGACTGTTGCTAATATCGTTTTGTCATTATTAAGTTCCGTTTTTGCCATTTGTTTGATGCTTCTCTATCATTTTTTTCTTGAAGTTTGTCATTTGGTATTTTATTCTTGTCATTTGTTTGATTTGTTTCTCTATCATTTCCCCTAATATCATTTGTCATTATTTAGTTCCTTTTTTGTCATTGGTTTGTTGCTTCTTGTCATTTTAATACTATTTGTCTATTATATATAAATTACTTTTGTCAATTGTTTAAATGATATCTATATTAGATAAATCACATGCAAGAAGCACCTGCAATCGAAGTATCTGTAATCGGTGCACTTACAGTTGTAAATGGTAGCAGTTTTACCAAAGTTGATATCGGAGATGATTTGGTTAAGGTATGTTTCTTGCCATAATTTATTATACTTTAATTTAATGTATATCTCTTATTTATTTTTAAAACCCCTACTTCAGATAAGCCATCAGTTGCAGAATCATGGTAAAATGTTGGAACGTATTTCGATGTTTATAGTTAGAGATAGTATTCAACCACTTAGTGATGGTACTATACTCCTTGGGCAGTACCAGTACTACTCCTAAGATAATCGCGAACCAAAAATGAGAAGAAGAAGATGGGAAAAGAAAGAAGGCGGGGATGAGAGCATGGCAAAGAGAGCTCCAACAAAAAAATCTAAAAATTAAAGAGGAGACAAAATTTAGAGAGAAAGGGAAGAAGTTGAGAAGTTAAGGGATGGTAAATAACAACACATAAAAAAAGCTAAGAGAGAAAGGGTAGAAGTATCCTTTTTGGGGGATGGAAAATAACACATCAAGAAGAATAATAAGGCTGAAGAAACTGATGTTCAGGTTGAAGGCATTAATAAAAAAGCTCACACTGATGAATAATTCGATGATGATGTTCCACTTATTATTTTACAATCCTTAATTCTTAAGGGAGACAAGCGTAATAGAGGGCTGAGGAAGAGACGGACGATAATCCCAAATTTAAAGTCTGATGAAATTCTATTAACTGAAGAAAATTAGATTCAGAAAGTTACCCCCGTAGAGGGAGTGAAGGTGGACAAATATTTAGAGGTAGAGGTAGAGTAACTGAATTTGAAAGCTATATCTTCTGAATATGGTGGTGAACTTCTAAAGGTATTATTTGTTTACAACTTCTTATCATTTATTTGTATTTTTTTTGCCATTTGTTTTCCAGAACTTTGTCATTTGGTTTTCCAGAACTTTGTCGTTTATTTTCCTTGAATTTTTTCATTTGTTTAAAAGCCTTTGTAATTTGTTAGTAGTCATGTTCATTTGTTCAGACGTTTTTGTCATTTGGTTTTCTAGAACTGTCATTTGGTTTTCTAGAACTGTTAATTGTTCTGAAGTCTTTGTCCATTTCATTTGTTGTATGTGAAGTGGCAGAAGGGTATAGTGGAAGAAGAGGAACCTCAAGAAGAAAAAGATAATGAAGATGTGGAAGATGATGATGATGAGAAAGCTGGTGATAAGAAAGCTAAATCTTATCAAGATGAGGAACCTTAAGGATTTGCTGAAGAGAAAGCTCAAGAGGTATTTATCTAACATTTGTATTGAGTTATTTATTACATTTGTGAATGCAGTCCTTACAGATGGAGTATGTATATCCTATTTTACCATTTAATTTTACCATTTGTACTATGTATATTCTATTTTACAGATGGAGGATTCAGAAGTACCAAAAGGTGCATAACTTACATTGGATTATTTCTCATTTTTTTAAAGGTAACTTATCATTTGTTTGATGGTAACTTATCATTTGTTTTTTCTTTACTATTTGTTGTACAGACTAAGGAAGTTGCAAACCAAGCAAAAACAACTGAATTAGTGATCTTCAATGTTCATGAAGCTAAGGAGGTAAATTTATCATTTGTTTATGATTATTAGTCATTTTTTTTATTGTAACTTATAATTTGTTTATGATTATTTTACCATATATTGTATCACTCCTATCATACAGTCTGTTTATCTACAGATGAGTACAGACCAAAAAACTGGTATAACAGTTGAGGAACAGAGTAAAGAAGAAGTATCTGTGGTTGAAGGTACGAATGAGGATGTTTTAATTAATGTTTCATTGATAAAACCAGACCCTGAGAAAATTGTGAAAGAAATGGTTGTTGACTAGACCAATGTTTGAATACAGTTTTATCATTCATTCCTATTGAGTAATAAGATTTGATGTCATATCTTATTACTCATTCTCATGTAATATGCATATTTAAATACAAATTTTATTACTTAAGTAATTCATCTTGTAGGGGCCTAGCCCTCGACTTTACCCAAATCGGGCTATCCCCAGTTCGAGTTACCTCCATGTTAGACTCACGCATTCTCCATATGACTTATCCAGTCAACATTGCCACCTACTCTACGAACTTGTGAAGAACGTGGGTCGAGCTCAAATAAAAAAACTTCAACAAGTCAAAGCCACATGTCTTTCACGAACTCAAAAATTAGTCAATCAACTGCCACAAACCACATTGTTCAGAGAACATGCTTCAGCACGATGAAGAACTGCGGAGAAGGCCAATATAAAGAAAAAGTTCCAGAAGAGACAAGGACCAGATAATTACATGAGAAATCACCAAGAAAATTATATTTTCTAGATTCTCAAAACTTCAAACTTCTTATTCACAAGATCAAACATTTCTAAGTCAAGAGATCACTTGTAATAAGATATCAGCCTCAAGCAATAAATGCCACTATTACAAAAATCCTCAACCCGTGGTCGTAGTATTTTGCCGATTCATAGGTTTTCCACGCTAAATCACCTGTGTCATTTATTACTTTCTATTAGATTTTGTCGGAGGTGCATTGGTGTAAGAGCTAATTCCAGGCCACTTCGATCTTATAGAATTAGGCCATTACATTTGGCGCCGTCGTGGGAAAAAGAAAAATTAAGGAGAGTGTAACAGTGGTCAGTCAATTTCGGAGAATAAGTAACATCTCCAAAATGGGTCAGGCCATTGCCAATTTTCTCGTGGATTTTCCTGTGGAAGATCACGAGTTGGTGGAACACGATCCTGACCTTGCAGAGAAAGTTACAGAAGATCCACCCCCAAAGCATTTGATGAGTAAGCTGAATGGATAACATGGAAAGGGTGGAAACTTCTTACTGATGGATCAGCAGGACCCGCAAGGTCAGGAATTCAAATCGCATTAATTTCCCCTTCTAACGAAAGAATTTAGAAATCAATCCTCCTAGATTTTGAGGCCTCAAACAATGTCACCGAGTACAAAGCTCTCATTCACGGACTCGACCTCGCTCTTGAGCTCGGTGTCCCAAAACTCTTAGTTTACACAGATTCACTACTCAAGTTCTTGATTATCTTCCTCGAGGATGAGAAAGTTCGCGCAAGCAATTCGTGATTATCTTCCTCCAGGAGAAAATAGACATGTCGATTCCTTGGCATATCTAGTTGGGGTCTTGGGTACAGAAGCTCGATATCTCCAGATCGAAGTGATTTCAACCCCCAACATTAACTACATTTTTGTATGCACGATTAACACTGGGGGCGTTAATGGGGGAGATGACGATTGGCAAAAGCCTTTCTTAGTTTATCTCGGTATCGACAACAAATGCGAATGACCACTTCCAGCAGATCTGAAGGAGCACCGATAGCTGATAGACAACTTCAAGCGTTACACTAATCAAAATGGTACTTTCTACCGCCGTTTAGTCATGGGGACTTACATTAATTGCCACTCCAAACAGAAGCGGACGAGATGCTCCGCAATTTACATGAAGGGACTTATGGCTCCTATGCCGCAGGGAGATCACTGGCAAACAAAGCCATTATACATGAAGTATTCTGGCCCGATATACACAAGCAAGCAGAGGAGTACTCCTGCAAATGTGACGCATGTCAAAAACATGGATAGATGATACGTACCCTTGCGCTCAAACTCCATGCAAGCAAGGTATTTTGTCCATTCAAAATATGGATACTCAATCTTGTCACCGAATTTCCTAATTCTCCAGGTAACCACCACCGCCTACTCATAGCTACCAATTATTTTTCAAAATGGGTAGAAGAAGTTCTACTCTTTCAAACTAGAGAAGAATAGGTCAACTCTTTTATCTGGGAATACATCATCACTCGGTTTGGGTGCCCCTACCTAATTCGTATCGATAACGGTCCCCAATTTGTTGGAGAAAAAATGGTAGTATTCCTCAATCAACACAGTATCATCCACTCACCATCCAATCCCAACTAACCTCAAGGCAATGGCCAAGCCGTAATTACCAACAAAACCATCGTGGATGGACTCAAAAAAATGCTTCACTCACAGAAAAAAAGGAATTTGGTTCGAGAACTTCCTTATGTCTTATGGGCATATCGTACCACTCCACGTCAATCAACCGGCTAAACTCTATTCTTCCTTGCCTATGAAACCGAAGCTGTCATTCCCTCTGAATGCTATCATCCAATCAAAGATCATGAGCTAACTAACGAGGAAAATGAGTTTGAATTGGCTTGCAACCTCAATTGGATCAATGAAACCGGGGAACGCGCTATCGCTAACCTAGGTTGATATCACCATATGCTGGCCAGTTCATACAATAAACGAGTCAGAAGCGGTACCTTCCAAATTGATGATCTCGTCCTCAGAGAAATACCTCAACACCGTAAAGGGCCTCATGCTGGGATACTAACAGACAATTGGAAGGGTCCATTCCCTATCACTGGTCTCTCAGGCCTGGGATCATATTATCTCATGACAGAAGAAGGAGTTAACATTTCAAATTCTTGGAACACTAGGCGACTGAAACGGTACTATTGCTAAGTCCCTCACTACTCTATTTTAATTTCTATTCCGAAAGTGAGATTTTCATCTCCATCCAATATACATCCTTTTCTATTAAATGAAACTTACAATTTTTTTCTCCCACACATCTCTCTACTTCGTAGACGTTACATAGATTAAAGCATAGATAATACTAGCTTTCAATTGACCTATATACCAGTTAAATCAAGGATAACACTTGGTTTGGCTGACTCTACTAAATATCTACGATTAAAACTAATGTAATACTTGTTTTACATCAAAGACTCTACTAGACATAATATAAAACAAGGGTAAAACTAGCTTTAATCTACCTTAATATGTTTGCGATATTATACCAGTTAAATAAAGGATAACACTTGGTTTGGCTACCTCTATTAGATCCCTGTGATTAAAACAATGGTAATACTAGTTTTCAATCAAAGACTTTACCAGACATAAGATATAGCAAAGGTAAAACTAGCTTTCATCTCTCAACTTATCTGCAACAGCTACTTTTTATTTCAGGTTACATATTCAACCTCTACAAAGGATTCTTTTATGTTGTTGGGATGTCAGCTACGCTTTCCCCTACAGCAGGGGGTTGATCAGCCATAAATTCTCGAGCTCGAGCAGTCACAACAATCCTGCCATGCTCTATCAATTCAGCAGGTAGAGAGCCTAAATCCATTTCCATGAACTGCATATAATTTCCTCGATCTATATCAGCTCTACAAATATATCCCTAATCTGAAAAACTGTTGAACAAGGTATCTTTTTCTGACTCAAGCCTTTTTACCTCCCCAAATAAATAGGCAATTACTGCCCTCAACAATACTGAGTGCGGTGCCTCGGATCCAACCGACCCAGAGAAATTCGTTCTCGCCATATGAAGGCGTTCTTTCGAACTCGCATACCGTTCTTTTAGCCATGTTATTTCTCTATCTACCCGATCTGTGATAGCAAGGTTCTCTTCCGATTTCTTGTCAGCTTTAGCTGATTCAGCTTAATTAATCGCTTCCAAATCGGCCACCTGAGCACGAAGTACCTCTATCTTCCTGTTCAGTTTTTCCACATCCAAAATAATCTATAATAGTTCATCATTCTGCTGTATCAAAATATCATTCCCTCTGATAGTCTACTTTAGCCCTTATTCCTTGGAAATAACAGCATTCAGTTTTCTTTCGCTCTCCCTCAGCAGCTCAACTCCTTTTCGCACGTGACTTTGAATTCGAGCGATATCTTATCAGCGCAGACGCAACTTATCAGTGGTTGATGACTACTATGTTCAAAACACACCTTGGGAAAATCGTAGAAGTCTACATCGATGATCTTTGGTGCAAAAGCATACAGTCAACCAACCACATCACAGTTCACAACACTATATTTAACATTCTTCGCACTTATAGAATGTATCTCAATCCTAATAAGTTTCAATTCAGGGTACATTCAGGTTGATTTCTTGGCTATCTCATTAACAAGAAAGGGATTGAGGCTGATCCAGATCAGATTCGGGCTCCCCTCAACATGCCATCTCCAAAAATGATGAAAGACGTTCAGAAACTTGTCGACAAGATTACCGCTATCAACCGTTTCGTTTTAAAATCTTCAGACCGCTGTCGTTGGCTGTTCCTTCTATTTCGTAGTTGTGCCAAATGAGGAATAGTTTAACAAAATGCAGAGGTCCAATGGACATCAAAATGCAAAACAACTTTCCAGGATCTCAAAACCTATTTGGGAAGGTCTCCCATAATGAATACCTCAATAGATAATGAGGAACTGATTATCTACTTAGTAGTTACATATACTTTAATCAACTCAATTCTCATTTGGCCTGAAGGGAAAATTGTGAAGCCAGTCTACTTCATCAGCAAAACCCTCACTCTAGCGGAAGATAAGTATTCTAAAATCAAGAGACTTCTTCTAACTCTTGTTTACACTTTACAGAAACTCAAGTACTACTTCCAAGCTCATTCAGTTAAAGTCTTAACAAACTACCTACTTCGCGAGGTTTTGTCTAAAAAAGAAAAATCAAGGATTGTGCAACAATGGTCAGTCAGTTTGGGAGAACATGATATCAAGTTCAAAGAACATCATTCCGAAAAGGGTCAAGCCGTTATCAATTTTCTCGTAGATTTTCCTGTGGAAGATCTCGAGTGGGAGGAGCCCGATCCTGACCTTGCAGAGGAACCTATAGAAGATCCACCCCCCAAAACATTTGACGAGCGAGCTGAATGGACTACAAGGAACGGGTTGAGACTTCTTAAATATGGATTAGTAGGACCTGCAGGGTCAGGAATTGGAATCATATTGATTACCACTTCCAACGACAGAATTAAAAAATCAATCCGTTTGGATTTTGAGGCCTCAAATAATGTCACCAAATATGATGCTCTCATTCACGGACTAAACCTCGTTCTTGAGCTCGGCATCCCAGAACTCTCAGTTTACACAAATTCACTACTCATTGTCTACCATTGCTCTGAATAATACAAGAAGAATGGTATGATGATTGAATATGCTACCCTCGTTGCAGATAGGATGAGCAAGTTCGCGCAAGCAACTCTCGATTATCTTCCTCGAGGTGAAAATAAACACGTCGATTCCTTGGCATATCTAGCTGAGGTCATGGGAACAGAAGCTTGATATCTCCAAATTGAAGTAATTTCATCCCTCAACATTGGTCGCATTTATGTTTACGCGATCAACACTGAGGGCGATAAAGAGGAAGATGACGATTGGCAAAAGCCTTTCTTAGGCTATCTTGGTATCGACAACAAATAGAAATGACCACTTCCAGCAGATCCAAAGGAACACCGATAGCTGATCAACAAATCAAAGTGTTACAGAAATCAAAGTGGCTCCTTATACCACCATTCAGTCACAGGGCCTTACCTTAAGTGCCGAACAGAAAGCAAACGAGATGCTCCGCAATTTATAAAAAGGAACTTGTGGCTCCTATGCCGCAGGTCGTTCACTAGCAAACAAAGCCATTACACAAGGAATATTATGGCCTAGCATGCACAAGCAAGTAAAAAGTACTCACGCAAAAGTGATGCCTGTCAACGACATGGACAAATGATACGTACCCCTGCGCTCGATCTCCATGCAAGCAAGGTGTTTTGGTCATTCAAAAGATGGGCACTCAATCTTGTCGGTGAATTTCTTAAATCTCAAGGTAACCACTGCATCTACTCATAGCTACCGATTATTTTACAAAATGGGTAGAAGCAGTTCCACTCTGTTGAACCAGAGAGGCAGAGGTCATCATTTTTATCAGGGTACACATCTTCACTCGGTTTGGGTGCCCCTACCTGATTCGTGTTGATAACGGTCCCCAATTCATTAGAGAAAAAGTTGTAGCTTTCCTAAACCAACACAATATCATCTACTTACCATCCAATCCCTACTTCCCTCAAGGCAATGGCCAAGCCAAAATTACCAACAAAACCATCATGGATAGACTCAAGAAAAGGATTTACTCACAGAGAAAAGGGAATTGGGTTTGACAACTACCTCATATCTTATGGGCATATCGTACCACTCCACGTCAATCAACCGACTGTAATCTATTCCTCCTTGCCTATGGATCCGAAGCCGTTATTCCCTCTGAATTCCATTATCTAGTCAAAGATCATGAGCTAACTGACGAGGAAAATAAGTTTGAATTGGCCTGCAACTTCAATTGGATTAATGAAACCAGGGAATGTGCCATTGCAAACCTAGGTCGATATCACCATATACTTGCCAGTTCGTACAATAAACGAATCAGAAGGCGTACCTTCCTAATTGATGATTTCATCCTCAGAGAAATCCCTCAATACCGTAAAGAGCCTCATATTGGGAAATTAGCAGACAATTGGGAGGGTCTATTCCTAATTATAGGTCTCTCAGGCCTGGGATCATACTACCTCATGACAGAAGAGGGAGTCCACATCTTAAATCCTTGGAACACTAGGCGATTTAAATGGTACTATTGTTAAGTTCCTCACTACTTCATTTCAATTTCTTGCTTTTTCCATTATTTTTCTATTTAATGAACGCTTCAGAGTTTTTTCTCCCACATATCTCTCTACTTCGTAGACAATACATTGATTAATACATAGGTAATACTAGCTTTCAATCGACCTCTATACCAGCTAAATCAAGGATAACACTTGGTTTGGTTGACTCTAGTAAATTCTCTACTATAAAAATGAAGGTAATACTAGTTTTCAATCATAGACTCTACCAGACATAAGATAAAGCAAAGGTCACACTAGCTTTCATCTATCAATATGTCTACAACAAATACTTTTTTCGGGTTCATATCCAACCACTACAAAAGATTCTTTTCTGCTGTTGGGATATCAACCGCGCTTTCCCCTACAACAGGAGGTCGATCAGCCATAAATTTTTGCTCACGAGCAGTTACAACAATCCTGCCATGCTCTATCATTCCTACAAGTCGAGGACCTAAATCCGTTTCCATGGAGGCCATACAATTTCCTCGATCTATATCAGCTCTACAAATATATCTCCTGTCTGACAAACAGTTGAACAAGGTATCTCTTTCTAACTCGAGTCATTTTTCCTCTTCTACAAAATAAGCGATCACCGCCATCAGCAAGTCTTAGTGTGCCGCATGAGGTATAACTGTTCGCTCTCGCTCCCCGAAGGCGATCTTCCAACCTCGTATACCGTTCCTTTTGCCTTTTCATTTTATTATCTATTCGAGTTGTGAATGCAATATTCTTTTCCGATTTCTTATCAGCTTTAGCTGATTTTGCCTGATAAATCGCCTTGAAATCTGCCACTTGAGCACGACGTGCCTCAATCTCCTTGTTCAAATCTTCCCCGGTTAGAATTTTCTTCAATAGTTCATCTTACTTATTTATCAAACTATCCTTCCCTATGATAACCCGCTATAACTCTTATTATCTAATAAGAGCAGCATCCAACTTAATTTGACACTCCCTTAACTACTCAACTCCTTTCCGCACATGACCGTGAATTCGGGCTACATCCCCCTCTAGCTCTCTTATTCGAGCTGACAGACTGACTACATCCCCTTAAACAAGGGAAACCTTGGCATTATTTTTAGTCTTCCTCGAGCGCTCTCTAACCACGGCATTCCTGGTACACAAATTGGTATGCGCCAATTTAGTCTTCAGTTGTGCCACCCTCTCATTCAACTTATCACACTTCTGTTACACCGTTTGAAACTCCATATCTTTAGTAGGTAAGGTTGTAGACAAATGTTTAACTACAATATCAGAAGCCGATAAATTATCCTGATCATTATTCACCTCGCTATCTTTGCCAACCATTTTCTTTTTCAATCGCTCCAGCTTGTTTCTGGCATTCACTAGATCAGCTCAAATTCGCTTATGATTGTTTGTTTTATTGATTAATTCGCCCTTCAAACCAGCCATAGAGCGATTTAAGCCTTCCTCTGATCTTTCAAGGACTTGTATATGGTAACGGGTCATGTCAGCCTCCCTACTCTTTGCCATCAGCACATCATTCTGGCTTTTTCCCTTTATTAATTTTTCCCTTTATTAATTCCGTGAGCTCTTTGCCATCAGCACATCACTCTTTGCTAAATGTTTTTTATTAACTCCGTGAGCTCTTTTTGCCCTTTATTAATTTTGGCATCCTTCTCCTCGATCTTACAAGCGAGGTCGACAGCAGTTTGGGTTGCCTCATCAAACTTGAAGTGCACCTTTACATGTTGATCTTCTCTGTCTTCATTCGCCTCTCTTATCCGATAGAACTCCTCTGCAAATTCTTGGCTACATTGGCGTGCATCATTTTTGAGCAAACGAGCTAATTCCAATTCGACCTTCACATTGTAGATTCGTTATATCAAGTTCGATTCAGAATACTCATTCAACACATATACCTCATTTCTAATAGGATATCTATTTTTTGACATCTACTGTGTAAAACTACTTCTAAACTTAAGGTCGAAGTGCAATATCAGCTGGATACTCCATAACGTATACTTCCAAGTCTAATGTACACATTCTTTATATTTTAATTTGTCAATACTTTGGTATTTCTAGTACACCATTTTAATGCCTTTGCCCCTAAACCGATAATAGATTTTTGGTCCGCCTCGACACTCTATTTATTACTTTGTAGCTCTATACTAATTAAGCATACAAGTCAAATATTTCCTGCTCTATTATAACCTGTAGCTCTGCTTGCGAAGACAACAGGGATGTAGAGGTCTCTCTCTCCTTAGCAAGCTCAGTCTCTAAATCTTTTATTCTGAGGCACGTTTCTTTAAGTTCTTACAACAATGTTTTCAAAAAAGAACTTAGCCTACAAAATTCTATCCAATACACAATATCTCATCAGTTTACAACATCCCCAAATACACTTACAAACACAAAACCATCACACTACTCTACCTTCTCATTTTCCCCTTCTGGATGCTCGTTGTCATTCCCTTGGTTGTCTCTCACCGCTTGAGACGAGACACCATCCCGACCATCCACAACGCCAACAACAACATCTTCAAGCTCGTCATATTCCTCCTCCTCCACATAGGTATCGGCCTTAATGGCATCCACCTCATCTTTAGAATATTCTTTTGATATAAGGTAGCGCTCGAGTCTATCACGCTCAGCTCCACCTCCTCCGGGTTCGCTCTCGCTTCAGCATGTAGATTGTTGATCTCTACTACTTACAAAGCCTTCAATTGGATGTCACGGCCCTAATGGCATCTATCCGCTTTTCCTCCTTGAGAAAATCAACTTTCAATTGAGCTACCTTCCTTTCGAGCTCAACCTTCTTTCTCTTCATCTCAGCTCTCGCCTCCTTGACCCCGAGTCATATTCCATTAATCAGATGAGCAGCCTGCAAAACAAATAAAATTGACCTTATTATTAGCCCCAGTCAAAATATAAAATTTCATCACGTATTCTGGAATATGAACCTACTATTTTGCTCATCTCCTCTTCCCCATGGAGAGTTGCCAACCTGGCTTTTTCCTCCACCTCTTTCAAATTGTCCTCCACAACAGGTTGATCTTCTACGACCTTCACCCCCAACATTTAAGAAGGTTCAACCCTTATTTTTTTGCCTTTTCTACGACCTTACCACTTCCTGTGGTTCCATAGGTCGAAGGATGCTTCAGCATTTACTTCTTAGGAAATGTTCTAGCTAGCTTGCTCAAGGTAGTAGACTCAGGTAACCCTGTGCAGTCCACTCCAAGGGCCTTGAGCAAGCTCATTCCCCTTTCCCCATCAATTCCCTTATTCTTGCTATCGTCAGTGCTTGTCATTAGCTTTGTCGACTGAGATTTTTGAACTTTTTTGGCTCGGCTGTTAAGACCAACTTCTTCCTCACTATCATGCATTTCAATCTCAGACTCATTCAACCGACCAGAGGTCGACACCTTATTAATAGGGGAACTCACCATATTAACTGCTGAAAGGGATCTCCTCACGATCAGCCTACATGCAGGTACAGGTATTTATTATTATCTTTTGCATATACATCATTCGCATACAAATATCTTTCATATATCATATACCAAACAAGTTTTCATAGATTACTATAAATAATAATTTTTAGATTTGCCTAAATATAGAATATGATCTTCAAAAACACATACATACAGTACAAATCCCCTACAAACCTTCTATATCAGAATGCTAATCCAAGGCAACTCCAAATCCTTCCCTCATAATGCTACTACATAGCCACATTCGTGACTCAGTCGCAGCAACTCTCTCACGCTTTGAGTATTGATCACTTTCAAATAGATCGTCACGAGTTTCTCTACTATTTTTGCCTTTCTTCTTCCTTCATCTCTCACTACACATTAAGTTTTCAGAAGTTGAGAAACGTTTGAATGACGAAGATAAAGCAGTATTTATATTTTTCTTCTCTAACTGCTGGCAGTTATTGAGTCTCATACGAGCTGTCCTCAATTTTGGAACTAAGGCATTCCTTCCACTATCCATGTCAAACATCTTACACCTTTTCAGTAAAAATATTTCCCATCATTACCCTTTGCCTTATATTTTAATATGCTTTTATCTCACTTCTCCAAATATCTCTTTGACCTGATCACACTCATGATGACTTGCGCTTACACGTAACCGAGTTTTCACAACTTTTCCACAAGGGACAAAATCAGAAGCTCCCTAATTTTTCTATGCTTGCTTCTTCTACATATAGTAGCAATGACGTCATTTCCAAAGCTCTTATAACAAATTTTTAAATATTTTCAAAATTATTTTTCACAGCAGTCACAAATAGCATTCGTAACAATACAAGATCTATTTAACTTTTATTATCATTCTATTTTATTGAAATTATTCAAACTCATATTATTACATACATATATGCTACTCCTATTTATACTTTTTTTATTCACTTCACATATAATTACACTTAAAACAACCTTGATGACCTGGGGAACCATATCCGATCCAATATCCTCCAACAATCCTCATATCTTCCAATTCGATCTCTTATACAGTAAACACTTTCACATAAATTTTTTGAGCTGCAGGATCCTACACAATTTCTTGGAACATTTCTTAGTAGAATCGACGTTCATACTCATGTTCCCTTACTGGAAATTCAACGTCATAATCCAACAATCTAAACATTCACTCTCGCACTTCGTCTATCTTTATCGCCAACCGTCCCTCAGGGGCATAACAAATTCTCTCAGATCGAGTCCACACCATTCTAATTTCCTTCCCCCTACTTTGAATTCATTACACCCTTATTTATATATTTTCACTACCAATTCCCCACAAGTCGTGATATTATCCTCTTATCTCGTAACAGAAACCCTAATATCTTGAGAAAAGTTATTTAAACATATCTCTCCCTATCGACTTCAGTCATCCTTCTATTTCAAATCGAGCTTATTCTTTCCAAGTCTAATATTCTAGAACGACCTCCTGAGATTAATTTTTCATTCTGAAATTCCTACAATTTTTTCTCCCCCAAATTTTTGGTACCCAGGTCTAATCATATTTGGCACTTAACACATATTTTCATATTACAAAAAAATTTCTAACAGTTTGATTATTGCAAAAGCATAGAATACGTTCTAATCTTATATATTTCATTTCATCTAATATTTAAAAGTTTTTGGATCATACAACTCGATTTCTAGGGTTAATCTAATTTATATCAACACAGAGTTTGGGTAACAAATATTATTCATCTCAAATAGATTTACATGTACTTTACAGATAACATATCTTTTAAGTGCTTTTACCGGTAACAAGTCTTTCAAGTACTCAAGCATCAGGTACTTTACAGATAATAAGTTTTTCAAGTGCTATTACAGCTTACAAGTCTTTCAGGTACTCTGAAATGTCAAATCCTTCAGTTCATTCTACTTCAGTGATCTTTCACCCTGATGCAAAGTAGACATTAGAAACAACAAATGTCCTCCCTCCCATGAGTTTGGTCGTAGTCTAGACGAACATCAAATGGAAACTATGAAAGCAGGAGATTTAGTGCTTGAACCAACTCTTTAAACTGAATGTCTTCTCAGCGCGAAGCAGCGATGGAAGTGCAGAAGCAGACATCGATTCTCTGTCTTCCTCCTCTACTACCATCACTGCCTCTGCTATAACCACCACCCCACAGAGTTAGTAGAGATGAAGAGGGCCCGACCTTAGAATCTATTCGAGTGCAAGATATCAGCGCAACTACCCCGCAGTTACACCTTTCCTTGTATTTGTCTCCCCAACCTTGTCTTCTGCAAGAATGCGAAGACAAACCCAATGTTGCTCATCTATTAAGACAACGTGGTAAAACCTCCATCTACAGTAAAACTCCTCCTCAGCTTCAGTTGCTTCATTTTATTAAATTCTTTGATACGTCGGTGTAACAGGAATAGGAGTAGGCATCTCCAAGAACTGATCCCCAAAATGCTTCAACTTTAACCTCTGTATTTCAGTAGTAATCCTCTCTTTAAAAACCATTCTATGGGTCTTCACGATCTTCAGTAAATTCAGTGAATATCACAATAAAACAACCATACTTCCCACAAACCTCGGTACAAGTACAATTTAAATAACCCTAAATTTATTGTGTAAGAACATTTCCCCAAGCGTCATCATTCAATATAAACAAAGCTCTTCAAACCCTAAACATCACATCCATTAATATTCCCATCAACATTCAATGCGCGTATGTCCCCTATAAAATACGCTTTTTCCATACAGTCAAACACCATCATTACTTCATTATTCAAATTTCTAGCCCGAATACCCATATACCTAGAGATTTATTTCTCAACCAAAGCCACTCGTGACTTCGGTTACGAGGGGGCAATTTTAAGGGCCTACCCCTCGACCTTACCCAAATTGAGCTGTCCCCAGTTTGAACTACCTCCATGTCAGACTCTCCTATTCTCCACATAACTTATCCAGTTAACATTGCCACCAACTCTACCAATTTTTGAAGAACGTGGGTTAACGTTGTTTTTTTGCAATGCCAAAGCCTCCTTTTTATCTTTCTCAGACACATTCTTCGCTTCACAAAGCGTAGCTTCCCACGCCTTTTTCGCATCCTACTTGTACCTATTCAACGTTGTATTCAACCTAGCTTTCTCTGCGATCAAATCCTTCTCTATATTTTTATAGGCCACAAGCTGATTTTCCAGATCACTACTGCCCATAATGTGGTCTATGGCGTCAGTCACCAACTTCTTGATCTGCATTAAAGTCATATAATGAGTATTCGAGTGACCTACCAATTTTTTCAATCAAAGCAAAATATCAAAATTTCTTACCTTTGACATATTTCTCTTACCCTCGCTAAGAAATGTATTCAAACTATCAATATCACCAAAACAATCCTCCAGCTCCGTCTTGAGCACGTCCGTCCCAGACATATAGGAGTCAATGGTCTTATAAATTTCCATCTCAGACTCTTCGACAACTTTTATCTTCGACGTCTCACCACTAAGTCTCTTCTTCGGGAGCATACTGCCCATACCCCATGGAGGACACCCATCCACCACAATAGCTGGTTTAGCGGTACCAACCACCTCTTCTATTTCTGACTGTCGAGTAGTCCTTCTATGGGAAGCAGCGGAGGAACATCAGTGCTCACCACCCTCATCTTCTTACTCTTTCCCTGAGATTCTCAAAACATGGCATCTATCTCTGTATCAGTGTTGTACCGGGCCAAGGAAGGATTTTCCAGTGGCAAACTAACCTCTGCTGCCCTCTTGTTCCTCGCCGACATTTTACCATTGATTGCAACAACTTTAGAGCCTTTGGTCCTAGACCTCATTAACCCGGCCTCTGGGAAAAGGGTGCTCACATAATCTTGGTCGATTACAAGATTGTCGATCCTCTCAAATAATATTTTCATAATCTTGTACAATTCCTCTTCTACTTCAGATTTCTTCCTGACTTTCTTCAAAGCTGAAAACACAAGATAAATAGCAGTATTACAAACAAAGATATCAACAGAGCCAATATCAAACTTAAACATTTACGTTACCAAACCACAGACTTAGATGAAATGCTTTTCTTTTTAAAGGCTCCCCAGGGTTTTTCTAGTCGAACTCATAATTCCTCGACACAAGTAGATGTTCATCGGTATATCGGCCTCCAGTTGACACCATGTCATAAAACATCGGCCTCTTCAAGAACCTTGCCAAGTAGCGATGCCCTAGTTTCTTTGGGTTCATCTTGAGAGTGTAGTACACACATAAGTCATCAATTGTTATCAACTCCTCCCCACTGGACTTAAGTCGACCATTTATTGCTCCACATACCCAAAATAGGTCATATACATTTGAATTGAACTGACCGGGGCCTACATCAAAAAAGATTATTAACTTTGTCTGGCCTGCTTTAAGGGAAAGCTTCAACCCCTTCTTTATTTGTTCTCGATGCACCAGAATACCATTCAAGGGTATTTCCTGGTCAATCATTTCATACTGATACTCCTCTAACCTTATATCCACAGGAATACTGTATTTCCTCTTGAAACTTATAATTTCTTTAGTCTCTGGACCCTCTCCATAATATGCCTCCTCCCCTTCCACCACATCTTCCTCCTCCACATCTTCATCCCTACAGCCACCACCTTCTCGATCACAACATTTGCGGCTCGCGATCCACATCGGTCTCAGTAACCTCTACATAGTTCAATAACCCGAGGTGATACCCTAAACTATTCAACGCTAGCTATGTCTGCACTACTCAACCCTACCCCCCCGACTATTATGCACAGGTCCTTACATCAATCATTTGAGGCACTACATCGTTAAGGTTCTCGAATATATCTTTCTCATCATTTTGAGTTGGTTCAGCCATATATATGTTCATAAGTTATATTTTTTCCATAGTTAGTATTTATCAAATATAATACATATATATGTTCATATATTCATATATTCATTTTCGTATAGTTATCGAGAATACTCTCCAACATATCAATCTCAACGTACTGTCTGATACTATGATTATTACAATTTGATTTACTACATGAAGTTCTCGATACACGTATATGACTTTTCCAAGTCATATACGTCGACCACTGCAGTATGTTCCATTCTCGATTAAATTTTATTTATTCTAATTAAAACATCAAGAAATTATTTAATATCTATTTTCTCCACTTTTAGGAAATCAAAAGTTCTCGAAGAAACTCAGACTATTTCCTGCCAAAACAATAAACTTTCAAACGACGGATACTGCCTTTTCCGGCGACAATTCCGGCCATATCTAAAATTACTTTGGCACAAAATTCTAACTTCCTCGCCGTCAACCTAACTGAATCCCTAATATAACGTAATCTCCACCGCCCCGCAAAAAGTTCTCTCTCTACCACTCACCTCAAATTATGCCCCACCATCCCCTACAATCCCCTTTATTAACCACTACAACTCCATTACCATCAAACGATGCACCATTCACAGTCGTTAACCTTAACTCCATCACATCGGTCACAAACCTAACCCCTTTTAAAATCTACAAACACATCCTCCTCATGATATACATTTCCTTCTACATTTACCCTATATCAAATCTACATCTACCATTACACAACAAGAACCAAACAAATAAAAATGTAAATCAAAAGCAGTTACAAACCTTGTAACCTCGCTGCATCTGTATCCCTCTCTTTAGCTCGCTTTACTCTTTCGATCAACACGGCAATCTCCTCCTTCCCAATTATTGGCAATAATCCTAGTAACGAAAGCAGATAATTTACACTGGACAAATTTTATTCAGAGTTTGTAAAATGTGAACAGTCGCTCATACCTGAGCCATTTATAGACCTCACGTGACTATTCATTGTACTGCATTGCGACCGTTCCAATACTCGAGCATAACGTCCCGCACGTCTATTCTCAAAATCTTTGACCCTTTGCCATCTTAACATCAATAAACCTCTATATTCTTGTTCCAACCCTTCCATATCTTGAAGAATTTCTTCTGCAACATTCATACCCAACATTGCACACCTAATTTTTTTGCAAAAATACTGCACATCATTTTCTTTATACTTCCAACTTTCACCTAAAGGAAAATACCTTGCCATAATTGCATACCCCTATCTCCTACCCCCCACCGATTATTATCTAATCTGCAAAACCCTATATTTCAGGAACACATTCGACAATAACATAAATTTTTTTATTCGCATTCGATTATTACTAATTAGTCTGATATTCCAACATTTACCAACTCAAAATTCATTCGAAAATAACCAATATTCCACAATGCAACATCGACAATTACATACTCCATAAAATTTAAATCTTTATTTCATTTTAACGACAAAACGACCTTTACATAAATTTTTATAAAATTCAACTTACAAACCCTTAGCTGCAACATCATCTTCTCTCTTTACCAATTTCTTTGCGCGCGTCCACATGTAAGCCACACGCTCAGGAGGTGTCCAATATTGCAATTGGCAGCGTAACATAAATTCCTCCACCGCATCCTTGGCCTCTGCCTCGTTCATACCGTCATAATTAGGTTCCACAGGATCCTCTAAGTGAATATCAACATTCCACAAGAGTCCGATATACTTGTTGTATATTACCCAATACTTCGCTTGCATACGACTGTATACCTCATTAAATGCCTACGACCTTGTCTTCACCATCTCTTCAAACCACAATGACTCTCATTCAAACAATAAGGGCTATTTATAGCACTCCACAGTCAAAGTCAACCAACCAACTTTTAATTCACCTCAGAACTTTACATTTTCAATAGTCACCTAAATCAACACTGAAATCCCTACCCGGACCCACTCGACCAACTGAACCTCGAGTTGTTTTGACATTCCAGAACTCACTTTACTCATAATTGACTTCAACGATACAAACATATATACATATATTATCGGCAACAACATAAACACACACGAGCAAAAGTCGAAGAAAATAACGTTTATTTATTAATCCAACTGCTAAAGATTATATTCGATATACTTATCCTTTGATTACATTACATTAAACTACATTACTATCTTTATATTCGACTTACATGACTAATTACTCAGTGTTTTCTTTTTGCCAAAATCTGACATTAAAGTCTCTTTCACCAGAATCTGACATTAAAGCTTCTTTTACCATAATCTGGCATTAGTTTTGGCACTCAGAACAATAGTCCTAAGAAGCTTAATGAATCTCAAGTCACTGATCTTCTAAGAGTTGTTTCTATAGATAAACGGCAGCAAAAAAACAAAATTTTTTTTTTGTAAGAAGCCTCCTACGTTCGGCAAGATTCCTGGACCCCCATCAAGCTTTAAATCTTTATCATCAACACGAACAGTTATACCTTCTCTCCCAAAATGTTTTTAACATGTTTCCAACAGATACAAACATCCTCTGATAATACTTGCTCCTACCTTCCACACCGTGACAAGATTAGAGGAACCATTACCAAGGCCTAATGTGGGATAGGACTTTACCTCAAATTCCTTGCCATTTTCATTCTCCAGCGACCCCTTATGCCAGACTTGGGGAGGCATCCTTACAATACACCACCATAACACCCTCCTTCACCCATCTATTTATACCCAACTTCAAACTTCCAGGATCATTGTACCATATTAATTGCTCATCGGGAATGATAAGACCAGATACAATCCACCTTGACCTCGGAAATGACAAATAGGCGATTCGTAAGATATTCAACAAACCTCTTCAGCTTCCAATTATCTTCTCAACACAACCACAATTATTTATTTTGAGAATAGGGCGATTGAAGTAGCATATTCCCCATATTCAGCAAGAGTAAGCCAGCACAACGAAGTCGAAGCAGTCACATATAATCAAAGACAGATAGTATTTGAGAAGACACAGGAAGTCCTCGACCTACCAAAAATAGCCGTTGCACTTGGTCATGAAAGAGCTGCTAGAGATCCACGAAGCTTGCCCTCTTCCCTTGAAATAGGAGACTGTTTCTTTTTGTAAACTGCCTGCATCTACTATAAATACAGGCAGAATAGATTATTTAGGACCCACAATCCACAACTTTACCATTTTTACTTCTTAACCCAACTATCACTCCAAAATTTATAATAACTAGCAATATAGTGAATTTTACATCAAAATCCTCCCCGAGGTCGTGGTTTTTCTCAGTTTTTACTGAGTTTTCCACGTAAAATCTTATGTGATTAGCCTTTTATTACTTTCTCCTTATGAATAGTATTGGCAAAGATTTTCCTTCTGGAAAATTCGCCACTACAATTAGATTTTGTCATAGGTGCGTTGGTTTAAGAGCTAATTCCAAGCCACTTCGAGCTTACAAAATTAGGCCATTACACATCTGTTTTTGCTTATTTTAATGAAGTCAGATGTGGAGGAGACCTTAAAAAAGAGTCATAAACTAACTGACGATGGGCTTAATAAGAGATTAATATCAATGGCTTGTAGAATGAACCTATTGGATGCTCACCTTGACTAGCTTCTTCCTGGAGTATTATTTAAATCTTTTATTCAAAGACCCATCTCTCAGGATGAGAAGAACCAGATGGAAAATGTTTGGCCATTCAGGAAGGATGAATTATCTTCTAAGGATAGGGACTATAACCAGAGTACTTTTAGGATGATAGGTGAAAAAACTGTTTGCCTTGATGCTCTTTACACCTTATATCCAAAATAATGGCTCGACAACAAGGTATAAATACCATTTATAGTTGTATCCTCTGTCATTTGTTGGGAGGTCATTATCATTTGTTTTCCTTGAATTCTGTCATTTGTTCAGAAGTCTGTCATTTATTTTCCTTAAAATATATCATTTTTGTATAACTTTATCATTTGTTTAAGAATTTGTATCATTTGACTTAGCCTCTATTATCATTTTCTATTTATAATTTGTCATTTTTTTCCTTTTCTGTTCAGGTCATTAATATTTACAATAAAGCCTTGAGACAATATTTGGTTTTACAATATCGTGGTCACCAAGTACATGATCAGATAGTGTTGACGGATGTGTTTTCAAATTAAATTGTAGGTAGAGCTTTCAGTATGTGGAGGAACAATATGTTTTATCTAGAGTTTGCTAAATTAAAGCAGAAATCAAATTAGCCTCAAATCATTTCCATTGGATGGGATTCTACTGTTTCGCATTACTTCGATCAAGGAGATTTCAAAGTAAAGGATTCCAAATTAATATTCCTTCCTTGGAATCTAAATAGAAACCATTGGGTCCTTTGTGTTGTGTCCCTTAATAAAAAAGAAATATGAATCTATGATTCACTGGTTGATACAAAAAGTGGAAATTAAAAGAAGAAGTTATCTCCTGGGCACCATCTTATCCATGAACAACTATCAATAGTGCTCTCGAGAATGTTGTTATGGAATGATTTTGGTGGTCGTAGGAAACATACTGGTGCATAGGGAAAATCTTATTGCATTAACTCCAGATGGAAAACTTATTTTGAGGAGTATCAAATGCAGCCAATTTTTAATGACTGCAGGATCTATCTACTTGTCTTTTTAGACAGTATCGTAAGGGGGATGAGATTTTCAACTTCCATAAAGGGTGATGAATACTGTTATACTATTTCTAAAGACATATTGAGACTAGGAGTTGAGCTAGAGGCTAATTTATAAACTTTAACATCCATTTTGTTGTACATTATAATCTTCTGTATATGAAATATTATTATCTGTTATCTATTTTTTATCATTTTTCTTCAATTTTATGTCATCCAGTTATAAAAAAATTGTCATTTGTTATCTATTATTTGTCATTTGTCACCAATTTTATGTCATGCAGTTATCAAATATTTGTGCGAAACATATGCAAGTATGAAAATATTAGGCAGGGGGAATAACACAATTAGAATGCATAATATATGAAATTAATTTGCAGGTATTACATCTCCCAATATCTCAACTACTCTTAATTTCATTTCTTTTTGTTTGACTATGGTTTATGGGAAATACAAGTGTTTAGCAGTTGTATTAATTAGATTTTAAACCTCAAAACTCATGTTAATTTTATAAAGGCCTATATTGTAACCCCAAATATATCATAACACAAACTCATTGCCATCATCTTCTATAATTGGTAGTGATAGTCCAAGAGCGAGAAAATATTATACAACCTCTAAAGAAGAGGAAGAAAGGGTTTATGATTATCCCATAGATGACTCTGGTAAAGAGAAGAGTGGTTATGATGACTCTGATGAAAAGAAGAGTGGGGATGATGAGTCTGATAAAATAGATGGAGATGGGGATGTGGACTTTGATGGGGATGATGATGGTGTCTTTCATAGTGATGAGGAATATGATGAAATAGATGGAGATGGTAACTCTGATAATGATGGTGACTTTGATGATGAAGGTGATGGTGGCAATGGGGATGCTGGTGGTGATGGCAACCGAGGTGGTGGTAAACTTCCAAAAGCCAAGAAGGCTAGAACTTGT
Source organism: Kingdonia uniflora (assembly GCA_014058105.1). Classification (NCBI taxonomy): domain Eukaryota; kingdom Viridiplantae; phylum Streptophyta; class Magnoliopsida; order Ranunculales; family Circaeasteraceae; genus Kingdonia; species Kingdonia uniflora. Next base: position 1,874,262 of record JACGCM010000140.1, on the reverse strand, counting down.
TGAATGTAGTGTTTATTTAGTTAAATCTAGTGAAATGTATTTATCATTTTTTTATGCAATATTTTTAATTTGTTATCTATTATTTGTCATTTATCATCAATTTTGTCATTCAGTCATGAACTATTTGTAATTTGTTAACAATTTATTATTATTTTTATCGAGTTTTATGTCATTTTTCATCATATATCATTTCTTTCGCCTTCATACTATGTTTTTAAAGAATTTGATTTTTTGTTCCTGCCTTGTCATGTCTTTCTGACTCCAAAGATTGTTTAGCACGTCACGCTATTCTATTTCAACTTTATATATGATGTGAACTCCATATACGTGAAGTTCTACACCAGAATTAATCATAATGGATCCAGGATGACCACGCCATCTTCATAACTACCAGTCAGCAAGGGAAAAATGCCAAACTACAGAGGATGACTTCTCAGGGAGGGTTTTTAATTTCTTTATAAAACATTAATCAGCTGTCGAGGACATTGGCAATTGGATGGCTGCTAGTTTTATATCGATATATTTGGATCTTGAGTGCATTATTGAAACAGTTGAATTGTTAGAGGAGAGGTTGTCCGGTCTTGAACCATATATTTGCCTATCTTCTGTAATGTTGCTGTTCAGTGAAATTTGTAGTTCGATTATCATTATTTATTATTTGTAAGTTCTTTTTTATCATTTGTTCCAAAAGAGTTTATCATGCTAGAGCCATAAATAAATGTTACTTAAGATAATGAATATTATATTTCACTCCTTGTTAAGATCTAGAGATTTTAACTTAGACATAAAATCTTGCAGTATCTCCGTTCAGACCTCGAAGATCCTTAGTTGAGTGTAAGTTTCATTTATAATATTTTCTAGGATTTGATTTCTCCCTAGACTAGAATTTGTGATTTCTTCCACCATTGCCGATTGTGGCCTTCTAAAATTATCGGGCGTAGACGCTTCTCGAAACCAAATTTTAAACTGACTATGATATTATGGGCAATGGTAGAATATCCTACCGAGCGGTTTAGAGACTCTACAAATAAGAGCACAATCACATTTTTTCACCTCATATACCCACACCCGCCAAATTTTTGTAGGCATTGACAGAACCAGCGGTAAGGGTTGAGGCTTATGTGGGAGAGACGAAGATCATAATTTTTACCGCACCAACATATAAGGGAATGCATTGTTGTAAGGGGAGTATCAGACAGGTATGTAATATTTGAGAATTGGAAAAAGCTGGAAGCGAATGTGCAGGTTATGTAGTGAACACACAAAATAACAAAATTGGAAGCAAGTGTGTAGGAAAGAGTTAGCTTGAAATGGCAGATTACTAATGTCAAAATGGCAATAACAGATGACAACTCTTATGATAAACTAATGACATATTCTGAAGGGTAAATAACATTAATGTATGGTGATAATTCACGACATTATAATGGCACTCTCTATCAATGAACCCATGACAACGAATCCATTTTAATTATGACAGATTTTTTACTTGTACAACAATTTATTAAAAATATCCATGTGTTGCCTGCCACCCTGAACCCTAAATCCAGCCACGCATCATTCAAAGTCTCTTCCCAATGCAAGAAAGTTATCTCAAGGCATTCAATTCTCCCCATTATATAAAACCCTAAACTTTTTTCAACTTTTCAACTATTGAAACCCTAAACTCTTTTTAACTTCTCAAGAAATGTCACACTTCACTTGATTTAGCCGTATCTCTTCGAGCACCCCTCGAGATTGGTTTGAGGTGGTAGGGATTCAGTAACAGCAGGGTGACGAACGTCTCTTCAAATTAAATAGAATTTTCCTAATGGAGAAGGATTGCTCTGGTGAGAAGGCACAACTGCTGAAAGAGCATTGCAAATAGCTTAAGGACAAATTAGGAGAGTTCGATAAAATGGAGGAAGAATTGGATAAAGTTATAAAAAAAAGAAATAAGCATTTTGAAGAGTTTAAATTCCATATCCACTTCTTAGAAGATAAGCTCTATGCCATAAAGTTAAACCGAGATGAGCACAAGAAACTGTGGGAGGAGTCATCTTGTAAGATTAACTATCTCGAGCAGTAGATCAAGGCCATGGAACGTGATCAGGATTCCTTAAAGAAGAGTTGTGAAATCTCTTAGTTTTTAGTTTTTTGTTATAATATGCACTGTCTGTTTGTTTCCCTTGTATGAACATTTATTTGGTTTGTTTTGGCTTTCAAATAGTAATTTTCATTTGATATGAAGGAAACAAACAAATAACAGTTCCTTTGAATAAAATAATGATATGAGGGAACAAATAAAAGACAAATTCTCTATGAATAATGATAGTAAAATGAAGAACTTAATAAAACTGATGTTAGAAGATCAGTAAACAAATGATAAATAAACTTAAAATGCCCAAAATAATAGTTCATCATATATGTTCAAATGATAAATAGAGTACCCAAAATCTTTAGCGCAAACTGATTACAAAATCATCATCTGGGATCACAGGTGGCTCAATGCTCATCGCAAAAGACGGTTCCATTAGCGGACATGTATTATCGTCAGATGGGATTTGAAGAAGCTTACAAGAACGATGATTGTGTTCATTTTTTGGCACTTACTACAAAATCTTAGCTTAGTGACCAGATTTGGCATTTTTTCCCTTCTCTTCCTTTGTGTGCAAGGACGACCGACTCGATCTATTGATATAGGGGCACAAGCACGTGGACCAGTTTTTAAAATTGCCCACTATACTATTCCTCTGATATGAATCTATATCAGTTCATAAACTACCTTGTATCTATTATTTTTGAAGTACTCAAAGACATGTGTAGTTGGATCAACATTAGCAAGACCGAGAGTGCATAATTCGTGTTCATAAGGTATCCTTATCGTTTGTCACCAACGACAAGACCAAGTACCATCTTCAATATTTATTGAATCGGTTATGCCATAACTAGTTAACTGAAAATGGTAACGTGTTATACGAACCCTAGAGGTTAGTGAATCTTTTACAAAATTTCTACTCTCACGGTGATTCGTAGCCCATGGCGTTAAACAAGCATGACTCTTCTGAGCTTCCTCCCTATACGTGTAGGACTTTTCTCAATAGATTCTGTACAATTCCTCAATAAACACATGGATAGGGAAATCTCTTACTTTTATAATAACGTTATTCTAACTCTCGACATGATTAGTGTAAGCCACTCTGTATCTGAACTAATAACAAATAATGGCAAACGAATGCCAAATTTGTATAAAATGATGAAAAATTGAAAAATAACAATTGCAAAGGAGTAATAATGAGTTAATGACAAATAATGGCAAACAAATGACAAATGAATATGAAATGATGATAAATTAAATTTTTTTTTGGCTAAGGAGTAATAATGGCTAGTCTTGTAATATTTAATGACAAGTTTATCAATAGAGAATGACAACATACATAGTCATTGGAATGCGTAGATTAAACCAGGTTTCCTAGGGAATACCTAGTATGTATTGGAGACCTATTGGATTCGTATTTTAGATAAAATTCATGTGTTTATCAAAATTAATGCTGGTTAGAGCCTATGCTGCCATCCAAAATACGATCATCGTGCTTTCGAGTGTATTTTTAATGTTGTTTGATATGTGAAAGACACAAAACGTATGAACAACAAATGGAAACACTTTTGGTAGACAATTAATAATTCTAGGGTTCCCGTCAGAAATGACGACTAATCTAGTGTCAAAACCATGTAAATTAGACCCAAACATCTTCAGGAACTATGTCCAACTATTAATGGTCCCTGAGTCCATTACTGAAGGCGCAATTGGAAAAATATGATTGCTTGGGTAAATGGCGATGGCTGCTAGTAGGGTCCCGCGAGATCTTCCTTTCAAAAATGTTTCATCAATTACTACAATGGGTCTCAATAGTTTATGAGTTTGTTTGGGAGCACCAAAACACCAAAAATACCTTGTGAATCTCTTTTCTTTATAATTCGCAGTTATATGTCAAACAACAAGGGTCAACAAACCTCACTTTTGCAAAGTAGCTTGTAAGTATTTAGAATGCGTACTCAATGCTGCCTCACATCTAAGATAAATATGCTAGATCAAATGAAATTGCTTTAAACAAATGAAATTTTATCAAATATTAATCATGAACGTACAAATGATGAGTGATGAGCGCACAAATGAGAAATAAAATGATATTACCTCAGAGTTGGCTTTTTCTTTCGCATGCCAGGTAAGATTCTATGTTACATCAATATTGTGATTAATTTGCATATCGTTAATAATTCATGGAGCTTTATAGTTTGAGTTTTTTTGTAGTTTTTGCTTAATTATAAAAGTAACCCATCTACTTGACGCTTCCTTATACGCATTCCCACTCTCATTTTCTACTATGATCATGTATGCACATAGCAATAAGTACTTACTCTATATAGGGCTTAGCAAAGCAGCCTTGTCAAGTAAATCAGCCAAGATAAATTATGACCTTTGCAGCGCAACATGATTTTATATTTATTGATGAGAATATGTACGAGATCGAACTTGTTGATAATTGCATAAGCTCTTATGTGATTCCTTAGTGTTATCCTATCTCAATATATATTACCAATGTTAATCTCATTACTGAAGTCATAGAGATTCTCCGTATATACAACAGATTTGAACCAAAAATCTAGGAGATCTTCCACCTATTGGGGTTATGACTCAAACTGTAATTTAGTTGAACAGATGGGAAAAATGCTTCTTAGCATGATAATAATATATTAAAAAAATTTAAAACCATCATTACAAATGACAAATGTTGCATGCTTACCTGAAGGTTCAGTTTTTCCAATGATAAGTTTAGGTTCAATTAAAAGTGGAACATTTGTTAGCATAGGTTCATTTGAAATTGAAACATTAGTTAGCATAGGATCATTTGAGAGATGAAAATTTGATTGAAGGATATCAGGTTCATTTGAGAGAGGAACATCAGTAGGGATAATTTCAAAAGGTTCATTTGGTTGAGGAACATCATCCACTACAAGTCCAAACCTACGTGGATCAAACCCTCTTCTGTTTATTTCAGGGTAACGCTTGTATTGAGGTTCAGGATAAAAGATGATAACGAATCTATTGTCAAAACCATGTAAATTAGACCCTAACATCTCTAGGAATTATGTCCAACTATTAATGGTCTCCGAGTCTGCTACTAAGCTCAAATGGAAAAATATGATTGCTTGAGAAAATGGCGATGACTGTTAGTAGAGTCCCGCGATATCTCCCTTTCAAAAAAGTTTCATTAATTACTACAACGGGTCTCAATAGTTTATAACTTTTTTTGGGAGTACCAAAGCACCAAAAATACTTTGCGAATCTCTTTTCCATACAATTCGCAGTTGTATGTTAAATACCAAATCTGGGTTAACCAACCTCACTTCCGCAAAATAGCTTGTAAGTATTTAGTATGCATACTCAAAGCTGCCTCACATCTAAAATAAATATGCTAGATCAAATAAAATTATGGAATAGACAATTGATAAATATCATAGGACGAATGACAAATTGCTTTGAACAAATGAAATTTGATCAAATTATAAACATGATTGCACAAATGACGAGTGATGAGTGTACAAATGACAAATAAAATAATATTTCCTCAGAGTTGTCTTTATCTTTCACATTCTAGGCAAGATTGTATGTTACGGCAATATTGTGATTAATTTGCATATCGTTAATAATTCATGCAGCTTTATTGTTTGGGTTTTTTTGTAGTTCTTGCTTGATTATAAAATCAATCCATCTACTAGACGCTGCCTTATACGCGTTCCCATTCTTAGTTTCTACTTTGATGCATGTATGCATAGAGCAATAAGTACTTACTCTATATAGGGCGGAACCAAGCAATCTTGTCGCATAAATCCGCCAAGAGCAATTATGACCTTTGTAACACACCATGATTTTATATTTGTTGCTGAGAATGTGTATGAGATCGAACTTGCTTATAATTGCATAAGCTCTTATGTGATTTTTAGTACAATCTTATCTTGATATAGATCACTAATGTTAAACTCTTTACTGAAGTCATTGAGATCCTCCGTGTATGTAGTAGATTTGAATAAAAAATCTAGGAGATCTTTTACCTGTTTGGGTTATGACTCAAACAGTAATTTAGCTGAACAGATGTGAAAAATGCTTCTTAGCATGATAATAATATATTAACAAATGTTAAAACCCTCATTACAAATGACAAATAGTGCATGCCTGCTAAAGGTTCAGTTTTTCCAATAATAAGTTTAGGTTCAATTAAAAGTGGAACATTAGTTAACATAGGTTCATTTGAAAGAGAAACATTAGTTAACATAGGTTCATTTAAGGGAAGAACATTTGATTGAAGAATATCAGGTTCATTTGAGAGAGGAACATCAGTAGGGATAATTTTAAAAGGTTCCTTAAATTGAGGAACATCATCCACTAAAAGTCCAAACCTACGTGGATCAAATCTTCTACCATTTATTTCAGGGTAACCTCTGTATTCAGGTTCAAGATCAGGAAATGAGTTATGACGCAAAAATTCCCTCACTTTAAACATTTAAATATCTTTGGTGGTGGATAACCCTTTATCTGAACCGATATCTTTGGTAGTGGACAACTCTTTACCTAAAATAGTATCTTTGGTGAACCTTTACCTGATCCAAAGTTCTGGGAGTTCTGGGAAGGGGCCTCATTAACAATCCATATGTGAAAGGGTGTGCCGGGATTGCTTTTATGCATATTGATTATTATGGTAAAGTCCTGGACTAATGAAATTGCACATGCACATCCATGAACGAAGTTGTACAGCTTACAGTCCTCCTGATAAATTTTGCTAGATTTTTCAAGGAGTATAGCAAAATCTTCATATGACGTTTGTGCCCTTAGTACGGTAAGTTTCGTACTTCCTCCAAGATAACTAACGATTAATCCCATATTTGGAGGTATGATATCACCCCCAAAATGAATAATGGTATAAAGCTAAACTCCATCCATCCTTTAAACAAATGATATAAATAAATAATGCTGGTGATCCCACAAACAAATAAGCTAAACTCTAGCATGATATAAAGCTCAACTCCGGCAATCCCTCAAACAAATGATAGGCAACCTTGAAAAAAATAATAAAAATAACACAAGAAAAATGGTAATGAACAAATAATAAAGTAGCAGAAGACAAATGATAAAGTAGAAGAAGACAAATGATTAAGTACATATTGATAACAATGTATGTCATCTTGCATAACATCTTTTCTAAAGATAAATGGGATAAATCATGAAACGGATACAAAGTTAGAGATGATGGATACAAAGTTGGAGATGATATTAACTTCAACAGTTATATCAATGGCCGGAGTGAAGGATAACAATACTATTTGACAAGGAGAATAACCCTTGGATAACAACGATCATTTTCTCCCCAATGACCTCTGTGTGAGGACTTTAGCGAATACACAACGATGGTTGGTAGTTTATTTTGGGGGGAATCTTTCCTCTAATTATTGTATCAGGTTAGACTACTGATTAACATTTTTTATGTATACATGCCAGAAAACTATGTCTTTTGTTCAAAATTCTATCATTGGCTCGGAAAATTGCCATTTATTTTCCCATAACGTTGTCATTTGTTTTCCCAGAACTTTCCCATTTGGGGGTAATCTTCCCTCTTGTACTATAGCTAATTCAACTCCTTATCAACATTTAATTCATAAGAATAGGGATGACATCTAAGGGATAGTAGGGGGAACAATATCTATTTGGTAATTTTAGTATCGATTTTGGAATCGCCTTGCCAAATTATTGATTTTGGAAAGTTTACATCTTTTAGTATTTAAAATCCTAATTTCCATTTTCTAAATTACCTATCATTATAACACTCCATATAAGAAAAACATATCAAGTCATTAACTTCCCCTTAAAGAATCGAAATAAGAAAAATAAAATGATTACCATAAATATACATTATCTTCATTAAGTCTTACTAGTTAAAAAATCAACACTCCCAAATCCATTGTCAAATTCTAGTGAAACCTGACATTCCATTTTGACATCAGGCCTCTCACTTACTTATCGGGGGTGAGAACGAAGTTAGTGGCAAAAGACCAATCGTTGTTGTTTACAGGGTCTGTGAGGTGGTCAACTAGGTTTTCCAAAGGACCCTTGCCTGTCACAATTGCCTGTACAAAGAATCCAAACACGGAGAACTTAACTAATCTTCCATTCTTCATTTGCCACTGCTCTAGAGAAATAGACTTAGCCTTTGCCATTATTTTTTGCATAGTGATCCTCGCTTCCCCTTCAGAAAAGTCTAAAGTAATATACTACCTTTCCTGATAATAAAGGAGAAGAGCGAGCCATTGTTGAAGCAACAACCATGACTTGTAGAGTAGAGAAAATAGAGATAATGAACCAACAGACTGCTGTGGTGATCTTTTGAGATGCCTTTTGTTAATGGCTTGTGTTACTAGTAAGGGTAGAAATTATCCCAATGGGATCTCTATATATCTTTTGCCTCATTGGTTGGTGCTTAGCTCGGCTTATGGATTTTAATATCCACATTGCCATATCTGTATCATACTATCGTGCAATATTATTCTAGAAAATTCTTGCGGTCTAGAACTAAAATCTTAAACTCACCATTACATGTCCTCACTCCTCAAATTTTGGTGATACTAATGTTTCAAGAGTCGAGGATTATTATACACTCGCAAGAATCTAAGATGCAGGCTCAACAACTTGGAAGGCTGGCTTGTAAAGATGAACAAAGTACTCGGGGAAAGGTTAACAAAAATTAAGAACGATGAAGTTTTCATGTAGATAGAAATAAAGATAAGGTTATGATACATAGAATAATTGTGGCTTCCTTATTCATCCCCAATGCCTACTATACCAAACATAGAAGATGGAATCCCAAAGTCATGCATAGATCGTCAAAATTTTAGGAGTAGGGTCCAAGCCAAAGCTAAGAACCCAATAGGGTTGGGGTGTCCTATAAGGACTCTTAATAAGCCCATAGGCAGCCCTTTAGGGTTATGGGGAGAGTTTTGAGTAGGTCAGGTAACCTTTGTTATAGGGTTATCCATATATCTGCATTACGTATAAAGAAGCACAATAATTCAGAATCAATAAGAAATCCTTTCTTCTCTCTCTCCTTTTGTTATCATGATATAGTACTATTATATTGCTCTATATCAATTATCGCTCAACACGTTATCAGGACGCAAGCACTAGGAGCGAGGAGAGTAGAAAATTATCTTTTAATCAGTGTTTTCAGGGAAACTAAGCGATCAAGAGAAGATGTATTTTACAGTTTTTGAATACATATTCTATTCCTTGTTATTATATACTATATGATAGATTATCATGATTCAAAAACATATTTTTTCTATTTTTTTTGGATTAAAATTTAGGGTTTTTGATATTTTTTACCCTTAAATATTGGCAACTTCAGTTGGATAAAGGCAAGACCACTTCGGTTAGATAGCCTACTCTGAGAGCTTTCTAATAGTATATGGCACATCTTAGGGAGATGTCCCAATCAACGGGAATAACACATTTAAGCTAGGTAGTTTTACGGCCAAAACCAATATTTTTTTGGTCAATGATGTCAGCAGGATAATAATTTTTTTTTGCTTTTTTTAAATAATTATATGATGTGACATCATCATTATCCAATGTGACATCAGTAGTAACACGTGCCAAGGACAAGTGGTATGGCATGTGCGTGGCACGTTTGGCATGCCTAAATTTTGTGTGGCATGTGTGGCATGCCTGACAAATGTTCTAATATGTGGCAGTTGCTAGGGGTGATACGTGGCAGTTGCCAGACTGTCACAGGCTGGCCACCGGCTGGACGTCTGAAATTCACCAGTATATTGGCCAGGATATACGCCGGACGGTCACCAAAATATTCGGTGGACTTTCACCGGAGCTACTGCCGGACGACCATCGGAACAGTGACGTGGCAGACACATACGAGGCACGTGTACATGTATGGCGCGTGTGACACATGTGCATGGTGCGTGTGCAGCCCGTGCATGTGGCACATGTTACCTGTGCATGTGTGGCATGTGGTAGACCGATTTAGACAAGTTAACCCGGTCCAGTCCTTGACCCAGACCGAGTCTGACCGGTCCAGACACTAAAAGAGCTATAAATAGCTCAATTTTTGGTTAAATTAAGCCTAATTTTTTTTAAAAATTCCTATTGACTGAACCTACCCCGTGGGGGACCCATTTTGAATTTTTTTGGGAATATGTGTCTTATATAGGAACATTGGCTCACTTATATGTGATATAAGTAAATGGTATAATACTTAAGTATCTTTTGATATCTAATAGGATATTACTGGTATATCCCTAGGATACTAATTATCATAATTAGGGATCACAAATAATATAAAACCAAGACTAATTTAGAATACGACTATGAGTCATATCTAAATCATACTTAATTGTCACAGACAAATAACTAGAGCTCAATTAGGAATTGACTTAGTCTTTTTTCTAAAATCTTTGAGTCTGAGGAACTAAATTTTCATATCTTGGTACAATTAAATGTTTCATGTTAACATTTAGAGGTATATAGGCGCTGATAGCAACTTATAGTACCCTAGAATATTAGTTCAAAGACAGGCATAATCAACCTATCTTGTGAACCTAGCAGACTTTGGTTTGGGACCACTTGTCAGCTAAACATCCAATACCCCTCATATTCATAGAAAATAAGGTTATTTGGCTAAAATATACCTACCTTTTTTAAACTTGAGGGCTTAGAACACCCTAGTTCTCAAAATTAGGAAAAAACATATCTAGAGATTTTGAATAGTTGTTTTGCTAAGACTCTATTAAAATGCATTTAAAGGTTAAGATCACCATTATATGGGGTAAATTTAGGATTTGATGCTTAATAGGATATGAACAAGGTTCACCTATAAGTAATGATTGGGAATCACTAACTTGTATAGTATGAATTACCTTTAGTAATGATTGAAAATCATGTACTTAAAAAGAATTTCATAAGGAACACAGACATCTGATAGTTTTAAATATCAATCTTGGCTAAGATTCTATTAAAATGCACATCTAAGATTAAGATTGCTATTTTATAGGGTAAATTTGGGATTTAATCATTAAAATTTTTTTTTATGAGTTTTAGAATATGAACAGAGTTTAACTATAAGATGATTAAGAATCATTTATTTATCTTTATTCTAAGTACTATGATATATCTTAAATGCAATTGATATGTTTATCAAGAATTGTCACTAATTACGATATACATTTTGCATAATTGATGTCTGCCAGTCTACATTACGACTACGAACCATTGCTGTAATGGGCTAATTCTATAAGCTCGAAGTGGCCTGGAATTAGCTCTTACACCAATGTACTTGTGACAAAATCTAATGGAAAGTAAGAAATAATACAGGTATTTAGTGTAGAAAAACTATAAAAAGTTAAAAAGCCCCGACCTCGGATTGAAGATTTTTATAATAGTGATGTTTATTTCTTGAGGCTAATATCTTATTATAAGTGATTTCTAGACTCAGAAATGCTTGATCATGTGAATAAAAAGTTTAAAGTTTTGAGAATCTAAAAAATATAGTTTTCATGGTGATTTCTCGCATGATTTTCTGGTCTATATCTTTTTTGAAACCTTTTCATTATATAGGCCATTTTTGCAGTTTTTGGTTGTGCTGAAGTACGTTCTTTGAACAATGCGGTTAGTGGCGGTTGACTGAGTAACTGCTGAGTTTGTGAGAGATAGGTATTTTAACTTGTTCAAGTTTTTTTGTTTGTTCAAGTTTTTCTGCATAGACTTTAAGGTTTTTTTTGCATAAACTTTAAGGCTTTTCTACGCAATTTAAGGTTTTTCTGTTTGTTCAAGTTTTGTTAAGGTTTTAACTTGTTTAGGTTTTTTTGCACAATAAATGTAGGGGTAAATATATAGTACCTGTACCAAAGTTGGTGGCCAAGTACGTTTATTTTGCTGTAATATTCTCTGAAATTGTAGAAGATGGTGAGGACACATAGAATGGCTCTTGAAGAAAAAATTGCTTATGAAATGCAGAGGTTGAAGTTAAAGTATTTCAGAAATCAGTCCTTGGAGAACTGACTCCTGTTCCTGTTCCTCTGATGTATCGAGGAATGTCAGAAAATGAAGCGGCTAAAGCTGAGGAGTATTACTATAGATGGAGGTTTCATCATGTTGTCTTGACAGACGAGCAACATTGGGCTTGTCTCCGTATTCTTGTTGAAGAAAAGTTTTGGAGGCAGATGCAAGGATAGGCATAACTGCGAGGCAGTTTCGGTGAAGTCTTGCGCTCGAATGGATTCTTTGGTCGGGCCCTATACATCATTACCCACTCTGTGGGGGGGGGGGGGTTATAGGAAAGGCAGTGGTGGTAGTAGTGGTGGAAGACGGAGAATGGAAATCTTCTTCTATACTTCCATCGCCACTCTGTGCTGAGAAAACCTTCAGTTTGAAGAGTTGGTTCAAGCAGTGAGTCTCTTGCTTCCATAGTTTCCATTTGAAGTTCGTCTAGACTTCGACCAAGCTCATAAGAAGGAGGATACTTGTTATTTCCAATGTCTACTTTGCATCTGGGAGAAAGATCACTGAAGTAGAACGAACTGAAGGATTTGACACTTTGGAGTTCTTGAAAGACTTGTTATCTGTAAACGTACTTGTAATTTGTTTCGAGATGAATAAAATTTATTATCCAAACTATGTGTTGATATAGAATAAAATAACTCTAAAAATCGAGTTGCATGATCCAAAGACTTTCGAATAATGTATTAAATGAAATGTATGAGGGCAAAAAATAAAAATATCTGTAATAATCGAGCTGTTAAAAATTTATCTGCTAAAATATGTGTTAAGTGAAAAATATTATTCGACCTGTGTACTGGAAATATTAGGGTTAAAATTAAAGGTTCTGAATAAAGAATTGATCTTACAAAGGTCATTCTAGAATATTTAGACTTGGATAGAATAAGCTCGATCTAGAATTGTATTGAATTACTGAGTTCGATAGGAAGATATATGTCGAAATAATATCTCTCAAGATATTGGGGCTTCTGTTACGAGATAATAGGTTAATATTACGACTTGCGGGTAAGTGGTAGAAAAAATGTATAAATAAGGGTGAAAGGAATTTGAAGCTTGGGGAAGGAAAAAAGAATGGTGTGGACTCGATCTGTGAGAATCCAGTATGCCTTTGAAGGGCGGTTGAGGATAAAGATCGCTGAAGTGCGAGAGTAAATTTTTGGAGTATTGGATTATGATGCTGAGATCCCAGTGAGGAAGGTTCAACTGGAAAGTTTAGATGGGATTGGGAGGGAACGTGAGTATAAATGTCATTTTTATGACGAGATGTTTTGAAAGATTATTGTGGATCCTGCAACTCGAAAATGTTTTATGAGATTGCTTGTTATAGAGGAGATTGAATTGGAAGTTGTGAGTATTGCTAGAGGATATTTGATCGTATGTGGTTCCCCAGATCATCAAGGTTGCTTTAGATGTAATTATATGTGAGGTAATGAAGCAAATGTAAATAGGGGTAACAAAATGTATGTAACTGCATGAGTTTGAATAATTTTAAAAAAATGTTATTGAACATTGATCCTCTATTTTTGTGATTGTTGTTTATGACTGTTATGAAAAATGAATTTTGAAAATATTTAAAATTTTGTTATGAGAGCTTCGGAAATGACGTCATTGTTGCTATAAGTAGAAGAAGCAAGTATATAAAAAGCAGTGAGCTTCTGATTTTGTCCCTTTTGTAAAAGCTGTGGAAACCCGATTACGTATAAGCGTGAGTCATCATGAGTATGGTGAGATTAGAGGGAGATATGGAAAAGTGAAATAATAATAGATTAAAATATAAGGCAAAGGGCAATGATGGGAAATCATTTTTACCGAAATGGTGTAAGACGTCTGACATGGATAGTGGAGGGGATGCCTCAGTTCCAAAACTATGGATGGATAGTACGAGGCTCAATAACTGCTAATAGTTAGAGAGAGAAAATATAAATACTACTTCATCTTCGTCAATCAAACATTTCTCAACTTCTGAAAACTTGAAGAGTAGTGAGAGAGGAAGAAAGAAGAAAAACAAAAATAGCACTGAAACTCGTAGAGAATTTATTGACAGTGATCATTAGTCAAAGCGTAAGAGAGTCGCTAAAACCGAGTCACAAAGGTGGTTGTATAGCAGCGTGGTGAGGTGATTCGGCGCTGCTGTAGATTCGCATTCAGACATATAAGGTTAGTAGATGATTTGTGACATGTATACGTATTTTTTGAAGATTACGTTTTTGTTTCTAGGAAAATCTACAATTTACTATTTATAGTAATCTATAAAAACCTGCTTGATATATGATATGCAAAAGATTTTTGGATGTGCTGGACGTATATGCTAAAGATAATGATAGATACCTGGACTTGTTTGTAGGTCGATCGTGTGGAGTGCTTGAGTAGGAATACATCTTTTTTTATTTGATATGGTGAGTTCTCCTATAAGTGAGGCCTCGACCTTTGGCCGGTTGGCTGATTCTGAGATTAAAATGTCTGAAAGGGAGGAAGAAATAGGTGCTGATCAATTTCTAGATTTACCTGGAAGATTGGGATCATATCCTCCTCACTCTGATATATTTAAAGAGTTCTATAATGACAAGGCTTCTGTAAGAGGTAGATGGGGTAACTGTATAGAGCACGCCAATAGGCAGTTTAGGGGTTGTACTGTGGCGGCAGGGGAGGAATATTTATATTTGTAGGCCGATTTGGCAAAGGAGAAAAGGGATAGGGTTATAGATGAATCGATCCCTTTGGAATATTTCAATGAGAATGTTCAAAGTGAACTTTCAGAGGGCTTTTTATACTACCTATCTCTGTTGGAGTATAGGTTGAGTCTTCCCCTTAGCAATTTGGTAAAAGGGATTATGAACCTTATCGGGGCATGCCCAATTCAGATGAACGGGAACATGTGTGAGGTGATAAGTATTTGTGAATCTTTGAATTCACGGTGGGAAGGAGATGGGAGAAAGAGGAGGATATTCTCTAAGGACGTTTTACAGTTTTATGGGGTAATAAACTATTCTACAAGTGGAGGGGCATATTTTTGTGCGAGCTCGATTCGGCCTCGCTTCTTCGATCTAAACTCAGCAGGTCGACCATGGAATGACAATATGATATGGGTGAAGGGTAATTGCCTTCAGAGAGATGATGAAGAATTCACAGAACTTCTATTTAGAACTGTAAAAAAAGGTATATTATATGAAATTGATAGTTGAAATTGTATAATGGTTTGCTGATGATAATATCCTGTGAATGATAGCTCCCAAATCTCAGGTAGCTAGGAAAGAATCGTTATTGGATATAATTGCTTAGGAAGAGATAGAGCTCAAAGTTGTATTAGGGGATCTTGGCATTAACAGGAAGAAGCATATAAATAGCCGAGTTGAAAAAGTTCAAAAATCTCAGTCGACGAGACTAATGACGAGCACTGGCGGTAGTAAGAAGAAGGAAACTGATTGGGAAAGGCGAGTTAACTCGTCCAAGCCCCCTGGAGTGGACTGTACAGGATTACCTGAGTCCACTACGTTGAGCAAAATTAGCTCGAACATTTCTTAAGAAGCAGATGCTGAAGCGCCCTTCAACCTCTGGAACCGTGGGAAGTTGCGAGGCCATGAAAAAGAGAAGGGTTGAACCTTCTGAGAGGTCGGGGATGAAGGTCGTAGGGGATCAACCTGTCGTGGAGGACAATTTGAAAGAGGTGGAAGAAAAAGCCAGGTTGGCAGCTCTCCACGGGGAGGAGATGGGCTAAATGGTAGGTTCATATGCCCGAATGTGTATTGATATGAATTTGGTATTATGATTCGAGTTAATTAATGAGGTCAATTTTTTTTATAGGCTGCACGTTTGATGAACGGAATATGCCTCTTGGTCGAGGAGGAGAAAGCTAAGCTAAAAAGGAAGAAGGATGAGCTCGAAAGGAATGAAGATCGATTAAAAACTGATCTGCTTAAGGAGGTAAAACGGGTGGCGGCTTTGAAGGCTTCGCAAGTGGTGGAAATAAACAATCTTCATGCGAAAGAAAGAACGAATTTGGAGGAGGTGGTAGCTGAGCGTGACAGGCTCGGGCACCACCTTGTGTCAAAAGGATATTATGAGGATGAGGTGGATGCCATTAAGGTAGATACCTATGTGGACGAGGAGGAAGATGAAGAGATTAAAGATGTTGTTGTCGGCGTTGTTGTCGGGTTGGATGGTATGTCTCCTCAGACGGTGAGAGACAACCAAGGGGATGATAACGAGCGTTCGGAAGGGGAAAAAAGAAGTTAGAGTAGTGTGATAGTTTTGTGATTTTATGAATATTTGGGAATGTTTGTAAAATAATTGGATATTTTTTGTTGGATAGAATTTTGTAGGCTAAGTTTATTTTTTTGTAAACCTTGTTGTAGGAACAAAAAGATATACGCCTCAGAATAAAATATTTTGAGGTAGAGCTTGCTAGGGAGAGAGACACCTCAGCGTCTTTGTTGTCTTCGCAAGTGGAGCTGCAGGTTAGAACAGAGCAAAAAATATTTGATTTGTATGCTTTATTAGTATAGAGCTACTAAGTAATAAATTAAGTATAGAGAGGGACCAAAAACCTATTATCTGCTTAGAGGCAATGGCACTGAAATGGCACACAAGAAATACCAAAGTATTATTAACTTTAAGAAATAGAGAATGTGTACCTTAAACTTGGGAGTATATGTTATAGAGCATCTGTCTGAGATTGTACATCGACCTTAAGTTTAGAAGTATTGTTATACGATAGATGTCAATAAATAGATATCTTGTTAGAAATGAGTCATATGTGGTGACTGAGTATTCTGAATCGAACTTGATATAATGTATTTGT
Organism: Kingdonia uniflora; assembly: GCA_014058105.1. NCBI lineage: Eukaryota > Viridiplantae > Streptophyta > Magnoliopsida > Ranunculales > Circaeasteraceae > Kingdonia > Kingdonia uniflora. Next base: position 1,857,367 of record JACGCM010000140.1, on the reverse strand, counting down.
AATGTGCAGGTCGAATTGGAGTCAGCTCGCTTGCGCGAAGAAAATGCTCGCTAATGTAGCCAAGAATTTGCAGAGGAGTTTGTTAGGATAAGGGAAGCAAATGAAGACAGAGAAGATCAACATGCAAAAGTGCACTTCAAATTTGTTAAGCCAACACAGACTGCTATCGACCTAGCTTTGAAGATCGAGGAGAAGGATGCCGAAATTGAGAAAGGGCAAAAAGAGCTTGCTGAGTTAAAATAACATACAACGAACCTCAAAAGCCAAAATGATGTGTTGATGGCAAAGAGTAGGGAGGCTGACATGGCCCGTTACCGTATACACGCACTAGAAAGATCGAAGAAAGGATTAAATCGGTCGATGGCTGGTTTAAAAAATTATTTGATCAAGATGAATAACAATCAGGAGGAAACTCGAGTTGATCTAGCGAATAGCAAGAGAGAGCTAGAACGATTGAAGAAGAAATTGGTTGATAAAGATAACGAGCTGAAGAGAGCTCAAAATAATCTATCTGCATCTAAAGTTGTAATTGATCAAATAATTACAGCTTTACCTGCAAAAGATTTTAAATTTTGGACGGTTCAGCATAAGTGTAATGAGTTAAACGAAAGAGTGGCGCAGTTGAAGACTGAATTGGCACAAGCCAATTCATGTGTTAGACATGCCGAGGCTGGAGAGCGCTAGAGGAATAATAAAAATTATGCCAAGGTCACCCTTGTGTAAGGAGATGCTGTCAGTCTATTAGGTCAAATAGGAGAGCTGGAGGGGGATACCACTCGTATTCAAGGTCATGTGTAGAAAGGAAACGAGAAGTTAAGGGAGTGTCAAAGGAAGTTGGATGCTGCTCTTTCCAGGGAACAAGAGTTAGAGTGGACTATCAGAGGTAAGGATACATTTATATAGCAGAAAGATGAAATGTTATAGAAGATTCTGGATGTGGAGGATCTGAAAAGGGAGATTATGGAACTTCGTGCTCAGGTGGCCGATTTAGATGCGATTAATCGAGCTGAATCGCCAATAGCCGACAAAAAATCGGAGGAGAACATTACTTTCACAGATTGGGTAGATAGAGAAATGATATGGCTAAAAGAATGGTATGCAAGGTCAGAAGAACGTCTTCAGAAGGCTTGAGAGAATTTCTCTAGGTTAGTTGTTATCTAGGCATCACACTCAGAATTGTTGAGTGCAGTTATTGCCTATTTTGTAAAGGAGGTAAAAAGGATTAAGTCACAAAGAGATACCTTGTTCAACAGTATGTCAGACATAGGATGTATTTGTAGAGCTGATGTAGATCGAGGAAATTGTATGCAGGCCATAGAAACGGATCTAGGCCCTCGACCTGCTAAATTGATAGAGCATGGCAGGAGTATTGTGACTGCTCGGGCTCGAGAATTTATGACTAATCGATCTCCAATTGTAGGGGGAGCTCTAGAATTTATGGCGAACTGGCCTCCTATTTTTGGGGAAAGTGGAGGTGATATCCCAAAAGCAAAAAGGGACCCAATGTAGAGGTTGTATATGTGACCTAAAATAATAAAAAGAGTTGTTGCAGACAAGTTGAGTGATGAAAGCTAGTATTACCTTTACTTTATCTTATGTATGTTAGATTCTTTGATGTAAAACAAGTGTTGCCTTAGCTTTAATCGCCGAGATTTAGTAGAGTCAGCCCAACCAAGTGTTATCCCTGATCGAACTGGTATGATGTCGCAGCCATATTGAGGTAGATGAAAGCTAGTTTTACCTTTACTTTATCTTATGTCTGGTAGAGTCTTTGACGTAAAACAAGTATTACCAAAGTTTTAATCGCAGAGATTTAGTAGAGTTAATCCAACCAAGTATTATCCTTGATCGAACTGGTATGATGTCGCAGGAAAATTGAGGTAGATGAAAGCTAGTTTTACCTTTTCTTTATCAAATGTTTGGTAGAGTCTTTGATGTAAAATAAGTATTACCTTAGTTTTAATCGCAGAGATTTAGAAGAGTTAGCCCAACAAAGTGTTATCCATGATTGAACTGGTATAGAGGTCGATTGAAAACTAGTATTATCTATGCTTTAATCTATATGATGTCTACGAAGTAGATAGATGTATGGGAGAAAAACTTGCAAGTTTCACTGAATAGAAAATAATATACATTGGATGGAGATGAAAATCTCACGTTTGGAGTAGAAAAAGTGAGAAAGTGAAATGGAGTAGTGAGGGACTTAACGATTGTACCGTTTCAGTCACCTACTGTTCCAAGGACCTAAAATATAGATTTCCTCTTCTTTCATGAGGTAATATGATCCTGAGCCTGAGAGATCTGTGATAAGGAATGGATCCTCCCAATTGTCTGCTAGTTTCCCAGCATGAGGTTTTTTGCGGTGTTAAGGTACTTCTCTGAGGACGAGATCATCGATTTTGAAGGTACGGCTTCTGACTCATTTATTATATGAACTGGCCAGCATATGTTGATATCGACCTAGGTTAGCGATGACGCGCTCTCTAGTTTCATCGATCCAATTGAGGTTGCAAGCCAATTCGAACTCATTTTCCTCGCCAGTTAGCTCATGATCTTTGACAGGATGATAGTATTCAGAGGGAATTATAGCCTCGGTTCCATAGGTAAGGAAGAATGGAGTGTAGCCTGTCGACTATCGTAGAGTGGTACGATATGCCCAAAAGACATGAGGAAGTTCCCGAACCCAATTCCCTTTTTTTTGAGAGTGTAACCTTTTCTTGAGTCCATCCACGATGGCTTTGTTGGTGATTTCGGCTTGGCTATTGTCTTAAGTATAGTAAGGATTAAATACTGAGTGGATGATATTGTGTTAATTGAGGAAAGCTATGACTTTTCTCTAACAAATTGGGGCCCATTATCAATACAAATTAGGTAGGGGCTCTCAATCCGAGTGATGATGTGCTCCCAGATAAAGGAGATGACCTCTTCTTCTCCGGTTTAACAGATTGGAACTGCTTTTACCCATTTTGTAAAGTAATTTGTAGCTATGAGTAGGTGGCGGCGGTTACCTGGAGAATTAGAAAATTTATCGACAAGATTGAGTACCCATCGTTTGAATGCCCAAAACACCTTGCTTGTATGGAGTTTGAGCGCAGGGGCATGAATTATTTGTCCATGCCATTGGCATACGTCATATTTGCGTGAGTACTCTTCTGCTTTCTTTCTTGCGCATGCCAAGCCAAAATACTCCTTGTGTAATGGCTCTATTTGCTAGTCATCGACCTGCGGCATGGGAGCCACAAGTCCCTTTATGTAGATTGCGGACCATCACATTCGATTTCTATTTGGAGAGGCATTTGAGGTAAGGCCCCGTGACTGAACGGCAGTATAAAGTACCATTTTGATTAGTGTAGTGCTTTGAGTTGTTTATCTGCTGTCGACACTCTTTTGGATTTATTACCTTCACATTTATTGTCGATACCGAGATAAACTAAGAAAGTCATTCGCCAATTGTCGTCTCCCCTTTTATCGCCCTTAGTGTTGATCGTGTATACAAAAATGCGATCAATGCTGGGGGTTGAAATCACTTCGATCTGGAGATATCGTGCTTCTGTGCCTAAGACCCCGGCTAGATATACCAAGGAATTGGCGTGTCTGTTTTCACCTTGAGGAAGATAATCAAGAGTTGCTTGCATGAACTTGCTCATCCTATCTGCGACAAAAGCTGCGTATTCAATCATCTTACTATTCTTTTTATATTGCTCAGAGTAATGATGGATGATGAGTAGTATATCTGCGTAAACTGAGAGTTCTGGGACGCCGAGTTCAAGAGCGAGATTGAGTCCATGAATGAGAGCCTCGTACTCGGTGACATTATTTGAGGTCTCAAAGTCCAAGCAGATTAATTTCTCAATTTTTTCATTGGAAGGGGTAATCAATACGATTCTAATTCCAGACCCTGCTGATCCTGCTGATCCATATGTATGAAGTCTCTACCCTTTCTTTATATTCCATCCAGCCCGCTCGTCAAATGCTTTGGTGGGTGGATCTTCTATAACTTCCTCTACAAGATCAGGATAGTGCTCTTCCCAATCGGGTTCTTCCACTAGAAAATTTGTGAGAAAATTGGCAATGGCCTGACCCTTTTCGAAATGACGTTGTTCGAATTTGAGATCATGTTCTACCAAACTGACTAACCAATGTTGCACTCTTCTTGATTTTCTATTTTGGACAGAACCTCTCGAAGTGGGTAGTTCGTCATGACTATGAGGGAATGAGCTAGGAAGTAGTGTTTGAGTTTCTCTGAAGTATAAACAAGAGTGAGAGGAAGTTTTTTGATTTGAGAGTGCCTCGTTTCCGTTGGAGTAAGGGTTTTTCTGATGAAGTAGACTGGTTTCTCTATTTTCCCTTCAAGTCGAGTGAGAGCCGAGTTGAGTGAATTATCTATAACTGCTAGGTAGATAATCAATTCCTCATTATCTATTGGGGTCCTCATGATGGGAGACTTCCCCAAATAGGTTTTGAGATCCTGAAAAGCTGCTTTGCATTCTAATATCTATTGAACCTCTGCATTTGGTTTAACTTTTCCTCGTTTGGTACAATCGCGGAGTAATAAGAATAGCCAATGACAGCGGTCTGAAGATTTTAAAATGAAATGGTAGATAGCGGCAATCTTGCCGGCAAGTTTATGAATGTCTTTTGTCGTTCTCGGAAATGGCATGTTGAGGAGAGCCGGAATCTAATCTGGACTGGCCTCAATCCCCTTCTTGCGGATGAGGTGGCCTAGAAATCGACTTGAATGAACTATGAATTGACACTTATCAGGATTGAGACACATTCTATAAGATCGAAGAATGTTAAATATTGTGTTGAGATCTGAGATGTGGTTGATGGACTGCATGCTTTTGGTCAAGAGATCATCAATGTAAACTTCCACGACTTTCCCAAGATGTGCTTTTAACATAGCAGTCATCAACCGTTGATAAGTTGCACTTGCATTTTTGAGTCCGAAGGGTATGACTTTGTAACAGCAAAGTCCCCTTTCAATGATAAAAGTAGTATTTTCTTGATCTTTATCCAAGAGTGGAATCTGATTGTATCCAAAAGTAGCACCCACCATAGATAATAGTTCGTGACTTGCTATGGAATTAAGGATCTGATGAATGTTAGGAAAATAGATACTATCCTCTGGAGTATGTTTGTTTAGATTGGTAAAATCTACACAAACTCAGACTTTTCCATTCTTCATTGGGACAAAGATGATGTTAGATATCCAATCTGGATATTTGGCTTCTCGAATAAATCCTACTTTGATTAATTTCTCGATCTTCATATTAACTTCATCACAAAGTCATGGTGATAGGCATCGCTATTTTTGTTTGACCGTAGTGGCGTTGATGGTCAATTTGTGACATGTCTAGGCATCTCTTCGAAAGACCATACAAAAATGTCTTAATTTAGTCGTAAGAACTGAATGAGAGCGTCTTTTTTGTGTTGAACCAGCTTAGTACCGATGAAAGTACCTCTGCTAGGTTTATCAATGTTGATATATTCGGTGGGCTCCTCCATGAAAGGCTAATCATCCGGGTGATTAGCTTTCTGTAACTGCTATGCAACATACATTTCAAAGGTATCTAGAATCACAGAGATGGTATTTTCGTAAGCTCGGGAAAGCTTTTGACTACCTCTGATCTCATAAATACTGTTGTTGTATTTTAAGCAGAGTGCTTGATGATAGGTAGAAGCGATTGCTTCCATGTTATGAATTTAGCAACAACCCATAATCATGAGATAATGAGATTTGACATTGATCACGCAGAAGATGACGTCGATTGTGGCTGGTCCTGCAGTAATATGCAAAATGATCTTCCTTACTCGCTCTTCTTTAAAACCATTAAAACAATTAATATTGGTAATGATTTGAATGAATTGACCGGCCAAACCCATTTGGTCGATAGTGCTCTGATAGAGAATCTCAATATCGTTGCCAGTATCAATCATCATTGAGTGCATGAAAAATTTCTTCTTCTTGAGCATTATGTCTAATGCAGCATGATGTGGAAACTTGACATGGCTAGTATCGCAATCTTCGAATGATATCCCAAGCCGGCGAATGCTCGACTCAGGCAAATGTTTGGCTTCTTTGTCTTAAGGTGTAAGATCAGAGCATTCAGATAGTCTCCTGCGTTTAAATCTGTTGGATTGGTGATCTGATTAATTTTGATCATGTTGTTGTGGTACATTTGGTAGAGATGCTTCTCCTTAGCTTGATCTTCGACATGGACAACTTCTAGCTGCTTCTTATAGCTGCCATCCTTGTATGATTCCAGGCAGACAATATATTCGAACATCCGTCCCTCCTTGAAAATTTATTTGAGCAACCTCTTTAAAGTATAGTAATTGTCAGTGGAATGATGGTTTACCCTATGTTGCATGCAGTACTGTCGGCTCTCGATTGGTTCGAATGGTTGGGAAAGACGGTAGAACTTATCCTTTGAGAGGATTAGAAAAATTGTGGAGATTCAAAAATTTACCTTTGGGAAGACTAGTTTGACTTGTGACCCACCTTTTTGAGGGTTGCCGGTGTTTCCCTTGGCGAGATTTTAGTCACCGTGATTGTGCTTTGGTTTAGTGTTTTGATATGTAGAAGGTCCTTTCGTGGTAAGGATGGATTTAGTAGATTTATGTCTTCCGAACATCATCCTTTCTAGGTCGACGTAACTATTGACCTTGGTGATCATATCCTCCAAGGTTGCTAATTTGTTGAGGAAGAGGTGCGTTTTGGCTTTGCAATTGAGCTGGAGTGCATTGGTGAAAGCAGTAACAACTATTTTATGATCGAGATTATCTACTTTACGTGCGAGCTCCAAAAAATTCTTTGCAAAAGCCTTAAGCTTCTCTCCATGTAGCTATTTGAGACTGGCAAAAGAATATAAATTCTCTTCTTTATCTATATTTTGAGCATATGTCTTGATAAACTATTTTTGCAGCTATTCGAATGTGTATATGGAGTCTTCAGGTAAAGAGTAAAACCATCGGAGAGATAGGTATTTTGACAGCTGTTCGAATCTGGTTAGTTGCGGTTGACTGAGTAACTGTTGAGTTCGTGAGAGACATGTATTTTGACTTGTTCAGGTTTTTCTATTTGAGCTCGTCCCACATTTTTTATCAGTTTATGGAGTTGGTGGCAATACTGAGTAGAGAAGCCATGTGCAGAATGCATGGGCCTGACATGGAGGCAGATTGAGCTAGAGACAGATCGATTTAGGTAAGATCGAGGGGTAGGCCCCTACAATTGCGACTTGATGGTTCCAACTACTTGTATTGGTGTACGTACATAAAACTACATCTGCAGACAATGAATGCCTCAAAGTAGATTGTTGTAGATAATACCCGTTCAGAACCACTTAGGGTACATGCCATGTTAGCTATGCGCGCCTACCTTGAGCCGGAGCTGAAGCTCTAGCACCTCCATTGTGGAAATCCATATGAGTTTTGGACGACCTTAAAAGAACGCTTTGGTCTACAGCAGGTCTTAGCGAACTATAAGAACCGTAATCGCTAGAACAACTTGAGGCTATGCGACTTCAAGACTATAGCTGCTTATAATTCAGTACTACAGAAGATTATTATAGCCAGGAGGCTCAATAACGATTATCTCTTCGATTAAAGTCCAGGCTAACCACATCACCACAGACCTAACTTCTATCACTATGAAGTTAGCAGTGTCAGACATCTTTAGCGATACTGATGCCAGTATGGATCAATATACAGAATAATCCATAATGATTCTCCAGTAGTCATGTGATGTCACATTAGAGAGAACACTAGTAGTTTCTTTTCTAGTACATACTTGATTTACTTTTTTTTTTGTTAGCATTTTAGATTTTGTTGGGAACATATCATTTATATTTTAATAAAGTGCTCGCGACATTCATGAGATTTCCAATTTGTTATAAATTGTGATTATTTGAATTTATTGCTAGGGAAGTAGCTAAATTCAATGGATGATAGTTGATCTACTACATACAACCTGCCTATGGATCTATCTGCACATTGCGTATGACTGATAATCGGACGAGTGGCGACATGTCTAAAAGACATTATTATAACGCCTAGATCCCTTTGAGATTGGAATATATTTCTTGTCTAACCTTGTTCATCGGGGATAACACGAATATCATTGGCACGACCAACATGATAGAACATACTAAGTGCTTCACGCTATTACTTGTTAACGGTGCGATACAGGGTATCTAGTCCACTTTATAAACTAGTAAATCCAACCAGATTTTACTGAGTTGAAGGAGATACATGATAATGCTTATCATGTAATAATAATTATCGGAGAAAATGACAGGCAAGGTTATGTGGATTCACTCAATGTCTAAAGGTTAAAACATGATATTGGAACAGTTTTTAATACACTCCTCAGGGCTCAGATAGTGAGGAGGATTATCGGGATTATATCTCAAACTTTCCTTAAGTTGGGGAGAAGATCAAGAGAGTGTACGTGTAACGATTACTTTCAGGGAAAGTCTATTATTTTATCCTAGTATGACCAAGGTGGAGTGAGACCTCCAACCTTTGCTCGAAACACATCCATGGAGACACATGTGGACCTTTTTATCCACATAGTAGCCCATTTGAATATTTATGGTCATGAAAGATGTATCTAGGAGATGGTCTTACGTTTGCCTACTCATAAAATCTCATAATGCAATGTTAACATGACTTCTTACTTAGATCATTCGATCGCATGCTCAGTTCCTGGATTAACCAATCAAAGCCGATCGATGCGACTTGACGGGGGTTTGGGAGTTGGACTTACAGGCTTTTGATGATTATTTTATCGCTAAATAGGATAGATGATTGAGTATCGTGAGTACCCCATACCATACCTAAATCAGGATTGGTGGAAAACCTAATCAAGTGATTTAGGATAATTGCTAGGCTACTGTTATTATGATAACAGTTTCTGGCTAGTGTGTGGGTTATGTATTCTTGCTCCCACAATACTGATTTGGGTTCGTCCCTTAGCAAATCACTGAATTATTTTTTCCCAAAAGCGACTAGTAACTGGGTCAGAACCCGGTGTCGCCCATCGACGAACATTTGGTTGTTTTGTACAGGTGCCAATCATTCCACAATGTATAAAAATTGGACACTCCATGCCGGCCTAGTATTATGTGGGTTATAATTCGCATTTATCACTGGATATTTGGACCCGCTGGTGACGTATATTCTGCAGGGTAGATAATTATTATTTTGATGAGACAATATTCCCAGTATTGGGAGGAGATATGATAGTCAATGCTGAGAATGTTTCCAAAAGTTCTTGGAAAACACCATCGTTGTCTCATCTAGATCCCTATACATAAGTTAGGTGACAATAAGGTTCAACAGATTAGAAACCTCCAATAGGTCATAAATAAATTGTTAAAAACATTTATAGACACTATTAAAGTATTGCAAGTATATGTACCTACAAGTAATATACCTACACTATAGAACATTCTAGGGGAATTAGTACTGCAAATGAATCTGAGGCTCGCGTTTAGTGCGGAGTACTGTTGGATAAAAGTATTATGAGTCGGGGAGCTGCAGAACAAGGGACAAATTTGACTAATGTTGTAGTCGGTTCATCGAGGATGGAACCACCCATTGACGATGCAATAGTAGCTCTACGACCAGTTTGTAAATTACGAGACTAGCCCGGTGAGGCACATGCGTATGATAATAATGGGATCTCGATCTATTTAAAGTCTGTAATAATTATAACATAGGATCATTCAGTAGAGTTTTTCGACACGGTATTCATATTCGCTGCTGTGCTCGCCATCAAGGATGAGGATTCAGAGCCAAAGTGGATATCTAAAATCCAAGCAGAGCTCAGCTTACTAGCATAATACAAAATGATACAATTGAGTCTGTTGGTTATAAATGAGAAAAGTAAGGAAACACAATTAACTCAAAGAGATAATTTGGTCAAGGCAAGACTAGTTGCCCAAAAATTCTTTAAGAGATCTAGCATTGATTACAGTGTGACCTATTACCCAGTTATGGACGCTATAACGTTTCGGTACTAATCAGTATGTCAAGTTGTTGGGGACAAGCAAGACATGCGTCTGATGTAAATACCGCCTATCCATATGGGAAACTAGATACAAATATCTACATGAAGTTACTTGGGAAGGTAAAAGCTTTTGGAAGTAATTAAGCCTGACACATAAGGTATGTACATAATAAAACTGGAAAAGTTATTGTTGATTTGAAGCAATGGGCCCATGTGACATAGTAAGTGTTAACTAAGTATTTAAAGGTCGGGGACTTTACAAATATCCTAATATGTCCATGCGTTCTTTTTTAGAACAAAGATATTAGTTTCACTCATCATAATAGTGTACTAAATGATTTAAATATCATTCGACCTCTAGGGGAGATCGTGAGAGTTACCGAATACCTTTGGAAGGAATTTGAAATATATGACCTTGGGAAATTAAGAGTGTCTCGATTTGCAGATCAAATATCTTAATAGTGGCACTCATACACCGAGCAATATATATCAGAAGAGTTATCTAATACTTTGATATGGATGTAGCACACGGTTTTAAGACGTTTACTGTACGTCCATCACTTGGGTATGGACAATAACATCTTCCATCATCCTAATGGGGGGAGAAAATCCAAAGGCTATAATGTTATAGCTAGGAGGTATTGTGTTATAGTTAGCTGGGTATACTAGACCAAATGACTCATTCGTAGTGAACTGGTTGGCTTGCCATAGTTTCGTACCTACCCAAAGGCACTGGATTAAGATCAGGCACATTCTGAGGTATCTTATCGGTATCAAAGACTGGGTTCTATTCTACTCGAAATGGTAAATATAAAAGTATAAAGTACTTTTTAGACCCACATAGAGGCCATTGTCAAATGGATTATGTGAATATGTACGGGGATACATAAAGATTCTTGGAGATTTATGAAGCAGACGGTGGTAGTTACACCTCGAATCACGAAGATTCTTGTACTTTATGAAGCTGGCATAGAATGATGGTTATGCTCCAAGACACATCTCATCAACCAAAGTTGTGGCGTATTCTATCCGAGATAAATCATCAACTATGTATGAAGACAATTAAGCTTGTATCATTCAAATCAATGGTGACAGAACGAATCACATTTCATAGAAGCCATTCCAACCTTATGAATTATAAAAGGCGAATGAGATCAGTGTTGTTGAAGATATTTCAAAAAATATCTTTGCAAATCCATGCACGAAGACTCTTGCGTCACTTTTGTTTAAGCGGCTAGTACACGGAATTGGCATACAAAAGATTCATTTATTAATATCTCAGGGAGATACATCTCTTGGAGATCGGCGTCAGGGGGAGTAGTCCCAGCCTGACTTGAACACATGCGTATTGTACTCCTTTTTTTGATAGCGCAGTTTTTATCCTATAAGATTTTACTTGCTGGAGGTTTAGATGAGGCAGCGTATACGTGTCCACAACCTATATAGGGCATAAAATTGTGCTCTTTCCCTGCACAGCTTTTTGCCCAAGGGGGTTTTTCTTGGCAGAGGTTTTGATGGGCAAGTCGTCCTTGTACGAAACACCCCAAGGGGGAGTATTAGGAGTTGGGTCCATGCCCAAGCTTAGAACCCAGCAGGGTTGGAGTATCCTATTAGGACTCCTAACAAGCCCATAAGCCCTTTAGGGTTATGGGGAGAGTTTCGAGTAGGTTAGGTAACCTTTGTTGTAGGGCTATCAATATATATGTATTACGTACAGAGAAACACAACAATTCATAATCAATAAGAAATCCTCTATTCTCTCTTTCCTTTTGTTCTCATGATATATTACTGTTATATTGCTCTATATCAATTATCTCTCGACAAAAAAGTTTTAAAATTGCATTAGCAACCAATTGGCACATCTTTCAATTTTTTTATTTACACATTTCATTATTTTCTGAAGTGTTAAGTTGCATTTAATAATTTTAATATTATAGTACTCACAATACTATCTGAAGACATGTAGTAGGTTATCCCATATTTTATTTGTTAGAAATATAGTTGTAATACTACTGCGTATGAGATAGATACTCACTTTTGGTTCTTGACGGAATTATAATTCAATTGACCAAATCATTGGGTATATATACATGTATTAACATCTCCAGGTCTCGTATTTTTAGGATTTAGTTTTCTTCAATATCTCACTTTATTCATTTTCTCAATTTTATAACCAAAATAAATAAATTAAAATAGTTTATACAAACAATTATGCACACGATTTCGCGCGTGCGCACGCATTATTTTTGGAAATATAATTGGGTGTTGAATTTCTTTTATCAACTTATTTTTGATTGGTAAAAAGGGTGTAATTGATTAATAGTATGTAGTATATATGGTTATGTATTTATAAGTTCAACATTTTCAGGATATTACAAAAAAAAATATAAAATATAAAATATAAATAAAAGACTAAAGAGAAACAATGAGTAGATTCTTAATGATGTCCTTGAAAGGGAAGTGATAAGCTTTGGATCACATGAAGGCTCTGTCCTCTCAGGAAACATATTTAGCCAGTGCTTATTACTTTTTTAACTAAACTTTACAAAAAGTGATAAGCTTTTGGATCACATGAAGTTGTATCATATTGTAATTGAGACATCCAAAAAGTACAATTCTTTGAGATAACGAGGGTGAGAGATATTTGAGAGCTAAATCCAACATCAGATGCACAATGGGATGGTTTTTTTGGGCTTTCCACTTGAAGGCAATTTATGTTTTTAAATTGACGTCGGGTTCTTTAACATAAAAGTATAAGAAATGGATGAGAATGTGAGAGCAGTTATATTTCCATAACTACACTTAATCATGGAAAAAAATGAAAAAAAGAAGTGATTCTTGATGATATTTGGGGTGAAATGAATTAATATAATATTGTTAAGGGGTGAGATTTTACTTTGGTTGGGGTGAAATGTTTAGTGGAAGATGGATTCAATTTATCGACATCTTACTAGAATAATAGATGGCTGAGATTGTATTTTTTACCATTTTTTTCACGGCCCAAATATGAAGAATTTCGCTTATGAGAGTACCTTAAAAATTTCTCCAAGATCCTTACAAGACTATTAACATACTTGGGTTATTTCAACGAAAGTACATCATTATGTTTACAGGACATGAAAAAAAGAAACTGAACAAGGTTTACAACATAAGAAATTTCTGCAAGTATCAAGAGTAATGTCAAGATTGTTCGTTGCTGGGATTACCTTGAGAGAGAAATTGTTGTTCACATTCACATTTTATAGCAAAGTATTTTATTTTTTTTAAAAGAGAAAACATATATAAACTAGACCCCGGGGGGCAAAATAGGAGATACAAGGTCAATCAAGTTAGCTGCCGCAACAGGCAAGTTACAGTAAACAGGATGGGCCAAAAAGCTCCAAGCCGATAAAAAGTGTGCATCCAAGTTGTGTGGCCTACTGATAAACTCAAAACAAAATTCGTCAAAATGAGATGCATGGTACATGATATCTGGAGCTCTAGAAATAGCACCCCAAGAGAGGTTCACTGACTTCTCCTTATAAGCTTTAACTAAACGCTAACAACCCGACAAAAGTACCAATCTCCTGATTCCCAAGTCCGTCGCCACTATCAATCCTCTAAGAACTGCTATAGCTTTCGTAGCTTCCGTGTGGGTGGTATCATATCCTCCAGCAATAATATTTAAATTAAAATTCCACATTATGTATCCAATGCCACTAGAAGGTTTGTTATGGAGCCATAAAGTATCTATTGTGATAATGTGACACCTATTTTCCATAAAAGGAGAAATGTCTTTCAAGGGATCTGGATGGCTAACAGGGGGAATATTGTCATTGTAATAGCTCTTGGCTCTTAAATTAAATGAACTTCAAGGGGATTAGTTTTTCTCTTTCAAAAATCATTTCATTTCTAGAGTTCCAGACAAAAAACATAATGCAATTAATCTTCCCCAAGAGGTTGATAGTAGCATTTCTGGTAAAAATATTATTTGCTAACAAATACAACACCTCCTCGAGGTTATCAAAGTAAGTCCAGGAAGAGGGATTAATAGACAAAATAGAGTTATATGAGATGTCTTTGATGTTCTTAAAGAAAAATAATGCATGCAAAATATATTCTTCTTTAATGCCACACCTGGGGCAAAGAGGATCTTCGTGCGCTTCTCCGTGCATGAGCTTAGTTTGGTAGAAAGCCCATTATTTCTCACACACCATGGGAAATATTTGATCTAAAATGGGATTTTGGTTTTCCAAATAGTATCCCACATCTTTCCATCTTGCTCCCCACGGGGACTTGTAATACAAACTTTGGAAGGGGGCGAGATAATGTTGTACACCAATTTAACTGTAAGCATATCATTTTTCTCTTTTTTCCATCCGAGAACATCTTGAGCATGGTGTTTGTTAATGGGGATGTTAAGAATATGGTTCGCAATAGACTCAAGAATGTACTTTTTTTATCCTTTCCATGTTTTTGGAGAGAGTCGTTGGGCAAATAAGGCCTATAATTTTACAAAACTTTCAATTTTTAAGAATAGGGCCAAATATTATGCCAAAGGGGAGTGTAGGAATCCATGGCTCCAACTAGAAATCTATGTCTTTTCCATTTCCATCATACCAATAAAGATGAGGCCAGATAAGATCTCTGGCTTTGATGATCCCTTTCAAAATCTAGGATTCTAACACTTTACAAGACACGGTCATAGGAAACTCATGCCGTGAGTATTTTCTAATCATAGCTTTAGCCTAGAGCTTGTCTAATTCTTTTATGATTCTCCAGAAATGCTTACCAAGGAGCGCTTGGTTATGAAAAATGGCAAATCTGGTGCCTAACCTACCTTTCCTCTTAAGTTTGCAAATTATTTTCCAACTGATCATTTGAGATTTTCTTTTACTACTTTCGTTAGTAGCCCACAAATATCTTGTATTAAGAAAGTCCAGTTTCTTATACACATTGGTCAGGAAAGGGAGGACCGACATAAGGTACGGGGGAATCGCTGAGTTAACAACTTTAATAAGGGCGAGTGCCAGCTTGGGACAAAAATTTGGCTTTCCATCCCTCTATATTACTGGCTATTCGGGAGATAATCTCATTAAATTTGATACTTTTGTTTCCTGAAACGTTCTTCTTTTTGTGAAGGAGACATTGTATCATTTTATGATGCTTGTGATGGCAATTTTTGTTAAATAAGAAACAAGATTTTTCAAAATTACTTTCTTAACTAAATACATTTTTTAAAGTATTGAGAACCTCTTTAAGGACCCCCACTTCTTCCAGGGTAGCTCTACAAAAGACAAAACTATTATCTACAAAAAGGAGGTAAGAAATAGGCGATCCAATTCTACTGGTCTTAATGCCATGGATATTACCGTGGCTTTCTTCCATAAGGAGAAGCCCTGAGAAAACTTTGCAACAAATAATAAAGAGAAAAAGGGAGAGGGGGTCCCCATAGTGGATACCTCTTTCAGGCTTTAACATACCGAAAGGAGAACCGTTAAGGTTAAAAGAAAGATAAGTGGTGGAAATACATTAAAGAACTCAATGACACCATTTTTTACAAAATCCCAAGGCTTGGAGAGTATTAATGAGAAACGACCATTCAATTATATCAAACGCTTTGTTAAGGTCCAGTTTGACGACCATATACCCGGTGGCCCCTTTCTTTTTATTAAGAGTACTAAGGATCCCTTGAGCAATGGTGATGTTGTCGAAGATTTATCTACCAGGGGTGAAAATGTTATGAGAGGGGGAAATAAGTCTATTCAGATAAGGCTTGAGTCTATTATCTAATATTTTTGAGATAATTTTGTATTTAACATTACAAAGGCTTATAGGTCTAAATTGGTTGGGGTACTCAGGATTGGGGGTTTCAGGGATAAGGGTGATGTTCGTGTGGTTGAATTCTTGGATGATGAAATCATTTATAAAGAAATTCTTGATATCGAGGAAAAGATCCATTCCTACTATATCCAAGTACTTTTGATATATTGAAGAAAGACGTGGAGTAATTCGGCCTTGGGGATTTGTTGGTGATCATGGCAAAGAATGCTTCCATAACCTCGTCCAGGGTAAGCTCACAAGTCAGGACAATGTATCTTCCTCCATGATTATTTTTTCAAAAATGTTAAGATCGGCAACTTTAAGAGTATAATTTTAGGAAGAAAAAAGGTCTTAACAATGACTAACGATAGTGCAATGGCCTAATTCTGTAAGCTCGAAATGGCTCGGAATTAGCTCTTACACCAATGTTCCTGTGATAAAAACTAATATGATATAAGAAATGTCATAGGTGATTTAGTGTGGAAAACCTTTCAATAGGTAAAAAAAGCTCAACCTCGAGTTGAGGGCTTTTGTAATAGTGACTTTTATTGCTTGAGGCTGATATCTTATTACAAATGATTTTTCGAACTAGAAATACTAGATCTTGTAAATAAGAAGTTTGATGTTTTGAGAATCAAGAAAATATAGTTTTCTTGGTGATTTATCGTATATTTTTCTGGTTTTCGTCTCTTTTAGAACTTTTTCTTTATAAAGGCCCTCTCCGCAGTTCTTTATCATGCTGAAGTACATTCTTCGAACAACGTGGTAAGTAGCGGTTGACTGAGCAACTGTTGAATTCCTGAGAGATAGGTATCTTTGACTTGTTCATGCCTTTTTGTTAAGCTCAACCCACGTTCTTTATCAGTTCATGGCTAAGTATTAATGCTGACTGTTTATGTCACATGTAGAAAACGTAAGTCTGATATAGAGGTAGTTTAAATTAAAAATAGTTTAAATTGGGTTAGATTGAGGGATAGGCCCCTACAATCATCCCCTCACAACTGAAGTCATGAATGGCTTTGGTTGAGAAAGAATTAATGGGTATACAGGTTTCAAAAATGAAGGAAGTATTAATGTGGATTTGACTGTATCGAAAATGTGTATATCTTTATGGGGGGATGTTTGTGTATTGATTAATGATGGGAATATTGATGTACGCAACGTTTGGGGTTTTAAGAGTTTCTTCTATTTTGAATGATGATGCATGGGAAACGTACCTACACATTAAATATTAGGGTTATATAAATAGTACCTGTATCATGGATTGTGGTAAAGTACGTTGTTTATTACAAAATTCTCTAGAAGTCTTATTGATAATGGTGAAGACCTAGAGAATGGTTTATGAAGAAAGAGTTTCTGTTGAGATGCAGAAGATGAAGTTAAGATATTTTGTAGATCAGTCCTTAAAGATGCCCACACCTGTTCCCGTTCCACTGACATATTAGGGTATGTGGAGATTTATTACGTAGAGATTTTTACTGTATGTAGAGTATTATTACGTTGCCTTTACAGGCAAGTAACGTTGGAGTTATTACCGCATCCTTGTAGAAGAAAAGGTTAAGGAGACAAATGCGAGGATTGGTGTACCAATGTTTTACGTAGGATTGGATTCTAAGGTCGGGCCAACTTTATCCCTACTAACTCTGCGGTGGTGGTGGTTATAGAGGTGGCGACGGTGGTAGTGGAGTAGGGAGATAGAGAATGGAAGTGATCTTCTACACCATCATCGTTTCTTAGCACTAAGAAGTCCTTCTATTTGAAGATTGGTTAAAGCACAAACTTCTTCTCTTCCACAGTTTCCATTTGAAGCTCGACTCTATGTCTAGACTTCGATCAAACTCATGGAAAGGAGGATGCTCAGTATTTTCTAATGCCTACTTTGCTCCAGAAGATTCTTTGAGTCAGATGAACTGAAGATTTATTATTTTAGAGTACCTGAAAGACTTGTTACCTATAAAGTACCTGATTTTGGAGTATCTGGACTTATTATCTGTAAAATACTTGAAAGATTCGATATCTGTAAAGTACCTATAATTTATATTCGAGCTTAATAAAATTTATTATCCAAACTCTGTGTTGATATATAAAATAACTCTTAAAATTGAGCTATGAATAATTCAAAAATTTATGAATAAAGGATGAAATGTAATGTATGAGATTGGAACTTCAAAATCTATTATAGAAATCGAGCTCTAAAAATATGTTTGTAATATGAAATATGTGTATGGATTTATTTTCAAACTGTGTGACCGTGAATTATAAGGGAGAGAGATAACTGCAAAAGTTTTTGGATTTAGAAATGGGAAATTTGAGCTCAGAGAGGCCGTTCCAAAATATTTAATTTGGAAAGAATAAGTTCGATATGGAATAGGCCGAATTTATGGAAATCGATGTAGATAAATAAGTTCAAATAACTTTTCTTAGGATACTAGGGTTTTTTGTTGTGAAAGAACAAAATATAATCACAAATTATAGGGGATCTGAAGTAATTTAGAAAATTGTTTAAGCGGAAATGAGCTTTAAATAGATGAAAGAAAATAGAAATGGTGTAGACTCAATCTGTGAGAATTTGCTATGCTACTGAGGGGCGGTTGGCGATAAAGATAGCTGAATTGCAGGAGTAGATTTTTGGCTTGTTAGACTATGATGTTGATCTACTAGTGACCGAGTGTTAGTTTGAAGGTTTAGACTGGATGGGTAGGGAACTTGAGTACTGACGTTGCTTCTATGAGGAGTAATTCTTGAAAGTGATTGTAGAGTCTTCAAATCGAAAGAATGTTGTGAGACTAATTTTAAAAGAAGAGATCGAGTTGGAAGATGTGAGGTTTGCTGGAGGCGAACTGATTAGGTGTGGCTATCAAAAACATTTAGGATATTTCAGGTGTAATTATATGTGAGGGAGTGAATTGTATGAGTTTGAAAAGTTGCCAAAGAAATGTAATGAGAATAAAGTTTAAATCTGTCCTATATTTTTGCAAATGTTGTTTGTGACTGTTGTCAAAAATGAATTTGTATGTTTTTGAAATGTTGAGAGCTTTGGAAATGATATCAGCACTTCTATAAGTAGAAGAAGCAAAAAATTGAAAAAGCGGTCAGCTTTTGATTTTGTCTCCGGTAAAAAAGCTGGGAAAGTTCGATTGTATATAAGTGTTGAGTTATTATGGGGAGGTCAGACGGGGATTTGGGAAAGAGAGATGAAAATATTTTAAAATATAGGGCAGAGGGCAATGATGGGAAGTTCTTTTCATTGAAAAGGCGTAAGACGTCTGACATTGATTGTGAAAGGGATATCTCGCTTCCAAAACCAAGGGTAGCTCGTAAGAGGCCCAATAACTGCCAGCAGTTAGAGAGAGAAAATATAAATCATGCTTTATCATCCTCATTCAATCGTTTATCAACTTCTAAAAACATGAATAGAAGTGAGAGAGGAAAGATAAAAAATAGCAAAAATATTTATGAGAAATTAAACGAGAAGAATCAAAAATTAAAGCGAGAGAGACTGGCAGAGACTGAGTCATAAAGGTGGTTATACAATGGTATTGTGAAGGAAGAATTTGGCGCTGCGTCAGACTCATATTTTGATATAGAAGGTTAGTAGATGATTTGTGATACTTTGAATGTGTTTCTATTAAAAATCCTTTTTTATTGTATGTAAATCTAAATATTACTAATTATAGCAATCTATAATAATCTGCTTGATATATTTGTAAAAATGAGATATGAAAGATATATGTATGTGGGTGATGTATATATAAAAGATAATGGTGGAATACCTGGACCAGTATGTAGGTCGAACATGAGGAATTTTGTGTAGGATCAAACCTCATTTGTAGAGTTGTAGTTGATATGGAGACTTCACCTATTAATAAGGTGTCAACCTCTGGTCGATTGGCAGAGTCCGAGAATGCAATATCTGATATTGAGAACGAAGTAGGAGTTGTTCAATTTCCAGATTTCTCTGTAAAATTGGTATCCTATCCTCTAAATTCTGATGTGCTTAGAGAATTTTGTAAAACCAAAGCTTTTGTCAGAGGAAGGTGGGGTAATTTTGTAGAACATGCTGATAGGTATTTTAGAAGTTGTATTACAAGATTTGGGGAGGAACACCTCCTTCAATTGGCTGATTTGGAGAAGGAGAAAGTAGATAATTGTTTAGACGAATCGATCTCCTTGGAGTATTATGATGGAAATGTCCAGGGCGACTTGGGAGAGGGTTTTTTGTACAACCTGCCTCAACCGGAGTATGAGTTGAGTTTGCCCCTTAGCAATCTTGTGAAAAGGATTATGAACATCATTGAGGCATGTCCTGTTCAGTTGAATGGGAACATGTGTAAGGTAATAAATGTCTTTAAATATTTGAATATGTTGTGGGAGGAGGATAAGTTTGAGACGAGGATATCTCCTGAAGATGCCTTGTAGTTTTATGGGGTAAAAAATTTCTTTGCAAGTGGAGGAGCATACTTTTTTACGAGTTCGACTCGACCACTTTTATTTGATCTAAATTTAGCAGGTCGAATGTGGAATTATAATGAGATATGGGTAAAGGGTGATTGCTTTCCGTGGGATGATGAAGAACCCATGGAACTTCTGTATAGAACTGTAAAGCAAAGTAAGTATAACAATGTATATTGTATAAAATTGAAATGTTGAAATTGTATGTTGATCTGTTAGTGATAATATGTTGTTGATTGATAGGTCCTCAATTGAAGGTGATGAGGAAGGAGTCTCTACTAGATACTGCTGCTCAAGAAGGGATTGATCTCGAGGCTATTTTGAAAGAACTTGGCATTAGCAGGAAGAAACGTGCATACAACCGGTCAGAGAAAGTTCAAAAGACTTAAATAACAAGGCTAATGATGGGTGTTGGTGGCAACAAGAAGAGGGGAGCTAATGGGGAGAGGTGAGTGGTCATGCCCAAGGCCTTTGGAGTGGACTTTGCGGATATGCCAGAGTCTACTACGTCAAGCAAGCTAGCTCAGGCATTTCCAAAGAAGAGGATGCTACAGCGTGATTTGACCTCTGGAACCATAGGAGGTAGTGATATCGAAGGAGGGGCAAAGAAGAGAAGGGTTAATCCTCCTTCCCAACTGACTGGGGAGAAGGCCTTGGAGGATCGATTTGGTGAAGAAGATGAACTGAAAGTGGTGGAGGATAGGGCCAAGCTTGTAGTGCGCAACAGTGAGGAGGAGATGAGTAAAATGCTAAGCTTAATGATTAAAATATATGCTGAATTTTGTATGATAATTCGAGCTAACAATGTGGTTGATGTTTTTTGTGTTTTTGTAGGCTGCTTGGCTAATGTAGGGGATCTGCCTCAGAGTGGAGGAGGAGAAAGACGAGCTTGAGAAGGGGAAGGCCGATCTTGAGAAGAAGGTAACTCGACTGAAAGCTAACTTGGCTAAGGTGGGGAAGCGACTGGAGACCCTGATGGCTTCTCAAAAGGTGGAGATAACCGAGCTGACAGTGGAGGCTAGAAAGAATTTGGGGGAGGTGGTAATCCAACGTGATAGACTTGGGCCCCATCTCCTAAAAATAGGGCACTCCAAAACTGAAGTGAACGACATTATGACGGACACCTATGTTGAGGAGGAGGAAGATGATGAGGCGAAAGATGTTGTTGTTAAAGTTATGGATGGGTTAGATGGTGTCTCTCCCCAAATTGTGCGAGACAACCAAGGGGATGACAATGAGCGTCCAGAGGAAGGGAACGAGAAGGTAGAGTAGAATGTTGACTTTATGATTTGTATGATTATGAAGGGCTTGAAATGTTGTAATCTGATATAATATTATTTATTGGATAGACTTCTGTAGACTAGGATATTCTTGTAAACCTTGTTATTGGAACTTGAGGATATGCACCTCAGAATAAAGGAATTAGAGAATGAGCTCGCTAAGGTAAAAGACGCCTCGGCGTCCCTGTTATCTTTGCAAACGGAGTTACATGTCAGAAAAGAGAAAGAAATATTTGACTTGTATGCTTCACTAATCTAGAGCTACAAAGTATAAATTAGAATGTAAAGGTGGGCCATAAACCTGTTATTAGTTTAGGGGCAATGACACTCAATTATGTATAGATAATATCTAAGTATTAAAAAAGTTAGAATATAGAGAATGTGTACCTTTGAATTGGAAGTATATGCTATTGTTCCTCAAATTAGGATCATACTTTGGCCTTAAGTTTAGAAGTAGTTTCACACAGTAGATGTCAAAAGTTAGAAATTTTGCTAGAAATAAGATGAATGTATTGAGTAAGCGTTCTGAATCAAACTTGATATATTGTATCTGTGATGTGTCGGTCGAATTTGAGTCAGCTCGCTAGAGCGAAGAAGTGACACTTCAATGTAACCAACAATTTGCGGTGGAGTTTAATAGAATGAAAGAGGCGAATGAAGATAGGGAAGATTAACATGTAAAGGTACATTTCAAGTTCGTTGAGGTGACTCAAACCGCTGATGACCTTACTCGGAAGATTGAGGAGAAGGATGCCAAAATTAGTAAAGGGCAAAAAGAGCTCGTAAAGACAAAGGAAAAGGTAACAAAACTCAAAAGCTAGAATAAGGCACTGATGGAAAATTGTAGGGAGGCTGACATGGATCGATACCGTATACAGGCGTTAAAAATGTCAAAGAGAGAGTTGCGCCATTTTGTGGCCAGTCTGAAGGACCAAATGATCAGCAAAATGAACGAACTGGAGCAGACTCGAGCTGATCTAGTGAGTATAAGAAGTAAAATGGAGCGATTGAAGAAGAAAATGGTTGAGAAAGATAGCGAGCTGAAGAGAGCTCGAGATGACTTATCTAACTCTAAAGCTGCAGTTGAGCAATTGACTACAGCTTTACCTACTAAAGATATAATATTTTGACTGGGGCAAAGGAAATGTGATGAGTTGAATAAGAGGGTGACACAATTAAAGACCAATTTGGCTCAGGCCAATTCGCGTGCCAGAAACGCCAAGACTGGGAAGCGCTCGAGGAAAAATAAGGGTGATGCCAGGGTTTTACTTGTTCAAGGGGATGTAGTTAGCCTATAAGCTCGAATTAGAGAGTTGGAGGGAAATATAACCCGAACACAAGGTCGTGTACAAAAAGAAAATGGGCGGTTAAGGGAGTGCCAAGGTAAGTTGGACGCTTCTCTCGCCTGGGAACAAGATTTAGATCGGGTTATCAGAGGTAAGGATATTTTGTCAAAGATAAATGATTAAGTGCTAAAGAAATCTTCAACTGGGGAAGATTTAGATAGGGAGCTTAAGGAACTTTGTACTCAGGTGGCAAAATTGATGGCGATGAACCAGGCTGAATCAGCTAAAGATGATAAGAAGACGAGGGAGACCATCAAATTTACATATCTCATAGATAGTCAAATGAAATGGCAAGAGGCACGGTATAAGAGGCTGAAAGGGCGCCTTCAAACGGCAAGAGAAATTTTTTTTACGATTGTTGTGCCGCAGGCATTGTACTCAGAGATGTTAATGACAGTAATTGTCTATTTTGTTGAAGAAATTAGAAGGCTTGAGTTATAGAGGAATACCTTGCACGACTATTTGCCGAGTAGAGGGTGTATCTGTAGAGCTGTAATAGATCAAGGAAACTGTATGAACTCTATAAAAACAGGGCTAGGTTCTCGACTTGCTGAATTAGTAGGGCAAGGCAGGGTTACTCTGTGGCTGCTCGAGCTCGAGAATTTATGGTTGATCATCCTTTTGTTTTAAGGAAAAGCGTGGCTGACCACCCAACAACAGAAAAAAATTCTTTGTAGTTATTGTAAATGTAACCTAAAAAAGTATCTGTCGCAGACATATTGAGAGATGAAAGCTAGCTTTACCTTTGCTTTATCTTATATTTGGTAGAGTTCTTCGATTAAAAACTAGTATTACCTTCGTTTTAATCGCAGAGAATGAATGTCGCAGCCATATTGAGAGATGAAAACTAGTTTTACATTTGCTTTATCTTATGTCCAGTAGAGTTCTTTGATTAAAAACTAGTATTACCTTCGTTTTAATCACAGAGTATGAATGTCCCGGCCATATTAAGAGATAAAAGCTAGTTTTACCTTAGCTTTATCTTATGTCTGGTAGAGTTCTTTGATTGAAAACTAGTATTACTTTCGCTTTAATCGCAGAATATAATTATCGCAGCCATATTGAGAAAGATGAAAGCTAGTTTTACCTTTGCTTTATCTTATGTCTGGTAGAGTTCATTGATTAAAAACTAGTATTACCTTTGTTTTAAACCTAGAGTATAATTGTTACAACCATATTAAGAGAGATAAAAGCTAGTTTTACCTTTGCTTTATCTTATGTCTGGTAAAGTTCTTTAATTAAAAACTAGTATTACTTTCAATTTAATCATAGCGTATAATTGTCACAGCCATATTGAGAGAGATGAAAGCTAGTTTTACCTTCGCTTTATCTTATATCTGTTAGAGTTTTTTGATTGAAAACTAGTATTGCCTTTGTTTTGTCAGAATAGAGGTTGATTAAAACCTAGTATTACCTTTGCTTTAATCTATATATTGTCTACGTAAGTAGAGAGTCTTGTGGGAAAAAACTTTGAAGTTTTCATTGAATAGAATAGGATGTACATTGAATGGATATGAAAATCTCACTTTTGGAATGGAAAAGCGAGAATTTAAAATGGAGTAGTGAGGGACATAATGATAGTACCATTTCAGTC
Organism: Kingdonia uniflora; assembly: GCA_014058105.1. Classification (NCBI taxonomy): domain Eukaryota; kingdom Viridiplantae; phylum Streptophyta; class Magnoliopsida; order Ranunculales; family Circaeasteraceae; genus Kingdonia; species Kingdonia uniflora. The sequence goes on along the minus strand of JACGCM010000140.1, from coordinate 1,832,878 downwards.
GCCTAGAGGTCCAAGGATTTGAGATATAAACTTCCTCTTTGGTCATGAGGTAATATGATCCTAGGCCAGTGAGACCAGTGATAAGAAATGGACCCTCCCAATTTTTTGCTAGTTTCTCGGCATGTGGCTCTTTTCTGCATTAAGGGATTACTTTGAAGATGAGATCGTCGATTTGGAAAGTATGGCTTCTTACTCATCTGTTGTACGAACTGGCCAGAATATGGTGATATTGACCTTGGTTGGTAATAACGATTTCTCTACTCTCATCGATCCAATTGAGGTTGCAGGGCAATTCAAACTTAATTTCTTGTTTAGTTAGCTTATGATCTTTGCTGGATGATGATAGTCTATTGGAATGGCAACTTTGGTCCTATAGGCAAGGAGGAATGGGGTACAGCCGGTTGATTAACATGGAGTGGTACGGTATGCCCATATGACATGAGGAAGCTCTCATACCCAGTTTCCTTTTTTCTGTGAGTAAAACCTTTTCTTGAGTCCATCCACGATGGTTTTGTTGGTGAATTTGGCTTGACCGTTGCCTTGAGGGTAGCAGGGATTGGATGGTGAGCGGATGATATTGTATTTGTTGAGCAAAGCTAGAACTTTTTCTACAACGAATTGTGGCCCATTATAGATACAAATTTGGTGGAGGCATCCAAAACGAGTAATGATATGTTCTCAGATAAAAGATATAACAACTTCTTCTCTGGTTAGACAGAGTGGAACTGCTTCTACCAATTTTGTAAAATAATTTATAGCTACGAGTAGGTATCGGCGGTTACCTGGAAAATTAGGAAATTTATCGACAAGTTTGAGCGGCCATCTCTTGAATGGCCAGAACACCTTGTTTGCATGTAGCTCGAGCGCAGGGGCGCGAATTATTTGTCTATGTCACTGACATGTATCACATTTGTGTGAGTACTCTTCTACTTCGTTGCGCATGCCTGGCCAAAGTACTCCTTGTATAATGGCTTTGTTTATGAGTAATCAACCTGCGACATGGGAGCCACACGGCCCTTTATGTAAATCACGAAGCAACTCGTCTCCATTATTTTTGGAGAAGCACTTGAGGTAAGTCCCCGTGACTGAACAACAATATAAAAAACCATTTTGATTTGTGTAGTGCTTTGAGTTTTCGATCAGCTATCGACACTCCTTTGTATTCGTTGTCGGTGCCTAGGTAGGAAAGAAAGGGCTTTTACCAATCGTCGTCATTAGCTTTATCACCTCAGTGTTAATAGTGCATACAGAAATGTGATCAATGCTGGAGGTTAATATAACTTCGATTTGGAGATATCGGGCTTCTGTTCCCAAGACTTCAGCAAGATAAGCCAAGGAATCGGCATGTCTGTTTTCACCTAGAGGAAGATAATCGAGAGTTTCTTTCGCGAACTGGCTCATATTATCTGTAATGGGGACAACATATTTGATCATCTTACCATTATTCTTATATTGTTTAAGGTAATGGTAGACGATAAGTAGTAAATCTGTACAGACTAAGAGTTCTATGACGCTGAGCTCAAGTGGGAGGTCGAGTCCATGAATGAGAGCTCCACATATCGTGACATTATTAGAGGCTTCAAAATCTAAGAGGATTGATTTCTTAATTATGTCGTTAGAAGGGGTAATTAATACGATTCTAATTCCTTGCCCTGTGGATGGATCTTTTATAATTTCTTATACAAGGTCAGGATCGTTCTCCTCCCACTCGGGATCTTCCACTAGAAAATCTGTGAGAAAATTGGCAGCGGCCTAACCTTTTTCAAAATGATATTATTCGTACTTGATATCATGTTCTCCCAAACTGACTGACCATTATTGCACCCTCCTTAATTTTTCTTTCTTGGGAAAGACTTTCTGAAGGGGGTAGTTCATCATGACTTTGACGGTCAAGAGTTAATTGACGTTCGAGCTCATTGTGTTTCTCAATTTTGGCGTGGAGATTCGCATGTAGCTCAGTAAGTTATTCTGGCTCAACTGAAAGATCGAGCTGGATTTCAGTTGTTGGTCATCTGGAAGTGACCATGATTAAAATTTGTAGTAGAGTGAATGTATGCCTTAGGATATCGTGGAAATGTCTTATTTCCCATAGACGGCGCCAAATGGAATGGCCAAATTTCGTAAACTCAAAGTGGCTCAGAATTTGCTCTTTCACCAATGTTCATATGGCGTGAAAAACCTCTGAATAGGTAAAAATAACCATGACCTCAAGTTGAGTATTTTTGTAATAGTAATTTTTATTGTTTGAGGCTGATATGTTATTACCAATTATCTCTCGAACTAGAAATACTGGATCTTGTAAATAAGAAGTTTGATGTTTTGAGAACCTTGAAAATATTATTTTCTTGGTGATTTCTCGTATATTTTTCTGGTCCTTGTTTCTTCTGGAACTTTTTCTTTATATAGGTTCTCTCCGCAATTCTTTATCGTGCTGAAGCACGTTCTCCGAATAATGTGGTAAGTGGTAGTTTACTGAACAACTATTTGGTTCATGAGGGATAGGTGTCCTTGACTTGTTCATGCTTTTCTGTTGAGCTCGTCTGACAATTTTCACTAGTTAGTGGCGTAGGTGTCAATGATGACTATTTATGTCACATGTAGAATGCATGAGTCTGATATGGAGATTGTTCAAACTGGAAATAGTTCAAATTGGGTTAAATCGAGGGATAGGTCCCTACAAATAGTATCTCTAATATTTGTCCCACCGTGAGTCTAGTTACTAGTGCTGTTACGTATTCTAAAAATGTGGTTCTTTGTCCTACGACAGATGGTGGACAACTGAATAAATTTTATATTACGATCTCCATCTTTCAACCAAGTTTCCCTGGACTTGTCACGCTAATGTATCTCTTCTTGGTTAAGAATATGATCAAGGTTGAGTTAAAGGGCAGTTTCACGAGTATTATTTTCAACAGATAAGGGGAACTTTTGAAGGTTTGTAATCTTGAAAATAGAGTGACTGATCCCAACATCATCAAAATAGACATGAGAATAGTATAGATTTTAATGTGATTATTAAGCTCACTGAGGGTGGAAGGTTTCCCGCTCCCTCTACAATTCTAGGAGAGAATAATCAGCTGTAACCAAGGGCCGGTGTCGGGCCTGCTTCCGAGGTTAATGCAATCTTAGTAAACTATGTGTGTGAGATCCAGAGAGGCGAGATATTTGACCCCTTCTTGAAAAATCTTTGGGAGTAAAAAGAGTGACTGATCCCAACATTATCCAAATATTCATAAGAATTGTAATGGCCTAATTCCGTAAGCTCACGATGGAATAGAATTAACTCTTACACCAATGTTCTTGTGACAAAAATTAGCATGAAATAAGAAATGATACAGGGTTTTTGTAATAATAACTTTTTGCTTGAGGCTGATATCTTATTCCAGGTGATTTCTCAAACTAGAAATACTTGATCTTGTGAATAAGAAGTTTTTATGTTTTGTGAATCTAGAAAATGTAGATTTCTTGGTAATTTCTCGTGTATTTTTCTGGTCCTTGTCTCTTCTAGAACTTTTTCTTTATATAGGTCTTCTCTGTAGTTCTTCATCGTACTGAAGCACATTCTCCGAACAATATGGCTAGTGGTGGTTGATTAAGTAAATGTTGCGTTCGAGAGAGAAATGTGTCTTTAACTTGTTCATGTTTATCTGTTTGAGCTCGACCAACGTTCTTCATCAGTTCGTGGAGTAGGTTTCAATGTTGACTGTTGATGCCACGTGTATAATGCGTGAGTCTGACATCGCGGTAGTTCTAACTGGAATAGCCCAATTTGGGTTAGACCGAGGGATAGGCATTTATAATCGCCCCCTTGTAACTGAAGTCAGGAGTGGCTTGGTTGAGAAAGAATTTGTGGGTATATAGGTATTTGGGCTAGAAGTTTGAAAATAAAAGAAGTAATGATGCGAATTTAACTGCATGGAAAATGCGTGTTTAATGGGTGGACGTTTGTGCATTATATGGTGATTGGAATATTGATGTACGCTGCAGTATGGACTTATCCCTCGATCTCACTCATAATCGAGCTCACGAAGTTTGATTTACCTTCATCTCAAGCTCACGCAATTTTAACACTTAATACTCTAGTCAAACATTCCAACCAGCCCCACGAACTACTCAAGAACATGGGTCGAGCTAAACTTGAAAAATGTTATTCAGTCAAAGACACCTGTCTCCCACGAACTCGTCAGTTATTCAGTCAACCGCCACTAGCCACATTATTCGGAAAACGTGTTCTAGCACGATGAAGAGCTGTGGAGAAGCCTATATAAAGGAAAAGTTCCAGAAGAGACAGGGACCAGAAAAATTACTCAAACTTCTTATTTATGAGATCAAAAGCATTTCTATATTCTCCAGATCACTTGTAATATAGATATCCACTCCAAGCAATAAAGAGACTTTTACAAAAATCCTCCATAAGAGGTCGTAGTTTTTTACCTGGTTCAAGAATTTCGACGCTAAAAATGCCTGTGTTTATTTATTACTTTATATTAGAGCATTGATACAGGTTCATTGGTATGACAGTTTATTCCTAATCATATTGAGCTTACGAAATTTGGCCATTACATTTGGTGCTATCTGTGGGAAAGATTGCATTTCCACGATACCCTAAGGCAGTCTTTCATTACAAATTTCAATTATGGTTCATCCAGACGACAGACCGCAGGAATTCTGCTTGAAATTTTTGTGGATCCGGGACAACTCACTGAGTTACGGGTGAATCTCCACGCAGAGGCAGAGAAATGCGCCGAACTCGAACTTTAATTTACAAAAAATCGCAAGCTCCAAGAGAAAAATATCGATAAAGAACGACAAGCTCGTTTGATAGCACTCAAACGGTACGGAGATCAGATGACGACGATGCAGACTGCACTCAAGGCTCTGCAAAATACTCAACATGCTCCTCCTGTCAAGGGTCATGATCAACTTCAAGAGACCTCCTGCATTTCAGCAAAGGAAAGGTTAGGACCTTAGGGAGTCGCCAGTAAAGCCATTTCCAGAAATCTATCTACCACACGGACCGCAGCCCTCCATCAATTTGGGGGGAGAAGTTCAATCAGATGTCAGCCGAGGTCACCCGCTTTCCACCTGCCAAGAGGAAGATTAGAGACCTCTACATCAAATTCCAGTACAAGATTGCTTGAGTGAATGTACGGGGACTCATCATCCCCTACCAACACGTCCAGCGATTCAGACAACACGTCATTACATCATAAAAGAACATATGGATCAACGAGTTATGGAGCTGATCGTGGCACAAGTTTTGGGTACAACCGGCGGTACCACAAATTTTAAAGGAAGTCTGATTGCCAAAGAACTATTCGATATGGAAATACCGAAAGGTTTCCATGCTCCCCAAATTCACAAATACAAAGGTACTGACCCGAAGGAACATATTCAGCAATACCGCGATTCATTGGGGTTGCACTACAATCTCAACCACATTCTCTGTTGTCTGTTCGCCAAAACTTTATAGGAGGAGCCACTCCGATGGTTCTAATCTCTTCCTGAGGAATCTATCTACACTTTGATCAGCCGTAGAAGCAGTTCATCAAAACATATGCCCACAACAGAGACAATGATGGGAACTTGTATTCTCTTATTGGTCTTAAGCAGTCATATGGAGAAAAACTTGAAGATTTTTCAAAGAAATTCCTAGAGCTTGCGAGAAAGGTATTGATCCATACTGGAAGCGGAATTAAAATTCTTTTTCAGAGTACGATCAACCCGATGGGTTTGGCTGACCAAGTCATTCAGAGCGACACAGACATCAGTGGGTTCAATAGTTCCAAGGAGGAACGAGTAGGCAATATTATCTTACCTATTATCGTAGGACCAGCCACTATCGATGTCATTTTTTATGCCATCAATGCCAAGTCTTGCTATCTTGGGATTATGGGCCGCTGCTGGATACATAATATGGAAGAAATCGCTTCCACCTATCATCAAGCACTCCAGTTCAAGCATGACAACGGTATTTATGAGATCAGATGTAGTTAGAAACTTTCTCGAGCTTGTGAAAATACTGTCTCTGCCATGCTAGATATTACAAACAAATTGGCCGCATAGAAATTTCAGAAAATTGATCACCTCGACGTCCAATAACCTACAGAGGAGCCCACAAAATATGTCAACATTGATGGATCAAGCAGGGGCACGTTCATCGGAACCAAGCTGGTTCAGCATGAGAAAGGCACTCCCATCCAGTTCCTGTAACTCAATCGAGACGTTTTTGTATGGTCTTTCGAAGAAATGCCCGGTGTCGATCCACCTATGGCTTACCACAAGTTAGCCGTCAACGTCAGCGCCTCAGCGGCCAAACTGAAATAGCGACGACTTTCACCACATCTTCGAGATGAAGTTAACACCGAGATCGAGAAATTGATCAAAGTGGGATTCATTCGAGAAGCCAAGTATCTAGACTGGATATCTAACATTGTCGTTGTATAAAGAAAAATGAAAAAGTTCCCATTTGCGCAGATTTCATAGATTTGAGCAAACATACTCCAAAGGAAAGTTTCCCTCTTCCCAACATTCATCAGATCCTTGATTCTACTATAGGCCATGATCTTCTATTTATGATGGACGCTGCTTCAGGATATAATCAAATCCCACTTCTGAAAGAAGATCAAGAGAAGATAACGTTCATTACCAAAAGTGGCCTTTACTGTTACAAAGTCATGCCCTTCGGGCTCAAGAACGTAGGGCCACATATCAACGATTGATGGTAGCTATGTTCAAAGCGCACCTGGCAAAAATTGCTGAAGTTTTCATAGATGATCTTTTATGCAAAAGCGTACAGTCAGATAATCACATTTCAGATCTCAACACAATATTCCACATCCTTTGATCTTACAAAATACGTCTTAACCCTGATAAGTTTTAATTTGGGGTACATTCTGGCAGCTTTCTAGGCCACCTCATCAGCAAGAAAGGGATTGAGGCCGATCCAGATCAAATTTGGGCTCTACTCGACATGCCTTCTCCAAAGATAATAAAAGGCGTTCAAAAACTCGTCGCCAAGATTGCCGCGATCAACCGCTTCATCTCTAAATCTTCAGACTGCTACCATTGGCTATTCCTATTACTCTACGGATGTATCAAACGAGGAAAGGTTCAGCCAACTGTGGAAGTCACATGGACACCAGAATGCAAAGTAGCTTTTAAGGATCTCAAAATCTATATGGGGAGGTCTCCCATAATAAGTACCCCAGTAGGTAAAAAGGAATTGATAATCTACCTAACAGTCATAGATACTTTTCTCAGCTCAAAACTCATTCGCTTGGAAGGGAAAATTGAGAAACCAGTCTTCTTCATCAGCAAAATACTTACACCAACAGAAACAAGGTACTCTAAAATTGAGAAACTTCTTCCTACCCTTGTTTACACTTCGCAAAAACTCAAGCACTACTTCTAACCACATTCCGTCAAAGTTATGATGAACTACCCAATTCGGCAATTTTTGTCTAAAAATGAAAAGTCACGAAGAGTACAACAATGGTTAGTCAGTTTGGGCAAACATGATATCAAGTTTGAACAACACATTCCAAAAAAGTCAGGCCGTTCCAGATTTTCTTGCGGAATTTCCAGTGGAGGATCCCGAGTGGAAGGAGCACGACCCGGACCTTACTAAAAACACGCCAGAGAATCCAACTTCTAGGCCATTCAATGAAAGAACTGACTGGATCACTATGTCAGGATAGAGGCTTCTCACAGATAGATCAGCAGGACCCGTAGGGTCAGGAATCAGGATCGTTTTGATTACCCCTTCTAATGATAGAATTGATAAATTAATCTGCTTGGATTTTGAGGCCTCAAATAATGTCACCGAGTATGAAGCTCTCATTCATGGACTCGACCACACACTTGAGCTCGATGTCCCCGAACTCTCAGTTTACACCGATTCATTACTCAGCGTTCATCATTATTCCTAATAATGCAAGTAGAACAGGAAGATGATCTAATACGCAGCCCTCATTACAGATAGGATGAGTAAGTTCGAGAAAGCAACTCTCGAATATCTTCCTCGAGGTGAAAACAGACACGCCGATTCCTTGGCATATCAAGCCGGGGTCTTGGGTATAGAACTTCGCTATCTCCAGATCAAAATCATTTTAACCCCTAGTATTGATTGCATATCTGAATGCACGATAAACACTAGGGGCGATAAAGGGGGAGATGATTATTGAAAAAAGCCTTTCATAGCCTACCTCGGTGTCAACAACAATCGTAATGGACCACTCCAAGCAGATCCAAAAGAACACCGACAGCTGATCAACAACTCAAAGCATTACATTACAAAAAATGGTATGCTTTACTGCCTTTCTGTAACAGGGCCTTATCTCAAGTACCTCTCGAAGTCAAAAGTAGATGAACTACTCCGCAAATTATACGGAGGAACTTGTGGCTTTCACCCTGTAGGCAGATCATTCGCGAACCGAGCTTTAACTCAAGGAGTATTCTAGCCTGGCATGCGCAGGCCAGCAGAGGAGTATTCTCGCAGGTGCGACACCTGCCAGAGACATGGAAATATGATACGCACCCCTGCGCTCGAACTCCATGCAAACAAGGTTTTCTGGCCATTCAAAAGATTGGTACTAAACCTCGTCGATAAATTCTCTAACTCTTCAGGTAATCGCCGTCACCTACACGTAGTTACTGATTACTTTGCAAAATAGGTTGAAGCAATTTCTCTATATCGAACCAGAGAAGAAGAGGTTATTTCTTTAATCTGGAACTACATAATCACTCGATTCGGGTGCCCCCACCTAATTCGTATCGATAATGGGCCCCAATTTGTGGGAAATAAGATCATAACCTTCCTAAATCACCACAATATCATCCACTCACCCTCAAATCTATATTACACTCAAGACAATGGTCAAGCCAATATTACCAACAAACCATCGTGGATGGACTCAAAAAATGGCTTCAATCACATAAAAAATGAAATTGGGTTCACGAACTACCTCACATCCTGTGGGCGTATCGAACTACTCCCTGACAATCCACTGGGTGTACCTTATTCCTCCTTGCTTATGGTACTGAGGCAGTGATTCCTTCTGGATATTATCATCCGGTTCGTGATCCCGAGCTGACTGACGAGAAAAATGAGTTCGAATTGGCTTGCAACCTTAATATAATTAATGAAATTGGGGAACGCGCCATCGCTAACCTAGGTCGATATCATCATATGCTTACCAGGTCGTATAATAACTGAGTCAGGAGTCGTACTTTCCAAATCAGAGATCTCGTCCTCAGAGAAATTCCTCAACATCGCAGAGAGCCTCACACTAGAAAATTAGCAGACAATTGGGAGGGTTCATTCATTATCATAGGTCTCTCAGGCCTGGGATCATACTATCTCATGACAAAAGAGAAAATCCCCATTTCAAATCATTGGAACACTAGACAACTGAAACGGAACTATCGTTAAGCGACTTACTACTCCATTTCCATTGTTCGCTTTTGGTTTTTCAATTCCAAAAGTGAGATTCTTATCTCCATCCATGTAAATTATGAACTTATCAATGAAAGTTTTTTTTTGGAATAATTTTATTCTCTTTACAAACATTCGCCCACATTTTACAGATTCAAGCATAGATAATACTAGCTTACAATCAATCTTTTCCAAGTTCACTCAAGGATATCACATGATTGACTTCTATTACTACATCTCTGCGATTGTAGCAAGTATAAAATCTTATTTTACATCAAAGACTCGGCCAAACAGGAGATAATGCAAAGGTAATACTAGTCTTTACCATTTACAACTTCTTTGGATCATTTTAGTAGGATGGATCGAGGATAATACTTGGTTCAGCTGAATCTTTACATCTCTGCGATTCTAGCAAGTGTAAAAGCTTGTTTCACATCAAAGACTCAACCAAACAAGAAATAAGGCAAAGGTAATACTAGTCTTTATCTTTTACAACTTTTTTGGATCATTTCAGTAGGCTGGATTGAGGATAATACTTGGTTCAGCTGAATCTTTACATCTCTACGATTGTAGCAAGTGAAAAAACTTATTTCACATCAAAGACTCAGCCAAATAAGAGATAAGGCTAAGGTAATACTAGTCTTCATCTTTTATAACTTGTTTGGATCATTTCAGTAGGCTGGATCGAGGATAACACTTGGTTTAGCTGAATCTTTACATCTCTGCGCAAGTGTAAAAACTTGTTTCACATTAAAGACTCTGCCAAACAAGAGATAAGGTAAAGGTAATACTAGTATTCATCTTTTACAACTTGTTTGGATCATTTCAGTAGGCTAGATCACGGGTAACACTTTGTACAGCTAAATCTTTACATCTCTGCGATTGTAGCAAGTGTAAGAACTTGTTTCATATCAAAGACTCAGCCAGGCATAAGATAAGGCAAAGGTCATACTAGCTTTCATCTCTTTTAATATGCCTGTGACATTTTTATAGTTCAAATCAAGTTTCAACTTGGTTTAACTTAATCCATCTCTATGATAGTAACAAGTATAAGAACTTGTTTCATATCAAAGACTCAGCCAGGCATAAGATAAGGCAAAGGTCAAACAAGCTTTCATCTCTTTCAATATGCCTGTGACATTTCTATAGTTCAAATCAAGTTTCAACTTGGTTCAACTCAATCAATTTCTGCGATTAAAACGAATGTAAAAAATTCATTTTATATCAAAGACCCCAGTAGATACAAGATAAGGCAATGGTCATACTAGCTTTCATCTATTTTAATGTGTCTGCGCAAATACAATTTATTTTTAGGTCAAATTCATATTATAAAAGATTATTTTCTGCTGAGGGAGTGTCAGCAGTGATTCCCCACATATCAAAAGGTCTTTCTTTTAGTTCGCAGGCCACAACAACTCAACCTTATTTTACCGATTTAGTAGTTCGAGGGCCCAGTTGAGTCTCTATGATGCCCAAACCGTTCCCTCGATCTATCTTAGCTCCACAGATGCATCCTTTATCCGACGGAGTTTTGAACATGGTATCTCGTTCTGACTCAAGTCTTTTTACTTCCTCTACAAAATATGTAGTGATCACCCTTAACAGGTCAGATCGAGATGCATCAGGTACTACCATTATTGCAAATCTTGCCTTCAACCTCTCGAGTCACAACTTTAACCTAGCATAATCATTCTTCCATTCAATTATTTCCGTATCAACCTTATCATGATAGATTACATCTTCTTCCAACTTCGCAATATACTTCACTGACTCAGCTAGGTTCATGGCTTTTAAGTCTACTACCCGAGTACGAAGTCTCCCAATTTTTGGTTCAACTCTTCCCTTGCCGGCAAATCTTTCAATAATTCTTCTTTGCTCTTCACCATTAATTCCTTTACATTGATCTCCCAATCCAGAACATTCTCCCTAATAAGAGCGGCATCCAACTTATGCTGGTATTCCTTCAAATTCACATTTCCCTTCTGAACATGCCCCTGAATTTGAGATACGTCACTTTCTAGCACTCTAATGCGACCTGAGAGACTAACTACATCCCCTTGAACGAAAGGAGCCTTAACCTTAGTTCTACATCCCCCTGAACGTTCTCTAGCCTTGGCCTTCTTGGCACGTGCAATGGATTGCGCCAGTTTGGCTTTAAGTCGCGCAACCCTCCCATTTAAGCCATCGCACCTTCGTTGTATTTCTCAGAATTCCATATCCTTGGCGGGAAGGACTGTTTGCAAATGTTTAGCTGCGGCTTTTGAAGCCGATAGATTTTCACAAGCTACCCTCTACTCATCACCCTTTCTGACAAATTTTTGCCTCATTCGCCCCAGCTCGTTCCTATATCTTTGATGATTAGATCGAAATAGTTCCTCTGATTGTTCCAGTGCCTGAATACGGTATTGAGCCGTGTCGGCCTAATTGCCCTTCACAGCCAACGCTTAAATCTGACGTTGAAGCTCCTCGGCACGTTTTATTGCCTCAGATAGCTCTTTTAGTCCCTTCTTTATCTCAGAATTGTTCTCTTCAACCTGAAGAGTCAGGTCAGAAATGGCCTGGTTCAACTTCACAAGTCTGAATTATACTTTTACGTATTAATCCTCTCTGTTCTCGTTTGCCTCCTTCATCCTATCGAACTGCTCTACAAACTCCCGATTGCACATAAATATGTTGTCCTCACGTGCACGAGACGAATCTATTTCGACTAGATAATATAATAAGTTTTAGTACAATTTTGCTCTGGAAAGCTTTTGAATATATGCATACTACATTTCTAAGAGACTATGTGATTTCTAACCATCTGCTTCCAAATACTTTTAAGACAGAAAGTTTAGAGTCCATTCTCAGATGTTCCCTTTATAAGTCTTCTTTCAGCGTACAAGGTATATACTTTCGATATATTACTCTATATTAATAGCGTTGAATTTTTACCATGCATTTCTATCCTATTTACTTAATAACTAAACGTTGGTGTAACATGAAAGTCAAAAAACCTATTTTGATCTAACCTGAAGCTATGTTTGCCCATACAGCAAGGCTTTAGAGGTCTCTCTTTCTCTGGGAAGTCAAGACTCTAAGTAATTTATTCTGAGACTCATCTCTCTAACTACCTACAAAAGGTTTGTAAAACAAAGTTAATCTACAGAAGTTTCTTCCCCATATCCAGTTCAAAGCTTACAGAATATTCAAACAAATACATGTTTCTACCCTACCTTCTTACTGCCACCCTCTGAGAGTATAACATCATCCCCTTGGTTGTCAAGCACTGTCTGGCAGGAGATACCATCCAGACCGTCCATGACCCCCATCACTTCCGCTTCCTCATCATCTCCTTCCTCAACGTAGGTGTCAGCCTTAATGGCATCCACTTTCTCCTCAGAATAGCCCTTCAGCATCAAGTGATGACCCAGCCTGTCACGCTCCTCAACCATCTCGTCAAGATGTGCCTTTGCCTTGACCTGTAGCTGGCCGATAGCCACGATATGAGAAGCCTTCAGCTATCTAGCTTCCTTCATGGCCTCAGTCTTGGCACGAGCTAGTTCTTTCTCTAGCTCACTCTTCGCCTTCTTCAGCTTAGATTTTTCTTCTTCAATACCGAGCCAAATCCCCTTCACGAGACGAGCGACCTACATAAAATGAATCAATCTTAGTGATTAGCTCAAAACATATAAAGTAACTTTTTCCCAATAAATAAAACTTACCATCTTGCTCGTATCTTCTTCTCCGTGGAGAGCCGTCAACCTGGCCCTTTCCTTGACCTCCCTATGGTCATCCACCGCAGCAGGTTGCATCTTAGCGACCTTCTCCCCAGAGGATTCAATCCTCCTCCTCTTCTCTTTTGCAACCTCGCCACTTTCTGTGGTTCCCGAGGCCGGCAAAGACTTTATCATCCATTTTCTCAGATATTTTTTAGCTATCTTGCTCGTCGTGAGTTTCGGCTGAGCGGAACTGCCCGATCCAAGAGTCTTGGACAAATTTGTTCGAACCACCTCACCACTTACTTGCTTTTTTCCTTCATCAACCCCCGCCATTGCCCTGGTAAATTTATCCTTTCTAACCTTGTTCGACTTACTATCAACCCTCTTTTCTTTACTCAGGCCGAGTCCCTCCAACACAAGTTCGAGTTAAGTCTCCTCCTCCGCAACTTCGTCTAACAGGGATTCTTTCCTTTCCACTGTAGACTTCACACCTGTAAAAATATATTTTTACTTTCAACTATAGTTATCAACAAAACTTAACAATAATTCTATAAATGCATTTCTATACTTACTTTGTTTTACAGTTCTAAATCAAAGATCCAGAGGTTCTTCGTCATCTCTCTAAAGGCAATTACCCTTCACCCATATGACGTTATCATTCCAGGTTTGACCTGCCGAATTCAGATCAAAAAAATAAGGCCAGATGTACTCGAACAGAAATATGATCCCCCACTGGCTTTAAAATTCTTTACCTCGTAAAACTGTAAAACATCCTCTGGGGTTATCCTCCTCATTTTCCCCTCCTTTTCCCATTTTTCATTAAGATGGTCACATACGGTTATCACCTCCCACATATTTCCATTCAATTGAACAGGGCATACCCCAATTTCAATCATAATCCCCTTTGCCAAATTGGTGAAGGGAAGAGTCAGACCGTACTCTAATTGAGAAAGGTAACACAAAAAACCTGCCTCAAGGTCACTCCGAACATCCCCATCAAAATATTCTAACAAGATCGATTCATTTATACCCCTATCTCATTTATCTACTTCCAAATCTGCAAGTAGATAATAATACTCTTCACCCTCCGCTGCCGTACAACCTTTAAATTGCATACCGATAAACTTCACACGGTTGCCCCACACCCCTCATACAGCTGCCTTGGCTTTACAAAACTCTATAAAAGCATCAGAACCCGGAGGATAAGATACCAATTGACCAGGGAAACCCAGGAATTATTCCAGCCCTACTTCCCCTTCGTTATCAGACTCATTCGTCCGACCAGAGGTCGATACCTCATTAATAAATGAACTACCCATCTTAAAAACAAATTCTATAGGCATATTTTCGACCTATACAGATGCTTCTCACGCTTGGCCTACATACAGGCTAAGGTATTTATCATTCTTCCATCAATGTATATATCTATATATATATATATATATATTCAACATATATCTCAGATCAATCATTCACGTATAACATATATCTTTAACGTATAGAAATACCTCAACATATATCACATACATCTCTCCTAACCTTTAGTATCCGAATAAGAATCGGCAGTAGAGTCAAGCCTTCCTCTTACAACGCTGCTATTTTGCCACGTACGAGATCCAGGATCTTGCACCTTTTTCAACCAATTATCACCTTCAGATAACTCTGTATTGAATCCCTTATTTTTTTCCTTTCCCTCTGAGTGCTTGATGAGCATGTAATTATGACATTTTTAATAAACCAGAACATGTATTTTAGTTGTCCATTATATTTAATTTAAGGTACTTATGTGCGTTTACTAGATTGTAGCTATTGGAGATGGATATTTGAAACCAAGTTCTTAAAGTCAAGTAAAATTGTCTCCAGCAGTTCATAGCACAAAAACTCAAAAACACAATATATTTGGTGTCAAGATTGATAAAATATATACACAAATAATCATGGAGAATAAGATCAAAGAATATATTGCATCCAAGATTCTTGAAGATATTTTATATTAAAGATATATGCAAGAATTTCCATGAAAAAAGATCTTTACATTACTTAAGAAAATTATATGCAAGAATCTTAGGAGATTGGTTGTTAAATTAGAAGATATTATTGTGAAAATATTTTTTACAATTTTATGTATAGCTGCTAAATTTGAGTTCATTTTCATATAAAAGGAACTCCCCCCCATTGTAATGGGACATCTCATATTGGAGCAAGTTAGAAGAAATAAAGTCATAGTTTTATTTAACTGTCTTCTCTCTATTTTATTATATGCTGCAAATAATTAGTTGTTTATGCGATGAAGTCCGAGATGAGCGGCTAATCTTCTAGCTAAGGCTAGGATGAGGCCTCTTCTTGGATGAGCAATAATTGATATTAATTAGGTTCTAATTAGTTATCTCTTATTTTTATGATTGAAATGTTAGTGCATCATATTAAAGGCTTCACCATAGCTTCGGTTTGGTATACGATAACTTTGGATACAAACAAGTGCTACTAACCATAGACTTGATTTGGAGATCTAGAAAGAGGAAACACTAGAGAACTCACACAAGCCTAGCCATGATTGAGTTGATAATTTTCTTAGATGCTCTTCACCACCACATAAAAACATAACCACTAAATGCATGACCATAGATTTACTGGTTTATTTTACAACATCGTATGCGTCTTAACACGAACATATGATGGGTGGAGATATTAGGATCCAGTTGTATATCGATTAGTGTTTTGAAAGGTAGAGGCCAAGTCCGAACCGTAGTTCTCTTTCTCATTAAGTTTTATATTTAGTATTTATTTTCTTCTTCTTAGATTTATCTCTTATAAAACTGTAATTCAGCCTAGAAAGTATTTGTTTTCCCAAACCTCCTTGTAGATTTGATCCCACTCATCCGTGCTATAATTTGATAACCGTACTTTGAGCGAGTATTTTTCTAGAGCCCATAAAAATCTCTTATCAAATGGCGCCGTTTCCGGGGAGGCATCATTGAAAACTATTCTTTCTAATACCGAATTTTGTTTGTTAATTCTTTCTAATACCATGCCAATGATTTCTAAATTCTTTGTTTCTAATATTCGTTAAAAATTATAGTAGGTCGGTAATGCTATTATATAATGTTTCTATTTATGTCGTTGTTTCTCTTTTTGTTTCTCTAGTTTAAACTAAAAAAAAAAAATTGTTTCGGGTTTTTGGGCGCTACAGTTGCTTTGTGGTTGTTTATAATATTTATAAATCTTACAATCATGCTTTTGGAGGTGGTTAAGAAGAGAGCAATAATTTTTTAGCTGTTATTATTTATCACAAGCTCATCTCAATATTTGTTTTACCTGTGAAGTTTATTTCTGAATGTTTTACGGTTTTTGCTCATCTATACTTCACAGTTGGAAAATATGTATGCTATGAAAGTTTTAGATAATTCAAAACCATTTCTGAATTGCTATTGATCATATTTTTTTTGTTTAGTCGTTTGAGAGTTATAGCCTTTTGAAACAACAGAAAAAATAGTCTTTGTAAAGGACGCCGCTGTTCATTCACCACTTGTTTTGAGCAGCTGGGAAGCTAAATTTTAGAAAACTTCTTTCTTGAACGTTTTTCCTTTCTGAATTATCTTTCAAAAATTGGTATTATGTAATACTCACTCTCAACTGAGATGAAAGATATACGAATTTGAAAATCATGACATCATAGACTTGGAAATTGGATTAATATTACTGTCGCAAGTTCACTAATCTTTATTTTCTTGTTTTGCAGGATAGTCACAAAGTTGGCACTCAGAGATCGTGAGGAATTTACAAAGTACATTGGCAAGCTTCTATCTAATCCTTCTTGTGCCCCCTAAGTAAAGGGGCACTTTCTTCTTTCGCCCCCTAAGTGAAAGGGCGGCGACAGCTTCACCGGGAAACACTTCCTGCAGGTTGGTACCTCAATAAACTTGACATCTAGGAGAGGTTCATATTCGCTCCACCTCAGTACTTAAAACTTAAAGTCATGTGGACTGTGCAAATACACGGTACTCTAATAAAATATTTATTGTGGTTGAATTGACCAACTGACGTGTTTAAATTTCTTTTCATTCCTACATTAGTAAAGGTAAAAACTGTTAGAGACTTATGGGACTTCATCACCCAAAAAGCTCTCTAACAAGTGGAACCACCCATTAGGGATACAAAGAAATTCGTATCACACAAAAATTGAATGTCCCGGACTGGAAAATAACTGATAATAAAAAAGAGTTGCAAGATTCCCGCAGGATTTCATCACCCAACGGATAGGTGTACCGGACCGTGGTACAAACACGGGTTCGTAGGATACGGCCCCAGCCTAGCGCCACAAAATACTAGTTGTAGGTTTGTGACGTCACCGTTCTAAGTGCTAACGTACGATAAGGAGACTCGCTTGGGCGTGAGGACTGAACATCTACTATAAGCTAGTACTAGCACAGTGATGCAGGGGAGTGTAGGAACCAAAGCCTTTTACCATCCTACCTATTTGTGAATATAGAAGAATATAAGGGAGACCTAATTATTTCTTCCAAAAAAAATCTTAAAGTACTATAGTTTTAGGCTTGATTAATTTTTTATTGCATTGGGTGTTAATTTATTTGCAAAATGTCATACATGCAAGAACATTAGAATTCATATGGCTCACATTTTGACATCCCACAATATCCTAAAAATTATTTTCAATCAGGCCACTACCAAAACTCACAAGATGTACAACCTTTCCAACCTCATTCCTATATGCATACCCATCAATCCTTCTTGTCACTCAAACAGTTCCCACTCGCTCCACCTAAACCATCTTTGGAAGATACCCTTACTCTCTTCATGCAACAATCAATGAAAAGTCAAAAACAAGTGTTGCTATTTCAACAACAAATAATGCAATTCCAACAACAGACTTTAGTGAATCAAACTTCTACGACCTAATCTATCTCTAGGTTAGAGACTCAGATAACTCAGTTGTCAACCATGTGGAGTAAAATAAAGCATGAAAAACTTCCAAGTAATGAAGAACAACAACTTGAAGTTAAATCCCCTTGTGATTTAGAGAATAATGAATTCAAGCGTAATCATGGAATGTTTTCCACGTGGGGTGAATGGATACCATATTATGAGACAGATTTAGAAAATGAATATTTTAAGATTGACGATCCTATGTCACAAGAAAATCTTAAAGAAGCAGCTAACATGTTCAATAAAATTTTTTCTCAATCATATCCTAATATCGCCATCAACATTCAACTACCGATGTCATTATCCATCCCTTCACCGATAGAGCCTCACCAATTCACAAATGATATCATGACAGAAAGTGAGTATTTTTTCAAATTCTTAGATGATTTCTCAAATGATGAGGATGATGACAAATTTCTTGGAAGTGAGAATTCAACGTCGATCCTTGAGAAAATACGAGCTCCATCTTTATCCCACCAGTATCACTTTCTTCATCTCTATTTCTTGAATCCATACCTCCATCTCTTGAGCCTAATGGGGGTACCATGACCATAAAAAATTTTGAGGACATGTAGGAGATAACTCTTGTTGCATTTATGTTGATGAATCATTAAATTATTTTGAGGACTCGAATGATCCTGTAATTCGTAAAATGGTACAATCATTAGCACCTGAAAACGTGTTTCAACTTGGCCATGTCCCTAAGCTAATGAATATCCACGTCAATGGTCAGGATGAGTCCCTTGAGATAAGTTTTGATTTTAGGCACACAAATTTTAAATGCTTGCTAAAGTCAATTGTTTCCCGATCCCCACATCCACAAATATGTTATATACTTTTTCTTCTACTAAAAGAAAATATTTTTTTGAAAAATTATAATTTTGAGGATGCCTCACGGACTTGCTTTGTTAGAACCACCTATCACATTTTTATAATATCAACGATAATATGAGGGTTTTAAAAATTTTCAAAGAAAATATCTTTCCCGGAAAATCGAGTTTTGAATCTAGTACATTTTCGGGGATGAATATTTGTATACCAATCTTATTATTTACTGTAACACGTAGTAATCATATGGTTGTATTGAAAATTGTAAAAGAAAATATGTTCCCTGGGTATGTGTTTACTTTATCTTAGAGAAAATAGTTTTTCTTGATTTGTCTAAAATTTTCAACTTGGAATCATCAAATGATAGGCAAAGTTTTCAAAAAATAAATTTTTTATTGGGAATTAGTTTTAAACTCTCTCTGGCTTTTAAAGAATATATCTGCCCAATTAGGGGCTAATATTAATAATCACCATTCATGTGTTATCTTGTTTTTGAAAGAGAATTTGCAACTAGGATAGTACATCACCTTTATCCACATCATACCTATCCAGTCATATTGAAAATTTTAAGTTTGGGGGTACATTCGTCAGGCTGAAGGCGGTAAACTTAACATTTCTTGGGAGGCAACCCATGACACATTGAGGTAAAAAATTTAGTTTTTCTCTTCCATTTATTTTCTTGTTCCCAAACATTAAGGGCAATGTTTGATTAAAGTTTGGGGGTAGGAAACTATTTCTTTAAATGTTTTTTGAAGAAAAGTAAAATAATGATCCTTTGACAATTTATGATATATTTTTGATGAATTCCAAACACTAAAACTAATTTTACCTTGATATAAATATTATGGAAAAACCTAAATTTTGAAATTGTACCAAGTGTACACTAGAATCTTTTGAAATATCTTAAGCTAGATGTACTATCTTTTTATTAGCGATCAATTAAAGTTAACTTGGCATATCTTGAAAGCGTGCACTTTACTATAGTTTTGCAATTAATACCTTCAATAGATATTTACTTAGTATAAAGGAAATTTAGCATTAATGTTAGGAATAGTTTGCTACAAGGGAGAAAACTGCCTACGAATAAGTTCATTCCTAGAAAAAAAAGACTAAATGTGCTCTAAAAACTTTCACGCTGCAAGGCTACTCGCATGATTAAGAAGTGAAAGAAGAAAAATTATCACCAATCTCGAGTTTGACCATGAACTATGTGAAAGGAGCACAAGAAAATATTACTTGCGAGAATCTTGAGTCTAGGTCATAATGGGGCACCACGCCCTAGCAACCTTAGCCAACTGGCGGGGATTGTCGACCGAAAACTCCTTGTTACAAAGGCTACACTAAGAAATAGGGTACTTAAAAGAAAAGGCTTAAAAAAGAAAAGAAAAGAAAAAAAGTGAAATTCTAGGAAGACGAATTGACTAAGGCACTTGTCGAACTGACCATTGAATTTATTCTAGTGAGAACTAGACTACCAAAAACAGAGTAAATTATTCTAGACAACGTATTAGGCGATAAAGCTATTTTCATTGTACGCTTAAATATAGCTAAATTAAAATACTTGAATCTCTTTCTAATCTTGAGGTAGTACCTCTAGTTTAGTATAAGCTTAAAATATTCTTTGATATACTTGAGAGAATAGCAAGTTTAAGGATTTTTTTTATTAATATATTTTTGTCACAACTAAGTAAGGTTAAGTTCACAGAAATGAGTCATTTGTATTCTAAAATTGTTTAAAATTGTCATTATCGACTTTTGTCGGTATAGTCACTGTAAACTCTCACGAGACAACACACGTCCACCAGGCTAAACCTGAAGGTTTAACGGCCTGTTGCATATGCTAAATGTAATCGCGCTCCCTGCAAAAGTGGATATTATTTTATTTTACTCGGGACGAGCAAAAGACAAATTTGTGGGTATTTGATGAGTACATAATTATGACATTTTTAATATAGCCGAACATGTATTTTAGTCGTCCATTATATTTAATTTAAGGTACTTATATGCGTTTGCTTGATTGTAGCTAATGGAGATGGATATTTTAAGCCAAGCTCTTAAAGTCAAGTAATAATGTCTCCAGCAATTCATAGCACAAAATGTCAAAGACGCAATATATTTGGTCTCAAGATTGAAGAAATATATATACAAATATTCTTGGAGAATAAGATCAAATAATATATTACATACAAGATTCTTAAAGATATTTTATATTGAGGATATATGCAAGAGTTTCTATGAAGAAAGATCTTTACATCACTTAAGAGAATTATATGCAAGAATCTTAAGAGATTGGTTATAAAATTAGAAGATATTATTGTGAAAATATTTTTTACAATTTAATGTATAGTCGTTAAATTTAGGTTTTTTCTCCTATTAAAGGAACCCTCCCCCCATATTAATGGGGAATCTCATATTAGAGCAAGTTAGAAAATATAAAGTCATAGTTTTATATAATTGTCTTCTCTCTATTTTATTTTCTGTTGTAAATAATTAGTTGTTAATACGATGAAGTCCGAGATGAGCGGCTAATCTCCTAGCTAAGGCTAGGATGAGGCCTCTTCTTGGATGAGCAATAGTTGATATTAATTAGGTTCTAATTAGTTTTTTCTTAGTTTTAAGATTGATAAGTTAGTGTATCATATCAAAGGCTTGACCATAGCTTCGGTTTGGTGTACGATAACTTTAGATACAAACAAGTGCTACTAACCATAAACTTGATTTGGAGATCTAGAAAGAGGAAACACTAGAGAACTCACTCAAGCCTAGACATGGTTGAGTTGATAATTCTCTAAGATGTTCTTCACCATCACATAAAATCATAACCACTAAATGCTTGACCATAGATCTAGTGGTTTATTTTATAATATCGTATGTGTCTTAACACGAACATATGATGGCTGGAGATATTAGGATCTAGTTGTATATAGATTTATGCTTTGAAAGGTAGAGGCCATGTCCGAACCTTAGCTCTCTTTCTCATTAAATTTTAAATTTAGTTTTTATTTTCTTATTCTTAGATTTATCTCTTATAAAACTGTAATTCGTCCTAGAAAGTATTTGTTTTCCCAAACCTCCCTGTGGATTCGATCCCATTCATCCATGCTACAATTCAACAACCGTATTTTGAGCGGGTATTTTGTAGAGGCCTTAAAAACCTCTTATCAGTGCTCTCCAAATTATGTGAAGTGGTAAAACGTTTGTTTGGTGAGAAAGAAGAACTATTTATCCTTTCTCTCTCAAGCGGCTGAATTTTATTGCTCCTCGTACAAACCGTCCTCGATTCCTGAACCGAGACGTCCTTTCCGCTTTCCATGTCAGGCGTCTTGTACCTTTTCAATAAAAAAACCTTTCCATCATTACAACTCCCCACATTTAAAAAAAATATTTTTTTCCCTATTTCTATATCTTTTCCTGACCTTCTCATACTCATGATGACTCACTCGGTATGATGTCAGAATTCTATTTCCTTTTGCATACAAAATAAAACTAGAAGCTTCTACATTTTTCATATTTTTGTTTCTCTATCCTTGTTTATCATACTTATAGTGATTGACATCATTCTCTAAATGGTTCAAATGTTCAAAATTATTCAAAATATTTGCTAAAACAATCTCAAAGCAGATTTGCCCCTATAGAGGATCCGATTGACTTATATTATTTCTGTTACATTCAAAACAATTATAATATTCATAAGACACACTTACCACAACATCCATCACAGCCTCGGTTACCTAGACAAACATCAACTAATCACATTATTCGCCGGTCCTCAGATCGTCGAATTCGATCTCAACTTCAGCAATCAAACCAACTAACTTCTCTCGATCTACCTATTTTCTCACAAACACACCTCAGATAAATAATGAGCATATTCCTTGCTACCTCCATCTGAATCTCGAGCTCATATTCCCTCCCCAGTAGATTAACATCGTAACTAAATAAACCAAAGATCCTCTTACGTACTTCGACAATCTTTATAGACAATCGTTCTTCCACGGCAACATGAATCCTTTGAGATCGAGCTATACCATCCTAAATCTTTCCTCTATTTTTCTTTTATCCTGCCCATATTTATACATTTCTCATTAACTTTCCCCTCAAAATACGTGATTTTTATCTTTGATCCCTTAAAAGAAACCTAAGATCTCGGAATAAATTATTCGAGCGCATCCCCTCACAATACCCATATTAGTTACTACACTCGACCTTACGCTGCCACGAGTAGAACCCTTATCGACTTGTAACAACTCAAGTTTTTACGATTACATAATTTCTACAATTTATATCCCTCACCTGTTAAACATGAATCATTTATATCAGCACAAATTGACAGTAAATATTCATCTCAGTTCGAACAACATTACAACATTATTTCATCACTTATCAGCAGTTATTCAACTAACACCCAACACAAATCAGTTCGATTCAAAGAAATGTTTCTAATATACAATTTAGTAAATATCAACTTTTATTCATGTCAAAGATATTACATACGATTTATAGATAACAAGTTTTCACCACATTGACCTCAGGGGTACAACAGAATGCTATCCATCATGCACCAAACTCCAGGTACTTTACAGATAACAAGTTTTCCCTATTTGTTTAAAGACACAGGACATTCAGGCACCCTGAGGAATCATGTCTTCCAGTTCTTCTTAATTCAGTAATTCTTCTCCCTGATCGAAAGAAGACATTGGAACCAATAAAGATCTTCCCTCATATGGTTTGGTTGAAGTCCAGTCAAACTCTAAGCGAGAACTATGCAAGCAGTAGATTCAGTGTTGGCGCACACAAAACAAGATGAAGGTCTTCTGAGCGCCAAAACATGATAGAAATGTATCAGCAGACTCCCACTTTTCGTTCTCCTCCTCCACTGCCATCACCGCCTCTTCTATAACCACCACCACCGAAGAGTTGGTAGAGATGAAGAGGGCCAACCTTAGAATCCATGGCAACACAAGAAATCAGCATATCTGCCCCGCAGATACACCTTTCCCTGCATATGAAGTCCTAACCCTGTCTTCCGCAAGAGTGCAGAGAAAGGCCCAACATTCCTCACCTGTCAAGATGAAGACATAAAATCTCCACTTATAGTAAAAATCTTCCTCAGCTTCAACCACTTCTTCTCCCGACAAGCCTTGGTACGCCGGAGGAACAGGGGTTGGGATCGCCATTTCCAAAGAATGGTCACCAAAGTATTTTAACTTCAACCTCTGTGTTTCCGACGCAATCCTTCCTTCAAGAACCATACTCTGAGTTTTCACCATCTCAGAAAGAGTTATGCATGTAGGAATTGTTCCAAAGATTTGCTAAAGGTACTCTTTATATAACCCTAAATTATTGTGCAGGTACATTTTCCTAAGCGTCATCATTCATTATCGATGTGACTATTCAAACGCATCCGTCACATACATCTGCATTATCATTTAATACCTATCACATCCTAATATCGCGTAAATTCCATCTAGTGAAACGCCATCATTACTCTGTTTCGAATTTTAAACTTTTAATACATTCTTTCTCAACCAAAGCCACTCGTGACTTCGGTGGAGAGGGGGCAATTGTAGGGACATATCTCTCGATCTCACTCATACTCGACCTCATGAAATTTGATTTACCTCCATCTCAGGCTCACACAATTTTAGCACTTAACACTCCAGTCAAACATTCCAACCAGCCTCACGAACTACTCAAAAACGTGGGTCAAGCTAAACCCAAAAAACATTATTCAGTCAAAGACACCTGTCTCCCACAAACTCGTCAGTTATTCAGTCAACCGCCACTAGCCACATTATTCGGAAAACGTATTCTAGCATGATGAAGAGTTATGGAGAAGCCTATATAAATGAAAAGTTCCAAAATAGACAGGGACCAGAAAAATTGCTAAAACTTCTTATTTACGAGATCAAAAGAATTTGTATATTCTAGAGATCAATTGTAATAAAGATATCTACTCCAAGCAATAAAAAGACTTTTACAAAAATCCTCCATACGAGGTCGTGGTTTTTTTTACCTGTTTCGAGGTTTTTCGCGCTAAAAGCACCTGTATCCATTTATTACTTCATATTAGAGCATTGATACAAGTTTATTGGTATGATAGCTAATTCTTAATCACATCGAGCTTACGAAATTTGGCCATTACAGCTGCGGTTAGGGGTTTGGAGAGTTTTGTCTGTATTGAATGATGATGCTTGGGGAAACGTACATATACATTAAATATTAGGGTTATATAAATAGTGTATATACCGAGGATTATGGAAAAGTACATTGTTTGTTTCAAAATGCTCTAGAAGTCTTATTGATGATGGTGAAGACCCGAAGAATGGTTTACGAAGAGAAAATTTATACTGAGATGCATATGTTAAAGTTGAGATATTTCGGTGATCAGTCCTTTGAGATGCCTATCCCCGCTTTCGTTCTACCGACGCATCAAGGTATGTCGGAAGAACAAGCGGCTGAAGCTGAGGATGATTTTTATTGTATGTGGAGATTTCATCACGTTGTCTTAACAGGTGAGCAACGTTGGAGGTGTCTAAGCATCCTTGCTGAAGACAAGGTTGGGGAGACAGGTGCAGGGGTTGGCATAACATCGGGACAGTTACGTCGATATCTTGCATAGGATTATATTCCATGGTCGGGCCCTCTTCATCTCCACCAACTTTGTGGAGGTGGAAGTTATGGAGGAGGCAACAGTGGTAATGGAGAAGGGAGACGGAGAATTCTTTTGTACCACTAACATAATTTGGCGCTAAGAAGACATTCTCGTTGAAGAGTTGGTTCAAGCACTGAGTCTTCTACTTTTAATCCCAGACTTTCTCCAAACCCAGTTTTTGGTAAGAGTAAGATGGTGTGAAGGAAGAAGGACGTATGGTAAGTTCCAATGCCTATTTTGTATCATAGGATTCTTGGACTGAAACATCACTGAATTCAGATGAATGAAGGATTTAATGTTTTGAAATGTTTGAAAGACTTGTTATCTGTAAAACACTTGAAAAACTTATTATCTGTAAAGTACCTAATTTCGGAGTACTTGAAAGACTTATTATCTGTAAAGTGCCTAAATGATTTGTTATCTGTAAAGTTCTTGTAATTTATATTCGGGCTTAATAAAATTTGTTTATCCAAACTCTGCGATGATATATGTCTAAAATAACTCTAGAAATCGAGCTATGAATGATTAAAAGATTTACGAATATAAGATGAAATCATAATTATGTGATTAGAACTTACAATTTGTTTATAATAATCAAGATGTAAAAATATGTTTGTAACATGAAATATGCATAAGGAATGATCGAATTGAGTAACTGGGACTTTTTGTGGGTGAGAGAAAACTGCAAAAGTTTTAGGATGAGAAATTTGAGCTCATAGAGGTCGCTCAGAAACATTAGATTTGGGAAGAATAAGCTCGATATGGAACAGGCTAAACTGACTGAGGTCGATAGGGAGAGATATGTTCGAATAACTTTTCTCATGATACTAGAGTTTTCTATTATAAAAGAATAGGATAATATCACGAACTGTGGGGTATCTGAAACAATCTAGCAAGCTGTATAAAATAGGGGAAATGATCTTTAAATAGGTGAAGGATAATAGAAATGGTGTGGACCTGATCTGAGAGAATTTGTTATGCCACTGAGGGGCGGTTAGCGTTAAAGATAGTTGAAGTGGGGGAGTAGATTTTTGGCTTGTCGAACTATGATGCTGAACTGCCAGTGAGGGAGTGTCAATGTGAAGGTTTAGATTGGATGGGTAGGGAATGTGAGTACGAATGTCACTTCTATGAGGATCTATTACGGGAAGTGATGGTGGAACCTGTAGCTTGAAGAGATACAATGAGACTGATTGCTAAAGAAGAGACTGAATTGGAAGATATGAGGATTGCTGGTGGTAAACTGATTGGATGTGGTTCCCCAGGACATCAGGGATGTTTTAGGTGTAATTATATGTGAGGGAATGAATTGTAATGAGAGTGTGATGATAATGAAGTAAATATAAATAGAGGCGCTATGTGTATATGTAATTATATGGGTTTGAATAATTGCCAATGAAATAAAATAAGAATGATGTTTGAATTTGTCCTCTATTTTAGCGATCTTGTAAAAAATGTAATTGAATATTTTTGAAATCTTGAGAGGTTTGGAAATGACTTCAGCACTTCCATAAGTAGAAGAAGCAAAAATAGAAAAAAATAGGTAACTTTTGATTTCGTCTTTTTTGTAAAAGCAGGGAATGTCTGATTGCGTGTAAGTATGAGTCATCATTAGTACGAGGGGTTAGAGGGAGATTTAGAAAAGAGAGATGAAAATAAATTAAAATATAGGGTAAAGGGTAATGATGGGAAAGTTTTTCTTACCTAAAAGATACAATACGTCTGGCATTGATTATGGAGGGGATGCCTCAGTTTCAAATCCGAGGATGCCTCATGCGAGGCTCAATAACTACCAGTAGTTAGAGAGAGAAAATATAAATAATGTTTCATCTTTGTTATTATAACATTTCTCAACTTCTGAAAACCTGAAGAGTAGTGAGAGAGGAAAAAGAAAAAATAGCAGAGAGTAAGAATTTAATTGAGAGTGATATAGTAAAAGTGAGATAGAGTTGCAAAGACTGAGCCACGAAGGTGATTATACAGTAGTATTGTGAGGGAATAATTTGGTGCTGCATCAGATTCATATTCCGACAGAGAAGGTTAGTAGAGGATTTGTGATATTTTGAATGTATTTTTTTTTTAAATTATTTTTTATGGTAGGCAAATCTGAAAATAACCATTTACAACAATCTATAAAAACCTGTTTGATATAAGATATATGTATGTGGGTCATGTATATGTAAAAGAAAATTATGGATACCTAGACCTGCATGTAGGTCGACCGGAGGAGTATTTGTGTTGCATTAAACCCTCATCTGTAGATTTGTAGTTGATATGGAAACTTCACCTATTAATAAAGTGTCGACATCTGGTCGATTGGCAAAGTCCGAGATTATATTGTCTGATAGGGAGGAAGATGTAAGTGTTATGCAATTTCTTGATTTCCCTAGAAAATTGGTAACCTATCCTCCAAATTCTGATGTATTCAAAGAATTTTGTAAAGCCAAGGCTTCTATAGGAGGAAGATGGGGTAGTTGTGTAGAACATGTCGGTAGTCATTTTAGGAGTTGTATTATAACAATTGGAGAGGAATACTTTTTTTTGTTGGCTGATTTGAAAAGGAAAAACGAGATAAGGGTTTAGACGAATTGATCTCTTTGAAGTACATTGATGGAAATGTCCTAGACGGCCTGGCAGAGAGTTTTTTGTGTTACCTGTCTCAGTTTAAGTACGGGTTGAGTCTTGTCAATTGCAATCTGGCGAAAGGGATTATGAACATCTTTGGAGCATGCCCTGCTCAGTTGAACGGGAACATGTGTGAGGTGATAAACGTTTGTGAATTTCTGAATAAATTGTAGGAGGAAGATGAGATTGAGAGTAGGATATCTCTTGAGGATGTCTTACAGTTTTATGGGGTAAATTTTTATTTCTACAAGTGGAGGGGCATAGTTTTTTGCGAGTTCGACTCGGCCTCATTTCTTCGATCTAAACTCAGTAGGTCGACCATAAAATGATAATGTGATATGGGTGAAGGGTGATTTCCTTTAGAGAAATGATAAAGGGCCCATGGAACTTTTGAGTAGAACTATAAAACAAAGTAAGTATAACAATGTTTAATGTATAAGATTGATATGCTGAAATTATATGTTGCTCTGCTGATGATAATGTGTTGTTTACTAATAAGTCCTCAATCAAAGGTGATGAGGAAGGAGTCTCTGTTGGACATTATTGTTCAGGAAGGGACCGAGCTCGAGGCTGTGCTGAGAGAACTCGACATTAGCAGAAAGAAACGTGCTAACAGCCGATCCAAGAAAGTTTAAAAGACTCAAACAACGAGGCTATTCACGGGCGTTAATGGTAACAAGAAGAGTTGAACTGATGGGTAAGGCTAGTGAACTTTCCCAAGGCCTCTAGAGTAGACTTCGCGGGTGTGCCAGAGCCTACTACATCAAACAAGCTAGTTCAGGCATTTCCAAAGAAGAAAATTTTGAAGCGTGGTTCGACCTCCAGAGCTACAGGAAGTGGTGAGGTCAAAGGAGAGGTAAAAAATATGAGGGTTGAGCCTTCTGAACTGATAGTGGTGATGGTCGCAGATGATCGACATGTTATAGATGATGAGTTAAAAGAGGTGGAGGAAGGGCGAGGCTTGCAGCTCTCAATGGGGAGGAGAAGATAAGCAAAATGGTAAGTTCATTTGTTTGAATATGTGATAAATTTTGTATGGTGATTCAAACTAACAGGGAGGTCGATGCTGTTTGTTTTAGTAAACTGCTCATTTGATGAAGGGGAAGGTTAAGATTGAGAGGAAGGTAGCTTGACTGAAAGTTAACTTGATTAAGGAGGGGAAGCGGCTGGAGGCCCTGAAGGATTTTCAAGAGGTAGAGATTAACGATCTGTTAGTAGAAGCAAGAAGGAATACGGAGAAGGTGGTAACTCAGCGCGACAGGGTCGGGCGCCATCTTATAATAAAGGGGTATTCCGAAGATGAGGTGAATGCCATTATGGCAGACACCTATGTTAAGGGGGAAGAAGATGATGGGGTGGAAGATGTTGTTGTTGGATTTGTGGATGGGTTAGATGGTGTCTCCCCCCAAATGGTGTGAGACAACCAAGGGGATGACAATGAGCGTCTAGAGAGCAGAAACGAGAAGGTAGAGTAAAATACTGACTCTGTGATTGTATGAATTGTTTTGGAATGTTGTAATCTGATGAAATATTGTTTGTTGGATAGAATTCTATAGGTTAAGATGTTCTTACAAACCTTGTTGTAGGAACTTAAGGAAATGCGCCTCAGAATAAAGGAATCAGAGACTAAGCTCGCTAAGGAGAGAGACGCCTCAGCGTCCCTATTGTCTTCGCAAGTGGAGCTACAGGTTAGAAAAGAGTAAGAAATATTTGACTTGTGTGCTTCATTAGTCTTAAACTTCGAAGTAAAAATTATAATGTAGGGATAGACAAAAAACCTGACATTAGTTTATGGGCAATGGCTCTCAATGGTTTATAGAAAATATTACCGTATTGACAAATTAAAATATAGAGAATGTGAACCATAAAATTGAATGTATGTGTTATTGTTCATCCATCTGAGATTGTACTTCGACCTTAAGTTTAGAAGTAGTTTCACACATTTGATGTCAAAAAATAGAAATTTCGTTAGAAATGAGATGTATGTATTGAGTGAATGTCCTGAATCGAACTTGATATATTGTATCTGTGATGTATAGGTCAAATTGGAGTCAGCTCGCTTGAGCGAAGATGAGATACACCAATGTAACCAAGAATTTGCAGTGGACATTGGTAAAATTAGAGAGGAAAATGAAGATAGAGAATTTCAACATGTAAAGGTACACTTCAAGTTTGTTGAGGCAACCCAAACTGCTAACAATCTCGGTTGAAAGATTGAGGAGAAGGATGCCGAAATTAGTAAAGGGCAAAAAGAGCTCGCAGAGATGAAAGAATAGGTAGCGAAGCTTATAAACCAAAATGATGCGTTGATGGCAATTAGTAGGGATGCTAAAATGGAAAAGTCCGAGGAAGGGTTATGCCGTTCTATGGCCAGTTTGAAGGACCAAATGATCAGTAAAATGAACGAACATAAGCAGATTCGAGCGGATCTAACGGGTAACAGAAATGAGCTGGCGCGACTGCAGAAGAAAATAGTTGAGAAAGATAGCGAGCTAAAGAAAGCTCGAGATGACCTATCTACCTCTAAAGTTTTGGTTGAGCAGTTGACTATAGCCTTACCTGTTAAAGATATAGAGTTTTGGATGGTACAACGGAAGTGTGATGAGTTGAATGAAAGGATGGCACAATTGAGGACCGATTTAGCACAGGCCAATTCGTGTACCAGAAACGCCGAGGTTGTAGAGCATTTGTGGAAGAATAAAAGTGATGTCATGTTCTCCCTTGTTAAAGGGGATGCATTTAGCCTATCAGCTCGAATAAGAGAGCTAGAGGGAAATGTAGCTCGAACTCAAGGTTATGTGCAAAAAGGAAATTAACAGTTAAGGGAGTGCAAAAGTAAGTTGGACACTGTTCTTGCCAGGAAATAGGGCTAGAGCGAATTATCAGGGGTAAGGAGATTTTGATAAATAAGCATGATAAGTTGTTAAAGAAATATTTGGCTGGGGAAGATTTAAACAGGGAACTTGAGGAACTTCATGCCCAGGTGGTAGATTTGAGGGTGATTAATCAGGCAGAATCAGCTAAAGCTGTTAAAAAGGCAAAAAAGAGCATCTAATTCATGGCTTGAATAAATAGTAAACTATAATGGCAAAAAGAATGGCATAATATGCTAAAAAATTACCTTCAGATGGCGAGAGCAAATTTTTCTAAAGCGGTCATGCCCGAGGCATCGTGCTCAGAGTTGATAAGGGCGGTGATCACCTATTTTGTAGAGGAGGTAAAAAGGTTTAAGTTAGAGAGAGATATCTAGCACGACTGTTTGTCAGAAAGGGAATGTATTTGCAGAGCTGATATAGATCAAGGCAATTGCATGAAATCTATAAAAACAGAGTTAGGTTCTTGACCTACTAAATTAATAAAGCAGAGCAGGATTGTTGTGACTGTTCGAGCTTAAGAATTTATGTTTGGTCATCCTCCTATTGTAGGGGAAAGGGTAGTTGACCTCCCAACATTAGAAAAGATTCCATTGTAGCGGTTGCATATGTAACCTGAAAAAGTATCTATCTCAAGCATATTGAGAGATAAAAGCTAGTTTTACCTTTGCTTTATCTTATGTCTAGTAGAGTTCTTTGATTGAAAACTAGTATTACCTTCGTTTCAATCGCAGAGTATACATGTCATAGCCATATTGAATGAGATGAAAGCTAGTTTTACATTTGCTTTATCTTATGTCTGGTAGGGTTCATTAATTAAAAACTAGTATTACCATCGTTTTAATCATAGAGTATAAATGTAGCTGCCATATTGAGTGAGATGAAAGCTTGATTTACTTTTGTTTTATCATATGTCTGCTAGGGTTCCTTGATTGAAAACTAGTATTGCCTTTGTTTTAATCTCAAAGTATAATGTTGTTGCCATATTGAGTGAGTTGAAAGCTAGTTTTACCTTTGCTTTATCTTATGTCTGGTAGAGTTCCTCGATTGAAAACTAGTATTTCCTTTATTTTAATCTCGAAGTATAATTTCGTAGCCATATTAAGTAAGATGAAAGCTAGTTTTACCTTTGCTTTATCTTATGCCTCGTAGAGTTCCTTGATTAAAAACTAGTATTACCTTTGTTTTAATCTCGTAGTATGTATAGAGTCGATCAAAGTGAGTGTTATCCTTGCTTTAATCGGAATAGAGGTCGATTGGAAGTTAGTATTACCTTTGTTTTAATCTATGTATTGTCTACGTAAGTAAAGAATTGTGTGGGAAAAATCATAGAAGTTTCTATTGAATAGAAAAGGATGTATATTGGATGGAGATGATAATCTCACTTTTGGAATGGAAAAAGCAAGAATTTAAAAAGGTGTAGTGAAGGACTTAACAATAGTATCATTTCAGTTGTCTAGTGTTCCAAGGATTTGAGATGTCAACTCCCTCTTCTATCATGAAGTAATATGATTCCAGGACTGTGAGGCCAGTGATAAGGAATGGACCCTCTCAATTTTCTGCTAGTTTCCCCGCATGTGGATCTTTTCTGTGTTGAGGGATTTCTCTGAGGACAAGATTGTCGATTTAGAAAGTACGGCCTCTGACTCGTTTGTTATACAAACTGGCTAACATATGGTAATATTAACCTAGGTTAGGAATGACGCATTCCCTGGTCACATTGATCCAATTAAGGTTAGAGGCCAATTCGAACTCATTTTCTTTGTAAATTAGCTCGTGATCTTTGACTAGATTATGGTATTCTTAGAGAATGACGGCTTCAGTCCCATAAGTAAAGAGGAATGGGGTGCAACCAATTAATTGACGCAGAGTGGTACGATATGCCCATAAGACATGAGAAAGTTCTTGAACCCAGTTCCCTTTTAATTGTGAGTAAAGCTTTTTTTTAAGTCCATCCATGATGGTTTTGTTGGTGATTTCGGCTTGGCCATTGCCTTGAGGGTAGTAGGGGTTGGATGGTGAGTAGATGATATTGTGTTTAATGAGGAAAGTTATGACTTTTTCTCCAATGAATTATGGCCCATTATCGATACGAATTTGGTGGGGGAATTCAAATCGAGTAATGATGTATTCCTAGATAAAAGAGATATCATCTTCTTCTCTGGTTCGACAGAGTGGAACTGCCTCTACACATTTTTAAAAATAATTTGTTGCTGCAAGTAAGTATCGGCGGCTACCTAGAGAATTAGGAAATTCACCGACAAGATCGAGGGCCCATCTTTTGAATGGCCAAAATACCTTGCTTGGATGTAGCTCGAGCACAGGGGTACAAATTATTGGTCCACGTCATTGACATTTATCACATTTGCATAAGTACTCTTCTGGTTGCTTGCGCATGCCCGGCCAAAATACTCCTTGTGTAATGGCTCTGTTTGCGAGTGATCGACCTGCGGCGTGGGAACCACAAGTCCCTTCATGTAAATCGTGGAGCATCTCATCTACTTTCTTTCAGGAGAGGCACTTTAGGTAAGGCCCCGTGACTAAACGGTGATTTAAAGAACCATTTTGATTTGTGTAACACGTTGAGTTGTCGATTAGCTGTCGGTGCTCCTTTGGATCTGCTGGAAGATATCCTTCGAATATGTTGTCAATACCAAGGTAGGCCAGGAATGGCTTTTACCAATTATGGTATTCCTATTTATCGCCCCCAGTGTTGATCGTGCATACAGAAATGCGATCAATGCCAAGGGTTAGAATTACTTTGATCGGGAGATATTGAGCTTCTGTACACAAGACCCCGGCTAGATATGCCAAGAAATCGGCGTGTCTATTTTCACCTCAGGGAAGATAATCGAGAGTTGCTTGCGCAAACTTGTCCATCCTATCTACAACGTGGGCTGCGAATTTGATTATCTTGCCATTCTTTTTGTATTGCTTAGAGTAATGGTAGATGATGAATAGTGAATCTATGTAAACTGAGAGTTCTAGGACACTGAGCTCAAGTGCGAGATCGAGTCCATGAATGAGAGCTTCGTATTCGGTGACATTGTCGGAGGCTTCAAAACTCAAGAAAACTGATTTCTCAATTATGTCGTTGGAAGGGGTAATCAATACGATTCCCATTCATGACCTTGCGGGTCCTGCTGATCTATCTGTAAGAAGTCTCTACCCTTTCCTTACAATCCATCCAGCTCACTCATTAAATGCTTTGGGGATCTTCTGTAATATCCTTGATAAGGTCAAGATCGTGCTCCTCCCACTCGAGATCTTCCACTAGAAAATCTGTGAGGAATTCGGCAATAGCTTGACCCTTTTTAGAATGACGTTGTTCGAACTTGATATCATGTTCTCCTAAATTAACTGACCATTGTTGTACTCTCCTTGAGTTTTGCTTTTTGGACAGAACCTCTTAAAGTGTGTAGTTCGCCATGACTTTGACTGAATGAGCTTGGAAGTAGTGCTTGAGTTTCTGTGAAGTGTAAACAAGAGTTAGAAGAAGTCTCTCAATTTTAGAAAACCTCGTTTTCGCTGGAGTGAGGGTTTTGTTGATGAAGTATACTGGCATCTCGATTTTTCCTTCAAGTTGAATGAGAATTGAGCTGATTGAGGTATCTATAACTACTAGGTAGATGATCAGTTACTTATTATCTATTGAGGTTCTCATTATGGGAGACCACCCCAAATAGGCTTTGAGATCCTGAAAGCTATTTTGCTATCTGATGTCCATTGGACCTCTGCATTTGACTAAACTATTCCTTATTTGGTAGAACTATAGAGTAGTAGGAACAACTAACGATAGGGGTCTGAAGATTTTGAAATGAATCGGTTGATAGCGGTAATCTTGCCGACAAGGTTCTATACGTCTTTCATCGCCTTAAGATATGGCATATTGAGGAGAGCCCGGATCTGATATGGATCGGCCTTAATCCATTTCTTGCTGATGAGATGGCCGAGAAATCAACCTAAATGTACTCTTAATTGATACTAATCAGAATTAAGATGCATCCTGTAAGATCAAAGAATGTTAAATACTGTGTTGTGATCTATAATGTGATTGGCTGACTGTATGCTCTTGCACAATAGATCGTCAATGTATACTTCCACGATTTTCCCAAGATGTACTTTGAACATTGTAGTCATCAATCATTGATAAGTCGCGCCTACATTTTTGAGTCTGAAGGTTATGACTTTGTAGCAGTAAAGTCCTCTTTCAGTGATAAAAGTGGTCTTTCCTTGATCTTCTTCCAAGAATAGAATTTGATTGCATTCAGAAGCAGTGTCCATCATAGATAAGAGTTCATGACCTGCTGTGGTATCAAGGATTTGATGGATATTGAGGAGAGGAAAAGTATCCATTGGAGTTTGTTTGCTTAGATCTGTAAAATCAACACAAACTCAGACCTTTCTATTCTTTTTAGGGATAACGACGATGTTGGATATCCAATCTGGATATTTGGCTTCTCGAATGAATACCACTTTGATCAATTTCTCAATCTCCATGTTAACATCATCTTGAACCTGAGGTGATAGTCGTTGTTATTTCTGTTTGACCGTTGTGGCGTTGATGTTGATGACCAATTTGTAACATACCTTGCCGGATTGACCCTATGTACTCTTTGAAAGTCCACGCAATGACACCTCGATTTAGTCATAAGAACTAAATGGGAGCATCCTTATCGTGCTGGATTAGCTTGGTACCGATGAAAGTACCTCTGCTAGGTCCATTAATGTTGATGTATTCTGTAGGCTCTTCTGTTGAAGGCTGATCATCAAGGTGACCAACTTTCTGTAATTGTTATGCATCATATCTGTCTGAGGTATCTAGAATTACTTACATGGTATTTTCATAAGCTTGAGAAAGCCTTTGACTACCCTTGATTTTATAGATACCATCATTGTGTTTGAAGCGGAGTACTTGATGATAGGTAGAAGTGATTTCTTCCATGTTGTGAATCCAGCAGTGACCCATAATCCTAAGATAACGAGATTTAGCATTTATTATGTAGAAGATGATGTCGATGGTGGTTGGTCCTACAATAATAGGTAAGGTGATCTTGCCAACTGGCTCTTCTTTAGAACCATTGAATCCACTGATATCGGTGTCGCTTGGAATAACTTGATCGGCCAATCCCATTTCGTCGATAGTACTCTAAAAGAGAATCACAATACTGATTCCAGTATAGATCATTATTGTGTGCACGGTAACTTATTCATTATGAGCATTATGACTAATGCATCATGATGTAGAAATTTGGCATCAAATGATATCCCAAGCCGACGATTGCTCGACTCAGGCAGAAGCTTGGCTTCTTTGTCTTGGGGTTTGAGATCGTAGCATTCTGACAGTCTTTTGCACTTGAATCGGCAAGAGTTGGAAATTTGATGGATTTCGATCATGTTACTGTGGTACATATGGTAGAGATGTTTC
Source organism: Kingdonia uniflora (assembly GCA_014058105.1). Taxonomy (NCBI): domain Eukaryota; kingdom Viridiplantae; phylum Streptophyta; class Magnoliopsida; order Ranunculales; family Circaeasteraceae; genus Kingdonia; species Kingdonia uniflora. Next base: position 1,796,388 of record JACGCM010000140.1, on the reverse strand, counting down.
TCTTCAGCTTGATCTTCGACCTGGACAACTTCAAGCTACTTCTTATAACTCCTATCTTTAAAAATGAATTCAAGCAGCCTCTAAAAAACATAGCAGCTGTTACTAAATGATGGTTTGCCTTGTGATGCATGCAGTACGAGCGGTTCTCGATTGATTCTAATGGCTGAGAGAGACTGTATAGCTTATCCTTTGAGTGGATTGGAAAAATTGTGGAAATTCGAGCGTTCATCCTTGGGAGGACCGGTTTGGGTAGTGAACCGCCCTTCTGAGGGTTGCCAGTATTTTCCTTGGAGTACTTTTTCTCACACTGTTCCTCCTTTGGCTCTGTATTTCGATCTGTGGATGAACCTTTCGTAGTTAGAATGAATTTAGTAGATTTATGCCTTTTGAACATCATCATTTCCAGGTCGACGGAACTATTGACCTTTGTGATCATATCTTCCAAGATCGCAGGCTTGTTGAGATAAAGGTATTTTTTGGCCTTGCAATTGAGCTGGAGCACATTGGTGAAAGCTATAGCAGCCATTTTCTGATCGAGATTGTCTACTTTATGCGCGAGCTCCAAAAAATTCTTCGCAAAAGCCTCGAGCTTTTCTCCGTGTGATTTTTTAAGACTGATAAGAGAATATAAATTTACCTCTTTGTCTCTATTATAAGCATACGTCTTGATAAATTATTTTTACAGCTGGTCAAATAGATGTATGGAATCTTCAGGTAAAGAGTATAACCACTGGAGTAATTCTTCCTGTAGACTTGTTGCGAACAAATGGCTGAGGATGTGGTTAAGGTTAGAATACAACCCCAGTGAATCACGGTAATTTTGAGTGTGCTCCTTTGGATCGGTGCCCTTGAATTTACAAATTTTCAGAGTATGAAAACCTTTTGGTATTTCCATATCGAATAGTTCTTTGGTAATTGGACTCCTTTGTAACTAGGTAAGGTTGTCTGTAGTACCCAGAGCTTGTGCTTCGATTAACTCCTTGATACGTGAATCCATATGCTCTTTTGTAACATATTGACTGTCTGTTGAGTGGCATGACAAGGAGGTTGAGGATTGTGAGTACCGATACTTTAACTCAAACGATCACGTGTTGGAACTGGAGGTTGAAGTCGTTATTCTTCCTCCTGACGTTAGGAAAATCGGTGACCTCGAATAATTTCAAACTGAATTTCACAACACAAATTAATGGACGGCTGAGGTTTGTTCTAATTATTTCTAGAAATAGCTTTACCGGTAGCTCCTCAAGGTCCTAACCTTTCCCGCGCAAAAAACTAGGAGGTTTCTGGCAATTGATCGCGATCCCTTGTTGGAGGAGCCTACTGAGTGCTTTGTAGAGCTTGTAAGGCAGTCTACATGGTTGCCATCTCGTCTTCATGTCCTTTGAATGCTGTCAAACGAACTTGTCGCTCGGCTCCAAGCTCATTCTCACAAAGCTCTCGATCAAGAGTTAATTGACGTTCGAGCTCATTGCACTTCTCTATTTTGGCATTGAGATTCGCCTGTAGTTCTGTAAGTTGTTCTGGCTCAACTAAAAGATTTAGCTAGATTCTGGTTGTTGGTCGTCTGGAAGTGACCATGATTGAAATTATAGTAGAATGAATGTATGTCATAGGATATCAAGGAAATGTCTTCTTTCCCACAGACAGAGCCAAATGTAATGGCCTAATTCCATAAGCTCGAGATGGCTAGGAATTAGCTCTTACACCAATATTCATGTGATAAAAATTAACATGAAATAAGAAATGACACAAGTGATTTAGCGTGGAAAACCTCTAAATAGGTAAAAAAAAAAACGACCTCGAGTAGAGGGTTTTTATAATAGTGACTTTTATTGCTTGAGGCTGATATCTTATTACAAGTGATCTCTCGAGCAAGAAATGCCTGATCTTGTGAGTAAGAAGTTTGATGTTTTGAGAATCTCGAAAATGTAGTTTTCTTGGTTATTTCTCATATATTTTTCTGGTCCTTGTCTCTTCTGGAACTTTTTCTTTATATAGGCCTTCTCCTCATTTCTATCGCCATATTATGGATTGATTAGGGCATATAGAACGACTTTTAAAACCTATGGTAAATCTCTCAACATTCTACATATAGTGTTTAGTAAGATGAGTATTAAGGTATATCTTCTTTTAAAAATAGCAGCCTGTTTATATCCATAGAGGAAATTGCCCATACGCATTAGCTTGGTAAAAATTTTGATGTGCATTATTTTATTTAAAAGTTTAGGAAGTTTAGGAAAATTGTGAGCATGTTTATTATAAAAATTTAGGTACAAAGCTTAATTAAAATCCAAATAGAATAAGTTTAAAGCATTTGTGTTAGCATTGTAATTTGGCAGGAGGTATTTCATAAATGGGATAATGCTACGCACCTTGGCAAGATTCTAAAGATCTATCTCTCCTTTCGATTCATCATGTACAGCCTCAATAATTGCTCGGTTACGTTTGAGAATAGTTTGAACACACGCGATTATGAAATCTCGACATTGTTAAATTTTGAGGTGTAGATCTTGAGGAGTTGCACTAGTAGAGGTGCCAAAATTTTCATGAGAAGTTGAGGTGTATGCGGATAACGGAATATGAGATGAGTAATCTTTAGACGGTTCTTTTGACGACTCGGTCTCGTTTAAGTTTGGTTGATACAAAATAGGGGGAGCGGGCAGAATTGGGCAGACTATATGTGTGGGGGTTGGTCGTTGGTACAATGTTGGCCCTCTTCGTGTGATCAGAGTAATAGCCAATCTTGTCGGCAAGAACGATATCAAAACATCTTTAACGGAAACCCGAGACTCAAAAACCAGATCTGTAGTTGGTTGTGTAACTTCATAGCCTGGCCTAATATGTTTAGATTGTAGATTACAATTGCCAAGCACAAAGGAGAACAGGTCCACAGGTCCACATGGGGCAAATAAAAAAGTCATGAGGGGGTCGGGCTTAAATTATTGTTAAGATGAGAGGTATTGTTTTACAAATTATATGGCCTCCATCTAAAGCATGTTTATGACTTTGAGCGGCATCTTTATTCTCATGATAATCAGTAATGGATTGGTCCCACAAATCTCTATCCAAGTCTGCCACATGCTTCATTTTTGGATTAGATCTTTTATCTTGCCTAAAATTGGGGTGGTTTAGTAGAAGAAAGATAAAATTTCGTCTGTTGGTTCCCAAAGTCAACATTCTCAATCGTTATATCTTCAAACTCAAGGAAACACTTTTTCTTTAAGCACGTAATAGAGAAAGACCCATGCTGTTCTGACACTCTAGGGGTGAGCTTACCACGCTACCCCCTACATGAGAGGTATCTCCAACACCTATGTTGGTGTTGTTCATATGATGCATACTATTATTGTGTTTATCTTCGAGACACCCGCCCCTAATAGAGCATGTCCTCATAAAGGAAATGCCTTCCTCTTCATCTAGTACTTTAATGGGTGACCATTCGGGCAAAGATAACCAGCTACCCTTTTTTTTCTTCGAAGGTAAGCGGATTTTAAGGATCCGTAACCATAGAGTAACCAATCCCCGAAAGGCATCTAAAGCCTTTTTGCTTAGTACTTGCATTATCCCCAAATATATATTCTCGGTATCTCTAATAGTGAGCCTTTAGTCACAGCACAACAAAATCAGTGATGGTTCCCACTATGGAAAATATAATTGAGCATTTGATTGCACCAGGATTACCACATGAAAGTAGTATAAGTGTGTGGGTTGATCTTAGGATCTTTTTTTTTTTTAGAATTCCTCTAGGCAATTATATCTCACAAACTTAATGATGATTCAGTCTTTCAGACTAACCTACTCCGTTAAATATTTTCTAATGTTTTTCTTGTGAAAGTGAAAAGAATAAATCTTAAAACAAATAGTATTGTTAGCTGAAGATTATATGAGAAATAAAAATTAAAGTCTTAGATAATGACCTTGAAGTCTTCGGAGGAGTGTTTCACTTACAAACCCTCCTAATACAGAATTTATAAAGTCTTCTTATCGTCAGGTTGCAACTATGAATTCACATGCGCCTGTTGAATGAAACATGCCATGCATCTTATTATAAAATTGTCTAAGAAGTTAGAGGAAACTCCATCCAATGTTCCCTTAGTGTAGAATAGAGTAGTTCATTTCTCTTCTTCTGGATAAATGTACATTCTTCCTCCTGCAATCTTAGCTTGACCATAGCAAGGACTCGAGGGAGTAAATAATTCAAGTAAACTACTTGTTTGACCATAACAAACTAGTTTAAGAACATAAAGAAGAGAACATAACCCATTATTGTCAACCGGACCATGGTTGATTATGGTGGCTTATGAGCAATTCCTAAAGTATAATTTCTAATTTTGTGATGTATTGCATATATCCGACCAAGGATATGGATATGGGAATTCGTGATTTGACCCCAAGATCTATTTATACTCAATGGTACACCATTCGTGATATAGATATGGGAATTCTTTTTGGATAAAATTCGTAGCTCAGAATATAAATCGTAACACCAAGTCTCTTGGGATATGACCCCACTTCTATTTGTACTCAATGGTACACCATTCGCTTACGGGTCATTTTAAGACTTCGTTTAATAATCGATCACATACAGAAACATTTTATTACCTTTTTGGTATACATCACCGGGTGTACGAATATACTCTTCTAAGATGGTCGATCTGCAAACTAAGACAAAACTTGGTCTTCCCAAGGTCTTTAATTTTGAATTCCTTCCTAAAATATTCAGCGTCTCTCGTGATAACTCCTAAAAATTTTATGATATTTAAATCATCTATGTAAGCTATAATGATGGCAAAACTAGCTAGTATATGTTTTCTTAATGAAAATATATGAACAAACAAGACTATTTGCAAAACCCACCCTCCAGCTTTCAAATATTCAATCAACCTGTTGTGCCACATGAGCCCTGACTATTTTAGACCGTACAGTGACTTATCCAGTTTTATTACGTAGGTACCTCGTGTGCTGGGATTGGTCACTTTTGGAAGCTTAAACCTCTCAGGTAGAGTTATATAGATATCCATATCTACTTTCCCATATTGATATGCGGTAACTACATCCATAAGACGCGTGTTGAGCTCGTTCTGAATGACTGACTGACTGATAGTAACGAAGCATTATAATGTCTATGACTAAAGAATAAGTTTCATCGTAATTGATGCCAGGTCTTTGGGAAAAGTACTGGGCAACTAGTCTTCCCTTGTACCTTAAAATATATCTAAGTTTATTACGTTCCAGTACGAATACCCATTGATACCCGACAAGCTTGATGGCATCTTGTCTAGGGACTATTGGTCAAAATACTACACGTTTAGCTAACAAGCTGAGTTTCGAATTGATCGCAACCTCCCACTCTGGCCAATCTGTATGACTTCAACATTCGTCTACAACAAGTGGTTCTTGATCATCATCCTCGATGGTGGGCACAATAGTAAAAGTAAATATTTTGTTGACTACTACTTCTAAACAATCATACATGGTGCCATTAGAAACAAAGTTAATTGAAATTCTTAGATAATCATAGACATGTACCACGCCAGGCTTGTTTCCTAATGATTCACTTGGACATATAACTATTATAGCCTTATCAATAAGTGGTTCAATCCCCGATGAACCGACTACACCATTAGTCTTTTCTTTTCCCATACGCTGTTTTTTAGCCCCCGGTTCAACATCCATCTTTAAAGTGAGGCATCTTCTCATGACGTGCAACTTAGATTTATTTACGGGTTATACACCAATTCACCGAACATCTAGTCGTGCAGGTAGATTACTTGTAGGTACATGCACCTTGGTTACTTTAGCAGCATCGTTGAATGCATCCGGTAATTTATTGGCGATCTGTAGTAAGTCTAGAATCTGCTATACTTATTTATTACCTTGTGTGGTTAGGGGGTCTAGATAAGATAATGATGGTATTTTCCAACTAATCTAATAAACATTCTCAACATTGACTATCATATCTCTCCCAATGCTGGGACTATCGTCTCATCAAAGTGACAATTTGTGAATCTTGCAGTAAATACGATGCCTCTAGTAGGTTCCAAATATTGAATGATAGATGGTGAATCATAACCCACATAGATACCAAGTAGGCATTAGGGTCCCATCTTCGTACGTTGTAGCAGTGCAATCGACACCTGTATGGAACATCCAAATGTTCCCAGATGAGTGATATTGGGCTCCGACCCAGTTACTAGTTTCTTTGGGGAATATTGATTATTTGCTGCTAGACAAATTCTAATCAGGGTGGTAGTATGTAGAATTGCATGGCTCTATACAATTGTCAGAGACTGAGATCATAATAATAATGGCCTAGCGATTAATTGTAATCGCTTGATTAGATTTTCTGCCATCCCATTCTGGGTATGAATATTTTGGGTATTACCAAAAGTCTTTGAGGTAAACTTGCCAATGCCGTCAAATCTTACTGATTTGATTGGGTGATCTGGGAAATGAACCCGCAATCAAATAATCTGGGCAATCAACCGTGGAAATGCCATATTTCTAGGTGATAATAGGCAAACGTCTGGCCATCTCGCAGATGCATCAAATAAGGCCATATAGTATTTAAACGGACTACTATTTGGATTGGATATGTCCACATATATCTCTATGGAAACATTGGAGAAAGGTTGGAGACTCAAACTCTACCTCGGTCTTACCAGGTTGGACTATAAGCTTTCCCTGAGAGCAAGTGTTACACGAGCAATATTGCAAAACTCAAATCTTCTCCCCCATGAGAAAATATCCCGAGGTATTGTTGATAGTCTTCCCCATCATCGTTGTCCAGGATGTCCGAAACGATCATGCCAAATCATAAACGTCATTTCTTATAACGGAGGAAGTTATTGATTGCATACATTTTGACATGCCTAAATGAAGTGGAATAAAGTCATGAGGAATACATTGGACATCGTTCCTATATAAGTTCTTAACCTTTAGGCTAATAGGTGATGCATGAAACCAGGTTTTTATCATCTCCTATTGTCTTTACTTGATAACTATTATCATGTGTATCCCTTAAACTCAGTAAATTCTCAAGAGATTTACTAGCAAACAAGGCGGTCTTGATACCCAGTATGGTAGTGTTAGGGAATAATAGCATGGTGCCCCCCAACCCCTCTATGATACTAGGAGACCCAGTCATAGTTTGGATGTCCCCGACGTAAGGGTTCAAGGACATGAAGTACTTTCTATCTCATAAGATTGAGTGCAAGGCAACACTCTTTATATGACAAATTAACTTTTATCCCAATCAATAATTTGAATAATCACAAGAAGAGCAAAATAAAATCTCATAAATAGATACTGAATGTATGTCACAAGCACTAATTAAACATAACTAATCTGCTCCCAATATAATCAAATTGGTTTAGTAAGTAAATCAAGTCTTTGCAGCTAAAGAAAATAAATTACTTGTACTTTGTAATGTGATATCACACATCTACTGAGAAAATACTATTGACTGTTTGGTGGGTATGGGCATAATTATAATATTTGGCCACCCTTGGTGACTAATAATCTTGTACTCAGTATCCGATTCCACTACAGTTAAAGCAAAGAGATCCCCGATGTGGCTTCTTGTCTTTCTTCCATTTTCCTAGTTTTCTAGCCTTTTTAAATCCTTTACTTTTTTGAGGGCCATAGAATTTGTGGCTCTCACCCCTCTTGTTTCCTTTGTAGCCTCCCTTTCCCTTTCCATATTTGTGGCTTTGGCCGCCTATGTTGTTTCCTTCAAGCTAAACATTATGTGATGTAACATCCCAAAAATTTTGACCCTTAGATTAAGTATCATAGAGATCTACTAATATAATAATGAATAGTAAATCGTAGGCTTAGAAATGGACCTAAGTTATTGAATAAGAATTGAAAAGTACGAATCTAAATATACCATAGGATTTTGAAGAATTTAAATTGGAGATCGGATGTGAGAGTTATAGGGTGAGTGAAGTTCAGAGATAAAACAGTAATTTGGATAGCTTTTATGCGAAGTTTCATGAGAAAAATATTACCGTCGACACACGATTATTGGCACCATGTGTTGAAGTAATTGGCTGCCATCACCTAACCAATGTGTCTTCATAAGAATAAAGGCTTTTAACACTCATACTTAGCTTAAAAACACCTCATGCTTAAGTAAAACACCTCATGCTTAAGAACAACTATAAATAACCTTACACCGACACTTCATACTCCTTTGATGCTTAAAGAAAGGGAGAGCTATGATAAAAAATTCTTCACCATCATATCATTTTCCTTTATGCCTAATCCATCTTATAGTGCACCTATCTTCAACAAGAGAAATACTTAGAGGAGAAATCTTTGGCTTAAAGGTTGAGCTAAAATTAAAGCCATAAAGAGGATTGAGAGCTAAACAAGCAAGTAACGAAGAATCAGAGGTTTTGAGAAAGTGAGGAAGCATTTGAAATTGGGGTAAACACGGGTAAAGAAAAATTCGTCATAGAGGCAAGTAATACAATCTAGTAGCAGTAGAAATGATCTTGAAGGTTTATTTTCATGATACTAGCTTCGTAAAATTATAGCTTCAATATACATTTTATGTTTATTGCTTTTCTAAAATTCCTTCATATATAGTAAAGCCTGAATATTCTGTAACATTGCTAGAATTTTAACTAATGGAATTTTTCATGTATGAAGCTAAAATTTTGTATATAGATTCATTAATTTTTGAAGAAGGAGTGGTATAAACTTCATAAAATATGATTAAGTTTTGAGTATAAAACTTATCCCATAATGGAGGAGTATATTAGTTGTGTTTTGTTCGAAAAGTTTCTAGACCTCTGAATTGTGAGCAGGTTTTGGTACCTTTACCATCCAATTTGATAATTGGTCTCACTTGATGAATCATAGGCCAGGGTTTTTTGGTTCCATAGGATTTTTCGGTTGTTTGATCCAAGTTTTACATAATGAGATATGCTTGTTTTACAAAAACTACTCAAAACTGGATTTTTACACCACCGTGAGTCATTTTGGAACTTACCTTTGGTTCTATAAAAATAAATTAAAATTCACCTTGGGTATTTGGTGATCAATCCAAGTTTGAAAAACTAGTGGGGTTTTTCAAAAAGGATTTCAAAAGAGATCTCTTTTTTTTTAAACTAAGAATGCTTGGGCAAGTAAATTAGGAAATATCTTTTCTATTTGCATTGCATGTGGGGTGAGATGCGACCTAGTTACATCAAGTGAAATAAGACTACTTTTCTCTCGTTCTACTTGACTATGGTTCTTTCAGTTTGCCAATGCCAATGGACTAGCTACCCTAGGGTTGGGCTATGAAGTTCACCGATGTATGTACAGTGGTGAGAAGTCAGTCTTATTAACAATATATGCTAGGATAGTCTAGGGAGAGCGACAACATAGAATAGAAGTCCAGGCTAGTAATATATAGATAACATGACCAAGTAAGAAGATGACTTATTTGGTTTTATTCTAAGGAATCTAAGTTGACCGAAGTGGAAACTAGAGAATGCTTATCAGATAAGAGTGGGGTTAGAACACAAACTAGGTATCATGCAGGCCACAAGATATCACCGCAATAGTTCGAAAAAACCGTACTAATTAAGGATTCTCATTTATGTGTTTCTGGTTTCCCTTGCAAAGGGATTCATCCTAGTTTACCTCTATAGAGGTCCTTTGAAAAGGGTACAACAACACGAGGCACTTTGCCATGGCAATAGAGGGTGTCAAAATAGACGGTTCGTAAGGGCAACGAAGTACTCTACCTCGTTGGCATAGGCTGTCAAAATAGACTTTCTGTTAAGATAAAATAGATATAAGAACAGGTAAAGATGATTTATGATAATCACATAATTGATGTTAGGCATTTTAAGTTTGTCTAGTTTGCAATTCGTGTTAGACTGCTTCCCTATTCATCCACTTAGTATTTTAGTGAGTTAATAGATTCACTCCCTGAGACAGCGACTAAATCTTGCCAAGACGACACGACCCTTTCCCTTATTCTCCCATTCGAGAAACATAAAACATATGAGTCAAAGATGGCCAGCTCTTTTGACAGCTCACACCTACGAGGCTGTGTACCTTATTACCTTTTATGGCTTGCTCTTTTGATAGCCTAAGCCAACGAGGCGGCGTACCCCATTATCATATAGACTGTCTCTTTGTCGAGGCAGAATTCAGCATACTATTACAATTATTATGCAAATGATTCTATACTTGATTATCACTATTGCTAGTTAACTTTGGCATTGCTTGCAAGGACTTGGGGAGTTTGCTCACCCAGTCCAATACATTTCAGATGCAGCTACCAAGGACAATAAAACTATCGAGTATTATGAGATTTTAGATGATCAGGCATGAGAGTATATACTTGATGGATGTGATCAACAGTGACAGAGATCTAGGACATCTAATGGTCCTTAGACATATTTTGTTGTATATTGGAAAATATCTAGACTGATAGTCTTTTAATGTAGATCATGTAGATAATGGTACTTGGCTTTCCATATTGTACATATTAAGGTTTTTCTATGTACCATAATCACTCTTATATATATCATGGTTCCAGTTGTGTGACACGCTTTATTATAATGTAGTTATTTAATTAGATAGTTGAGAATGCATAGAAAGAAAGTTTTTAAAAGTAAATAAACCTTCTTGGCAGTTCCGCGGGCTCTTCCTGAGCTTTACTAGTGGTGTGTTACATGTGACTATGGCAATGGCATACTCTTGGAAAGCCGCATTTCATGATTCTTCATAAGATGTTCATCATTCTACTCAGATAGGAACAGTGCATGAATCAAAGCTTCTTGAGTCTTAATGTTTTCCCGCTTATACTGCCTTTACAACGCAATATTTTTTGCCTGGAAAGAAGATAGAGTCTTCTCTATCATATCAGTATCAATGACTATTTTCTCATATAGATCAAGTGTAGAAAATATTTTATGGATTGTTAAATTGTAGTTAGAGACCGTCCTAAATATTGAAACCGAAGATTGTTTCAGAGGTGCATCATTTTTACGGCATAATGGTCTTTCGCTGGCCATAACATCCCTTTAAACATATCCATAACTTAGCTGGCTCAACCATACTGAGTTATTCCTTCTTCAAGCCATCTTGAATGTGGTGACGAAGGATGAACAAAACTTTTGCATTCTGCTAGACCCTGAGACATTAGATACAAGTTCGCGTCAATGTACTAGGTAAGATATCCAGTAAGCAGCAATGGAGGTAACTCAATGTTCTTGAGTTTCGGAGATATTTATTATGCAAAAATATAGATCATAATATAGTGGCGTGATATCGTAGAGAGAAGATCACACTCTTACACCTTGAGGGTTATCTTCGACTAGAGGCTTTAATAAATATATATGATAGATATAAGATGAATCACTGTGCTAACATATTTGCATGGAATCCATGAAATGGAATTCTCGATGACCTCTAGTGAGGATTTGAATAAAAGATTGTATATACAGATTGGGTTACAATTCGAATCAAGTAGGACTTGTAGGTACTCGAAGGTTGTTGATATTGGAGGGGGTTTGGGCAAAGTTTTTCTATCCTCTTCATGGTGTATCTCCTCACCTATTTATAGGAGATAGGAAAGGATGAGTCACCATGCGAGTTTATATTACATGTATGCCCTTTTAGGGTAGCTGTCCTGTATGCGAGGTCGGTTCTGACACTGTAGCTGTCTAGCAGCTTGTTTCACTATTATGTCTGGTGAGCTGGCTATCAAGCATGTTTGCCTTCAACCATGTACTAAAATAGTCAAAGTCCCCTTATAGCTTATGCTAGGTTCTAATGTTAACCGTCTGTCTTTTGCTTTGACTATTGCGGTAAGCTTCGATGTGTTCTTCGAGTGTTCGATTATTCTCGGAAGGCTTCGTGTAAATCACACGTCTCTGGCTATTTTGATGGTACCTTAGGCTTCGAGTCTCCAGTAGGCTTTGACGCAGTCTTCTAATATTTGACTAGTCTTGGAAGGCTGTGAGTAGGCCATTACACATAATTAGTATTAATTATTTATAAACATTTTTAAATGCATATAAGAAAAATATCATAGTACTTAAAATAACTAAAGATAAATGATTCATAATCATATTATAGTTGAACCATGTTGAAATGCTAATACTCATGAAATATTTTCAAAGAATTAAATCTCAGTTTTACCCTTTAAAATGACGATCTTAACCTCAGAGGTACATTTTAATAGAATCTTAGCCAAGATTGCTATTCAAAACAACTTGATGTGTGTGCTCCTTATTATAACAACTAGGGTATTCTAATTCCTAAAGTTTTACAAGGTCTGTATAGTCTATCCAAATAACCCGTTTGCTACGAATATAAGGGGTATTAGATGTTTCTCTAAAAAGTAGTATTATCCTCGAAGTCTACTGAGTTCACAAGATAGGTAGATTAATTCTATCTTTAAACTAATATTCTAGAGTATTATAGGTTGCAATTAACGCCTATATTCATCAAAATGTTATCAAGTAGCATCTAATTATACTTAGATATGTAAAATTGGCTCCTCAAACACCGAGTTTATAGAAACAAGACTAAGTCAATTTCCAATTAAGCTCCAAGTAGTCTCCCTGACACTGATGTTTTTGACATTTGGTGTGATTTAGGTATGATTCTCAGTCGTATCTAAATTAGTCTTTGGTTTCAAATTATCTCTGACCCCTGTTCATAATATTAGTATTGTAAGGGAATACTAAACTAATATCTATAAGCTACTGTAAGATACTTCTATAGGTATTAATTGTATTGCTTATAATTTATATAAGATAGTCATTTATCCTATAAGGCACTCATCCCCATAAAATTTTAAAAATTATTTTGAGTAATTTTAAAATAGGTCCCCCCCCCCCAGGGGTAGGTCCTATGTAGGATGAATTTTAGAAAGAAAAAAAAACTTAAAATGACCAAAATATGATTAAAATAGCCTATTTTAAGTGTCTGATCCGGTCTTACTGGTCTGGGTCATAATCTGGATCATTTCAGACCATGTTTAACTCACAGTTTAGACTGGCTTCTGAACCAAGCGATATGTTGACTATTAACACTTTATTTTTCCATGTACTGACTATTGCCTATAACACGCATCGTCCACTAGCCCTGCCATGTAGCGATACAAGGCTGTACCACAAGTCAACGCAAAGACCTTTCACCTGTCAATATTTGACTGTTCCGCGTATTGACATTAGGTTTTGCCACGTGAGCATTAACTACCACGTTAGCGTTGACTGCCACTTCAGTATTAACTGTCCTCGTCAGTTAACACGTGGCCCTGGTATGTTAGCATACGGGGCCCACGTGCCACATTAGTATGTAGGGTCCATTGCCACATCAGAATATGGAGGCCATTGCTATGTTAGTACGTGGGTCATATTTACCACGTCAGCAATCACATAGCCCATCTGAGTTAGCATGATACATTTACAAGTGGGTCCATGACATACTATCATGTGGGCCCTACTACGTCAGTGTGCCCTTACTATGACTGGCCCTGCCATATCAATACTTTTTGGGTCTCACTCCTTGCTGTGTCAGATTTGACTATGAGTCAGCTTTGACTGGGTTAAGTCTGATTTGAGTCTAGGTTTTCAAAATTGGATCAGGATCTGGATCAGGTCAAAACCCTTTATGACGTCAGCAAAAAAATTAAACCTTAGGGGTGATGTCGGCATAACCCTTGCCGGCGTAAGGTTGGGTTTAAGTCGTGAAACTGCCATTTCTAACTACTATTTCCCGTTGACAGGGACATTTCTCCCCAGAGAAAAATATATTGTTGTGTTTGTCATAATATAGGCTTCATAACAAAAATACTAACACCTAAAACTAAAGATTTACACATTGCTTAAAAATCACTGAAGGTAAAACTAGGCCGAAATTAAGGTAAAAATTTAGTAAAAAAATTCGACATTAATTTAACATACAGAGTCAGTATCCTATACTACAGATCAATCAATTAATATCTAAAAAGAATATTTTTTTTTAAAATTACCACTCCACAGCGCAAAAAGAAAAACCAAAATACATTCTTTGGGGAACCTCTTTCTTCTTTGATCCATTAGCTCGTTGTCTCGATGTTGATAGCATGTTAGATATCAAGTTATTCTACTAAGCATACACAATAGTAATATGTAAGAAATAGAGAGCTTGCTTTATTGACAGATAAACCTTGAGGTTGTAGGTTTTAGTACTGAACCCTTAAAAGGTGTATATATATATCTGTAAAACTCTCCCATAAAGCCCTTGGTTTCATGGGCCTATTAGGAGTCTGATGGGGAACCCCAACCTAGTTCGGGTTCCCACCTTGGGCTGGACATATCTTCTAATGGTTTTGAGATGAAATAATGCCAATACAATGTTGGGACTTTCAAGACTTATTAGTACCGAAAAGTTATAACGTCCATAACTGAAGAATGTGTCTCAACGTGATCGATGTCAGGTTTCTAAAAGAATTTTTGGGCAACTAGTCTTGCCTTAACCTAATAATCTCTTCGTGTTAATTATGTTTATGTACCATTCCCATTTGTAACCGACATGCTCTATGGCATTATTAATTTTGTATAAGGCTAAGCTGTGCTCCGCTTGGATTCCAGGAACCCATTTTGGCCAAAGTGCAAAACAGGCAATCGTTTACAATAAGTGGCTTTTAATCCTCATCCCTGATGACAAGCTCAGCAACAAATGTCAATACCATGTCGACAAATGATTAGATAGTTCTTCATATCTTTGTATTTCTATTCCTTTTTCTTGGGTCCCACAATCTAATCCTCAACTATAGACCTATTTTTTCACATCCACCATTATTCTACCGCTATTTCCCTATTAAATAATATGTTATAAAGGAAATTTTTGAAAATTCTTAACTTTTCCACACTATAACGAAATATTTATAATAATAAAAAGGTATACTAACTCAGGATTGGCACCATTGCGTATTTTTGAAAATTCAAGGCGCCAATCTAACTCAGGGTTGGCACAATTGCTAGATCGATAATAAAAACTTAGGGTGACACTTTCTAATGTTACGACAAACACCGCGAGAGCTAGATTATCCAAATCAAGTTAAGAATGTCTTTAGAAGGTTATCCTGTATTACGACGGTCGCGGCGTTTCATTCTTTGATTCTGCGACGAGAACAAATTTTTTTCAGAAAAACTTTGCAAAACTTCTGTAAGACATTACTAGTAGCTGGCTCAGGGATTTAAGTATAGATTACATGATCTGGGAATGGTGGTCTCGTGGATCGAGACTGGATAGGAGGCTTAACTGGGCTGGCAATTTATAAGGCCCGTGGAGCTTAAACACTCTTGTTCAAGATGATACTAATTTGTTTTTTCTAGATCACGCTTCGGCAAACTATAAAAGTAAATCCTGACGTAGTCATCTCCATAATCTTAGTGATAAGAACATGGTGAACTGGGTATCTCTGTGGGTGGTATTGTTGTATGGGATGCTCATTTTGATAGACTCGAATAGTGCTCCATGAATGTTACAAGGGGCAGATGTTTACAAGCAAAGAAGGAGGTGAAGATGGGATAAGTAGGCCCTTGTATCATAGAAGTACATTAGTAACCATCTACTTAAAATGTAGCTTCTTGGTTAATGTACAAAGTTTTGGTTATAAGCCTATCAACCCTTATTTTAGGATCCTAGGGTAATTAATCATCCCCGCATAGGTCAAGATTGACCTATATATAGTGTTTGGCCCTTGGTACCCTAAATCAATATTGGTGGCATGAGAGATAGTTTTGAGGTTTATCATAAATACTTGGCTTCTCCAATTTACCGTGAATGATCCGGCTGACAGATTCAAAGAAATGATGGATGCGTAGAAGTCCCAGACTATTTTGGACCAAATATCACTCTCGGTTCATATAGAAGGCCCCTTATCCTCTTTTCTTGATTGGCGCCTTGAAGAATGTGTTGTAACGATCATCTTTGAAGAGTGTCTTGCAATCTTCCTCCTCCTTGATCTTGCCATTTTGTTGTAGGTCTGACCTCAGAGAGAACAAGAGAGAAACTCCAAAAGAAATTGAGAGAGAAGGGACCCCACATACCCGCAATCGCAGACTATTTATGTTGCTAACACCTGGCATTGACAGGTTAGAGAGAGAGAGGCTGAGGAATCCTAACCTTGAAATTGAGATCTGATTTCAAATGGGAGATGTATAGGGGGTATTTATAGGTGGGAGAGGAATCCTAACCTTGAAATAAATATTATTTAATTTTGAATAAAAGGGTCTAAGATTCAATGCATATATAGACATGTGAGAGCTTGTCTCCCACCTATATTATTGTCCCCTTGACTATTTTGAAGACCAAGGAACATGCATTCCCATGTGACAACTAATAAAAGCAAGCAAGAAAACATTTGAAATTTGAAAATGACATCTTTGAGGGAATATGCCCTTATGTTTAGCTTGTTTTATGAAAGCATTTCCAAGAGTTTCTCTTAGGTTTCAAAACTTGGGCATTCACTTTCTATGTGCCCATTACAATATTTTCGATCATAGTTATTAAAAGAATATAGGTTATAAAATACTACTAAATAGTACTTATAAATACTTCACAATATTAATATTAGTTGTATTATATTATTTTTTACTAGAAGACAGGAATTGCTCGGAAATGAGGGTTGCTTCCTACGTAACGCTAAGTTTTATGTATTCAGCGGGACATTAGGTATTCCAAAACTTAGATTCTTATATTATTGTTTCCAGGGTATCTAGAGTACTTATTTATTAATCTGGGTAGACCGGATCATCAATTGAGTAATTTTGATCCTTATTCTTCATGTCCGAGAAATGGTTTCAAGTGTTGTCCATTAACGACAAATGTGCATTGTCCATTTTTTTTATAGAGGTTAGTAGCTCCATTTGGGAAAAATAGGCGTTATCTTGAATTATATAAAAGTACTTTTTGACTATAGGAAAAAATCTTTCTCGTAATAGATTTGTCATGATGGGCTTTTGTTCTTTTCTTATTGAAATTTGTGCTTTCGCATGCTTCTTTTTGAAATTCGTCTAATTCGGAAAGTTGCAAGCCTTTATGCTTAGCTAGTTTTATCATATCGACATTAGATGCTTTGGTAGCCCATAAAGCTTTGTGTTGTAATTCTATTGGCAAGTGGTAAGGTTTACCAAAGACAAGTCTAAATGGCAACATCTCAATCGGTGTTTTATACGTTGTGCGATACGCCTAAAGGTTGTCGTCGTGATGATCTGACAGATCTCATATGTCTCTTTGTACAACTTTTTTCTAGATTCATTTTATTTCACCATATAAGACTTCTACCTGGCTACTAGTCTGAGAATGAAAAGCAGATTGTAGAAGGGTAAGTTGCAGAAGTACTTTCCATTATTACTAATTATAGTACATAGCATCCTAAAACGATTGAAGATAGTTTATTGAAGTATTATCATGGGCCTATGGTCGTTTCAAGGACACACTACTACCTCTACCCATATTGATACATAATTTACAACCATTAGGATGTACAAATTTCCTTTAGACGCATGGAATGGTCCCATAAAATCTATGCCCTAAACATCAAATATTTCAACTAGAAGTATATTGTTTGGGGCAAAATGTCTCTACGAGAGATATATCCTGATCACTGATACTTATCCTATGAAGCCCAATATTTATATGCATCTTTGAAAATGGTAGGCCAATGAAGTCACTTTGAAATATTTTTTCTCCTGGTTGTTTAGACTCAAAATGCCTGCCACATGTTCATGAGTGGGATAGCTGAAGGACATTATTTATTTCTTCATTCGGTATGCATCGACAAATTATTTGGTATGAATAGAATTTGTAGAGGTAGGTATCCTCCTATGTAAATCTCTTCACTTTGTGGATAAACTTCTTCTTGTCCTGGTGTGACCAATGTCGTGGCAAGCGTTTCGTGACTAAGTAATTTACTATGTCTGCGTACCATGGGAGTGAGTCAACAATCATAAAAAGTGTCCCTATTATAGGTGGTGGACTATCTGGTGGGTCTCCCATAAGTTCTAACGGATGATCAGGTGCAAAAATTTATCTAATTGTCTCCTCTGTATGTACTACTAGATTTCACTGAGTTTGTAAAACATGTACTAGAGTTACGCACACACAGATTTCTATTGCATTAACACCCGTTGAGTATTCTATAGAATTCATGTTGAACATATTCAAGCTAACTGTTAGAGTTCCCATAGAAAGGCTTAGAACACTAGTGAGGCAATTAATTATAGTATGGGTTGTGGCTAAGAAGGTCTGCATAAAATAAGGGGAATATCTTTTGCAACGTTTAATACATCCTTCGTGTCCATGATGACAAAGTCAACTAGAAAAATAAATTCTCTGACATTGATAATATCATTGATCTAGGAGGATCTGAAGAAGAAATGAAGTTTTTTCAATTTTAACCAAAAGTCGTTCGAACGAGATTTGGAGTCATTCGAACGACTTCTAGTCTGTTCGAACAAATTTGTTTTCTGCTCGAATACATTTCGGCCTGAGGTTAAAAATCTATTCGAATACATTTTGGCCTGAGGTATTTTATTCGAATAGATTAAAATCTATTCGAATACATTTTTTTTATTCGAACATAAACGTATTATGTTCGAACAGAGGCACGATTTAGCCTTTCTCTTTAGGTGTTCAAAGGCATATTTGTCCTATTTTGTAACTAGGACTTGTAACCCTTATTAAAGGGGAAAGGCTAGGCATTGTTAGATCTATGTTAGATCTAGAAAAAGTTCTGAGGAAGAACTGTGGGTTTAGAGTATTATCCTTGTAATTACTTTGATCTTTGCAATTGAATCTTTTATTTTACCCAACCAATTGGTGTTCTTCATATTTTTCTGCTAACTTGAGCTTTTCTATCGTATTGTGGATTAATCATCCTCGAGTATACCCCTTGGGTATTTTTTGGATCTATCAGCTTATTGCAGAGTCATCCAGGTTTGGGTTAATTCTTCTAATCCTAATTCCTTGTAAACAGTATAAGGTACAACATTAACGCTTACTGCCAAATCCAGGAGGACATTCTTTACATGATGATTTTCGATCATTCAAGGAATAGTGGGAGTTCCTAGATCACAGAGTTTAGGTGAAGTTAGTATCTTTGTAAGGAATACTTTCTTGTGGACATTAAAACGTTGTTTCCTAGTGCATATTTCTTTCAAGAATTTAGCATAACTTGGCATACGTTATGTGGCTTTGAGCAATGGGATATTGATGTGAACGTGGCGAAACATGTCCATTATCTCAGAATATTGATTGTCCCTGTGTCCACTATCAAGATGTTAAGGGTGAGGAACTCTAGGAGAAGAGCATTTGAAAATGGGAATTCCTATCACTGTACGTCGACTTTTCAGATGTAATCGGTGCGGCGTTAGAGTTCCAATAAGTAACAGGGTTACTTATTGGTATGGGCTCGCTACTTTTTATCTCAATGTGTTCTTTCTTTATGTTTGTCCTCAGTTTCTGAAGCATTTGGTGCGAGGTTTAGAGTTTTTGTCTTGGGCATTTTGGCCTGGTTATTAACCATTTTACCACTCCTAAGAGTTGTGATTGTGTGTACTTGTTCTTTTCCAAAGGTAGATGTCGGATTCTAAGTTCCTTTGGGATTTCCTTACGATTGGCAGGGCAATTTCTCTTTTTCTTGCAAACTAATTTTGTCGAATAGTTTCCCTAGTTGTTGCTCTATTCTAGCTAGGGATTGAGAATGAAGTTTATTTGATTTTCAAGAGTTCCGACATGAACTTCCATTAGACTTTAAATTCTACGAATTGAGTTGTGAGTGAAATTCTAGGTGGATACTGATTATTACTCATTTGCCGCACTTTGCAGGATAGGCGCTATAAAAGAAAAATCACATTTAATAGCATTTAATTTGTAGTTTTTCGACTGATGCTATTAAAAAAACTATTAATAGTATTTTTATAGTAAGTGTTATCATATCAGATTATTATATACGTGAAATAACACAATTTGTGGGCTAGTTATTATCAGGATTTTTGATAACATTTGGGTACACTATTGCTGCTAAGTACCTCAAGAAGAATTTTGGATAGTTGAATTGCAATCTTCAATAAGCTCTGCCCTCTATCCTGTTGAGAATTGAGGTAGCTAATCTCTCTTCTACTACAAGAATGATTTGTAGAATATGTCAATCAACTAGACTAGGAAACACAGAACAATAAAGAACACAAGGTTTCCTATAAAAGGGAAGTAAAAAACCCTTTCGGATAAAAAACTACTCCCCGAACAATCCACTATGTTAATCAGACGGGTTACAACGACCTCTCCAAGCTTCTCAAGCTTTAATGGAGTCTTTCAAATTCTTGGTCTAGAATTAAACTCACATAGGAAAAGATAGGCTAACAAAATAACCTAAGTCCTCTTTATATACTAGAGGACTAAATACAAATAGAATGGATCTTAAGGCAGAACTCAACATCTTAGAAGAACTCACAAGGGCAACCAGGCAAATCTCATTCAAATGAAGCACAAAGTCGTTTGAACGAATTTATCGATTAAGGTTCAAAACCTAAAAAAGTGTACAGGTCATTCGAACGAAATCCCATCTGGTTTGAATGACTTCTTCGATCTTTGAAAGTAAAATATAACTTTTGACAATCTCGTTCGAAGGAGCTCCATTCTCGTTCGAATGACTTTGACCTCCTTTCAGCTCTTCTTTAGCAACTCGAACAGAATCAGCTCGAGTCTTCAGGCAACATAACCAGTTTAAGCTTCTATTGATCTTAACCAGTTTGAATATATCTTAACCAGTTCTAATATGAACATTAAAGATCTCATTTTCAATCCATTTCAACCCTTAAACTGAAATAACTCGAACTAAAATGACCTCGAACATAATTCGAGTTCATACCTTAATGATCTCCCACTTGAAATCAAATTTATCATAACCCATCTCCAGATCTCCAAATAAATTGCTCAAACTACCCGGACCTTCAATCTTGAAGACCCACAGAAGTTGCACATGTTGTCAATTTCTGAAAAGTTACCACCTTCGTAAACATATTGGTCGGATTCACATCAGTATGAATCTTCACGAGCTTCAACACACCGTCCTTGAGGAGCGAGTGAATATAATGATATCGAATATCAATGTGCTTGGTCTTAGAGTAAAAAGCCAAATTCTTCGCTAAGTTTATAGCGCTTTGACTATCACTGTACAACTTAGGAGAATGTTGATCTTTGCCGAGCTCTTTCATCAACCCTTTAAGCCAAACCATATCTTTGCAAGCTTTTGTAACTGTAACATATTCCATCTCCGTCGTAGACAAAGCTACAATCTTCTATAGCCTAGAAGCTCATGTAACTACACCGCTTCCCAATGTGAAAATGAAACCACTAGTGCTCTTCCGCCTATCCATGCCACTCGCCATATCAGAATCAACAAAACCTTATAACCATATTTGAGAACCCCCATAGCATAATGCCTTATCTTGAGTCCCCTTTAGATACCTCAATATCCATTTCACAGCTCTCCAATGCTTCTTTCCTGAATTACTCATATACGTACTCACAACTCCCACTGTTTGGGCAATATCTGGTCTCGTACAAAACATTGGAGAGCGATGAAATGCTTACGAAGGTTCCTTATCAATACGCAGAAGGATGGATAAGGAACCTTCCGCATCTCATCGCGATCCTTCTGCGTCTTCGAAGAACAATCCTTTGATAATTTGAAGTGACCTCCCAATGGTGTACTAAAAACTTTAGAACCATCCATATTAAAATACTTAAGTACTTTACCGATGTACTCAGCTTGAGATGGCATCAATTCAGTTTCAAAACGGTTAAACCAGTTTTATTTTCAACTAGAGCCCTCCACCTCTTGAATTTATCAAACACATCTGACTTATTCTTCTCAAAGTAGACCCTCAATTTAAGAGTAGCATCATCGATAAAAGTAACGTAATAATGAGAACCACCAAGAGAAGATACCTTGGTTGGCCCCCAAACATCCGTGTGTAGAAGATCCTATTTTCTAGGTTTCCTTGATATTCCTGATAATTTGAAACTGATCTTCTTCTATTTCGTAAGAACGCACTCTTTACAAAACTTGAGATTAACCTCAGCAAGACCCTCTAGCTTTCACTTTGTTACCATTATCTTCATCCCCTTTTCACTCATGCAACCGAGCCGTTTGTGCCACGTACTTGTATCAATCCCCAGAGTGGTCGTACAAATAGTAGAAATTGTGTTTTGCATTGTATGCAACGTTCCTTGTTACAAGTCTCGTGCTACCAACATAGATGCCTTTATAACCTTCCAGAAGGTTGCACCATCGGTACTCACATATCTACCATCATCCGCCAATTTGCTAACCGATATAAGGTTACGGCCCAATTTAGGTACGAGTCGCACATTCTGTAAAATTAACGATCCCCTTGAAGGCAACATCAACCTATCATTTCCCTTTCTAATAATATTGTTTGCACTCTTATCTATAAGAAAGACCGTACCAAAGTCGCCTTTGACAATAATAGTTAGAAAACAAACGTTAGCAGTGGCATGAATAAAGGTGCCCGAATCAACAATCCAAGATTCGTTAACATTATCGCATAAAAGTAATAGAGCCTCGTCAGAACTATCCTCATCAGTAATATTTATTGTATCTTTCTCTTCATCATCAATCTTCTTAGAAGAAGAAGAGTTACAATCTCGCCTGAAGTGACCCTTCTTTTTACAAGTCCAACACGCACCGGGCGGCTTAGACATTCCTCTTGACTATAATCGACCCCTTTTAAATTTTGGATCTTTTCTGTAAAACCTCCCTCTATCCTCGACGTTTAACATACTGCCGTTTAAACTGGAAGAGGGTTCAGATGTTTTAAGCCTATTATCTTCACTCATAATCAATGAGACTATATTGTCAAATTTGATGTCTTCCTTCCCCGATGAGTTGCTCACAACTGTAATGAACCATTCCCATCTCTTAAGCATCTGCCCTAAAAGAGCACACGCTCTCACCTCCTCGGTAAAAATGATTTTAACGGATTCTAGTTAAGCATGTATGGTATTAAACTCACTGATGTGTGCTTGCACACTACCATTATCCTTCATCTTCAAAGTAAACAGGCACCGTAAAAGATGTGCCTTGTTTACACCGGACGGTTCTGAGTACATAGCGGATAACGTCCCCATTAAATGCTTCGTTGTCATAACTTTGGAGATCATGCGTAGAATCTGAGATGACAGCACTAACCTAACTGCTCTAAGTGCCTTACAATCCAATTATGCCCACTTACCAGCATCGTATTCTACTGGCATTATCTCAACTCCACCTAGCGGTAAATCAAGATCCTTTTGATAGAGGTAATCTTCTATCTGCATCTTCCCCACTTCAAAGTTTGATCCATTGAACTTCATGATCTTTAACATCTCCTGATCGGCCATCGCTCTTTACCACACAAGCCCAAACACTCGCTCTGATACCAGCTGTTGAGAATCGAGGTAACTAATCTCTCTTCTTCTACAAGAATGATTCGCAGAATATGCCAATCAACCAGACTGAGAAACACATGGGTTAACACCTAAACCTAATCTGAGATGTTTTTCAAATGTTAGCGTTGGAAGTGAGGCACATGGCAAAATTATCATATCCCCGTATCTCGAGGCAGTTTTATGTTAAGAAAAAGTTGATCACGTGGGTGCCCTATACACATTGTGGCATTGAGAAATTCTAAATTTAGCCAGCTTGATAGTATACCATCATGTGATTTTGCAAGTGGGAAACCAAGCAGGTATGAAGGGCCTCCTTACTTTTGTATATTCTCCATGGTTTTAAATAACCGTTATAACAACTATCGGTAAATATAACGGTAACGCCATAAGCCCGTTTCGTTATACCCCATATTCTATTCTAA